>CM057392.1:23463214-24818214 GCA_030015415.1 Cynopterus sphinx | reverse complement strand
CCTACCCACACAATTTTCCTCACTTTTTTCTTTTCTGGTGTAACTGTACCAACAATAATTTTCTAGCTATAGCTAATACTCCTATAGTTAAGGGCTTTTCCTCTCTTTATGATTTAATTTTTGCAGACTTCTTAAGTGAACCAGGAAATCTGTACCATTTTATATCATTAACAGTAATGGCACTCTGTACCTGGGCAAGGAGGTGTCTTGTCCATATCACTCAGAGACCTTGAAGAGTAAAAGTACACTGATTCACACCTGGTTCTGGTAAGAAGCCCTAACCCACATTGTCAACACAAGCCTATTCTTCCAGAAATCAGAAATACTAATTACCAGTTGTGAATTGCTTTGAGCAGACCCAAGTAACATAGAAACTTTCTTTTGCTTGAAACATCTCTATATGGAATTATTCAGTAAATTTCTAAATGTTTTTGCTACTTTGTAGAAAAAATATTTAAATGCTGGTATTTACCCATTTATGCTAGATGTAAATATACAGCAGACTTTAAGCTAAATTTTATATTAATAATGTAATTTTACTTATTCAGTAGTAAAGATAACCTGCTTTTGTTGCAGACACTCCATTCAAATTACTCCTGATTCCTAAGCTTCAGTGTAATTTCTTAATGGTGTTTAAAATCTTTAGCTATGTAATTCACTTTATCAGTACACAAGAATGAAAAGAAATCATTATTCCTGTGTACTTTTAAACTCGTACTATTAGCCAGTGTTTTTCGAGTAGTTTCATTAGCTTCTTAAGAGAAACATCTCAATATCGAATAAAGCAAGTGAGATTAGAAAGGTTAGTAGCAAAAACCTAAGCAAAAAAAACAAACAAAACAACAACAAAACAAATGTTTAGCTGTGAAATTATGTGAAAAAATATCTTGAAAATTCTTCTAAAGGAAATGTAATTTCTCTTGGGATTAGTTCTAAAGTAAAGAGTAGCTAAAGTAATATCTTTCAGAAAATTGGACAGTAACCTCTCTAAAGAAAACTAATTACCAGAGCTATATTATGTGATGGGAAGAGAAAAATCAAACCAGAGCTTTTTTCCCGGAGAGCAGTAGTCCCCTCATTGGCGGCTGTGTTCCAAGAGGAACATCCCCCTGCAAGACATGGAAGGAAATGAGACGCAGGGCAGTGCGCTGTGGGTATTGGGTCATCCTTTCACTTGCTACCCAGACTCAGCCTTATCTGTTAACCACCTCATTTGACGATCATTACTCCTTATAACTCCTCTTACAGCATAGGTTGGCACCTTTAGATCATATCACTAAAGAAAAAAGCTCAGTGATGCTCAAGTAAAACATTTTTTATATTGCATGTAAGTATTAAAGAATGGGCTTGCTTCACATGTACAGCAGTAGAAGTTGCTGAAAACAGATTTGAAGGGTCAGAAATTTCTTTACCACTACTCTGTAATTAAGCTTATAATGTTTTACCAAGGAAGATTATTTATTCTAAAAATACTAAATGAGAGCCAATTCTATAGAAGACACTATGTTTATGTGGATATTTCAGCAAATCTTTATCAAATATCCCCCCAGATTAACTGTGACAGGATTGTAAGTACCTGTGTTTGTTTCTTTACTCTTTCCATTTTTTTGTTGTTCTTTAAAAACTTTGGATAGTGAAGAAGTATAAAAACTACAAAGTGGGAGTTCCCTATCACCACCCAGTCCCACTCCTTAGAGGTAAATGTTACATCTGCCTGAGTTATTTTCTGCTGCTATAACTTTTTCCCTCCTGTTATACATGTACCTAAAATATTATGAATTATGTGCACATACATACACATCACTGTGTAAGCTTGGGGACAGGGTATGGCTAGTTTATGAATCACATCGAACTTTGTTGTTACCAGCTTTTTTCATTTAACTATACCTGATAGCTTTCCGTGTTGGTACATTATAGGTCTGCCCTATACCTTTAATAGTTGCACAGTAGTCTGTAGTGTTAATGTACCATTTCCCTATTGCCCTTTTCAGTTTTTCACTGAATACAACAGTAAACATTTCTGTACTAATACATATTCTTATAACTTTACAATAAGTGTAGGTGTTACTTTAATTAGAAAAAAAAAGGTTAAAAACCAAAAAGCCCAGGAGGAGGAAAAAAAATGGCATAGATGATAGGGGCTCTGTTTATCCCTCTGGCGACCAGATCAAAGTTGTGATAGAAACAAGGGGCAGCATCAAGGAAAAATCGCCTTGGATCTAGATGAATAAGCCATACAATTAGAAAGAAATCCAAGAAAGCACCCTGCAACGCCAGAAGTTAGGATGGGGTGAGGATGCGGGGCTGCTGGGTCCCCAGCGGCTAAGTGAGATGGAGGTTGCGGCTGCGGCAGTGGCAGCGTCAGACACCTCTTAAAGAGGCCGCATTTCGCAGTGACAGACCTGCTTGCTCTGAGTACCAGTACCGATTCAGCTGTGCATGGGGGGAACCAGGGACTTACATGGAGACATCGAGGGCTAAGGAGAGACTCACTCTGTATGCAATTGCCGGAGATATTTATTGTTTCTTGTTGAGCCCTCCCCCATACCAGTGCACGGACACAGCATTGCCATAGCCCTTATGTCATCAAACTGGATAACAGAGGATTCCCTGAAACCCTGCCTACCCCAACTCGAGCCTCACCCAAGCCACATCCAGGCATATCCTCAGCGAGTCAGGTCCTCCTTGCTGAGCAGCATCGAGATTCACACTGGAGGCAGCTGGCCTCTGTTTCTGGTGTGGCCTTTTGAGGCAACTATAAGCACAGCATCTGTGGATGGCTTGCTGAATCTTAACAGGTGGCCTTAGAGAGGCAGAGGCTTGGGCTAAATTTGGTCTGTAGCTGAACCCCTCTCAGGACTGTGCCACTGGACACCTACTTCACAAATCCACACTAATAAGACCCAGAGACTTAAGAGCTTTGCTTAGTACGTAGAAACAGACACTGAAAGACAGCCAAAATGGGAAGACTAAGAACAGAAACCATATGAGAGAACAGAACAGAGATCCAGATATAATGGAGTCAAGTAATCTAACAGATGCAGAGTTCAGAACACTGGTTATAAAAATACTCAATGAACTTTTGAAAAGTGTAGATAAATTCAACAAAGAGATAAAAAAAAAAACTTAAAAATAGAAATTATAAAGGGGATCCAGTCTGAAATAAAGAACACAATATCTGAGATAAGAAGTATATTGAATAAACAAAGTGAATAAAGAAAAGAATCGAATGCCCTACCTAGAGGACAGGAAAACCAAGGACACACACACAATCAGAATTATAAGAGATAAGATGCCAAGACTATAAAAATAATTTAAGGAGGATATGGGACACTATTAAGGGTCCAAATATCTGTCTGATTAGCATAACCAAAGAAAATCAAGATGTTGAACAGCTGTTTGAAGAAATAATGATGGAAAACTTCCCTAACCTGGTGAAGGAAATGGACATAAAACCCTGGAAGCTCGGAGAATTCTAAAAAATCAGGGATCCAAAGAGGCCTACACCAAGACACATAATTAAAATGCCAAAGCTTAAATACAAAGAAAGAATATTAAAAGCAGCAAGAGAAAAACAGACAATTACTTATAAGGGAACACCCATGAGACTAGCAGCTGATTTCTCAAAAGAAACTATGCAGGACAGAAAGGCTTGGGAAGAAATATTCGACAGGATGAAGACCTAGGATCTACAAGCAAGAATAATTTATCTAGTAAAGCTGTCATTTAGAGTTGCAGGACAGATGGAGAGCTTTCTAGACAAAAATTCTTTAAGATGAAAACACACGTATCAAAAACAGGAATAAAAAATGATAACAACTACATTCCTATCAAGAAGTACCTTAAATGGAAAAGAATTAAGTGCTCCAACCAAAAGATAGAGTGGCTGAAAGAGTAAGAAAACAAGACCCCTACATATGAAAAGGAAGGGGATGGAAAAGATGTTACTTTAATGGACCTAGAAGGTATTTAAGTCAGACCAGAAAAAGATAAACACTAAGTGATTTCACTTATATGCAGAATAAAAAGAACAAACTAATTAAAAACAGACTCAAATATAGTGGACAATTTGGTGATTGACAAAGGGGATGGGGGTTTGGGGAGCTGGGAGAATTGGGCGAAAGATTAAAGGAGTACAAATTAGTAGGTGATGGATGGTCACAGGGATGGGGGAGTACAGCATAGGGAATGCAGTTAGCATTAATACGTTGGCTAGGGGGAGGGAGGGAGCAACAGGGGGAATCGTTTTCCAAACTATACAGATGTCTAACCAATGTACGGTTTACTTGAAATTAATTTAAATAAATTAAGGATAATAATAATAATAAAAACCCAAAAAGCCCAAGTTAAGTAACTTGCTGACGTTAAAGAGCATGTGGACCCATCCCACCATAGCATTCTGCTGGATCATTGACTGAATTCCCATTTTGAAGTAAATGTAGTAAACAAAAGAGTATAAATGTCTTGGTAGTCCCAAACTGTTTCTGTCATAGTAAACAAAACCTCCTGTGCCCTCTAGAGTTCATATTTTGCCGTAGTTTGCTCACACCAGCGATATCGAGTGCCTGGTACATGCAAACCCATTATGTGCTACAGTTGCTTTGGACTCAGGTCTTCTTGTCTGCCCACAGTTATCTCTCCAAAATATTTCATTGCACAAATAACGCATTATTCTAACATTTTCAGTGGTTTCCTTAATATGAAAAAGTGTGTTTGGAGCCAAAAGCCAATGTGTCTATTAGAGGCATTCTCTCTCTAAAATCAGAGGCAAAATAAGAATATTTGCCATTAGTCATACCATTTTTTTGTTTTGACCCTCCACCTAACATAAGAGGTATAAATGTTGAAAAAGAATAAAGTAATGAATTCTATAATTTTAGCTAGAAACAAAAAATCAACTAAATATCAAATAAGAGAAGTTCAGGAAGGTGTCATCTGCAAGCTGAATATACAGAACTTGCTAATATTCTTATATGCCATAGAAAAGATAATGAGAAAGGACCATAAAATAAAAATGTGTAAGTATTTTCAGTTTTTCCAATTTATAGTGCAATAGCAATCAGAATTCTCTCTTTTTTTTTTATTTTGTTCATTCAGCAATAAATATTTGCTTTTCATTTGCCTAGTATATTATAGGCAGTTGAGATACACCAGTGAACAGAACAGACCAAAAAAATTCCTGCCATCATGAGTAAGCTTGAGCTTACTCAACTCGATTGGATCAGAAAGACACTAATACTGGACATAGTGAATAAAAAATTATAAAGCTTGTTAGCAGATGATCTGTGCTATGGGGGGATCACACAGGGATGAGGGTTGGGAATTCTGATGAGGAAAATGTTGCTGTTTCCCATAGGGCCTTGAAGAAGATGTGGACCCTGGGAGAAGAGTGTTTCAGGCAAAGGGTGTTGTCTCTGGAAAAGCCAGAGTGGGGCATTCCCGACTGTTGGGGGAAAGCCGAGTGTCCTGGTGGCTGGAGCAGAGTGAGTGGAGGGAGAAGCACTAGAGAGATGAGGGGTGGGCAGGGGCCGGATGATTCAGGCATACCTGGCTTATTGCACTTAAAGAAATGTTGCGATTTTATAAATCAAAAGCAAGACCCTCCACCAGCAAAAAGATTACAACTTGCTTTATTGCGATGTCACTTTATTGCAGTGGTCTGGAACCAAACCTGCAATATCTCCGAGGTACGGTTGTATAGGGCCTCAGAGGCCATTGTAAGGAGGAAAGTAAGTAGGGCACTATTGGATGATTTTGCTCAGAGGAGTGACATGGTCTCACTGCTGTTTTAAACAGACCGCTCTGGTTGCTGTGTTGCAGATAGATTGTAGGGGGAAAGGTGTAGGCTAGGGAGAATAGTTAGGAGGCTGTTGAAGCAATCCAAGCAAGAGATAGTATGACTTGCACCAGCAGGGATAGGAATACAGGGAAATAATTAGATTCTGGATATGTTTTTGGAAATAGAATTAACAGAATTTCCTGACAGATTGGATGAGGGATGGAAACAAAAGAGAAAAGGAAAATGTCAAAACTTTTGGTCTGAGCAGTTGTAAGAATGGAATTGCCATCACTGACCTTGGGGGCACCCCTGTCTACAAGTGTCTTTATAACTGATATTTCATACCACCCAAATAAATCAGTAGCCTCTACAGTGGAACCCACTGTAAAGGCTACATGCAAAGAGATTGCCCAGACCCTCCCTGCAAAGATTCTAAACAATTTCCTAAGTCCTTCCCTGCTTGCAGGACTTAGATTCTAAACTTAAATTCCTAAGTTCTCTCCCTTTTTTTCTCTCCTCTTTACCTCTCTCTCACTCTCTCTTCCTCTCCCAACCCAAAAGGTCTTTCATGCTTCAGAAATCCTGCAGAGTCCTTCCAGTTGTTGAAGGACTTGTATTAATGTACTCTCCTCTGCGGCTTCCCCAGCCCATGCCATCACCCCATGCTGCCACCAGGTGGCAATGCACTGCTGAACATCCAGCTTTTGGGACCTGCCTTTACTGAGGCAGGAGAGGGCAGACTTTGGAATGGCTGATAGAGTGGAGATTTCTAGTATATTTAAAGACTGATCTGGGATGGGAAAGATGAGAGTTGTCTGCACTTCTTTTTTAGAAACGTCATCTATCCTTGCTGGGGATGGTTATCATCCCCGGAGTTTGAAAAGGCACTACAGGGCTTTAGAGCAGTCTTTCCACCTTGGGTAGTGTTTTCATTTAAAGACTATTTACCAAACACCTTGCTGAGTTTGCTGTACTGCTGTATCTGTTTTATATCCTCTTCTTGGTTTGAGATAGATAGAACGGCTCTCTAGAAGTTTTGCCTTCCCAGAAGTAAAATCCTTCTTGAATGAATATTGATGGAGTAGTTCCTGTGTGCAAAATTTGGACTCAGTTTTATAAGGAATACAAGTAAGGAAAGAAATTGCCCTTTTGTCTCGAGAAGTGTTTTGTGCAGTTGAAGAAGCAAAAGCATAAATACTAGAAACCTTAGGAGTTAATAAAAGTGTCAGTGGACAGTGCAGGGTGGAGCTAAAACGAGACCTCTTGGTTACGTCTTCTTTATAGACTAGTTAGACTCCCAGATCTTCTACCATATCCTGATAGAAAATCCAAGATTTGCCCACCATAAAGGTTGAGCTAAACAGGTTTTAGCTTTGGGAACACGAAGCCAGACTGTAGATGGGGTAAGATATTGCCCCGAAAACAGGGACTGGGGGAGTGAATAACTACCCTTTGTGCTCACAACATTCATCACCTAGGCCTCCTATCCATTGGGTTCCCAGAATCCCACACTGTATTCCCCAGGCGGGAGACTGCAGATTAGCTTTGATTTGTTCAGGAGCATACAACTATAGTTCAGACACTTAGGATTTCCTCCAGCAGTATCATCAAGTCTTGACTGTATTACCTTCCACTTCAAACTTTCTCAAGCATTCAGAATAACAGTGGAGCAGTGTCCTCAGACTGATTCCCACATGCCCTTTCTCAGAGGATGTGCTCACCAAAACAAGGGGGACCCTAGAAGGAGGAAGCTCTGGTCCTGGAATTCTCAGGGTAGCAGTGAAGAGAGTTCTGGTGTGAAGACCATGGTATACAGCAGGCCTGGAAAGAACCAGTTGGGAGTGGATCAGAGGTACAGAGAACTAACTACAAAAGAGATGGCACCAAGAAAACAACAGAGATGCTAAACTACCCCAGGTGTTTGACCAAACTGAGGGTACCATAGGGAACTTCAAAACCCTGTACATATATATTGCTTTGAGTTATAAGTAAATAAATTATGTACGTATGTACGTACATACATACATACATACATGCATGCATTCCAAGTGCTTTGAATCTGGAGGAAGGAGAGATCTCTGGACTAGAGTGTTGGGGTGGGGGGGGTGGCTTCTCCAAAAAGGTACAATATGAAGAGAGGAAGACAGCGTGGGAAAAAGTAAGGAAGTTGGAAAGTGCAGGACATGTACAGGCAAATGGAGGGTGTGTTTTGACATGAATCACAACAGAAAATTGGGAAAGAAATCTGCTAAATTATAAATTATTCCTTTTTCAGAAACTCAAGGTCATTGAAGAGTGTTTTCAGTTGTAGGAAGGATTTAAGTGAAGTGTGTACATAGAGGGTAGAGAGATCATCTCTGAGATGTGGATAATGGTTGATTTTGTTTTTCTCTTTGAACATTTTCTGTATTTTCTAAGATTACAATTAAAAAACAATAGAAGTTATTTTTTAGAAACAAAGCAAAGAAAATTCCCAGTGGATGTAATAACCTACTGATATGAAATATTTATTTTCTAAATAACTCGAACATGTATCAGAAACATCAGTATTTTAGGACCAGTCTACTTGTATTTTGGAAGTATATTAGTTTTTCTGTTACTTTAATAAACAGGCATTTTTTCGAATTGCATCCCTTCACCCATGTATATGTGCGCAATGCTGACTGGTGGTGATTGCAGCATTTATTAGTCAGTACCCTTACAATAACATGACATATGCTTTCATTACATGACACCTGATGACTTCACACAGTGGACCGAGGCTGTGCGTAACTGCTGAAACTTCCAACTCCTTTGTTTGGTGTCTCTCATAATTCCCAGGCAATTCTAAAAGAAAATAAGGTGTAAATATATAATTACAATTGTGGGGTTTTCTTTCAATTCCTAAGTTATCTATTACAACTCATGGTTTAACATAATTACATTTTTAGAATGTGACTAATGTATATGTTACTTTAATCTTTTATAATGGACCTTAACTGTATTCAGTTATAGGTAAGGTAAAAAAAAAAAAAAAAACCCTAATTTGGAAGATAATTCCAAGTAAATAGATGAACAAGAAAATAACTGTAATTCATTGCAAATAAAAAACCCAATGGAGATATTTCAGTGAATAAATGATTATTTTCAAAACAGTACACCAGATAGATGTATACATGGTTCTAAACTGTTTTACATAGCTTACTCTTTTAAATTCCTTTCTAAACCTTAATTATCTCATATCCCATCTCTGTAAGAAAGGCAAGTTAGATTAAACTTTCTTTGAACTGATGGAATTGAAATAACTATGATTAACATTACAGTTTTTTCAACCTTCTGGTAATTTAACCAATTTTTCTGTGTCAGTTAAATTTGTACAGAATTCTTAAAACATGCAGAGCTTCTGCAAAAAAACCTAACCCTCGTCCTGATCTTAGCTTTGTATTTTTTGCACTAGACCATTTAAGCAAGAAGAAAGTCTCTTACAGCATGTAGGAGAAAGAGGGAGGGGGAGATGAAGCTTGTTTTCCCTGGAAGTCCCAGGAAACAATTGTCTGGTGGTCTTAAATTGGATTGTATCCCCATCTTTCAGCCAATCACTTTGGCCAGGGGCAAGGATTATTCAATGTTGATGACACTATCCCAGACCTACTGTTGTAGCTGAAGGTTTGGGGTGAAGGAGATGGAGCTGAAATTCCACCAAAATCATCTGACTGAGAATGTGAGAAGATTGGATTACCCAAAGCAAAACTGGGTTATTGTGGACAAAAGAAAGATACAATAATAGGCTGGGAAGAGGCCAACTAGTATTTATTATAAAGGACTTTAGAAATCTTTTGAGTGAGAGTCTCAATTATTTCAAGAAAAAGTGACTTTTTTATTTTCCTGAAGCCTGAGACCTCCAGGCAAGGAGGGGCTTCTCAAGGCAAAGTGAGGAGTAGCTGCGAGCCCTTGGGGGTGAGGACCTGCAGCCTGATTTGTCTGTGACAATTCAGATTTGAGAGCCAGTTGTAGGGCCGCTGCGGCTCCTTGGTGATTCCTGATCTCCAAGACCTCCATGCCTCACAGTGGGAGACTCGGGCCCAGAGGGTGAGACTGTCAGCAGGACCCAGTCTGGAATTGATCACTCTTTCGTTTCTTCATGGCACTTCATCAGCTCCCATGGAGAGCAGCTGCCACATATTTGAAGGACATGCATGTAAAACATATTTTGGTGTGGTAGGTTGTGGTCATCTTGATTTCAGAATGATTGGTTGAACCATCCAACATGTTTTTCTTTTCAAATTTGCTATACTTTTACATTGTTAAAGAAAAGTTATGAAAGAAAGCTGAAATCATTTTCGATTAAGTAAAATTTTTATTTCCAAGATTCTGCAGTAGTGTGGCATTCATTAAGTAATAAATGAGTTGTATGTCCTAGTGTGTGGTAACAGCAAAGAATGACTTCATAGACCGCTTGATCTGCTCTGTTGTGGTTTATGATGCTGTCTGGATTCCTTAGCGGAATTGTTTCCATCTAAATCACTATAAACTTCTATTAGCTTGTCACAAATCTAAAGCCAGATATGTTTGTGGTTTTTAGCAGTGATGTAATTCTGGAAGATACTTTGAAAGTTACAAGTTGTCATATACCATTAGCATTTAACTCACTGTTTCACATAATTTCAGACAAACTAGAAGCCTGAAAAAATTCATTTTCTATTTTTTTTATTCTTAAGCTTTCTACCTTTGTTGTCTCTCATACCACTTAGTTATGCATCAATTAAGTATGTGTGTGGAACTCTGGGAGGCTCTGAGGGCATACATAGTTCTATAGGTCACAGTCCCTGCCATTTCCTAATTAGGAGCTCAAATAGAAAGTGTGTTTCACTATGTGGTGGAGAGAGAATAAGAGTTTCGCTTCTTTATCTTTTAAACTCCTGCCAGTTGTGTGAAAGAGATGGGATCATGTTACAAGACACTCATGTACTACAGGATATACGCGTTGAACTGCACAGAAAGAAAGGACTCAACAGAAACTTATTTTCTAGATATGTATAACTGGCTGGCTATCAGGTAGGAGCAATAGCAAAACAGCAGAACTTGCCAGAAGGGACTTGGGGCCGAAGGTTCAACAGAAATGCCTGAACTGAGGCTCTATGTCTTTATTTTGGCTTTTTCCCCAGAAAGTCTCAGGGGGATGGGAGGAAGCCATTGGTAACAGTGGTAGGTGGGGTTGGCGTGCCAAACCTACAGTGCAGAACAGGGCACAAAGGACAAAGAGAGAAGAGGAGGCAGGGATCTCTGTTTCCATAGAGCCAGGAGAAGGGACTCTAAGCTCTAGGTTTGGAGGCTGTGGATATGTAGGGTAGATGAGGTGAAATCAGAAGAAAAGGAAATGGGTCAGGATGGGTAGCTGCCTATATATAGAAGCAGTAGGGGGCAGGGAGCACAGCTCCAGAGGAAGCTGCTTCAGCTAATTCCATGTTGAGGAAGGTGCACTCCTTTGTGTGAAACAGAGATCCAACAAGAGCCTGTAGTGGGGCGGGTCAGAAGCATATTCCAGTACACTTGGAAGACTTGGTTTAGGTCCCGGCTCTATACATGGGGATTCTGTCACCTTGGGAAAGTTCAGACGACTCATTTGTGAAATGAGGAGGTGGGATTAGTTTGTCTCTTAAGACAGTCCTGCAATGTTATGAGGTAAGGAGAACACCTTCCCAGCTTAGACCATAGACTGGACTTCTGGAAACTGTAATGATAGTCATCTATCTATTCAGCAAACACTGACTGAGTACCCATTACAAGTAAAATGTTGTTCTGTGCCCTGGAAGTATAGTTGTGAGCAACGTGAAATCCTTTCTTGTCATAAAGTTTGCATTCAACAGAGAGAAGCAATCAGACACATAAATGAACAGTTAATTTGAGGTACTAATAATTGCTATGAGCAGTGTAGTGGAGACTGGCCGTGCATTGGGGGGCGGGGCTGGTGGGGAGAAAGAGATCCTCTCTAAGGAGATAATGTTCAGGCAAGACCTGATTTGGAGGAGGGAGCCAACAGCGAGGCAGTCTGGGGGGCAAAGCTAACCGTTCAGAATGAACAGAAAAGGCCCTCAGGAAGGAATGAGTGTGACATGTTCACATAGCGGAAGGAAGGCCTGTGTGGCTCAAGTGAGTGAACAAGGAGCCATTAGAGCCGGATGCCAGGTTACATGAGACCTTGGGGGCAATTGTAAAGAATTTGTATTTTATCGCAAGTGCATTGATAAGCCTTTGGAGAGTTTTAAGCAAGAGAATGAAAAGAAAGGTCTGCTGTACGTTATAAATGATTACTCAGGAAATTCTGTAGAGAATCTGTAGGGGACCAAGAGGAGAAGCAGAGCCAAGTTAAGAAGCTATAGTAGTCATGGTGAAGGTGGCTATGGCCTGCACCACGGAGCAGTAAGGATGTTGGGGATAAGTGGGAAGAAGTTGGATGTATATAGAGGTTTTGGAAGAAGGAAACATGGGGCAGTTCCCCCCACTCTCGTCCCTGCCAACCCCAACATAGCTCTTTATGATCTTCATACCTATGTAGGAAATCTGTTTATAATAGATTCTACTGCTCACTTCCTGTCTTGAGAATGCCGGAACAACAAGTTTAAGTGGTGAATATGATAGTTCAGTTTTAGTTGTTACAGAAAAAGCCTAGTGAACAGAGGAACACTAAAACAAGTATATACTTCTCAGCCCCAGGAGAATGGATGGAGAGCCAGTTTAGCAGTCCACGGTGTCCCTCAAAGGAAGAACTTTCCCTGTGTCTCTCTATAGGCATTCCAGAGAAGACTGACTCTGCTTGGGTCATTTGGTCACTCTGAACCAGATGTTGGGCCTGGGGGTAAAGCTAAGATGATGGATGAAGCATTCTTTATGTCCCGCATCCCATTAATAGAACATAAAAGAGAGTCAGGGACAGTTCCCTCAAGGCAAAGGTACAGAGTAACAAAAACAGTATGTCTATAAAGATGCCTTCACTTGGATTTCTCCAGATGCCACAGCCCCTGGGGAATGCCTGGCCCAAGGTCATAGCCAGGCCTGATTGTTGCTTTCTGAAACTCTGTTCCATTCCTTTGTCTTCAAAGGAACTTTTGTTAAGATCAAAATACAAGCCTTCCATTGATAAATTTTTTCATCGACTTTTTAAAATATTCGATTATTTTCTAAAACTAATAAATAAAAACTCTCTTAAGATTTTGCCACGGCCTGGCTCTCTGTTTTCTTTAGGTGACACAGGACACCAGATACCCCAGCACCCACTTCTAAATGTCAGTTGTAGCTAATCTGAGGGTACTGTGCCTATTCAGGTGGCCCCAGGTTCACATCCACTTGACTGCACATTTTATTGTATTTAAATGTGTTTGGTAGTACAGGTCCACAGAAATTCTGAAAAGCTCTGAAAACTGAAAAAAAAACATTCCAAGTTTGTCACAGGTTTATTTGACAGCACAACGTGATTCGAATTGGCTTGAGCCTTTTATTCTTTATTCTACTTCATGTGAATAATCATGTGTGGCTGTAGAAGTGTTAATATGTTTGGTTATTTCCCCAAAACTAAAAGAGGGATATTATGTAGTATATATATATGCACCATATTATTCATTTGAAACACTTGTGACCCAAGTGGTTTTTGATAAGGGAAAGGGATTTTGGCTCCATGGTGCTATTTTGCCTATTACATATTTTTCAATTAATATTTTCCACAAAGTAGGCAAGCACAAACCTCAAACAAAATTCCTTACAATTTCCCCCCACTTCGTTACTGCTCCTTGTATGGCCCTGTAGTTTGGTAACTATTCAGTATTATAGTCTAGTTAACATTTATTACCGTACTCCTTAATCCTGGAGGGAAAAACATGATTTAATAAATGATTAATAAATAAAAATAACACATTGAGCCCAAATCTATCTTTCTCCACTAGTACCACATGGAAGGAGGTCACATGTACAGCCCATTTTCATTTTATGCTGAGTATATAAGGACTACATTTCTGCCCTCCTAGAACGTAACAGAAGCTTCCAGACTCAATTTCATGCCTCTTTCTAAATGCTGAAAAATTTAAGACCAATATTAACTAGTTTAGGAAAAGCTTTTCTATTCTCAAGGAGCATATTGTTTCTCAAAGCCAAAGGAGAGACGGGGAGGGGACTATGTTAAATATTTAATCCTTTACTCTCTGATTTAACCTGTGTGGTGGCCAGGCACCAAGAAACTCTCAGTCATTTTCTGCCATTCAAGCCCTTGTGCAGCCTTATCTGTATCAAATAGGGTTAAATAGGTATCCACAGTCTTTGTCAATTAGGTAGAGGGAAAATGACTCATTGTTTTCTGTGGGATAGAATTGTTAACCATCTTTTCATGTGTTTACTAGTTAGTTATTTGTGTTTCTTCTGTTTGGAATTGTCCGTTCATCTCTTCTTTCCATCTTGGTACCAGGTTATTTGACTTGTGTGTTGATTTGTAAGAACTCTGTAGATCAGCGTTTTAAGCTCTTTGCCTAAAATATATTTTATAGAAAATTTTCCCCAATTTATTGTCAAAACTGACTAATGTTTTTGAATCATATTTAGGAACTTTTCTGTCATAACTCAATGATGTGTGTTATATAAAGCATGAAAAAGGCTTTATAACTTAATTTAAAAGCAGTTTAGAATGAAAATTTTAAATAACCAAGAAAAGCATTTCCTATTACACATGTGTTAACTGTTATAATGTTTAACGTTGGTATCGGTGTCTCGATTGATTTGAATTTTTACTATTTCTTTCCAGTTCCCCAAGTACTATATCCACCGTATTCCCAGAAGCCGTGAGGTACAGCAGTCCTGGCTGTCCACAGTGTTCTCCACCTTGTACTCCATGTGGCTCTCCTTTCCTCTGACTTACCGAGTAAAGCCAGATTTGGTACGTATGCCCATCACTCCTGCGAATCATTCATTAGTAACAGGAAATATTGTTTTCTTAAAACAGCTACCATTTGTCAGCCTGCCAGATACAATACTAGACCTTTTACTGATGTATGCTAAAATTTATCACTTAAATGCCCTTGCTGAAAGAGGGGAGAAATTTCTTTCCTTTCTAGCTATTACTTGTACTCGAACTATGTGCCCTTTTCTCCTCCTTGTCCCATGATACACGCTTAGCAGTATCTTTATTCAGTTTGTGCTCCTATCTACCTGTGGTTCCTGAGCCAACATCAGGTGCTTGTCAGCACAAAGAGAGCCACTTTTGTATTCCTTTTCAATACTCTTCTTGTTTTTGTTAAGACTGTTACCAAATATGATATGCAGTGGGCAGAAGGTCATACACACTCAAGTTTTTACAGGAAATGAATACAGAAAATAGAAATAAGAAAACTTAATTAGTGCACTGTGTGCAGCCTTACCTTCCTTACCTATGAAAGTCTTAAGTTCTTTGTGATCTTTAGGTGGAAGTTCTGTTATTAAATTCTAAATGCACCGCAGTAGACAATACAGAGCCATGGATATGTTATCACAGTAGCTTACACAGTTCTTAAATGATTCTTTCATTCCTATTTAAGATAGACTCTCATTAATCGACATAGCCTAAAAAGGACCCTTTACTTGCTTCCAACATACCTGAGTTCTGGCACAGTGGATATTATTCCCATGCACAGATGAACATAAATTCATTTAGTTACAGTGATTTGGAGAGATCTCCATTAATTTGGTTATTGCCTTTCACCAGCTAGACTACAGTTCAAGTCCCTTAGATGAGAATTTTAAAATCTGCATTTTCTACATGAGCATTTCAGACTGATTTTAAAAGATAAATTTCTGTGCAGTGAAATGTACAAATCTTAAGTGTATGATTTGATCACATCCCTATCAAGATTTAGAACATTTCCGTCACTGCACAAAGTGTCCCCTTGCCCCTTCCCAAATCAGCCTCTGGCTCCAGGCAACCACTTTCTGATTTCTGTCACCACAGATTAATTTTGCTTACATTTATTTTTATATTTTTGAGAAAATAAGTTTATCTCACAGTCCCCAAACACAATTTTAGTGTTTGGAATTCAGACGATTTCTTAAAGGATTACTAATGCCCTGAAAGTTTTAATTTATTTGTAAAACTCAAAAAGACAAAATGGGAGAAAGAAAAAGGGTCTTCACATTCTAAGTTGAAATGGTTAGGTTTACATTTACCAAATCACTAGAGACATGGCCACTGTCACTGGCAATAGCCATATTAAGTGCAGTGACTTTTAGGACTTTGAGGTGTTGAGGCTCAGCAAGGAGAAGTGACATGTTGGTTGATGTCTGCACTGGACACGTAGGCGCTCTGGTGACTGCCTGGCCTCTTATTGTAGAAAGAGTAGCTGATGGGGCTTTAGAACATGTGGTCTCAGGCCAACTTTGGCTTTTATCTTACTTTATTCAGTTCCCTTTGGGGCCTTATTCTTTACCTTAAAACAAAAGGGTTGATTTAGATGTCCTCTCATCTAATTTAATTCTTCTAATTTAGTCTAAAATGTTATGAGTGCTATAAATTTGCTTGTAAAAAGTAGAAGGAAAAAACTATTATGTTTCTAAAGGAATACAAGGGGGGAAGGGCGAAAATATGAAATACTTATTTCCATTTTAAACGCAAGTCTGTATTAAAAGTTATCTCACACCTGAACGTTATCTGATCAGCTTTTCTGACATGGTCAGCTTCACAGAACGGACTCCCACTTAGTGGAAAAGTGTGGAGAATAAACTTCATGGTTAAGAGGGTTTTTTTTCTACACTGGAAGCAAAACTGCAACATGCAGATCTCTCCTCTATTCATCCTTGGCTTTCTTACGACTTTTATCACAAAATGCTATTTCTATTTTTATTTCTTTAAAAAATGGGAAGAAAAACCTACTTTTAGAAAGAATGGGAGTAGGCAGAAGGTCATAACCTTAAGCTACACAAACATCTAAATGGCCAGGTGCCTCTCTACTTTTCTTTAAGTGCGTACACCAGAGCTGCTAAGTGTGTTGCTCCATTCAGCTATCTCTGTTTCTCACTTTGTCATCTATAAAATATAAAGACTCTATCCTTATTGTTCCAGAGTGAATGCTGAATAATAAAACATTTTAATGCTTTTTAAATGGAACCTCTATCTGGTATATAATAGCCAACATTTATTGAACACACTTATATGTGCCAGACGTGGTACTAAGTGCTTATATTCATGCTGCATAGGGTAGGTAGTACTGTTATTTGTATTTAATGGATAGGAAATGGAGGCTCTGAGGCATGATGTTACTTGCCCAGAATTAGCACAACTGATAAATAACAGCTAGGACTAGAATCCAGGATTTTGATTCTAAGGGCTTAACCACTGAATCACCATTTCTGGCCGATACCATGGCAGATGTGTCCCTTTATTCTTACCAATTAAGAATCAATTGATAGATCAAGAATCAGACATGGATGCCTATTTTCACCACTTATTAAGCATATACTGGAAGTCTTAGCCAGAGCAGTCAGGCAAGAGAAAGAAATAAAAGGTATCCAAATTTGGAATGAAGAAGTAAAATCGTCACTTTTTGCGGATGGCATTATTCTTTATATAGGAAAAACTCCACCAGAAAACTATTAGAAACAATAAACATATAGTAAAGTTGCAGGATACGAAATCAATATACAAAAATCTACTGTGTTTCTATATACTAATAATGAAATTTCAGGAAAAAAATGAAAATTCTATTTGCATTTACAACAAAAAATTAAATACATAAGAATAAACTTACTAACAAATGTTGTGAAGGACCTATACACTGAAAACTATAAAACATTAAAAGAAATTGAAAAAGACACAAAGAAATGGAAAGACATTCTGTGTTCATGGATTGGAAGAATCAACATAGTTAAAATGGCCATATTACCCAAAGCAATATACAAATTTAATGTAATCTCCATCAAAATCTCAATAGCATTTTTTAAAGAAATAGAAGAAAAGATCATCAGATTTGTATGGAACCAGAAAATACCCTGAAGAGCCAAAGCCTTCTGAGAAAAAAGAACAAAGCCGGAGATACCACACTCCCTGATTTCAAATTATACTACAAAGCGTCAGTAATCAAAATGGCATGGTATTGGCAGAATAACAGACACACAGATCTATGAAGCAGAATTGAGAGTCCAGAAATAAACCCACATATATATGGACAAGTAGTTTTAATCAAAGGAGCCAAAAACATACAACAGAGACAAAAAACCTCTTCAATAATTTGTACTAGGAAAATTGGAAAGCCACATGCCAAAAGAATGAAACTAGACTGCTGCTGTTTGTCACCATACACAATAATAAATTCAAAATGGATCAAAGACCTAAATATAAGACCTAAAACAATAAAACACATAGAAGAAAACATAGGTACTAAACTTATAGACCCTGGTCTTAGACTGGGTTTTCTGAATTTGACCCCAAAGGGAGGGGAAGTAAACGCAAAAATAAATGATGGGACTGTATCATATCAAACTAAAAAGCTTCTGCATAGCAAAAAAAAAAAAAAAAATACCCTCAACAAAACAAAAAATACAACCAACTGAAGGGATAAAGATACTTGCCAACAACATCTCAAAATATATAAAGAACTCATACATTTTCACAAGAAGAAAAAAAAGAATTCCATTAAAAATTGGGCAGAGGACCTGTGCAGACACTTCTCCCAAGGAGACATACAAATAGCAAACAGATATATGAATAGGTGCTCAACTTCACTAGCTATTAGGGAAATGCAAATCAAAACCACAGTGAGATAACACCTCATACCTATTAAAATGGCTGTTATCAACAAGACAAGAAATATGTTTTGGAGGGGTTTTAGTGAAAAAGGAACTCTCGTGCACTGCTGGTAGGAATGCAAATTGGTGCAGCCACCTTGGAAAACACCATAGAGTTTCCTCAAAAACTCAAGAATAGAGCTACCATATCACCCAGCGATCCCTCTTCTGGGTTCTTCCTGAAAATTTTAAAAACATTTATTTGTAAATATATATGTACCCCTGTGTTCACTGCAGCATTATTCATAATGACCAAGACATGGGAACAACCAAAGTATCCTTCAATAGATGGCATTTAATCTCTAAGAAGCTGTGGTACATATATACAACGGAATACTACTCAGCTATAAAAAATAGATGAAATACTGCCATTTGCAACAATATGGATGGATCTTGATAACAAAAATAAGTCAAATGGAAAAAGTCAAGACCCATATGATTTCATTCATATGTGAGATATGAAACAAAAAACAACTAGTGAACAAACAAGACAAACAAAAACTCATGGACACAGACAACAGTATGGTGGTTACCAGAGGGAAAGGGGAGAGGGTGGGAGGTAGAAGAGGATAAAGAGGGTCAGATAATTGGTAGTGGAAGGAGACTTGACTTTGGGGGTTGAACACACAGTACAATATACAGATTGTGTATTATAGAATTATGCACTTGAACATATAGTCTTATTAACCATTGTTACCTCAATAAAATTAATAAAATTTTTAAAGTAATCATGAAAACATTTATAAATTAAGAGAATTAATAAATTTTTCAATCAATTCCATTAAATATTACTCTCTAAATAATAATATAAAATAAAAATATATTCCAGCAGCTCAAGTTCAATACTTGCTTTCATAGTAGATTTAACAGGCTAATCTACTTGAATAATAATAATAGTGTATATTTTAAAGTGAAATATATTTGTCAAAATATTTTTAAAACTCAAAATGAATAATAAAAATAGGGGAATAGTACTACTAAAGAAGTATTAGTACAGAATTCTATATATGAGATTGGCTTGGAAAATTAATTCATGTTTTCTAATTTTGTATTATAGAAAATCACATGCAAAACCATTGTGAGGATATGTACTATTTTGTGTCATAATTGACTTGTTGATAAGATAGTAATTTAAAACCTCAGGTTATTTTGAAGAAAAAGTCGATCTGTCTATTGAGTGTATATTAAAGTCATAATTGTTTCCTTCAAACTGATTATTAAATGAAAACCTTGCCTTAGAGAAAAATTGTAAACTCTGTTTTGGAGACCTGAATCTAATCCTTAACAATAATTGGAAAAGATGGCTTTCTTTTACAAGGCCATTAAATACTTTTTAGGTGATTCTAATATTTCAAGCCTATTTTTCAAGAAATATGGCTTTGCCAGACATCTGTTTCTAGAAGTCATAAGTTCATAAGACTATTCCTGAGTTTAAAAAGACAATGGGACCAAAAACAAATCAGTGGTTGCCAGCCTGGGGTGGGAGGAATTGACAACAAAAGGACTTGAAGGAACTTTTGTGAGTGAGAAACTGTTTTATATCTTGTTTGCAGTGTGGTGGTTATTTAATTGCATGCATTTGTCAAAACTCAGACCTACACGCTAAAAAGGGTAAATTTTACTGTATGTCAGTTATATCTCAATCAGTATGAATTTTAAAAAGATAAAATATATTAAAATATGTGCAGTCGCCAAAAGCATCAAAACATTTGGCTTTCCATAGCCTTATAAATGGTGTTTAACAATCTTTGAGTAAAAGTGACTTGGTGAGTCATTGCTCCCTGCTCTCTTGACGCTGAACCACTCCAGTATGTATAAGGCCTAGAAAAGTGGAGTGAATACTTGAATTGAGTTGACACCATTTGTCTGAAATTTCTGGCATAAAATTTAGCACCTTTGTATTAAAAATTTGGGTCAGGGAGCATCAGTAGCAGCCAGAAATGACATATTTCATCAAATGAACTGAGCTCTCAGGTCATTTCAATCTCTTAATCCTGTTTGTCTCTGTAGCCTTGGAAGCAGTGAATAGTCAGATTTGGACTGCTGTATTATAGGTTAGACTTGTAGGGGAGTCTGTTGTCCTTGAAGTGGTGGTAGCTAGCGAAACTTATCTCAAGTGCCTGCTATGTGCGGCTTTTCCACTTGATTATCTAATAGGCATCTCAACATTTCTTGGTCCTATTAAAATAGTAAATATTTCTTCTTTCCCATGTTGATAAATTTGAGTCAAATCTTCAGGAGATGTTTTGATTCCTCTTTCCGACACCCTACTTTCTGTGTTCAAAGCAAGTCCTGTCAACCATGTCTTCAAAATTTATCAGAATCTGCCCATTTTTGTCGATTTTCTCTGTCACCTTGCCATCCAACCCCCTACTACAGTCTCCTAACTTGTCTGCCTGTGGAAGAGAAGTTCATGATCCTCTGCAATTTCTTCGCCACTTAACAACCAATATCTTTTTTTAAACTGTAAATTAGGTTCTCTTACTTCATACTTAACATCCTCCAGTAGCTTTCTCTGCTTTTAGAATAAGTCAGACTTGTGTAACCTGCACGCTTCATTCCCAACCTGCTGCTTTGACCTCCTTTCCTCTCCTCTGGTTGACTGTGTGCCACCTGTACCTACCTGTGTTTGTTTGTTTGTTTGTTTGTTTGTTTGTTTGTTTTTAACAAACCAGCTGATTTATCTTTCAGACCCTTTGTACTTGCTGCCCCCTGTGCTAGGGGCTCTTCACTTTGACCTAAACGTGACTTATTCTCTGAGTTCAGATGCTACCTCCTCCCAAAGGCCAATCCTGACCACCAGCACTGCCTCTGGCTCACAACCTCATCCCCCTGTCTTATTGCCCTGCCTTATTTTCTTCATAGTACTGATCCAAATAAAAAATTGTCTTTTTATGTGTTTGTTTTCATTTCATAAGAACTGTGACTACTTTGTTCATTGCTCTTAAGCCACAGTGCCAGGCCTGTGTTAGCCTCTCGGTGCATATCCTTAATGATTATTCCATTCACTGTGCTAGTTCCTCAGGGTGCAAGCATGAGTGAGACGTGGGCCCTGCGTTCAGAGAGCTTACGCTCTAGGGGAGGAAACAAATGGGAAAGTAATTATAACACAGTATGCCAAGTGCCTTAATGGTAGGAAGTGAAAATCTCTCTGGCAGTATTACAAGAAGTCAGTGGTTCCTTCATTCACAAATATTTGTCAAGGACCCTGCTCTGTGACAGGATTTATACTGTATTCGAGAGATAACAAAGTCAGCACAGTAAATAGCAATCTTGCCCATAGCTGGATGGTTACAGTGTGATAGATCCTCTGTGCAGAATTGGATAAGGTTCAGAGTGGAGATGACATTTAAGCAAAGATATATAAGAGTTGCTCAGTCAGAGAAGAATAAAGATCATCTTAAGAAGAGTAAAAGATTAATAAGCCCATCAAATAAGAGAGTCACATAATGTACATAAAGTTGAAATATTTAGACTGTATCTTTATTAATTTGAATTTTACCTAGTATATGTTATAAGAAATTAATGGTACCTGGAACTTGAGATATCAGTGCAGTATTAAAGTAGCCATTTTTATAAGGCTAAATATTATAGATGCTGTTAAGAGGCATATTTAGCTTTTTTCTCTATTATCCCCACAAACAGACTTCTTTTTCATGAAATCCAATGAAAATTAAAGGAAATGGCCACTTAAACATTTTATTGATTATCATTTTGATTCATGTGAATGGATCTACCTAAAAGTCATATTTTTAAAATCTTTTAAAATAACATTGACCATTTTCTATGTGTCAGGCACTGTTCTCAGTATGTCACATATGTTATTTAATTCTCCTAACAGTCTTATGACATAGTGCTCTGTACCTCCATTCTATAGATAAGGAGCTCAAAGTCCAAAGATATCTAAGTAGCATGGGCACAGTAGTCAGCATAGCATAACTCCAGTGCTCTTTAGAAACGGATCAGATTCTGCCAGAATTAGCTAACTTGCTTAGTTAAAAACTTAACTAACACTTTTTCAACATCTGCTTTGTAGCAGGCACTGAAAGGGATGAATGAAATATAGCCTATATCCTCAAGAAGCATAATATTTAGTTAGCTTCAAGAAAAGTAGTAAAGAAACAACAGGTAGACATGAAATAGAGAGTAATCCTTTGGGGGAAAAAACTGTTTAAATCAGAAATAGTTCATCCATCTTTGCAGCCTACAGCTTGTTCTGCTACTTGAGATGCTTTTAAAATGCATTTGAATACATCTTTTTTTAGCATTTTTTAAATGCTAAAGGAGTTGTAAAAATAGTACATACAGTTTTATGTACCCCTCAACTCAGCTTCTCCTAATGGTGATGTCTTATATAACTGTAATACACCATCAAAACTAGAAAACTGATATTAGTACAATACTGTTAACTAGACTACAGATCTTATTCAGCTTTCATCATTTTTAATAGGCATTCATGTGTCATTGTGTGTAAGTATATGTATAGTTCTTTACTGTTTTATCCATGTGCTTTATCTGTGTAACTACCACCAAAATCAAGATACATAACTGTCCCCTCACAGCAAAGGAGCTTACCTCTGTTAGCTGTCCCTGTCCCATGGCAGCCACTAATCTGTTTTCCATCTGTATAATTTGTCATTTCAAGAATGTTTTGTAAATGGAATCATACAGTATGGAGCCTTTTGAGCTAGACTTTTTTCGCTAAACATAATACACTTGAGGGCCATTCAGTTTTCTGCATATATCAATAATTCCTTTCCATTGCCCAATAGGATTCCAGTGTATGGATAGATGAGTTCAATCATTCACCCATTGAAGGACATTTTAATTGTTTTCAGTTTTTTTACTGCTATGAATAGAGCTTCTGTGAACGTTCATGTACAGGTTTTTGTATAGATATGTTTTCATTCCTCTGGGTAAATGCCTGAGAATAAGATTGCTGATTCTGATAGAAAGTTCAAGTTTAGTTTTATAAGAAACTGCCAAACTATTTTCTATTGTGACTATGCCATTTTACATCTCACCAGCAATGTATGAGAGCTCCAGTTTCTCTGCCTTCTCTCTAAGCAAAAGTTTTTACTATTGATGAAATCTAATTTATCAGTCTTTTCTTACCGGTCGTATTGCTGTTGTCATGTCTCAAAACTCCTAACCAAGCCCTAGATTCCCAAAGATTTTCTCATGTTTACTTCTAAAAGCTTTATAGTTCTATGTTTTACATTTAAATTCATGAATAATTTTGACATAAGATGTGAAGTTTAGATGGAGGCTCATTTTGCCTATCAGTGTACAGCATAATTTGTTAAAAAAAAAATACATTGCTTTCTCCACTGAATTGCTTTTGCCCCTTTGTCAAAAAGCAATTGGAAATTATTTTTAAATTGGTTGAGTGTATTTGTATCAATTTGCTCCTGGAATCTTTGTTCCATTGATCTCTGTATCTATTTCTCTGCCAGACACTGTCCTGATTGTTATAGCTATGTTTAGTAAGCCTGAACTTCAGGTAAAGTAATATCTCCCACTTTATTAGAATTATTTTAGCTATTCTAGTTTCTTTGCTTTTCCATGGGAATTTTAGAATAAGCTTGTCTATATGTTCAACAAAACTTTGCTCTGATTTTGGTGGGAATTGCATTATATGTATATATCAGTTATGGGGGAAATTGACATTTTTACTAAATTGAGTCTTCTAACAGGTTATGTATATGTTTTTTAAAATTCATATCTCGGTATTTTCTCTTTTTTTGGATCTATCATAAATTATAAATGGTATTGTGTTGTTAATTTTGGTCTTTACATGTTGTTGCTAATGTATAGAAATACAATTGGTCTTTGCTTTTTAATCTCATATCCTGTGATTTCACTAAACTGACATTAAATCTAGGTGTTTTTAAAATAGATTTCCTGGGATTTTCTACGAAGACAATCATGTCTTCTCTAAATAGGGAAGGTTTAGTTCTTCTCTTCCAACCAATATATCATTTGTTTCCTTTTCTTGCTTTACTAGACTGGCTAAGACTTCTAGCACTGTGTAGAATAAGTGTGCTGAGAGCAGACATTTTTGTCCTGTTTCTAATTTTAGGGGGAAGCATTCATTCTTTCACCACTAAGTATGATGCTACCATAGGTTTTTTTAATGACTGCTCTTTGTCAAGTTGAGTTTGCCTTCCATGTTAGGGTTCTTCAGAAAAATTGAACCAGAATGGATGGAATAGGATTTTACTCAGCTTTTTTTGATCTATTCAGATCTTCAATTGATTAGAGGAAGGTCACCCACACTAGGGAGGCAGTCTGCTCTTCCAAGTCTAGATTCAAATGTTAATCCCATCCAAAACACCCTCACAGACATATAATAATGTTTGACCAACTGTGTGGGTACTCTGTGGCCCAGTCAAGTTGACACATAAAATTAATCATCACAACCTCTTTCAGATTTGCTGAGAATTTTTTCATTAATGAGTATTGAATTTTGTTTCATGCTTTTTTGTATTAATTAATACAAAAATCATTTGTTTTTTCTTTAGTTTATTGATATGGTGCATTATATTGATTGAGTTTCAAATATTGAGATAGCCTTGCATTCCTGAAATAAATCCCACTTGATCATAGTGTATAATTCTTTTTTTATACAGATGCCATTTGTATCAACATTTTGTTTTATATTTTCTGTCTTATGTTTATTATTTTCTTTATTCAGATTGCTTTGGGTTCATTTTGCCTTTTTCTAGTTTCTTAGTAGGAGCTTAGTTATTGACTTAAGGTCTGTCTTCTTTTCTAATGTAAGCATTTTAGTACTATAAATTTTCCTCTTAGCATTGCTTTAACTTTATCCTACAAATGTTATATTCTATTTTCATTTGATTCTAACTATTTTTTACACCCTTTGAGACTTCCTCTTTTGACCCATGGACTATTTAGAGTGTTTTGTTTAATTTCCAAGTATTTGGAAACTTTTTTTCTCGTTATCATTCTGTTACCGAGTTCTTGTTTGATTCCCTTATAGTCAGGGAACATACTCTGTAAGTATGTTGAGGTTTGTTTTATGATCCAGGGTATGGTCTGTCTTGGTAAATATTCCATGAGTATTTGAAAAGAATGGGTATTCTGCTCTCGTGTGGGATGTCGTAAAATTGTTTATTAGATTCTGTTAGTTGGCAGTGTTGTTGACTTCTATATCTTTGCTCATTTTCTGTCTAATAGTTCTTTTGATAGTAACAAGAGACATGGGACGCTTCGTTAACCCTTCTGAAACCATATCTGAATAGTCCCGCCAATCTTGGCCTTTCATAATCTGTTCTATGCCATTTTTCCCCCTAGTGTAATGTACACATTGATCCCACAGTAATATGAATTTTAGACACTCCTTGTAGTTCACTGTTCTGCATCTCAGAACCCAAAGATCTCTTTACTGTTGTGTCTTTAGTTTCTCTGAAAAGTAAAAGTCTTTGAGTTAGTCTTTGACTGAGTAGGCTGATCTCACACTTTCTTGAAAATATACCCCTAAGGTAAAATTAGTTGATTTCAAGGAGAAGAGAAAGTTTAATTTGTACAGTTACCGATCTTTAAACTAAAGTACGAGGACTGCTTATGTTGGTGGGGGAAAGATCTATAAAGATCTTGAGGGTAAAGGCCATGTATTTTTGTGGTTCCCATGGCCCTTCCTAGAAAAGTGCCTTTCTCATATCTGTGGAATGACTTAAAAATAAATGAAAGAATCCTGGACAATGTGAGTCATCACAAAACAAGACACCCACTCTGTAAACTGCTGTTCTTCTGGGGCTTTATGAAAGGCTGAAAAGCTAGAAGGGTCTCCTGAGTCTGCAGTGTTTATCACTGGCTTTTTTCCAACCTGGCTATTGTTAAATGAAATACTCAAGCAAAGAGCTCTGCATATAAAAATGAAACCTAATTTAATTTTTAATCAAGTAAAAAAATAAGTATCGTATTCTACATGTATAACAAACTGGGAAGAAACAGACCATTTCAGCCTAATGCTCTACCTCTTTGCCTAACGCTGAAGCTGCCTTAATTCACCAAGACAAATTTAGATGTATTTATTACATGTACAGTCATGCTTTATATGAAAGAAGACCATTATGTTACTTAGTCATGTTTTTCCATGTTTCATGCCCAGTTTGAGCTGTGAAATGTCTAAGTTCACAGCAGTAGCTAGTTAATGACTCGGATAGTGGGTTATTGTTCATAAGCAGCATACTGTGATTTTTCTTTTTAATTAGGCATTTTCAGTGGTGAGCCGCAAACTGGGTGGCACAGGGATTCCACTGTTTGCATGTTATATAAAATTTTCATTGACCTATTGATTGACATGTTTTTTGAAACATTAAGAAGCATCAGTTAACTTCTTGTTGATAAGCCACAACCCTTACAGGAACTTAATTTTTCCCCTTAACCACTGTTGTTTTGATTGTTTTTGTATAATTACCTTCATCTGGTATTATATTTTTGGTGATCAAAAACCTTTATAACATGTTCAAAGGAAACTAAGTTACACTTAAGGTCATCTGACCCAAGATCCCTATCTATTAGTAGAGTTAAATGAGAATAAGATTTTTCAAGCCAAGACAAATAAGAAACAGACCATAATTGTCTACTGTTTCTGTGTTCCAGGATTAAGGAAATCATACTTGGGAGCCATTTGTTTAAATGTGTTTAGTTCCTGTTCCTCTGTTGACCAGTCTTTCTTGTGATGCATTAAGATAATGCTAGGTTTACTTTTTGCCAGCTTGGGTTTCCCCTCTGTATACACACTACGTTTAGTAACCTTCATACAGAAACAAGGGGGACCAGCTCTATGTTATATGTGCATAAAGCAAGTCTGGTGATGGTCAGAGTCCACTGGGGGAAGTGATTTTATGTGAAAATCCTCCCACATATCTGGTTTCTTAGGACTGACAAACTGCTTTTCCCAACTGCATGGTGAAATTACCAGCTGTGCCCCTAACACATTGGCTGGGTGACAACCTGTAGTTGCTTCCATCCAGAAATGACGTATTTAATTTAAATGTTATGGCTTCTGTTTCATAATCTGAGTGACCTCAGAACAAAATCTGTGTCAAAATCAGGCTGTAAAGTATCTGAGGTTGCTTTGAATTATTTTGATTTTTCTTCGTTTGGGGGGATGCTTCAGAGATTGAAAATGATTTTTTTGCTACTTGGCAAACATTACCTTTTTCCTCTTTGCAGAAGCCAATGTGGCTTTGACTTCCATTTTTGCTCTCTATATTTGCTTTGCCTGCATCGTTCCATGAATTGTCACTGTTCCAGGCCATCACCGGCATGTGTGAGATCGGGACATGGGGAGGCCTCTTCCTTTCACGGTGAAAGCTGGCATGTTTTTCTAAAAATAGTGATATGGCTACAGTGAAAACAAACATGAAAGTTGAAGGAAAAGGCATCTAGTTGTGAGCATATAAAAATAAGGGAAGCGTGATGGAAACAAAGATTTTTTCAAAGGAAGGAATGGTGTGTGGTCAGAAGCAAGGAACTTAGAGAGACCCGGCCTTGTGGGAAAGAGGTGTTGGGCATTGGTGCTAAGAGAGAACAGAAGGATGAAGAGAAAAGAAATCTTTGAAATGATCTTAAGTTTAAATGTCCTAGTGATTCCTAGAATTCCCAGTATCGGAGGTTTTCACTGTCTATTTTAAAGTGTCAGGTGAATCAATATAGCTCTATTTTTATAGCATCTGAAAAGCAATAAATTGACATTCTTGTTTAGAATTTTTTAAATCTCCCTTTGTTCTGAAGGAAAAAAAAAGAAGGGAGCACAAACAGAGCACAAATAATCGAGTGTGGACTGTGGCACTTAGGAAGGGCTGCTGCAGTCCAAGGTGAGTGGAGTCCTTAAGATTTGGAGATGTCTATAACTAGAGTTGGAATGGAAGTAGCATGGGGAGTTTTGGAAATCTTAATGCAGACTTCCTGCACCTTGGCCCTAAAGGAGTGGGGCCTTAGCTATTCTTCTGCAGAACACAGGTCTGGGGGAGGATGGACTGTGGTGGAAACCAGTCCCGGGATGCTAGTACATGGGGGAAATGACCGGTGTCACTTCTGAGGTACTGCCTGGTGGGTCTGGGCACAATCATTGAAATTCCTTGGAGCATAGTTAAATGCACATCTCGTCATGAAAGCTACTGGGCTTTATCACTTTGACTCCAACTGCATCCAGGCCTGAGGCTGCTGACACTTGACATTGGGAGCCATAATTTAAGTGAGGAAGGGTAAGATGTATCACTGATCGTGGCAATGCTAGCACTTATAAAGTGCTTTGGGCATAAAGGAGTTCAATAAATATTGAAGGGGAGAGGTCACAAAAGAGGGAGATAGAAAAGGAGTTAGAGGAGCTATTAAAACAATGATGGGTGCTTAGAGCTTTTAAGTGGAATGAAAAATATAAAATAGAAAAAAAAACATTGCATAACTGCTTCCTGATTAACTTTTTCCCCAATTACAGTTGACATTCAATGTTATATTTCAAGTATATAGCATAATGGTTAGACATTTATATAATTTATGAAGCGACTCCCCCCCATTAGTCTAGTACCTACTGACACATGATTGTTACAATATTGACTATATTCCCTATACTGCAGTTTACATCCCCGTGACTATTTTGTAACTACCGATTTGTATTAATCCCTTCACCTTTCCCCCCACCCTAAACCCTTTCCATCTGGCAACCATGAGTTTCTTCTCTGTGTATCCATGTGTCTGTTTCTCTTCTTTCATTTATCTTGTTCTTTAGATTCCACATATAAGTGAAATCATTTCATACTTGTCTTTCTCTGTCTGATTTCTTTCACTTACCATAATACCCTCTGGGTCCATCCACGTTGTCGCAAACGGTAAAATTTCATTTTTTGTTTTTATGACTGAGTAATATTTCATTGTATATAAGTATCACTTCTTTATCCAGTCATCCATTGATGAGCACTTAGGTTGTCTCCATATCTTGGCTATTGTAAATAAAGCTGCAGTGGGAATGAGGGTGCATATATCTTTTCTAATAAGTGTTTTGGATTTCTTCAGATAAATACCTGGAAGTGGAATTTCTGGGTCATAAGGTAATTCTACTTTTAATTTTTTGAGAAACCTCCAAACTTTTTCATAGTGACTGTACCAATTTGCAATTCCACCAACAATGCATAAGGATTCCCTTTTCTCCACATCCTTACCAGCACTGGTTGTTTGTTGATTTATTGATGATAGCTGTTTCTGACAGATGTGAGTTTAATCTTATTGTGGTTTTAATTTGCATTTCTCTAATGATTAATGACATTGAGTATCTTTTCATATGCCTATTTGCCATTTGTATGTCCTCTCTGGAGAAATATCATTTAAGGTCCTCTTTAATTAGGTTGTTTTTCTTTTATGCTGTTAAGTTTTTGAGATGATTAAAATTTTGGATATCAACCACTTATTGGATTTTTAACTGGTAAATATCTTCATCCATTCAATAGGTTGCCTTTTGGGAGGATTGGGGGGGGTTGGGGAGGATGGTTTCATTTACTGTGCAAAAACTCTTTAGTTTAATGTAGTCTCATTTGTTTATTCTTTCTTTTGTTTCCCTTGCCTGAGAAGCTATATCAGAAAAAAATTTTACTAAGGGCAATGTCAGAGAGTTTACTGCCCATGTATTCTTTTAGTAGTTTTATGATTTGGGGTCTTACATTTCAGTCTTTAATCCATTCTAAGTTTAATCCATTCTTGTATGTAGTATAAGAAGGCAGCATAGGCATGAGTTTATTTTGGGCTTTCTATTCTGTTCCTTTTATCTATGTGTCTGTTTTTATGCCAGTACCATGCTGCTTTGATTACTATAGTCTTGTAGTATAGTTTGAGATAAGGTAGCATGATACCTTCAACTTTTTTCTTTCTCAAGACTGTTATAATTACAGAGTCTTTTGTGGTTCCATATAAATTTTTAGATTATATTTTCTAGTTCTGTGAAAAATGCCACTGGTATTTTGATAGGGATTGCGTTGAATCTATAGATTGCTTTGGGTTATATAGCTAATTTAATAATGTTATAGTTATTCCTATCCATGAGCATAGTATATGCTTCCATTTATTTGTAAATTCTTCAGTTTCTTTCTTCATTGTCTTATACTTTTCCAAGTACAGGTCTTTTACCTCTTTTGTTAAGTTTATTCCTAGGTACTGTATTTTATTTTTTGATGTAATTATAAATGGGATTGTTTTCTTAATTTCTATTTCAGATATTTTATTATTGGTATATAAAATGCAACTGATATCTGAATGTTAATTTTGTATCCTGTTAATTTACTAAATTCCTTTATCAATTCTAATAGTTTTTTGGTGGAATCTTTAGGGTTCTCTCTATATATTACATGTCACATGCAAATAATGATAGTTTTACTTCTTCCTTCCCAATTTGGAACTTTTTCTTTTTAAATTTTATTTTTAGTTTCAAGTATATAGTATGTTGGTTAGACATTTATATAATATATGAAATGATCATTTGATTATTCTTTTTCTCCTCTGGCTGTACACCTAGCCATTCATTACTGCTGACTGCATTCGATGTGCCATGATCTCTATCCCTGTGACCATCTATCAACTACGAGTTCGTACTTCTTTAACCTTTAGTTCTTTCTCCCAGCCCCCCAACTCCTTCCCCTCTTGCTGTCACCAGATTGTTCACTACATTTGTGAGTCTATTTTAGATTAGTTTGTTCTTTTTGTTCCTTTGGTTCCACATATAAGTGAAATCACGTGGTATTTATCTTTCTCTGTTTGACGTATTTCACTCAGCATAATAACCTCTAGGTCCATTCATGTTGCGAATGGTAGGATTTCATTTTGGTAACTTGTCTTTTTCTTGTATGATTGCTATAGCTAGAACTTTCAGTACTCTTGTTGAATAAAAGTGGTGAAAGTAAATTTCCGTGTCTTATGCCTGATCTTAAGGAAAATGCTTTTAGCTTTTCCCCATTGAGTATGATGTTAGCTACAGGTTTGTCATTCATGGCCTCTATTATGTTGAAGTATATTCTCCTTCTATTCCCACTTTGCTGAGAGTTTTTATCCTAAATGGATGCTGGATTTTGTCAAGTGTTTTTTTGCATCTATTAATAGGATCATATGATTTTTATTCTTTATTTTGTTTATTTGCTATATCACATTAATTGATTTGTAGGTATTGAACCAACCTTGTATCCCAAGATAAAACCCACCTGATTGTGGTGTATGACCTTTTTAATGTATTGCTGAATCCAGTTTGCTAATACTTTATTGAGGATTTTTGTATTTGTATTTATCATGGATCTCAGCCTGTAATTTTATTTTTTTGTAATGTTTTTGGTTTTGGAACCAGGGTAATAGTGGCCTCCTAAAATGAACCTGGAAGTCTTCCTTCCTCTTGAATGTTTTAGAATAGTTTCAGAAGGCTAGGTGTTAATACTTTGAGTGTTTGGCAAAATTTACTTGTGAAGCCATCTGGTCCAAGATTTTTGTTTGTTGGGAGTTTTTAGATTACTGATTTGATTTTGTTACTAGTAATCAATCTGTTAGATTTTCTGTGTCTTAAGATTGTATGTTTCTAAGAATATATCTTTTTCTTTCAGATTGTTCCAGATGCCAAATTTTTCATAGTAGTTTCTTATAATACTTTGTAGTTCTGTGGTGGCAGTTGTCACTTCTCTTCAATTTCTGATTTCATGGATTTGGGTCCTCTTATTTTTTGAAGAATCTAGTTAAAGATTTAACAAGTTTGCTTATCTTTTCAAAAGACGTGCTCTTGGTTTCATTGATCCTTTGTATTTTTTCAGACTGGTTTTGTTTGTTTTTTGTTTGTTTTTAATTTTTTGCTATGATTTCTTTTTTCTTTTATCTACTGACTTTGGCTTTGTTTGCTGTTCTTTTTCTAGTTCCTTTGGGCATAAGATTAGATTGAGATTTTGCTTGTTTCTTGAAGTAGGCATGTCTTGCTATGAATTTCCTCTTAGGAATGCTTTCATTGTGTCCCATAGATTTTGGATTGTTGTGTTTTCATTTTAATTTGGCTCAGGGTATCTTGATTTCTTCCTTGATCTCTTTGTTAACGCATGCATTGTTTAGTAGCATGTTATTTAGTCTCCATATATTTGTGTGTTTTTCAGTTTTCTGCTTATAATTGATCTCTGGTTTCATACCATGGTGGTCAGAGAAGACGCTTGATATGATTTCAGTCTTCTTAAATTTATTGAGACTTGTTTTGTGGCCTAACGTGTTCTATCTTGGAAAATGTTACATGTGCACTTGAAAAAAAAAAGTGTATTATTCTACTCTGGGGTGAAATGCTCTAAAAGTAGCAATTAAATCCATCTGGTCTAATGTGGCATTAAGACCACTGCTTCCTTGTGGATTTTTTTTCCTGGAAGATCTGTCCATTGATGTTATGGGATGTTAAAGTCCCCTTACTGTATTACTATCAATCTCTTTCTATATGGCAGTCGATATTTGCTTCATATATATAGATATTCTTATGTTGAGTGCATAAATGTTTACAAGGGTTATATCCTCTTGTCAAATTGATCCCTGTATCATTATGAAATGCCCTTTTTTGTCTCTTATTATAGCCTTTGTTTAAAATCTGTTTTGTTTGATATAATTATTGCTACCCCAGCCTTTTTCATTTTCATTCACATGAAATGTCTTTTTCCATCCCTTTCAGTGTATGTGTGTCTTTCAATCTGAAGTGATTTCTAGCAGCTTTCTGTCTCTCCCAAACATGCAAAATCTCCACTGATTTTTATAAGCACATATTGTGGGGACTCCTTTTCCTGCATTGGTGCTGTGAGATTGGGAGTCCAGTGTGTGGCTGGGTCCCATCATTCCTCATGGGGGACCTCTGCAGCTGAGATGTTCCTCCCAATTTTCAGCTGCCATGTGTAGGTGTGGGGCCAGCCTGTTTCACGTCTCTGTCCCTCCTACCAGTCTCGACATGGCTTTTTAATGACCTTAGTTATAGGACTTCTGTTTAGCCAGTGTTTGGATGGTTCGTCAGGTTGAGTGTTCCATACAATTTAATTGTAATTTGAAGTGGTCACTGGTGGAGATGAGCACAGTGTTTTCCTACTCTGCCATCTGTTCTGGAACTCACTCCTTGGTTAACTTTTTCACCCACTAAAATTAACCCTTGGAATTCATCTAAGGATATTTTTGATAGCATGTTTCTCAAGTGTTAAATATTGTCTTTATCAAAGCAATTTAGAGAAAGTGACAAAGTTTCTCATTCACCTTAAGCAGAATACAGTTGCTTTATTTTTTTTTATTGAGATGACATTTTCATAACATAAAATTAACTGTTTTAAAGTACAATTCAGTGGCATTCAAGACATTCACAATATTGTACAGTCACCACCTATTTTAGGTTTCAAAACATTTTCATCAATAATTGCTTTATTTTAATGTCTCAGTGTCATAGAACAACTTTGGGGTTTTTTTGTTTTGTTTTGTTTTGTTTTTTACTTTATTTGAAAAGGAAAAAGATGAAAACTTAGACAATGTTTTCTAAAAGCCTCTGGAGACAAAATGCCATCTTCTTCATAGTCTCATCTTTTGAATTTCTTGTTTTCTTCCCACGAGTCATTAGGTAAAATGTACCTTTTGGGGTTAGCATTTTCTCTTTGGGAGTTTGTGTGTTAGTGATTTCTTCTTCTCCTGGTCTCCTTACATGTATGTATGTGCATGTGTGTATGTATATGTATTTTGTAGCATGAATACAGTGAAGCCTCCTGGCCATGGATTTTTTTTTCTAGTGTTAGATGAAATGAAACTAAATCAGCTGCACAAAACTTCTCACTTCTTTACATGGAACATGAGATTTGAGACTCCGGTTATACCAGGACAGCACCTTAGACAAGATGTAAGCCAGTGTGACACTCACCTTCCACGGAACCTTTTCCACAAGGTCAAAAGGGCAAACTCTGTTTTTCTCTAAGACAAATGAGCAAATAATTATTAAAATGTCCTACTAAAAGATTTTACAGTTAGGGACAAGAAAATTATGATTACCATAGGTTTACTAAGAGGAATGAGTAAATACCTTATAAATTTCAAACATTATGTGGCCTACAGAAGAAGGGATTTTAGCATTTAGATGAGTGAAAAGGGTCCAATTAGAAACTGATTAAAGATCTTGAGCTGGTATTAAACACTCTTTAAAAAGCAAGAAGTTTCCTGCAGATGAGACCTTTACATTACAGAAAGAATATGTTGTAACTGACCATTTCTTTAAGAAATGTGAACACCAGATTTATAAGCTTTCTATGTTTATGATGTCAAAAGTTCCATATTTTGGAATTCTGCCATAAAGAATGAAATCTGCAGTGGGATCAGCTGTAAAATTGCAAAGGGCATCAAATTCCATGTGTTAGGAAAATACTGTTTTGCATTCTTGATCTTCCTGATTTCACATTTATTTAAGTCATTTATACAAATCTTTCACAAAGTATGTTTTTTAATGTTTATAGCTGACAGTTTGTGAAAACAGATTTGCTCTTATGGGCCAAATAATCGCTTTTCTCTAAAGACAGGTGTCTCATACTCAAATCAGTTGTGTCTACATCTTCAAAGCTCCAGGTGCTTTTTCTTTTTCTTTTTTTTTTTTCAAAAGTTTTGCTTACACAATACAGTATTTTGTAGATAAATCTTGTTAGCAGAGTGCGTGCCCAGAGCTCAGGAGACTAAGTCTGTTGCTGTCCTAAGCCAACTTTCTTGTTTCAGCTTTTCAATGAGCCATGATTCATCTCTGTGAAGTCACACAGGGAGAAAAAAATTCCTCACTGCTCACTACCAATGGAGAACAGAATTGTAGTGGGTGGGATGAGAGCTGGTGAGGGTGTGGATTTTTCTTCACTCTGTGGGAACTGGCTGAGGCTTGTGTGCAACAAACTTCTAGTCTTTGGGTCACAGATGAAGAGTTCCCAATTTTTGTTATGTAGATTTCACCAAGAATTCACCTTGAGTATTTGTTTTACATTTTCTCTTAAAATTTCCATATTATTGTTTTCTATGGTTTGCATCTGTTATACCTTAGTTGTGGCACAGGAGAAAAAAGATACCATACTGGGAATTAAGAGGTTTTGGTTTTACTCTCAACATTGTCAGTAATTAGGTGTGTGACTCAAAGCTAATGAGTTAGCCTCTCTAAGCTTGGCTTTGCCTCCCTATCAAATGGAAATAATAAGAAGCCAAACTAAAGGAACAGGATATCAAATCCACTTGTTCTTAAACAGACCACTCTCCCTACCAGGAAGATGATTCTCTACATTCAAAATTGGTAACTCTGCTCACCTCCTGTCTGAATGACTTAGGCTCCTTTGATTTCCTGCACCTCATATTGTTTTAGATACAGTGGGTGCCCCCAAAATATATTTTTTTAAGTATGGTGGTGACATCCCTTAGAGTCTTTCTGAGCTTACTCATGGTTTATTTAAGGAGCACCTGTCACCTATATACACATTCGAAAACTTGGTTATGTTTCTGCCGCCCTTCCCTGTACATTCTCAGTGGCCTTCTGTATTCTGTGACTTTTCATACTATAGCTGTTTTTTATTTTTCTTTCTTTCTTCTTCTCCCTCATGTACACCTCTGCCCTCCCGTCAGGATCCATGCTGAAGGCCCTGTTTTCATCTCCTTGACACCCTCTCCCACCTTGCTTTCTTCACAAAGGCCCTGGTGTAGCCCACTGACCTCTACTGCTTCCCAGTTTTTCTGATCAGCTTCCACTGCAGGAATTCTCCCCTTAGGTCTGTTGGGAAATAGAACTGAATTTTCATTTTCAACAGTTCTCTCATTTTTTCTCTGTCTCCGAACCCAGCACTCTCTCCTTCATTTTAAGGGCTTCCTTGTTACTGACTACAGGAAGCAGATAGGCATTGACAAAAATTATAAACATTATAGGATTACATGAATAAGTGCTTATGGATTACTGATTAACTTTATTCAAATGTGAACTGGGTAAGGTCTTTCTCAATGCCATTTCTCTGCCTACTTCAATGACCTTTTTATTTTATCTCTGAGACTAGCATTCATTAGGCCTCTGCCTTTTTTATCAGCTGACTCTGATGATCCTTGGGCCACATGTGGATACAAACATATTTCATCTGAGCCACATAGTCAGTATTTGGACTACATAATTATTCAAGGTATTTCACATTGCACAAAAAAAAAACATATTTCTGGCTCTTTTTGAGAAAATGGAAGGGCAGCTGACTATAGCATGGCTATCAACCAGAGCTGAGGAGTGACTGTCCTGTCCAGGATACATGCTCTCTGTAGTCTCTTACCTCTGGTTTACGTGGGTTCCCTGAGTGGACCATGTTTGTGTCCAGCCTTCACGCCTTTTCCTGAGGACCTTCATGGATAGTAGCAGTGCACAGGGGTGGCTTATAGGTCTCATATGTGTCATGGAGAATTAAATTAAATGCAAGCCATGCAGTGAAGACTGTGGGCTTATTGAGCATAGTTGCAAAACAAACCTGCTATCCCTAAACCCTTCTTTAAGGTCCTGGAGCCACCACTGCTATTGAGGCAGGATAGTTAATATTTATTAGATTATTTAAATCTAGGTAGATTTCTAGATACGAAGATGAGTGTTTATTCTCATAGTCCCTTCCCTCTTTTTATTAGAACAATCATGTTAGGTCATTCACTGGTAAGGAATGTACTTCTATAGTTAGAATTATAAACTTGTACAGATGATAACTTAGCAATAATTTAATTTCATATCCTCTTTTTAAAGTTTAGCTAATAGAACCAAAAGAGAGAAGAATGCCTAGTCCAGAGTGTTAGAACTAATACCAAAGCATGGACATAAAACCTAGTTCTTTTCACTCCCAGCTCAGCTCTAGACCATGCTACAAATGACACATCATCAATTTCTCTCCTCTCTAGGGGTGACTGAGTTTACACTCTTTACATGGAATGGAGGAAATGGGCTTGGGCAATGTGCATACTACAGTTCAGAATCTAAGTCTGCCATTCTAATTTTTGGCCACACTTAAGTGATCTGTTTAATCTCCATAAACTTTCTTTTCCTCATCTGTAGAGTAGGGACCATAATTCCTGCTTTATAGTCTTATGTGAATATAACTAGTATGTGTATAAGGAACCTCCATGGTAGATTCCCAGGTCCTTTCCGGCCATTTTGTCACTAGATTAAATATCCTCTTCCAGAAATCAAGAAGCTAACAAGGAGTTAATAAACATCAGCACAGCACCCAGCTTGGATGATGTGGTATGTCTGTTTCGTGTCAATTTTCATGCCATGGTGAGCCCCTTCAGGCATGAAAACAACCAGGGATTATTTGATTCCCTGTTCTTTCTTTGTTGGCCCTCTTGTTGTGTTTTTATCAGAGATTAGCCTTTCCAAAAGCTTTGTGTCAGGATTTACCAGTGAATCTCAGCTCTTTCCTGCTGGGCCACCATTCAAGGACATCCTTTTGAATCTGCTCCTTTCAGTCATCATGGGCCTGATTCTCATTTACACAATTCATTTTCTCACTTTCTGGAAGCTTCTCCTGAGCTTTGTCTTGCAGTTTCACTCCATCCAGATTTTTCCCTCCTGCCAGCTCTTCTCAAACTTACAGGTTAGCATTTAATTGTTCTCTGGTCATTTTACTTTCATTAGTTTTGTCCTTCTCTAAATCAGATGTGAATACTTTAAGGGCCAAAAACTAAAGTCCTCTGGCTTTATTATTGTCACTCATTGCTTAGCAGTGTGTCAGATATTTAGAAAAGTCTTTGATTAATAACTGGATAGTAAGAAATTGGAATACATCATGACAAAAATAAGCAGCTTCTGATCCCAGCTCCCTCAAGCACTGCACTGATTTCCTTCTCTATCAGCTACCACCTTCATTTCCCTCCAGGATCCCTCTGAGACATGGATCACCTAGTAACTGTGACTCTCTCCCTCCACACAAGCTGGATGTGCCCTGTCCTCTTGGTTACGAAGAGCGTAGGAACTTGGGCCTCCCCTTTTCTAAGTGCCACGCATGGCAGGTTTACAGTGGTGCAGAGGTCTCTTTGGATTATAAAGGATTAAGAAACATAACCAAGCCTTAGGATCTCAGGTCTTCCTCTGCTGCCATTCCACCAAAACGCCCACTTGATTCTTAAAGAAAACATCACTGAATTGTTTTAGATTTTTTTTAGAGGACCTGCAGCTATCAGTGTAGATAAACTTGCTTTCTGATGCCATTTCCTAGGATTGTAAAACCTAGATACAAAGCAGAATTTTACTTGTTGTAATCTGAATCTCTGTCCTTTGAAGTTATTCCCGGATTTGTTATTTTATGAATTTATTATTTACAAATAAAAAGTTATTTGTAAATGAGTTTAAATAAATAAGTTATTCACAAATTTGTTATTACTTGGCTCTGAATAACTTCTGTGGACTGAGACCTGAGCTGGGCATCATGGAAGATGGAGATGATTCTGAGACATGAATTGCGTTTATGTTCACAGGAGTCTATGGGATAGGCAAGGCCCCAAGGCCAAGAGGGAAGGATGATGTAGACTTGGAACTGAACTGACCTGCCTCAAGGTCTAAGACAGAAATGCCAGTGTGATTATTCAGAGTTGAGAGTAGGCTAATGAACCACTATCCCATTGTTCCTGGTAGCACAAAATACATAGTGAAGAGTATGGGATGAAGCTTCAGGATGTGTGACAGAATAGTTCCAGAAGGCAGGAGCAACAGATGTACTTCAAAGAGCTCAGAACAAACAGCCCTTTGGGTCAGTTTTTAAATCAATAACAGGTTGGGTGCTATAAGAGGAAGCCTGTTTTCCAGCCAAACAGTGAACAATGAGAAAAGCCTAGGCTCCCACAGTCTCTGAGGAGTAATTAGAACTTGTTCAGTAATCAGCCAGTTTGAATTTCTGAGAATGATTCGAAATACAAAATGATAAAAACTGGGTAAACTAAACCATTGCTTCATAATCGAATCACACAATTCAATTAAGAAATCCAAAAGTTGAAAATGCCAGAAAGTTGTTTTGTTTTTTTGTATTTAAGGAAAGTGATTCAAAGGCAATGCTATTAAAATAAAAATAACGGGAACCAGAAAATGGTAAAATATCCATGTTGGATTCTAGTCCCCATTAGACCAGAATATTAGTTTTGGAACTCTGAAGTAATTGTTTGATGTCTTTTGTCTCCATAGCCAGTGCAGATTCTGAGGATTGTTTGTTTTAGTTGTTGGCAAAACACTGTAAACCTCTAGATTCTGGTCACTGTTTTATTATTATTATTATTATTATTATTATTATTATTATTATTATTATTAAACACAGAAAACTTACTTCCGTTAAAAGGAATGGAGGGTTATAATAAAATGTGAATAAACAATAGTTTTGGTCAAATTCAAATACAGCCTGTTATTTATCCTGCACTGGGAAAATGAGACAGTTCTTTATTTACACATACATAGCAATGCTAATATTTATGATGAAAGGGAAAGATTCTCCTGCATTATTTTTTATTTTGTTTTGTTACTTAATCAACGGTGCAGACACAAAAAAAAGAGTTGAACAACATCTTACCAGATTATACTTTTTCCTGTGATATCACTTTTGATCTTTAAGGTTCCTTCCAGCGTTAAGAGTCTTTGTTTCACTGATTCCAAAGTCATGTGCTGGGAAATTCTATCAAAGCAAGGCTGCCTGGAACAGGCCCTGTTGGCCCTGGAGCATAGATGTTCTCAAGGGGAAACCCAGTACAAGGTGATGTACTTTGTGACTAATCTGCAGAGAATTGACTGATTAGAGATACCTCAGAACTTTCCCTAATTCTCCTAAGGTAGCATTGGTGACCACTACCTCTGGCATTTATATTTATTTCTTAGTAGTAACAGATGTGGAGGGATGGATGGAAAGGGGAAAGAGAATATAGTCAATAATATTATGATAAGTTTGCACAGTGACAGATGATTTACTAGAATTAGCAAGCACATTGTAAGGTATAAAAATGATGAATCACTTTATTGTGCACCCGAAACTAATATAACCAATATAAGATTATATACCAACTATATATACTTCCATGTTTAAATTTAAACAAAGAAAAAATATTTTATAAAACAAATATGCATAACTAATTTCTCCTTAATGAGCAGCAAAATCCTACTGAGCTCTCCTACAGTAACATGGTAGCTGGCTCCAATAAGACAAAACAACTGTAAAATGGTTTATAAAAATTTAGTTTTGACTCTACTTCCAATTGAGTTGGATGGGATTATCACCCTAAACTAGAGATTTTTGGGGTTACCATGACATTCACCAAAGATCCAAATCATGTTTACATGGATGTTCATATGATGAAATAGTAATTAAGTTAAATTTGATTAAATCACTTTTTATCACTTTTACTAATTAAAAGTGAAGACTAAAATACTTAATTTAGTCTTTGAATTTCAGTAATAAGGAATAATAGAAAACTTCAATCCAGTTTTATATGCAAGGAATTGGGATCTTCAGGTTTTTCAGCTAATTTAGATGCCCCCACATCCTTCATCCTTTTCTAAATTGGCTCTCTGATCATAACGTGGCCATATCCGCACACATTATTCTAAATATATAGCAAGAACAATTTCTCTTTGTTCAACTTCTTTGTTTAAATAATGAAGAACTGTGATTGTTTTTATTTCTCCTAAGCCTTCTGTTGGAATAGGAACTTTATCTTTAATATTCATTAAATATGGATTGATATTCTTTTTCCTTCCAGTCAACAAGAACTTACATTTCTTTGTAGAAGTTAGGAATGGCAAAAAGAACTAACTTATCCTTGTGGTATTTTCTAAATCCATAATCCACAAGTGAGTGGTCACATGGCTAATAGAACTATCCAATATATAGTAGCTTGTTTTTCCCTCACTTGTTAAAAAAAAATAGATTTTGTTTTTTTTAGGTTTACAGCAAAATTCAGTAGAAAGCACAGAGATCTCCTGTGTACCCTCTTTCCCCATATACGCATAACTTCCCACATTATCAACATCCCCTACCAGAGTGGTACATTTGTTACAGTTTATGAAACTGCATTGACAGATCATTATTACTCAAAATCTGTAATTTGCATTATCATTCACTCTTGTTGTTGTACATTCTATAGGTTTGACAAATGTACAATGACATGTATTCATAGTATTATATAGAATAGTTTCACTGCCTTAAAAATGTCTGTGCTTTATTTATTCATCCCTCCTTAACCCTAGCAACCTCTGATCTTTTCTCCGTTCCCATAGTTTTGCCTTTTACAGAATGTCATAGAGTTGTAATCATATAGTATATAAACTTTTCAGATTGGCTTCTTTCACTTAGTAATATGCATTTAGGTTCCTCCATGTCTTTTCATGGCTTAATAGCTCGTTTATTTTTAGTGCTGAATAATATTCCATTGTTTGGATTATACCACAGTTTAATTATCCATTCACATCTTCGTTGCTTCCAAGTTTTGAGAACTACTAATAAAGCTGCTATAAACATCTGTGTGCACGTTTTTGTGTGGACATGTTTCAGTTCCTTGGGTAAAAACCAAGGAGCACAATTGCTGGATCATTATGGTAAGAGTTTGTTTAGTTTTGTGAGAAATTGCCAGACTTTCTTTTAAAGTGTCATTTTGCATTCTCACCCACAGTAGGCGAGGGTTCCTATTGCTCTACCTCTGTCAGCGTTGGAGCTGTCAGTGCTCTAGATTTCGGCTGTTCTTATAGATGGTATCTCATTGTTATTTTAATATGCCTTTTCCTACTGATATCTGATGTGGAACATCTTTACATATGATTATTTGTCATAGTATATCTTCTTTGATGAGGTGTCTGTTAATAGTTTTGACCCATTTCTTAATTGGTTTGTTCAATTTCTTATTGTTGAGTTTCAAAAGTTCTTTGTATATTAGGGATAAACGTCCTTTATCAGATATGTCTTTTGCAAATATTTTCTCCCAATCTTTTCATTCTCTTGGCAATGTCTTTTGAAGAACAGATTTTTTTTATATATTAATGAAGTCCAGCTTATCATTGATTTTCTTCATGGATAATTACTTTGGTGTTATATCTAAAAGTCATCACCAAAACCAACATCATCTAGATTTTCTCCTATGCTATCTTCTAGGAATTTCATAGTTTTGCATTTTACATTTAGGTCTATGACCCATTGAATTAGTTTTTGTGAAGGGCATAAGGTCTGTGTCTAGATTTTTTTTTCCTGTGGATGTTCAGTCGTTCCAGCAGTATTTGTTAAAAAGACTATCTTTGCTCCATTGTGTTTCCATTGCTCCTTTGTCAGATATCAGTTGTCTGTCTTTGTGGCTCTATTTCTGGCCTTCTATTCTGTTTTGATCTAGTTCTTTATTCCTTTACCAATACTACACTGTCTTGATTACTTTGGCTTTATAGTAAGTCTTAAAGTTGGGTAGTGTCAGCCCTCCAACTTGGTTATTCGCCTTCAGTCTTGCATTGGCTATTCTGTGTCTCATTCCTCTCCATATAAATTTTGAAATAAGCTTTTCAGTATTTACACAGTAACTTCGTGGAATTTTGACTGGGATTGTATTGAATCTATAGATCAAATTGGGAAGAACTGATATCTTGACAATATTAAGTCTTATCCATGAACATAGAACATCTTTCTATTTATTTAGTTCTTTGAGTTTGAGTTTTGTAGTTTTCCTCATATAGATCTTGTACATATTTTGTTAGATTTACACCTAAGTATTTCAGTATTTGGGATGCTAATGTAAATGATAATGTGCTTTTAATTTTAAATTCCAATTCATTAGGAAAGTGTTTGATTTTTGTGTATTAACCTTATATCTGTTAACTTTGCTATAATCATTTCTTAGTCCTAGGAATTTTTTGATTCATTCTTCCACATTTCCTACATAGACAATAATGCATTTGCAAACAAAGACAGTTTTATTTTTTTCCTACTCATTCAGTATACTTTTTATTTCCTTATCTTATTACACTAGCTAGGATTTCTAGTACAGTGTTGAAAAGGAGTGATGAAAGAAGACATCCCTGCCTTGTTCCTGATCTTAATAGGAAAGCTTCTGGTTTCTCACCATTAAGCATGATGTTAGCTGTAGGTTTTTTGTAGATATTCTTCATCAAATTGAGGAAGTATCCCCTCTTCCAAGTTTACTGAAAGTTTTTGTCATGAATGGATGTTGGATTTTGTCACTTTTTCTCCATCTGTTGATATGATTATGTGATTTTTTTTTCTTTAGCCTATATGTGGTAGATTACATTAATTGGTGTTTGGATGTTGATCCAGCCTTGCATACATGGGATAAGCCCCACTTGATTGTGGTATATAATTATTTTTAAATATTATTGGATTTGTCTATGAATTTGCCTATCTAGGTACCTCATATTATTGGAATTATATAGTAGTTGTCCTTTTTTATCTGGCTTATTTCATTTAGCATAATGTTTTCAAGAGTTAGAGGCAGGAGCTACTCACATGATTGCAGAATTTTAGTCTCACACCAAGCTGTCATGAAGACCAGGAGCTCAGATGGGATTGTGCATGGTGAGACTCAAGCTGAGGGTCACTAGACACAGGAGTGTGGGGACTTTCCACACACACACACACACACACACACACACACACACACATCACATCACATCCAAGCTTATGGCAGAAATACTAATTCCAGTTAACAGGCCAAGCCCCTAGAAAGGGTGGTGTGCCTGCCAATTTCCATTAGATTGACTTGGGACATGGGCAGGACCCAATCTTTTAAGAGAGAAATGTCTTCAGACAAGAAATAATTGTAAGATGGCAGTAAACAGATGTTATAAGCAAATAAAAATTATTGTTAGTTCCAGATCATATTTTCTTTCATTTAATCCTCAAAACAAAAGCAAACTAGGAAGAAAGAACTCTATGAGATCAGAACTCGAACTGTAGGTATTAAAAATTCAGATGTAACTTGTTTTAAAAGTTTCCAAAGCTGGAAATACAATAATGATTAAGACAGACTCCCCACACACACACCTTTCCCCACCCTAATTTCACTGTGTGGAGCAATAACATCTTCCTCTTTGGGGGATATTAGGAAATACAGTTATATACTTCAGCTCTGGAAACTGCATTCAGTTCCAGGTGTTACACCTGTAAAGGGCCACTGACAAACTGTAGCATGTTTAGAGGGAAATGGCCCAGATGATGAGGGAATATGAAACCAAGTTATATGAGAAACAGTTGGAGGAAGAAGGGAGATAGAGCCTAAAGAAAAGATTAACTAGAAAGTACTACAGAGACTAGGTTTCAGATTCTGGATGAGCCTCCCCATAGACTGAGGATCCATCATGCTCTGCCCACTATAGCCTTCTAAGACAAGGGGCATAGTGCGGGGAGAAACAGGAAGAACATTAAAAGGAACTTGATAAAAATAAAAGCCATGCCAAAAGGGGTAGCCATTGCTGGAGGCACATACCACACCCCACATCTGGAGCTGTCCTAGCAGAGATGTTAGTCAGTCAGTACCCCTGTAGTACTTCCCCCAGGACCTCCCCAGGTTCCCAGGGCCATAAGGGCTCTTTTCCTTGTTCTCCCTCTGTACTCTTACCTCTGCGAGGTGCTTCCATGGTTTCCCTTGAGGTTTACCTCCAGTTATACACGTGTCTGTATCCCATGAGTGATTCTCAACCTTTTCAACCTAATTTATCCTTTTCATAACACACCCTTTGTTCTCCTAAAATGAAATCCATAGTTAACATAAACTACCTATGCAGCACATAATTCTAAAAATGCAATATAGTGCCCTGGTTGTAAGAAAAAGAAAGTAATTCGTAATCAAATGACATAGTTTACAATATCTCCAAGCATGACCACACCAGGAGGCAGAGTCAAGGAGAGATCTGCAGTGTCGACTCATAGGACAGGTACAGTGCAGGTGATGCAGGTGCTTTGTACCAGAAACCCAAAAACTGAATGGGTTTGCTATCCATGATGTCATCTTCTTTTTTCTTTTTCTTTTTTTTAATTTATAATTTAAATTTTTTTAATATTTATAACAAAAATTATTATTTAGCCAAGAGTATAGTTCTGTGGTATCAAGTACATTCACGTTGTACAACTGTCACCACTCTCCATCTCCATAACTTTTTCATCTCCCCCAACTTAACGTAATTTTCTTAAATCCTAAACAAGCTCTTGGTAAAGTTGCAAACAGAAAGTCCAAACAAAACAAAAGCAGTTTTCCCCCAATTTCCATCATAGTCCTATTTGGAAAATTGTGGAGTATATATTAAATATGTCCTCCCCCAAATTTTGTCTTTCTATATAAAACAAAATTAGATCTAAGCTTAGATAATTATAAACATATTGTCAGCCATGTGGATGTCCAGTGGGATATAGGGTAGTCCTTAGTTGTATTAAATAGCCCTATATATTGCAGAATGTCTGTATCCATTGCACCTGTCCACTGAGTGCAAATAGCACCCCTCAGACACTACAACCTCTGGAAATCTTCCTATTTACTTCCCAGTACATCGTCACTAATGAAAACCAAGCAACACAGTACATGAACTCTGGGAAGGCAAGACCCAGTTTTGTTCGCTTTAACTTTCTTCATACCTGATACAAAAGGCCTCAGTGTTTGTTAAAGTAGAGAATGCAGTAGAGAGTATGCCCAGATAGCCCTCCAGTGTCTGTAATTCAGCTTTTCTAAACCTGATCTTAGGCATCATTTTCACTCTTTACAGCAGTCCACGGAGTTAGCAACTATGGACTCATCTCCCTCACTGCGCATACCCAGTAGGTCACCGACCACATCGTTTCTGCCATTCCCCGGCACCCTCTATTCTCCCTGCTCCAACCTCCCTTGACACTTTCATCCAGGCCATCAAAATAGCCTTGTTTCCTGGCCTCTGTGCTCCCCCTTCAGATACACGGTGACCATTCTGCAAACATGCCAAGCCTTCCATGCTTTGTGTTGCTCCCTTTGCCTAAAGTAATTATTACCTTTTTCTCCTGGAAAAACTCCTCTTCGTGCATCAAGACCCATCTTAAATATCTCCTCTTCAGGTCCCAACCTGAGGCAAAATTTCTCAGTCCGTGTCTCTGTTCATGTGCTTGAGGCATTTCTTGCGTTGAACTTCCTTGTTCACATGCCTATGGTCTCTGCCAGACCGAGTTTGAGTAGAAGTTAGTTGCTCAGACTTTGGAGTAATTGGCTGCAGTTTGAACCCCACATGATTTAACAGTCCTGTGATCTTTGGCAAAGTCCTTAATCTTTTCAAGCCCCAGTTTTCTCATTTGTAAAATGGAGATGATATAATGCTTATAAACTTTGGAACATCATTTGAAATGTTAAATCATCATCGTTGGCTTTGTATCTGTTCCCCACCTCATAGTAAGAATAATAGAGAAGGTGCTGATCAGCAATCTTCAGTGAAGGACTGCTGATATTGTCAGATTTTGAGATTTTATTATATAGCCACAAAAATGTGTTTTTTATATTTGGCAATGATAGCTAATTTTGTCATGAATAAATTCACTTATAGAAAATACTCTTAAAAGAAAAAAGTGATCTATTTTCCCTTCTAACTTTTCTAGGTGCATTAAAAAGCATTCATTCTGAAACCCTTGGGCTTACAATGTCTGTGCCTACTATGGAAAATTATGTGCCTAGAAACTCCTGTGTTTTGGATTTCGATTTACATCTTTCGATGTGTGGCGTGTGGGGGATGTCACCTTGCTCTCACTAATCTGGAATGGTGACAAATGGGGGCACTACCCGTATTGTTGAGCTAAACTCAGTAATTATCCTGCAATTGTATCTCCTTCAGTTAAAAATATATATACTCTGTTTCAGCTAAGGGCACCATGGTTTCCTTGCTTTAAAAATTCTTTCTTTTATATTTCTTAAGTGCTGTTTGCAATATAAAACTAAATCCTGAATTTTAAAAACTTCCATAGCTTATACTCTGCTAAATGTGTAAAGCTTGACATTGAATCTCCATGGACTGGAGCTCTCTGATTTCACTGTTTGCAGCTAGTAAATGTCACTCTAAACATTGTGGCTTTCACTCACACTTAAGAGCTTTCATGTACAGTGGATGCAGTGTGTCAGAGAATTCTTTGTGTGCTGCTCCAGTGAGGGGGAAAGAAAGACTAAGCCCGGCCTTTAAACAGTGAGAAAAAAGCTGCCTGGAAAGCAGAGACGACCCTGTTTTTACATGGTGTTTATGAACACACAATCCCGAATTCTACTGGATATTCTTAAAAACCAACTGTATTAGCTCAAACAGAATAGGGGCCCTGCTGAGCTCATACATGGTTGCCAGATAAACAGTTCTTCCTTTTTCTGTGACTGAGGACTTGGGGGCTTGGAGGGAGAAGAGGTGGTCCTTGTGCCTGCAGAAGGAATCTTGTCATCTTCTGGCTCCCCAAATTGTTTTCAAGCTGGGTGTTTTATTTCTTGGTTCCTGAAGGCTACAGGCACACAGGTCAGCTCCTACTTTTCATCCTCTTGACACGAGATAAGAAAATCAGTTTGGGTCTATTTTCATAGCAGATGATTTACTCCTGTTCTTTTATCTGTCTCCTTTGTATATTCTTTGTTTGGACATACTTTTATTTCCCATATCTGCAGCCTTTGTCCTCCTAGGATTTTTATGTTCATTCTTCCTTTCCTTGCCTCCTCCCCTAAATCTCTGTTGGGACTTTATCCTCCTCTTTCTCAGTCCCTTGTCCTGCCCCTTTTCTGTATGTCCTGCTTCATGCTTGGCTGCCTGTGTTTCTCCTCTCCCAGCTGTTATATGCACTGCTAGTGCCACCTCTGCTACTTCTCCACATCTTCTGGGTCACTCCTCTTGGTATAAGAGGAGTGACCTAGAAGTCGACAACAAGCACACATGTTGATGCAGTCGACAACAAGCACACATGTTGATGCAGTCGACAACAAGCACACATGTTGAACCCATCCCCAGCCACTGTAGACAAATAGATCATCATCTAAGTTCTTTAATTTATTTTAATTTATTTGTTTTAATTAATTTCAAGTAAACAGTACATTGGTTAGACATATATATTTTATAAATTGATCTCAATCGCTCCCTCCCTCCCCTGACCCTCCACCTAGCAACGTTATTAATGCTAACTGCATTCCCTGTGCCGTGCTCCCCATCCCTGTGACCATCCATCAGCTACTAATTTGTACTTCTTTAGCCCTTCACCCCATTCTCCCAGCCCCCCAAACCCCTATCCCCTCTGTCCATCATCGGACTGTCCATTATATTTGTGAATCTGTTTTTATTAGTTTTTTTCTTTTTATTCCTTAGATTCAGCACATAAGTGAAATCATATAGTGTTTATCTTTCTCTGGTCTGATTTAAATACCTTCTAGGTCCATCTAGGAATATCGTTTTCCAACCCCTTATTTTTAGTCTGTGTGTGTCTTTTAATCTGAGGTGAGTCTCTTGTAGGCAGCATATGTAGGGGTCTTGTTTCCTTATCCTTTCGGCCACTCTATCTTTTGGTTGGAGCACTTAATTCTTTTCGATTTAAGGTACTTATTGTTAGGAATATAGTTGTAACCATTCTTTATTCCTATTTTTGATACATGTTTTTTCTTCTTAAAGAAGTCCCACCAACTTCCTATAATACTGACTTGGTAGTGATAAACTCCTTTAGGTTAATTTTGTCTGGGAGAAGTTCTTTATCTACCCTTCAACTCTAAATGATAGCTTAGCTGGATAAAGTATCCTATATTGTAGATTCTGAGTCTTCATCGAATATTTTTTGCTAAGCCCTTCTGTCCTGCAGTTTCTTTTGAGAAATCAGCTGCCAGTGTTATGGGTATTTCCTTACAGGTAACTGTCTGTTTTTCTCTTGCTGCTTTTAAGATTCTCTCTTTGTATTTAACCTTTGGCATTTTAATTATGATGTGTCTTGGTGTGGACCTCTTTAGATACCTGGTTTTGGGGATTCTCTGGGCTTCCTGGGGTTTTATGTCCATTTCTTCACCAAGTTAGGAAGTTTTCCATCATTATTTCTTCAAGCAGCTGTTCAACATCTTGATTTTCTTCAGTTACACCAAGCAGATGGATATTTGGACCCTTTATTGTGTTCCGTGTGCTCTTTAAATTATTTTTATAGTCTTGGCCTCTTATCTCCTGCCATTCTGATTGAGTGTCCTTGGCTTTCCCATCCTCTAGATAGGGCATTTGATCCTTTTCTTTATTTACTTTGTTTATTTCATTTAAGATACTTATCATCTCGGAAAATGTGTTCTTCATTTCAGACCGATTCCCTTTTATAATTTACATTTTTATGTTTTTTTATCTCTTTGTTGAATTTATCTACAATTCCCAAAAGTTCATTGAGCATCTTTATAACCAGTGTTTTGAACTCTGCATCTGTAAATTGTTTTACTCCATTATATCTGAATCTCTGTTCTATCATATGGTTTCTGCTTCTTTGTCTTCCCATTTTGGCTGCCTCTCTGTGTCTGTTTCTATGTACTAAGCAAAGCTCCTAAGTCTCCTGGTCTTATTATTGTGGATTTGTGTAGTAGGTGTCCAGTGCCACAGTCCTGAGAGGGATTCAGCCTCAGGCCAAATTTAACCCAAGGCTCTACTCCTCTGGGGCCACCTGTTAAGAGTCAGCATGCAATCCAAAGATGCTGTGTGCTTACAGTTGCCTCAAAAGGCCACATCAGAAACCAAGGCCAGCTGCCCCTTGTGTGTCTCTAGGCACTGTTCAGCCAGGAGCACCGGACTTGCTGAGGATACACCTGGATGTGGCTTGGGATGGGCCATGAGTTGGGGGAGGCGGGGCATCAGGGAATCCTCTGTGGGAGGCGTCCTTGATTTATCCAGTTTGATGATGTCAGGGTTATGGCAGCGCTGTGACCATGCACTGGTATGGGGGAGGACTCAACAGGGACCAATGGATACCACCGGCACTTCTGTACAGAGCAAGTGTTGCCTTGGCTCTCACTCTGACAATGTCTCCCTGGTGTCCCCTGTGTATAGTTGAATTGGCACTGGTGCTCAGAGAGCAAGCAGCTCTGTCACTGTGAAAATTTGCTCATGGACGCAGCCTCTTTAAGAGTCATCTGCCACTGCCACAGCCTCTGTCTCACTCAGCCACTGGGGACTGGGTATCCCTGCGTCCTCACCCAAACTTCCTACCTTCTGCCGTTGCAGGGTGATATCTTGGATTTTTCCCTGTTTATATGGCTTGTTCTTCTAGATCCCAGGTGATTTTTCCTTGCTTCTTGCTCCTTTTTTCCATCATGACTTTGATTTGGTCGCCAAAGAGATGAACGGAGCCTCTATCATGTGTGCCATTTTTCCCCTCCTCTCTGCATACGTGTGTTTTTAAGGTGGTTAACGCAAACCAGTGTTTTCAGTTTCTAGGCAGCCATACTTAAACCTGGAAATAGAACATTCTACAAGAAGTACTGAAGTAGAATTTTAGAAAACCATGGACTTTTCTTTCAGACATAGATTCAAGTCTTTATTGCTTATTAGTTGTATGGCCTTGGACAAATTAATTCACTTATTTAGCAACTATTTATTGACTGTTTATTATGTGCCTTGTATTTAGCTTTTGTGGAACCAATTAATAGCACCTGTCTTCTTCTGTTATGTTTACAACAAAGAGATAATACCTAGAAATCTAGATATTAGCTTTATCAACTGCTAAAAGCCAGATTGGAGGTTGTGGCTTCTATATGCAGCCATCATGACTAATACTTCTCCCCTAACTCAGCCTGCAGGCCTGCCTTTCTTCTCTGTTCCACACATTAGGGTTCAGAGGGCAGGCACATGTCAAAGTCAGACAAGCTGAAAAAAAAAAAAAAAACGTGAAAAAGCTTACTGGGGCCTGGCCAAGCCGAGCATCCGCCATCTGTTCTGTTCTCACTGGCCAGGCAAGCAGCCCCTCCTCCCCAGGGAAGGGCGGAGTGGGAAGGCTGAGAATAGACTCCACTTCCTTCTTGCTACCTGGAAACACCCTTCCCTCCAGAGACACCAGAGGGTCGAGTGCCCCCCATCTCCCCTTAACTCTAAGCGTTACACTGAACCAAAGTAAACAAACGTTGCTGGTGTGAATAGATCATCTGAAAATGGAATTAACTATGTAAAAGGGCCCTAAGTTGGAGTTGGGAGGCCATTAGGGAAGTCAGAGTCACCCAGAAGAGGTGAGTACATTTGGACTTTCATGCTTGCCGTAGAAGCAGGTCCTGGAACTTGCCTCACTATTTATTTTGTTACAGCTTATGGTTTTTGCCTATGTAAGTTCTAGCTTTCTTTGTATTCCCTGGAGCACATTTCAAGTTTTCCCCTGTATCTGTGTCTTCCCAGATTTGAATCCTTTAAGACCTCTTGTAAAGCGAAATGAGATACTATGTACAAAGGCTATGACTACCTGTTAACTGACATTCTGTGATGGGGACCAGCCTGAAGTACAATTGGTCATGCAGTAGCCTGATGCGTCTCTATTGCCTGCTCTTTCTCTTTTTCTAACTTTGGTTATTTTTTCCCCTCCTCAAAAAAAATTTTCCAGCAACCACAGATTGACTGCCCAAATCTTTTTAAATTCTGGCTTGTGTTACAAAACTCATTAGTCTGGATAAAGGAAGCACTTGGAACAATTAAGTCTATTTTATAACTACAAAACTGGTTTTACCTGAAGGATCACCAACGTCCAGTATGTGGCTATAAACAGGTATAACATGAGAAATAGATGTCTCGATTCCTCACATTTACTGTTGTTGTATTAACTTGAACAATACTCCTAAGTTTCTCTGTTACCATGGAAAATAATTCAGGTGAGCCTTGAAACTACATGATGAAGAAAAACAGTGTAGATAATAGTCTGTTGCAGGAAAAACACTTTTATTCAGAGTATTTGGACTTTTTTTAAGGGCAGCAGGAATCCATTGACAATAAACGATAACATGATCAAATTTGTGTTTCAGGGAAAAGTTGGTGTAGCAGCACTATGGAAAGTGAAACTGAAAAGGGGGGGAGGCTGGAAACACAGAGAGGAGGCTTTGGGTGATCCTGTGAAAGGGAAGCAACCACACCAGGTAGTAGAGGTCAAGAGCAGGACGCAGAATTAAGAGGCTTTGGGGATAGAACTGGCAGGGTTCAGGTGAGAAAGGACAAAGAGAAATGTATCAGATAAGAGGGCTGTTTCTTAAAGTTAAAGTAATACCATTTCAAATGGCAGTGCTGCCAGAGACCCTTCCACAGGAGGATTAGAAAGTTAGCTGGGGGAATCCAGGCAGACTCAGAAAGAGAGTCGGACCCAAGGAGAGATGGATGTGGACCATTCAGAAGGGCTGGACCAGCCCAGGGAGGGAACCAGAGAGGGAACATCCAGCAGGTTTAAAGCTTCAGGCATGGTATTACACAGAGATATGCCTTCCACTGACTGGAAAGAGGAAGGAAGGAAGAGGAGGAAAACAGGGAACAGAAGAGGTCAGTCAGTGTGCTGGGGACATTTGGGGACTGCATGCTTTCAATAATGCCAGGATTTATAGACTCTCTTGCCTCATGGGTAATTACATGTAACCATTCACATAAAGTACCTGAAGCCTTAGTTCAGTTTTTCTATTAAAAAAATTAAAAAACCTAACAAAAGTACTTTGAATACTTAGCTAGATGTTTTTTATATTGCAGATTATATCTTCATTTTCTTCAGGTTGTATAAATTGCATTCTTTTACCTTAAATTGCCCAGATGGAGGGAATTTAATCTCTGGGAAAGACTCTCTCCTTGCAGTCTGCTTTCACAGGATATTACAAGAAATTTTTCTATTTTAAAACAGGATCTAAGAACAGGGAACCAGAAAAGATCAGTGAGTACTCCTGCAAGGTGGAAGAGGAAGGGCAGGGAAAGGGGATGCATTTATGGCTCAGAACAGTCCACAATGTTCTTCCATCACCCTTTTATAGCTATATATTGTCTCAAGTTTTTTATTGATTGGACATAGCACTCTGTGCCCCTCATAGCAGAGAATTATTGGGCATATCAATGGTAAACATAAACTTTAAGTTTTAATAAGTGATTACATAACACAATGAAAAAATATTTTCTGTACCTGTTTAAAGACTAAAACTTTTCCTGCCATTTCATAGTTTTCAAAGACTCTCAGTATTGGAGTAGAGAATTTTTAACTAATGACATGTCACAAAGGTTTTGTTGATATTTGTAGAGGCAATGTATGAAACAATTGTGTTTTTTTCCCTCAAGGTATTTTGTAATGTTAAACTGGCTAGAGACCCAACAGTGAATCGGCAGTTTCTGCTGGCTCCCCGTAAGACTTTCGTTGTACACTTGTTTTGTGTGAAGCATGTGGTAGGGATGGAACACAATTCCACATTTCTAGATTGTAGACCCTCCCCTCCACCCCCCCATCCCCACCACCCTATCGCATACTCACCTTCTGTGGCCCTGTCCCAGAACAATGCCAGACATCATTATAATACCTTACAGGTGTTAACTCATTTAATCTTCACAATTAGTTACCCGCCATTTTATCCCCGTTTTGCGGATAAGAAAACTATCATGGCCAAAGTCTGATGGTTGCTAGGAGGCAGAGACAGGATTCACAACCAGCAGCCTGCGCTGCAGTGTCCACACTCTGATTATTACCCTGTGCTGCCCTCCTTCTCAGGACATAACTATGGAATTCATGAATAAATTGTCTTAAAAAGTCATATAGATGGGACAACACAGAGCAATGGGCTAGTGGTAATTATTAGAATTACAGCGTGGTGTTTAACATACTTTATTATAATTAACATCAAACTTAAATAACTGTCTGTCACATGTCTTAGTGCCTTGCACGAGTCCCCTTCAAAATTCCCCATTGCCAGCATTTCCTCCGACCAAAAGGAGCCTGGTTTGGGTTTCAGACCCAGCTCTTGGGTCTGTTTCAAAGAGTTGAACCACTGTGGGTCAGCAGGGAGGCTGAATGGGGTGGCACAGCCAGTGGGGGTATGAGTCATGAACAACAATGACCGAGTGGCATTAATGGCCGCACAGCACTTACTCTCCCAGGGAACGCTGTCAGACTCAGGAAATGTGATTTAATCCTGGTTAAGATAACTCCATTTTATACCATAGAATAGTCTGTTCCTCTAGTAGAATTTCATTTTTGATCTTGCCCTAGGAAGCCCTACCAATAAATAACATGATGTACATTATTTGTCCGTGTAGCTAATCTATACCAACTAGGGAGTTATTCTTCTGCCATCCCACCACTTTTTCTCTTAAAAGGCTCTTAAAAGAGGACCTGAGAACCTGCTGCCCCAACAGAAGATGCCTGGACAGTGGCCAGCAGTGCCCTCAGCAGGGGGTGGGGGAGGAGGGAAGATTGTAATTTAGTCAAAAGAGCCACTGTTGGTCTGAAAAGAACATTAGCCTACAAATGACACAAGGATTCTGTTCCCCCTTCAGCTCCAAGACCCTCTTTTCATATTTGTTGTGAGGCAGCCTTAGGCAGAGAGATTATAACAGCAACAAATACGTATGAGGGACTTTGCAGGGTTCACCTCTCTTATCCTCACTCTAACCCTATTGCAGAAAACACTATTTGAATCCCCATTTTACAGGTGAGGAAACTGAGGCACAGAGAGGTGAAATAATTAGCCCAAAGTCACACAGGTAGGAAGTTACGGAGTCAGAATTTACTCCCTGGCAGTCTGGCTCCAGAGTCTGTGTCCTTACTGCTGCCCTTTGACCGACTCAGTGCCTCAGTTACCCCATCTTGTTTCAAGTAGACAGAAACTGTTGTTTCGAGGAATAGAGGTGCTTCATGTTTGAGTTAGAAAACTTGGAGGTTTGGCACAGAATCTCTTCCTTAATAATATTTGGCTCTTGGTCAGGCGAGACGTTTCCCAGATCACTCGCTAGAATGAACTTGTTCATGCCCTCAAGACAGTCTGGCAGAGGAGTCACTGACAGCCCACCATTGAGCTCTGCTGGTCCAGCCCTCGCTTCCCCGAAGACCCAAGCTATGATGCTGAGCAACAAAGCTTTCCCATGTCTACAGAGATGCTACCTTAGCACAGTGGGATGGGAAACCTTGGCAGCTAAGATAACTTTGAGTGGCAGAGGATATGCTTTCTTGCCACCTGCCACCTCCCACCCCTCAGGTGTCTTCTCTGTATCCTATCCTTATTCTCAGAATGCTGTCGACTGATCCTTTCTAAAGCATTAACAGATAATTAAGGAGCTAACTTGTAGTTTTTAAGATAGGACTCTTCCCAGGGTTACTTGCTTTCTAAGACGTGACTCTAAGTTTAGCCCACAGGGGTGGGTGGGGGACAGCGTCCTGGCTGAGTGCTGTGATTGCAGGCAGTTTTCTCTGCTACTGGGAACCTCGGGCTCACCGAAAAGCTCCTTCAGATGAATTCGCTGGGCTGCTTGTCCTCAAGGAGGTTTTGGGTAGGATGAGAGGAGGAGGGGCCATTGATGGATCACCAATACCCACATCTCCTCCTCCTCTCTTTCTCCATTAGCACACAGACTCATTTTGGAGGAATGAATGCAAGTGTGGTGCCATGTCTGAAGATCACCAGCCTCCTTCCTGTAGTGTAGAGCAGAGGTTTCCAAGCTCTAGTTTGCACTAGAATCACCTGGGAGCTTGATTAAAATGCATATTCCTGAGCCCTGGACCCAGAGATCCTGATTTGGAAAACGTCTACATTTTTTCCAAGTACTCCCAAGTAAATGTGATGTGGAGACCTGCAAAACACTAGGACAGAGTCATTTTGCTACTTTCAAGTGTAGAGGAGATCTTCTTCGAATGGAACTGGGATAAACTCACTGCTTTTCTCAGGTCCTACCAACGTTCCTGTCTTTTGAGTCTGTAATAAGAAGGAGTCATTAGTGCAGCCAAACAAACTTAACAAAACCCAGATAAGCCTGAAGGCAATAAAAACCTCACAAGAAAGCACCCTAATTTTGATAAGCAGTGTCGCTCTGCTTCTGCAAGTTGCTGATGGAGTCAGGTGCACCTTTGTCAGGATTCTGGTAAATGTGTAATGGACAATGAAAGGAAAACAACTTTCGAACACCTGCGTGGACAGAGGGAAGCACGTGGTCTTTGGAGACCCTTGACAGCTTATTCAAGGTGTGGAAGCCAAGCCTGGCTCCAGAGTACCATATTCTTAACCAGAACAAGATACAAGTACATAACGCATCTCGATTTGTCAAATTCTATCTTCTTGTCTTTTTTTGTGTATGTGTATCTGTCTCTCTCTCTGTATCCCTTTACACACACTACAATCAGATTCTTATAAAGTGTTTTTATGTATCTTCTTGACTCAGAATTAGATAAGGAATCAGATAGTCCTCTATAAAAATTCATAAGCCTGTTTTTATAATGAAAATTATCTGTGCATAAATTATCTCAGGAAAACTGACTAGTTGTCAGTTCAGCAAGACAAACTTTATACATAGGTACAAGTAATAAAACATTAGGGAAATATCACCAAGAAAATGTCAATTACCTTCTTAAGAGAGGGACTTGACAGAGTCAGAGTTATGTAATAGCTTTGAATTCAAGCCAGTTCAATTCCTGTTTAGAAAGGATAGTCTCATTTTTTTAATGTTAATCATTTTCCCCATTTTATCTGCGGAATAGTTTTTCCAATCCATCTTAGTCCAATGGCATGTTGTAGTCTACCCCTGATTTCTCTTTTGAAACTATAAAAGATTCATAACAATTGCCATAAATTCACCTTTAATTAAACTCCCCATATTGTATCTGTCCTGGGGCCCACCTTGCCTTCAGCCCACTCTGGCTAGCACTGGATCTGGCCAGCAGGCACAGGATAGTGCTAGACCGGGATGGTGGACAGCAGAGCCCCAGGCTCATCTTCTAAAAGCTGGGTTTGAGTCTCAGCTGTGTGATCATACATTTAATTTCTCTGTGCCTTCATCTTGTGCCTTGTCTAAAAAGTAAGGATCACAACATCTACCTCTTGTAGGCCTCTTGTAGAGTTTCAGTGAGGTGATCGACTATGCAAACTTCCACACCCAGGTTCTGTGCCTCGCAAGTAGCAGCTGTCCTGTAAATGTCTCTTCCTCCAGCTAAAGGGAGAGGCTGCATCTAGCTCTAGCAATCTGTGCCTCTGGGAGAGCTGCCGAATGCAGGGTGTGGGAAGAAAAAAAAAGAGAAAAATGCCAGATTGCCAGGATTCAAAGACCTCTGTGAAAATATTTCAGAAGGTTGAAAATACAATGAAAACAATAAAAGACCAAGAAGGCAGGAAATTGTCACCTTGACTGTTGGGTCCAGAGAACAGGAAAACTAAAAGATGCAATTTCCTCAGCTGAATGTAGAAGTAGCCAGGAAGGTTAGGAAAAAAATGTGCAGTTAGCCTGACCATGATCTTCAGTGATGCAGAGCAGCCATGGCTTACCCATTCAGACAAAGAAAAAATAATGTTTCAGTATCTGCATATTTTTTGTGATGGAACATCAGGGCGAGGAAGTGAAAGGCCAGCCTGGAATGGCGCTAGCACCCTCTGGCCTCTTTGGCCTTCTCCGCACTCTGTCACAGGGGGGCCAAGCAGTGTGGGGCCCGGTGCGGAGCCTCCTCCTACTCACAGGCACTGAAACGACACTGGGTATCACCTAGTTGTGGAGGGGATGTTGGACCTGATGTCTGTGTGTCACTGCTACCTATTCACCACCCCCATGGCTCAGGCCCAAATCGAGATGATCACAAGAAGGTTGGGAAGCCTGGTTTCCCAAAGTAGCCAACTCTTGTTTTGAAATGAACAAGATCAGGCTTATTCATCTGTCGTTAGGCTTGTTTCCCACATGGCCATGGATTTTCAAGGCCATTTGGCCACAGACTGAGAAGTATACTTCCGGGACTCAGCAGATCCAGAGCAGAGAGGCTAGCGAATCCTCTGGTCACCCACCATCCGCAGACATCCTACTCCTGGCAATCATGCTTCTCCTGTTATTTTCTTACATAGGCCTCACTGGGAGTGGATCTCCCAGGGCAAAAAAAGGTGACTAGACAATAAAGTGACCAAAGTGGAGCTCTTTTAAGGTACCCTCTAAAGGATAAGTTAAATCATGCCAGGTCAGTGACAAAGTAAGGGACAAACCTGGTGCCACACAGTACTCTTAAGAGTTTGAAAAATGGCACAAGTGTGCCACTTCACTTTTGGATGGATTAGAATAGTAGCTACCATTTATTGAATTTTTATCATCGGCCAAGCACTATGTTAGATGCTTCACCTGTATCATTTAATCCCACAGCAGTGCTGTTAAGTAGATACTGTTTGCCTGTGTTACGTTTGTTTCTGGTTGGGTTACCATTCTCCAGCCCTGAAATTCCCCACCTTATCGGAAAAAGAAAGCAGGTACATTAGAACCAGTTATGCACCTGCCCTGAAGGACTGCAAGGACTAGGCTCATCTTGCACTACATCTTTGTTGACGTTTTTCTCCACAAGAAGTTCAAACGTTGGAGACAGAGTTTCACCTGGACAGAACAGCACTGTTAAATTATAATGTCTCAAATTCTCACCCTTCTCAACCTCCCCACCCCTTCATTGGCTCTTGTTAACTTATAGTCAGTCCTTAAAATCAACATCGTCTTCTTTCCTGCCTCTCGTTCTAATTGATGGCTGATTTATGCAGAACCCTGCCCGTGCATGTCATCCATACGTGCTATGAGTCACCTCCTCCCAGATCTTTGATCCCGTATCTTCCTGATCCCTTATTCTGCTTCCTTATAGAATGTAGTCTATATTCATGTTATTTTGTATCTATTGTTTTCTGTCTACCTAGTGGAATGTAACCTTTGTGAGCACAGGGACTTTTGACTTTTATTTTCGAATACATTCTTAATACCTACCCAAAACAGTACCTGGTATATTATCTTTGCTCAGTAAATATTTCCTTTTTCCCTGGTCACCTTGCTGTTAAGCAGCCAGCCCAGGTCTCTGTGATTGCAAAGCCCCGTTCGTGAACATGTGGTTTCCCCTCTTGATGGATGATGTGAACGTAACATGAGCAAGAATCTTCTGGCTGAACTGGAGTTATCAGTGCTGGGGTGTTGGTATAGGGGACTTTGATCCTACAGGACCAAAGTTCTTTATTTGATTACAGTGGGAATGGTCCGTCCCACCATCGCCCACAGCTGGTCTTCATGTTAACATTCTGTCACCAAGCAAAATGCAAGTGATATTTGAGGAGCCAGCAATGAATTCAATATTCTTACAACATGAATGCATTAGCCTCGATAAAAACAGTTTATAACTTATTTAACTTTTTCATATGACTTAAAGGAAGATGAGAGCTGTGCCTGGGTAAAGGGAAGTAGGGAAGTGTCTAGGTGGACTGTTACATGTTCAAGCAGTGAAGCAATGCCTCTGTAGAAACTTGGAGTGGAAGTAGTGATATAATTGGAAAAGTAGACCTCAAAATGCTGTCTGCACAATGATGACAACTCTGGAAATTCTCTGTGCATTAGCAATACAATTATGAGACCTCGAGCTTCATAAATAGTTGGTGATTATAGCATTTAGGATTTATTTGGTTATTTCATATTGGTCTTGATATTCAGATAGTTCTGTTTAACTGTGACTACTCAAATGATTAAATAGACATAAAAAAGAACAAATACAGTGTACCCTACTGAGAGCTAAGGGCACACATCAGCCTATCTGCTGCACATCCTCTTCCTTCCTGCTGTCCACCTCCACTGATGGCTGGCATCCAGCTCTGCCTCCTCACACTTCCCCCGGCCTTCTTGTCCTGACTCAAACCCCTACATGTTGTGCACCTCCTTACTCCCTCAGAACCCTCAGGTGCTCCTCTGTCCAGCTTTCTGAGGCTTTCATCCCACTGCCCTGGCCCTCCTCTCTGGGATGAGGCCTTTTGCATGCCCTTTGCATTCCCTGCAGTACTCACTTTTTCCTGCATAATTCTCATCCATGTTTCACTGTCTGCTTCCTGGGCTCACGGTCCCAGTCTCAGCCTTGCCCGCAGAAATCCTATGACAGTTTCTTCTCTAACACTTCATTTGCTGTTCTCAAAGTCTTTGTCCTTTCCTTACCAGTCAGGGTTCTTGGTAACAAACCATAAAAATCCACTCTGATTGAAACAAAAAAAAAAAGAATTTCATGAAAGGCTATTGAGAACTCTCAGAATTACCAGGAAAGCTAACTAAAGTAGGACAAGGTGGAAGCTGAGCAGCCAGAACTGTGGCCAAAATCCCCAGGCCACAGAAGAGGTTTGGGGGGCACACTGCTGCCACCACTTTTGGGCAGTGAATGCTGTTGCTGGCACCACTGGTGCTGGACACTGCCAATGGCACACTTGCCACCAAAACAAGAATCTCCTCTTACCTTGTTCTAATGCTCCATTAGCTCCTGGTCATATCTAGACAATATTCTGGCCAAGTCACTGGCTCTGTTACTAAGTGCAAAGGGGACCTAGAAAGGAATATCTTACTCGTGCTGTGAGAGATAAGCTCTGCCTGCCGCCAAAGCTCATATGGTAAGAAATTGCTCAAACAGATTTCAGGCAGGAACAAAAAAAACACAAGAAAAGACCACATGGCCCATCCCCAAATCATGACAGTTTTATTAAACTTTCTACAACTTCCTTAAGTCCTTGAAGCTATTGCTTTTAACCTCTCTCAACAAGAACTCTGGAACGTAGTTCAATGCAAAATTAAATCTTTAGGGGTCACAGATTTATATACAAAGATATTCATAACAGCATGATTTAGAATAGAAATAAAAGAAACCTAAATTTCCAACAATAAGGGAATATTTAGATGAATTATGAGATATCCATAAGATTAAATAGATGTCATTAAAAGTCATGGATTTTTAAAAACTTTGTAACACAAAAATATAAAAGGACTTTTTTCTCTCACAATTATGTACATGCAGATATGAGCATATTTTATAATAAAATATAAATGTATATATATAGACATACATTGGAAGAGATTATACCAGAACATTAACAGACTGATGAGATTGGAAGGGATTACTTTTAATGCTTTTCTGTAGTTCTTGCATTGAGCATAAAAGTTAATAATAGTTGAAAGAAAATCCACTGAAGGCAACCTTTCTGTGCCACTATTTTTATCCTTTGTCATGTTCTCAGAAGGTACATTTTTTTCCCAAACCAACCCAGACTCACTACTCTGAACTCTTACTCTTTTCTTCTGATGTTGAAAGAACTCACCCTTTTCTATATAATGAGTTCCTCCCTAACCACCCATTTGTTCCCACTGATCATTATGTTCATATTCTATAAACCTTTTTCCAGCCCTGCTTAGCTGACCCATATCCTACCTGAGCTCCCCTTGCCCACGTATTCACTCTTCCCCTGCCCTGTATTTACTAAAATAGCCATTTCTGAGGTTTCTATTACTCGTCTCTTAGCCAAATCTGAGGATTCTTTCTCCATCACTACTTTTGCAGCCGTGTTGGCTGCAAGAAACATTATTGGTTATTTCATTATCTTTGACACATTTTTGGGCATAGGCTAAATCAGATTTTACCATATGGTTTTCTTATCTCTCTAAAAGAAAAAGGTACATTTTAAGCACCTTACTTGACTTTGCTTCCTGTTAAGACTTACAACCAAGCTCTTCTTTCTGTGTCTCCTGACTGTTCCTATATCTCAGGATTTGCTCCCTTCCTCATCTGCTATAGTGGAGTCAATGACCTATAAACGGAGTACTGATTTTGATAGGACATGTAACCTCCACAGAGGCAACCTGCCCAGACCAGCTCTGCTTTGACAGTGGCCTCCAGTCCTCCGGCTTCTTCTCGGGCCCTAGAAGCTCAGTAAGACCATCCCCGCTGCCCTGCTCAGGGAGCTCTCTCCAGCCTCCACTTCTGCCTCCACTAGCAAGAGGTTGTCCAGAAATCTAGTCCTCAGGCCAGTGCCTCAGAGGTGGACTCTGCTTCTCTGTCCAGTCTCTTCAGGTTGCAGCCCTAATTGGACTCTCCATCTGGCGTTCATTCTCACCTCCACCCTCGTTTCATGATTCACTATCTTCCAACTACCGGTCTTGGCCCCTATTCTGTGTTTTCAGCTGCTCCTGGACAACTCAAGTGAAATATGTCTTTTCATACATGCCAGTGACCTGTGGTGACCCAATTCTACAGAACATCTATCCTCGTAACTGTTCTTGATCCTTGATCTGGCTCATCTACCCTCATGACTTTATATTAACCCTGACCTCTTTCTGTTTTCTAGACCCATAACTTACCTTTCAGACATCTCTTGGATTTCCTACTCTCAGAGAAGTTTATTTATTGATTTGTTAACTCACCCAGTAGGCATGTATTGAATACCTACCTACCAGTTGACACTATGAGTGGTCAGTCAGAGGCTAGTCAAGGAATTAGACAAAATAAAGGGCTATATCATGTAAGGACACTTTTATTGCTAGTGACTGAAGTCTTTAATCAAACTGGGTTAAGCAAAAATGGAATGTATTCTCTCTCATACCTGGCAGGTCTCGGGAGATCTGGTTTCCTTCAGGCACAGCTGGATTCATGGATCTTAAATGCTACTACCTTTGGGACCTAGCCTGTCTTCTCTGCTCTGCCCCATTCTGCTCTGCGATGGCCTCGTTCTCTGCTCTGCAGGACTGCCCTTAACAGTGCCAGGCGCCCTTCCTCCAGGATTCCAGGGCAGCAGAAAAGGCGCCACATTCTCAGCAGCCCCGACAAGTGTCCCACTCCATCTTGTGGATTCTCACCGGATTATGTGTTCTTCCCTGAAAAATGCTCTTGCCAGGGAATTCAGTGATCTGACTGGCCACACTGGTGTCACATATCCTCTCCTTATAGTTGGGTGTGGAGTCAACTCTACTCAAGCACTTAAAATTGAGAATGAGGGATATAGTACAGTTCCCCTAAGGAAAAGGCAAATGGATGTGGGATGGTAAAAAAAATTTTTTTAAACTGTCAGTTATGCCATGAGGTTTGTGATAAGTGTATGATAGAGTTACAAACAGGGTGGAGTCTGGCAAAAGGAGTATTTGACTCCATGTACAATAGGGAAAGAAGAATTCCCTCCACCCTTACCCCTTTCACTCTTTTTCTTCCTTCTACCTTTTAGCTAAATTTAGTGAGTGACTATTTTGTTTAAGATGCAGAGTATAAATTGTCTCATTGACTCTGCCCATGAGCTTATAAAGTAGTGAAGAAGAGAGAGGGTAAAGGCAATGCACCCACATTTATTGAGAATTTTTAAGAAATAGACATATGCCCAGAAATAAATCCTTGCTTTTATGGTCAGTTAATCTATGACAAAGGAGGCAAGGATATACAATGGGGTAGACAGTCTATTCGATAAGTGGTTTGGGGAAACTGGACAGATACATGCATTAAAAAAATGAAATTTGACCACTTTCTTATATACCATATACAAAAATAAACTCAAAATGAATTAAAGGCTTAAATGTAAGACCTGAAACCATAAAACTCCTAGAAGAAAACATAGGCAGTAAACTCTGACATCTCTCTTAGCAATTATTTTTTTATCTCTTCAGACAAAGACAACAAAAGCAAAAATAAACAAATGGACTGTGTGAAACTAAAAAGTTTTGCATAGTGAAGGAAACCATCAACAAAATAAAAAACAACCTACTGAATGAGAGAAGATATTTGTCAATGATACATCTGATAAGGGGTTAATATCCAAAATATATAAGGAACTCATATAACAACACCAAAAAAGAAAAGAAAAAACCCAGTTTCGTTAAAAAAAAAATGGGCAGAGGACCTAAATAGACATTTCTCCAAAGAGGACATACAGATGGCCGACACACATGAAAGAATATTCAGTATCACTAATCATCAGGAAAATGCAGATTAAAACCACAGTATCACCTCACACCTCTCAGAATGGCTATCATCAGTAAGTCAACAAAAAACAAGTGCTGGTGAGGATGTAGAGAAAAGGTAACCCTCATGCACTATTGGTGGGAATGTAAGTTAGTACAGCCACTATGGAAAACAGTGTGGAAGTTTCTCAAATAGTTAAAATAGAACTACTATATGACCAAGCAATTCCACTTCTGAGTATTTATCTGAAAAAAATAAAAATACTAATCTGAAAATGTATATGTACCCTTCTGTTCATTGCAGCATTACTAGTAATAGCCAAGATATGAGGGCAATCTAAATGTCCATCAGTAGATGAATGGATAAAGAAGAGGTGGCACATATATACAATAGAATATTATTTAGTAATAAAAAAACATTTTATCTTGACATTTGCAACAATATGGATGGAATTTGAGGGTATTATGCTGAGTAAAGTATATCATACAGAAAAAGATAAATACCATATAATTTCACTTACCTGTGAAATCTAAAAATAAAAAATAAAACAGAAGCAGACCCACAGATATAGAGAACAAGTGGATGTTTGCTAGCAGAGAAGGGTTGGGGAGATGGGAATTTTGAAAATTGACAAGAACAAATTGGTACATGAGAAAACAGTGAATCATAGCTGATTTTATCACCTTTCTACATATTTGTGTGACATTCAAGATCCTGGAGCAGTCTGCGAAGAGCAACACACACCCGTCTAGTGACTGCTGGCTGAGCTCCAGGCACTGCTGACACCTCCCGTAGCCTAGGGCAGGCCACAGCGGCAGGAAGAATTAAGTGATTTCCTGCACGTCACGGAGTTGGTGAGCAGGAGAGCCAGCCACATAGCCCCAGTGCGCTTCTAAGTGCATGGGTTTGCTGCTACATATTGGATCTTGACAAGGATAATTCAAGACTTACAATGAAAAAAAAAAAGCCTCTAAGATGTGACCATTTTTAATGCCAAATGCCTCATTTAGACTAGTATTCTGTATTTTAATTTGACCTTCAGCTTTTTTTTTTTTTAAGGTGTTGTGTAACGGACCAGGAACGTGTGTTCCTATCTGTGTATCTGCCCTTCTCCTTGGGATACTAGGAATAAAGAAAGTGATCGTTGTCTATGTGGAAAGCATCTGCCGAGTAGAACACTTGTCCCTGTCCGGAAAGATTCTCTTTCACCTCTCCGATTACTTCTTTGTTCAGTGGCCGACTCTTAAGGAGAAATATCCCAAATCTGTGTACCTTGGGCGAATCGTTTAACAAGTGACAACTTCTTTAGAATTCTGGATTCAACAATGTTTATTATTATTGGGAAGAAAAACTACATGTTTCTTGTAAAAGCTTCTGGAAGTCCTGAGAATTATTGGTAGTCAAGAGTAAATAATGTGTAAATAACCCAGGGAAATAACTGAGTTTGCTCTTATAAAACAAACATTAATAAACCGTTAAGTATTTATACCTCTGTGTACCACATTTTTTATATAAAAATGTCTATCACTGCCACAGTTGTCTCTGACTTAGTAATATTTTTTCTAGAACTAAATATAGAATCTGTATGATTAGTAAAATTTCTTTTTTTAAACAGTATTCCGCATTGTAAAAAGAAAACATTATTTCTGAGTTTTTGTTCCACTTCAGCAGGCTTTATTTCCTGTGTGGAAGCAACGAATTCTCTAGTGAGTCCTTTCTGCATAAAGGAAGCAGTCATATTAAATTGGCTTCATAATGGTTTGCACTTCACAGGCTTCTAGAAGCTGAAGCATAAACCAGTGTCTTTTGTAGTTCTTTAGTTTTGCTCCATGAGTAGTTGGCCTCAATTTAGAATACCTTTTAAAATCTCTTGTTAAAATAAATTAAAAAGTGACAATTGCCATAATAATAAAAAATGGGATTCTCTTTATCAGGAATCCAAACTCTCAAAACATTTTTTCTAATGTTTAAGTGAATTCACAATTCCAGGCCATTGTTGTCTCTGGCATTTTGAGACATTTCGGCTTGGTACAGTATATATTTACTAAAGCTTTTACTAAGTGTTTGCTGTATACCAAGCACTTTTCAATTAACTCATTTAATCCTAATAACTCCTTGTAGTAGGGACTGTTATCCCCATTTTTCAGATACCTTGTCCAAGATCACATGACTAGTAAATGGCAAAGCCAGGGTTCAAACTCAGGAAGACTGGCAGGAGAGGGAAGCCAGTTTCTTGGGTGCGTGGCCTGTGCAGTCACATAGGCACCACACTTAGGAGGGCCCTGCACTTGGTTTCATATTCTGCTGTCACACTCTTGAATTCCGTAATAAATGTGGGGCCAGGGACCCAACATGTAGCTGGTCCTGCTTGAGCACCTGTGCCCGTCAGAGGCCACATCACCTACAGCAGGAGGACAGCAGCCAAGGCAGACCTGCCCGGCCAGTGCCTCTGTGAACAACAGCCCTGTCCCTCCCTCTGTGCTCTGTCCTTTAACAAGGCAACTGATGATGAAAAGACCTCTTGTAGGATTTGAGTAATTTATTTTTCCCTAGAGGTACAATGTAAATCTAATAAGGAAATGGTAAGAAATTAATAAAGAGGTTGACTTTTAGTGAAAAGAGCCATGATCATCCAAGATGGTGTAAAATTAAAATGCCAAGGCAGATCCAGGCTTTCTTGTTCTAGAAATCTCCTTCCCTGAGTAAAGTAGTGTAAGCACACCTGTCAGCAGGATGTTCCCCAGGTTCGAGGTGCACAGAGCGGCTGCACCCCGCACCTCCAGGCCGCCTTTCCAACCGTGGGCTCTGGCTCCAGCTCCACGGACGCAAGGCCCGCGAAGTCTGACAGCGCATCGTGAGGTTCGACCACGCACTGAGATGAAATAAGCCTCTGCTTTTCTAGAGAGAGTAATTTTTAGGGACAGCAGCAGGTGCCTTTGATCCATCTTTGAAATTTTCCCTGCTCTGTACTTTGTCCCTGAGTGGCGCTGGGTAAACAGTTGAGTGAAATGGGACTGTACCACGTTCAGGCAGCGCCTGTCTGTGCCCCTGGGCAGCCTCCCAGGGCTGCAGAGTCTCCTGTCCGGCCAGAGCTCACAATGCCATAGAAATGTAGAAAAGATGCCATGATATTTTCTAGAAATATATGGCCCAGATATTTGACAGAGCCCAGCTCAGACAGTGGTTAGCCTGGAATGTGAGAGAAACAATCTGTGTGTGTTATATCATGAGAAGTTTAGCAATACCTCTGGGTCCAGGCTACTGTGCACACATTCAGAGCCAGGGTGAGGCAAATGTTATCACGCCTTCTCGCTCAGTTTCAGATTATTTGGGAAACCAGTACACGCTCTACTGTGTGTTGTTATGGCTAATGTGAGTCCTCAGTGTCACACTAGCAAAGAAGGCTGGTTTGAGATTATAGCTGGAGGCACAGTTTCTTTGCCATGCATGCCCATGACATTGAGAAAGATTGTACTCCACTCAACTCAGACTGAGGAAGATCACTAGCTACTTAGCCTTCCCGATGTTTCTTGAAACTCCTCGGAATGCGACTTTTACTGGAAGAGACTGGCCATGAAAAATTAATTGCATCAGTCTTTAAATGAGAGGCAGGGAAACCAGACATCCTGCCCACACCTACTTCCCTGGAAGATTTTTATCTACAGTTCAGCTCCCCTACAAGGCCTCGGAGGCTTGCCAGGTCAGAAAATCTTCTCTGCTTCAAATAGGACATCCAGAAGTCATCACAGGAAGCATTAGCCTGGAATGAAGAGTGCTATGGAATCATGTCAACAAGAGGAATGCTGTACGATGTTAAGCTGAATAGCAAGAGGTCCTTTCCAGAGATGACCCCGGCTTCTTATAAAAGCAACTCAGAAGACATTGTTTATTTGGCCTTTCAAAGGTAGGTTTCAATTGGGAAACATACTGCCCCCTTATGTGCAGTTCCACAGGTTATAGCAGTGCTTCATTTCTTCTGAAAAGCCCATCTCACCCAACAGAGATTGTCACAGCGATGTATGAAGCATCTTGCCCACAATTAAAATGTCCTCATGGGTGTAAAAGATCATCCTTCTCCATACAGCTCAGTTTTGGGGGCCTTGTGGAGTTTCTTACCCAAGATTTCGGCTTTGGCACACAGTGAGCAGATACCCAGGTTTCCTTGTCTGCCCTGAACTTTCTTCCGTTAGGGTCGTCACGCTAGCATTCTGAAAACAAGTTGTTTATAGCTGTGTTCTTGTCGCCAACTCACTTTAAACACGGATTTGATGTTGCTCCCCCTTATCCTTCCAGAGTGGTTAACAGATGCCAGCCTCTGTCACATCTGTCAAACAACAAACTTTGAAATACTTTTTGTTTTTTACAATTTCCTTAATCCACATATAATGGTTGCCTTTTTAAAAAACATCTCCAGAATTTTCCTTTGTCTTTTTATCCTCTTTGTTGTCTGAATTCACCTATTGATTCTGCCTTTGAACTATTCATATTTACCCTTTTTTTTTTTTTTTTTGGTCCCACGGTCACAACCTAAGCCAAATTTTCAACACAAATTCCTTGTTTTATTAGCACATTTTTTCAGGAACCAAAGAACAGATTAAGTAATTTATCCAAGATTTTGTAACTGGAAAGGGGCAGAGCTGGGATTTGAACCAAGGCACTCTAGCTCTAGCCAGACTTGTCTGAACAGGTATGTTACATTTGAAAAAGAAAAAAAAAATATCTAAAAAGAAATGGACAGGGTCCGGAGATGGAGAATGAGGTACTTGGTGTTCTAGATAGGGACCTCAGGAAAGACCTCTCTACATGACATTTCAGCTGAGATCTGAAGGATATTGCCTTAAATATTTGTCCTCCTTCTTCCACTTTTCCTCCCACCTTAAATTTCTCCTTTTCCACAAAATCTGCCTCATTTCAGCTGCTTCTCTAAACGCCTCTGTGATACAGCCAGCTATACCTAACTAAGGTTAGCGCCGAGGTGCATGTCATCATATCACAGTACTTTTACATAGAAATACCTGTGGAAGGAAGAAGTGATTTTGCTAATTATTTCTTTATATTTGCCTTGCTCATACTACTTTTGTTTCTTTGCTCCAACCTTGGTCATACCTACCAAAGTTTTGCACAAAATATAGGTATTAAGTAAACATATGACTTCTGATACCTTCTGACTTTTCTAGGCTTACTTAGTTATGTTTCATCTAGACCAAAGATTCTCAAACTTTTTGGTCCCAGGCCCTCATTACACACTTAAAAATTATGGAAGACCCCAAAGAACTTTTGTTTATATGGACTATATTTGTCAGTGTTTACCACAATAGAAATTAAATGTTTTAAACACAGGAATACACAGGGACACATTCCGTTAGCCATCAGAGTAATAATATCACATATCGGGCAACATCTAGAAAACTATAAAATCATGAGCGGATGAATGGGGAAAAGGCAAGCTACATCTTAGTGTTATAAAAATAGTTTTGACCTCATGGGTCCCTGAAAAGGTCTTGAGGACCCCCAGGAGCCCCTAGGTCACATTTTGAGAACAGTTGCTCTACATAATGGCACAACAATGGCTTCACCTTCTGTAGCAGCCTTTAGTCAGTCGGTGGTCTGTGTATTCATTTTCTCATGCTGTGTAACAAATTGCCACAACCTTAATGACTTAAAACATTTATTGTCTCATGGTTCTGTGGGTTACAAACCCAGGCAGGGCTTCACAGTTCTCTACTCAGGGTCTCACAAGGCTGAAACCAAGGTGACAACAAGGGCTCATTTCTGTTCGGGGACTCTGGATTCTCTTCTAAGCACATTCAGGTTGTCATAAGCAGAATTCAGTTCTTTGTTGTTGTAGGAATCTGAATGACCTGTTTCTTAAAGGCCAGCAAGAGAGTCTCCCCTGTTGCTTATGTCTCTTTTAAGGATTCAGAATTGAGTCAGGCATACCTAGGATAATCTCCCTTTTAATTAACTCAATTTCAACTGATTAGGGACTATAATTACATCTGCAGAATCCCTTTTGCCATATTAGTGTAAGATCATCAAGGGAATGACACCCCATGAGACTCACAGGTCCCACCCATACTTTAGGGGCTTATAAAGGTGCATACATCACGTGGTGGGATATTGGGGGCCATCTTAGAATTCTGCCAACCACAACACCAGTGGTTTTGGTTTTGTATTGAAAAAAAATTTTTTGTAACCTTTCACTTACTCCACCAAACTGCTGCCTTAGTGTCCAAGTTCTCTCATTTTTTTAATATGGGAAATTCATGTCTTCCACACTTCATCCTTTCCTAGCAAGTTATTGGTGCCTCAGTTTTACTTGTCAAACAGGCATAATAATAATAATAGCTGCTTATAGAGTTGTGAGCATCATACTAGATGAGACGCATGTACTGTCATTATCTCAGAGCCTGACAGACAATAAGTACCCAGTAACCTTGTGTTTACAGGCCCACGGGTGCATCTTTGGTGTGGAAGAGTCCTGCAAGACTGCTCTCCTTAAACTATGTGCAGCAACCACTTCCATCCTGTAGCATGGCTGTAATCACAAGAAGTAGAAAATAACAGGTGTCAAGGATGTGGAGAAGTTGGAACCAGTGGTGGGAACATAGATCAGTTCAGCCGCTATGGAAAACAGTCTCTCAGTGCCGGAAAAAAAGTAATCAAAGTTACCATATGGCCTAGCAATTCCACTCCTAAATATATACACCAGAGAACTGAAAACATACATTCACTCAAAAACATGTACACAAATGTTCATACTGGCATTATTCATAATAGCCAAAAAGTGGGGAGAAAAGCAGACATCCATCAACCAACAAATAGATTGACAAAATGTGGTATATCCATACAGTGGAATCATTTTAGTCACAAAAAAAAAAGAGTGAAGTCCTAATATATGACATGCCACAACCTGGATGAAAGAACCTTGAAAACATACTTAGTGAAAAAAGCCAGTCACAAAGATCACATATTGTATGATTCCATTTATAGGGAATTTTCCAAAATAGGCAAATCGTTAGAAAGTAGATCTATTGTTGCTAGGGTCCATGAAAGAAGAGAAGGAATAATTCATAATGGGTGTTGGATTTCTTTTTGAGGTGATGAAAATATTCTGGAAGTAGACAGTGGTGATGGTTGTACCACTCAGTGAATATACTAAAACCCGCTGGGCAAATCTTGTGGTATGTGAATTATTTCTCAATAAAAAAGCTGTCATCAATAGTAAAGGAATCTATCCATGTATATTCATATATACTTGTAGGCCTATAGGTAGCTAACAACAGACAAAGAAAACAGCGGCAGCCAGGAAGCGGCTATGGGGAGTATGTTCGTTGTGATTCTGGCTCTGCCCACGGCCAGGGACGTACAAAGATGGAAGGTTCTAGAGACAAAGCATGGCTCTTGGGGACAAGCTGAGCAAGAACTGGATGCAAAGAGCCTAGTGAGGGGGCCCAGAGGGAGAAGATGGCCTCAGCATGAAACAACTGCCTCCCACAGCCCCTCGCCAGAGATGCTTCACTAAGGGCCGCAGCCAGCAAAGAGCCAAGATGATGGAGCTGAACTGTATTTTCCTAAGCTGGCTGTCCATGTGCTTTTCTGCAGTCTGACCTGGCCACCTCCCCAAAAGGAGGAGGAGTCGGGGTGCTCCCCCTCAAAATCTAAACTGGCCCGAGAGACCAGCCCAACCGCTAGAATGCAGAGAGCAGGGAGTGTGGTTCTGAGTTGGTCTGTTGAAATACTTGCCCTCTTATGCTTCCCCCTGGGCTGCCCCCTCAGGACCCAGCCGCCCGAAGAGGCCACGTGTAGGTAGGTGTCTGTTCACAGCCACCTCTGAGTACAGACTTTGAGTCATGTCAGTCCAGGTGCTAGATGTGGGAGGGGAGAAGCCACCAGACAATTCCAGCCCTGTCACAGGTCTCACTTCCAGCCTTTCTGGTCCTCTCAGCTGACGCTCAGACACCTTGGGCAGAGAGAAGCCCTCCCTTCTGTGCTGTGAATTTCTGATCCAGAGTCACTAGCAGAATTAAATGGTTGCTGTTTTCTGCCACTTAAGTTTTCAGGGAATTGTTACAAAGTAATAGGTAATTGGAACAATAACCTTTTCTAAGGAGCCAGTCCCTCCAAAGTTTGGTTACTTTGGCTCAGAAGAGGAAATGATTTCTCTGCCCCCAAGGCAAACGGAGGAAAATGTATTCCTCCACCAGGGCTGGTGAAAGGCTTTTTTTCTCCTTGCTCTTTGGCTAGCATGTAGCAGTGAAACAGAAACCAGTGGATTCTTTTAAATCTTTTAACCATATGCAGATGAATAAGCGAATGGTTGGACTTGACTCTTAATCTCTTTTCCTTTCCTGTATAACGGATTTTTTTTCCACCCTAATAAACTTTAGCATTTAAACAGAAGTCACGTGTCCCATATATGACGATTAACAGCAAGAATGTAGAAAAGGAGATAGCTGCTGAGCACAAAGACTTAATTACTAGCCAAGCCATTCAATTGGAAATAAGAACAATGTTCCTGTCAGGGAAATGTGGAATCTTTTTTTCTGTCTAACTTAGAATTCTATTTTTTCCCCTCTCAGTCTATTCAGAATAATGATTTAAAGTTCAATGACTATGAAGAGAACTTTTTTAAGTTTTCAGCTGAGCTCCAGCGACTGAAGTACAGTAATCTTTCCATGACATGGAGCAGGGCCACCCTCCCCCTCCCCGGGTCTTCATGTGAATTGCCAAGCCCAGAATATGTAAACTGAGACCAGTGCTGGAATCAAACCCAGTAGCATCAGGGGGGACGGAGGATTCTGAAATGACAAGTCTCCTCTCTCCAAAAAAAAAAAAAAAAAAAAGGAAAAGAAGTTTCATTCTTCAAAGAAAAGGGAAGGAAAACAAGACTTTTATGGAAATACCATATACAGGGTTGGCAGAAATTCAGCAAGGAATAAAAAGTCTCTAAAAGTGTTTCTTTATTCAGTTCCAGCCTGGCGGCCAAATTAAAAGAGGCTCCATTTTCAAACCGATTTGCCCTGGATTCTCTGGATTTATAACCGTGCAAGGCCTCTGGAAGGGCCCAGGTTTGGGCCTCTTGACTCCCCAGTGAAAGGAGCTGAGTCTAAACAGCCAGATGGAAAGAGAGTTTAAAGTGTTCATCAGGATGTTACAGAAAACAAAGTGTGTGTGGATGAAATGACAAAAGGTCTGGGATTTGATTCAGACTCCCTCACCAGGGAAGGAAGAGAAGTTCATAGGTGAAACAGGATGTACCCTGCATGATCAGTCTGGAAGCTGAGGGACAGCGGGTACACAGGGCACCAACATACCAAACTCTCATCCTATTATTTACTTTCACACATGTTTGAGTTTTTCCATCATTAAAAGTTTTAAAAATATAAATCATGTAAGAAATCTTCAGATACTCAAAAGCCGAAGAATGTGTTGATTACAGATAAAATGAAGCAAACTAGTTTTAAAAGAGAACCAGGAAAGAAATTGTAAAGATACACTTATTTCATGCTTAACTCGTGATAAGAAATTCAGTCGGCAAACCTCATTCCTGAACCTGATTAGGTAGGTTTTCCTGACTTAAAAAAACATTTAGTCCAGACCTTTCAAGACTCTCAAGTACAAAAGGTCACCATCTTTATCACGTGCAGGCTCCGCTCCTCATTGTTCAGTAAATATTTGAGGTGCCCCGACGTCCTCTTGTCAAGTGACCTTTGCAGGATACTCAAGGGCACTGACTCCCACCAAAGGCCTCCCCTTTCTCCAAGGACACATACTCCGCCCCTTTTCAGGAGATTGTGATAGCACAAGTTAGTGCTTTGAATGGTGACTATTAAAGTTGGCACTGCCCCCAAACTCTCCATGCTGCTAAAGAGACTGCCATATGGAGCAGAGGGCCAGCTGCTGGGTGCTGAGACCTGGGTTTGGGATCCAGCTTTGCCACTACGCATGTGTTCAGCCATGGTTAATTTTCATATTCCTGTGTTTCAGTTTCCTTACCACATAACATGAAGGATTTGGATGAGATTATTCTTGAGATCCCTTCCAGCAACAGTACTGCCACAACAACAGCATCAATCATAATAGTTTCCATCATCTATTGAGTGCTATTGACATGCCAGGTAAATGCATTGATATATTTAATCCTTAGCCCCACACTTCCTTCCTCATGCAGCCAGAATTGTGAGCCATCCCAAGCCCACACTGCCTTTTCTAGACTAAACTCTCCTGCTTAGGACCCCAGAATTCCCAGTCTCAATGGCCCAACTGTGCTTCTAGGACTTGCGTGGACCTCTCCCCAGGTATGCCCTCCCCAGGACAGCTTGCAATGGGGAAGGGTTAGGACCTGCAGACTGGGGACGGACCCTGCACAGTGCGAGATAGAACCATGTAGAAAGAGAAGGGAGATTGGCTGTGGGATGGGTTTTTTTTGTTTAGACTCTTGCCTGCGGTCCTGTAAATGTTAGAGGTGGGCCTAGTGAGGTTGATATCATTATCACCACCTCTGTTTTGCAGAGAATAAAACTGAAGTGTAGAAAGCTTAAACAATTTGCCTAAAGCTACACTACTGGTTAGTGGCCAAGCCAAACTCAGACTGCTGTCCTTGTGATTCCACATTCTTCCCTTTCCTGCTTCCGCCCAACAAAATCTGCAGAATCTGCAGATCCCCAAGGCTCTGATGAGATATGGACAGTCCTTTCTTCCATTAGCTGAGTGACTTTCCTCCTCCATGCTACATTATTGGTACCAAATGAGAATGTAGCCGACAGCACTGGTGGCAATGCCTCATCCAGAAAAAATTACCATGGGAAGTTGATTCAACAGAAAAATATTTGATACAAGAGTATGACAGTTAATCCTAGGATTTCACTTTTTGTTCTGAACTCCTGACCCACAGCTGCTAGTCCAACCACAGAATATCAAGGAGGTACCTTACCTAGATTTTAACCCTGTTAAACCAGTGTCTGGCCAATCAAATAAGTAGGCCTTTGTTGATTTCCTTTAAACTCTAAAACCAGGAAATGACTTCTAACATCCAAGGACATCCCAAGGCACAGAAATGAAATCTGACTAAACATACTTTCAGTTACTATTTATAATAAAACATCCAGCAAATTACAGGTAGTTCAAGAAAGCAAATTTCTGAACAGAACTTTAAAAACATTCTTACAGCATTTTTAGAAGGCATAATTTGATATACTTAACGCCAAGTCATCAATTTAGTTATATTTAGGACACAAGCCACAAATATCTGAAGTTAGTAATAATGATGGCAGCTGACAATACTGAGTGCTCATTATGGGCTAGACATGATTCTTGTCTCTTACATGGATTTGCTCACTTGAACCTCACACAACCACATGAAGCAGTTAGTAATGCTACTACTTTTTTACAGATGGAGAAACTGAAGAACAGAGAGGTTAGTAAGCATAATGACATAGAAAATGCTTAAAATGTTATGTTAAGTAAATGTTTTTAAATGATGCAAATGAGTGTGTTATAAGTACAATTTGAAAATCTGTGTAAATACATGCAAAGTTTAAAAAGCTGAAAACAAAGTGTTTAAAATGGATATCTCTGAGTTAAGGAATTATGTATAAAGGTTATTCTCTAATTTTTAATTTTTTTTATTTTGATGACGTGCTATATAATGAAAGAGAATACATATTTTAAAAAATTACTGAATTCTTGTAAGTCATCAGTTAAGGGAGCAATAAAAGGAAACATTATTCATTAATTTCTTCAAAGAAATATCATATTGGCACTGTACCAAATAATAATAGAAATAATCACTTAATAAACATGTGTCTAACACTTACTCTTTTGTATACAGCTTTTACATCTCACTGGATCTCCGCGAAGGCACTGAGAGGTAAATAGTCTTAGCTCCCATTTTAAGTGATGAACATAAAACTCAGAGAGCTTATGACTTGTCCAAGCCTCTGAAGATGGTACATGGTCAAGCCAGGGTGGGGTGTTGGGATACGCAATCACAGTGCGGTATCTGTGAGCACAGGCCCAGTGGGCAGAACCAGTAATGTGTTACACTGCTGATGCTGTGATCTGTTCAACAACAGATCGATTAAGCATGGCGGAAGACTGAAGGAGCCTCATACCTGTTTGGGGGAAGGTGAGTAGAATGGGGATCAGGAGGTCTGAGTTCTAGTCTTGGCTGTGCCATTAATAAGGTCCGTGGGCAAATACCTTGACCTCTCTGAGCCCATATATGTTCATCAAGATACAACGCAAACATAATTAGGCTTCCTAGGCCCAGTGCCTGTCCTGGTGGTCAGGTGTCTGCGTCACTACATGCCAAACCCCACAAGTAGGATCCCTGAGGCTTTGCATGGTAATGTTGATTTCTACTGAAGATGAGAGGGGGTGAGGATTGCACCATATCTTACCAGCAAAACATCCTTACAGTTTCCTTAAAACACTTCTTTTTTCTCCCAAATTTCCTCTTCCTCTACCAAGTGCCCAAGTACTTGTTTTCTGTTTCCTTCTCCCTTAAGAAACAAAACAAAAACAAAAAACTTTTTGCTCCTTCCTCTCTTGATTCACACTCTTCAAGATTTCTTCCTTTCCAAGTCTGCTTTCATTCAACAAATATATGTGACATGCCTCCTGTTACCCAGAACTGTTCTTGCTGCTGGAGGACTTTACATTCCCTCCTTTTCTTTTCAAGAGTAATCAAACTAGATCTCAGCTACTTTCATTTGCAGGCAGCCTGTGAGGGAATAGGGAGAATTTTAATTACTAATCATTTTTTAGTGTTACAAATAAGATGAGAAGTGAGGACTTCTTGCTCTCAAAGGACCTCTCAGCTCTATTTTTTAAAATAATTCTATGATATTTTGACATTAAATTTGTAATAGTGTCTCTTTCAAAGACACTGATAATTATAACAAGTACTTACTGGGTACTCATAGTGGCTCTTACACTAAATTGCCTTACACTGAACCCTCACAGCCCATTGAACTATAAGTACTATTGTTATGCCTTCCTCCTCAATGAGGAAACTGAGGTTTAGAGACATTGGGTGACTTGTCTGAAGTCAAACAGCCACTAGGTAGCAGCTCTAGGGTTCAGACTCAGTTGTGCCATCCTCTAGACACTGTGCTTTTAGCCTCTGAACTCTCTGCACCATCTCACCATCCTAGTCTTCTCTTCCCAAAGTGTGCTATCACAGAAAGTGTTAACCTGGTATTAGAATATTTTTCTCGTTCATTTTTGCCATTTCTTCTGCCCTAGTCCAATTGAGCTGCTATGATAAATATGCCATAAACTAGGTGGCTTACAAACATAAATTTATTTCTCATACTTCTGGAGCCTGGGAAGCCCAAGATCAAGGAGCCAGTAGATTCGGTGAGGGTCCACTTCCTGCTTCATAGATGGCCGTCTTCTCCTGTAATGTCACATGGCAGAAGAAGCAAGAGAGCTCTCTGGGGTCTCTTTTATAAGAGCACTAATCTCATTCATGAAGGCTCCACCCTCATGACCTAAGGCCTTTCTTTAATGGAAAAAGCTTCATTCGTGATGCTGATTACAGAAGTACATTGTCTGCCTCTCAACATGCTTAAAAGTCATGGGCTTAATACAGCCACTCCAGACCCTAAAGCAGAGCCTCTTTTCTCTTCCTCTTTAGTTATTCATGTTTCCAAGTGCTCCATGTTGCAAATTATTACTACACCCTCCCCTCAGTTACAGTTTGTTTTTGGGGTTTTTTTTTTAAGTCTTCTTAGAAGACTGCCTTTCTTCATAGTTCAGAGCAAACCCCAGAGGGATTCATAAAGAACTAAGACAGGTTTATATTTCTGTCCTAACCCCAGGGTAAGTGGCAACATGTCTTTGTGAGCTGCCAACATATTCTTCCTATCGACATTGGCTAGAACAATCTGATTTGAGCAACAGAAATCATTGAATTTGTGTTCTGATGGACCTAGAGGTTATTATGCTGAGTAAAATAAGTCAGACAGGAAGATAAATACCATATGATTTCACTTATCTTTGGAATCTAAGGAACAAAAAACAAAATAATCAAAAACTGATAAATATAGATGACAATTTGGTGACAGACAGAGGGGATGGGGGTTGGAGGGCTGGGAGAATGGGGTGAAGGGTTAAAGAAGTACACAGTAGTTGATAGATGGTCGTGGGGATGGGGAGCATAGCATAGGGAATGCAGTCAGCAGTAATATATTAGCTGGGTGGAAATGAGAAGAGAAAAGGAGCAATTAGGGGGGATCATTATAAACTATATAAATGTCTAACCAATGTACTGTATACTTGAAACTAATAAAAAAATTGTTTTTCTTCCATTGTCTAACAGCATTTCAGAGGTAAATGTCCACATAATTCCTGGTTTACATGGAATGCTGAATGTACAGCTTGAAGGCGACGTGTGGTAAAAGGCATTTTCTAGTTACGGGAAGGAAACAAGCCAGTTATACAATGGAAGGGTTTCCTCACCTTTTCCTCTGTTGTTCCAGAGAAGTGTCCAATGGTCTAACACCCAGGTTTGTTTTACCAAACCTGCTAGCATTACTTTTTTCATACATTTACTGGATGGTAAATGGGATTTAATCTATAACATACACAAAGTATGTATTAAATATTTTGCAAAATTAAGGGTCTGGCTTACCACTATTAGCTATATATCTGGTAATCATACATTCAATATTTTTTAAATTAATTTTTCCCTACTACTAAACCAAGATTCTTAAACTGAGATGAATGGAATTGTTTGCAAACTTGGGGATTTATTTATGCATTTTCAGAAATGAGAGGCTATAGCTTTCATTAGCTTCTCCATGACCTTTCTTCTACCCCAACCCCCCAAAAAAGGATATAAATTTACACTGATTTTGAAACTTATTAAGGACATACTTTTTATTATAAAATCTTTTTTCAATTCTGAGGCTTGAAATCTAAGAGAAAAAACAAACAACTTTATCTCTTTTCCTCTTGTGCCTATTCAATCATCTCTTCCTCAAAAAATGTGGTGTGTGTGTGTGTGTGTGTGTGTGTGGGTGGGTGGGTGGCCTTCTCAGAGGGCAGCAGGATGCCAGAAAAAGTGGGAAAAAAGTAGTGAAAAGTTTTTTTAATGATTTTTTGTTGATTTATATAAATCACCTTGCATTTTTTGTTTCTCTCCTGATCTCTTGGCTGTTGTTAGTGTTGTTCAGTGGTCTTCTTGTGAATCCCACTGTGGATAACTATAAGTTACTAGGTTCTATTTTAGCTAGAAGAGCCGACAAGCAAATTTATGTCCTGTTATAAATTAAGTGATGTGATGACATGTGCTTAGTGGTTAGACTGACATGCAAAATAAATCAGATGTAATCATTTGAATATAAGTTTGAGATATAAAATAAACCATTTGGGAGTCTAAACAAAAGACAGAACCGTAGGAGTAGCAGTTTGCCAAAGCACAAATAAGTTAATTCTGCTTGCAGTTGGCAAAAGAAAAATTTCAATTGTTTATTATATTTTTCTTCTTCTAAAAAGACACAGGACCAAAGACACAGAACTGGCTAGTGACAAAAGCTCTAACTAAAACTTGGGCCTACTTTTCAACTCATTCCACCAAGAGAACTTAAGTTAAAACGACTTATCATACAATGCTATGAAAGAATACACAGTTAAAACACATATATGATGCTTGGAACTCAACAGTGTGACTACTGTGAGAGCTAAAAGGATGCTGCCTATCACCAAATACCTCATAACAAGAAGACAACATAGAGCTGAGGTTGATCTTCGTCATTCTGCTTCTTAGACCAGAAATCAGTTTTTAAAATGGACCTCATTAAAGTTATTTTCTTCTTTTAAAGTTATACTTACTCTGTGGAGGAAATAAATTAAGAAAGTAAAGGACATTAACTTCTTTTAATTTTAGAGTATGAATTTCTATGCATTTGAGTTTTCTCCCTGATTGATAATAATGTTACCTGTATAATTTAAGTTAGGTGGAGGAGGAGGAGGAGGAGGAGGAGGAGGAGGAGGAGGAGGAGGAGGAGGAGGAAGGAGAAGAAGAAGAAGAAGGAGAAGAAGGAGAAGAGGAGGAGGAGGAGGAGGAGGAGGGGAGGGAGAGGAGGAGGAGGAAGAAGGAGGAAGGAAGAAGGAGGAGGAGGGGGAGGAGGAGGAGGAGGAGGAGCCCTACACCCTGAGGATCTTGTTTGCTGTGTGTCGGCTCCACTCTTCCCATGTGGAGACGGAGGCTAGTGGCCGGCCGTTTCCAATGCTTGGCCTATCAGTGGAATTCAAAAAAAAAAAGACTGCTGCGTATTTGTGGGGCAATTTAGTTATGGTTCTTATTTTGTGCCTTCAAGAAAGAATGGAGACCAAAGAGTTGATTCAAATCGTTTCTAACTGATAGAAACTGGCGTCATTTGCGCCAACCGCCGCCCACTGGACGTGAGGAGATGGCCTCGGAGGCGGCGCGCCTCCCGGGGTCAGGGCAGCGGGCGGCCACGGGCCTCGCCATGCCGCCCTTCGCACCCCCCGCAGGGGCGGCGCTCCCTGGGTGCGGCGCATCCGATTTTACTTCCCCTTGGTCTTCTACGGCTTGCACTGGGGCATCCTCCAGGGATGTCATCATTCGTTGCATGCAGGTGGCTCCTCCTTCGAGGTGTCAGGGCCTGACGCAGGCAGAGCCCGGCCTAGCCGAGCGTCGGCCCTCCCTCCGCTGGGCCCGCCGTGGGCCCGCCGTGGGCCCTCCCTCCGCTGGGCCCGCCGTGGGCCCTCCCTCCGCTGGGCCCGCCGTGGGCCCTCCCTCCGCTGGGCCCGCCGTGGGCCCGCCAAGCCGCCGCTCCGCGCTTCGACGTGGGGAAGCAACGCAGCTGTGAGGAGACTCGCCTGACATTCACGGCTGGGAGGCGGCGGGACTGCGTGTTTCAAGGCCCTTTACCCACTTCGTCTCCAAACAACTCCGTAAGGAAGTGACAGCTGTGGTCCCGCCTCACACGCGAAGCAGCGGAGGCGCGGGGCAGCTCGGCGACCGAACCCCCGGAAAGGCTGCGAAGGACAGTCAGGCTTACCTGCCTTCCCGAGGAGTGCTCGCACGTCGCCGCACAAATAGCAGGTGCTCGATGAGGACTCTGAGAAGAATGAACCAACGACAGATTCACGCGGACGAAGCGCACTTTTAGGCAATGTTATTGTCAGCGTCGTCGTGGGAAAGCAGTCCACACAAGCTAAGATTCGGTAACCCAGCAACTGGCCCCGTGTTTCTGCCACCTGGCGGGTCACGGAGCAGGGCGGACGAGCGCCGGACCCCGGTGCCAGGCTGCCTGGGTTTAGCTGCTGTCTCTGCCACGCCCCCCACCTTGGGCGAGTTACTGAGCTTCTCTGTGCCTCAGTTGTTTCATGTTTAAGGTGGGGATTATAGTTGTGACTTCTTTATGGAGTTGTTTGAAGATGAAGTGAGTTAATAGATGTAAAGCACGTTGTAACACGCAGTAAACACTCAATAAAGAGCTTTATTAACTTAAATACGTTTCTTCATAGCTCTTGTAAAAGGCTTACTGCCCTTCCGCAGTAAGGCATTCTCAAAAAAGGCTGTGTACCCGGATCCAGGGTTATCTTGGTGTTCTTTGCCTGTAGGTTCCTGAATGCAAACTGTGTTGACATTACATTATTAATATCTTGTGCTGCCTGTGCTTTAGTCAAGGCTTTCTGGCTCGGCCTTGGACACCCCTGGGGTTTGCTACACTTCAGTGCACCTTGAAGCATGATAACAGGACCTGAAATGGCAGAAACTGAAAGCAAAATAAATCAGCCAAAAAACACTTGGCTGTTTTTCTCTTTGTTGCATTTGAGCAAAAGAAAGAAAAAAGTAAATTGGAAACCTATAGAAACTATGAAGTCCAGCCTGTCAGATTTCATGTCTATTTTGGTTTTATTTTCTAAATATCAGTTCAGAGTTTTCATTCCTTCGTTGAGCAGACATCTATTGAGTGTTTGCTGTGCCCTGATTCCCATTAAACATCTGGTGTCCATCTACCCTGGATTTTCTAGAACAGTCCTAATTTTAAAAGGTCTTTGGCATCTTTTCATGAAAATAAATTAACAAAGCAGGAGGAAAAAGCCTTTGTCAGACCCTCTGGCCAGAGTTTTGTTTCATATTTACTTTCAGCTCATGTGCCTGCCGCAAGCTTGGGAGTCGCCTAAAGAAAAAGTCTCCAAGAGTTCTGCAGGGCTGCTCGAGGCAGGGGAGGGGGGCACCAGCCAGTGTGCTCTGCCCCTCTTTGGAGGAAGAGATTTAAATATTAAATTTTTCATCTGTAATTCTGCTTGTTTTTCTTTGGGGTTGGCAATACCGCAAACTACTATATTATATATTTTTGTAATGTGCGCTATTTTCATTTTTACAATGAGATGTATTGCTGTGATAAGCAGAAAAGAAAAATAAAGTTATTTAAGCTATTGACTTATTGCCACAAATAAAATGGACATTCTCTTGTTAAGCAACCCAATAATAAGGAGTGCCACACTCCAAAAAATCAGAAACTACACACTCCTTGAGGACAGGGACATCTGCCATCCTCTTTGCATTCCCACGGAGGTATACTGAGTAACAATCTCTGCAGAACTGAACAAAGGCCTCTTTAAGTATTCTTTGAAACATCTCTACTTTCTCAAATAGGAAGACCAAACATTATATAGCTCACCATAAACATGCCAAATATTATATATAAAATCTGGGTTCACACAGACTAAGGATTATTTATTTGACTAAAAGATTCACCAGATCCTTCTTTATATCAAATATCCTTGGTAGATTTAAAGTGTAATTTGATTTACTTCATTTTCCCTATGAGATAGCAGAGTAGATTAAAAGAGTTTTGGTAAAACCAAAAGCCCTGGGTTTGGATTCTGTTTCTACCTCTGACCTGTTGGTGTGCCCTTAGGCAGGCTTTTGTTGTTTATTTTTGTTTTACCTCTCTGTATTTCAGTATCCCCACAGTAAAATAAGAATGCTAGGAAATGATAAATCTGTCACATTAAAGCACCTGGTGCACTGCCAGGAGCTTTGGTAGTAGCTGCTATTATCATTGTTGTAATTGTTGTGCATTAAAGCTTTTCAGAACATCCAGTGCATGAATTGTAGTATAATTATATTTACAGTGATAACCATGGACCCCAAAATGCATCACAGAGTTTCACACTTAATTGGAATGAAAAAGAAAGTTCTTCATGCTTTATCTCAGCCAAGTGATGGAAATTCTTAGACTCATGGCATTTCATGCGTGGAGCTGAGCTCTAAAGTACAAAGGCCGCCTTCACTTCCCTGTTTATGTGACAAGAGGAGGGGAAATCCCACCCTCCTTCAGACTTCCCAGGCTTCCCTTTTGAGGCTCAACTGGGAAGTGGGGGGCAGGGGAGAAGAATTCAGTTAAATTTTGGAGCAAGGACTGGTAGGTTGGATGTTGAAATTGTAGTCTAGCCAGGGAAATTACTAAAGGATTGAACCAACAAAAATATCATAACTTCAGTATAAATTTTCAGTCTGATAAATAAACCAAGAGCTGCACCACATAGTGAGGTAGAAAGTCTCCAGAAGGTCACCCTCCTCTCTGTTAAAGGGTGAGAGATGCCTGAGGGACTGACAAGCCTGAGTATCCATCCAACACTACAAAATAGGCACATTTGCTCATATTCATGGTTCCAACCCTCGACCTACAAGAAAAAGTGAAAGGGGAAAAAAGGAAGAAGGCAGGGATGAAGGCAACATACAAGTATGTTCCTTGCTCCAGAATCTAATCTCTAGCAGTTCTGGTTATATGTGCACCAGCCAAACTTTATCTGTGGGGTGGGCTTCCCTGTGGCCTCAGGGCACAGTAGCCCTGGCCCTGTGCTAAGACCTTTGCAAGTCAAAAAGTCAACAGACTTCCTCCTCATACAACAACTAGCATGACCTTTTTCTCAAATCTTGCCCTCTGGAAGTGGATAAGGGGCCATAGGCTGCTGGACACTTCCACCCCAAGCCCACACATTTCCCTCTCCCCTCTTGTCCATGTAGTAAGTGTATGATTCCATTATAATTTAAAGATCTGAGAGCCAAAGTGGCCCTTCAAGGGAGGAGACCCAAAAAACTAGCCCTTCCTTCTGGTTGCAGGCAAACAGAATGTTCATATACTCCAGAAAAGGGAAGTCAGGAAGAACACAGGGTAAAAGTAGAATAACATTTTCCTTTAAATGAACACACACAGTTAGCTTTTTGCAGAGATTATATATTAAGAATTTGTTGAAGGCTCTGGTCAAGATATGGAATAGGTAAACACTGTGATCGCCTCCTCTCATGACCACACCTAAATTACAACTAAACTACAGAAAAATCATAATTGAGAATCACCTAAAATCTAACTGAACAGAAATTCTATAACTGGGGACACACAGAAGAGGCCACCTTAAGATTGGTAGGAGGGGCAGAGACATGGGAGGGGCTGGTCCCACACCCACATGTGGTAGTTGAGAATTGGGAGGAAATATCAGTTATGGAAGTCCCTCCAGAAGAACAAGGGGTCTCAGCCCCATATCAGGCTCCCCAGCTCAGGGTTCCAATGCTGAGAAAAGTCCCTACAACTTCTGACTGAGAAAATCAGCAGAGATTTGGCTCAGTGAGACGAAAGGCTACCTCTTTGGGGATCCATGTGCTGACTTACTCATTGACGGACTCACTCATTCTGAGTTCCAGTGCTGCAGCAGCAGCTCAAAATGTGCAAGGGGACACACAGGGAGGAACTGAGTTGCCTGGCTTCAGGGTGAGGGCTGGAGGGGCAGCTTTCTCCTAGATAGAAGTGCCGACAGAAGCCATTGTTCCTTTGTTGATAGCCTACCACCTCTCGCTGTGCAGGGGCTGCCATATCTGAGTCTCCATCAACCTGGCTAACACAGTTCACCAAGACTGGTGATTCTGAGACCCCCGCCCCAACCTGCAGGCCCAACCAAGCCACTTCCAGTGGTTTTTCATAAAATGGCCTTTCATGCTGTGGACTTTCCTAAAATTTCTCAAAGATTTGCAAAACCTAAAGAGGAGCATCTATCCTCCGTGTTCCCCATACCTCTTGATGAGCATCCCTAAGCCTGGCCCTAGCAACAGCTAGCCTCGATTTGCAGGTTTGTCTCTCAAGGTACATCCAAGCCCAGCACAGGTGGCAGCCATCTGAAAATTGCTTTGTAGCTCATGCCAGGTGGCCCTGGAAGGACACAGGCTGCAGCTGAACTTAGACTGCAGCTACTCCCAGGAGGCCCAGGCCTACATGCCTAGTGGCAGCTTCAATATAAGCCAGAGCATTACCAGGGCCACATCTGAGGATGACACACCCAAAGGTTACACTGGGCAGGCACCAGAGTTGTGCTAAAGTGAATCCTACTTATAGTCTCAGCCCCTGCACAACAGCTCCTCCACTGTAGCCATGGCCAGTCTTCATTAACAATCAGCCTGAGGGTCAATCCTTCCAACAGACATGCAAACAGCAACCCAGGCTCAATTACAACAGGAGGGCTACACACACCCATACTAGGGACCCACCTGGAGCACTTGGCTCAGGAGACCAGGGAGAATGCTCCACTGGGCCCCACAGGACACCTACTACATAAGGCTGCTCTACTAAAAGGGGAAGATATAGCAGCCTTACCTAACACATAGAAAAAACACAGGGAGGCAGCCTTAATGAGGAGACAAATGAAAGAACAGAAGAAAGCCTCAGAAAAAGAACTAAACAAAATAGATACAAGCAATCTACCTGATGCAGAGTTCAAAACACTGGTGATAAGGATGCTCAATATACTTAGGGGAAGAGTTCATGAACTCAGTGAGAACTTTTACAAAGAGATAGAAAACAAAGAAAAAAACCAATTAGAAATGAAGACCATAATAACTTACATAAAAAAACATGTTAGAAGAAATCAACAGTAGATTAGATGAAGCGGAGGATTGAATTATTGACTTATAAGACAGCAGAAAACAATCAGAACAGCAACAGCAAAAAAGAATCCAAAAGAATGAAGATGGCTTAAAGGGCCTCTGGGAAAATATCAAGCATACCAACATTCACATCAAGGGGGTATCAGAAGGAGACGAGAGAAAGAGCAAGGAAATGAAAACCTATTTGAAGAAATAATGACAGAACACTTTCCTAACCTGGTGAGGAAAGTAGACATACAAGCTCAGGAAGTGCAGAGTCCCAAACAATTTGAACCCAAAGAGGAGGCCCACACCAAAGACATATCATTATTAAAATGCCAAAAGTTAAAAACAAAGAGAGAATCTTAAAAGTTTCAAGAGAAGAGTAGTTAGTTACCTACAAGGGAGCTCCCATAAGACTGTCAGCTGATTTCCCAACAGACTTTGCAGGCCAGATGGGATTGGCATGAAATATTCAAAGTGATAAAAATGAAAAACCCACAGCCAAGATTTCTCTACCCAGAAAAGCTATCATTTAGAATTGAAGGACAGATAAAGAGCTTCCCAGGCAAGAAAAAGCTAAAGAAGCCAGTATTACAGGAAATGTTGGAGGGGACTTCTTTAAGAAGAAGGAGAAGAGAATAAGGAAGAGGGAGGGGGGTAGAGGGAGGGGAGTTGAGGGGAGGGAGAAGAAGGAGAGAAAAGAGAAAAACATATGAATAATAAAATGGTAATAACTAAATATCTATCAACAATTGCTTTAAATATAAATGGATTAAATGCTCCAGTTAAAAGAAAGTGTCTCTGAATGTACAAGAAAACAAGACCTTTACATATGCTGCCTACAAGAGATTCACTTCAGATAGAAAGACACACAGACTAAAAGTAAAGGGATGGAAAAAGATGTTTCATGAAAATGGAAACACAGAAAAAGCTGGGGTAGCAATACTTATACCAGACAAAATAGACCTTATAACAAAGGCTCTAACAAAAGACAGAGAAGGACTCAGTTATCCCACTTCTGGGTATTTATCCAAAGAAACCCAAAACACTACTTCAAAGGAACATGTGACTCCATATGTTCATTGCAGCATTATTTACAATAGTCAAGAATATGAAGAATACCTGGGTGTTCATCAATGGACAAATGGATAAAGAAGAGATGGTGCATATATACAATGGAATATATTTAGCCATAAAAAAAAAAAAAAAGGAATGCAGTCCTGCCATCTGTAACAACATGGATGGGCCTAGAGGGTATTGTGCTTAGTGGAGTAAGTTAGACAGAGAAAGATGAATATATGATTTCACTTACATGTGGAATCTAAAGAACAAAATAAACAAACACCCATAGATACAGAGAACATTTCGATAGTTGCCAGATGGGAAGGGGTTTAAGGATTGGGTGAAAAGGGGGAAAGGATTAGAAGTTCAAAATTGTAATTACAATATAGTTATGGGGATACAGTGTATAGCACAAGGAATATAGCCAACAATATAGTAATAACTATGTATGGTATCAGATGAGTGTCAGATTTTTATCAGGGTGATTACTTTGTAAGTAATATAAATGTCTAACTACTTTGTTGTACACCTGAAACTAGTATCATATGCCAACTGCAATTAAAAGTTTAATTATTACATATTTATTAACTTTTAAAAAGTTTATTAAAATGAATGAGACTAAAATTTGTCCTTTGAATCCTTTACAGTTCCTACAGTGATATATCCATAGATGTTCAACTCATTGATTTTTATTTAATAAATGACTACATCCTGTTGAAATAAGGAACCCTGAAGTGGTAGGGGTGGGCTTCATGGAGGAGGTAGTGAATTACCTAGGTCATTATGGGGTGTTGGCCAGAATGGTAGTTATAGTAAACTTTTTAATGTTATTGTCTATCCTACATGACCTGTAGCATTCAATAAATATTAAGAAGCAGTACCAATTCCCTTTCACGTCTTTCTTATTCTTATATGTTGGGGTCAGGGAGGACATTTAGCTTTTGAGTGATCTTTTCCTGCCGAAGGTAAGGAAGTTAGTTTTACTAGTTCTACTCTGCTTACAAGCTTTATAAGAACCAGTACATGAAAGGCACAATGGTGAACACAACAGGGCCCAGGTGACCTCAGTCTGAGGACCACTCACCACAGGAATAACTTCCATTAGAGATGGACATGTGAGGCAGGCACCTCTTGTGATGATCTTCACTGTGCCCAATTCCAGGCAGAAAAATAAATTGTTTATCAAAACTCAGGCGACTTTATCCTTTCCAATTCAGACACAACAGATTATGGTGTAAGCATAATATCGTATTCTCCAGTTCTTTTGCAAATAATTCCTTATATCTTTGTAGAAAGTTTGATGTTTTTAGCATATTTTGAAAATAATGCATCTCCCTTTACGAGAGTAGAAATAGCCTCCGAGTGAAGACAGAAATGAGAAAAATACCATTTCTTCATGGTGGGTTGCTATTATCAACACATTTTGTTGTAAATTAAAGAGGAGCTAGCTGCTCGTGATAGTTAATTTTATGTGTCAGCGTGGCTCAGCCGTGGTGCCTAGCCAGATTTGTGAACAAACATTATTCTGGATGTTTCTGTGAGGGTGTTTTTGGCCAAGATTAACATTTAAATTGTTGGGCTTTGATTGAAGCAAGTTATCGTCCATGGTGTGGGTGGGCCTCATCCAATTAGTTGAAGATCTGAATAAAACAATAATCTGACCTTCCGCAAGCAAGAGGAAATCCTATGGCCTTCATACTTGAATTGCAAGATCAGCACTTTCTGGGTCTCCAGCTTGCTGGCTTACCCTGCATATTTTGGACTTGCCAGCCTCCATAATCATGTGAGCCAATTCCTATAATCAGTTTCTCTCCATCTATATACACATCCTGTGTGTGTGTATGTGTACGTGTATGTGTATGATTATATACATACATATGTGTAATACACATTGGTTCTGTTTATATGAAAAGCCTTGACTAATACAAAGCTATAACAAACAGTCCTGCACATTTCAGTGGCTGCACACAATAGAACTGATATCTTGCTCATGGAGCAGCCAGATGCACTTTTTTACCAAGCAGTAATTCAGAGACCCTGGCTCCTTTTATTCTGTAATCCATGACCCTGCAGGCCCTCTGAGTCCTCTGTGTCCAGCCAGCAGAAAGGAAAGTGTGGTTAGAGAAGGTCCATCTGCTTCTTAACTATCTTGGCTAGATATGACACACATCATTTCCAGTCACTTTCCATTACTGGGAACCAGTCATATGACTTCATTGAGAGGGATGGTAGGGCTTGGAAATGTGGTCCTTGACTGGGAAGTCACTTCCTGACAAAACCTTTGTTTGGAAAAGAAAGCAAAATGTTGCTTGCTACAACTATATTCTTCACAAACACTCACTTTCTTCTGTGTGTTCTTAAGAAGGCTTACTCCACCTAATTTTTTTTGTGTGTGTGCTTTTTTTGGTGAATGTGTTTCCTTCTAACATGACTCAGAGCCTCTTCTGTCGAATTCCTGAGTGATAGACCTCATATCATTAGACCTTTCACAGATTTAAAATCTAATGAGGAAACCTGGTTAACACAAATAGAAGGTTCAATAACAGTAGAAGGCAGCACATATTATTACATGTGCAATAAGCAGGACAGAAAAGGGAAGAACTGTTGGGTTGTTAAGTTCAGAGAAAGCATTTATGGGAGAAGTGTACTTGAATTGAGACATAAGTAGGACTGGGATTTCAATGGATAGAGGGAAGAGGACATTCCAAGAAAACATTAGTAAAAAAACAGGTAGGAAGAGCAAGTAAATTTTGAGGTATAGTTGGCAAATCAATCTGACTGGAGTGAATACTAAGAAGAATATTGGCTTTAAAAAATAAAAGTGAATCAGGATTGTGTTTGGATTGAATTAACAAAAACAAATAAAGAAACCTCATTGAACTTTTATTAATGTCATTATCATGATTATTGATATTTTACTGATGGTGTTTGTGCAGAAAAGAGTTAATGTAACAGGTCCAAGCTGGTATCCAGGGAGAGGCCTGCTTGCAACTTTGGCCCTTGGCTGGTGTCTGGGAATGTAGATTTTAAGAAGGTTCCAACCCTTACCTGATAAGAGTGGCTCCTGTGCTTAGACTGTTTACACAATGTGGGTTATGCTCAACTCCTGCTTTCCATCTGAGAGTCTGGAATTTGGGTATGTGCCAGGCAGAGGCTGCCAACATGACCAGCCCCCATTAAAAAATTGAATCTCCAGTGAGCTTCCCTAATGGGTAACATGTCACATGTGCTCTCACATGTAGAATGCGTTGCTGGAGAGATGAAGGTGTCCTCTGTGATTCCACTGGGAGAAGACACTTGAAAGCTTCTCTTGGTTTTCTCCAGACCTCACTCAGGAGCCTCTTCCTTTTGCCGACTGTGTTTGGTGTCCTTTCGCTGGAATGAATCAGAGCTGTGAGTACGATGGATATGGGTACCATGAATCTTCCTCTGGGATCATGGAGCCAGGGGTGGTCCTGAGGGCCTCCTGACATGGTGCCAAACTAGCTGCTTCTGAAAGAAAAGCAGGGTTTTTTGCAAAAGACTGGTACCATGATATTAACTGATTTAATGTCAATAAATGAACATATCATTTTTCATTAAAAGACTCAGAAACATAAAATTAGAAAAATATTCTTGAAGGAGTGAAAGATAAAAATGCTACATTCTGTGCTCAGTGACCTCCCTAGAATTATAAAAGTATTAGGAATCTATCAGCACTGTAGAAGTTAGCTCTAATTTATAGAGAGAAGCAGAAAGTGGCAATGCTGTAATTTATGATTTTTAGAACATCTCACTTTAAAAGTCCTGCTGCTCCCCTCGTACTATTTCCCCGCAATGGACTTGATTTTGTTTCCAGTATAAATGAAGTTCATTCTGATATCCACTCACAAAAACTGTGTGTTTTCAGAGTTAAATGAAAATATTTCATGTTATAGATATTTCTAGACTCGTGGCTTTAGCATTAGTTTCAAAACATACAACATTCAACAAGAATTAATTGAATATCTTCAATATTCCAGTCAGACACATAAAATTCTTTGGCTTAACTTGACTCCTGCTGTTTCATTATGATACTGCAAAATGCAACTTAAAAACCCTGTCAGGCAAGCCTCTCCCACCCCTTGCTTCATTTGCTGCTGAAGACGGTCAACAAAGGCATGTGTTTTGATGTGTTGTGGTGCTGGACTTCGAGTCAGATGAACTAGTCAAGAGTATTGTTTTCCATCCCTTTGATGCAGATTTTTTTTTTATTAAAAGCAAATTATTCATTTAAAAAATGTTTTATAGAAGAGTCCTTATTTCCAGATGGTTAAATTTAGAACACTGAAAAAATTTTCATGCAAGACTCTTCTCCAAGTCTGGACTAAAGGGAGCATTTTCATTTGAGGGTGAGCTGGATGCATTGGTATTTAACTCACACATCCCCAAACGTTTGTCTGCACACAGGTGGGTGGGAGGCAGGCACTGTGGTCCTGGTTTGCAAGACAGTGGGTGAGGGCTGCTGCTGCCAATGGCCCCTCCCTCTGCGTGCTGATGGATTTCAGGGAAGGGCCCTGCCACAACGGTTAGTATTTTCCTCTAAGTCTCAAATTGAGACTTTCCTTATTCCCCTTGTAGGTCCACCCTTTCTGTTCTTTGAAGTGATTTGGAAGATTACAGTCCATAACTGGCAATAATGATGGATACAGATAAAATGCATCTAGCTGCAAAAGGAAGCAATACATTAATTGAAATCAATATTTATCTGCTGAACATCAGCATGAGGGAACGCTGAGTGAGAAAAAAAATGTGGAATGTGGTCCTTCAAGGAGCATGTATAATTAGGTTGACTTCTTAGACAAGGCTTTTTGGTGTCAACAGACAGAAGGCCGCTTTGGCTGGCTGATGTAAAGCCACGGATTTATGATAAGCAAGTGGGGAAAAAGCTGCTGGGTGTCAATAAGGGACTAAAAGCAAGAACTGGAGGTCAACAATAATCAGTATGGTTCTTCTTGTCTATTGGAGGTTTCAAGTCTCACCATTACCTTTGCTCTGAGACTCTACTTCATAGTGACTCCCTGCTGACCAGCTGTGTGAGTCACACAAGTATTAAGAATGCTTGTTGTAGCTGCTATCACTCCTCCCCTTCTTCTATGAGAATACAGTTTTAGCTGGATACAAGGCTACGCAGCTAAAGGCTACACTTGCAAACCTCCCTTGCTGCCAATGGTAGCCATTTTTTAGGCTCTGGCCAATGCAATAAGTAGAAAGGAGTGAGCTCCTCTCTTCTTCCTTTTCCATTCTTGCTGCCTACAAGTGAATAGGTAGCAGAGGCCAAAGACATCATCTTGAACCTAAAGGTAGAAGCTGTGGGCAGAGGATGGCAGGGCCACAAGGTAGGAGGAACCTGGGTCCCCAGCTCCGTGGACACACCATACTAGCCCTGGGGTGCGTCGGTGCAGACTTCCACAGGAAAGGGAAACATGCTTTTATCTTGTTTATGCTGGTGTTACATTGAAGCCAGAAACTGTAACTTAATGAATATACCCACATTCTCTTCTTTACATATAAGATGGAAAATGACCATCTTATAGCTTCTAAATTTAGAAGACCTCATTTGAGGTGACCAACCAAGCACCATATAGCCAGATGAGAGGACTGATTGCTCCATCTTGGTCTTCCAATCAGCTAAACTGAGAGAGGTGAGTCAAAGAGTAAAAGCCAAGTTTCTGGGGCTCACCCTTTGGATGGGGTGAAGTGAGAAAGGTCCTCAGTGGAGGGCCATCCAGGCTTCTGGACTGAGACTAACCATTCCTAGAGGCACATATGTGTTATTCTATAAATAAATAATTTATGCCACTTAAAAGCAAAGCATATGTGTTAAGCAGTTTAGTGAGTAAGAAGGAAATCTCAGAAATCAGAAAGAAAACCAACATGCTTCTTCCAGTTAATCAGGTCTCCTTTGGATGTGAAGGAGCACTGGCTATCTCAGGGGTGGCACTGTCCTCCCGTGAAGATCTTCCAAGGCTGCTCGCTCTGCCAATGAGTCCCAAATAGAGAAGAAAAACTCTTCAATCAAGCATATTCAAGGAGCCGTGAGTCAGACATAATATGAGATGTTCTGGGTAGGTAGGAGAGAGTTTTAGATGAAAGAAAAAAATATCAGACTGAAAATAGGCACTTTGGAGATATTGGCGGGTCATCTCCAGGAAATGAAATAACAGCGATTAGAACACTTTTCTTGCTGCGGGCAGGGGATGGTTCATGTTCTTCACGCCTCTCTTCTCTGATTCTCCCTCGCAGCCAGCAGCCAGCAGCCAGGAGGGTGGAACCATTAGCGCAATGGGCCCTGGAGCTCCCCTGAGTAGCCCGGCAGGTCACCCTCTCTGGGCCATAGTTTCTTCACTTTCATCTGTAGGAGGAATATAACAATACCCTCCTCACAGAGTCATGTGGGAAGTGCTCGAAACAGTGCCTGTCAGAGTAAGCACTATATGTGCTAGCTATCATTATCTATTAAGCCTCTAATAATCATTATTATTTTATTACACAATGCTTATTAAGCTTCTGCTTAGCACCAGGAGTAAGAGATCCAACTGAATTAAGTAACTTGCCCAAAATCTTACAACTGAGAATTATTAATGCTGGGTTTGGACCGAGTCTGACTAAAAAACAACAACAACAACAACAACAACAACAACAACAACAAAAACAGGCTGTGAGGGGAATTATCAATTTTGCTACACACTCACTTTTTTCTTGCTTTTCATAGATGTGAAAGAATTTGCCTCTAAATTGAAGGAGTCTAGTAAAAGAGAAGTTAGACAATTATAACATAGTTCAGTAATTTCTATGATAGAGATTAAAAACTAAAAGTCATGGGAGTGAAGAGTGGGTACTTAACCAGGTTGGGGGGAGCAGGGAAGGCTTCCTGGAGGGGATGAGCAGAGAGAGAGAGAGAGAGAGAGAGAGAGGAGAAGGAGGAGAAAGATAAGGAGGAGAAAGAGAAGAAGAGGAGGAGGAGGAGGAGGAGGAGGAGGCAGGGGAGGGGGAGGGGGAAGGGAAGAGGAGGGGAGAAAATGGGGAGGAGAAGAGAGGGAGAGGGGAAGGGAGGGCGCCAGGGGGAAAGGCTTTCAGGACACAGCCGTTTTACTAAATTACTAACGAAAAGCAGGTCATTGCTTAGAACACAAATTGTGAAGGTGAAGTATACAAGGCTCAGAGAGCTCTTTTTACTTGTCTTTTTGTTTCCCAGGCTAGTTATCGGTGAGACGTTCTACATGAAGAGGGCTTTGTAAACCTAAGACGTTCAAAGTCCATACTGGAAGCACATGTGAGTCCCACAATAGGAGGACAGGACTGGATGTGCAGCTATCCTTGAGCACATGTGTTTTTAGTTAAATAAAAGCTATAAGAGCAAACTTCTTGACTTTTCCTGAATCATTTTAGATAGTAAAACCCAAGCAGGGAAAGCCATAACTTTGAAGACACAGACTTTGTCTTGCTCACTGCTATCTTTCTGTAATCTGAGACAGGACCTGGCACACAGCAACCACTCGACAGATATATGTCAAATGAATAAATGAGTAGGATGAAAAGATGTGTATATTTTAAGAGCACCATTTGCCAACCTTCATTTATCCTTTGTGGGTTGATGCTGCCTAGAACAGTATTTTTGACTTACATCTGAAGGAGCTGAGAAGTTATTAAGTTATATATTCACCAGTCTTTTGGATGATTATATAAATGACTCAGCAGTCCTCAGGAGGTGATATTACAATTTTAACTCATAAATAATAAGTGAGGCCCTGCTTTGTACTCAGAACTCAACTAGAAACCAGTAAAAAACAAACAAACAAACAAAAAACAAAACAGATATAAAACATGACCTCTAGCCCATAGATTAAAGATATAATAGAAAGATAGTGATAACATGTGAAGAGGATCAGGATATGTCACCCAAAATACGTTGCTTTGGCACAAGATTATTTTGAAGTGAAGGCAATTAAGAAACAGTAGTCTCAGGAAGAACCTTCTGCGCTCCCCTTTTCTAACTAAAATCAGGGCATAAATTTGCCTTCAAGAAGGTGTCCCCCTCCTCTCTCCTGTCACAGGAGGAAGAGAAGCACTCTTAATCCCTGGAGACTCTTATCACCAGAGTTTGCTAAACCTTACTAAAATAACCCTATCTTCATTAGTTTTCCCCCCCGCCATATATTTATTTTCCCACAATTTACCACCACTAGAAGCCAAAAAACCCTCTCATTTGTCTTGTCACCTCTCCACCACTTATTGCCCTATTTTAACTCTGTATATAAGCTCTCAAGCCTAACCCCTTCTTTGGGTTTTCACTTCTATTGTGTGAAGTTGCCATGTGCATGCATAATAAGTCTTTTCTCCTAAACTGCCTTTTGTCAGTTTAATTCACAAGCACCAGTTACAGAACATAAGAAGGTAGAAGAAAATTTTTCCTCACCTACATGTGAGTGAAAGAAGGTGACCACTACCAGTGCTAATTGTGTGATAACGACTAATGGTGGTTTAACTCATACCTGCAAACATAAGAATACATAAATAAATGGAATGTAAGATAAATAATAATTAAGGGTTAGTTTTTAATGAAGTACATATAGTTTCACCTTGGGAACATATACTTAAAAATAATATATATCATTTAAATCTCACAAGACTGTATGAGGTAAGTATTCCTTTTTTCCCTGTATGACTTGTGATAAGTTAGTAGTGAAACTGAGCAATTAAAAGGCAAATTTTAACAGCTGAAATTGATTTTTTTACATTTGTAATAATGTCTATAAATCATAGCCACAAAGCAGTTTCCTTGAAAACTTTTTAAGAAAAGACTAAGTGAGGCCAAAATATCTTTTTAATCTGTTATAATCCAAGCATTTTAAAATGCAGAGTTGAATAAAGAAGTAGAATCTAGTCTAGTGGGCAATTCTAAACACAAAAAAGAGTGGAAAATTCTTTTTCTATTATGTTGACCCTCCCCTAAGTAATAAGGATTTCAGCTGAACAAGCGTTATAATACAAGAGGTGGTTATTTACCTAGAATGGCTGGAAAATGGGCCCACCTACTTAATTTCATTTTTTGGATGAATTATCAAACGAATTTCTATTTTTAAGTCACCTCTATACTTAATTTACCTAGGTTTATTTTAATCTTTATTTAATTCAGAAAAAAAGCACAGAGGGTTTTTCAGGACCTCAGATCATCACTGTTACTCCTGTAAGGCCAAACCCCTCACCACCTTTGACACCTTGCTTGACCCAGCATCTGCCTACCTCTCCCACTTTCTCCTTCTCCCTCTTGCTCGATGCCTCCTGCTAGTTCTCAATACATTTACCTTGACTTCCACCACCAGGGACATATTTCCCCCTTATCTTCTGGACATCCAGATGTCTGCTTGAATGTCATTTCCTCCTGGACCACTGTCTCTGAAGCAGCACACACACTCTCCAACACAGTATCCATTTATTGCCTCCATGGTGCTCTGGCTCCCTGAAATTATCCTCTTTATTGTACTTGCTTATGATCTGTGCCTCACCCCCACTGGATAGAAAACTAGAGAAAGGTCTTACTCTTCCATTTACCATTGTATCCAGGGCCAACAAGAGCCCCCAAAACAGGCTGGCATTCAGCAAATGGTTAATAAATGTATTGAATGAAGTAAAGGTTGATCAAACGATGTGCTTTAAATCATGCTTTCTATCAAGTACGATGTGTTATATCAGCTTGTTGTTTTTCATTCATTTATTAGATAAATATTTATTGAATGGCTACTACATATAAAGCATGAGGAATACTATGTTGAACAGAATAGTTCCTGCTCTCATGGAGTTTATAACCTAATGAGAAATAAAAGAAAAATTCAGCTAGTTTAGTTTTCTGTTCACTATATTAATGCTTTTAATACTCCTGTATGAAATGTCAATTTTCCAGATGTCTTCGTTGCCAAAAGGTAGATAATTTATTTCAAGAAGCAGGTGCAAAATTATTTCAACAAGCCACTTTCGTCATAATCTAGAAAACTCCTTTGTCAGAGCAGTGCTTTGTGCTGAAATTTAGACCACTGAGAAAATGACTCCTCAAAGAGTGAAAAGGAATTGCATTTCAGTAGGGAACTGTGGCCTTTACATTTCAGAGTAAACAAGTTTACAAAGGCATTAAACTGCATTAGTATTTTGATATCATCTTAAGTTATCTAAGGTTTTTGATAAGCAACAAAGAAGATTGGAATGTGACACTGGAATGTGAGTCATTCTGTATTTCAAAATGAATGCTTAGCTGAGATTCTTGATGTTAACCCTTTATCTTACCAACAGAAGCTTTTAAACCTTATCAAAATCAAGAACACACATTATTATAAAGCTAACTAAGCAACCGTATTTGATAGAGGTGAAAGGCAGTGAGATCCTGAGACTTTTTGACTCATTTTACCCTTGAAAATCAATGAAAAAAGTAGAACCCTCTCCCAGAAAAATGCACATGAGCACATTACACAAAACCTCAACGGTTGGTCGGCAATTTCTTTGATCCTGAATGCCAACAGATAAAATTGCTGGGATGTTGCCCATTGCTTCCAGCAGGAACAAGGAAGGATAAAAGAGAGAAAAGAAGACAGAGAAAATGAATGATGATTGAATGAATAAGAGAATGAAGAAGAAGGAAAGGGACCATGAGAAAGGAAGAGGCAGGAGTTGGGTGATGGGGAGAGGTGGCCAGCCCTCTCTGGGACATCCAGAAGAAGCACTTTACTCCCTCTGCTCCTGCTAGCCCCTCTGACTCCATGAACTCTCCTACTTAAAGACTGTCCCACTTCTCTGCTTCCTTCCACTATAGATGGGCTTTCTACACCTGTTGCCTAAAGTAAAAAGTGGCATTAAGTACATTTACAATTATAACCATTTGCATTGTTTTAAAAATTTTTTATTACGATTATAGATAATATACAACATTAGTTTCAGGTGTACACCGCAGTTATTCAGTATTTATATACTTAAGGAAAGGATCACCATGTCAGACCAGTAACTATCTGACACCATACAAAACTATCACAATATTAACATTTACATTGTTTTGTAGCCATTAGCACTATCCATCTCCAGAACTTTTTCATCATCCCCAAAACTGTACGCGTTAAACAGTAACTCCCATTAAACAAAACTCACATTTTGTCTATAAGTTTTTCATGACAAAACTGATAATAGTTAATGAACGTTCTACAAGGAATGACCTTTAAGTAGATTAAAGTGATCTTGACCCAATCTCCATCTCCTCTGTGGTGGACTACTTAGGCTTACATAGCAGCAGGAAGGCTTTAGAGGTGGGGCATGTAATAGAACTGTGACTTGTGACTTCACACCTGGCCATTTCCCACACTCCTTGGTTCCAAAGAAGAGTGGGTGGGGTCTTGTGATGACCATGGCCACTGTCACTCTACTGGAAAAACTGCCCAAACAACCTGCCACTAATCATGAGTCAATTATGTCATCATTGTGTGGGAAGAATAACCTAATTATTATTACCATCTCCTGACTAAATTAGCAAATCACAAATTACTTGCCTCCCTGTTGGGCTCCTGCACTTTCCCACCTCCCCCCACTTCCAACCATTCCGAAGTCCTTGAAATAGCAGTTTTGTGCATTTTCTTTTAAAGTTCCCTTATTCATTCCTGTTCCAGGATGTCATACTATGTTTAGATGTCTGGCTTCTGGTCTCTAGCAGGTGGCCATACCTGGTTCCATGGTCTCTTCCGGCACAGTAGCTGGTGTTTGGTCAACAAATTCTCATACTAGCATCTCAGGGATTAAAATACGTCCTAGATGTGCACTGGGAAGCCATGGCAAGAGGTGAAGCTGTAGAGCGGGGCAGATCTCGGCCAGGGTACTCGTCTCCAATTCAGCTTTCTCACCCCCGACAACGGATATAAAGGCTGCCTACTAGTTGCGTGGGGAAGTAAATGAGATGTTTGGAGGACGTCTACTACAGTGTCCGGTGCTCAGGGGGGTAACGAAAGTTCTGTTCTCTTCCTCCTATCAAATTACTTCTTCGGGTGGGTGAGAAACAGGACCGCGAAAGAATGGAGGCTGCCTCTGGCCTACAGGGTGCAACTTATCTCTATACATAGGTCTCCCGAGTCAGAGAGGCCTCCGGATTTAAACAAACAAACAAACAACCAAGAATACAAATAAAAAGAGTAGAGCCACCCGGGTTGGGTCTAGCTGAATTTCTGATGAAGATGCTTGTAAAAAGCAACTGGTGCGAATTCAGAAAAGCACTGGAAATGGCCCAGGCTTTGCCGCAGCCTCGACGGTTCCCAGGGCGGCAGCCAGGTGGAGGTCAGACGGACAGGTGTGGGAGCTGCGAGGCCGGCGGGGAAGGCGCGGTGTTCGAGGAGGGGCGCGTTCTCAGGCCGCGGGGCTCCGAGGCTGCTCCGGGGCGTCCCCCCGGGCGGGGGCTGCAGGCCGGCAGCGGGCGGCCAGGGGAAGGCGCGCCTCCCCGCCCTCCGCCCCCGGCCGGGGCGCGGCCGAGGCCTGGGCGCTGGCGGGAGCGCGCGGCCGCCGGGGCCGGGGGCGCGAGCGCGGGGCGGCGGGCCCCGCGGGGAGGCAGCGCCCCGCCCCTGCCCGCCATTGGCCGGGCCGGCGGCCCATCCCCCGGGGCCGCGGGCGGGGCGGGGCGGGGCGGCCGCAGTCGGACCGAGCGAGCCTCCGAGGCAGCGCCCGCGCCGCCGCCTCGCCAGGAGCCACCCGGGCGTCTGCGCTGCGGCCTCTCCTCGGGCCGCGAGCCGGGAAGCCGAGCGCGAGAACCCGCCGCCGCCGAGCGCCATGACCCACTTCAACAAGGGCCCCTCCTACGGGCTGTCGGCCGAGGTCAAGAACAAGGTGCGCGGGGCGCGGGAGGGGCCCTGCGCCGGGCCGGCGGCGTCGGGGCCGCCGCGTGTCCGGCTTTGTTCCCGCGCGGGGGTCCCGCCGCGCTGCCGCTCGCCCTGCAGAACGCGCCCCCGCCTGGGCGCTCACCCTTGGGTGGGGCCGGCCCGCGCGGCCGCCGCCCCCCGCCCCCCGCCCCGGGGCGAATGCGCCCCCCGGCGGGGAGGCCGCCCCCGGGCCCCCTCGCGGCTGGCGGCACCCCGGGGCCCAGCGGCGGCCGGCGTGGGACACCGAGACAAAGCCCGCGGGCGCCGCCGCGGGGCGTGGTCCGCCGGGGGCGCCCCGAGGGGCGCGCCGAGGCTGCAGCGCGCGGCCCCGGCGCCCCTTTTGTTCAGGGCCGGCTCCCCGGGCGGGGCGTGGTTCGGCGGCGTCGAGTTTGGGGCGCGCGCCGTTTTGTCACTTCGCCCAGCAGAAGGGTACGTCGAGTTTGTCTCGGGACTTTGGGTCTGGGAAGGAGATGAGAGGCGCCCCCTCCCCGAGCCCTCCTTCCTTCCTCCCTCCGCGCATTCCAAGTCCATGACATCAGGGGTTCTGGGGGGAGAGACCGGCCAATCGGCGCGGAACCGCGCACAGACGCTCATTGTCTCTCCCCGCTGTTCCGGCCAAAGCGCCACGAAGGCGGGCGGTTGGCCCGGCCGGCCGCGGGTCGGGGTGGCCCCGCGCGGGAGCACCCCGCTTCGTCGGGGCCCGGCACCCCGCATCGTCGGGGCCCGGCACCCCGCATCGCCGCGGCCCGGCACCCCGCATCGTCGCGGCCCGGCACCCCGCATCGTCGCGGCCCGGCACCCCGCATCGTCGGGACCGGCACCCCGCATCGCCGCGGCCCGGCACCCCGCATCGCCGCGGCCCGGCACCCCGCATCGTCGCGGCCCGGCACCCCGCATCGCCGCGGCCCGGCACCCCGCATCGTCGCGGCCCGGCACCCCGCATCGTCGGGGCCCGGCACCCCGCATCGCCGCGGCCCGGCACCCCGCATCGTCGCGGCCCGGCACCCCGCATCGTCGCGGCCCGGCACCCCGCATCGCCGCGGCCGCGCGGCGTGGAGCGCGTCCTGCCGCGGGGAGGCGAGGCGCACCCTTTCCAGCCCCAGGGGACAGTCGGGGCTCTCCTCGCCGCCGTGCAGTCTACACTTCATCCTATAATCCGGACTCGGTGTTAGTCCACGCCTCCAAAGTCGACCTGTTTAAGTCCTTTGTCATTTATATTGATTTTGCCCTTAGTTTCCTGAACATTTTTTTAAAGAACAGAAAAGTGAGTGGTTTGTGTGTGGTTGGCTACAAACCCACGGAAAAACATGCAAAATGGTGTCCTTTTCCCCCAAGGTTTACACGGGGAGCTTTAGGAATCTTCTCACAGGAATCGGCTTGTCCGCAGTGTTGAATGTGATACCCTGGTCTGGCTTGTGCGCATTAATTTTAATTCGCCCTTGTGATTCTTGGCTGGCAGCAGTCAGAGTCTTTACTTTTTGCATTGTAAATGAGGCACTGATAACTTGGGCAGTCCTTCAAGTGACGGCTTCTCTTAATATTCATGTTAATTTTTTTTAACGAATAAAGTGATTTCTGCCCTCTTCCTACTTACTGAGTAGACTTAAGGAGAAACATAGACTGAGGCTAGACCACTAATTATTAGACTTCTTTTTTAAAAACAGCAAAACCTGTGTTCAGAAACTTTGGAAAGTTAGGACTAACTTTGGGGTTATCCTTTAAGTACCAAACCCCTCCTTTAATATTAAACCCCTTTCATTTAAAGGTCCTTTCATACAGTATTCCTTCCATAAGAAGTCTTTCAATCTTAACAGCCCTCTGAGGTGGGGAGGATTATCCAACATCATTTACAGTTGAGGAGGCTGAAGCCCAAGGTTACAGAAGAAAGTTGGGATATTCTAAGAATTTTAACTCTAAGAGCGGTGTCTTAGTTTAGTGAAGTATTAAGGGATGTTCTACAAGTCACTATTGTCCACCCTCCCCAACCCCGTTTTTGATGCTCACCTGTTGCTGACATAGTGATTCCTCATGTAATCTGTTCTGGACTTGAAACCAAATCTCCGTTTTGTTGTCCCTTTGTACTCGCATTTCAGATCAGGGCTCAGAACCACCTGAAGAGTAGGTACATGGAACAGGAAGTTTGACTTTGATTGGTTTGGACACCTTTCAAGGCCTTCCTGCTTTCTCTTTATGTACTGCATAATGGGTAAGTCATTTAAATGTAAGAGGATTTGTTTTTCCTTGAAACCTGATTTAACGGAGGGGAAAAAGCATAAGTATCCTGGGGAGGCAATGTGGAGTCAAGCAGACATGGGTCCTAGTCCTCTACCACTGCCACTTACTGCTTTGTATAACGTTGGGCAAGTTATTTGATATCTCTGTTCTAGTTTCCTCATCAGTAAGATGGGAAATAATGATTACCACCCCTACACTCTACATTGCAAAGAGGCAGTGACATGTGAGTGTAAGCAATATAACATCAATACTAAGTAATTTTCTATTATTAAGAACAACTACAGCGTAAGTCACTGAGTACTTACTATAAGCCAGACCCCAGGTCTTTGAGTAGTATTCCATTTCTATTAAATAAACCTTTGGTCTTCATATTTGACTTGTGAAAGCAGTTCATCAATGAATTGGGAAAGTCCTGTTCTTAGATACTTTGAGTTAGTAAAATTTCAGGGAAAAATCTGTAAACTTGAGATACTTCTTTGACAAGATGATAATAGCTGGTAGAACATACAAACTTACTCCCCCCTCCCCGCCCCCCAATGGACAAGAAGATGTTTGAAAACAGCATAAAAAAAGAATCCTTCAGCCTGGAATATGAACGTCTCTTTAATAACAATGAAAAAATCAATAACTTAAGTCTGTAAAGGTTGTAATAGAGTAGAGGGTAAGGGAAAATGCCAAAGCTGGTATAGGTCATTAGGGAAGGGTGGAAACACTCGTAAAGTAATAGGGACCCACGTATACTGTTCAGGCCCTTGCCTGCATCTTGGGGACGAGGATGAAAAGGGAAATACCCCTGTGCCTTACGGGCCATGAGAAAACACAGAAGATCCTGAAGAGAAGCACAGCCTTTCCTGATACTTGGCTCCAAATGAGATGTTAGAGTTGGCATAGTTTCTTGTAGAAAGTTCAGGGTACCGTGAAGGATGTCTTAGAGCGCGTGCTGCAGGGAGCTTTCTTACAGGTCTCGGGAAACTGAGAATTTGGTTGTTGGGGGACAGTTAGTGGAGCTGACTTTGATATGTTTTCTGGGAGGAAATACTAGTTGTGGCATCGGAACGCACAGTCTAGCAGTTGTCCGCACCCGTGGAATGTTCAATTGGAGCAAAATAGCTCTCAGTTCTCAGAATCTGTTTGGCTACAAAACGATATCTCTCAACAGCTAAAAACCATGTTGGATGACGTTGTTAAAACTGTAAGTCATTGAGAAGAGTAAGTTAAAAAAAATCCTATAGTAATAATTCAGTTAAACCCAGTGTCTCATAGGCCCTGCTGCCTTGCCTGCCCAGTGCTATTTGGACAAGCAGTTGCTCCAAGGGTGCCCCTGATCACAGTAACCCCAGGATGACTCCCGCTGTAAAACTGTACCCTCAGGTGGTCTGCCTTGTTTTACTGCAAGAACACCAGAGTCATAATAAAAATGTATAGATGTGTTTATGTTTAACTCTTTTTCACTTCACAGTTCAAAAGGTTTTTAATTCAAAATTTTTTCTTTATTATTCATTCCTAGTAGAAATTCACTGATGAGATATGTAAGATCTGTATTTTAGACTAGAACTTGACATATAGTAGATTCTCAATAAATGTTTGTGGGTTTAATGAGTTGATCCGTGAGGAATAGGTTTTACTATCTTTAGAAACTCGAAACTAACCCTGTTTGAGTAGTCCATGTAAAGGAATTCTGTAGTGCAAGTGTGATATTTTTGAAGGGTGGTGTGATTTTTATACTTACTTTTCTTCAGTTTCTTTTATTAATATTACATTGAAAACTTATCAGTAACAATTCTTTCCTGGTTGCTGAGGTTGTTTCTTTGACTTCCAAATTAGGGAGGAACAGTAGAGGTCCCTTCTTGACCAAACCGATAAAAAACACTTTGCTGACCTAAGAGGTACCATGCTGCCTCTTTAAAATGCTCAGATTTATCTACTCTGGAGTATTAATGAGCATCATTATCAAGCTCACTATCCTGTGACCTACATCTTTGTGGAAATTGTGCCGTTTACCTCTATTCATTCATTTAGACTTCAGAAATAAGCTTTGACAATGAAGACCTCGCTAGGACTATCATCAAACCAGAGGCATATCCTTTTATTCCCTATGTCTTTTACCCTTCCAAGTGGGATCATGAGGATTAGTGAGTGTTTTCAATTAACAGTGTATCATGAAGCACAATTAATATTATCTGTGATGTTAAAAGAACACACACACACACAATTGGATGGTTTTGGTTTTTAAGCAAGTCATTTTATCCAGGAGAGTGAGGACATGCTTTATCTCCCTTCTCAGTATGACTAGGTGGTGGAAGGGAGCTTGTCCTTAGAATTTCTTGGCAAGTGTCCTTTAATTCTAGGCATTAAGCTTCTATAGCATATGTACTACATGCTCTGGTTCTTTCTAACTCTGAACTTATAGCCATCATGGGCTTTTCACTGTTTTTCAGATGTACCTGTGCTCCGGTTTTCATTAAGGATTTCTTGAGTCCGGGGGTAGATCAAGGTTTTTTGTGGGGCCTGAAGTTTACACAATTTGTGAGTCATTCCAAAGACATAGAAAAATATCTTGCAAATATTATAAAAACATGACCTTGGGAATCCTCGTGGACTTGAAGATGTTTAGTGGGTCTTCTTCGGGTTCTTGCCAGTGAGAAAGTGAGGCCAAGTGGCTAAGAATGTGGACCACGGATTCTGTCTGGGTTAGAATCTTTGTTCTGGTTCTCACTCTGACTTTTGGCGAGTGAACTGTGTGGGTCTCATCTGTAAAGTGAGGCGTTGGTAGTCCCTACCTTCATAGGGTTGTTGGGAGAAGTAAGTAAGATAGACAGTCCATGTGAAATATTTAGAATAAGGCCTGGAACCAAGAGTATGTGTTATGTAAATGTTAGCACTTGTTCCATTTTCGTAGCTGGTTCGATGCTGGTTAGGTTATGTGTTCTCCTGAGCTTCTTTTAGCTTCTAGATGTTGAGTGTATTTCCAGGAGTTGGACGTTCATGCATGGAATTGATTGTATCTGAATGTGGCTTCTGGCAAATGGGACAGTGATGCCCAAGCTGTTGCTCTGTTTTGCTTCTTTCAGGACTGTGATCTGCCCCTGGCAGAGTCCCCCTATCCAGGATTCCTCCCAGGCAGCCTCACTGAAATCCCAAGGTCTCTAACCCTGGGCTCAGGGACTTCTGTATAGGCTTAGAGGCCTTTGTTTCTGGGGATGGTATTATCTGGCTTTTCTTCCTAACAGATTTCCATGAAACACGATACACCTTTCATATCTTGATTTCAGAGAGGATTCGTATTTCTCCACAGTGGACCGATAAACATATTTGTCGACTAGAACTCAAATCTTGCTTGTCACCGGAGGCTCCACCTAGACCTTTGAGAACCAAGTCTGTGAGTAGACAAGACTATTCCTAGTTTTCCCCCATGCTACGGTAGGGAGGGAACTTATTCAGCATCTTCCTCAAGACATGGAAGCTTCGGGGAATGAGGAGACTGTTGGGTGAGCACATCAGCCGTGAGAAGGCCAGGGCACAGGGGATGTGAGTGTGGAGAAAAGAGGAGGCACCTTGGGCTTGGCAGTACTCTCCTGGGTAAGTCAGACCTTAAGCATTGATGGCTGTTTAGCTTTCTTCCCAACAAATTTTCCAGGGGCTCCTAGCTGCTGAGTGGCTAGACAAGGATGGCTGTGATGTCATTGTTGTTTCTTCTCCCCTTCTCAAATGTTTGCACGCTGATCTTTCTTCATTACCCCAGGCCTCTCAGCCCGCTTAGTGCTGCATAAGGCTCCACAGATGGATAGAGTGTGTGCCTTTTTATTGCAGTTTGCCCTCCCTCCTTTTGTTTCACGTGGAAGGAAATAGAGGAAATAATCAATACCATGTGGTGTAAGTCTCTTGAAATTCAAACATGTGATTCTACTTTGAATGCAAAAATAGCAACAGCAATCATACTTCTAATAGAGTATAGAGATTATACTTGTATTAAACATCGAACTGTGAGTTTGTCAGGCTCTTAGTCTTTCCTTAGCAGCTGAACTGAGACGGCAAGGCTGCTCTTCAGAGTCCACCGGTGGCCAGATCCTTTCCCTGAATGGGCCCAGCCTCTGCTCTGACGACTGATGTGCCTTTGTCTCAGGCTTTTTCCTTTCTTTTCTTCAAAGACCTGAAGGTTGCGTCATGGCCCCACTCGCCCCGCCCAGCCACACACACAGGCATGTGCTTGGCCAGCTAGGCTTTCATTTCTTTTTCTTCCTCTCTGGGCTCGATTTTGAAATGTTCTTTTTCTCCTGAAGTGACAGCTCTGCTGTTGACACCTTTTCCTGAAGTCCGCTTTAGACCACCTTTTGAAACATGCATGTGGTAGGGGGCCGCTTTTAAAGGGGCCCATGGAAGAATTAAAGTGTTTCAGTCTGAGGTAGTCTCTGCCACATCTCATGATGAACTCGTGGACCATGCTGGTAGCGCCCGTCGAGGCCACCACCTCCCGCGGGCCGGTTGGAGCCCGTGCTCTCTCCGGCCCCACGGCTTATTCACGCGGCCCGGCAGCGCACTGACGGCCGTGGCGGCTTCTGGATGCACTCACTGCCCTGTGCGTCGAAAGGACTTCCGTTAAGGCAGAGTCTAAGCCACTGCTCTGCTCTGTTCTTAAGCCTCCTTCCACTCCCGGTTGGAGCTAATGGTTCCAAGCCTAGTTGTCTGTGTCACAGTCTGTGGCATAGACTGTGTGGTGCATACAGAGTGTTCCTCTGTCTCAGCTGGGCTAGGAGGGCGGGGTAGGAGGACATCTGGTGATGGGAAGGACAGGCCGTGGATCCAGACCTGGTCCAGATACCTGCTGAACCCTCTGGACAACTTACCTCTGCATGAAAAGTATGCATCTGCCTTGGGGTGCCAGTCACTGACATCTGTGACCCCTACTCCACTGATCACTCCCACCAGACGCAGGTGGGAGTTGCCAGTGAGACCAGGCTGAAGAATAGGATGAGGGCATCTCTTTTGCAAGTATTTGCAAAATACTTTTTTTAAATCATTTTTAAAATAGAAAGCTTAGGCAGCATCAAAATGATCCCTTATCAAATGGCTGTCAAATAGTGTCAAGTCATTGGTTTTCATGATACCGAATTTGATGGAGGAAATCTTAGTATCCGGACAAAAGTGGCTAGCAAAGCACAGGTAGGAGGACAAAGGTTGATATATTTTGAGTTCTTAAATTTTATTTCTATTAAGTCATTGATTTCTCCCAACAGTAAGTGATGTTAATGATCTCTCATTTACTGGTGAGGAAACTGAGGTATGGTGGAGATGGGATTCTGGATTGAGCATTCCATTTCTAGAGTGCATGCTCCTAAACATTTTAATTTGAGGCCAGAGCTCAGGAGGATCGGTGTCTTTTGAGGGTAAAAGAGAAGGCAGACCAGAGAGGAGCGCTCCAGGCTGGTATCATTGAACAGGAAGCCAGAGGAGGAGACCGGAGGGACCTCTGAGAGTGCTGCAGGGAGTGCCACCGCATTCAGCTACCAACAGGTCACTGGTGACCTCTGAGCGATCACCTTAATTAAGTAGAGCAAATTTCTGGGGAGGGGAGTTAGGAAGGAGCATTAAGTGAGGATATGGAGAAGTTTGTCATGAAATCTGAGAACGACAAGACAATGAGGCTGGCCACTGGTTCAATCAAAGATGCTCTTGTTTCAGACAAGCTGCGGGTGGTCTGCACCCATCAGTGGAGCAAATAAAGGGAAAGGATCTATATGCCTGGTGGGTGGGCGCAAAGCAGCAGAGGGCTGGGAAAACACTGCTGTTGTGTTTCTCTTTCTACAGAGCCGTTGGGTCTGATGGTCCAGGCCAGGGCTTGTGTGTGGAATACACTGTTGACCCCTCTGCTTCTCTCTGCCAGGTCCCTTCTGCAGCGTTGGGTTCTACTTGCTCCTCATCCCCTTGGCCCTTGATCTGGACGGGATGCCAGGTTGGGTTTTTTTGCTCTTTGTGCTGGGGCGCAGCACTCTGCTGGAGGATGTGGTGCTTTCTCCCTCCTTTTCTGTGCTCGAGTTACATTATAGTCCCTTAAATGTGGAGTAATGTTCACTCTCCGAGGGGTGCATGTGACCCTTTCCAGGCTTCTGTTGGGCTTTAAGACAGGAAAATGGAACCGTGTCCAGCTTGTCTTTTTTTAAGGGTGTCTGTAGACTTGTAACTATTTCCCTCTTTGTCTTGATGTATGAGAACTTTAGGCTCTAGTTTGCATATATTATGTCTTTGGTGGCGTTTGTATAGGACTTGGCTTGTAGGTGACATCTCCCCAGCCACCGTCTATTGTATGTTTAAAATTAGAATCTTCAGCTCTGCGCTTTGCTAGTTGTGTAAGGCTACCTCTCAAATGGCAGACTCCCCTGTCACGAGCAGAAAAGCATTCACGTTGTGGATCCAGAACTGGGTCCCTAAGAGGAGCCGACTGAAGTGCTGGAATTCATGTCTCCTTGGCCTCCTTGCCACCCTTGTCCCAGAATCAGGGAGCACTGGGTGTCCAGGCTCAGTCTGCAGTATGCAGCTAGCGTTTGGATGGTCAGTGGTGTGGTAGAGGTGAATTCTGATTTCTACTTGGGACAGCAGAGGTGGATTTCATGCCTCGGGTAATAACGGATTCCAAGACTTGTCCTGTGAAGCAAACCTGCTCAAGGGTTTGAGGGTCCTGCTGCCACGGCGGGAGGTGGGGTGGGGAGTATGGGGTGGGGGTGCAGATGCTTGAACATCTGGAGAGCACCAGAAACTCAGGATACCCACAAATTACTGTGATGAGTAAGGTACAGACCCTTCAGTATTCTAGAGGTGAGAACTCTGTCTTCATTTATTTTAGCTGGGGCTTTAGTTACGATCCCTTTTCAGCAAGATCTCTACAATGTCATAAAATTGAAGACCCGGCAGCCCCCTTCCGAAGTGAGAACATGCTGTCCAGCCAGCTTTCTCGTGGGTTGCCATGGGCACTCACATACTGACTCCATTCCTGCCTCTCGCCCATCATCTCCTGAGAATTTCTACAAATCCTGGGTCTGCTCTTTGCCATTCAGAATAAATTAACTCCCTCATATGACTTCATCTAAACAGTTGGTGTTTCTTCTGCCCCCAAAGACCCTTCTCGGTGGCATGTAGCCACTAGTGGCTAACCCAGTCTCTCAGTGGGCCCTGTCTGGTTTTAATAACCTTTTCTCCACCCAGTTTGCTCCTTCTAAAAACTGATTTCAGTGTGTCAGTGCCCCCTTTTAAAGTCTGGCACCCAGAATTGATCACGGTAATGCCAGAGGTGTGGTGTCACGTACAGGCTACAATCAGGTCATTAAGTGGTTCCTGTGTTTTACTACAAAGCACGTGACTCGTTCCTTTTTGACAACATAAATCACCTGGTCAGGTAGACAAGGCACCTCCGTAAGTGGGGATTCTACGCCTTGCTTTGGCAAGTTGATGTCCTCTGTCTCTAGTATGGGTGATGGTAATTGCCTCGGGTTCAGCAGTGTGTTATGTAAAGAATTGCATGCCTGTGCAGGCTAAGGTAGCATTAGCTCTGTCAGGCTCCATGAGTAAGCATTACGACTTATGTCTAGAACTTTGGGACAGGATTTTGCAAATATCTTAAATAATTTGTTTATTAAGCTAGGATCTTTCTGAATTCAAATTTTGCTTCTTTCTAACTATGCCAGTATTACTTCCTATAAGTTTAATAAGTATGCCAAATAGTTTCCAAATCGTAAGTTACCCAAACAGAAGAGATCTAAATGTAAGCCTTCAGGTGCACATCCCCGGGACCTCCTCCTGCCTCAACCCATCGACCCAGCGGCAGCACAGTGGGCGTGTTGTTCCTGCTGAGCAGGCCCCACTTCTAGGATTACTCAGCAGGACCTAAGGAGTGCTGTGGACATAAGGGACTTTTATCAGAGAGTAAAACAAATATGTCCCAAGTGATCCCTCTAAGATTACTAGATTGTAGATCAAAGAGATGTGACACCTATGAAAACCAGCAGCATTCAATTGCAGATGCCTTTCCCTCACAAGGGAGATCTTTAAACTTGGCGGTTTCATAATCTAGTAATACTATCAGTGGATGAAAAGTCATTTATTGAGTACTCACTGTGTGTCAGATAGCTGCAGGGATACAAAGACCAATAAAGCATGTCCCGCCCCAACAGGACACAGCAGGTGTTCTTTGATAGGCTCTGTGCAGCTCTGCAGGCCACTGCGATGACGATGGTGACGCCCTGCCCAGCCCAGTGCCCCTGCTCCCTCTAGGTTCCTGTTACTGCCATTTGCCAAGGTTGTTTTTTTCTCACACAGTGAGCTGTTAAACATCACATCTTTGTTAATCATCATTTCTGAGTCTAGATTCCTGTAGGAGTCCAGCCTCTATCCGCACTCCATCCTTGTTCAAATTTAAACTTTCAAAATCCACTTTTAACTATGTATATTCTAAACTTTGTAATCTGAAGGTCATTTTCTAGATAGAGAAGACAAAATTGACATTCTGTTGGTTCCACATTTTTCCTGTTATTTGTTAGTCATACTATTTGCTTTAGGCACTAGACCAACTCTTCTTAAGTTATTTTCAGAACTTTAATTTCCTGTCAGTTTCACAGTATTCATACATTGAATCATATAATGTCTTTGTGTTTGTTTGTATGTAATTCGAGGGGAAAAATTGTGCTGGTGCCACATGCTGGTCCCTTGATCGGAATGCCTGGCCATACCTCTGGAAGAAGGCCCAGCTGTCGCGTGCTCTTAGACAGCACTCCTGCTCACCATTGGTGGGTGTGCTTTACCACAGATATTAAATATAGTTGGGGGGTGGGTCAAAAGAATAACTTTTTCTTCCACTTTTTTAGTTCTGGCTGGGCCAATAATCAGATTAACATGAGACAGATGAACAGAAAGTGTCCAGAATTTATTATGTACATATATACAGGGGTTCCATAAGATGAGTCCCAGGGTACATTGGGCCATAGAGGCTTATATGTTATCTTGAGTTAAGGAGAAGGGGGTCAGGGACTGTGCTTTGGGACGTCAAAAAGCAGAAGGCAATTCACATGGAGATGTCAAAGCAAATGTTTGGTAGATCAGTGTTTGATGGGCCATCTGTAACAACAGGACACAGAGAAGAGTTTGCTTGAAAGGGGCCTTGCTAGGTTCCTCCTTGTCTGTCACACCTAGTTCATATAAACTGCAGTTATCTATGATGATAACTCCCTTCCTGGAGTAGGTCCTCTATCAGTTCTTTTAGACATTTAAGGGAATGTCAAAGGTTTTTCTTGAGTCTTTGGTTTTTTGAAAATAGCCAGCTTAAAATAATCACTATAACAAAAGGCATATTTTGGGGTAGGAAAATCTGCTTCCCCTCACTAGGCATTCCCCATCAAATCTTTAGCAAGTTCATACTATAGAGTGAGTCTCAGATTCTATAGTGATCTTGAGGAAGGCATGCAACTACCTCTAGAATTCCCACTCCTTTTGTCACCATAAGATATAAACCTGCTTTTTAAAAAAGTTTATCTTTTTCTTTTTCTAAATCAGTGATAGTGTGGAAAAAGAATGAGAATTTGGGATGCAAGAACAGTCTTAGTGGAGAGAAGAGCAGAGACAGTGAGGTAGGAACCAGCATGTAGATGATGGAGAATGGGAAGGGACAGTGGTGTTGGCCTGGAGCCAAGGCGAGCCTGTCTGCTCTGGGACTTTCTTTTTAAATTGTAGACAAACTCAACAGTTCACAGTGGGGTTCAGTGAATAGAAAGCTTTGCTGGATACTCAACTGATAGAAAGGGAGTGTGTTAATTCTCACATGTGCCAGGCATTGAGACCTGCCCCTTTGCCTCTGGCATGGGTTTCATCTCAGTGATTCTGGAAGGAAGGAGACTACCTGTGAGAAATGGGTCTGTCAGGGTTAAGGTGCTTACTTAGGTCACACTGGAATTGGAAACAGATTTCAGAAGTGTTTGAAGTTTGACGTCAAAGCACGTGATCTTTTGTCCGTTGTATTCCAAACATGAAAACTTAAACCTTTGCAAAGTTATTGGCACGTTTGAAGGCTCCGCTGGGGGAGAGGTTTAAGTAGGTAAAATGTTAAAGCCTGTTTCTCTTCTGCACAGGGTATCAAAATGGTAAGTAAGAAAGGAAAGGGGAATCTTGATATTTTGGTTAGAAATTCGTTTTCAATTTTGAGTCCTCATCTTCCCATTTTCCCTTTATTTTCAATACTGTACTTTATTCCTCTTTTGGCAGATGTCTTAACATCTTATTTAACCTTTGTCTGTCCACTGGAATGTAAGCTTGTAGGGCGGAGACTTTGCCTTTGAACCATGCATGGTACAGAGTCTTGAATGAAGGACAGAAGGAAGGAGCGATGGAGAAAGCAGTTGAAGGAAGAATCCAGGACACAGGAACACTTGGGAGAAGGAAGCTAATGTTGAATGTGGTTTTACATAGAAAGTTTAGGGTGATGCTGGATCGGTTGAAACAGGTTGCCTCATGAGAGTTGAGAGCTCAGGCATCACTGAAATTTGGGGGAACACTTATAACCACCAGACCTGGAATTGTGTGCCTGCAGGTTTTAACAAGCATCGTTATGGGAACATATTGTAAGAAAGAACATGTGGGAAAGACATGTCTCCATTCTTTAGTAGATTCTCGAATATCACTGGGTTTAAGCGAGCCCATCAGACAGTTTTGGGGCATATATGTTAGCACCCTGGTTCAGGCCAGGTGCACCCCGTGTTTCACAGAATTGCACTTCGCCAAGAAGCCCTGTGCAAGGGCTGCGCTTCGGGTCAGTCGTGGAGATGGTTTGGGAAGCGCCGTTTCCCTAGGGATGCGAGGGAGACTTCTCAGAGCTCAGTGCCAGGAAGGGCTTGGCTCTGTCTTAACAACCGGCAGGCTTTTATCTCATCTAGGGTCCCCCTTTCCTATCAGGAAGTTCAGGCCCTGGGACTTGAGCTTTGAAGAGGATCTTATTCTAGTGCTGTTTCAGACACGACTCACTGTCACAGATAGGAGTTTACCTCAGGGAAGGGAGTAAGATTTGGGGGCAGCGGGAAGAGAGACCTGTTCATTTTACTCTGTCTCAATGTTTCTTGACTGTTTTCATCATCGTTTGCCCACAGTCTTTGTAGACATTTTTCTTAATTGCCTCATGACCCCTGTGAAATTTAATACAAAGAAGCAGTTGTTGGGAAAGGTCACACATACTGCCGTTTCTAAGGTTCTTTTCACCCCTCGGGGGGTCAGTATCACTCCTATTGAGAATTCATGCTCTACGTACTTCTATACCATTTACCTTTTCTTTTTTTTTAAACAAATATTATTTTAGAAATCCAAAAGAAGGTCAGTAGCTAGAAAGGATTGGGCTGCCTTTGAATCTGAGGGTAACTCCAGACTGGTGCTGTGAGCCGTTCTGAGGAGAGAGCCGTGGAAGAGCAAAAGGCCAAAGCCACCCCGGGCCTGAGCCCAAGGGGAGATAGGCCGGAGCCATAGCAGCTGCTGCAGGTGCCGGGAGTGGGAGCACGATAGTGGACATGAAGAAAGGAAGATTGACTGTATCAGATGCCCCAGGGGCCTTTTTCTTGGACTTTATTTTCTTTGCGTCTTTTTAAATAATTCAGTTTTGTGGGGTAACATTGGTTAACAAGATCATGAAGCTTCAGGTGTTCAGTTCTGTAGTATATCATCTGCATATGGCATCATGTGCTCACCACCCAAAATCTAGTCACCATGTATTTGACCCTTTGCCCTCTGCATCCTTCCCCGCTTTCTTCCCCTCTGCATCCTTCCCCGCTTTCTTCCCCTCTGATAATCCTGTTCTATGAGTTTGTTTGTTTTGCTTTCTGTTTTATATCCACATATGAATGAACTCATATGGTTTCTGTCCTGTTCCCTCCCTCCGTCTGGTTTCACCTAGCATGATACTCAAGATCCATCCCCGTTGTTGCAAGTGGGAGTATTCTTTGCCTTTTGATTGCATTTGCCAAGGGGCGTGCTGGTGGGCTGTGGTGAGAAGCCTCCAGCAGGTGTTCTCTGTGTAGAATTATTTGTGAGATGCTGCGGGGGAGGTCCTGCATGCAGGAGTCCGGGTGTTTAGGAAAGGAGGCTTCGGTATGCGAGAAAGGGGCAGCTGTAGACTGGAAAAAAACAGAAACTCAGTCATGGGAAGGTCAAATAAATCTTGAAGAAGAGTAAAGAAAATGATGTTTAGAAACGACTTGGAAAGTAATTTTTAAACAAATTAGAGTAAAATTTTCATGAGGTATTGAGAAGATTAAGCTAACTTGTTGCAAGGAAGAAAATGTCATCATTTTCTGCCTGATGTTCAGAAATCAAAGCTTTTTAGATGAAAACTGAATAAACTTTACCTGTCAGAGCTTACTTTTTATGTTTAATTGCTCCCAGTCTCTCAATTTTCAAAGGTATATATCAAACAGCTCAAAAATAACCCCTGTAGTTGGAGAATGTAATCATATTTGCTTGGGTTGCATTCTGATATACTTCTAAAGCAATGGTTCCCAACCTTTTTGGCACCAGGGACCGGTGTTCCTATGGGAATCTAATGCCTGATGGTCTTAGATAGAGCTGAAGTGGTGATGCTAGTGCTGGGGAACAGCTGCAAATACAGATGGCACTTCGCTCGCTCAGCACATGCTCACCTGTGCTGTCGCCAGGTTCCTAAAATGCCACTAAATCTTAAATTCTAGTTAGCTGGCTTAGCTGCAGGAAACTCACTTATTTAAAAATATATTAGCAATATTTGGGTAGGAATACCCTAAGTCAAAACCCACAGACCCATAATGTGGGTGCATACCTAGTTTTCATTTTTAGTTTACCACCTGGGGCCTTGAGCTTTGCATGTATGTGCTCATACATTTTTTTTTTTTTTTTTTTTTTTGGTGCATGTGCTACTACATTAAGTCTCAGAGACAGAGTCAGCTGTCTGGATCCCTACCCTGTAACTAACTAGGGTCAGGTTTGAACTCAGGTGCATCTGACTTCAGGCCTTGATTTTTCTCTCATCACTCCCTTGATGAGAACAGTCAAAAGAGAAGATGAAATATCCTCTTTGGAGTTCCTACTGGGATATTTCAAGTTATATCTGTTAAATCACTTTGTGGTTTGGGGCATAGTGTTGAATCTTTCAGACACATTTTGAACAAAGGAAACATAAATATGCTTTTATATTTTTTAGATTTAATAATTGGCCTCATTTGGTTAAAAATTACTACCACCACCCTACAAAACACCTAAAAGCCCTCCAACATAACTTCTATCTTTACACTGGAAAAAGTGAAGAGAAAGAATTTCATTATAATTTTTGCTGATTAAATTGTTTATTTAGACAGTTGCAGTCATTGAATTCAGCTTTCCTGTTGTATAGACAGGAAATGGATCAGAAGTCAGATGAAATAACCAATGGCCCATAAGAAGATGGGAAGAGCCAGGCTGAGAGCCAAGGCGCACACACACCCTAGCATATCAATTTTGTCTTTAGATTTACTGAGCTGTATCCTGTAGTTGACAGTGCTTTCACTTGAGAAAAAAATTCAGCTTGGAGGTTTTCTATAGCTCATGGTGAAGGAGTACTAGTTTCTCCTTTTTTCATTAGCTGTTTTTCTCTGGTAACCCTTAACCCCTGCAGATTTATACAGAATTTTTTTCTAGTCAACTATAACAAGACTCGAGTATGAAAATATAGTCAAGTGTTAATTTTTATCCAACAACTTATTATTCCATTTTTTTAAAGGTGCCATATGTGAATCGATATGTTGGCAGATGCATTATCTAAGAGTTTTCAGAGGTATAATAGGGGTTAATGGCTCCCTCCTACTTACAGAGGCCAGTGTGTCCCTATGGCAGAACCTTCCAGAACCAGCACCACCCTGTTCCCACATTCAGATGCCCGTAGAACCCAGACTGGCAGGAAGCCAGAATAGATGTGTGGTTTTTAGGGGATGGGGATACTGGGGGCAGAATCAGGTACTGGCTTTACGTTGTACCTAAACTATCTTTTATATGGTAACCTCCAGGCCAAAATTTGATCCAGGAACATTGCATTGTGTTAGTTAACAATGTAAACTCATTGAATTTCCATTTGTAACCTTGGTTAAATAAATCTACAACCTAAATTTATTCATTATTCTGTCACAGGGGTAGAGCCATTTCTCTAATTTGGGAAGAAGGTGCTAAGGATCAAGGACATCTGTTTCCCTAAATGATACAGTAATTAGTGGAATCGCTCCCCACTTGTTGGTGGAGGGGGAGAGGGCTGCCTGGGGTAGACTAGAACCTGAAGGATCTCTCCGTGACAAAAGTATCATCATCCCATTTAGTTTCTTTAAGCCAAATTGTGTTTTGTGGAAGCAAGCCTTTGCACATTCATTTCCATTTCCGAGAGTGCTGTATAACTCCCATACACATCGTGATCTCCACTGTCTACCTAACGCTGACATTTTCACCTGTGCTAAAGAGAAGGACAATGACACCCGATCTTTCCTTCCAGCTGTGTTCTTACTCTGATGGACGAGCCTCTTTAAGGACCCTAGGACAAAGACTAGCTTAAGGACTTGAACATGTGGTTTTTAACAATATTTTGCATAAATTTTGTCTTTTTTTTTTAAAAAAACAAGTTTATGGTCTTATTTTGGAGGGATCTTTCAAAACCTGTGGTCGTTTTAGTCTGTACTGTAGTATAGTATCTGTGTTGGTAAATTGCCTTCATTGTAGAATTCTGTAAGAATTGACAAATACTCTTAGTTTTTTTAAATGTTGGGGTGTCAGATACAGTGCTAGGTACTAAGAGCCTGGAAGTGACTCCTGTGAGGAGTCTAATAGGATGTAGGCTACATAAACAGAGTTGTACAGTAATTAATAGTGTGGGGAGAGAGTGAGTATCTGTATGTGTCTGGCTCAATAGGAGGCATAGAAACACCATAATTTTCCAGGCAACAAAACTGTTGGCCAGTTGCAATACTATAGAAAATAGTTGTGTCAGAATCCTACCAACCTCTTTTTTGGAATGTGGTAATTAATGACTTAATATTGAAAGTTTAATGAGGCTGGTGCTATATTGTAATATATTATTAACCCTTGTCACTTCCTCGTATCATGAGTGGTAATCTGTGTTTCTGTGTTATCTTGATTCATATTTTCTCCTTCTCAGTCTTCTCTCATGCTATTCAAATTTTATACACCACTAACTTAATCAAAAACGTTTTTATTAGTGACTGAAGCTTTAATCGTGGGTTAGGTTCATCAGTGAATGCCAGTGAGTGCAATTTACTGCATGTGACAGCTGTGGTCTTAATAGATGATTAAGGCAGAGCAAGTTGTAAGTCAGGAGTTTCTGATGATTTCATGAAAATTCTCAAAGTTACTTAACTTGTGTTTCAGATTGCTTCCAAGTATGATCATCAGGCAGAAGAAGATCTTCGCAATTGGATAGAGGAAGTGACAGGCATGAGCATTGGCACCAACTTTCAGCTGGGCTTAAAAGATGGCATAATCCTCTGCGAGTGAGTTTTGGCCTTATTTTGGCCATTTCTGTTCTTCTAGTCCTTTCCCTAAGCCTCTGCCTTGACCTCCTTCCTAGTCCAGGGTGTTAAACCTCGATATTCTGCAAATGTTTTTAATCTTTCCTCTACTGATATTAAAGGAACCAACTCTACATTCCAGTCCTTGTTTTTGTGTGACCAGTAAATAAGGTGTCTCATTTTTCTTTTCAGACTCATAAACAAGCTACAGCCAGGCTCAGTGAAGAAGGTCAATGAGTCCTCGTTAAACTGGCCACAGGTAACATACAGGCAAACCAGCAACCTCCTGTTCTAGTTGATTGATCTTTATGTAGTGAAAGCTTGATTATTGGTTTAAAATAGACATTTTAGTAGAAATTTGTGCACATGGCAATTTTTTTGTGTTACTTTTAAAGTTTCCATAATTACTTAGAATTAGTTCTATAGATGTTTAACCTAGAATTTTATATTTAGCCTATCTAATCTCAAAAGAAAATTTGATAGCTTACACAGAGAAACACAATCGAGACCATAAGGATTAAAGAGGGAAAAGCAAGGAATTCAACATAACTAATGGCTGACTATAGAACACCGTATTAAGCATAGTCTTAGCTCATGAATGTGTATGATTAAGTAAAATTGGACAATTTAGTCTTACTTTGTATTTCGAGATATAAAAGAATAACCATTTAGTAACCACAAATTTATTTTTACATTAAAACAGTAAATTATTGATGTATTATGTGCCTTTAGTCCTGGATATCTCTGACAAGAATTCTTAAAAGCATGTAAGGAAGATCTTGCCTTTGAGGAAATGAAAAAACTGTAATGCTTAAAAATATTAAAAAGACCATTATGTGACCCATTCTGAAATAGGTTTCTTTTTATTCCTTTCTTTTTTTCAGAGAGAGCTATGCTTAGTATATATGGTCAAGAATTCTTGGCAAGTAGCTTTCTGCTTAGAGTCTTATATCTAGCCATGAACTTTGAATTCTTAGATAATTTGAATGTCACTATTTAGCTCCAAAAGTCATATAACTCTCTTTCTTAATAGTTGGAGAATATTGGCAACTTTATTAAAGCTATTCAGGCTTATGGTATGAAGCCACATGACATATTTGAAGCAAATGATCTTTTTGAGAATGGAAACATGACGCAGGTTCAGACTACACTGGTGGCTCTAGCAGGTCTGGTACGTATATGCCTTTAATAAATGGCTCATTAAAAAATTCCCACCATGTTGATGATGAATTGTGTCTTTGCTCTCCCATGGAAGTTCAGGCTGGGCAGGGAGGAGGCCCTGTCCCTTTCATAATTATTATCTTTGTGGAAAGGTGGCTGACATCAGCTCCTTCATATAGGATAGCTTAATTAGAACACTCACATTTTAGAGGTACAGTGTATTACCAAATGACCTTAAATACGTTTTTCACCCCTAGTTTGGTACTTCATGAAGTCTTCATCCATGGACCGTATCATTTCTTTGTTGTTCCTTCCATAAAACTCTTCTGGCAGAATTTTCGTTTGTGTTCATTTTCAGTAAGTGTGCATATTTCTCTCTAGGCTAAAACAAAAGGCTTCCATACAACCATTGACATTGGAGTTAAGTATGCAGAAAAACAAACAAGACGTTTTGATGAAGGAAAATTAAAAGCTGGCCAAAGTGTAATTGGTTTGCAGGTAAGTAGTGTGGCATTACTTAATCAATTATTCTGTATCAGTCCTCACCATGTAAAGTATCTCTCATAAGTAAAGAAGTGATAGGTCTAGGGGTGATTGTGTGGTTTATACAATTTGTGCCCATGTAGAACCCATGACACGATGATGGTTTTAGGACAAACTCTGGGCATACCATCTTACTTGACAGTTGTTTCTCCAGGAAATGATTTTCCCTCCTACTTACATTGACTTATTTTTTAAGAAAATAAGAAATTCCTAAACATCAATGACTCCATGAGGCAATTTTACAAATCTTCAATGCCAAAGTCATTTATTAGGAAAGCACTGTACAAGCTTTATAAGAATTTGTCCATTTAATTCCCCAGAAATACTCAGTTCACATATTTTTTTTACCATTTACGTTGTTCCCCTGGTGAGTGTCACAAAAACACCATGGCTAAATGTCTAATAGAATATGGGCTTTAGTTTCTGACACCTGTTTAATATAGTGCCCCTCTTGACTGAGTCTATGTGAGGTGGATTTATTTTCATACAGTACAAAGTTGTATCAGTGGTAAGAAACCTGAATTTCCAAATAGCAGTCAGTTGGTTAAACTGTAACTCTGTAAAAAGAACTAGTAATGTAAAAAGGATACACAAGAATTCCAATATTAAGGAAAACATCAGGTTAATAAAATACTATGGTGAGTGTTATCACTACTTTATTTAAAAGATGCACATATTTTTTATGTAAATGTATTTATGGATATATACACAGACACGTAAGGCAAAAGTAGGAGGATATACACACAAATACAGCAAATATCTGTATGGTAGGATTACAATGATTCCCCTGCTTTTTGCTTATGTGTGTTTTCTGAACCTTCTCCAGTGAATAGGTTTCACTTTTAGTAAGAAATGTTTCCTTTACTTTTTTTAAGGAAAAAACGAACAGTAGAAATGTCCCCAGCTAGTAGAACAAGGCATACTGAGTGGTAGGTCCTGGAGCTATATTATCCCCAGTGGGGATGGGAAGTTAATGATTAGTCCTCTGAGCTTGGTTGAGGTCACGTTCCTCATTCTGCCTCTGACTCTGCACAGTGATAGGAGAGTTGGAGGAATAAAATGTGGTTCTTTTCCCATGAAAATGTGGGTGATTTTGATGAAGCTTGAAGAACCCCTGTTAGGTTGCCAAAGAAGACACCTGGCATTTGCTACCCTATTTTATGCAACACATACCTGAACAGAAAAGCACATTGCCTAGCCAAAGGTTGCTTCTGTCCCTTTAAATGGCTGAAGCAGGTACCCTTTAATTTGGTTGTCTGTGCTACGGAGAGTTACGGGGGAAGATTAGCAGAAGACATTTATTCATAATTCAGCCAATGTAATAACTTCTTGTGATCTGTCCATTCCTTGTGTGCATGTTTTTATATAGTTAATCATGTTATGAGGTTTTAATATCCAATGAATTGTTTGAAATTCTTTTTAAAGGAGCACTTTGAACTTTGGGGGAAAAGCATGAAGGATCCTTTGTATCTAGTTGTCCACAGTCTTGGCATAGGAACAGACTTAATTTTGTCCCTTGCATCTTTTTAGTAGAACAGAAAGTTTTCTCTGTGTTGTATATGTTGTTAACTTCTGGTAATTAGTGCTAATTTTATTTTTTAACTTAAAAGATGGGAACCAACAAATGTGCCAGCCAGGCAGGTATGACAGCCTATGGGACCAGGAGGCATCTTTATGATCCCAAAATGCAAACTGACAAACCTTTTGACCAGACCACGATTAGTCTGCAGATGGGCACCAACAAAGGAGCCAGCCAGGTAAGCAGTCCTTTTTATTATACTTATAGCAAAATGTGCAAAAGGATTATTTCAGTGAGCATTTACCTTATTCTTACTAATAAATTCAAAGTAGGTATTTTTGTATGGTATATTTAGAGTATATTCCTTCAAGAAAGGAGGTTTTGCTGAGAAGGCAAAAGAATGAAAAGACCTTTTCTGTAGCAACATAAGTATGGTGTCGCTCACGGCTCTTTTTGGCAGTTAAAACAGCTAGCCTGTCTACCTAACCAGACGGCAAACAATGTTTATTACAGTGTTCTTGCTTCAAATCCAAGTAAATTGTTCATTCCAGTGCTTCTGACTTTTATTTTTAAAGGAGCACTTACTTAACTTGGTAGGTAAAATTATCTGGTGTTCTACTAAAAACGCTGTAGCTGGCATGTTTGTTAAGTGTGTGATGGAAGTGCAGCAGGTAGAAGTGCAGCCCTGTGAGAATGGCAGGGTTCTAACTCCACACGAGATGGAAATGTCTGGTTCCCAGACCACAGCACCTCATTGAAAGGTTCCCAGAACCATCGGTGAACAGAAAGGTCTCACAGCCAACCAGAGTGTGCTTTTGCTTAATGACCCCAAGAGGAGATTTGGTGGTGGTCTTCCTTTATGGGACATGTCCTGCCTCATGTGGCATGGTATCTCTTGTAGCTGCCACCCAAGTTTGCTTTCTTATGGACTTTAAATCTGGAAGCATGTGCCTGGCATTAATGGAGAAATATGAAGTGTGAGTTTACTGTACTCTGAAAGGGAAGGGAAAAGGAGCTCGTGTATATCGTCATAATAGACACTCTTCAGGTTTGCCAGCATGATGCTTTGTTTTTACATTCTTTACGTCTAATCTTCTAAATCCAAGGCAGTATTGTCTCCATTTTGTCTATGAGAAACCTAAAACTAAAAGTAAGTTGCTTGAAGTACCTAGCAAGCAATTTTATAGCAGAACAAGGATTTGAAGTCAGGTTGACCTAGTTCTAAAGCCAATGAATATTACTTTCATAAGAGAGATTTGCCATCATGGTATTTTGGTAAGCTAGCTTTACCCCTGAACCAAAGGAAAGTTATTGTATGAGTGTTCACGTTTAATGTAATTTCACCATTTAGAAAATATTCACAAGAATAGATTTTGGCTGCTGTTTTAACTTTTATACTATGCTCTGATTCAAGGCGGGGATGCTAGCGCCAGGTACAAGGAGAGACATCTATGATCAGAAGCTAACCTTGCAACCAGTGGACAACTCAACAATTTCTCTACAGATGGGTACCAACAAAGTCGCTTCCCAGAAAGGAATGAGTGTGTATGGGCTTGGGCGGCAAGTATATGATCCCAAATACTGTGCTGCTCCAACAGAACCTGTCATTCATAACGGAAGCCAAGGAACAGGAACAAATGGGTCAGAAATCAGTGATAGCGATTATCAGGCAGAATACCCAGATGAGTATCATGGCGAGTACCAAGATGACTACCCTGGAGATTACCAGTATGGTGACCAAGGCATTGATTATTAGATTCACAGAGAGGAGCTCAGTATTTAGCCCATTATTTTTATTCAGTGAGAACCAAGCTAGCCTTGAGTAATTTTTATCTTGTCTTCCTAAAACACTATTATGCTTATTGTACCTAAAAGAAATATTGCCTTACATACATTCCTTTTTCTGCCTCTTCCCTAAATAGTTGCCTTTTAGTGCTGTAACAGTTGAATCCTACAGCATAACCAGTAACTCACATATGAAGTAAAAAGGAATACTGTGAAAGGGGAGTACTCCTGTACAGCCAATTCTTTTAGTACAGATCTATGCATTTTTACAATCTTCTACTTAAATTGGTGTTTTCAAACAATAGGAAGCTTTTTTTGTTTTACAGTTAAGTGTCTGGTTTCTATGTGGAAGACTAAACTCATGCTTATAGCTAAAGGGGTGTTTGCCAACTAAATTTAAGATGCAGCATTTTTTTTTAGAAATTTACATATCAATGTTTCTATAGTACTGTTTGCTAATTTTTAAATAAAGTCATGATCTGTGTGCATTTGTGATTATATGTGTACTCATTCTCTCACCTGAGCTGACAATACCTTTTCAGAGTGGTGTTTCTAAAGGAGAGTGTACAAAATCGGCCTGCAGACACGTAGGTCTGGGTGGTGCGTTTGTTATTCCTATTTGTGCCAATGTATCAATGTAGAGTTGCTCTGTTTTCTTCAACTGTATTTATTGCTGCATTTCTCAGCATAAACTTATCCCATTGCATTTTTTATAAATAAATATTTTTTTGAACATTTCATATGAGCCACAGGCTGATTATTTTAAAAAGTACACTTCCCCAGGTACTATTATAAATAGGTACAGTAACATTTCTTTAATCCACACAACAGTGCACTCTGCTTGAGATGGAGGCCTAGAAGAATGTAAGGTCTTGCCTATTGCACAGAGTAAATAGCAGCCAGGATTAGTGGACCCTTGCTTATTCTGTTGTGACTCAGCTGCCCCAAATTTATCTTAAATCTAGCTTGGGATAATCTTAATCATCTTCAGGAACTCTGGTGGGGATGGGGCTGGGGGGAATTTTATATTCATATTCTAGGGTGACTAAATGATAATAGGAAACATAGGGAGGATTCAAGGTGGCAAAGTAAATTCGAGTTTGCATCCTCCCACGACCACATCAAAATTACAACAAATTATAGAACAGCCAACACTGAGAACCAGCAGAAGGCTAGCTGAACAGAATTCCTATAACCAAGGATATAAAGAAGCCACATCAAGACGGGTAGGAAGGTGGAGATGTGGAATAGGCAGTTCCCACACCCACAGGGTGGCAATTAAGAATCAGGAGTAATAACCTCATCTTTGGAAGTGCCTCCAGAGGAGCAAGGGGTCACAGCCCCACACCGGGCTCCCCTGTCAGGAAGAGGAGTCTCCACATCTGGCTATGAAAACCACTGGGGACTGTGTTCCAGAGAAACAAGGGGCTGCAGGAGATGGGAGGCATTCTTAGGGGTGGGTGCAAAAACACTTGGGTCCAGCACAGGGACAGTAGCTTGAGAAGTACCAGGAGCATGTGGGGAAGAAAATGATTAACTTCAAGGTGAGGGCTTGAGGACAAGGGGTCAAAAGAACTTTCCCCAGGGATGGAAGTGCAGCAGGCACCATTGTTTTCTCTGTTGAATTCTTCCACCCAGCTGGCCTAGTTTAGGCAGGTGCCAAATTTGTGCTCTCCATTAACGGTTAACACTAGTTGCCCTGGTTGCTGATTCCTTGAGACTCTGCCTCACCCACCAGGCCTGAGCTGCTTCAAGCAGCTCTACAAATGGCCTTTCTTAGTTCATGCTACAGACTCACTCAAAGGACCACAAACCACACAAACAGAAGCTGGCCTCAACTTGCACTGTAACAACCAACTGGCCCCAAACCTGGCATTACTGGTAGCTGGCTTCGGCTCACATCGTGGCCCCTCTCAAGCACCTCCAAGTCCAGCACAAGCAGCAACTAACCAGAGATCATAGATCCTACCAAGCACAGATCACAGTGCAAGAGGATGTTGGCCTCAGCCTACAACAGAGCCCCTCCCAAGAATATCCAAACCCAACACACCTGGTGACTGGCTTTAGCCCATACCAGGTCTACTCAACCCGCTCCACAACTGACACACCAAATTAATGGCCTTGGCTGGCAACAGAGACCTTTTAAAGTGACTTCCGTTCAATAGAGTCAGCCCTTATGCAGCAGCTCATCTGCTGTAGTTGTAGAAAGCTATCACAACCAGTCAACCTCAGGGGAGCTCGATCCACCAATGTGCCACCAGCAGTGAAAAACCCAGCTATAACAGGAAGGCACATACAACCTACACAGGAAATAACCCTAGGAACCGGGCTTGGGTAACTAGGGGAAACTGCCATTAGGCCCCATAGGACACCTATATAAGATCACTCTTTCAAGATTGAAACACGCAGCAGATTTACCTAGAAACAAACAGAAACAAAGAGCCAAGATGAGGAGACAAACATACCCCAAATGAAAGAACAGGACAAACCTCCAGAAAGAGAACTAAATGAAACAAAGAAAAGCAGCTTACCAGATGAGTTCAAAACACTGGTTATAAGGATGCTCAGTAAACATGGAAGAGAATAGATGAACTCAGGAAGAACTTCAAGACAAGAAAGAAAACATTAAAATGAACTAATCAAAACTAAAGAGTGCAATAACAAATGAAAAATACATTAGAGGGAAGCAACAGATTAGATGAAGCAGAGGATCGAATCAGTGATTTGAAATACACGGTAGAGGAAAACACGCAATTAGAAGAGCAAAAAAGAATCCCCCCAAATGAGGATAGTTTAAGGGACCTCTGGGATAACATCAAGCATACATCATAGGGGTCCAGAAGAAGAAAGCGAAAGGGATTGAAAACCTATTTGAAGAAACAATGACTGAAATTTCCCTAACCTGACAAATGAAATAGACAAACAGGTTCAGGAAGTGCAGAGGGTCCCAAATAAGATGAACCCATAATTAAGATGCCAAAGGTTAAAGACAAAGAGAGAACCTTAAAAGTAGCGAGAGAAAAGCAATTAGTTACCTACAAGAGAGCTCTCATAAGACTGTCAGCTGATTTTGCAAGAGAAACTTTTACAGGCCAGAAGGGACTGGCATGAAATATTCAAAGTGATGTAAATGAAAAACCTACAGCCAAAATTACTCTGTTCAGCAAGGCTATCATTTAAAATTGAAAGAGTTTTCCAGGCAAGCAAAAGCTAAAGGAGTTCATCACCATTAAACTAGTTTTACAGAAAATGTTAAAGAGACTTCTTTAAGAAGAAAAGGCCAAACTAAAAATAAGTATAGGAAAGAAAAAAATCTCACTAACAAAGGTAAACACTTAGTAAAATTAATGGATCAACCAAATATAAAATAGTATGAAGGTTAAAAGACAAAAGTAGGAAGATCATATGTGAATATAATAAATAATTTAAAAAACTAAAAGATCAATGAAACCAAGAGCTGGTTCTATAAAAATATGAATACAAATGATAACCTTTAGCCAAGATTCATCAAGAAAAAAAGGCCCCAAATAAAGAATATCAGAAATGAAAGAGAAGTGATAACACCACAGAAACACAAAGGATTATAAGAAAATACTACGAACAATTATATGCCAACAAATTGGACAACCTGGAACAAATGAATAAATTCCTAGACACATGAATTTTTAGGACTAAATCAAGAAGACAGAAAATCTGAACAGACTAGTAATGAAATTGAATCAGTAACCAAAAAACTACCAACAAACCAGATGTCTTCACAGGTGAACTCTACACCTCACATCTGAAGAATAACTATCCCTCTCAAATTAACCCCAAAAAATGAAGAGGGAAAGCTTACAAACTCATTGAATGAGGTAAGCACCCTACCACTCAAACCAGACGAAGGCACTACAAAAAATGGAAACTATAGGCCAATATCCCTAATGAATACAAATGCAAAAATCCTCAACAAAATATTAGCAAACCAAATTCAGCAATACATTAAAATGCTCATACACCATGACCTAGTATGATTTAGTCCCAGGAAACAAGGGTGGTTCAATATCTGTAAATCAATTAATATGATACACCACATGAAGAAAATGAAAGCCAGAACATATGCTCTATCAATAGATGCAGAAAAAGCATTTGACTTTCTCCAGCATCCATTTATGATAAAAACTCAGCAAAGTGGGAATAGAGGGAACATACCTTAACATAATAAAGGCCATATAGGACAAACCCACAGCTAATATCATGCTCAATGGTAAGAAGCTGAAAGCTTTTTAAGATAAGGAACAAGACAAGGATGTCCACTCTTACCACTTTTATTCCGCATAGTACTGGAAGTCCTAGCTATAGCAATCAGCCAAGAAAAAGAAAAAAGGTGTCCAAATTGGAAAGGAAGAGGTAAAACTGTCATTATTTGCAGATGACATGATACTATAGAGAATCCTAAAAAGTCTATCAAAAACTATTAGAACTGATAAATGAATTCAAGAAAGCAGGATATAAAATTAATATTCAGATATCAGTTGCATTTTTATACAATAACATCGTCAGAGAAAAATTAAGGAAACAGTCCCATTTACAATTGCATCAAAAAGAATAAAATACCTGGGAATAAATTTAACCAAGGAGGTAAATGACCTGTATTCAGAAAACTATAAGACACAGAAGAACCTGAAGACGACAAAAAGAAATGGAAGAATATTCTGTGTTCATGGATTGGAAGAACTAACATCGTTAAAATGTCTCTATTACTCAAAGCAACATAGAGACTCAGCGCAATCCCTATCAAGATACCAATGGCATTTTTTCACAGAACTAGAATAATCCTAAAATTTCTATGGTACCATAAAAAGCCCAGAGTAGCCAAGGCAATCTTGAGAAAGAAGAACAAAGAAGTAACGTGTTACCTGATATCAAAGTATATCCTACAAGGCTACAGTAATCAAACCGCATGGTACTGGCATAAAAATAGACACAGATGAATAGAACAGAACAGAGGGCCCAGAAATAAACCCATGCTTATATAGTCAATCTATGACAAAGGAGGCAAGAATATACAAAGGGATAAAGACAGTCTCTTCAATAAATAGTGCTGGGAACACTGGACAGATAAATGGGGGGAAAAAAGAAACTAGACAACTTTTTTTATACCATACACAAGAATAAACTCAAAATGGATTAAAGATTTAAATATAAGACCTGAAACTTCCTAAAATTCCTAGAAGAAAACAAAGGCAATAAACTCTTTGACACTGGCTTAGCAAATCAAAAATAAACAAATGGGACTACATCAACAAAACAAAAAGATACTACTGAATGGGAAAAGATATTTGCAAATGATATATCTGATAATGGGTTAATATCCAAAATTTATTAAGAACTCATATAGCTCAACATCAAAAAAAACAATGGGCAGAGGATATGAACAGACATTTCTCCATATAGGACATACAGATGGCCAACCCACATGTGAAATGATGCTCAACATCACTAATCTTAAGGGAAATGCAAATTATAATCACAATGAGATATCTTCACACCTGTCAGAGTGGTTGTTCTCAATAAATCAGCAAGCGTTGGTAAGGATGTGGAGAAAAGGGAACCCTCATTCACTGTTGGTGGGAATATAAATTGGTATAGCCACTATAGACAAGAGTATGGATGTTCCTCAAAAAGTTAAAGTAGATCTATCATATGATTCAGCTATTACACTTCTGGGTATTTATCACTAATTTGAAAAGATATATGCACCCCTATGTTCAACGCAGCATTATTTACAATGGTTACAATATGGGAGCAATCTGTCTATCCATAGATGAATGGATAAAGATTTGGTGTATCAATATATATAATATCACCATAAAATAGAACAAAATCTTGCCATTTGCAACAATGTGGATGGAACTAGCAGGTATTGTGTGAAATGAAATGTCAGAAAAAGACAAATACTGTATGATTTCACTTACCTGTGGAATCTAAAAATCAAACTCACAGAAAACAGCACAAACTGATACTTGTCAGATGGGAGGGTACTTGGGGGAATGGGTGAAAAAGGTGAAGGGCTTAAGGAGTAGTAATTGCCAGTTATAAAAAGTCATGGGGATCTAAAGTACAGCATAGGGAATATAGTTAATAAATTGTAACAACCATGTACGGGGGGGCAGATGGGTACTAGACTTACCAGGTGTTCACTTTGCAAGGTATACACACCTCATCACTATCTTGTACACCTGAAACTTTATAAGATAAATTTTATAAGATAAATTTTTAAAAAGTGCATTACATAGAAATATAGCACACAAAATGTTTAAATACAATTTTTTAAATCATTTACAATGCCTTTATTTTAAAACAATTTTTCATCTATTCATTTCTAATTTCTAATAAATGTACTTTAAAAAAAAAGAAACATACCAGATCATGAATAGGATATGCTGTTTGATGATTAACTAGGGCTTACAGTATGAAGTATTAGACAGAACCTTCAGTCATGACACAATGAAGGACAAATGGCTAAGCGAGTTGTAATGACAAAAAAAAAAAAATCCATTCACTAAAAGAAATTTGGCAACTCACACTCTGACATTTTCTCAGCCAGTGATTCCTTCTGATAGGATTGGCTCTGTTTGGGCTAAGGGTGAAGTGTGCCTGCTTGTGTTTGGCTAAGGCAGATAACGAGGACATGCACAGGGTGTGCTGCACCCACAAAAATGGTCTACTTTCTTATCGTGCCACAGTGACTAATGAATTTCCAGAAACTGCTCTGTAAATTCCTTTCCTAAAGGAGACTGTTGGAGCTCAGCTCATTCCATAGTGCTGTTTAAAAAAAAAAGTGGTAATTTACATTTGTTAAAGTAGACCTCAGCAGCAAGCTCTTACTTGCCATCTTTGAAGAGGGGTTTCAGGAAGCCTTCATTGCTTCACTTGCCCCACAAAGAAGCCAGACTAGTCCTCCTGTTTACCCGCTCACCTAACTGAAGTGAGCCTGACAGTCAACATGTTAAGTATTCCTATTTGTTTAAAGCTTTAAAAAAGAAACCTGCCCCCCAACATACCCACTGCCATTGAATCTAATTCTCTAGAGATGGAGTCCAGGAGGAAGTATTATAAACCTTCCAGGTGATCCTCCAGTGGGGCTGTGGTTGAAAATAACTTTTCCAGAATGTTTGTTAATTTGTAAGAAGTAGCCTTGTACTTTTAACCAACTAAAGTCATGTCTGGTTAAACTTTAGACCGTGCTCATCAGGTGGCAGTTTTGGTTTTTGTCACAAAATCTAAGAATTGTACTTTGCAAAGTTATAACACATTTAGCACAGTTCCAGAATTGGACTGAGTTGGGAAAAGTCCTCCCCTATACTAGGGCAGCATTCCAGAGATTTCTGCTAAGGTTTATTTACTGGTTGTCAGTGAGGGGTATGCTTTTCATCAGGGCCCTGAAATAAGTGTTTATACAGTGTACTTTTTAACTAATGCATATAAACATGGTCTTAAAAGGTTCTTCTGTCTCATTAGGTATAAAAAGGTCGTAAACTTTTATGATCCTAGTACTGTAACATGGCCAAACAATAAGAACCAAAAGAATAAAGAAACAGAACACAGTCTATCAGGACTTATCATTTATTCTGTGAATGTCTCTTAAATGAGGGAAACTTTTCTCAGGTACAAATACCTAATGAGCGCTTATTTCACAATGGGCCGGAGTTCTGTTCCTTCTTCATTTCTTAAGTTATCTCTCTGTGCCCTTGCATCGTTTAATTTATTGATCCTTTTTATAAAACTCTGAAAAACAAAAGAATGAGTTAGACCAGGGTTGTGTGTCTACATTGTGGGCAACCATTTATCTGGCCATACCATTTTGAGGAATTTCTTTAAAAAGTTTCCCCTGTCAAATTAAACTATTTTGGGGGTTAGATTTCACAGTGGATTTTTAATTCCAATTTTTAATCAGAAAAGTGTAAATCAGAAAAAGAAGACCTGGTTAGCTTCCTACCACCATCAGAAATATTTTCTTGAGAGTATGTGCAAATTAGTTAACATGCTACTATGTTTTTATGTTTTATGTTTTATGTTATATGGAGAAGGATGAGGACACATTACTTACAAAACTATAGAAGTGCCTGTTGAACTTCAGTGTCTAGCTGAATGGAAGGATGATCTGCTTTGTTTAAAAAGCAAAGGGGCTTTAATATCTAAGTTTTATTGCAATAGAATGAAAGAAAATTATTAAAACATCATAACCCAGACAAAAGAAAGAGATGAGAGACTTCATACAGCTCTTAAAATATCCCTGTCTATACAGGATAAGGCAAATAACAACTGTGTTGCAAAAGCTGTTGGAAACAGCTGCCTGCTATTTCCAGACAGAGGCAGCGTGGGCCTCTGCTGAGGGTGCGGCTTTTCTCATGGTGGTCTGCTTGGGTTAATAAAGGGCCTGAGATCGCAGATCTGTCCATACAGGCACAGATGGGAATTACTCTTCACTGGATTGTGTGCCCCCTAATATACAATGGGTTTGATGTGACACTCGGGGACACAAAAATGCTTTAGAAAAGATCAGCTGTTAAACCTCTAGATCATCTGAAAGGCCAGACCAAGCCATTAGCACCGAAGGGACTTGGACTGCTACTGTGTTCAGAACACCTCTGACCCAGTGCCACTTGGTCAGTGTTAATTGTTCAGCTTCATTTGCCTCCAAGGAGAAGGTTACAATAAGGGAGGTGGGTTCAGCCTCAGAAAACAGCCCATATCTCACTCGTGGGACGCATTCATGCCATGTGGGAAAAACACAAGAAGCCCCCAGGAAAAGAAAGTGAAGCTAGGTATGTGCCTCCTTTATACGTCAGTTTTCAACACTCTTATGAAGATGGAGATTACAAAAGGAAATGAAATGTCTGCTTACCAAAATCTCTTGGTCCATAAAGTAGGGCTTTTCTGACGATCCATCATTTGTTTCCAGATCAACAGCAAAACACAGGAAAAGTGCATCCAGCACAGTTTCAAATACAGATAAAAAACTATGGGCCACTAAATAGGCAAAAAAAGCAACCAATAACAATGGTATTGTCCACACCTGGAGAGCACGGTGGTAGTTAAATGCCATCAGTCCTCCAAAAACAGTGAAACACACCACTAATACCTGTCAAAACAAGAGTTTTTTGCAAATCTTTATAAACTGGTTGGTTAGAATATTGTTAAGAAGATCATTAGTTACCATAGTATCACATAGAGCATGTGTGTGTGAGCGTTTGTGGGTACCCCATTGTAAAAAACGCTTGTCAGAAAATGTGGTAGCATGAAATAGGGAAAAGAAATGAAAAGCTATGATACAAAAAAACAATTTGGGGGATGGGAAGAGTATATGTACTTTCATTCTATCTGTGCCTGGTTTTGTATTTATGTAGATATAATGATACTTCATAAACTTGTTTTTTCTCTTAACATCACAATAAGCATCCTCATTTAAAAACTTTTTCATAAATGCCATTTTTGAATAACAGTATGACAAATCCATTGAGTGGATACATTGTAATTTAATATGTGATTATTTTTACCCTAGGGATTAAACAAAAGGGTTTTTCAATTCTGGTGTGGGGAGTTAATAGTATTACTCCAGGCTTTGGCTATATGTATAATTATATTTCCAGAAACATGATTACAGGCTAGAGTGTACCTAATTCTTTAACAGACAAGATGGAGCCCATCTGGAGTCTGCATTGCCCTTGGATATCCACAAAGATGGATATGACTGTCTGAAAGCTACTTCACTCATAAAACACAATGACAACAAAGAATCACCAATTTCACATGCTCATTAGGATATCACCAACAATTATGTATTCCTTACAGGAAGTATATGAAAATGGATTGTTGCTTAAAATAAAAGATAAATCTTTTATAAAGATGAAACACCACTTCAAAAATGTCTGGAGGTAGTTATCAGAAAATATATCACCTGTTACCCTACCACGATAACATAAATAATATTATCCATTTAAATACAGCCCAAACTAAGATTATTTAGGATGTTTGGAAAGGCATAAGCAGTTTGTGCTTCTAAGCTAATGTCACATGGAAAGGCTTTAGGGCCCACCTGATCCTTAAAATATATGCATAATTAACACACACCTGTGCAATCCAAGCATGGCATAACTTGTTACCAACACAGCTAACTATTAGAGTAATGCATAAGAGACACCAAATGCCACAGACACAAAATGCTAAATAAAGAGCCGAGTCCCCATATTTGGAATTTCCAGGTCACAATTGGAAACTAAGATCTTGTTTACTCTGGGGCACAACCAAAGACCCTGGCATTCTTCTCCTTTTTGGAGGAATGTTTGAAAGAAGCAAGGATGTCTGGTTTGGAATAGCGAAGATGTGGCAGGAATGTCAGAACATCTCTGATCAAGAATTTGAAGGGCAATCAAATGTAAGTGGGGTTAAGACAACCAACGGTGCAGAATTAGGCCCAATGGGTGACAATCACATGGAAAGAGAGACACTGTGGCACAGTATAAAGAACCTCCAACTTGCAGCTTGGGCAAGGTGGGGCTGGGGCACTACTTTCATCAATATTCCAGTTACTCCCCCCTTAATCTAGAAAGGGCATGTCATCTTTAGTTTATAGGTATGACAATTGAGGTTCAGAGTTAAAGATCCCAACTTCAAGACTCATCCTTCACACCATGAGATGCTGGAGCCCCAAGATGCTCCTTTGTCCATAAGACTACAGGTAGTTTCTTGCAGAAGACTACTCAGGTGATGGTAGAAATGTAACCTTGGCTCCATTTGTAACATCAACAATTCTGTCTACTTATGGACTTAATGCCCTCACATAATGTAGACATTTTATCAGTTTTCAATACTATTTCCATATATTATATGACATCCCTCTCCAAAGTTATCTGTTTTCTGAGGCTAGTAGCATTTTTATTTTAGGCATGAAAAAGTGGTACTCAGAATAGTAGAAAGCATGACTCACAGGTAAGAGAGTGAGACCAGGATTCAAAGTCTGGCTCTACCTATTGTGGGATCCCAGACAAGTTATTAAACCTTAGTGTCCTCATCTGCAACACAGGGATAGTTCACAGGGCTGAGTATTAAATGATATAACGGAGCACAGCTTCTACCACAGAGTAAGCACTCAAGAAACATTTGTTCTCGTTTTAAGCCTTACTGCATGACTTAATTTTGGGATCTCAAATTCCTTCATTTATTATTTTAGTGACAACATCTCACCTTTCCTAGAAAAATTATAAAGTCTCCAAAGCAGTTAACAGATGTGAAATGACTTGAATTCTTGGATAAGAGTTTGAGTGCATCTTTCGCTGATGTACAAAAATCTGTCCCATTAATGGCTGTGGCAGTGTACGCATTCTGAAACGAAAGATAATAGTTAAAAAGATGATGATTCTTACTGTTTTAAAGACAATATAATGACAACACAGAATATTTTCAAAAGAAAAATGATTAAATAACAAATCATTTCATTTTATAGTCCTTTCCAGTTAGATTTTATGCATATATATTTTCATAGTCACAGTAAATGGAAAAGATAAAGAAGTACTTTTGGTCAGTATGGTGGACTGAACATCCCACTACAAACATATAGAAATGAGGGATAAAGTATAAATTATTTTTCAATGCACAGCAGAGTTTGAGGACCAGAAAGGAAGTTTAGGTGCTGGAAACAATGCAGCTCCTAGGAACTTGTAGGAGCTGAACTCAAAGACTCAAGGGGCATGGGATCGGTAAAGGCTTTGGGGCTGGAGACCTAACCTCTCACGGATAAGAGACGATGCTCAGGTCCTAGCAAGGGAATTGAGCTCCCTGCACAAATTCAGGATTTGTACTCAATTCAAACTCAACCAACCATCCCAAGAAAGTGGTAAAGATGTACACCATCTGCCTGGGACCACTGAAATTATTGCAGTCTGAGAAGGCAAAGAAAACCATACCCCTTCCCCACCCTCCCAGGCCAGGGAAAGGTGAAGTCCCACAGACAACCATCCTTGAAGAAGATGAAAAGTGTTCACAGAAAAAATTTACAGACAACCCAAGGAAATAAACAGCAGAACACATGAAGAGGATCTGAGACAAAGTACTCAAGGACTATGCTAAAGATGCCAAGGAAACAATGGAAGGAATGAATCTCATGGTGTGGAAAATGAAGAGGCAGAGTAGAAAACAAACTGAATAGAAACCTAGAGATGAAAAAATATACAATTTAAATGGTGCAGTGTCATTGTATATCTGACTTTTTTCCTCTATGTAATAAGCATTTTCATGTTGCTCCAAGGCTTTTATAATTTTAATTTTTAATAGATACATATTCCATCAGTGCTGTGTGTGTGTGTGTGTGTGTGTGTATAGCTAAGGCACAAGAGACTATTTCAAATATTTTGCTATTATAAATAACTATGCATTGAACATCTTAATTTCCTGATTTTGGATAATTTCTTATGGATGAATTTCCAAAAATGGGATTACTTAATCAGAGAAAGGGTGGGGAGGGACGGACAGTTTATGTTCACATGAGAAGATTTCTAAGGTCATTTTTAAAAATACCAACTATATGATCATTTCAAAAACATCTATTTCTTATATTTCCCTTGAAAACTATAAAAATACTATTTGCCCTGCAGTTTATAACAAAGAATTTATAGCTTTCTTGGGAAAATATTACCTGCTTGGATTTTTGTCATTCCATTTGGCTTGGACAAGGATAAAATTTTCATCTCATGATATACAATTATCACACAGCCACTCAGAAACACTGTAAGGAAACCAATTTGGAGTCCTATTGCAACAAGGCCGGTCTGACTTAATCAGAGTAAGTGATGGAGATGGAGAAGAGTAACATGCATGGGATTAAAGGAATAAAATTAACTGACACACTTTACCAAGTTCCTTCTTCAAGCCAACTGGAAAGGAACAATTGTTTTTAAAGACTAAAGGCTGGGCACCCACCTCTCCTCACAGGGCACCCTGTTTGTCGCAGAGGAGTTATTCTCAGTCAGATGAAGTCCCCGGAAATACCTGAATGGTATTCCACAAACAGCTTTAGGTTTCTGACTTCGAATGTGTGCAAATGGCTATTGGCGGAAAGCTGTCTCGGTTTAGGGACTTAAGTTTGAGTAAGGATGTGGCAACTCATTTGCTCATCATTTAACAAAGCATCTTCAGTCATCTAAGGTTCTTAGAACTCTGATGACTAATTTATTAATTCCGAAAACACATTTGTTGGGTGGGTCAGGGGTGATGATGGCATAATCATTCCTTTATGGACTGTAAACCGAGTACCCTGGCAAATCAGGAAGCCCTGCCTTATTCTTTTCTTTTTTTTACTCTAATCTTCTGAACATTACACTATCAATTTTCATTAGAACAAAATGCTGTTTAAAAGGGTGGAGGTTAAGGTAAGCACAGGCTCTGTAGCCAGATAGTCTCTGGGTTCAAATCCCAGCTCTACTTCTGGCTGTCAGTTGTGGGCAAATGATTTCACCTATCTCCAGGCCTCGATTTCCTCATCTATAACGTGAGTTACAGAGCCTGCTTCCAAGGGATGCTGGGAGGATTAAAGACCATACTCCCCATAAGGCACTTAGCAAAGCACCTGGCACATGGAAGGCATGTAACAAAGGGTGCTAATTATTGTCCAGACCTCACCAAAGATGATCTCATTTACCACTGGGAAACACAGAGGCAGCTATGTAGGTACCAAGGAAGTGCTGAAAGGACCAGTGGTTTCTCTCTGTTGGACTCTAATCCCGCCCATTCACAGGGATCCAGAAAGGGCAGGACTTGCTCTCCAGACCCCATTCCAGGCCCCACACAGTCTTTCCTTGAAGCTGCAGTTCCATCACATGCCGCCCACCTCTTCCTCTGCATTCAGGCTCTGTCCCCAGCCCCCTCTAAACAGAGGTTCTTAGTGTTCTTCCTGATCCATACTGGAGAAGACAGTTTTTATGGGAACTTCCTTTTCCTAAAGACCATGGCCCTGTAATCAATTTAGCACCACTCTTCACAGCGATAAAAACAGATTTTGCTCCTTGGCTACAATGGTTAAAGTGAAAATGGCAATTTCTCGGGCATGTGTTGACTCCACAGGCTTTTTGGGGCCCATAACCATTTATTTCTTTTTTTAATGTGTCATGCCCACTGAAAGAGGGCATTCAAAGCACTCTGACAGGGAAGTTACACATGCTATCCTGCAGTCACTCTACCACTCGCACTTACCACAAGGTTTAACTCTGAGTGTGACAGAGACCTAGAATTAATGTCTAAATGAATAGCTAGAGAATCACTCAAGACAGGATATGGACTGAAAATTTCTGCAGTTTCAGCATTAGCTCATTTATATTTATTCTGAGTTGAAACAGCTGGAAGATGAACTGCCCTGAAGTTTCAATGTTCTAAGCTGGCGGTCCCTAACTTTTGTGGCACCAGGGACCAGTGCTCCTATGAGAATCAAACACCTGATGATCTGAGGTGGACAGAGATGAGGCAGTGATGCTAGCGCTGGGCAGCCGCTGCAAATATAGATGAAGCTTCTTCGCTTGTTCCCTGGCCACTCACTCCTGCTGTGTGGCCCGGTTCCTAACAGGCCACGGACTGTTATCAGTCCACGGCCCAGGGGCTGGGGACCCCTGTCCTAAGACCTTGCTCAGAGCATCTATATTTGCCTGCACTGAAAGGACTCAAGGTAACTGGCAAATCCGAACAACGTGTGGAAAAGATTATAGATAATAAGGATTAGGTGACATGCAGTGTTGGTTGTGAAAATTAACCAGGAGATCCTAAAGGCTAATCTCTAAGCAAGAAAAAAAGGGTAGTGTTATCAAACTATTAAATTTATTACCAGACACAATTTGGCATCACCCAAAAGTGGATATTTCAGTATCTTGATATTGAACCTATAAAAGAATCCCAAACCTGACAATGGCAGCACCTCAACACTAGGTCCCCCACTCACTCCCTTGCCTGGAATTTAAGACTCTCCAGGGACAGGTTGGTAGTTTTCAGGCTTCCATGGAGTGTCCACCAGAGTCTGTCCTAAGTGGCAGGGGAAGGTGTGGGCAACGACTCAGAGGAGGAAGGGCCTGTGTGGCTGTGAAGACTTGAGAACAATATATAATCACTCAAGTACGAATGGGGGAACGACAGGAACAGAAGCACAGGCTGTGGGGGGATGTGGGAAGAGGTGTGGAGGAGGCAGCAGTTAGGAAGACTTCTCAGAGCGGCAGTTAGCTAGTCCCCAAAGCTGGCTGTCCCCCGCAGGGAACGGGGGAGGTGAGAGCTGAGACAGGACACAGCGATGAGGCTCAGGGCCAGGGGAGAAGTGCGGTGGGAGATGGGTCTGGAGGAGTCATGAGCCTGACTGCGGCGGGGCCGAGATGCTGCGTGTGCAGCAAGGGGAGTGATGGTAAGTTTCAGGACTTATGTCAGCCTGTGCTTCTGGAAGCTCTCCCAGGCTGCCCTGTGGAGGTTCAGGGCAGATCTCACCTCATCAGCAACTACTCTAGAGCCACCTAGCCCCTGCACCTCTCAAGGCTCATTCCCAGGGCCAATTCGGTGCCTCCACAGGACCTACTGGGCTTTGCCAGAGTTACATGTCCCCCAGTCATAAGGCCAGGCCCAAGCCTGAAGGAAACAAGCTCTTCTCTGGGGAGGAAATACGAGTCTTGGGAACTGTCACTCTTTCTAGGTACTCTGCTCCCTTCCAACTCTCTTCAAGAGATGCCTTGGTGATACGTCCCAAGCAGCTTGCCACAGACCTAACGGTAGCTTCCTGGTTTGTTTTGTTGTTGTTTTGTTTCATTTGCTGCCAGGAGGCAGGTATGCACCTTCTGCGTGTAAATAAATCATAATAAATGATGATGGCAAGCATTCAAGGAGTGCACACCACGTGCCAGGCCATATTCTCTCTTCCCCTTAATGCGCTAATTCATTTAATCCTCTGAACAGCGCCAACTGGAGGATGGGGCTGGTGAGGAAACGAAAGCACAGAGAGGTCAGGCGGCACACCCCTCTTGCACACACACGGCCCATGTGGCATCACTTACTGGAAGTGGCCCTCTGACCCATGCAGGCTCATCAGGAAAACATTTACTTTGAGCTGTACTTTGTGCTTTTCCTTCCCAATGATTCAAAACCATAAAATGGTGTTCTCATGAGATGGGTCATTAAAAAAGCCATGATGTGACAGGATGGCTTACGGGAGAGAGGTTGGGTTCCGGTGCCACAGCCTCCAGAGACAGGCGGAGTGGCCTGCACCAAGTAACGCCACCTCGCACGCACTTTGTCTGTAGCTGGTCGAGGTGTCTGCCAGCCTTACAGTTCCACACCAAAGCCACTCACTGTCCACTGCTTAGTGGACGAGGCACCCTCCTGGGATCTTCTTATTTGTCCTCATCTGTTTCTCACCACAACTTGGTGAAATAATCACTGTGGGTATTATTATTCTCATTTCACAGAAAATTCTAATTATTAAAGAAAAATGTAGGAGTTTTAAGAGTACTTGTAGGCAACGGAAAAGTTGGGTTACCTCTTTAATTTATTTTGAGAGCTATCCAAGAATGTTAATCGCAGCTTTTACACAGAAAGAACGTTTTTGCTCCTTAATCAAAACCGAAGCCAGCACAGTTGGGCCCTGTGTCCCTCCTCAGCTAAGGGCAGCCATTTGTCCTTCTTCTAAACTGAAGCTGTTCCTTCTTTGGGTGGAAGAACTGTGAACCCCAGGCTCTGTTGACTCTCCAGAAAGGTAAACAGAGTTTTCCCCTGTACAGGAGGGAAGGCATTTGCCAAACACCATGCAATGAATAGCTAGCTTTATTTCTGGAAGGCCTTTCTAACAAAGTTCTGATATTTATGAACTCAAAATAAAACAAGAATTACTAAAACAAAGTTCAGAAACTAGACAATGAATACATAACACAAGTATTCATACTTTCCTCCAAACTGAAAGAAATACAGTGAAATCGGAGCCCAGACACACCCCCAGTCATCCAAGGGACTTGCGTGAACCATCTCAAGCTGTTTCTACCACAAACACATGCTGGGGGAGGCAGTTTGCAAACAGCCTCTGGGCCTTGCAGGGCCTGGCATTCACCATTCCAGTCACTGGTCACCAGTTGCCCACATCCAGGGAGATGATGAGTGGGGGACACCTGCCAGTCCCCTCAGGGTCGGGATCAGGTAGAGATGGGGTGAAGGAAGGAAGAGGCCTTTGCTTAGACTTGCTGCTGCCTGTAAAGCCAGGCGCACAGCAGTGCTGTTTTGTTTGCTCTTTTAAAATTTATTTGTTTTGCTTATTTTTGGAATAATGGCTTCATTATTTTCATGCTCACCATTAAAAAAATCAAGCAACATAGAGACAAAGAAGACAGCAAGAAAATCACTCAGTTCCCACTCCTCAGAAATCATTATTGCTAACATCACGTGACCTCACTCAACCCTCTGTGAATATCCACAGACAGGAGGGATGCATAGGCGAAAGTTATAAAAATGCAACCATGTTCTACATGGCATTTAATTAAATAAAAGTGCTAATAGTAATTTGACTTCAAAAGAAGAGAATGAAACTAAACTGACACTGAAGGAATATTTGAATTTTAGTCAATGTGTCTTCATACAGAATACTTAGGTTCCTAAAAAACCTCTGCAATCATTATAAAAATTGTTAATAGGTTAGAAAACTTATCATTTCTTAACACTGTGTCTTAGGTTTAGGCAGCATGGATGGTAAAAGATGAGTCCTCTCACACTTTTTCCCACCTCCTGATTTTAGTGAGTTTCATTATTATTCTGTCTTTGTCAGGGTCTTGAACATTTACAGCTTCTTAGACAATGACGGTCTCGGTTTCTTAATGAGGTGTCCCCCGCACTGCCACCAATGCCTGTCATCGCGCACACCTGCCCTGGGCTGGCTGCACCTCCTACTGCCCTGCAGGACACTGCTTCCCCTGCCAGCGCACCTTGCAGACCCCACCCTCTCTGCGAGGCTAATGCTTGTCGAATGGATAAAGGAGGGTGCTTTTGGCAAATCAAGGATGTCTTCCAAATAACATTTCTTCATACAAAACTCAAATTTGATTGAGTCAATTTGTTCCTTCAGTAGAACATAGCATTGCAAGGCCTAGGAATACTCTCTCATTTTAGTGACAAAGAAGTGGAAGTCTCAACAGGCTTAGTCACCAGGCAAAGGTGATAGAGATGAGACATGAATTGACGGTTCACAGCCAGTGTCCCCACCTCCCACAAATCCAGAAGAAGACAAATCAGGCAACTGCATCTTGCTGAACTTGGCCCATCACTGACGTGCTAGCAGAACTCTGCACTCTGCAGCGAAACACCCATGATGACACAATTCTTAATGAGGCAGGTGCAGGGGCCAGGACTGGCAGGCAGGGCCAGCCTCAGTGAGCCCTCCACTGGCAAAGGGCTGTTCCCCGAGTGAGTGCCACGGAACCTGTGCATAGTCAATGGGGGACACAAGCAAGGCACAAGGAAGGCCAGGTCCTCCGCAAGGCAAAATTCAACTTGTGGACCATGAAATGGGAAGTGCAGACAGTGGGAAGGCTAACACTGATTTGACGTTAGCCTTATTATAAAGAAGATGAAACGAATGGGCTGTCCCTAGTTAGTGATGACCATTGGTTCCTCTCCTATATAACCTCATCCCTGACAAGGACCTCCAGGCAGCACAATGAAGTCACAAAGGCCACAGCTGGTGGAGTCTTACGAATCAGCACACAGAGGGGCTGCCATCCCAGGTCAGCTTTTTGGCCTCTGGCCTGCTTCCTCATCTGTACAGTGGGGTAATGACCAGCTATCGGCAGCATCCTGGAGAGGATAAACTTCAACTATATGAGTTAAATGTTCACCATGGGGCTGGGATACGGTAGGAACTCAATAAGGGCTACGGTATCTACAGGCTCGAGGAAGTTGGTTCTCAAGCATCTCTGATTTGGAGCTCAGGACCAAGAAAATGGTAACAGAGACTGAGAGTAGAAGCAGGAATGCTTACGCATCTTCACATGCTGCACGACTGGGGAAGTAGCTTAAGGCAGGCGTGCGTCCCTCCCTGGCACACTGTTGGCTTGTGGCGATGGGAACAGACCACTGACCGGAGCCCGCAATTGAAAGGCCAGCGGTTGCTGGGAGTTATTGCTTTGTGCCATAGCTTGGTCCGGCACGCAGTGAAAAACTCCGATAAAAAAGAAAATTCATCTGCTTAAAGACAATAACTGTAACGACAGCTCTTTCTGAAGCTTCAAAAGATGACCGTCCCTTCCATTTTGGCCTCCTCTGTCCACTGGCACTTCTCAGAAAGTGGTTTCCCGTCCAGTCAGTCCCAGGGGCTGGGACTGAGTGCTCCAGCAGGAGAGGGCAGCAGTTCTGAATGCGTGTCTCCTTTTTCCTTAGTGCTTCCCTGCTACTCTAACAGATGCTAACGGCTGTGTGAAGGCAGCAGGAACCAGGACGGGTGCAGAGAAAGTGTGGGCCGTCATATTCCCTCATCCTTCCAACCACGGGCAGCGTAGGGAAGCTGTGGTTTGGCCAAGCTTGGGGCTGAGGGCAGGGCCTGAGCCAGGTCAGTAGCCTCCTGAACTTGGGACCCCACCAAATTTCTTTGTTGCCAGCTGATGGGGGCAGGGCATGAGCATAGCAAACGGGCCCAGAGAGCACTTCTTACCCCCACTGAGCTGCACCCTCTTAAGTCATCCCGCCTCAGCTGTCTCCTCCTTGGAGGAATGCAAATGCCTCTCCCTGCTCCACCCCCATGCCAGCTTAGGCATTCTATAAACGCCAAAGGAAGGGGAAGATGAAACCACTTGAAGAACTGTCGAAGCCTGGATACCTGCCAAAACTTTTAGAAATTTTCTAGCCCCACCTAGGTGAGAGAACCAAAATTACCCTAATCACTTCCGCTACTACTTTTCACAGAGCTTGTTTCTCAGACATCTGACACTAAATGAAGACTGTCCAGCTCTCCTCGATGTCTGTGATAGTTCACACTGCTTTCCTGAATTCTGTTTTTTTCCCCTCATGTATCTGCAACTTTCCACGCTCTCTGCATCCCCTACTCAAGCAGAACTCAGGTTCTGTGCTCATTCCCTCAGGTGAAGTTAGGGGGCTGGTGAGGGAGCATCAAGGAGACACCCAGTCTGCACCTCTTACTGGCTTTTGCTTTCCAAAATGTTAAGCTATTTAGGCGCTTCCCTACCAGGAGAGAAGGTGAAGGAAGGGGACACCAGTGTCAGCCACGCATCTGGGAGCAGCAGGGGAGCATACAGGTCTTCCTTCACTCCCACATGAGAAAGGGAGATGCCCTGGGCTGGGGGAGGAGGGAGAGAGATGTGTGGATCCTGACCAGGGGTCCAGGCCTGCTTTTTCTTAGCAGATCATGAAGAAGTGTCACCACTCTAAAGGGAAGTGTCCACTTAGAGGGTCTGGGTTTGTCAGGAGTGAGGGAGTTTCAGAGACTGAGGCTTCAGTACTAGAACCAGAAGAGTCCCAGGCAGAGCAGGAGGGCTGGCTTCCCTGACACCAGCATGTCCCTACAGACAGGACCACGGGGGCTTGCAGAAGAGTCCTGCTTCCTGAGTAGGGCCTTGGGAGCCATGACGATGGGAAGACAAACATCTCAAGGGCCACCTGCCTGGGGACACCTGACAACTCCTATAATCCCATGGGGGGATTATGCCTCCAAATAACATTTTATTCATTAAATTTTCTGCCAGGTTAGTGGATGAGAGCTCCTAGTCGGAAGTTAGATTGGGAGACATGGTGCAGTATTTCTTACACATCTGAGTTTGTGGCTGAGATTTACACCCGTATGGAAGTCAGTCAAAGGCAAACTCAGGTGCTGGAAGCCCAGATTGCTGTCGGATTCTGACTTGCAGAGAACAAGTCAGTGACTGCTGCTGTGGCAAAGTGGCTTTTAGTCCCTAAACCACTATGAACACATTCTCAACACATTCTCTAGAGACTGGCCAATAATCTTCCTTCTCCTGACAAGCCTAATGTTTAGGACAAAGACAGCTGGGGAAGGACAAGGAGAAAATGACCTCAAAGCCAGAGCCTTGCCTAGCAGGGTTCGAAGGGAGGAGGAGACGGCGTGGTTCCGAGGTGGGCAGTCCGAGTCCTCTGACAAGCCTGCTCCAGAAGCGGACAAAGAGAAATGACATGAAGAAACCTACTCTCTGTCACGAAGAAGATTAGATTTGGTGTAGGAGCTACTTATGGCTTAATTTCCACATTACATGAATTTGGGAAATGCCAAAATGAATCTAAAATCTTTACATTTCTTAAGCCCTTAGGTAATGAGAACCACCTCCTCCACCTGGCCCCCACCGGCCCCCACCCTGGCTGTGATCACAGGTGATGGCACCCACGGCTGACACTAGCCTGTGATGAGAAGAACACAGGTGGGGGTTGTTTGCACTGCCACCATCCCACATCAAACATGGATCATCAGAGCAAGTGTTTTCATGTGTCACCTGCTTTCTTATTTATGAGGTAATTAGAGTTTGCTGACTCCAGAGATAGTTTTCATAGATGGAAGTTAAAAACACAGGCGGTCTCCCTCAGCGTGTTTCCGGCGTGCCTAGGGCATGTCATGATGAAAGGTACAAAGAGCAACAGGGGCTGTGAAAGGCGCCTTAGAGTTAAGCAAGTGGTGATTCCTCGATGAGACACCCTCTGAACCAGTGTTGTTAGAACCAGTTCCAGTTGCCTTTGCTGAGCAGAGGCACAACTGTTGAAAACAGGGGTGAAGAAAACAAAAAGGGGATGCAGAAAAGAGGCGGCCAAATGGATATGTCACTCAGGGCACGTTTCCTTAACCTTGGGTCACAGTCATTGTCTCCTGGTCACGGGTTCAGATCTGAGGTCTGGCACTCCCTCACCATCACCCTTCTCGAGGGGCAGCTTGGGCATTATTCGGGACTGGAAGGACCAGGAAAGCCACTCTTAGCAGTCCCACCCATCCACCCCACCATATTGGTGCTGGGGTTCTGGGGGGGGGCAGAAAGAGAAAGGAATACTTGGAGAAGCTCCCTGTGGATGCTGACGTGCCCCTAACTGAGCAGGCAGCATGAGCCACCTCAGGAATTCAGCACTGTCCTCAGTGTATATCTTCTGGAAGAAGGAGAGACTCAGGGGAGAGAAGAGAGGCTGCTTGCGAAGGGAGCCGAGGGCATGGTGCTGTTAATAACAGGTGAGACCCTGACCTTCTCAGAAGCCAAATGGTCACCACACTTCTGCCCCTATGAGCATGGGTTGGACTTCCAAGTTTCTCAAGGGATGGGAGGGATATATAGGGTTCTGCTTAAAAGGTAAGCTAGGGCAGCCCATATCAACATACCGTGTCATCTGACATACTTGTCTGTCCCAGTGTCTCAGTGAACCTTGGAGGGCAGGGTAAGAGAAGAACACAGCATAAAGAAGGATCAGAATGCGCTCTACCCACTGTGTGGTGCTGGTTGAGGTCCTCAATCCCTCTGGACCCGATTCTGCTGTAAGGACAGTAGGGCGCTCTATGGCCTCTCTCGGCGTGGGGCAACCTTGTATTCATATTTCCATGGCCAGGGATCTCTGCCAGGGTAATACATTTCATTTGTTCCAAGAGGAGAAGGCAGACTTCAGGGACTAGGTTTGGAGGGAGAAGCAGAGCACAGCCTGTCACCAAGAATGTGCCTTCTCAGTTCCTTAGTTTACAGGGGGAACCCTGGGCAAGGTCTACCTCGTTGGCTGGGCCTGGGAGAGAGTGGGCTCACCTTTCTCATTCAGGGATGAAACATTAATAAACTGTTCCTACAATGCATTGTCTCGCCCACTTCATCAGCTGAACTCTCATGTCGCATAATTGTTCCAAACTTGGATAAGAAAGAGGGAATGACTTACTGCGTCTCCAAAACCTCAACACCCAGCTCTTTCCTCCCACCTAACCTAGAGCAGGGTACTACTACTTAACCTCTGTGAACCTAAGTGGCATGAGCTATTAAGAAAAGAAGAAAAGAGTGGCAGGTATTCTGGTTCAGGAGCTGCTGACTTGGAGAAAGTCAAAGAAATTAGCTGCCTACCACTCAGCGGCCTCCTAGCAGGGCTTCCTGATGGACTGAGGGCCTCTTGCATAATTTACCCTCCCTGCCCTCTAGTGAGGTAATCGTCTGTTTAACAAATATTAATTGCCTCTTTAACAAGGTAGAATTTCAAGTAGAATTTGGCTTCAGAGTCCAACCAAAGATGGCCCTGCTCACTGAGCTTTACTCTCCAAAAGGAATGAGCTCTAAGGCCCACTCAGGGAAGAGGCTTCAGGGCCTCTCTCCTGAAGTCTGACCCTTGCACTATGCCCCCAGCAGGTGGGAACCAGGCTCCAGAGAGGCTGCTCCCAGGAAAGCCACATAAAGCCACAGCCCTACGTGCAACAGGTTCTGAGCCAGGCACCAGGATACACAGGGACAGTTAGTTTTCTCCCAGACAGTCTGGGGCCTCTGACAAATAGGTGTCTCAATTCCTTTCTATCTAAAGCTGGGGTAGCACCATTTGCCATGAAACAGCTGGGCTGTGGGGATTACCACTGTCTATAAATGGGCCTTAATGCAAACGATCACATTGACACACGTGTGAATGTCTTTCTAAGACATGCACACATGGAGGCATTGCTTTGGGGCTCTCACCATCAGCTGGCTGCCCCAGAATAACTCTACACCAGTCAGTTGTGGTGGCAGGATTCAGAACCGCTGCTGTCATTGAAAGAATGGCTGTCTGGATGCTCTGTGATGAGGCTACCTATACCTATGATGGCATGTCAGTTACCAAAAGAACTGTGTCCTCTTAAGAGCCTTCATATCATTGCCGTAATGTAATTAGATCAATTGCACAATATCTGTTACTTTTTCCCTGAGATGAACACGTTGCTCCAGGGAGAGGAGAGGAGAGGAGTCACTGGAGATGCGCCAGCTGGCTTGGGATGAACCAAAACCTGCCATAGAAAAGTCACCGAGGGCTTTCGCTATTGATGGATTGCAAGAAAGAGAACCATTGAAATCGAGCTAAGTGCAAGAAAGGCACGAGGAGGGAAAGAAGGCTTTGAGATATTACAAAGTCAAATCTGCCACAAAGGCTTAGAAGACAGAGACCAACATTATGTGCGCTGAAAAAAAAGTGTTGGCACGCAGTGTGGGCTGGGGAGGGGCTGTGAAGTAGGGAGGAGAGAGATGCATGCATTTGCCAAGTAGCGGCAAGTTTTTCTCTGTGCTGGAGTCGACCAGATTGTCTGGGGCCTTTCTGACCAGTATATTTGTTAGTCAGGAGACAGAAAGCCACAGCATTTCCAATCAAATGCCAGGAGGCAGTAATCTGTGCATCGACTAACATCATAACTAGATGGATGCCAGAGTGGAGGAGGCTGCATCTTTACGCATTGCATTGGGGTAGATCTGAGTTATCTCATCCTCTCCTCAAATCACTTACTGGGAGACACAGCAGAGATTCACCAGGCACCCAACTACCCTGCATAGCGGCCCACAGCAGAAACAGAACGAGCAAGCTGTTGGACATTACTACGTCCTTCACCGTTGAGAAGAAACAAGGTGACTGGCATTTTATCAGAACCTCGTCCCTGGTTATTTTATTTATTGACTGTAATCACTCCGTAGCAGCAGTATTCGTAGAATCACTATGAGGGGGTGCAGACAGATGGCTCTTCTCACATGCTCAGCCCACTCGCCAAGATTCTGGTGGCTTGAGAGCAGGTCAACTTAGAACCGTGCTCGTTTTTGTGATCCTTGCCATGAATAAGAAGTACAGCATGAAAACAACGATCCTGTCATGTGGTCCGTGACAGGAAAACACACAGTTCATGTTTTTTTCACTCTGTCCCATGTCTCACATGTCACTACTGCAGTGTAGCAGGGTGGCACCTGTGTGCCCCAGCTCTCAACTGGGCACCTAGAAAAGGGTCAGAAAGCCACATGAAGACCTCAGCTTCATTGAGGCTGATCCCCTTATTCCACAGAAGCTCAGTAAGGTGGAGAGATTCACCCAGGTTCCACGAAGAAGGCAGAAGTCCACTGCTATCACCTGGCCAGGAGCTGCCTTTAGCCAGGAGTTCCTCCCAGGAGACTGGAATGAAAACAGTCCTTCTCAAACCTGTCTGACCTCAGCCCCCAGCTCACTTCCTATGCCCATTCCCACTTCTGCTAGAAGAACAAAGGATTGAAGAGGAATGCAATGCTCTACGTGATAAAAAGAAATAAAACGAATTAAACGAGAGCCAGATGAATAACATAAGAAAGATGTTAAGACAAGAATAACTGCACTTGAAGAATACGTCCAACCCAAGGCAACGGTGGTGGTGTACCCAAAACAAAGTGTTCTTTCCCCAATTGTCAAAATTCGCAAGCTTTGCAGGGATGCCAGGCATCACCATGGCAGTCAGAGGTCTTAACAGAATAATGAATTTGCATCCTCAGGAAACTAAGTAAAACAAATTTTGGTTCCTAAGTAGTAAGCTGTAGTAACACACTATCTACTTTACTCATCAACAAATAGCCCTCAGTTGTATGTGAAAATGAAAACCCATGAAATTCTGCCACTTGCCTATAAGAATGGAAGAAAGAACATTCTGGAATGTCCAGATCAGTTTGGAACCACCAGGAAGAGTCCTGTGGCCCACCAGTGGGTTTCAAATTCAGAGAGGAACGCTGATTAAAGCCACAATTAGAGCTGGGACAGAGGTCTGTGCTGTCAGCGGGCAGGAGTTGTGTACTTAGGAAGACACTTCCACGAGGAACTGCGAGTGGACATGTAGGAAACAGGTAGAAGCTGCCAGTGCGCTGGGTTGACAGGCCCACAGGGGAACATGCCTGTCAGGTCCTGGAAGTGCCAGGAGGGAGGAGGAGGCTGCAGGATCTTACCAGATGGTCTTTGAGAACAGCCAGCCTGGCCTCCCAGGAGCTTTGACACTGACTTGCCTATGGGGAGGGGGTGGGTCCTGACCCCTGGCAAGCCTTTTCTGGATCTATAATTGCATGATTTATCCTTCACCCCGTCGATGTTCCTACATCCTTCCTGTCCTCCTACATAAAAATCTGCCTGTAACAAGCCTTGCTCAACGACCAGCAAACTGACTTCTCTGGACCCTGGCTTGGACGGGCACTAAAGAGATGCACCACAGGCAGTGGTTGTGACTCCTTCTTTAGCTATTTAAAAACACATAGTGGTTCAGGGCTTGGATCCCACAAGCAAAACAAATATGAATTCAAATCCTAGTTCTGCCACTATGTGCCCTCTCTAAGCCTCAGTTACCTTGTCTCTAAAGGGGAGACACTATCTCAAAGGGCTGTGTCAAAATTTAACAAATGATATAATGCAGGAAAGTGCTCAGCATACCACAGGCAATAAGGCGAGTGCCAAGAGTCCCCAGCTACTGCTGTTGTTGGTAGTAAGCTGGTGACCTCCAGTGGTGCTCGAAGAGCCCAGGTCTGACAATCCAACCTCCCCTAAGAAGCCTCTCCGTACCAAGTCAAAGTACCTCCCCAGTTACCAAGACTCCCTCTTCCTGAACATCCACAGATCCACAGACCTCATTCTGATGCCAGACCACTAGTCAGGGTGGGAGTCCAAAGAGGGACCCCAATCCTGGAGCTCTGGTAACCAGGGTCTTGTCAAATGCCACAAGAAAGAATTGAAGGACACAATAGACAGCAAGCAGGAAAGTTCAAGTTTTATTAAAGCAAAAGTACACACTTAAAAAGTGTAGGCAGCACAGAGAAAGAGTTTGCCCCAAACTGTCTAAATTACAGGGTTTTGTTTACTTAGGGGTAGGGGACGTCCCAAGGCTATCTAGCCTGCCTCGCTCTTGGCTTGTTTCTCATGCCACCTGGAGGGGAGGAGGCAGCCTGAGGTTATCTATCTTGTCTCTTGGCCTTGGCTTGTTTCTCATGCTGGAGTCTCACCCTTGAAATCAAAATGGAGAGAGGGCTAAGTAAGAGACCAAGGAATGATTGCAGATGACATCCTGGAGGGGCGGAGGAACTTCCCTAGGCTAACTATCCGTCCTCTGCACCAACACTTAAACACAAACATGAACCACTGGGTACTGTTACATAAACGTCTCATGCAAATGCCTCAGACTGATCCCTCAGCCCCCAGATGAGTGTGTCAGCTCCTCGAAGGCTTGGCTTGGCTTCATATTAACTCTGTTTCACCGCAGTCCCCTCCCCCATGTGCCTGAGTTAAAATGGATCAAATACACTGCCGCAGTCCCAATCTTTTTGGCACTGGGGACTGGTGCTCTGATAAAAATCTAACGCCTGATGATCTGCGGAGGTGATGCTAGTGCTGGGGAGCAGCTGCAAATACAGATGAAGCTTGGCTTGCTGGTCTGCCACTCACCTCCTGCTGTGTTGACTGGTTCCTATCAGGCCACGGACCAATACTGGGGTTGGGGACCCCTGAAATACAGCATAAATAGACTAATGGTTGCTGGATAAATAAATGCGTGAGGTATACACGTATAATTTTTCAAGGATACACACATCTGGTATTTATGATGCAGACAAGTAATAAGAGATGATGGGATTGTGGGGTGGCATCTCCTACTCTTCAAGTGAATTACTGAATAGCCTTAGGCTGGGTGTTTACAAAATATAGCAACTGCCACCTGCCTCCCACCTAGGACTAGTGAAGACACATTAGGCTTTTAAGCAGCAGTGATAAAACACAAACAGCTCCTTGATGGTAAGTCAAGCAGAGCATTGGCTTCTGATGGTAACAAATGGATCTCACTCTCTTTCAGCATTTCCCGTCTCCTACTGCACAAAACAAGGAATATTATATAAGCCTCAGCTCTTTGTAAATCTGGTTTCCAGAGAAATCTTCCCCAAGTAACTCACTCTAGTGCCAGAAAGTTTTCCAAAAGGTTAATCTAAATTTCCTTCTCTCACTTTCCTTTGTCCACTGCCAAATGAGATCAACAATAGCTCTGACCGCCATTATACAATAATGATCTTTATTCTTAAAAATCTTCATTTCATTCCGTTTCCCAGCAGTTGCTTTAAACTAGAGGTGACCTTTCTCTTCTCATCAATTCTCTTTTTCCATTCCTCCTCCTCTGCTTTCTCAATGTCTTAAACCCTAGGTCTCCTGGCAGTGCCCACATCGGCTGTAGGAGCCACCCCAAGTTAAAGATGTTCTGACAGCTCGTTTAAGTTGCTGACCCCGAAAAGGAATATACCTGTCAAGAAGGATTCCTTGTGGTTACACTGGGCCCAAATTCATAACCAGAGTCTAGCAGCATTGTTTACAGGGGGCCTCTCACACATGCTGCATTTCAGGGAAAAGACAGAGACTGGGCTGCCAAGCCTCCTGTACTGCGTGTCTGCAGTCTGAGCTGACCATTATAAAGGAGTTACTAGAATCATATTTTGACCAATGAGCTGAGACCTGTCCCCACCCAATTGGAGCTGCACAGCTATATCTTCATTTTCATCTTTACTGACCAGTCAGGACAGGGCAATTTGGACCGATCAAACTGTGAAGGACAAAGGAAGATGGTGGACTAGGTAAAAGTAGGGTTTGTCTCCTCCCAGGTCTGTATTGAAATTACAATCAAATTATAAAATAATCAACGTGGAGAATCACCTGAAGTCCAGCCGATCGTGACATGTATGTCTGATAATATAAAGGAGCCATATCAAAGCCAGTAGGAGGGGCAAAGTTCCGATCGGGCTGGACTCACACCTGCAGTGGTGGAGGATCACTGGGAGGGAGAGCGAGGCTGCAGAAGTTCCCCTGAAGGAGAGGGGGGTCCTGGTCTCATTTGGGGGCTCCCGAGCCCAGAGTCCCAGCCCAAGGTCTCAGCCCAGAGAAAAGGAGATTCCAGTAACTCGTCTGGGTGCGAAAGAAGGAGACTGAAACTTTAGATGCCCCTTTAAGACCCTGCACACAGGCTTTCTGACCTGCAGACACTCACCTGGGACACTGACAGTGGGTCAGAGGCTCACACAGGATTCATACCGAGAAAGTCTGCTTTACCTGGCACCAGAACGAGGGCTGGGAGGACAGCCACCCTTGTACTAATCCGGCCCCCTTCCTAGGCAACCTACAGACCATCCCAGCTGAACTGTGCAGACCCCCACCCCACACAGGGCCATTAGGAAGTGCTGGTCAGAGAGGATCAGGCCACCCCCGTCCCACCCGCTCAACCTGGAGATTCCCCGGGGCGCTTCCACTGCTGGATGGCTGCTATGCCCTGCGCCAAAGCACTCGCATATGGCAGCCAGCACTGTGAGCCATATTTCCAAGATAGTATCAGGTGGATCACTGCTGCCAACACGAACTTGGGCAGATCTCAGGGATCTGTGTGCCAGTCTCAGACAGCAGCTGGTCTTGCTGTGATCTGGGACTTCTGTTGGAACATGGAACAGTGACCAAAGTTGTAGCAAGACTGAGGCTTTATCAATCCGACTATCATTGTCTCCTTGAGACTCTGACCCACCCTACCCACAAATTACCCCAGGCAGCCCATTGACAGTGAACTGCCACAACCCTGACATGCCCACCACACTCTCGCCCCTGTCCTCCCAGTCCACAGAGGCAACAAATTTTGGCTAGCTCAGGGCAGACACTGCACGGAAATCAGTTGCAGGCAGACCTCTGCTGCCTGCAAGAGTTGCAATATTGCATCCAGGGAGCGCAGGGCTCTGTGGGACCACTCCAGATGGAGCTGGTCTCACTGATCTATGACTATAGTGGGAACACCCAGGCACAGAAGTTGCAGCAAAACTGAGGCTGTATTGGCCAGATGGACCTTGTCTGCCTGAGATCCTGCTTCACCCAAGCCACAGAGTGCCTGCAGCCCACTGACAGACAGCCTTCCCTGCCCTGCTTGGCTCTGGGGTTGTGCATTCTGCACAGGCAACAGCTGGAAGTATCACATTATATTACAAGGCTATAGTAATAAAAACAGTATGGTACTTGCATAAAAACAAATACATTAATCCATGGGACAGAAAAGAGAGCCCAGAGATATATCCATGCCTATATACTCACTTAATATGTGACAAAGCAGGTAAGAATATACTATGGGGCAAAGACAGTCTCTTCAATAAATGATGTTGAGAAAATTGGACAGATACATTCAAAAATAAAAAAGAAAAGAAAAAAAAAAAGAAACTGGACCACCTTCTAACACCATATACAAGAATAGACTCAAAATGAATTAAAGACTTAAATGTAAGACCTGAAACCATAAAACTTCTGATATTACTCACAGTAATTTCTTTTCAGATATATCTTCCCTGGCAAGGGAAATAAAAGAAAAAAATAAACAAAAGGGACCACATCAAACTAAAAAGTTTTTACAGCAAACGAAACCACCAACAAACAAAAAGACAACTGACTGATTTAGAGAAGATATTCGTTAATGACATCTAATAAGAGGTTAATATCCAAAATATATAAAGAACTCATATAACTCAATAACAACAACAAGAAAAAACAAGAAACACAATTTAAAAATAGGCAGAAGACCTGAACAGATACTTCTCCAAAGAGGAAATACAGATGGCCAATAGACATATGAAAAGATGCTCAAGGTCATTAATCAGAGAAATGCAAATTAAAATCACAATGAAATCCGACACCTGTCAGAATGGCTATCATCAATAAATTATAAAACAAGTATTGGCGAGGATATGGAAAAAAGGGAACATTTATACATTGTGGGCAGAATTGCAAATTGGTACAGCCACTATAGAAAACAGTCTGGAGGTTTCTCAAAAAAGTAAATAAATATCCTTTTGACTCAGCAGTTGCACTTCTGGATATTTATCCAAAGAAAACCAAAACAATACTTCATAAAATTTATGTACCCCAGTAAACATGTCAGCATAATTTACAATAGTCAAGATATGGAAGCAAGTTAAATGCCCATCAATAGACGACTGGATATAGAAATTATGGTTCATATATACAACGGAATATTACTTAGCCATTAAAAAATTGAAATCCTACCATTTGCAATGGATGGATCTAGAGGTTATGCTGAGTGAAATAAGTCAGACAGAGAAAGATAACCATATGATATTACTTATATGCAGAATCTAAGGAACAAAAAGAACAAACTAATCAAAAACAGACTCACAAATATAGTGGACAATTTGGTGACAAACAGAGGGGAGGAAGGTGCTTGGAGGGCTTGGAGAATGGGGTGAAAGGTTAAAGAAGTATAAATTAGTAATTGATAGATGGTCACGGGGATGGGGTGCACAGCATAGAGAATGCAGTTAGCACTAATATACTGGCTAGGTGGAGAGCCAGATGAGAGGAGGAGCAATTAGGGGGACCATTTTAGAAGCTATATAAATGTCTAACCAACATACTGTGTACTTGAAACTAATTTAAATAAATAAATAAATACATTTTTTAAAAAGCTGTGCAAATTTGGGTCCTTCATTTGCAAAAAAAATGGGCCCATTAGCGACCTGGGCGGGCACTTTCTCTATATAGCTAGCCTCCCCTTTGTTTCAGAGGAACATACTTTCAGTTTCCTCCAGAGGCTGTGTTTCCCACTTTGCAAAATGTTCACCTGAATAAAGTCTTTCATTTTATCGCATCCCCGATTGGGGACTCCCGTTGGCATTGGATTGATGGCAGACATCTTTTGGTCAACAAGGTCAAGGCCTAATGCACCAGTATCACAATCAGAATCCAAAGGACCAATCCCAGTTTGCAACACTGATTCACTAAGAGCTGGATGAAGGCTAGTTGAGCCTTTTGTGATTTAGGGACATTCACAACCATTGTACATTTGCAAGGATTCCTCACCTTCATAATGGTAATTATAGTGTGGTTAATACTAAGCTATTTGTGATCTTGGAAACATTTTGAACTCTGAAGGAAAAAGTACTGGGTTCACACAAGGTGATGAGATTTCAGAAGGCAGAAAATATGTCCCTCAGGATAACAAGGCAGAGAGAACAAACATGACCATGGTCTGAGACAGTGAATTTCAAATGTATTTTAACAGCAGAGTCCTGACTTTGAATAAAACTTTCAGTGGAATCCCACCCTAAACCTGATCAAAGCAGAGCTACTCTGCCGGGAAGTCAGGGCAGAGTGGTGGTGGTATGGGGCCAGAGCCCACCCTTTCTCCTCTCCACTCACCGAAGCAGTGGTCCCTACAGCAGCATCTGCAAGGAAACCTTAGGCTCCCATGGGACAGTTTGAAATCATTGAGTGAAAGAGGGTGTGGCAAGAACCTCAAGTTACACAAACAAAGCGAGAAGGAATGGCAGCTCAATGCCCGGGCCTTGTGGGATTATGTGGGGAATATAGGGACTATTGATGGTCCCACCGCTTTTGTCTTTCTGATCTATCTATATGTTTCTTAGCCTTGATTTTCATATATATTTATTTTATCATAGTTAGTATACTTTGTAATGCATCTCAAAATCTTTGTGGAATAAATTGGTGTCTGGATACGTGTACATGGTTCTAGGAGGAGAGAGAGGCTGGCATATTACACCATGACAAGACAGTCATAGGGTCTGGCTTCACTTGCTATATGACCCGCCATTCCGAAAGGTGGTCTTTTACTGTGTTTCATACGCGCTGATTTAACTCAGTCCATATAAAAACCAAACACACTCCAAAATGCTATCCAAGATTCTCAAGAGGAGCCTCAAAAATAGAGCTTTACTATAGGAACACTATACTTTCTGAACAATGAAAGGTATTCTTTTAAAAAAAATAAATTTATTTAAATTAGTTTCAAGTACATTGGTTAGACATTTATAATTTTTATAAAACAATCCCCCCAATTGCTCCCTCCCTCCCCTGGTCCTCTACTTCTTAATACCATTTACAAGACATGAAACATGGATGGTCTACTCAGTCCCTCCTACAGGTATATATATTAGGAAGAGGGGCAGTAAGTACTTTTCTAATTGAGATTTCTATGGACATTTAAACTTACCTGCTAACTTACCAAAATATTGCTTTGTATAAATTTGATTAAGGGCTAAATTATCTATAGAAACATAAAATATATATATTTAAATTTCCATCAATTTGAAAGACTCAGGAGAGAAAAAAATTGAAATTCAAACAATCACAGTATGTAATTTTTCTGATTTTAAAAGAATATTTATAGCTTGAATGAGAAAGTCTGGTGAGATATATAAAAATTAGGAGGTGATTCTTTTCCTATTTCAGGAAAATTATAGTTCTTGGAGAAGACATCGAAAATAAGCACTCAGTTGATATACTATATTCATTATGCTATGGTTTCTAAAGCCTCCTCCCCTTTTTATTTCTGAAAAGAGACATTTCTTTCAAAATTTGAAGAATGGCTTTAATGACCTAAGGTTCTAATATAAGGATCTACAAACTCCAGCCCAGGAGCCAGATCCAGCAGACAGCCTGCTTTCCCCTGGCCAGAACTAGGAACAATGTTTCAATTTTTTTAAATGGTTGAAAAAAAATTAAAAGAAGATTTCTCGACACATGAAAATTATATGAATTCAAATTTCAGTGTCCATTAATGAAGTTTTATTGGAACAGTCACGCCCATTCATTCACATTTTGTCTACAGGTGCCATCCTACTACCATGGCAGAGGTTGAGTAGTTTTGATCAAGACTGGATGTCCCCCAAACCTAAAATATTTAAACAATCTGGCCTTTTACAGAAAAAGTTTGCCATCTCTGACCTAAGAGACAGAGTCTACCCATAGTCACTCTGTATGCCCCTGGGGCACATGGGAGGAGGTTTACCTGGTTGACATGTTGCAGGCATTTGTCAAGACAGCAGAAACAGCAGAAGCAGCATCTGAATACGCACCTCGACCATGCACTCTGCTGCTGGGATTAGGTTCAGAACCAAAGGAACAGAGTCAGAAACAACACGGGAAAAAATTTAAGCAAGAGTTTCGGTACACACACTGTTTCTACCTGAAAATGTTTACACCTGCAGAAGCACTATAGCAATGCTCATTCAGTTGGGAGAAATTCTTCTGTTCACATGCTGCCACTACTAATTATTATTATCATTACTGATAAGCAAAATTCCTCTATTGTGGGCTTACCTCTTGTGTGTTGACCTCAGTAGAAAGGGAAATGGGTTAGTCCATATTTATTAGTGAAGGTGAAAACCAGGCCTTCTGGTTCTAGTAAAAAAAAAAATTCTCTTCCCTCATCTCCCCTTCAGTGTCTTCAAATATAAACTGCTTTTTCGAACAAGTGTATATTCATAAAAAATTCACATCCCAAAGAAAATAAAACAACTAATGCTTTGTAGATATTAGCTATATGACCATGTTAAAAAAGAATCAAGTGTAACTTTTTTGGAAATAAATCCTATAGTGAGACTTTCAGGGCTAAATTTTAAAAGATAAATCAGTACTTTGAAATATAACTTGGATGTATGTATAACTCAAGAGTGAATAAAGAAACTCTTAGAGGAGAGGTGACTGAAAGTGTCCTACCCACAACTCAGAGTTAAAAAAAAAAAAAGCCAGAAAACAATCTTGAAATAGTCCTCTATGAGGACCGCAGGAAAACTCAGCCTCATGTGGACATTTTCTTGTCCCAATGTCAATTCAATCGGATGAAACTTAATCTGGATACTTTTCAGCCTGGTCGTGGCTGTGAATGAGCCATTTAACATAGGAAAGATAGCACTGTGGCTACGTGAAATGTTTAAATTGCAGACACAGTACTGGGCCACAGGGCTGCTAAGGGAGACCATTTCTTTTTAACCTAAGAAAAGACACATTTCTCCAATAGTGAACTTGCTAAAAGGAAATTTGGTCCCTTAGTCTTCCTGGGATCTGGGGAGTAATAAATAATCTTTAGACCTCTGCCAGAGACACTAAAACACTGACTTCTCTTTCAGATTTATGACTGTTTTCCCAAAGTTTAAGATATCTAGCTCAGGGAGGGATGGCAAGGTCCCCTATTGCTCAATAATTTATGATTATCTACTACTAATGCCTATGTATATCTATATGTCTCTCTAAATAACTAACTATATCTATATATCAATATATGTATCTATACATACACATGTATACACACACGTGCGGGTGCACACACACGCTCAGAATAGCTTTCTCCATAATGTGTCACTTTGGCATTTGAATTATTTGGAACTGAAGGTAATCAGGGCCCCATAGGCTTATAAGAAACATTTACCTCTACCTTAAAGAGTTTAAATTATTTGGGGCCTTGCCCGTAATAAGACTTATTGCCAGAAATAATATTTTATGACCTATCTGTAGGGAGGCACAAACTTCTAATTACTGAACACCTGTGTTTCTTATTGTCCTGTGAATTGTAATCCTCCCCTCTGAAGCCCCAAGGTGCCTCACTTCATCCTTTATTCAGAATGTCACATATTCCCTCATTTTCCCTTTCTATCTCTGACTCTCTTATGTATCTGGGGTTTTCATACATATGCATGTAATTAAATTTGGTCATTTTCTTTTATTAATCTGTCTCGTATCTGTTTTAATTATTAAATAAGCCTGAAGAACATAGGAGGGCAAACATATAAATATTATAAACAGCTGTTTTGTTCTTCAAAAAATCCTTCTCCAAGTTTCCTAAAATTGAAAGATTAATTTCAAAATGCAGGAGCCAGAGTGGCTAGACTTGGCCTGGATGTGGAAATGCCTCTTTGAGTTACCAAAATGTACACGTTTTCTTATCCCCTGAAATCCAGCCCTGAAAGGGATCAATTTAGACTAATTTATCTCTGAAATTTAGCCCTAAAATTCTCACTATAGAATTTATTTTTGAAAAGTTAAACTTGATTCTTTTTTTATGTGGGTGCACTAGTATCTATAATGACATACTATAAATACAAAAAGCACCGTACAATCAAAGTAACTGCTTCAAGTGCACTTCAAGATAAGAAAGCTGGATTACTTTATGTGAAATTCAATCGACTGTTCTTAATTGATAAACTAATCTCAAAACTTGATTATAGACTTAAAAATATCAGCAATTCAGATGTCTGCTTAAAAGAGCTCATAAAAACAACTCTAAAACATAATAAGAAACCCACGGGTAAAATTTTCCCAATTTACTAAGCACACATACCTATACCTTAAAGGTGGGAGTCAGGTAAGTTTGCGAAACTCTGACTACGTCACTGAGGCTGAGGTGGGGACTGGGGAGAGGCTGGAGTTATGTGAGAACAGAGAAGATAGGGAAAGTTCAACCCTCCCTTGTTTGGTGGGCCAGAAACACCATGAGAACAGCTGTTTTCCTGCTGTGTTGGTTTCCACTGGCATTCATAACCAAATGTGCATGGAAATAAAAACCAGGGAGGAGAAAAAGCCCAGGCACAAAAGCCCTACAGTTTTCTGTCTTTTGAGCTGAGATTTAGGTCATCTTGCCCATTCATGTCTCACTGTTAAGAGTAAAGGCAGGACTGCTGCCTGCCCAACCGCCCTCCCTCCCTCCTCTCTCTCTCTCTCTCTCTCTCTCTCTCTCTCTCTCTCTCTCTCTCTCTCTCTCTCTCTATCATTCAAACAGACACACACACACACCCAGTAACTTCCCATGACACCCTCTAGAAAACATAAAAGGCAGGGAATATTTTAGAATTAAAACATAAGCAAATGTTATTATCATAGTATATTTCCTTACTTTTTTTTTAAAGCATCTAAATGTCCACAAAAACTTGTTTAAATTTCCTCTGAAAAATTCCACTCATTTGTTCAGTATTTAGCTAAGAAGGAAGCCACCTAGCTCAGAACTTCCCCCTCCCCAACCCATCCCCACCTCTAAGTGGGTGGAAAACCCAACACAAAACCATAAATAAAACACAAAAAGTTTGCTGGAGGTGGAAATGGGGTGGGAAGATGAGGCCTGAAGAACACTGGAGCCTTCTGAATGGCTACTGTCACAGGTCACATTCCTGTCCTGGGGCCTGCTGTAGTTTTCCAGTGATTAACTCTGCAGTAAGGTGCTTGCTTACCTTGTCTTTCAGAGTGTTGTAAACATACATGAGCACAGTTCTTGGAATCCTCACCACGGTGATTAAAAATGATCCTTTTATGACTGTTCCTTGATGGTAGCAGAAAAGAATGGCGAGAGATGAAAGGACTGGGTGATCAGGAGGGTCATTTTCATTTCTGAGATTAGGAAAAAAAAAAGAATTAAAAAAAAACTATTTAAAAAGAAACACAAAACTTCTCTTTGGTTCAAATCAACAAAGGTACTAACAATTTACAAAGCAGTGATGCAGTAAGTATTTGGCAAATTTTTTACATTCCTTGGTAGCTACGGTTAAATTATTTCTTGGACTAACAAAAAGTGTTGGCAAGAATGCAGAGAAAAGGGAGCCTTTGTGTACTGTTGGTGGGCTTGGAAATTGGTGCAGCCACTGCAGAAAACAGGAGGTTCCTCAAAAAAATTAAAACTAGAACTAGCATATGACCTAGCAATTTCACTTCTGAGTGCTTATCTGAGGAAATCCAAAATACCAATTTGAAAAGATCAATGCACCCCTATGTTCACTGTAGCATTATTTGCAATAGTCAACATATGGAAGCAACCTAGGTGTCTATTCAATAGATGAATGGATAAAGAAGTTGTGGTTCATATATACAATAAGATATTATTCAGCAATAATAAAAAAAAAAAAAGAATAAAATCTTACCACGTGTGACAACATGGATAGACTGGGAAGGTATTAAGCTAAGTGAGGTAAGTCGAACAGAGACAGACAAACATCATATGATCACACTTAAACGTGGAATCTAAACAACACAATAAATGAACAAACAAAACAGAAAAAAAGTCGGAGATTCAGGGAACATGATGATGGTTGTGAGATGAGAGAAAGGTTGTAGGGAAAGGTGGAAAGGTGAAGGGATTAAGAAGCAGAAATTAGAAATTATGAATCATGGGAATGAAAAGTACAGCACAAGGAATATAGTCCATAATATTGTATGGCTAGGTGTAGTGTCAGGTGAGTGCTAGACTAGTCAGGGGGATCGCTTCAGAAATTATAAAAATATCTAACCACTATGCTATACACTTGAAATTAATATAAAATAACGTTGATTGTCAACTGTAATTGAAAAATCAAAAAAGAGGGAGAAAGGTGAAGGGGAATTAAAGGTTTAAACTTCTCGGTATAAAACAAATAAGTCAGGAGATGTGGTACACGATGTAGAGAATGTAGTCAATAATATGGTGATAGCTTTGTCAGGTGGTTGCTGGGCTTATTATGGTGGTCACTTCTTCAGGTATATAAATGTTGAATAACTATGGCATATACCTGAAACAAATATAATAGTATATATTAGTATATACATTTTAATAAAAATCTTTTAAAAATTATTTCTTGGACTAAGTTAATCACTTTTGGTGGCACTCAGTGCTACGAATAAACATAGAACAGGAAATAAAACCCTGATGAGTTAAAATAAACCAGGTTCTCTCTTTACAACACCTACCCCTTCCACCAATTCTTTAAGTTGCCTATTAATCTCATTTTCATTTTCAGAAGTTTAATTATATAACGACCTACAAGGTTTAATTCAAGCTCTAGCGTATGTAAACATTGCCGGCTTGGCTTGGTGATTAAAATCACCATGAAATCATATGACTAGGATTGCAGCCATAGAGGTAACAGTGAGTTCCAGCTGAAAGCGAAGGGACAGGAAGTTTAGTCTCCTAAAATCCAGCTGATTTCCCTCTGCTCTTTAAAGGTCACCTCAGTGTGAATCATTTACGGGACTTGTCTTGACATAGCTCCCAAGAATGCAAAATTTAGTTTCACAGGAAGGGAAAGAAGTGAAAAAGAAAAGGGCACAGCCTTCTCCCTATGCCGAACCTGGAGGCTAGCACAAAGGAGGAAGGATTGAGACAACGCCTCCCCTGACCTTCCAAATTCCACTGATGCCTGTTCTAGAAAAACGAGGCCTTTTCTGAGAAGCTATTTTTCTGATTCCAAGAGAAGCTTGGTTTCTTCAAAATGGATTATTCTGCAACTTGGTCTGGTTGCTAATAGCTCACCATGAATTAAGGTTTTGACAACAGCCTAGGTTTTGAGGGAGGAAAAGGAATGCAGCCAGAAATGTTTCCAGAGCTGGCAATGGCTGTATTTTGCTGTTAAATCATCCAGGAACGAAAAGAGAGCATGAAAGTAAGATCGGGAGCAAAATAACCACAATCTATTTGTCCCACAAAAAGGGCAACGTGTGTTTCAACTTAGTATTATTGAAAATAGGAAATGCCAGGGAAGCTATTGCTGATATGAATTTATTTTGATCTGATAAACTAGAAGAATAGTATAGGCCAGGAAAATATGACACATTTTTTCTCTTTCCTCATTTTTTTAAGAGGAAAAATGTTTACTTTTCCATGTAGGAGACTTATGTGTCTAAGAACTTATTATGGTGCTCAAGAGGGGATGCAAGAAAAAGAGGACAACATCTGCTCTCAATCTGGTAGGAAAACAACTGATTCACAGGCAATTGTGAATGGGGGCCCTCCGGGTTGGTCCTCCAGGTACTGAAGTCTGGGGTCAGGCATCAGCTTTCTGAGATTTGCTAGAAGGAGCTTAACCATTTCAGGCAGAGGAGTTTCTGAACTGCCTTGTCGGCCCTAGGCCATAATGCATCCTGCTGATGTCTCCAGGCTCTCTGCAGCTGGCTTGGAAGGAGAGTTCGGAAATTGGGTTATCACATGACAAGAGAGACAGTTTAAAAAGAAAGCCCTTTAAACCCAGGCCAGCTCACAGGGCCAGGAGTCACTTAATACCTGCCCTGAAAAGTAAGTGAAGTGTCTCTGAGGCCCCCACCTTCTCTTCTTAGACCCTCTTCCCGTTCCAAGGTAACAACATCCTACCACCCATCCCCTGCTGTGTATACAGCTAGTGTCTTTCTCTAAGCCTCCCTCACTACCAGCAAAACCTGCCTTTGGGAAGAGGATCTGATTTTACCTGGTGAGGCCTAAAATAATTATCTAGACTTAACCATAATTTAACCAACTTAAAATGGTCTCTAAACTTAACTGTATTTTGGGACTTGGCTTATGGGACGATAGTGCAGTGTTAGGCAGAATAGGAGACTCAGTGATGAACTTATATCGAGACTGGAGCCTCCAGTCAGGCCTATGCATCTGTCTCCTGGGAGTACTGAATGTTGAGCACTTTCCACCCCATTCTCATGGTGGTGGTGGCAGTAAGAAAAGCCCAGACAGTGTTAGAGAGGAGGTGACTCAGGATGTCCCCATTAGCCCAGCATCCTCCTCCTTTTAAACCTGCAGCTGCCCTGAGTGCTCCGTGAAGTAGAGCCAGGGCCCCAGGACACTGCATCAACTCAAGTGGCTGGGCTAAGGGCTTCATGATCAAATTCCATGCTAGTCCTGGGACACATTTAAGTTACGGTACATAAATGCTGTTTTACAACTTCTAGTCCCCCAAACGACAAGTATAACGCCAAGCAAGGAAGGAACTTCAGGGTCCTAGAAGCAAGTTTTAGCTCTAATGAGATCCAACCTAGTGCTAAGAACTCTCTGAACAATATGGAAAATTAATTTTGTGCTGAGGCCCCTAGACAAGGACTGGGCTGTAGTGGTTGGGTGGTCTCTAATGTCAACCTGGTCCTGAGTGAAGGGGCACTGTGTGTTCTCCACAGAGACTGTCATTTCCTGATATTTCTTTCAGCAAAATCACTGCAAGATAGGGTTGGAAGAATTGTGATGAAGTTGTAAGGTTCATCTTTCCAGTCCTACAGAAAATGGAAACTGTCTTCATGCTGAACAGGATTCTTTAGCTGTCCTCAGGAACTCTTATCAGGGGTAGGAAATACATCTGTCTCCTACCTACCTTCCTTAGACTTAGCTGCAAACCCACTTCCTCACTCCTCCTTCAGCAAATCCACAGCACATGGAAATCATCTTTGTATATTTGAAAATGCAAATGCAATCATGCTTTCTCCAAGTTGAATGCTTCTAGTTTCTTCCTGTCACATCTTGAGCCACATCTTTATGGCTCCCAGTTGACCCCTCTTCAAGCGAATGATTGTAAAATGGAAATTTTATAGGTGGGGTAGATAAACATTGTGCTTGCCTCTCTTTATGGCATTAAAATTACAACTAAATTATAGGACAATCAGCCGGAGAACAATCTAAAGACTAGTTGAACAGAAGTCCTATAACTAAGTACATAAAGAAATCATCTTGAGACTGGTAGGAGGGGCAGAGACGCAAAATGGGCCACTGGTGTGGTGGTCAAAGATCAGGAGGGATGTCTTGGCTATAGAGGTCACCCCTGAAAAGTAAAGAGTTCCAATCCCACACCAGGCTCCCCAGCCCAAAGTACCAGTCCCTGGAAGAGGAGCCCCTCTTCATCTGACTGGGAAAACCAGCAGGGGTTCCATCAACCCTGTGTCCTGTTAAAGGGCCAGTGAAGAGACTCTCTTACTCTCAGGCACTCGCCCTGGGCTCCAGCAGAGGAACAGCAACTTGGGAGGTGTCAGAGACATAGAGAGAGAGTCTAGTGGCTTCAGGATGAGGGCTGGACGAACAGCCATCACGGTCCTTGTGTTGAGTCCTCCCCTCTCACGGCAAATCTGAACTTTCATTGGCCTGGTGAACTCTGCTGGCTCCAGCTGGGTGATTCCCTGAGACCCCGCCCTACCAAACATGAGCCTGCTGGAGGCTGTTTCAGGGTTGGCCCACAGAGTAGGCTCACTGGTTGTGGTAGGCCCATGCTGCTGACCTCCTTGGACAATTTTCAGGGACCCATGGGCTCCAAGTAGGCAGCAGCTGGCCTTGGTGTGCCCTGAGCCTTTGCTGAATGAACCTGAAACTGCATTAAACTGGTAAACACCACTTGCACCACCCTAGTGACTCCCTGAAATCCTACCTCATCCAACTCGAGAACCACTCAAGGCTCTTTCAGCAGCTGAGACTGGCAGGTGGTGACAGGCCTCAGGATGCCCTAGGCCTTGTGCTGAGCTGCCCCAAGCCAGGTACTGGTGGCAGCCAGCCTTGGTTCATAGCATGGCCTATCCACCATGCCTCCAGGTCCTGCAAAGGCAGTGACCAACCACATATCACTTTGTAGTTCCTACCAGGTAGCCTTGGCCCAGTCACAGGCAGCAAATGACCTTGGCCTGCATGAGAGCGCTTTGCAAGGAGCCCCAAAACAAATATAGCCAGTTACCGGCTACACACCACAACAGAGCACCACTCAATTAGCCACACAAGCAGCACACCCAAAGGGTAGTCTCGGCAGACACCAGATCCTACTGTGACACATCCCACTCTGTGGGGTTGGCCCCTGCAAAGCAGCTCATATGCTGTGGTCACAGTCAGTTCTCATAGTCAATCACTGGAAAATGCAAATTAAAGCCACAATAAGATATCACCTCACACTTGTCAGAAAGGCAATCATCAATAAATCAAACAAACAAACAAACAAACAAGCGTTGGTGAGAAGGTGGTGAAAAGGGAACCCTCATGCATGTTTGGTGGGATTGCAAATTGATGTGGCCACTGTGGAAAGCAGCGTGGAATTTCTTTGAAAAATTAAAAATAGAACTGAATTATGACCCAGCAATGCCACGTCTAGATATTTATTTGAAGAAATCTAAAATACTAAATGAAAAAGATTTATGTACCCCTATGTTCACTACAGCATTATTTATAATAGCCAAGATACCAAAGCAACCTAAGTGCCCATCAAGAAACAACTGGATAAAGGAGATGTACATACACAGTGGAGTTTTGCTTGGCCATAAAAAAGAATGAAATCTTGGCATTTGCAACAACATGTATGAACCTGAAAGGTATTATGCTAAGTGAAATAAGTCAGATAGAAAAAGACAAATATCATATAATCTCACTTGTATGTGGAATGCAAAAAACAAAATAAATGAACAAACAAAACAGAAACAGACTTATAGATACAGAGAACAAACTGATGGTTACCAGATGGAAGCTGGGGTTTGGTTGAAAAAGGTGAAGGGATTAAGAAGTACAAGTTGGTAGTTATGAAATAGTAAAGGGGATGGAATACAACATAGGGAATATAGTCAATAATATTTTGTCTGGTGTTGAGTAGATACTAGACTAATTGGGGGGACCACTTCATAAATTATATAAATATCTAACCACTGTTAAATATTTATGCTGTATACTTGAAACGAACATAAAATAATATTAAATGTCAACTGTAATTGAAAATAAAAAATAAAAAAAATAATATTTGGGGAAAAATTTTAACTTTGAGATAAAAAAAACCCTTGGGGTTTCAAAATTAGTACAAAAAAGCAGAAGTCTTTAATAAATGAAACAATAATGCTAAAAATAAATCAACTCAGAATTTAAATTATTTTAAATTATTTTAAATTAATTTGTTTATAGTATCAAAGTAATAAGTGAAATATCTTAAAAAGTCAAATAGTAATGCTAGACCTCATAGGAAAGACAGCAGTTTTCTTCCCCCACTCCTAATTTTCTCCCCCTAGAGATATCTTAGCTGTTTGTTCTGGAACTCACCTCTGCATGTCTAAAGCACATGTTCATGTTCTTCCTGCTATTTCTTGATTTTTTCAGCCTCTGACCTGCCACTATGAAGAGGTAGGTTTAGTTCTCTTACACAGCCTAAACTCCCCACCATACTCATTTTCCAATCTCCCTTCTTCTATTCAACATAATTATATTGAGATTTTTAGTTAATGCCTTTTTTCAAGCTTTGCGATATAATTGACATACAACACTGTAAGTTTAACGTGTACAATGCGTTCATTGGATACACTTATATATTGCAAAATGATTATCACCATTGTGTTTGCTCACACCTCCGTCACCTCACATAACTACCATTAGATTATTTTGGGTGAGAACATTTAGGATTTACTCTCGGCAACTTTCAAGTATATAATAGTCTTATTAACTAAAATCAACATGCTATATATTAGACCACTCAGAACTTACTCATCTTATAACTGGAAGTTTGTACACTTCAACTAACATCTACTCATTTCTCCCCCCACCCCATCCCCAGCCCCTGGTAACCACCAATCTACTCTCTGTATCTGTGAGTTTGGCTTTTTTAGATTTATCATATAAGTGAGCTCATACAATATTTGTTTTTGTCTTATCTCATTTAGCATAATGTCCTTAAAGTTCACTCATGTTATCACAGATGGCAGGGTTTTCTTCTTTCTCATGGTTTAATAATAGTATTCCATTTGTGTGTGTGTGTGTGTGTGTGTGAGAGAGAGAGAGAGAGAGAGAGAGAGAGAGAGAGAGAGAGAGAGAGAGAGAGATCCCCTTTAACCATTCATCCATTGACAACTCAGGTTGTTTCCATATCTTGGCTATTGTGAATAATGCTGCAGTGGACATGGGACTGCAGGCATCTCCTTGGTAACCTGTCTTCATTTCCTTTGGATATATACCCAGAAGTGAGATTGTTGGATCTTTTGAAATTTCTATTTTTAATTTTTTGAGGAACCACCGTAATATTTTCCATAGTGGCTATAATAATTTACATTCCCACCAACAGTGTGCAAAGGTTCTCTTTTTTCCACTTTCTTATCAAACCTGTCTTTCTGATGGCAGACATTCTAACAGGTGTGAAGTGATATCTCATTGTAGTTTTGACTTGTATCTCCCTGCTGATTAGTGATGTTGAGCATCTTTTCACGTATCTGTTGGCCATCATATGTCTTCTTTGGAAAGATGTCTATTCAGATCATCTGCTCAGTTTTTAATCGTCTTTTTTTCTATTGAGTTGTATGAGTTCTTTATATATTTTGGATATTAACCCCTTATCAGACATCTGATTTTCAAATATTTTCTCCCATTCTATAGGTTAACTTTTCATTTTGTTGTTTCTTTTGCTGTGTAGAAGCTTTTTAGTTTGACATAGTCTCACTTATTAATTTTTTATTTGGTTGTTTATGCTTTTGGTGTCATATTAAAAAAGTCATTGCCAAGACCAATGCCAAGGAACTTTTCCCTTATATTTTCTTTTAGGAGTTTTAAGTCTTTAATCCATTTCTAATTCTAGTGAGTGGTGTAAGAATGGTGTTAATTTCATACTTCTCATATAATTATTGTTTTTCCAACATCATTTATTAAGAAGATTCTCCTTTCCCCATTGAGTATTCCTGGATCCCTCATCAAATATTAGTTGACCATATATGAAAAGGTTTATTTCTGAGCTCTTGATTGTGTTCCATTGGTCTGTGTGTATTTTTTTATAGTGGTACCATAGTGTTTTGATTACTATACCTTTGTAATATAGTTTGAAATCAGAAATTTTGATGCCTCAAGTTTTGTTCTTTCTCAGGATTGCTTTGGCTATTCAGGATCTTTTGTAATTCCATACAAATTTTAGGAGTTTTTCCTACTTCTGTGAAAAAATGCTACTGGAGTCTTGATAGAGATTGCATTGAATCTATAGATAGCTTTGGGTAGTGTGGACATTTTAATGTTAACTCTTCCAATCCATGAACACGGGATATCTTCCTGTTTGTACCTTATTCAATTTCTTTTATCAAAGTCTTGTAGTTTTCAGCATATCTCTTTGGTTAATTTTATTCCTAGGTATTTTATTGTTTTTGATGTTATTGTGAATGGGAGTGTTTTCTTCATTTCTCTTTTAGATATTTCCTGTTAGTGTACAGAAAATGTGACAATTTTCTGTATGTTAATTCTGTATGCAACTTTACTGAATTCATTGATTAGTTCTATGAGTTTTTTGTGTGGAGTCTTTAGGGTCCTCTTTCTACATAAGATCATATCTCTCCAAACAGAGACAATTTTACTTCTTACTTTCTGATTAGGATGACTTTTTTTTTTTAATGCTTAATTGCTCTGCCAGGACTTCCAGTACAATGTTAAAAAGGAGTCATAAGAGTCTGCACCCTTGTTCCTGATCTTAGATAAAAATGCTTTTAAACTGTTTTAATGTTTAACATTTACACTATCAGTATACAAATGATATTCACCACTGATACAAGGAGTAGGGTACTCTGATCATATTTCCTTTCCTGTACAACTTTTGGGTTTTCCTGAACTGAGTAATTGTTTCACATTTTTATTTGCTTGGTTTTCCCTGGGCTTCACCAAATGCTTTGCCCAAGTATATATCCTTTCTCTACATGTTCAGACACATCTGGTATTCTCTCAGTTTCCTTTTTTTTCTTGGGAGATATCCCTCCTGGAGCCCAGCGCCCTCCTGCTCTGCCTTGGACTGGATGGTCTCTAAACCTGCTGCATAGCCACCTTCCTGGAAATTTCCTTTTCTTCTCTGAGTTGGAGCCCACTTCCTGAAATTCATATTTCCTTCCCTGGCTTTCTCGTTCATTTCAATAGGGAACATCGAACATCCTCCCTAAGGAATGATGTGGGGAGGGAAATCTTTTGAAATATTACATGTCTGAATGTGACTTTATTCTCCTTTGAACTGATAGTATGGGTAGGTCTAGAATTATAGGTTGGATATCGTCTTGCCTTAGGATTTTGACAGGCTTGCTCCACTGTATTCTTGGTTCAGAGCTGCTGTTGAACATTGGATCCCACTCTAGTTCTTGATCCTTTGCCTGTGACTGTTTTTCCTTCTAGAAATTTCTAGGATTTTCTCTTTACTACTGTCCTACAGCTCTGGGAAATTTTCTTTGATAATTTCCTCGCTTTTTTTGTTTGTTCTCTATTTCTGGAACTCATATTAATTAGATGTTGGCTCTCCTAAATTTATCTTCTTTTTATCCTTCCTCTTCTATTTTCCAACTCTGTGTATTTTTTGCTCTATTTCCTAGAAAAGTTATTTGATTTTATATTTTAATTATTTAATAGAAAATGTTTTGCTTTTGCAATCATATCTTTAATTACTAAGAGGTCTTCCTTATTCCCTTACTATTCCTTTTTTTGTTTTTCTTTTAAGATGCCATATGTCTTTGTTCTCTCTAAGAGTATTACAGTGCAGTTTTTTTGTTTGTTTTTGTCTGCATTTTTCTTCTGCTGCCTGCATTGTCTCTGTTTTCCCTAAATTCCTTTCATTTTTTTCCTTTGATATTTCTTTCACTAGAGGTTTTCTTCAAATGTTTAGTAATCACTGGTTTCCCACACACATTTAGGGCAAGGCACTAAAAAGTGAACTGAAAGCTCTGTATGAGTGTTGACTGTGGACTAGCGAGTTTCACTGTCTGGTTCAGTGTCAGGGAACAAGGCCAATTCACTGGGGACCCTATATGGCACTACCTGGAGGTCTTCACTTTGGGCTAGGCAGTTTCTCCAAAGAAGACTCGTCTGATCTCTGGCCTTGCGGATCAATATCCTGGGAGCCAAGCTGTGAAATGCAGGTTGGTGATGGTGGTAGTGAGAGGTCCTCATTATTCAGTATTTATACTATCACTTATTCTACCTTCCTTCATTACAGAGCCTCACGCCCTGCCTCCGCTGTGCCAGACACCCCAAATCTAGGCCTTCTCTGGCTTCCCTCCCTAGGAAGCAAAGCTCCCATCTTCTGTTGGTGTGGAGGAGGGGACACAGGGCCTAACCACTCTTTAGGAAGAATTTTACTAATCTTCAGAAGTACATTTACATGTGAATTCCTCAGCCTCTCTAGGGTTTTGTGGCTCAAATAAGCTTGCATCTTATTTTTACCTTCTTTCCCACCCAACACACAGAAATGAGCTTTTTCTTTTCTTTTTTTTTTTTTTTTTTTTAGCTTTCTCTAGTCTGCTCGAGTCACCATTCACTCATCCTCTCTTCATCTTTTGACATTTGGTTGACATTTCTCATCTGCTGTTATTGCCTCTGTTTGTCACTGTCCTTCTGTGTTTATACCTCTTTGATTCTTTCACAGTTGGGCGGGGGGAGTTGGAGTGAAAGGAGGGGTTAGAAGAAAACATGCATATGCTTCTCTGGAAGTCCAAACCAAAAGCCCTCATTGAAAATGCTTTGGTTTTGTGATTCTAAGATAACCCAAAACCACTGCTGTTGGACAGCTGTTACCTGCTGGAATAGAATAATCTTTGCTCCCCTATTCAGAAATAGGATGTGCACACCACCCACCTCCAGCCCCCTGGAGGTTCTCAATGAAAAAGGATGCAGCTCCTTTGTGTGTCCTATGGGGTCTCTAATGACAGAGGCTCTAAACAGCACCACTGTATTAAAACACACATGCTCTTTATAGGCAAGAGGTCACTGCTCGACAGTATGAATCATCCCGGCTTGACTTTCTTACCCCAAAAGAACAGTCATGTTTATCTATTCATTTGGTCTGAGAGGTTAGGAGAAAACTTCCTGTTCTGACTCCAACCTTGTCATTGTCCTGGCCATGATCTTCCTGCCTGAGGCTTTATCATCACCCCAAGTTGAGAGTCAGACACAAGAGAGGTAAAGGAGTGTAAACACTGAAATAAGTATCATGGTGAACATACAGGTGACTAATTCACTACTACTTAATTAAATGAACATGAATTATATTTTATGGTTATATACAATTCCCTGAGGATTTAAAGTTAAGTTCCAAGCAAACATTCTCATTTTATATAGAAAATGAGGTTCACAGAACTTACTGAAGTGTGTTTCAAATAAACTAGCACTTTTTGTTTGAAATCAGTAAGAATGGATATTTACAGAAGTCAATCCTTCCTTTCCCATATCTTTCAATTATAAGAATTTGGAAATGTGACAAATTCAAGGTATAATATTTCTTTTCACCACCAAATGAGCATCCGGTCAAATTTTTCACTTAGTCTTTTACTCTTGCCAACCCCTTTTAATGGGTCATGTCAAAACTCTAAAATACCTTTAGAGATGTACAACATGACACACACACACCAACAAACCAACAGGAGCAACATGCTAGACCTACCTGTTGAAATAAGAAGTAACTACTGCCCCCGCTACAGTCATTTGCTGGCACGCAAGAATGAATTCGCTAGTCCAGATGAGGCCAATTAAATGGTACCACCACATATACCGAATGCCCCAAAGAGGCTTATATTCCACTTGGCCACCTTCGATAACCTGGGCAGCTCCTAAAGTTTAAAACACAAACATGTTTTACACCCATGTTTTCCTAATCATGGAAGATGGTACAATAGGCCATGCTTCCTCATGCCTGGCCTTTGGCATAACATGAAATATAAACAACAAAGAAAGTTTGAAGCACCCACCATAATTTAACATGCCCATAGCAAAAACTAAAAAATTCTGAACACATATTTAATTTATAAATGCTATCAATAATGATAATTACAGTGACTGATTTGTAAGCAATTTGTAAGGCACTTGACATATACTTTAATGTTCATCCTACTTCATAGATGTGAAAACTGAGGTTTAAATGAGTCACATAACTTTGTAAGGTCTCACTGCTCATGATTACCGGAAGACAACTGTAAAACCAGACCCAATGGAGTCAAAACCCATGGTTTTTCTCCCACATCACTTTGTAATAAAATACAGCTTATGAGGATGAAAGCCACACAAAGCTTGTTAGAACCACGTTACAGAATCCCAATTCACCAAACTTAGCCTTTATAAAATAGACAAAAATCGTTATTGTTTTTAACAGCTCCCCAGTACAATAGATTTCTAGATGTTCTCCCCTCATTATATTAAATAAACCACTGTAAGAAGGTAGGCACTTTGGTCTTTGGTATAATCTACAACCTGAAAAACTTTTAAAGATAATTCCATATTTTTTCCATAGCTAGAAATTGCTTTTAGGTTCATAATACATGTATTTTTAGACATTCACAGTAGAGTCTGTGTAAAGGAAAAGGGAGAAGATAATCCTGCTCTAGAGCAAACTGACTTTACAAAGGCTGGTCTTAGTTCCTTATACTCTATGTTCTGCTGAACAAGAATCACATTATCAGAAAGAGTGAAGCAGCCTAATTTACAGAGACATTCATATTTCATCAAACACACTGGGCTCATTCTGGCCTTGAGACAATCTCTCAGGTAAGGCACTGAAAAATGCTTCTGCTTTTTCAAAAGGGATGTGTTTCAGAAAAGCATTCCCAGTTCCAAAGCAGGTGACCTGACAGGCACGTTTAGGTGGATGAGGTCAGTGGAGACTTGGAGAGCCACTCCCTGGAATATCAGGAGGCACAGGGCAGCCAACAAGCACTTGGCTGCTGCTGCAGGTCCATAGGTCCCAGGGACAGACTGCAGCTTTGCAAGAATAGGTCTATAACAAACAATTTAGAGGTGAAGGACTTCTCCATGGAACAAGAGAAATGATTTTCTCAACAGAGAAGAGGTAAGTGCAAAGGCCCTGGATGCTAAGAGGAAAGGATCTCTCCTTGTGGCTGCCCTGTGCTGCCCACAGAGCATTCATACACATCACAGCTCCACACGAGGATGGCGGCAGTCAGCAAGTGGAAAGCAGCTAAAGTGATAAGACCCATGCAGGCCTTCAAACCCTTGGCATTCCCCAAGGTAGCAGAACCCTTAAGTTATCTTCAACTGGTCACTTGTTTTTGAATATCTTTATTGAAGCTATCTTTATTTATTCTTCTGGTTCAGTTATATCAGATTGTTTATAGATTTTTGTTTAGGACAGAGTTTCTCAAGCTCTAAGCATATCAACTGGCATTTTGAACCAGATAAATCTCTGAAGGCAGAGAGGGGAGATGTTTTGTGCATTGTAGGGCATTTAGCAGCTTCCCTGGCCTCTACCCACTCGATGGTAGAAGCATCATCCCTCCCCTCCTCCAATTATGACAACGCAACATTGCCTCCAGACATTGCCGAAGTGCCACCTGGGGAACAAAATCGCCGCTTGAGAATCACTGCTTTAAGCAAATACTCTCTGCAGTCTGGCGCTCTGGCTTCACTCTGGGTGAAAGCCTAGGATCAAGTCTCTGGGTGGGGCAGGCGTGTTTATGTGCACATGACTGCCCTCTGCCGGATGGTGGGGACAGTGCAGGCAAGAGCCCTATAAGTGACTGCCGCAGCTATTGCTATGGATAGCTAATGGGACCCCGACTACAAACAGATAGATCCAAGGTATGGTGGGTCTCAGAGACCATGAAAGGACATTGGGAGAGGACCTGGCTGCAGTCTCAGCTTTGTCATGTGTGATAAGCAACCTGGGTCTCAGTTCTCTCAATGGAAAGATGAAGAGGTTAGACAGATAAGTTGAACCCTGGGGCCATGGTTATAAGTTTGGCCATGACAGTCACACAGGCTAAGGTGCACACCTCTGAACCCTTAATGAATGACAAGCTCAAGCAGGTATGGGACTTATAAAATCTATGTTTCATTGACTGCAATCTGAAGATATTAATATCTACTTCTTGCTCCCTTGGTGATCCCATCCAAGCTCATAACTAAATGTCATACATGTAGCTGTGATGAGGACTAACTGGGAAAGGCACTTGGAATAGTAAGTACAGTACAGGGTTAACTGTACAGTGATAACTGAGGTACAGGCAAATATGATTCCAGTTCTGAAGTTCACAAACCTTTATTAAGCATAAAATGTACACTGGAATTCTGCTGGACATTAGCTATTAGGGGAAAAAATGAAAGAGGCAAACAAAACCCCAAAAAGATACTATCAAAATGACTACAGGAATGTACATGTTGCTGTTGGTCTAATCATCTCCTCTTCTTCTGGAATGTTTATAATTTCTCCTCCAACCTCTAAGAGATTTTTCCCCCATCTTCACTCTCAGTCAATGACCTAATTTCTGGTTTCTCTAAGAAAATTTTAGCAATCAGAAAACTTCTGCTAGTGCCTACCCCTCAATCTACTTGCTATCAAAAAGAATTCATAATCCGACACCCTTTACTATGATAAACTCTCTGTGATCCTTGGGCCAACCCCCCACTAGATCCTCTCTCACCTATTGAAGATATCTCTTCAGAAATCCTCTTCCTCTTCCTTGCTTCATCAAAGTACTCTCTGTGAATCATTTTTAATTCTCCTGCATCTTTTTAAAAATCCGCTCCTGACTCCTTTTCCTCCTCCAGCTTCCTTGCCATTCCTTTGTTCTTCTTTATAGCCAAATTCCTCAAGATTGTCTCCATGTACTCTTTCCAATTCTCTCCCATTTCTTTTCAACCTCTTTCAATTATAATCTCCTCCACACTTCTCTGAAACTGCTTGTTTCACCTCCATGTTGCTAAGTTTAACGGTCAGTCCTTAGTTTAGTCCTTACCTTATTCATTAGCAGCATAACACGCTGGACCATTCACGTCTCCTTGAAACCCAACACCAAGTTAAAGGACGGCACACTTCCTCTCCTCCTGCATACGGGTGGCTCCCTTTCAGTCTCCTTCCCTTGTTCTTTCTCATCTCTGGGACCTTTTAATGTGAAAGTGACCAGGGCACAGCCCTTGGATTTCCCATCTTCTCCCTCCACATTCCTTCTAACCTCATGGTTTTAGGTACTATTTATATGTTCCCAAATTCCCAAATGTAGAGCTCTCATTGGGACCTCTCCAGAAACTTCAGACTCAAAGAGCTAACTGCCCACCTGACATCTCCACCTGGTTGCCTAAAAGACACCTCACTTAACACAACTAAAAATGATCTGATGCTCCCTAGTCTTGCCCTCTCTCAGGTGATGATAATCACATGCTCCAGTTGCTAAAAAAGACCCAGTGTTTTCCCCAACTCCTCTTTATTTCACACCCCTCAACTAATATATTATGAAATCCTTTAAAGTAGAGGCTGAATCCAATGTCACACCATGTCCACAATTATGACCCTGTCCTAAGCCACCATCATCTCCTCCCTGGGTCATTGATATTCAGATATAAATCAGATCATGTCACTATTCTGCTTAAAACTCTGTAATGACTTCCCAAAGATTAGAGAGTTCTCAATGAGTCCTCCAAGACCTCAGGACCTGACCCTTGTGGCCTGCGCTCTCCTCAAACACTCCACTCCAGCAGAACGGGCCTCCTTGCTGTGTCTCCAGCACCCTAGCCTCTTGCTCTCCCCTTTGCCAAGAGCATTGTTCCAGAGCTTCATGTCTCTGCCCTCACTCCCTTCAAATCTTTACTGACATATCACCTTCTCAATGAAGCCCTCCTCATTAATCAAATTTAAAGTTGTACCCCTTCTTAAGTATTCCCATTCCTCTTCTCTATTTTATTTCTCTCTGTATCACTTATCAATGTTTAAAGTACTATCAAATTCATTTCCTTATTTTATTTCATTTCCCTCTAGCTTCCAAACTGAAAGAAAAGCTGTATCTCCAGTATCTATAACAGGTTCTAATACAGTAAATGTTCAATAAATATTTGTTGAATGAATGAATGAACCAACCTTCCTCAAATAATAGATCCTATCATATAGAAATTTGAGATGACGTTGTGGAGATCTTCCTAGAGATTGTCAACATGACCTAGAAGAAATTCATCATGAAGCTAGCTATTATCAGCAAGCTTTAAAACATTTCAAAACACTAAGGTGATTCTTATGATCAGTGTAAATGAAGACAGTCCAGCTGGTTGTGATAACTTCCCAGAGGAAGCAGGCCCAATTTGGAAGGGCTCCACTTTCTGGCACTTTCTGTTTACTGGACCTCTTCCATCAAATTGGCCCAAGTGTCCTGCTGGACCCCTGGCCCACTGACACCCATCTTTCCTGTGTCTCCCACAGGCTCAGCTTCTACTCTGATGGCATGAGGACTAGGGAAAAGAGAAGAAAATCCATTGACAGTGCCTGTAATTTTCCAAGTTCTTTTTAGGTATAACATATCACTTAATATAGCACAGATATGACCTTGCTTTCTGATTAAGCTACACTTACTGAATTCACTCAGGGGCTACACACTGAGTGACACAGAAAAAGAAAGGCACAGTTCATGCCCTCAAGACGTTTGTTTTGAGATAACACAGGAGTCATTTTCTTGCATTACTGTTTTTCACAGGACTTATCACCACCTAACATATTTTTACTTATTTATTTCCTTTCCCCCCACTCTCTAGTGCTTTTGTTTTGTTCTTTACTGTATCACCAGGACCCAAGGCACATAGTAGTCATTCAATTAATATCTGTTGAAAGAATGAAGAATATAAAAAATGCAAAGAAAATGAAGAAGAAATACCTAGGTATATCAGGTAGATTTATAGAAGATTTTCTAAGAAAGAGAATACTCAAAAGACTTCTTGAAGGGTGACTAGTTTGCCAAGCTATTTGGGGTAGAAAGCTGGGGTCAGAGTGGGAAAAGGAAGGGATTCTAGATGAATATCACATCAAATCAGTGTAAATGGAGTGCAAAGGCACAGAGATATTCATGGAGATTACTTCCCTTGCGCCTTCCCAAATGGACCATTGACTTCTGAAAAACGGAAGCTGCAGGGAGAGAAGGAGCTGGTGCTGGACTGAATGTCAGTGTGTATCACCACACCCACTGTTTCCTTTGCTGACTCCCCCCACCCACAGTTAACACCCCTTCTTGGTGAAGGAAGCAATGAGTGATATACATTATGGCATCAGCTCCTTCTCTGGTTTGAGACCACACTTTGAACAGCATAGCTTTAGAATGTGAATTTTAAAAAACAGAGATACTTAGCCCTATTTCAAATCAAGTGAATCAGAATCTCAGAGGGTGGGGCACAGCACTGTACCATAATGAAGCACCATGAAGCACCACATCTCTGGTGGAAAACCACTGCTTAGCTAAGACAGGAGAACGGAGGATACAGTATGGTCTCTTAGTACCAAGTGAATTTTGGTGTGGGTTTGCCTTAAACTTAGGCTGGCTCTGCTGAACAAAACAGTTTCTTAGGGTCTTTCCTAAGTTCTTCTTTATCACCTACTGATTTGACAGGAGTTGGTAAATTACCCTGGATAAAATTTAAATCCCAAAGAGACATTTGATAAGATTCTTTCTATAAGCTTTTTTTTATGTTGTCATTTTTCCTAAAGTGTTTTCAGTCCTTACTGAATTTATTCTCTAATGAAACACAAATTTAGCTTCTTTAAAGCCAATACAAAAGAGGAAGAAGGATTTTCCCGCTTTCTGCCATAACAGAGCCCCAAATGTTGTCACTGCTGTCATCAGATGCCTCTAGTTCCATGAGAGGTTTGGTCCCCACGAAAACTAACCAATGATTCCAAAATGATGAAGGTTTCTGTGCCTGATGCAAGGTGAGGGGACCCATACCCACTGCCCTTACCTGCGGTCCCCAGGCTCAGGAGCACAGCCACCCAGAGGACCCAGAAGAAAACGAGGATTGCAAATGTCCACAGTGGCTGAAACAGCAGGAGAGGAGAGCCGCTGATGGCTTTATTTGTAACCCGGAAAATTTCAACTGCCAATTGCATTCTCTTTCTCAGGACAAAAATCAAGATGAGCAGAACTGCCTGGTGAGAAAGGGGTTAGAGTAAATGACTCAAAATAATGAAGAACTGAGAAGGGCTTAAAACAAACCCTAATATTTTACTGCCATCTCAACAAATAGCTCTTTTTGAGATAGCTACTCACTGCTTTTCTGATTGCTGAATAGATAAATTCTCATACACGAACTGAACATCTGCTATGTGCTGGTCCCCAAAGGCTAGATTTAGCAGCTGTAACAACGAATGAGACGCAATCCCTGCCCTAAAGGAGACTGCAGTCTTGTTAGAGAGCAAGAGAAAATGAGAAGAAGGTTCTCCAGGGTCGAGAACTGTCTTCTGTCCACCTTCCACCCTCAACACCAGAGAGACTTGGTGAAAGCTGAAGGACTGCAAAAGGCAGGAAGCACAGCGTGAGGGAATGGATGGCAGTTAGGCTTCAAAATCACCTCTGGTGCCTCTTCGCTCCTGGCCTTGGCTCCTTGCATATAAATATCACATTAAAGAAACACCCACTCTCCACCCCACGTGCTGGCCCAGCCCCTGCCATCTTTCATCCCCTGCGCTGGCAGGGTCTTTTGAGGAGTGACGTTGCCATGGGGGCTGAGCCTTGACTTCACTCTTCTGGGCTCTAAGCTGCCTACTGCTGCATTTCGGCCTGTGCTCCTAGGCTGACACCCTAAGGGAAGCCTTTAATACCATGGACACTGGTTTTCCTCATTGACAATAGCAGTTATATTGAAAACATTTCAGTATTAGTTACAGGCAGCCCCCATCTTTCCAGAACAAATTCAAGCTGATTCGTAAGGCAGCTGGGAACTCAGAAGATAGGGACACATCTCCACCCAAGTGGTCTTGGTAGCAGATGAGATTCAGGCCACAAGGTGGGACTCTTGGGGTCTCTGCGGGGCCCCGACATGTGAGGTGGGCATGAGGGAAGATGGGTGAGATGGAGGCTCCAAGGCGAGCACGAAGGTTTGAGGGCCTCCTTTTGCTTCTATTCCTCTCCTGCTGATGTGGGTTTCTCCTCTCCCTTGTCTGGGAAAGCGAGAATAAGAAGCAGGGAGTGAGAGAGAAGACAGGCAGCCAATAACTCCTCTCTCCATTGGACACCAGCTAACGCAGGGGACAGGGAGTGACTAGGGGACATAACCTGGATCTCTCTGTCCTCCTTCCCGCACCTTGTGCAGGGCTCTGCGGAATTGAGCCTGCGCTGGCAGGAGGAAGCTGGCAGGCAGGGGATTCCCTGGGCATGGCCGTCCTCCTGCTCCACAGGCCTCCCAGCTCTCCAGCCTCGGGTCTCCAGCCAGGCAGCACTCGGGGGTCTCTCTGGTGAAAATGCCAGCTTCCATGATGGATGACCCACGGGAAGAGGAAAGGCCACACCCCTGTGGGCAAGCTTGCAATACTTTTCCCATTGAACAGATGAGACAACTGAAACCTAAGAAGCCGAGTCATTTCTCTAAGGTGACAGAGTGGATGGTGGGCGTGGATTTGAACATAGGCCCAAGACTACAAAGGCCAGGATCTCTCCTATGTGCCGTGTCACGTCACTCCTTGCTTTGTGACCCACCACATCCTGGGACATGTGCTCTGGGTGTTGTGTCTTTCTGGCTCCCTTGCTTAGTGCAGGGCCCCGTGCACAGTAGGGCTCAGTAAACGGTGATGGTGATGAAGAGTCTAGCGCTCTCACAAAAATAAGCTCATCCAGCAATTAGCAGTGACCTGCGTGCCAAATGAAGGCATACGACCTCTGGTTCAAGTCTACCCTTTATACTGGCCATGGAGTGGGCCTCACAGACACAGGTAAAAACAGCCCCTCTGCTCTCAAGCTTCCCCTTTCACTAGCCTTACACACCTTAAGGAAGAACATTCACCTCTGACCCTGGCATCTGGGTGGCCATTCATGGTTCAGTGTGTGAAAACAAAAGATGCACTGTGGAGGGCTCAGAGAGGGAGGGGGCTCTCTCCCCTACTCCCAACCCTGCCCCACCCCCCATGCCCAGCAGCGCATGGCTAGGGGTCAGGGGTCCCTCTCTCCTCCAGCCCTCTTCACAAGCCCCGGTTCAGCCGTGGGCCTGGTCCTTGCCTGAGGCAGAATGGATCCGGAGCTGTACTTCATCTCACACTTGCTCCCGAGACAGTTTATGTGAAGAACTCAGACCTGAAACCTCACTAGAAAATGTGAAGACTGTACAAACATGGGAGCTGAAGGATTTCCTTAGAAGAGAGAACCGAGTTGTGAGAGAGCCTGTGTCTGCTGAAAGACTGGATGGGTTTGTGCAAACCCTGGGTTGTTGCTCCGCCACAAAATGGTTAGCAAGCAACACTAGCAAAGACGGCCTTCCGAAAACTCCTCCAGACCCTCTCCAGCGCCCATCTAAGACTACCCAGGGAGTAACCAACCACCCTCCCCCAATAGCCGCATCCACTGCCTCAACAACTCTGTTTGCCTGTTTTCAACTACAGAGTTCACAATGGAGGCGGCAGTTGCTCTGAGCACCACAGTGACCCAGGTGCCAGTGGGTTTAGAAGCAAAGGGCCCTATGTGCTCAAGGGCAGTGTGGGCTGTCACACCCTGGAAAGAGCAGAGCATCCATCCTCCCAAACAGGAAACAGGGACTGTTGTGAGTCAGTCTCCCTTCAGTGTCCACCTTACAGCCACTACTGGTAAAAATGGTTCTACAAGGACAACAAATCGGCCCAGGTAACAAATTAACCTCTGCAAGATGGCAGAAATGATTTGGAAAAAAGGAAGACTTTTTTCCTTATTTTTTGAAGGTTTTGATGTATCCCTATGTAGAGATCTCACATAAAAACAGAACTGTGTGTGTCCATTCACTGCGCGAATATGGATGCACACTTTGAAGTGAAAGAAAATCACATTCTGGCTGTTTCTGGCTATAATCCAGTTATTTGGATTTCAGAGTTCGGCTGGCTACTTGACTTCCTACTGGAAGCACATTTCTTACCGTGAGAACTGTAGATAAAATAGCAAACCCCAGCAGGCACGTCATGTTTTCCCATTCGGTGTCCAATGCTATGCTGAGGTCATTGGTGTAGTCATGATACAGCCACCATAAGACACTGCAGACGACTAGAACGAAAAACACCGCAGGCTCAGCACCTGCCCTCAAGTGACCACCCTCCCCGCATCCAGACATGCAGGGCCACCTAACAGGTGTACTGGCTCAGGCAGTGGGTCCCAAATCCCTAGGCTTTACAGCAAGACTGACTCTCTGAAAGAGCTGGGCAGGGCCAGGGCAGCCCCCCGAGGACCCCTCAGACCTGGAGTGGCTCCTTGTCTTTGGGAGGTACAGTGGGGTGATCCCAGATTACAGGTGTGTCCCATCACCCAGCCCAAATTGGGTCTGGGTGTGAGCAGGGAAGAAACTGCATTGGTAGGATGGTAAGAGAAGCGACATTAGAGTGCAAAGTCTAAAACTTCTGAATGAGCTCTGCTGGTGACAATTCCTGCAGGAGCCTGGATCCGAAACTGGCATCTACAAAAATGAGCAGATACTGTGACAGCGCAGACGCTCCACATTTAGGCACTAACTGCTACCTATGCCACAGTCACAGTAACTGAGAAGATCACAGATGTCCTTACTAATCGAAGATGGGAAAGCATTTCTCTCCAGCCATGTGCATGTCCTCCAGCCCATGCACCCTGTGGACCTGTGAGCCATGGGGCTCTAAGTGGCTGAGCGCACACCTAAGTAATGGGAGAATGAAACACTGTGGCTGTACCAATGACTGAAAACTCGACTACCCCAGAATAGTTGGTAAATAGCCATTGCCTGGAGCCTCCTCCATGCCCTTGCCTCTTGGACACCCTCTCCACAATTCCTAGATGGGCCCCAGATCCAGCAATAAAAACAGTGGGCACAGGAGAGGGTCTCCAGGCTCCAAGCTCAAGGCCTGCATTTCTTTGGATGTGACAATGTGGGCATGCCATGTTGGTGGTGTCCACGAGTGATGTGCAAGTTCAGAAGAAATCCTTTAGGAGGCTTCTAACGGGTATTGGAATTGTCTTTTAATGGTGTGGATGCCGGGTCACTCTGAGCAGGCTCGTCTTGGGGGTGGAGCATGGAAGAGACAAGAATGGGCATTAACTCTACCATCATCTGTGAGACATACGCTACTCCCTTTGTCCTCTCTCGGCCTGTCTTATGTGTATCCTAATGCAGTTGGATGAGAACACCTCTAAGATCCCATTTAGTTGTGGCAACTTTTAAGTTCTATACTTAACTGAAAGCCTTTTCATTTAATCAAAAAGAAACAAATCAAATGGAAATACTTACACAACAATCCCAAAATCACCAAAGCAATGAAAGTGTGAACCAAAAAGGTTGTCACAAATCGGAAGGTGAACATCATGGCCAAAGACAAGGCTGAAAGGTTAAGCATAACATAGAAATTACAACAACAACCAAGGTGTGCAGGCAATGATGACCAAACCCCTCCTAAGAGATCTGAAGCACAGAGAGTCCAATCTGCTATAGTTTCCAAAAGTGCAAGCATTCTTCTTGAATTAAAAAAAAAAATTTTAAAGCAGGTACTGTTCCCAAATACCTAAAACATATTTTTCTTTTAAGAAAAAATAAATCATTAAAAATTTTTTATTATACTTAACTCTCTTGATTTTATACCAGCTTATGCAAAGCTCTCACTTTAAGTGATTTCAGATATTCTTATTAAATAGAAAAGATTAATTCCTTTAAAAATGAAAAATTTATCATTCTAATTACATGGCAAACTGCATGTGTAAAAAAAACCCTGCATATTATTTTTCAATATTTGAGTTTTTAAGCTTATAAATTTATTCTAAGTATTACAGTGAATTTAGAAACACTATTTTTTTCTAAACAAGAAATCAGGATTACATATAGATGTTTCAGTGTAGTGGTTAAGAACATGGGTTTGGAATCAGTTCTGGATTGTCTCAGCTCTGCCTCCTTCACTACTGACTGTGTGACCTTGGCCAAGTCACTTAGCTTCTTCGAGCCTCAGCTTCTTCTCCTACAAATGGTTACAGGATTCTGCTGAGGTTTGAATGATGTAAGTATAATGCCTGGCACATCTCGGTCATAACAACTCTGGTGACTAGTTAGGCATCCCAAGCACTCAGAAATTAGTAACTTTGGTACTGAAATTATGGAAAACTCAATTTGTAAACTGGCAAAATGATGTTAGTATCTGACCAAAGAGTTTCTTTCAACGCAGGTTGGGAGGCAGCCACTGGGGTAGATAATGGGCCATTACTACTGACTACAACAGCAGAGGGTATTAATTTGTTCAAAAGGATTAACCAACTCTTAAAGGGGGGCTCATTAAGCTGAAACATAAAAAACGAGAAATCAAAGGGTTAAGAGGTGTGTTGCATTTCTACAAAGGCCTGGAAAAAGCATGTCCTGCTTAAGGCCTTGACCTGCCTACAGCCCAAGGCAGGGATGTTCCTTGTGAGAGCCGGACATGTCAGGTCACTGCTGTCTGATGCTTTTAGACCTGGAATCATACACCACCTTCCCATGTTCACCAAGCCTTCCAATCTGGCTTGCCTACAAGTGGAGGGCACCCTGGACCAAAGACATCTGGTCCCCCTGACAGTTGTACTTTCCGTGCCCAATTTGTAAACTGGCAGCCTGCTTTGCACATCCATCCTTATGCAGAGCTGAGGACCAGGCACTGGAACATGGTCACTACATTAAGGCCCCCCAACTAGTGAGGGCTCTTGGCAGGGAGCCAGCTAGTCTTCCACTAATTACTGTCCCATCTCCCACTTGAACCTGAAACATTGAAAATATCTATAAAGAAAATTTACAAAGTGAAATTTTATGTTTAAGTCAAGAGTCTAATTTTCACTATACAATGTAGATAAATACAAGAAACTGTGATAATCCATAAATCGTCATGAAATAAAAATAATTACCTAATGCGAGGGTGCACAGGCCAAGGATTGTGTCTCTTCCTGACATTATTCCACTTAGAATTTGATGGAGGGTGTCAACGTCATTTATCAAAACAGACGCAAACAGGGAATAGCACTCTGGCATTTGAGGGATGCACCGGTTAAACAAGGGGAAAGACTTGCTAAAAATAAAAGATGGAATAAATGATAAAGAGGTTTGTTTATTTATCTTTTAAAAATGATATTTGTTTAAAATTCTCAATGACCCAGAAAGTATAAGAGATAAAGTAATAGAAAGAGGTTTAGCACCCTGTGTGCCAAGTACATCCTTGGGAAAGCTGGGTGACAATGCTGCTAGTGATTAGCTGACGCTCTTGATGATTAATGATAATGGGGATCCCTAGAAACCAGAAACCTAATCTTGGAGAGAAACTTCACTGATCTCAAACACCAACTTCAACACTTTACGTTTAGGTCTAAGATTTACCTCAAAGTAATTTTATGTATGAGGTACAAGTTCTCATACAAAATGACCAAGAGTCATTTTTTTTCCCATCTTTCCACTTATTCCTGCACCATTATTTGAAAAGACTTCCTTTCCCCATGAAATTGCCTTGGTACTTTCACTACAAATCATTAACCATGTATATACAGTTCCATTTCCGGGCTTTCTTCGTCTATTTATCTATTTATCTATTTGTCTATCCTCGTCTCAACATCACATTATCTTAATTGCTGTAACTTTATAGTCTTAAATTCAGGTGGTGAACCCTCTAACTTTAGTCTTCAAGAATTTTTTTGTGACCCAAGGACTTTCGTTTTTCTGTATTTTTCAGAATGAAATTGTCAATTTCTACAAAAATTATATTGGGAGGACTGTATTGAACCTACAGAACAATGTTTGAAAGAAGTGACATCCTAACAATATTAAAAATTTACAATTCATAAATAAGGAATATTCCTCTACTTATGTAGGTGTTAATGTCTCTCAGAAATGGCTTTAAGTTTTCAATTGAGGTATTCCACATTTTCTGCTATATTTATTCCTAAGTATCCTATATTTTTATGCTGCTGAAGACAGACTTAAAAAATTATTTCCTAATTATTTGCTGCTAGGATACAGAAATTCAATTTGACCTTGTATCTTACAATTTTGCTAAATCCACTCAGTAGTTATTTTTTAGATTCCTTTGGATTTTCTATGTAAATAATCAGGTCAGCTATGATATATGTGGTTTCATCTCTTCTTTCTTCTTTTCCTTACTTTATTGCAACTCATCCGTTGGACCTCCATTACAACGTTGAGTGAAAGGAATAAGGGCAGATATTCTTGCGTTATTTTTAGTCTTAGGTGTAAAGTATTCAATAGTTCACCATTAAGTGTAATATTAATGGTAAATTTCTCACCGATACCCTTTATCTGACTGAGAAAGTACTGTGTTATTCCTAGTTTACTAATCTTTTATTTAAAAAAAAAAAGGCTAAATAGTGTTACATTAAATGATATGCTGCAGTTTGTTTAAGCAGTCCTCTATTGACAGCCATTGTTTTTAGTCTCTTGCTATTATGGTGCTATTATGGACACTGCAGTGAATAATCTTATACATATGTCCTTCCACACTGGTATAAGGATAATGTAGATTAAATTTCTAGATGTAGTGATGCTTGATTAAAAGGTATGTGCATTTATCACTGATGAATAGTGATAAATGGCCTTCACTGCTTCGGCAGTATATGAAAGGGCCTGTTTCCCCACACCCTTGCCAATACAGTGCACTATAAAACCTCCAAGATGCTGCCGGCCTACAGTGCAAAAATGTCAGCCTTAAATGGCATCTTCCCTATCCAGCCTCTTTTTGTATGTTTTTAAAAAGTTATGCTTCTTGTTTGAAGCAACTATTTATATTCTTATCTCATTTTGAGACCTCAGTCTATTAAAAGTTGATTAGCAAGACCTCTTACAAATTAGAGAAATTAACCTTTTTTATATGAATTGCAACTCATTTGCCTATTAATTTTACTTCATGTTCACGGCATACAGAAATGTTGGTTTTTAATGCAGCCAAATTTTTCAATTTTTATTTTATGTCTTCTGAGTTTCAAGTCATAGTTAGAAGCTTGCCTTAATTTCAGGTTATAAAATAATTCTCCCATGGCTTCCAGTACTTGGATGCCTACCCCATTGTCCTAACATCACTTGTTGAATAGTCCATCTTCTTGTCACTGATTTGAAATGCCTCTTTCATCATGTACTAAATTTCTGTAAGCATTTGGGTCTTTTCCTGAATTATCTGCAACCTCCCATTAACCTTCCTACACCTAAACTAGTACATAGTATTTTAATTATTAAACTTTAAATATTTTAAAAACTGGAAGGACTAGACCATTTTGTTGTTTTTTTTCCTCAATTTTTTCTTGATCATTTCTGTTTTTTTTTTAATTTTCTTTACAAACTTTCAAATTGGTTTATCTAATTTCTATTAAAATTCCTATTATTTTTACTTCAATCATTATAAATTTACAGCTCAACCTAGGGAGAAATGACATCTTTCTAATGTTGAATTTTACTATCAAGAACACAGGTGAGTGACGTCAAAAACATGGCAGATTGAGAGACGTCCCCAGATCTCTCTCCTTGAAATAATAAGCTAAACATCTGAAACTCAACAAAAAACACCCAACCTGCACACAAGCATGTCTGAGTGAGGGATCTGTGCATAATAGCTATCACAGGTCATAACCCTGGGTGTCAGGCGGTAGACTGGGATAAATAAAGAAGCTGCCTCTCGCAGCCTGAGCTCTCTACAGGAGGAGGGTGAGGCAAGATGATGGAGCAGGTTCCCTGCACAGCCTTGCCTGGGATATCTGTGAGTTCCACAGGGCCAGTGGCACTGCCAAGGGAGCAAGGCAGAAAGCAGAGAAGTGAGGACAGCATAGAAGCAGGTATGGCAAAGAAGCAATAGTTGATTATTACCAGACGTGGCTGTAAAACACACCCAACCCAGAGGGCCCTCCTCTCATATCCTTCAAGACCAAACACTGTGGAGCCCCAGGGGAATCTCAGCAAATGCTACCAAAACTGTCACTAATACTGACAGGAACTGAGACTGAGGGTAGCAAGCATTATTAAATATCTATAAGAGAAAAAAGGAATTAAAACATTATATAAAGCAGGGATCCAAGAGACTTAGACGCCACCTACTGGAAACCAAAAGAAAAACACCTTCTTTGCAACAAGCTAAAAAGAGAGACCTTTATATGATGAATCTTCTTTCTAAAAAAAGTAGAATACACTTTTATGCTCAGGTAGAGAAATAGTCCATTAAACACCATGAACAACCAAAGTGATAGGCATCTCAGAAAGAAAGAGAAAAATCTCCAGAAAATAAGCTTAAAGACACAGAAATATGTGACTTAAATGACAGAAAATTCAGAATGGCATTTCTGAAAAACTCAGTGAGATCCAAAACATTCCATAGCTACAATTTCAGGAATTTAAAAACAATCAGGCCAGCAGAATAGTTCTTTAGCAAGGAGAATGAAATCTCCTAAAGAACCAAATACAACTTCTGGAGATGAAGAACACTCTGAGAGAGATGAAAAATAGAATAGCAAGCTTAGAAAAAGGAGTCAACCAAATGGAGGAAAGGATCAGTGATTTTGAAGACAGAAATCTAGAAATATCTCAGAAGTAAGGAGAGAGAAACTGAAGAAAGAAAACTGATGAAAGAGAAACACAAGAACTAGCTGATACCATTAGAAGAGGAAATGTAAGAATAATAGGCATTCTCGAAGGGAATGAAAAGAGCAGGGATTAGAAAGCATTTTCAGACAAATAGTTGACAAGAATTTCCCAAATATAAGGAATGAGCTGGAGCTTGGAATTTGAGAAATCAACAGAACACCCAATTATCTCAACTCAAAAATGCCTTCTCCAAGATACACTGTATTAAAATTATCAACAATCGATGACAAAGAAAGAATTCTCAGGGCAGCCAGGGAAAAGAAGACAGGAATCTATAAAGGAAAATCCATTAGATTATTGTCAGACTTTTCAGCAAAACCTTACAATCTAGAAAGAAATAGAATCAAATATTTTAACTATTAAATGAAAGAAACTACCAGCCAAGAATAATGTATCCAGCGAACCTATCCTTTAGATATGAAGGAGAAATAAAGACCTTTCCAGACATACAAAAACTGAGGAAATTCTCCACTATGAGGCCTACATTACAGAAAATACTGAAAGGGGTCAGCTCATCTAAAACAAAATGACAAAAAAAAAAAATATGACTATAAATAAGGTAGTCGACTAGCAGGCAGATAAAAGCAGAGGGGTGCAACCCTTACTAAGAATAGAGCATTATAAGCTTAAACAATAGGAAGAGATTTGCCATATGGCAATATAGTATTAACATTCAGCATCCAAAGGTACAAATTGAGACAATGACTGAAAAGGGTCCGGGAATTCAAATATCCAAATTCACTAAGAGAAATGGAGATAAGGCACATGCAGAAGAAACTGGACTACTATATAAATGCAACTATCCTCTACATATTCGTAATGGTAACCACACATCAAAGATACTTCAGAACAAGTTCTGAAGTATATAACATAAAACAAGAAGGACCAGAGGGAAGATCCACAAAACACAACCAAAAATACAAAAACAAAAACAAAAACAGACACAAAGACAAGGAAGCAATGAGCAATAGAAACACTGAGCTGCCAGAAGGCAAAAGATAAAATGGTTATAGGAAAACATCATATTTAAATAATCACCCTAAGTGTAAATGGACTGAACTCACAAATAAAACAGCAGAGTTGTAGATTAGATCAAAAAACAAAAACCAACAATATACTGCCTCCAGGAGACACATCCAAGTTCCACAGACAAATATAGACTTAAAGTGAAAGGGTAGAAAATGATATTTCAAGCAAATGGCATTCACAGAAAAGCGGGAGTAGCAGTACTAATATCAGACAAAATAGAATTCAAAATCAAAAAGGTAAAGAAAGATACTGAGGGACACTTCATAATGATAAAGGGAATCATGCACCAAGAAGACATAACACTTATTAATATCTATACTCCAAAATATGTAAAGCAATTACTAACAGAATTAAAGAAAGAATCAGACCAAAACCCTGGTTGCAATAAAAAAAGAAAAGCCAACAATTTCTACTTTGTGACAAATAGCTGGAGCATAAAAAATGCACGCAAACTACTTTATAAAACCACTCACTCTATAACAATTTATATATTACTTTTGCCAGCTCTAGTGTTGTCGTTTGAGGAGTATGTTTATCTTTATTGTTTGTTCAGTTTTTTCCTTTTTTAGCCTGATTTCTAACCCACTGTCTGTCATGTACATTGCAAATTATCTTTCCTGGTTTACTGTAGACTGTAAGCTCCCTACAGGCAGGGGCTCTACCTGCTGTCTTCTTGGTGCTCCCCACAATACCCAGAAGAGGCACAGACATGCACCATGTACCAAATCACTTTTGCTAATGGTTAAGGAAAAAGTATGGAAGTGTTTACCTTGGAGGAACAGGTAGCCTGGGACACAATGAGTCTGCATTTGGATTCTTGGTGTAGTTGGAAGAACTCAAACTATAAACACACAGGAAGGACCCTGGAAGCAGAAGATACACAGTCTGTACCATCTTCCTATGTTGTGCCCATGTTTCCAGGGGAACCAGTAAGAAAACCATGATCATTTTATGAAACTGATAGACAGAAAAAATCACTCAGATCTAGAACACAGGCCGACAGGCGACCTAGAGACAAAAAGGATGAGCATACTGTCTAAAGTCGAGTTAGGTCCTCTCTTTCTCATTCTCTCTCTAAAAAGCTCAAATTCACAACTAAAATGATTGGGACACTCTCTCTATGATTGGTACTAAAGTGATTTGAAGGTTATATTTTGTACAAGCTTGGTATTTTCAACCTGGCCTTGCAAATAACTTCTTAAAATCTGGCATACCATTTCAATAAGCAGATAAAGTTGGCAATGGGTTGCCTCCAATTTCCTTTCATTTGTGTTTAACACTTAAACCACAAATATGAAAAGGGGGTTCAGAGCAAGGTACTTCAGTTATATAAATATTTGGTACAGCTTACAACTATCCCACTGGTAGCCACAGGCCTCAACATTTTGATGAAAGAACATACTTGCTGGCAATTCAACCAGAAGCTGCGGGTTTCTGTCTAGGACTGGATGTGCCCATGTGCACAGAGCTCTTTAACCCCTGTATGACCCTGCCTTCAAGCTCTAAATGTCTGTTGTCTATACTCTCTATGGAAGACCACTACCTGCAGTGAGCAGTTTCAGGTAAATCTAAATAAACCTGAATGAAACTGAACAAGCTCAAGAGATAATGTTTATGGCCTTTTCCACACAAGAGGTACCCACAAAGAAGGACAATTTCTGCATTTCCAAAGAAAGCAATGTCAGGGTAAGGTGTCTCACGTAGGTCTGCACAGGTTAGCCCAGCATGGTCCCCAGCCTCAGGGGGATAAGCCTATCTCTCAGTGCCTACCACTGTTGTTTGCAAAGAGCTGGACATCTTCGAGGGTATTGAGCTGCTCTTCAGGACAGCTGGATACACAGAGGGCAGTGGAACCAACCCTCCCATCCTTGACTTGCAGATTGCAGGAATTCGTGAAGAACACGTGCCTTGGAGACAGAGGAAACAGGAGAACATCTTAGAGGATGTCTTCTCATTGGAATTAACAAAAATATGTACATGCTATCAAATGTGGGAATAACTAAGCAAACTTTTGTAATCAAACATTTCAGCATAATTTAATGTATATTATGCTTCCTGGGGGTCATCTAGAGAGTCACACAGCTTAGGAACCACACTCTAATGTCAACAAAGCTTCTCTTTTCCAGATTCATCATTTTCTGGGTGATAACACTCAGGAGTTATCTGAGGAAGTCACTAAACTGGGGCTAGCAATGGCAGCTCCCAGACCCATGCCCAACACCTCTCCAGGTTGCTAGGACCAGAGGGATGCCAAAGGAAGAGCCCTGTAGGTGGCCCTCTAGAGGAGGGATGGAGAGGTGTGCGTGTGTGTGTGCGTGTGTGCGTGTGTGCGTGTGTGCGTGTGTGTGTGTGTGTGTGTGCGCGCGCGCCTGTGTGCATGCATGCAGAAGGGAAGTCCTAGAAGCTTTTTTTTCTCTCCAACTGGGGATAAGAGAAAGGAAAGTGGTACAACAGAAGATGGGGGAACAGATTTCCTGGATGTATGATAAATATATACTTTATTATAAATAATTTTTAACTGTGGTAAAATACACATACCAATTTACCATTTTAACCATTTTAAGTATACAGTGCAGTGGCACTATGTACATTCATTTGTTATGCAACCATCACCACCACCCACTCATAGAACTCTTTTCATCTTGCAAAACTGAAACTCCCCACTGTCCCCCTACTCTAGCTCCTAGCAATCACCTTTCTACTTTCTGTCCCTACCTCACATAAGTAGGATCGTAAAATATTTTTCTCTTCGTGACTTATTTCACTTAGCATATCCTCAAAGTTTTTCCATATAGTAAAATGTGTCAGAATTTCCTTCCTTTTAACGGCTGAATAATAACTCATTATATGTACACACCCCATTTTGTTTATCCATGCATATGTTAATAGATATTCGGGTTGTTTCTACTTTATGGCTATTGAGATTAATGAAATATAGACTTTCAAAGTAGAATATTTATCAACACTGCACTATGAATATGGTGTGACAGAGAATATGGGTGCACTTGGGCAGCCCCTTCTTCCTCCTGTCTCTGCAAGTGACACCCACAAGTGCAGAGGGAATGCCCCCAAGTAATCCACACCCTGGAGTACAAAGATTCTCTCTCTGAGGCACCACTCGGGGGTAGAAGTGGCCTGGTCCGAGATTCGTACTTGGTGACTCCACACTTAAACTCAGGACTTATTTAGAGCCTAAAGATTTCTCTCCTAGGAGCTGCTCTTGATCATCAAATCCCCCAAATTACTGCAAGGCAGTCAGTCTCCATCTTAGAAAATCATGGCCAGGGAGTTCTCTCCCTTCAGGGTACTCCTGTCTTTTCTCTCCCATTCCAGTCTGTGTTGGTGTTGGAGGGAGGAAATTTGACTCCACAGTGCTGTGGTTGAGAACATAGACAGCGGAGGAGGGCGAGACACAGCCTTTCACAGTCCTCACGGAGATCCACTGAAACAATGAGGTAACCAATGTATACTTGGTAACATATAATTAGTTACATATTAATATTTTTTGATAATAATGGTAACAAAATTTACTAAGCCTTAGCTCATGCAGATCTCAATGGATTCTTAAAACAATCTTGTGAGATAGGTCCAATAAACCATACTTAAAAGGCTGAAAACTCAGCACAGAGAGGTTAAGTACTACCCCCAAGGTCATGCAGCTGGAAAGTAGTAGAGCCTGGATTTGATCTTCGGATTGCCTGATTCTAAAACCTGTGTCCTTACTGCCACACACATGCCTCCCTTTATGAGCCAGACTCACCAAGTTTTGAATAGGAAAACAGTTTCCAGTCTCAGAATGACTTAATTTACACAAAATTTGAAACATAGTGCCTCTGTAAGTTGGGGATTTACTTGAACACTTACTTTTTTAGGGTCATGTCCTGCCCTGAAAGAGGAGCCCCTTCTATTGGGGAGTTCTTCTTGCCACACACGTTGCCAAAACTGTCATAGCCGAAGAGGAGTCTTCCTGTGGCTCCAGCCACCACTGAGTAGCCCGTGATGAACATCTGGCAAAACCCAGGTGGCACATGAGAGCCTGGTCAAAGGTCCCCGCCCGCTCCGCCATCCCTTTACACTAACATAAAATGAACTCCCAGCATCACTGTACTTCTCGCCCTCAGCAACGCTGCCAGCCAGGACACTGCTGCTACTCTAACACTTACTTTAACAGGTCGGCCAGAAGAATGTTCTAAAACGCTGAAACAGATTCCTGTCTTCTCACCCTCTCCTCCAGGAATCTGTCATTTTCTCTTCTCAGGTCACCAGGACAGTTTTTCTGCCCTTGAGGTTTTTCTTTTACCTAAGAACACTGGGGTATGCTACTTCTTTCCTTAGTTTTTGTCTATCCATCCGTCTGTCCATCTGTCCTGCCATCCTCCCTTCCTCCTTTCCTTTTTCTTTTCCCTTCCCTCCTCCCTTCCTTCTTTCTACCCTGAGTTTCCTTCCTTCCCTCTCCTCCTTCTGCCTCCCCCATCTCTTCCTTTTTCTTTTACCCTTACAGAGGACTCTGACCCTCAAGGGTTGAGACAAGTCAATATATACTAAAATACCATTTATAATAAGTGTGAAAATGGTGTTTTGAAATATGCTTACATACACATACACAAAATAAAGAACCTCAGGAATCTGCGGGACAAGAACATCTTGCAATTAGTCACTTTTATCCAATTTTACAATGAATGTGGAATATTTGAAATTTCTGCTCAAAGTTTCAGTTCTGTTAATATGCCTGACACACCTTCTACCAAGATTGAGTATTTATCTTCCCCTAACACAAACTTAATGTTTGTTTTAAGTTCCCCAATATATGATTCATAGAATACTATTAATCCTCCCAGTACTGATAGGATTATTTCAGGAGAGAGGATATAGTACACCATTTAATAAAATATAGTTCCTGTTCCTGATGCACATTGTCCCAAAGTCAAATATATTTCAGATATTCTGCATTATTAATCTAGAAATCAATAAGTTTTCAAGCAGCCAGGTATGCCAGAGACTGTTACTATGGCACAGAAAGATGAACAAAATCAAGTTCCTGTCCTCAAGGAACTTGGCCTAGAGGACAAGCAGGACATTTAACTTGTAGACATTCCTGGAAAAGGCTTCCCCCACCCACCCCGACCACCTCCTCAGTCTCATGGTAGATTCCAGGGTTGAGTGAGTCACCTTTACTGGTGGACAGACCCCTCAGCCTTTACTTCCAGCCTGTGAGGGTGTGATTGCACACCCACATGGCTGGCACAGCTGACCCAACCTCAGCAGACTCTTTCCCTGCTCTTCCAACATAGGAGTGTGGTGAGATCCTGATTGGGTTGGGACTTAGGAGGAAAGGGACCCCATGCTTCTGCCCAATTCACCAGAGATCTAATAATGAAGTGACACTTTCCACTTACCAGCATTCATATTACTATCTCCCTTGGGGAAACTCATGGGAGGAGTGGAAGATTTTTGGGGGATAAGTGGAAGAGGATTTTGGTAATCCTGAGTCCCTGCCATACTACTTTAAACCATCAAAACTTTGTTTCAATTTCAAACACACATGTGACAGGTGATTCAGTAGGTGTGTGTACAGGTAGGTGTGGCTACCAAGGAGGTCACCTAGGATGGTGCTGAGGACAGTGGGGGACGGGGGGGATGGAGTCTTGAAGACTAGTAGGGAAGTGTGAGGTGGGAAAGGTAAGCAGAGGCAGAGATGGTCCAGACTTTGAGACATTCTGTTCTATGTGTCTTATGCACATATAAACAAAGGCTAACATTCTATCTTCAAGAGACCGTCTCTGTTTACAATTCTGGACCCTGACCCCAGACCTCCTTTGTCCAGCTAGCCCTCACCCCAGGCAGCACCATCAGTAATAATCATGTCTAGCACATCATCAAAGTCAGGATGCCACAAGACCAGAAAAACTACATAGCAGAGGCAGAAAAAAACACTCCTTGTTCTGTTTTAAGTATCTGTGGTTTAAAAATATTGCCGAAGATACTAAAAGGCAGTCAGCTGAGAAAGGACTCTCATTATTCAAATTTAATGTAGAACAGGCATACTGAAACTTTCAGGTTTATTTTGCAAATGACATGTAATTTTAGGGCAGTTGGTGGCTCTGTGCCACCTCTTGGATGGTTCATAACTGTTCAGGCTATGATGTCCCCAGATGGCTATTGGGCTGGGAGTTTTGGTACTAGGTTTGCTGTACTAGGGGCTAGGGAAGACCATTAAATATGATGGCCCGAGGTCAAAGCTGCCAGGCACAAGCAGGACAGCTGCTCCATGCATTTATACAATTGCAGACCAGACAGAAGCACCAGCCATCTGCAGGGCATTAATGAAGGTGTCGTAGATGCTCGATTTCTCTCAACTTCTAGAGGAGAGCTCCAAGGGCCACAATATAGGCAACACAGGACATATGATTATATCTTTCAGGTCAGTCTTCTACTGTGCCTATAACCATGTCTGTCCATGTGAAACCAGTCAGGAAAGTCAACAAGCGAACAAATGCTTTTCTAAAGAAAGAGGAACAAATATATTTTAGGGTCTATTCCAATTTAAATCTTTTCAACAAAGGTAATTACTCTCTTGTGGCTATTATCAGGCTTTATAAATTAATCATTTACCAGGTAGCAAATACATGTCCCAATGTGGAATGGATGATTTCATGAACATGGTCTTTGAAGAAACAGGGTTTTTCTGCTGTTACCTACAACTCTAAAATAAATATCAAAGCATCAAGATTTAGCTTCTGAGAGACTCTCCCAGGACTAAAATGGCAGAGCCTGATAAGGTCCACCAGCAATCATACATACCTGGAAACTAGGAGGAAAAAATGGAGAAGTTATCATTACCTATCTAACTAGAGGGTTTATATCAAAGGCCTGTTTTCCCTGTAGGCTGCTAAACACAAAGCACCAAGAGTGCATTTGTTCTGCTCAGCTAAAGTAAGGGTAATTAATTCCTAGACTCACCCTGGATTTTCCTGTGTTAGAGGAACAGCAAACACTTGAGAAACATTTTAATTTGGGGGACTGAGAGACAGTAAAAAAAAAAAACTTCCACCAGGTGAGCTAAGAGACTACACATGGGCTAATCAAATACCATTGAAAAGGGTAATTCTTATGGGACCTTCTCTTAGAAGGAGGCCAGCAACAAGACAGGCTCTCCGACTGGGAGCCTGGAGGTTGAGACACTTGACAAGAATTCCGGAGGACTGATGTTTATTCTGCCACCATAGCAGGTGTCTCTCACTTCAGTACCAACTTTCACCTGGTACCCCCAGGAGCCTTGACTTCCCCAGGAACGGCCCCAAGCATGCGAGTTACTTTTGGGGTAGTTATTCGAGGACACACACTCTGGCACCCACACTTACCAAACCCGTCCAAAAGAGAAAGAACAGGAACAACCACTGCGGATCTGTGCATTTCCGATAAATCTGAGGCTGCCACTCTCTTTGGCCGGGAGTTCTCTCTGCAGAAACCTTCCAGAAACAGAAGGAAGAAAGCTGAAAAGAATAAAGCACTATACGGGTCCCAGCCTAAATGGAACCCCAACTGGCTCGAAGACTGCTTAAAGTTAACTTTGTTTGTTTGTTTTGTACCGTGGCCGCCCAGAGCTCTTCTGGAGCGTGGAAACACCAGCTCGTGCGGGTCAGATGTGAAGTTCCCGGTCGCCAAGTCCCTACCTGGCAGTGCACCTGGAGGAGGCACGAAGGTCGTGCCGGCGCCAGCCTCTCCCTCGCGGGCGCCAAAGCACCGCATTGGGGTCGGGGTCCGGGCGGGGCTTAGTCTGCGCGGACTGGGGGATGCGGAGGCGTCTGGGCAGGGCACGTGCGTGCAGCAGGGCCGCGACCCGCCTTCCCCGCGGGTCCCCACCCCGGGCTCCTTGCCCGGCGGCGGATACTCACCAGGTGCGTGGCGCCGAGGCCCCGCATCCTGCGCTCCGGGCTGGGACTGAGGGCCCACTCTGCGCCCGCGGCGCCCAGACGGGACGGCGGGGAGGGGCGCAGCGCCCCGAGGCGGCCGCCTCCCTGCGCCGCCAACTCTGCTCGCGGCCCACACCTGCCCGGGCGGGGCAGCCGCCCTTCCCTGTTCGGAAGGAGAGGTCTGGCCTCCTCCCCCAACCCCCACCCCTCCACCCCCGTCCCCAGGACACCCGCCCCTCCGAGCGCAGCGCGGGCGGTCCCCAGGAGGGTCCGGGCTGCGGCCCCCTTAGCGGCCCCCCCTAGCTCTGAGCAGGAAGTAGGAAGGAAGTCTCAGCCAATCCGTTCCGAGTGGTGGGGACAGGTATGGTTTTGCTGTATGATCCACAGCGAACAGGTGAGTAGCGCTCACCTGTGCCAGATTCTATTTTACTGCTTTACAAGCATTATTAAATAATCCACACGGCAGAAACTAGCGTTATCCTTAATCTGCAGGTGAGGGAAACTGAGGCGCAGGACAGCACTGATGTCACTCGCGGAGGAGAATCCAGACACTCCAGGAGATGCTCTCACTCATGTGGCTGCTGTTTTCACCAGGACAGTGGCCTCTGAGGGCTCCCACAGTCTGTCCTGGAGAAGCCCAGCCTCTGGAGCAACGCGAGGGTGCTAGGAAGTACAAGAATAGAAACCCGGGGTGGGGTTTGCTGAAGATGACCTTCATCTGCGAGTGTGGCAGGTGGGGCGGGGGCGGGGGGAGATGCTGAGAAGGGAGGTGGGATGAAAGAATTTGATGTCCTGAGGTTCTGCTCTTACTTCTCTCCTATGTTGCCTTGGGACAATCATTGCCCGGCTCTTCACGGTTGAAATTCTAGTGGAATTAAAACAGCAACAGACGGACGCCCTCTCCCCATTCACTACCCTCCCCCCAAACACACACGCACCACCAGGGCTGCTGGGAGACTGTTTCCTTGCCATACCGCTTCTCCCCTGAGGGCAGAGACTTCCCCTGGCTGGAGGAATATTTATCAGAGTAGCTGAAAGGCAGAGGACCATGAACTCACAGGCCAAATAATAGACATCTGAGGAGGACAATTACTATAAAAAGACCAGAATTGAACACCTATCATCTGAAACTGAGTTATTAGAGCTGATGGACCAAGGTTTTTAAATAAGCTTCTAAATATATTTAAGAAGATGAGAAATGACAATAGCAATATGAGTCAGGAAAAAATAAAACTAAAATGAACAAAAATATTAAGCATGAAATAGAATAGAGTGATTATTCACTGATGCTATTTATTAATAATGTAGGATAAATAGTAGAAGAGATGAACCTAAAGAGGAATTTGTAGTTGGAAGAGCAGTTTCAACACTCCAGAGGCAGCAGGAAAAGGTTAAAAAACAAGGCAGCTTATTTTAAAATTTTCTAGTTAATATTAAAGACAGAACTAAAACAGAAATGGAATGACAAAAATTGAGAGGGGAAATATTGACACATAACAGATAAATTTTAAGGTTGAAAGGAAGAAATACACCTCAAATACAAAGGGCAAGTCTCAAGCCACATATGTGTATATATATATTTCAAATACGTTTATTGTTTGTTTTAGGAATTTCCTAAAAATCCATTTACTGGAGCAGTAGACCAGCTATCCGATAAGCTTTCATCAGGGTCACACACAGCTCCTCATCAGAACCACAGATCATTATTCTAGGTTATCACATGACTGTACCCTTGGAGTCTCTCTTCAAACCCTCCCCTTACTGCATCCATCAATCCTCAACTATTATATGAAAACCTTGCCTAATCAGTCTCACTGCATTAAATGACCCATCTGATACCAGACCCTAGAAAAATCTATAAACATCCTATCTTGAAACACATTATATAGGTGAATATTCACACATTCACAATAATACTAAGTAAAAATAAATCCTCATTGATTGCCTTTAGAAGATTCTGGTGCAAACTCATTTTTAAAGCTGTTAAATAAAGGGAAAGAATCAAGCACATATCTTGCCTCTCCTATATAAATCAGAGTAATTCTATAACTGATGAAGGAGGTTTCTGGCTTGTAAGAGTAAAAGGAATGATAGAATTTAGGGTATCACAGTTTTTCAAACATCACAAAAAGGGACAATTAGACATTAACAACATCCCAGTGAAGAACACTTTGCCACTTATGAAGTAATCATTACAGGAAAGTCCACCTGAATCTACCAAATTAATAAGAAATACAGGGTATAGAGGAACAAGTCAAATGATACCACAGGGATGCACCAGAAACACCAAAAATGGGAAAGTCTTCAGACACATGACTTAGTGTTTTAATATCATCATCAACAATAACAACAGCAAAAAATTATAAGAAAAAATGAGAGAGGAAATCTATAAATTAAAAAAGACCTGGGAGCTATTTCAACTAATTACACTATGTAGACATTGTTTAGATCCAGATAAACCAACTAGAAATATAGAAAGAAGGCAGTTCAGAAGATAATTCAGGAAATGTGAATCTTAATCGGATATTTGATGATTTTAAGTAATTTCTATTAAGGAATTTGGGAATCTGATGATGTTATTTGAGTTAAATTTAAAAAGCGGAGTCTATAACTTTTAGATTCATATACTGAAACTTTGACAAAATGATAGGCTGCCTGAGATTCGCTTTTAAAAAATCCAGGGCAAAGGGAAGTGGGTGGAGGTGTAGGGGAAACAAAATTGACCAGCAGTTGTCAATTGCTGATGTTGGGGGAAGTGTACATTATGTTGAGAGGTTCATTGATTTTTTTTCTTAATTTCATGTGCATGAAACATGTGGACAGTTCAGCCACCAGGCTCCCTTCCTAAATGTGATCCTTGGAACACAGCTCCTCAAGCCCCAGGGAACTTTCAATTTGGTCAAAAATAATTTTTAATTACAAAAGGTTATATATGTTAAATTACCTTATTTACATATACATGACATTAGTTACATATTCTTTTGTGTATATCATATATCACCTAATAAAGCTGTATGTAGTATATATATGTTACATATACAACAGCTCTAAGTTAGAAGACATAATAATATAATCACCCTGAACCCACCTCCCATTTTAAGACCTGGAACATTACCATAATGTTCCCCTGAATACAACCCTGCCAAACTTTTAATCTCACAGCTAATCATGGTTCTGAATTTTGTTTATTGACCCCTTGCTTAAACACTCTTATTTCACATTATTTTATTCCTTAAATAGTATAATTTAGTTTTGCTCTTTAGGGGATGCTATAAAAAATGGTGGTATATGGTGTAAAGTTTGTCTGGAACTTTTTCCACTTATGTTTTTTTTCATGGTTGGTTTGAAAATTGAGGCTGGTCCTTCACAGACTTAACCAAACTATTTAAGCAGAGACTTTCTGACTTAATATAGAAGAACAGAGCAATCAATTTTGTTGTAATCAATTTTGTTGTACATAGATGCTTACACTGTTAGGGGCTGACTGCTGGGTCAAATTTCTTGGCTTTCCTTTATCCATTTGCATTAAGCTTAATTGTAATGTTATTTGTATAGCAATCAGATTTCTCATCTCCTAGGTGTCTACATTTGTGCAAAGCCCTACAAATGATCTCAAGACACTTCCTGCTTTACTTTACCAAGTTTTGTACCTATATAATTGAGTTTTGAGAATTCCTTATGTAGTTTAGGTACAAGTCCTTTACTAGTTGTCAGGGGTCCCTAACCCCCAGGTCTCTGGTCCGGTACCGGTCTGTGGCCTGTTAGGACCGAGCTGCACAGCAGGAGGTAAGCAGCGGGCAAGCAGAGAAAGTTTCACCTATGTTTGCAGCTGCTCCCTAGCACTAGCATCACCGCCTAAGCTCCACCTCAGATCATTAGGCATTAGATTCTTATAGGAGCACTGGTCCCTGGTGCCAAAAAAAGTTGGGGACCATTGAGTTATGTGATTAGCAAATATTTTCTTCCAGCATTCTTAGCCCAAACCATCATCACCATCTCTGCTTCCACACTTGCCTTTCTATAATCTCTTCCCCCACACAGCTGGGACAATCCATTTAAACATAAATTAGGTCATTACCTCTCTGCTCAAAGTCCCTCCAATGGCTCCCACACTTCTCAGATCATATTCTTAATCCTTGACATGAATTACAAAATATGTGTCTGGCCACATCCCAGAGTTTTTCTAAGGCTTTGTAAGGATCATGTTAAACGGAGCTGAATCATGCTGCGGGCCAAGTTTTAAAGAAGAGTTATCACATAGTCTCAAAGAAATATCTGAAGGCTTGTAATGGTTTTCTTTGTGTTTTATTTTGTTTTTTAATGCCTACAGCACCTGGTCTTCCCGGGTGGTCTTCTATCCAAGTACTAACCAGGCCCAACCCTGCTTAGCTTGAGATCAGAAGAGATCCAGTATGTTCAGGGTGGCATGGCTGTAGACAGGCTTGTAATGTTTTTAAAATATGAATTTCATCATTGAAGCCCTTAGTAAAATAATGAATTTACCAACCATGTTCTTATACGCAGGTCTCTTTCCCGACTACAGCCATCAGGAAGCAGTGCTTGAAGTCCTTGCTCAAGGCAAACATGCCCTCTTCTATAAAGCCTTCTCTCTACTGGCTTCCTAATCTACCCTCTGTTCCAACACCCCACAGAAAAAATGGTTCTCTCATGTTTCCTCGGCTCTGTGTTCACAGTAGTGATTGAATGCATATCTGAAACCCGTGTCTGCCTCAACATTACTACTGTGGGAGGGACAAGTCTATTAACTCACTTTAAAATATGCATACATAGTGCATCTAATCAATTCAAAACTTCTTTTTTCGCATTTTAAAAACTGAAATTGGGATAACTTAAGTGCTATGATTAGAAAGCATAGTTTATCAGTGTTTTTGTCTTGGAGTACATAAAAGAATGAATGGCACCTTGAAATGTCTACTTACAGTTGATTAAACATGGAATATAAATCCTGTGCCTTTATATTCCTCAGCCTTCACTAGCAAAAGGTTAATGCAGCATTCCATAAGACGGTTCACGATTTCTGCCATTCTACACTTAAATATAAATAGAGTTGGTGTGGGCATCACTTCCTCGCTTCCAAACTGCAGACCTTACCGCATGTGTGAAAAGGCTCCAGAAACTGCAAAGCATTACACACGTTGGGCATTTTTTCACCTTTGACGGCTGCTAAATACAAGTAACGGACACTTTTCGTCCTGGCCGGACCATTCAGGGGCGCAGGGGTCCAACTTGGGGCCCGGCCGCCCCGCCGGGTGCACGCCCCGCGCGCAGGCCGAGCCAGTGCGCGCCTGGGCTGCAGGCCCCGACCGCACGGTCGCGCCCCGCGCCGCTTCCGAGCATGCGCGGGGCGAGGCGCGTGCGCGGCGCACGGGCCGCCCCCGGGCCCCGCAGCGCCCGCCGGCCCGGCACGCGGCGCTGCGCGCTCGCGCCGCCTCCCTGCAGCGCGATGGAAGGCCTGCGGGGCCTGCGCCGGCTGCTGCCGTGCGCGGCGGGGCTGCCCCGGCACAGCCTGCGCGCCGCGGCCTGCGGCCTGGGTCCGCGCGCCGCCGCACCCCTGGGCGGGAGCCCGGCCGCGCCGCCCCGCGAGCCCCGGCGGCCCCGCCGCGCAGGTACCGCCCCTCCCCCCGCCCCCGGCCCTCCGCGCCGGTCTCCGGGGCCGCCCCCGGGGTCTTGTCAGCCCAGGTCAAGGGCGTCCTGGGGCGCCACGGGCCGGGACGCGGCCCCGCTGGGGTCCGGCCGCCCGGCCGGGCCTCGGCGCCGCCCCGCGGGCCGGTGTCGCCGCCGGGCGCTCTGGTGAGGTTTTCGGTGAGGGCTTGTTGAATCCCGTGTGTGCGGCTTTAGTCGTCCTCAGTTCTGAAGGTTGGGTTGATCCAGCTGCAGTAGTGTGTGTGTGTGTGTGTGTGTGTGTGTGTGTGTGTGTGTGTGTGTGTGTGTGTGTGTGTGTGTGTGTGTGTGTGTGTGTGTGTGTGTGTGTGTGTGTGTGTGTGCGCGCGCGCGTGTGTGTGTGCGTGTGTGTGTGTGCGCGTACGTACACCCCACCTGCGTGTGGTTGCCCAGTGAGGCGTGGAAACGCACCTGGAAGTGGGACTTCGTTTCCGGGCCCCGTGCCGGGAGCCAGGCGGGGTCAGGGGCAGGCGGGGAAGGAGGACGCGGAGTTGTTTTTTCACCAGACGGTGCAGCACGACGATACGTTAGCGTTTTCACAGATGTGACAGTGCGGGTACCCACATTGCTCAGAAATGAAAGGCGTGAACGTGCATGGCTTCTCAGAATTGTGCCGTTCTCAGGTGTGTGCTTAGCTGTGCTTTCCAGAGCCTCCCAACGTAAGCGTATCCAGCTCCTCTCTGCACTGGGTTCACCCCGTAGTCCCTCCTTTGATAATACTTGCAGACCCAGGTTGAGCCCGTCTTAGGTTTCAGAACAAACATTGAGATTTCAGACTCTTTATCCAGACAGTACTTTAACTTGCGCTGATTTCTAGCGCTGACGTTTATCTCTATTCAGCTGGCTCTTAGTTTGTATTTTGTAAAGGGGAAACAAACTACAGGTGCTAACAAATTACATGAGTCATTAAATGTAAGTAATGAGAAAGATTAAGGTCAGAAATGGGAATATATCTGCACGTTCTGTGGAGTTAGGACACTTTGGAAGCATAAAATAGTTGATAATATTTTTACATGTCCTACCCATTCTTCTTATGTTTATTTTTTTGTCAGATATTAAAGTTTATGCGGTTATACTTCAGAGCTCACTTCAACTCAGTCTAATCATGTTTTAACTGTATTTTCTAATAAAATCATTTCAGTTCGGTGGACTCTGCATTCCAGTTGGTTATTTTATAGGTATTAACTATAAAGTGTATAATACTATACACTTTATATCTGTGCAAAAGAAGTTAATACTTAGAAGTCTGTAGGTCATGCAAATAATTCTGATATTGGAGTGCTGAAAGGTCAGGTGGTACTTGAGATCTATGTTTTCTAAAATATATCTACCAATGTAATTTACATGAAGAGGCTTTTTAAATCATGTAAAAAAGAATGGGCATTTTAACCTCAGAACGCTGTTGTACATTTCTTTTTTCAACTCAGATACCAGTAATAATTAGAAAAGAGAGTGGTTTGAAGCCATAAATGATTCTAATGCCTCACTTAAGCCATTACTTTTAAAAATTATTCCCTGTCAAGCCTAATGCAATCACCTACAAATACTAAAATTAAAAAAATAAAGTGTTTCTTCTTTGTTCTCTAGGAAAAAGTTTCAAAAATTAGTAAAATAGTCTGAAGATCTCTGCATACTATGAGAGATGGATCTTAGCTATATGTGAAAAAGAAGCATATGATCACAGGGTATTCTCTAATTCGTTCTTCAGGTGAAATGCATCGGTTTATAACTTCTGATGTCGCTCAAGCCACTTTAGCCAGTGTAGCCCCAGTGTTTACTGTGGTGAGTATGTATGGTATGTTTGATAACTTACAGAAAGTACTTCTCCTACTTTTCTAAGTTAACAGGGTTGGACTGGTGGGCCACAATATTATCTTTTATTTTTTAATGAATCATTATACTTAAAAGTCAGGTTGTCTTTGTGTTTTGCTTATTAGCTGGTGACCTGGGTTGCCAGTTAGATTTGCTTAACAGCACTCTTGAAAGTGCTAATGATTGTAGAACTATTTAATATTAGAAAACATCATTCAAACCACAGTTCAGAGCTTCCTACTTGAATATAGGCAGACCTTGGAGATATTGCAGGTTCAGTTCCAGATAACCGCAACAAAGCAAGTATTTCAATAAAGTGAATCGTAATCTTTTTGCTGGTGGAGGGCCTTGCCTTCAGTATGTAAAACACAATATCTGTGAATAGCAATAAAGCAAAGCACAGTAAAACAAGATATGCCAGTACTCAGGATTTCCCCTTGCATGTATTAAGTCCTTGAAGGCTATTTATTAGCCATAGAGGGGCTTGCAACCATACCATGTATACAACATAATGAATGAAGAATCATTTCGAAGGCAGCACAGTGTACATGCTTTGAAGGGTCATGATCTCTGCAATTTCTCTGAAATTGCTCAGGGGAAAAAATGAATAAGTAATGTGTATCACACACAATATTTAGAGAGAGAAATAAGGCCATTGGGGTGAAATGTTAAAGAGTGATTCTAAGTGAAAGTTACATGGTAATTGGTTGTAATATTCTTGCAGCATTTTTGTAAGCTTTCAAATTTTTCAAAAAGTTTAAAAAAATAAGTGTTTGCTGAGCCAGAATTCCTCAATTTAGATCTCAGCTCTGCCTCTTACTATTAACTGGGTGGTCTTGGACAGGTTATAACATATTTGTGCCTTAGTTTTCTCATATGTAAACTGGGGAAATAGTACCTACTGTATAGAATTGTGGTGAGGTTTAAATTAACTCACATACCTAGAGCCCTTAAAAGAGTGCCTCACCCATGGTATGCATTCAAGTTGTTAGCCATTATCATCATTGTTTGTAGACTTAATAACATAAGAACTCTTCTATATAAACTGTACAGAACAAGGTAACCCCCAGAATTACATGTAAAAGTTATCACTTTTTCAGTGCTCTGAAAGAGTTGGCCAGTTTAGTTAAACAGGAATACAAAATCAGATGATAAATATTGAAAAAAGGTTCTTTGCAGGTGAAATCATTGTCTTAACCAGTAACACTTAAAAGAATCAACTGATGCTATTTGACATCAGTTTCCTAAACTGATGACAGTTTAGAAAGTGAGCTAATCAGCTCACTTTTGGTAATGTGAGTTACATTGCTAAGTAAACATTTCAAGAAATAGTGTGATCTTTTTTAATCAAAAAATTCTCATTAAAAATGACAGAAATATTGAGATATAGAAATATTCAGTATGAAGTTTAAAGTGGAGAAGAGACTTTAAAGAAGTGTGTGTAGCATGACTAGGAAAAAGTCTGGAAGGATGATCAGTAAAATATGTCATGTCAGGTAAATAGTTCTACTTATCTTGATTTTTAGATTTTCTGCAGCAAATACGTATTTGTGAAATAAATTGAAGGAGGAAAGTTAGTCTGTATTATGTAAAATATAAAGCTTTTGATATAAATTTCCCTTTCATACTGATACTTTGTGGTACTCATTACATATTTATATTGATTTTATTTTTGCTTATGAGAACCAAGCTACATATGGTGGGCATTTATTATGTTATTAACACAGCATGCATGTATTTCCATGGTAATAATACAGGACTTGTGCCTTCAACTATATTTCAGAGTGTATCTTTCTCAAAATGCATGTTTAGTAGTAATTGGCACAGCCCAGTACATAATGATTTATTAAATATTACTTGACATCTTCAAACTTGATTATGGACAGGTATTATAGAAAAGTATTCCCTCTGCTTTACAGGAGATAAATGCATTTTCTGCATTGTATCCTCTAAACTATCAAAAGAGGCTTTTTCTGTAAATCTTTATTGGTGCAGCATTGTCCACCAGAGAAACTTCATAGTCTCCTGTAGATACTTAGATTCACAAGAAAAATAAAGGGGAATGCAGAAGGCAGCATTAGGTGTTTTCTCTTCAAGAGAAGTCCATGCAGTCATCCAGGGGCTGATCTGTGACAGCTCAGGTGCAAGGAGATGATATTCTCAAAGATGGGGGGTGAGGTCCACCTTGGTTAGAATCCCCATGCCCTCTGTTATCTCTCGTCTCTGTCTCAGAGGCACATCTAGTACTCCCACAAGGAACATGGCCAGTTACAAGAACCATCACATGGCTTCCCACCCAATATCTATAATTCACTCACTGGCCTTCTAATCCAGTGCCATCTACCAGTCATTGGGCATTTTTACCACACACAATGTTACCTAGTAACACAACTGATATTCCTTTATCACTTTTCCAAGGGAACCAAGATAGAAACTTAATTCAAGTCAGATTTGTCCTAGCAAAGAAAAGAGATTTTTTTAAACCTTTTAACTCAAAACTGAATTTAACATAAAGAAGGGCAGTTATGATTTATATCTGCATTTCAGTATTTGGGAGATGTCATAGTACCACCATATGGTATGTTATCATAAATAGCATATTTGGAGGAAATAATATTTTGTTTTTATTCTCCTCAGACAAAATTTGACAAAGAAGGAAATGTTACTTCTTTTGGTAAGTATCAATAAGTATTTCTAAGTCACCTTTTAAAATCATACACTGTGAGTATATGGGTGTATAAATGAAGGAGATCTTTCTTCAGCATTGTCCTTCAGTCTTCATTGGAAGTGGCTGTACCTGGACTATGCATATTCTCCCAGAATTTTTTTTTTCCCGTCAAGAACCACATTCACTCTTAATGTGTTGTTAAGGGGATATTGGTGTGTAGCTGGAACAAGAGAAACACTCTTCCCTTATGTTTCTCCTTTTTAGTCTTCCTTTCACTGCCCTAAGTCCTCATATTCATCTCCTGTACCATGTTTAAGGCATCACATAATAACACTGACATTGCAGTGATTGACTGAAGGGGACAGGGCACTGGATGGCAGTCAGATGGAACTCTTGCCAGCAATTGCTGTAAATGAAACTGAGCATTACTTTATTGTCTGACTTCAAATGCAAGTTTCGGTTTACTTCCATAATTCTATTTCTGCTATTGCTGATATCTAGTGTTATATTTTGGGTGTTTTTTGCTCAATATCTCCTTCTTAAGATTATTCTGTATAGAGCTCTGTCACAGATGTGGTTTGATGTTACAAATACAGATAATACTATAATCAGTATCATTTTTTTAGTTTATTATACTTTCTCTTAGGTAATTTAATTTTTAGGTTGGGGAGTCTAGTGTGACAACTGACTTTATTTTCTCATTTTGTGTTAGTCTAAGAATAAAGAAAATTGAACTTATCTTTCACAGATTTAAAATATGATGATGTAGTGAGAAAAACAGAAATTGTAGTAATATACAATTTATATTAAAAAAAAAAAAAAAAGGATGACCTGTCTCTAGAGCTAGAAATTGGTACTGAAGGTTTCTAACAATGTATAGCTATGGTTTTTATATTGGTCTCAAGGGACTTCTAAATACAGAGAAATTTTATGAAGTATGGGTAGCAGGAGAAAATAGAGTTTGACCAGATTTAACATGAGTCTGTTTTTGAAGTAAAATTAGTTATTAAAAAGACTCATTTTAGCTTTTGTTTCTGGTAATAATAGAAATTCTCTGGATGCTCCAGTATGAAAAATCTCTTCAATTGATTAGGTTAGCCCTTTCTTTTTATTAAAATTATTTCTTTTCTAGAAAGGAAGAAAACGGACTTACATCAAGAATTAGGTCTTCAAGCCAGAGATTTGAGGTTTCAGCATTTAATGAGCATCACCACCAGAAACAATAGGATTATCATGCGAATGGAGGTAAAAGATTTTATTTCACCTACATTTCTCCACAGCAGTCTTATGAAAGTTATGCCCATAGGCTAGTTGCTACCAGAGGACTATAGACTAATGGTTACTAGTAGGGTGGAGGAGTCAAACATAGGGTTTAGGGGGGGAGGGTGAAGTGGGTAAAGGGGATCAAATATATGGTAGCTGAAGGAAACTGAATTTTGAATGGTTAACACACAATAGAATATACAGATGTCAAATGATAATGTACACCTGAAAATTATATAATTGTATCAGCCAATGTTACCCCAATAAATTTAATTAAAAATTGAAAAGAAAGTTATGCCCTAGCTATTTTGGTCAATACCTATGTTAAAAGTAATTTTGTAAATTTTGTAACTGAAAGAGATATGTAAAACAAGGTATTTTATAGCATGTTCTTAGGAGTAGAATTCATTTTATATGGTTGTATACCTATGCTCAGTTGGCGTGACACTGCTCTATTCTGTCCTGGAGAAGTTCTGACATGGTCTCCATTCTCACCTTTTACATTTAGTCTCTAGTTTTTGAAATGGTAAGAGAAACAAGTATGATTTGTAATAGACATTTTCAGTTGTATACAGTTATGTGTGATTAAACTATCTACCAAAAACATATTCTGGTTTTTCATTTACCCCTAGATCTGCTTTAAAGTTTATAATCTTAAGTTAAATTTTTATTTTTATGGTAATCTTTCTAAAATATATCTTTCTTGTCTACTTAGAGTACACCAAGCATGACTTTCTCTAGTAATTCAGAATTAATATGAACTTAATTATTATGGTAGGCTAAAGTTTAGGGTTCAGAAATAGATGAAAAGACACTGGTCTCAGTGGTATTGACTCTGCAGTGGACATGAGATTTGCTTTCTTCAAAAAGTCTTTGATGGCAGGTTTTGGTTAATTAGTTTGATGGAGTCCCGGATTTGGCAGCTGCCTATGTCTTCCAGCTGGGTAGGGAGAAAGCTCAGCAAAGGAACAGTGGCTACTGCCAGCACTTCTGTCTCCAGAGAGAGCTGTCCTGACTACCGCTCCCCCAGCTTTCACCTTGCAGCTCATCAGTTCTGTACTTCCCCATATGTCCCTGGTGTTCTATGAACTGCTGTTTATGTGTTGGAACCTGGAGTGAGTCTGTGAGGGAGTAAGTTTGTACACAGGTCCTTCAAGTGAACTGCCTGGGGCTCCAGCAGCCAGCCCTTCATCTCAGATGCTATCCCTGCTGGTTTTCATAGCCAGATGTCGTAGGGACTCCTCTTCCTATCACTGGTGCCCTGGGCTAGGGAGCCTGATGTGGGGCTGTGACCCCTTGCTCCTCAGTGGAGACCTCCACTGCTGAGGTATCCCCGCATTATTTTCCTCCCGATTTTGAACAGCCACAACAGGGTGTGGGACCAGCTCATTCTGCCTCTCCATGCCCCCACCCCCACCTGTATCAATGTGGCTTTTTCTGTGTATCCTTAGCTATAAGATTTCTGTTTACAGAGTCTTCGGATGGTGGTGGTTCTATAGCTGTAATTTTTATATGATTATGGGAGGAAGTGTGTACAGTGTTTAGCTACTCTGCCATCTTGACAAAGTCCATAATACTCTAAATTAGAGCACTAAAACGAATAAGTTTATCTTCTTAATTTTAGAATAGCTTAATAGTGATATCTTTAAAAGGTGATATTTTATTTTTAAAAGAAACTGGTGATATTCTAAAAAGGAAACTTTCCCATTTCACCAAAGTAATCACAATTAAGCTAAGTCTTAAAGTGTACTGAATACGTGAATTTTAAGAAGACTTTACCTTGTTTCTGTTATTCCTATTTTTCTCATGGTTAGCATGGTAGTCATGATATATAATTCTGTTGAGAGTGAGTTAGAGGTATGAAGACTTATATATGTATTAGGCTTCCTTTCTTGAAAAAAAATACTGTGTCTTGGGTATCTTTTAAAAAACCAAATGAATAGTGATTTGATTTAGGCTTAATCCAAAATTAAGCGTATTAAATCCTATTTTATGACATATTTTTCCTACAGCTCTACAACTTGCATATACACATATGCATGTTTATGTACGTGTATATTTCCATATATGTTCTTTTTTTTCCTCAGTATTTGAAAGCTGTGATAACTCCAGAATGTCTTCTGATATTGGATTATCGTAATTTAAATCTAGAGCAGTGGCTATTCCGAGAACTTCCTTCACAGCTGGCTGGAGAGGGTCAACTTGTCACATACCCTTTACCTTTTGAGTTTAGAGCTATAGAAGCACTCCTGCAATATTGGGTAAGCCTGTATTTATTTATTTTCTTGAATTTTTTCTGGCTTTAAAATGCTACATAATAGGAAAACAAGTTGGTATTGTTTCAATGGCCTTTGTTATAATCATACTCTCACCCCAGACAAAAACATCCCTAAGGTCCTGTATGAAGAGTGTTTTTAATTTTTAACTTTATGACCCAATCAGATCTAGGTTTTGAGAGTCATATTATGACATTCATTGAAGCACATTTCAATTTGGCTACCCTTTGTACAGTTTTTATACTTGTATTCAGGGGTGATGATGATTCAAAATACTTGTCCTAAATATGACAGAAATGAACATGTCAAAAAAGTTTTAAATGTATGCTGTTCTCTAAATTAAATTGTATGTATGTTGTAAAAGTGCATACATGTGATAAATATTATAGCACAAATCATTCATCAAATCATTCTAATACTTTCCAAATCATTCTTTGGTTTGTTTGAGGCAGCTAAATGAAAGCCTCTGTTTGAGACCCAGTTTGACACTGGAACCATGTACACTTCCTCTAATGACTCTCACATTAAATTGATAGTCATTGGATGTCTGGCGATTCTGTCAGGCCCTGAACAAGGATGGCCACTGCTTTCCTGGTCCCCACAAATCTGTCATTATCTTTTCTTTCCTAATAATACTATTAGGATAGTACTATTCAGGAATGCAAGTATTGGTGCTAGGAGCATGCTAACTAACCAGAGTAGGAAGAGGAGGCGGGTAATGGGGACATGAGGAGGGCAGGGATTGGATGAGCCTGGTACCCTTCTCTTTTGTCTGCCTCATTATACCGATGGAGTAAGAGATGGCTGTATTCCCTGCTAAGGTTAATTGCACAACAGCACCAGCTAGTACCGACCAGTGAGTTGGTGACTAGTTGAAGCATAGTTACTGAGCAAAAAAAACAGGAGAGAGAAAGAAAGAAAAAGTGCAAATGATGGTCAGTGGCAGGCTGCACAGGTTGAGGAAGGCCTTAGGAGCTCATGCTGAGATAGAGTATATGCTAGAATTTATATCATTAATTGTACTGCTTAATTCAGTTACTATTGTGCTGTTTACCAGTTGGTATGGAAATATTTCAGTATTTTAACAACTGGCATATCATTGCATACCTGTTGAATATCAGTTGTGCTTATATTAACTTGGATAAGAAGTATACTTTTGACTTTACACTGTTTTATTTTTAAAGTCCAAGTTATGTTTCAGTTTTCAAAGTTTCGTTCACAGAAATTTTGAATTCTATTCTGTTTATATAGAGTATAGGTATTGTTTACCAAATATACAGTTTGTATTTTAACCACAGAATTGCAGATTTTATTGTAATCAGTCTTCCATTCTTTCATAACAAGTGTTCGTAAGGGAAGAGTCTTGTAAGTGTTAATTCCCTATCAATGTAATGTGAACCTAGTAATAACATTATGTATGGTTATCTTTTAACCGAAGAGAACAAGTTTTTGAATCATCTGAAATAGGCATTCCAGCAGTAACTGTGTTTTGAAATGTTACCAGCTGTCCTAACTATTCTACATTTCTGTATTTAATCAAATTCCCTGACCCTGAGTATTCTAAAAAGAGTGTTTTAATTCTTATGAAAGGTCATGTTGTTATCTAGATCAGCACCCTTCAGGGGAAACTGAGCATTTTGCAGCCACTGATCCTTGACACGTTGGAAGCTTTAGTGGATCCCAAACACTCTTCTGTAGACAGAAGCAAACTGCATATCTTACTACAAAACAGCAAAAGGTAAATGTCAGTAATTGAGACACAAATATCTTTAAATTCTCTTTTAGTAGTTTTAACAGCAGAAAGTTTAGCATAAATTCAGATGTAAAAGTAGTGTGATTATACCTATTTTTAAAATGCCAGCTAATCTTGCAAATGGTAATGACTACTCTCCATGTCTTCAGAGTATGAAAGTAGCCTGGTGGAAGTTGAGCCAGAAGGGGCACACAGAGTAATATCTCCTAAAAGTTATTTTGCATGAAATGCCATAGCTCTATAATGCAGCTTTGGTTTAGTAGTTGATTCCTAATCTTCATGGTAAATATCAAAATATTTTTTTACAAGTGAGTGTTTACCATGAATGTATGTGCAGATCTACTTAATAAGGTACCCTAAGAAGGCACTATTCTTACAGTGACATGTTGTTATAAATTTATATTATTGATCATTTCTAAACAATATTTTTGTAGTCTTTCAGAGTTAGAGACAGATATTAAAATTTTCAAAGAGTCAATTTTGGAGATCTTGGATGAAGAAGAGTTGCTAGAGGAGCTCTGTCTAACCAAATGGAGTGACCCCCAGGTCTTGTAAGTACAATCTTGCTTTGTTATTCTCTTAGGATCAGTCTTCTGTCTTATCAAGATGATTTTTCATAGAGAACATTTTTCTGGGCTAGATAATATAGGCACTTTTCATCCCCAATTGTTGTACTATTTCTGTGCTGTATTGCATCTAATTCAGTGTAATAGGATATATTGAGTGCATACTGTATATACAGCATGTGCTGGTGTGTGATGAATATAAACATTTCATCACCTTTATTTTCAAGGGGCTGACCACCAAAATGGCCCATACAGCTACCCAAATAACTTACCTAGGAGGTGCAGTGGAAGAGATGGAGAGAGATTCACACAGGGGAGGGAAAGAATTGGGTGAAGGAAGATGAGTAATACATTGGCATATATCCTGTAAGTTTGGTCTAATACAAAAATTTTCATCTTATAAACCTTTGTGTCTTATGAATTTAGAAATCATTTAATCTTCTTGTGCATACTTAACTTTTTTAAGTACTCAAAATATTTCATTTTCTTTGTGGACCACTATCAGAAGTTAATACAGACACTTTTGTAATGTATATAGTTTCCACTGTCTGTACAGATTTTTTAAGTATCTTGAGAAATTAGTTTTGTGTATTCTAATAAAGAAAACATTAAGATAAAAAGAGCTATTACAGCAAAAAGATACAGTAGCAGAAACTTGAATACACTTGTTATTCTTGTTTGCTTTGCTTATTATGCCAGTCTATCTCTAATAGGCTTTACAATATAAGTATCTTACCAAGTACTCTGTTTCCATTTATTCTTTTTGGTACAGGTAGAGGGGGCAAAATAACTATGTATTGTCATCATTCATAAACATTTTCTTCACATATAAAATGACATGTATTGACCTTGGGAAGGAAGTGCTCTCTTTTCAATTACAGTTGATATTCAGTATTTTATATTAATTTCAGATGTACAGCATGGTGCTTAGACATTTATATAATTTATGAAGTGGTCCCTCTGATTAGTCTAGTACCCACCTGACACTATGCATAGTTATTACAGTATTATTGACTATTTTTCCTGTGCTACACTTTATATCCCCCTATTTTGTAACTACCACTTTGTACTTGTTAATCCCTTCGTTGTTTTCACCCAGCTCCACTAACCGCCTCCCATCTGACAACCATCAGTTTTCTGTATCTATGAGCCTGTTTCCATTTTGTTTATTTTCTTTAGATTCCACATGTAAGTGAAATCATATGATGTTTGTTTTTCTCTGTCTGACTTATTTCACTTTGTATAATACCTCTAGATCCATCCATATTGTTGTGAATGGTAAAATTTCGCTATTTTTTATGGCCAAGTAGTAGTCAATTTTGTATATGTACCATGTCTTCGTTAGTCTTCTGTTGATGGGCATTTAGGTTGTTTTCATATCTTGACTATTATAAATAATTGCAGTGAACATAGGAATGCATATATCTTTTCGAACTTTTTTATTTCTTTAGATATCCAAAAGTAGAATTGCTGTATCATATAGTTCTATTTTTAATTTTTTGAGAAACTGCCATGCTGTTTTTCATAGCAACTATATCAATTTGCAGTCCCACCAGTAGGGTTCCCTTTTCTTCACATCCTTGCCAGTACTCTTATTGATAACAGGTATTCTGACAGGTGTGAGGTGATATCTCATAGCTTTAATTTGCATTTCTCTGATGATTAGTAATGTTGAACATCTTTTCATATGTCTGTTCGCCATCTGTATGTCCTCTGGAGAAATGCCTATTTAGATTGCCTTTCTGTTTTTTAATTGGATTATTTGGGTTTTTGGTGTCAATTTTATAGGTTCTTTTTGAATTTTGTATATTAACCTCTTAACAAATGTGTCATTGGCAGATATCTTCTCCCATTCAGTAGATTGTCTTTTCCTTTTGTTGGTGGTTTACTTTATTGTGCAAAAATTTTTAGTTTGATGTAGTCCCATTTGTTTATTTTTTTTTTTTCTTGCTACTAAGAAGGATGTCAGAGAGTTTCTATATTTTCTTCTAGGAGTTTTATAGTTTCAGGTCACGTTTAAATCTTTAATCCATTTTGAGTTTATTTTGGTATATGGTGTAAGAAGGTGGTATAGTTTCATCTTTTGCACATAATCTTTTGTTTTCCCAACACCATTTATTCAATAGATTGTCTTTACCCCATTGTTTATTCTTGCCTTCTTTGTCATAGACTAATTGACCATATAGGCAATGGGTTTATTTCTGGGTTTTCTTTTATGTTCCATTGATCCGTGTGTCTGTTTTTACGCCAGAACCATTCTTCTCTGATTACTAAAGCCTTGTAGTATAGTTTGCTATCATGTACTGTGATACCTTCCACTTTGTTGTTCTTTCTCAAGATTGCTGTGGCTATTCAGGGTCTTTTGTGGTTCCATATAAATTTTAGGATTATTTGTTCTAGTTCTGTTAAAAGTGCTATTGGTATTTTGATGCAGAGTGCATTGAAGATTGTGAAAAGGACATGTCCTTTTTTATGTTCATTTTTAGTTTTTGGTTTTATCTGATTTGTTCTTATTTTCACTGATTCATCAACATTCACACATCTGGATTTTCTTGTAACTGATAGTGTGTGTTTCATGAAAGCATTTTGAATTGGGGCTATGGAACACAATGAAGCTACCTAGCCTGTATAAGGATGGAACCTGTGCCCTAGAGTTACCTGTATAGTGTTTAGGATCAAGTGACAAAGCCACTTACAGATTGGCCTCAATCATAATAACAGAGAAGACAAAAGCTAATTTTTTCATTAGTAGCTGAATATTATGTACTAATTCAGGAAGTTTTCAGTCCTAAATGTATGGTACATATATTGGGAGCTTGTTAATTATGTTAACTCATGTAATTGAAGTGAAAAGAGTAGCGCTGGAATTGACCATGCAGAAGAGATGGAATTGCTGCTGGAAAACTACTACCGATTAGCTGAGGATCTTTCCAATGCAGCTCGGGAACTTAGGGTGCTGATTGACGATTCACAGAGTATTATATTCATCAATCTGGACAGGTAAGAAAGTGTCATATAAAACAATCAGTAAGTATTTTCTTTACAAAATAATTATTGTAAAGTAATAAAACTTTTAAGGAGTTGTTATTTTGGAAGGAATTATACTATTATCATCTACAACTACTACATGGAAGTGTCTTTTTTTCTTTTTAAGGTATACATTTATTCTATGTTGTTTTAATAGATTATTTAGTGGATTTGCTGTGCGTAGTTGGCTCTTCTGGTCTAACTAGGTGTTCTTTCTAGCCACCGCAATGTGATGATGAGATTGAACCTGCAGTTGACCATGGGAACATTCTCTCTTTCACTCTTTGGACTAATGGGAGTTGCTTTTGGAATGAATTTGGAATCTTCCCTTGAAGAGGTTAGAATGTATTTAGTAATCTAAAGATTATTTTTTTAATGTTTTAAAATTCCGTTTTTTAAATGGATTTTAAAAAGAAAGTCTTCATATGTATATTCCCCTAATGAAATAAAATATGTACTCTTATTTATTTAAAACTCAGGCAATATTGCTAGACTCTGTTATAACATATATATAAGTAAAGCCTAGGTCACCTTATGTTTCCCAAAGGTTGTAACTACACATGGGAAGGGTTTGACAAAACAGTGTTACACTGTGACATAGTGTTAGTGAAGGATTTTTATTTCTTTTAATTCTAATGTGTCCATCTGGCAATGTTCCTAGTAGTTTGCATGATTTATTTGGCTCAGTCATCACAACTCTGAGAATGGATATATTATTCCCCTTTATTGGTGAGAAAAGTGAGGCTCAGAAAACTTAAGTAACATGCCCAAGGCTGCAGAGCTAGAAAATAATGGAGTTAGGATTTGAACCCAAAGATTTGCATTCTCCACTTTTCTCTGCTCCCTTTTCATACTAACATGACACTGAACTCAGAGCTTTTCATGTCATTGTTCCCTTGTATTTTCAGAACATATCTTACTGTTAGGTAACTAGAAATAAATCTGAATCTGCATTTGGTACACTCTGGCTCTGGATTCTGTGTCCTGATTAACCTAACAGTTCTATTGTCTCTGTGCTGTCACCCTCGTCCAACCCATATCATCTCATAAGAACCACTGTTTGCTTTTAAAAAGTGGTTTTTAAAAGAAGCAAATCTGATGCTCACTCTTCTGTCTAAAACTGTTCAGTAGTTTTTAATTGCCCTCAAGACAAAAATCGAAACTACTTGAACTGTAAGGCTTTTACCTGTGGGGATTTTCCCAGTCTGCTGTACCCATACCTCCATCTTGTCTCCAGCTACCTTGTTCTCCCGGTCAGTTTCATCTTCTGTTTTTCTTCTCCTTCATGCTGCCTCTACACATTTCGACTTGGCTCTCACCTTTTTTGCCTAGCTAACCTCTTGTCTCTCAGATCTAAACTTACATGTCACATCCAAGGAGGATCTTCACTGACTGAGTACCTGGATCCAGCCAAATAAAATTACCCCCCCTTGTTATATCTCCCCAAGTAATACCACACTTTCCATTTGCCATGTTTCTCAAATTTGCAGTTATTGTTTAAAAATCATAAGTTCTGTGAAGCAGTATTAGTCATTTTTAATGCTCCTTATAAAAATGTCATATGTTTGTTCATTCGACATAACATACATGCTTTTTAGTGCCTATTTAGTGCCTTAGTGGAGGAGGAGAGAATAAACATACATAGTATGTTAGATGGTAAGTGACATAAAGAAATGTAAAGCCAGATAAAGGGATAGAGAATGTTAGGGAGTGATGGTGAGATGAGGAGCATTTTAGAGGTAGGGTAGTCAAGGAAGGTCTTTCTGAGGAGCTGACACTAGAGCAGAAACGTGAATAAAAGGAGAAAGTGGGGAGATCTGGGAAATGTTCTAGGCAGAGGGAACCACACATGTAAAGACAGACAAGAATGAGCTGAGTTTGTTCAAGAACCAGCAAGAAGGCGGAGTGGTTAAAAGGGGGTGAGTCAGGTGGTTTGAAGTAGGGAGTGAAGTCAGAGGACAGACAAGTGGGGGATTGTGTTGATTTTGTAGAGCATGATAAGGGTTTGGACTTATTTGTGATAGGAATCTTTTGGAGGCTTTTGAGCCCAAATCTAGACTATTAGAAAGTTCAGAAGTAACCAAAATATCTTGTGTAACATAGTCTGACCTTTGATGTTCTCAGAAGGTACTTCCAGAGACCTTTGCACATTCCCCAATTTGACTACAGAACTGTTTGTACAAGTTCCTGTCTTTCTCCCAAATCATTTTGGTTAAGAATCATGTTTATGTAAATATATTCTACAGTCTAACACTATTTTGTACTTTCTCTAATATTGTCTCTCATTTAATGCCTATTTCCCAAAGAAGAAATTTTTAGAAATGTCTTTTAGTTTTAGCATATGTAATCCTAAATATAGAGTAACTCAGTTATGATGAGATATGAGTGGTAGGTATTGAGCTAGGCTTGCTCACTGCTAATTGGGTGATTGGCTCCGAACAAGTTTCAGATCAGTGCCTCATCTGAGTTATAAATTACACATCTCTGGGTTTCTGGAAGAATAGTTGAAACATGTTCATTAAATCCCTGGATACTAAAGTGTCTATTCCTGTATAGTTACAGGTAATATTTGTAATGGTGAATAAGACAGAAAAACTTTTTTATATACTTTTTAACATAATTTCAGACTATTTAAGAGTAGTCAAGTCCCATGTAGCCTTCATCCATATTTTTCAAACACCAGCATTTTTCACATTTGCTCTATTGTTCTATCTGTATCTGTACATACTTTTTTTCTAGACAATTTGAGAATAAGCAACAAATGTGATGCCTTTTTACCTCTAAATACTTCAGTACTTTAGGGCATGCCCCAAATAGGGGGAGCATTACAGTCTCCAACTCTCAGACACTTGTTCCCTTAATTTCCTACAGATCTCACACCCACCCTGTGTTGTGTGTTTTAATAGCACATGGAATTTTGAGCTTGGTTTGAACTTGCCTATCTCTCAAGTTTATCAAATTTTGGCATTCCCAGACTTTTGATTTACAGGGGTTTACAGAACCAGTTTATGGCAGAGAAGGATGGTAATCAATATATGCTAAATCTCATTTAAACAGAGTTTTCACCTACTAAATGAGAGACCTCTTTCTGGATAACTGAAAGTGTTCATCCATAAACAGTTAACTCATGTTAGCACTTGTCTTCCTGATAACATGTGTCTGACATCTAACTTCATGTTAAAAGGCAGATTTTTGCTTAATATGTGACATGAATTTCCATCAGTGATAACTGATCTTTTTTGTCACAGACTACCTTGGGGGAAATGAGCCCTTCATCTCTGGAATTAACCAGTTTATCACTGATAACCAACTAATGGTATAGCTTTAGGTGGGATTCCTTTCCTGTGGTAGATTAAATATGAATTCTGTGATTTGGTACATTTACACATGCATTCAAAACATTATACTGCAGAAATACAATTTTGAAAATGAGAGGGAAAACATAAAGTCAGGTTCAAAAACTTTATTGATTCTTAATGCTTTTAAGTGTCTTAGTAATTTTTTCACAGCATCCCTAGACCAGTTTCTTTTACAGTTTGTTAACAGTTTGTTTTATGCAATAGTTAAATAGAACAATTTAAGAGCAGCAGTTCTCATTCGGCATTCCACAAATGTCACTGTGTGTCCCTCGAAAATTTAAAATACTCTGGGGTATTATGATGCCAATGGCACCTCAGCTCTCAGGTTGGTAACTCTGGCTATAAGCCAAAAATTAAGTTTTCTGTCCTATGTGATAATTACTAAAATTTGCATGCATATAAACAAATACTGGACAGAAATACATAGTGAAAGGAATTATGTTTGGCTTATAGATAATTAGAAAATATTTAAACCTTTTAAAATCATGTTTCCCTTCTGATTTAGTCTCTGATTCTTGATCTCTGTGTGCTATCAAGGCATTTGTTCTTCTTTCTTCTCTATAGGAAAGAGGTGTAGGAATAATAAAAGGCTTTTTTAAAACTGGGGCAATAATAGTTCAGGAAATTTTATTGCTGAGAACCTAGCCTTTTCTGATTGAAATTAACTGTGTTCTCTTTTAGGACCATAGAGTGTTTTGGCTGATTACAGGAATTATGTTTATGGGAAGTGGCCTAATCTGGAGGCGTTTGCTGTCTTTCCTTGGACGACAGCTAGAAGCTCCTTTGCCTCCTATGGTATGAAGGGTTTAGGTCACAGCAGTACAATAGAGTGGTCACAACCATGGGCTTAAAGCAGTGCCATCTGCTTCATAGTGTTGACAGTTAATTTTATGTAAAGCACTTACTATCACAGTGCCTTGCAGTTAGAAATATTTATTTTGTGACAAATATGCTTGTGACACTGTGATAAGCATTATATATCTAGACAGACGTTAGTAATTTTGGTGTAGGTTTTATCATAACCAAAATTGAAATGTAGAAAACATTTATAGTCATTAAGAAAAGGTATAAAGTTTATCTCTTTTATCTACTTGTAGTTTATACCACTGGAATAAGTACTTAAGATACTGATATGTGGCTTGTAGTTATTCCCTCATTTAGAAGTTATATATATAATTTTACTAGTGGCTTTTTTTTAAGATACAAACTAAAATTATTTTATTTTCCTGCTTTATTCAGATGGCCTCTTTACCTAAAAAGACCCTTCAAGCAAATAGAAGTATAGAAATGAAACACAGCTTCAGGCCAGATGGACTTTGATCAAGTAGGAGTGTCTTAACTATTAGTAACAACTCACTGAAAACTGAATTTTTTATGGTATTCACAGGAAACTTCTGATACTGTTTATTATTTTATAGAGTCAGATTTGTAAAATTCATTGATATTGTCTGATAAAAATATTATAGCAGTAATAATACTAAAACTTTGTTGCATTTTCAGAATTCTGAGAACCAAAGTGCTTGCTTTGTAAAAGGCCAAAATTCTTTTTCCTACTAATTTAAAGAGCTGTTTTTATAGACATGACCTGAGGCATGGAGAGATTAACACAAGAATAGATGATTACATAGGTTTTATTTTATACATAGTAAGAAAAGTGCCATTTCATAACAAATGAAGCCGGGAAGCTTGACAAACCCAGTTAAGAGATCAAGTAGCCATAGTTCATAGCACGGGAAATCATGTTCTTGCAAATTTCCTTACCCTCAGGTGACTGAAAAGCTACCAGAATACATATTATCCTTAAAACAAACTCTGGAAGTTTGCTTTAAATCAGTCTCTGGCATAGCCTTATTATATGGTGCCCCCTTTTTGTAGAAGGTGAATACAAAGAATGTAATGGTAACATCAGCCTTTTATGGATTCCAATTAAATTTTCACTTTCTCAACCCCTGCAACTTTTTTGCTTAGCTATAATTAAAGCCTTTGGAAGTAGAGTTGATAGAAAGTATTTCCATTCTGTTATTGTTTTATAGCTGATTTTTTAGATAAGATGGGTGTGTTACCCCAACCCACCCCAAAAAAGGAAAATGAGTGTAGCACAGTTACTCTGTACTCCTGCCCCTCAGAGGCTGGCAGGTTGGCTTCCTAAAGAGGGTTAATAATAGACTCTAGATCTTGGGTTGCTTTTTGTTTTCACAACAAATGACTGATATCTGAGTCTTAAAGCTGCTATCTTCTTTAACCTCTGAACTACCTTTTTTTATATTTTCAGGAGGTTAAAGGCAGTTACGCAATAGAACACTGTAGTTAATACTTGCTCATAAAAGATTTCAGAGTGCCCAGAGAAGCCCTTGCACTAAATATGCATACCCTGATAATGTGGGGAGCACCTAATAATAAGATGTCACATAAGGAAATGAGAAGTCCATTTACCAAGTTGTTTGACAATAGGAATAATAATGCTTGCTAGTCCACTAGCTGATTTGAAAGAAAGCAGATGGAGTTACAAATGAATTTTTCTCCACTTCCATGTACAGTTATGAGGAGTCATTAGAAGGAAGCTGGGACAGCACAGGCTGGGCTGGGCTTGGAGCAGTGTGTGGCCCATGTGGCAACTCACCATGAGTCAGGAGCATGCTTTATGGTGTGGTTGTTGGAACATGACTCTGCAGCACTCTCTGGCTGTACAAATCTGTTCAGTAATACTCTTCTTTGGCACACCACAAAGCACTGTTGCTGCTATTTTTGGTCTTATCACTGTAATATAAGTAATTGTACTTAACTGTGACGTAAAGAATTGGAAACCCAGAGAGCAAAACTTGGTTTGACTAATATCAGGTATAGGATAGAATTTTGGTCTTTTTTCCTTCTGGTGTCGGTTTGTGGACTTTGGTAAAAAAAATTTTTTTGATGAGTCATGTCTCATAGATAAAAGGGAAAATCAACTAACTACCTCACAAGTCTGATAAAGGAAACTTACTAATGGTTTATAAAATTCTTGAAGGTGGTTAGATCAGGTATGATTTCATAATGTCATCTAGCTCTGTTTTGGTGATAGGATACTTATATTAAGGTTCTCTTAATAAAACAGCCTATGCCAAAAAAAAAAAAATACAAAGTTCAGCAGTCTTAAATTTTAAAGTAATAGACTGAGCACATAAACTAAGCAAGCAGTCATCCCATTTCACATGTACAAGCGCAAGGACTCTTAACTGACTATGTTTGTCTTTGGAAGGCCTCTAAGAATATGTGGCAGAACAAATTTCATTTTAAGATGCTAGTATCACTTTATTCTTGGTAAGCAGACTATGATAACCCCTAAATAGCATCACTAAAAACTATTTATTTTGGTGAGTTATTCCGAGTTGTACACGGCTTTGTTTTTTGGAGTTGCAATATTAAACTCACTTTAAGTTTAGGATTTACTTTAGTAATAATACCTTTGGGTTTGTCTAATGAGTGGTTCGTGAAATAGGGAACTCAGACCTGAGTTTATTCCAAACTCATTTCAAATCACATTTAGCCTGGTAGGTCTATCACACAGAGGCATCAAAGAATCTTGATCTTTTAGCCTTGAAGAAAATTGTTATATAGACAATAGAAAGACAGTAATTGCAAATATATGTAAATGTGTTCTGGTATCTTGAAATAAAGGTAATTTAAGTTAAATTGTAAAAATTCAGATTGTGTTAATAAGAGATGAAAACCCAACAAGTGATTTCTGGTTTTGTTATTAAACATTTTTGAATCAGTGCTTAGAACTATAGTTGGTACTTAGTGGAGTGAAAATTTCATCTATTGAGAAAATACATTAGATATAGTATTGTTTTTTATTTTTTCTGTATGTCAGGTTTTTACATATTTGTCATATAAGTTAACTCTTAGAGTAGGAGTACAATTTACATCACTTTTATATAGCACTTTAGGGGTTAGTATGCTTAAATATATTCTATATAAAGCCCTATATGAAAAACTTGCTTCCAGCTTTATAAATTTTAACCTTCCCTACTTGGTATTGCTATCTATGTTCAGTCATTGAGAAAAATTAATCCTCAGGTAAATAGTGATCATGTTTAAACATAGGCCCTATTATTTAGCAAAATATAACATAGCCACTTTATATAGTAATAGCAGTATGAAATGCAGTGTCATCAGTTTGTTCTACAGTCAAACAAGTAATTTCTGGTCCCCAACAAGTAAACTTTTTAATTAAAAATAATTCTTCAAATAGGTTGAGCTGCCAGTAATTATTGCCCAAACAGTGTTTGTGTGCTTTTTGCTGTGCCTTAGGGAGCCATGCAACTAGCATACCTCCTTAAGAAAGATGAGAAAGTTCCAGGAGTGGTCCAGAGGTGCCGTCTAGGTACGTGCCTGTTTATATTTTTTTCCTACAGATACCTTGCACTCACAATTTTAACTCTAGCTTTTCCTTGATCTCATTTAACTTTATTCAGCTAGATTCCTATCCCCCTTGACTGGTCTCTATTCTGCTCCTAGAGAAGCTGAGAAGAGAGGGGCTCTTTTCATTTGTTTTCTCCTGCTTCTACACATTTCACTAGTGTCAGAAAAAGAGATTCTTCCCTGATTCATACAGAATCAACTAGTTAGAGTTTACAGATAATAATGCCTGCAAATTTTAGTGAAACTAAAACCCTGTGGTGCACGCTTTTCTCTTAAATGTGCCGTACTGCAGGGCTGGCAGGCGAGACCTACTCCACCAGGACCAGCACAGGAGGCCCAGGCCGCTTCACTCCCCTTGGCCCCTCACGTTTACTTAATCCTTACAGAATGTAGCCCTCGGCTCACGTCAGCTCTCACTCCTTTCTGTGCTAGTGCTGTCAGCACTTGTGGCATCCTAATGCCATGAAGACCCTCTTGGGGTGACTTAAAACTGGTGGAAAGTCACTAGGTTCATCATCTGTTAGAGCAGCCTTCTCTACAAAAGATAAGTTTTGGTTTTTATATTTGCCTTTCACTATATTAAAATGCAGTAAGGACCAAATCATTTATAAGTCACTTTGGAGTTGTGGGGTTATCCCTCACTATAATTTTCCTTTTCCTCCAATTTTTCCTGTATATTATGCTTTCTGTTTTCTGATTGGTGAACCTAATGGGTTCCAATTTTCAAAGAACATTTTTTAGGAGGAATAGTATGCAAAGGTTTCCAAAGAGATGACCACAGAGAGGTCTTTGTAGGCATCAGAAAGATAAGTATTCTTGTTGGAAGAAGAAATAAGAAAGAAGGCTTAGATGCAAAGGAGACAAGGAAATAACCTTGGAAGGGGACATGAATAACCAAAGGGCCTGCGATTTCATATACTTCTGATTTAGTCATAATTTTCTATATTTCCAGGTAGTTTGACTGTTAGTGTGTGTCTCCACTTCTGTGCCACTTTGTCCATCAAAATGCTCACCCTAGAGATGACTCAGCACGAGAGGGAGGAGCAGATTAGAAAAATGGAGCAAAAACTAATCTAAGCCAAGGCTGTAGATGTGAAGTGCCCCAGAGAGGCGGGCTCCCAAAGAACTCCTTCCAGCAGCAATGACAACTTGGTTCTGTAGAGGACAAAAAACAATTCAAATCTTTAATTTATCATCATATCTGTTGAGTTCCTGCTCTAGTCCAGGCTCCCTGGGGCTAGAAAGATGAATAAGATACTGGCCAGACCCCATGGCTTGAACATTTCCACCAAGTCTGTAAGTGCCTGGGGGCAGGGGCCAAGTCTCAGTTTGGTTTGTCTGTTTCTCTGGTGCCAGTGTGACACTGCTCATAACACACTAATTACTTCCCACTCTGTCATGGCAGCAGCACAGGAAATATCAGAAGTATGGACAGCGGAAGAATGGCTTAATTGAGTGCAAGCCCTCCTAATTCTAGTTTATTATCGATTACTTAATGCTCATACAATAGAAAGGAAAAGGAATTTATAAATCATAAATTTTATTCAGTCTCAGCAAAAGGATACTGTGATCATCCTCATGTTCTGTGACTATTGTTTAAATATATATAACCTCTGATTTATCTTTATGCTTGAGTGCTTATGTCCCCGATCTCAGGTATGTGTTAGGATAGTAGAGGAATTTTACTGTTGACCGACCCAAGTGAACTATCATTAGGAAAGTGAATTTGAAGTATTGTACAGAAAGAAATCAAATATAAATTAGTTTTAGATACCACTCTCTTCAGCTGGTGTAAATGGGTTGATATGTGTTTAATTTTTATAGAATAGGTTCTCAATAGTGTCTAATTCTTGGAAGGTGAATAAAAGAATGCAAGCCAAGCTTATGGTATAAAGTATTCCTATGACCAGACCTTTTTAGAATCCTCCCATAAATCATCTCATTTTAACCTATATTTTGTTGTCAGGCTTGTAAATGGGTTAAAGAGGGCCACTAGGAGGAAATTTCAGCACTTTCTCCAGCTTACAGACCTGGTTTTGTGTTCTAAAGCATGGGTCCCCAACCCATGGTCCAGGTCTGGTCTGAGGCATTTGGAATGGGGGGCCACACAGCAGGAGATGAGTGGTAGGCAAGTGAGTGAAGCTTCCTCCGTATTTACAGCTGATCCCTAATGCTAACACCATCACCTCAGATCATCAGGTGTTAGATTTTCATCAGAGCACTAGTCCCTTGTGCCAAAAAGGTTGGGGACCACTGCTTTAAGATCTGAGAGCTTCCCAAGCCCTTCACCCCACAGTTGCCTCTTAACTGTTCACACTGCTCGTTAGCACTTAATCCTATACTGACTTATTTTTCTCTCAAGATCAGAGACTTTGTCTTATATCTCTCCCAGCCCATACTTCTATACAATATATCCAAATAAATGAGTAATCAGTGGTATATTTGAAAACTCTTCAATCTTCTATGTCTATTAAAATTCAAAACTATACACTCTTTGATCCAGCAATCTTCTAAGAATTTCACCTAGAGGAATATTTACACAATTACACAGATACAGATGCAAGAATGCTCACTACAGCATTGTGTGTAATAGTAAAAATTTGAAATGTTTGTGAGAATGTGTACCAAGGAAATAAAATACAGTATCCAGACAGTCAAATACTATGCATCATTAAAAAGAATCGGGTAGCTTAATATGTACCTCTCTGGGAAGAGGCAGCATGGAGCACATGAAAGTGAAACAGTGACAGGAAATGTGTATGTGTGTTTACGTGTAGCCATCCCTACAGTCATAAACTCTGGAAGAAAACACTGAAATGTTAAAAATGGTTATCTGATGTGGCAAGGGTCAGCAGACTCTGAGAAGGGCCGAGTTGACTTTCAGGGACTCTGTGGACAGCAGTCTCTAGAGTGACCGCTCAGCTGCCGTAGTGTGCCGTAGTGGAGAACGCCCACAGCTGTGTCCCAGCAAGCTTCATGAACGCTACCATTCCAAGCTCACAGGTTAACATGTCATAGAACAGTCCTATGTTTTTCTGACCATTTAAACATGCAGTAATCACTTTTAGTTTGTGGGCTGTACAAAAATAGACGGCCAACTAGAGTTAGCCCACAGCTGTGATCTGCCAGCCCTGCTGCAGAGGGGGAGGTTGGAAGAGTAAGGCAGAGAGCTTTTCTCCTAAAAAGTGATAGGAGTATGTGTGAATTTGTAATTTTTTGTGTTCCTCTATTTTTCAAATAAAACCTGAAAAATGAACAAAATGAGATCATCCTCAAATCCCAGCCTTAGAACGAACAGCAATCTTGGTACTCACCTTGTCCTTTGACCTCACCGTGATCATAGAGCTTCCAAACCTTGAGCTTGCCTGCAAAACAGATTCTGTCTGTTAATGGCCTCTTGAAGATATACCAAAATATTTTATGTTTAAAATATTTTGGAAAGGACATTTTTGTAGTTTTCCTCATTCCTTCAGGAGGTACTTACTTCAGGAGAAATCAATACAAATTGGGCCTGAAAGAGAAAATTGTGAGAAAGGGAGACTATTATTATTATTACTGTTCATGTGGGATTTTTTTAACCTATTTTAATTACACCTTCACACTTCTACATTTTTTAAGAATCCTTAAAAATGTGTATACCCTTTAATACCAGAAATTCCACTTATAGGAACATGTATCAAAATGTTTTTTATGTGAATATTATAACTGAAAATTAGAAGTGAACTAAGTGACAAGTAGTAATATATGGTTAAATAAACTTTAATCTATAGATAAAATACTAGGCAGCCAGAATATATAGAAAAACATTTACATGTTATTTTGGTAGGTAAAATCAAGTTGCAAAGCAACAATTATGTACAATATGATCATAGTTAAAAATATAGACACATAGTATAATGGTTAAGAGTGCTTTGGCATCAGCTCTTGGTTCAAGTCCCTGTTTTGCTATTTCTTAGCAATGTGACCTTGAACAGCTTCCTTTCTGATCTTTAATTTCTTTATCTGTAAATGGGCATAATACCAAATTTTAATAAAATATTTCTAAACCACATCAAAACTACTATGTTCTTAGAAAAAAATTCTAGAAGAATGCTACATCAAAAGGTTAACAGGCATTATCTCTGCATAGTGAAATTCTAGGTAGATGATTTTTAATTCTCTTCATACTGTTGTATTTTCTAAAATTTTTACAATAAACTAATTTTACAAGTTAAATAATTTTTAAATTTGAAAATAATAATGGCCAAGTGTTTTAGGCCCAGGAAACAAAGCCGTGAAATAGGAAGTAGTGGGAGTTCATGAAATAGCCATGGCCCGTTTTTTCCTGCTGTGGGCCCCTAGCCAAACCAATGGCAGGTATGACTGGACTTTAGCTACATACTGCAGAACTCCAAGAATTCATGCAACTTGGCCCCATAAAACAGTCAGGGGACTGTGTTGTGACCCCAGGACTTCGAGTTGTAAAAATTGTAGCTCTACAGTGAATGTGATTTAATAAGGTACCAGCAAGTATCCATCCTTTCCCAATCTTGTATGAACACTACCTTTTCTTCTGGACATGGAGACATCCATGTTTTGCATTTGCCTGTCATGTCGCCAAAGGTGGTGTGTTTGCCATTATATACATAAACACGGCCATCTTCTCCCCCAATCAGCCCAGAGGTTATATCTGCTATCCTCAGGGGGGCTGCCATGATGATTTCATCTGTGAACAAAAACAGCAGAAGAAAGTGTCAACTCCTGTCATCTTTCCCATTGTTCCATCGCCAGATCCTGACCCAGCCTCCCACAAATGATATGTGATTTCATCCTGACAGTCTTCTATTTCATCATCATCATTGATGTGACTCTCAAGTTATCACCTTCAAGAAATACAACTAATTCTTGTATACCTTGTTCTGGTCTTACCTACCTCAAAATATGTCTAAAGGTCCTTGGACCACAAAGTTGTCAACTATGAGGACTGATCCTAGGGGACCAATCTCTTGGGAAAAAAGACTCAGTTCTTGGCCAGAGGCACTGTTCATTTCCTACCTATGCCATCATCATCCAGGTCGCTTAAGTGCAGAACTCCTCCAAACCGAGAGAAGCGGCGGTCTCCACTGAAGGTGCTGAGCAGTGAAGGCTGCGAGTCTGGTGTCAGTTCATACATCCGAGTGGCTCCACCTTGGTGCAAAGTCATGGTCAGGAATGCCATTTTAGACACGTCATCTGAAATAAAACAGTACAATACCTGCTGCTATCACAAGAATGATGATAGAATGTAAAGCACTGAATGAAATCCTGGCATCATCCTATACTACAAGTGACATAGATCATGCAGAATCACACAGGACAGGTGGTTTTAGTGCCAGTCAACTCTGGTGGTTAGGAAGATACAACTAGTTTGGGCACCAAGATCCAAACACTGGATCAACTCAGTGATACTCCATCAAACAGGTGTTCTTCCAGTCTTGCCCCCTGCAGTACTTTCTCCCTCTTAACATCCTTTTACATCACAAACTGCCCTTTGAAATCCAAATTCTTGGCAAGTCCTTAGCAGACCCACAGACCTTACAGAATCTGCTCCAACGTTTACAGTCACCCCTTTGCACCCACATGTCACCACAACCCATTTTGTTTCTTACATCTGGGCCTTTCAATATGATGTGCTGTCTGTCTGGAATGGACAGCCCTTGCTTTACACCCCTCCTTTTCCGTTCACACCCCTCTGCTGGCCAGCTCCTTCCACTGCAGAGTTTGGCTCTTGTTCCGTCCTCTGGGAAACCTTTCCTTACCTCCCTGGTGTAGAGTAGGTGGCACTCTTACATGTGCCATACCACACTGCCTACTACCTGCCTAGTGTCTTCAGAAGGCAGCATTGTTTTTTGTTCACCTGTGTGTCTGCATCAGGTGTCACGTTCCGTAAGCAATGAGACCACTGTCAGCACAAAGTGCATAGCAGTGCATCCTGGTGCAGTACAAGGACGGATAAATGGTTTTTGAATGAATAAATCTTGAATAACTTCAAAACAAATCTAGTTAGAATTTTGCCTGTACATTTAGTTATTTGGAACACAGCCTTGATTTCAGAAATGAGTACCTTCTCCAAAAAACAATAGCATCAGTGAGCTGGGGTTGGTCCTCTGCAAGGCTGTGAGCCAAGTGATGTGATGCTCTTGCATCAGTGTCTAAATACTGTGGGTAAAACTGAGGTGACTGATTTGACTGTATTCTTGGACAACCTTATGCCCTTATAGCTGGTTGTCAACTAGAAGCAACTGAGCTCAGAGAGCCAGCAAAAGCAGAAAAACATAAGAGACAAGAAAATACTCAGCAATCTCAGGCTCTTTAATAAGGTGAACAACCTGAACTAATAGCCGCTACAGGAACGATGTTTAATAAAGTACAATAAATATGCAGAATGAAAGTCCAAAGTATCAAGAAAAGTTGAAATGAGAAAATCCTTATTCCCTCCTTATGCTTCGGAGAACCTGAAGTCCTTGAGTGACAACATACAGTGATAGCTGGAGCTGTGTCTACTATAGGGAGAAGATGTGTGGTTTCTAGCTCTGGCTCTGGCTCTGCCTCATGCGGGAGCACACGGGGGCCATGACCAGGTCTGCCTTCTAGGTCCAGGCCTGAGTCCACCTCTCTGCTTCTTCTGCTGGACTTTGACATGTGTGTCTGCCACACAGACCCAAACTCTCCCTCAGGGAAGTTGCCCTACTCACTGCTGGGGCAAGGATTAGAAACCTTGCCCGTCCAGCCACATTCTCTAATCTAGTTTCAAGGAGACACATACCTGATGCTATCAATGATTCATGAGTCTACTTCTCAAATGTCTTCACGTGTACTTTTTGCTATTATAATTGTGATAAATGTTCTTCCCACAGTTCTGAATACTTTCTGAGAACAGAGTCTTAGAATTGGTCCATGTGGTATCTAAGGAAATGATTATTTTTAAGGCTCTTGCCAACTGCCAGACCTCATTCTAGAAAAGGTAGATTAATTTACATTTCACAGCAGCATTGAGTGCCCATCTCACCCCAACCTTGCCATCACTGAGTATTATCTTTTTCATACTGAAAGTACATTGTAGTTATTAATCAGCACCCTGAAATCCCCAGCAAACTGCTTGTTGTTTATAGTGGCCACAGTGAACCAAAGATTCTTTTGAGCCAGACAGGACAGGGTGAGAGTGGCATCTGCCTGAATGACATACATGAAGCCCAAACTGCCACCTTTGGGGGTTGCCCTGGAAGTAGACCCAATTTTTTCAAATTGAGGTTAATCTCTACAACAGAGCCATGATTTCCAGACTGCACATTGAAGCATTTCCGTTAATTCAAAGGGACACTGCAGGTGTACTGAATTTTCAAAAGTAACTGACCTCTCCCAGGTGACACATGAACCACCTGCTGGAGGCAGGCAGCTCACAATTTCAACTTTGGATCTCGATATACCTTTCAAAATATCCTATTTTTGCAACTGCGATTTCAGGTAAAATGTAGGTACCACAAGAACATCAGTGTGGATTGGAAATGAGGGTAGAATGTCTAATTTGGTTCCAAGGTTTGAGCCATTGCCCAAAAGGAGTACAGGCAGTCACACAGGGCCAGGCTTGGCTTAATGGTCTCATCAGTGACTCGAAATTCTGAGTAACTTTTAAGCAAAGGTCTCCATGTTTTTATTTTGTACTGGGCCCCACAAATTATGTGGATAAAATACAAGTAAAAATGAGAAAAATCTCAAGATTTGTGGATTGCATCAGTGAGGATAACCTGCTTGTGATATTGTAAGATATCTTGAGGAAAGCTGTAAAATGTAACATGGGCTTTATTCTTATGCACGTGAATTTACAATTATCTTTTTATTTTTTATTTTGTTACATTTTATAATAGAAAATTACAGAGACAGTAATTGCATTAAAACCAATAAATTTTGGGACGCTCTAATTCATAGCACTCTGGTAGATCACTAGACTATAAAGGAAAACAAAAAAAACTATTCCAAAGCTAAGTCAGCAAGTTTTTGTTGTTACAGTGTTGTGTCCTGAAACATGTAATGAAAAATTACCTAATCCATTTCTGCTTATTATTCAACTCTCTCTCATATTGTATGAAACACAAATATTTTTGAGCTATAGTTATCAGAACAGTATACTATTGCCATAAAACAGATACCTATATCAATGGAACAGAATGGAGAGCCTGGAAATAACCCACACAAATATGGTCAATTAATTTATGACAAAGGAGCCAAGAATGTATATTGCGTAAAGGACAATCTCTTCAATAAATGGCGGTGGGAAAACTGGACCACCATCTTACACCATATACAAAAATCAAAAATTAACTCAAAATGGATTTAAGTCTTAAGACTTGAAACCATAAAACTAGAAAATAGATGGTAAGCTCCTTGACATTGGTCTCATTTTTGGATCTGACACAAAAAGCAAAGGCAATAAAAGCAAAAATAAATGGGACTATATCAAACTACAAGGCTTCTGCACAGCAAAGGGAACCAACAAAACTGAAAGGTAACAGAATGGGAGAAGCTATTTGCAAATCATATATCTGATAGGAGGTTAACATCTGAACTATATAAAGAACTCACACAATTTAATACCAAAAGTACCCTCCAAACCAATTTTAAAAAGGCAGAGGATCTGAATAGACATTTTTCCAAAGAAGACATGCAGATAGATGGCCAACAGGTAGATGAAAAAATGCTCAACATCACTAATCAGGGAAATGCAAATTAAAACTAAAATAAGATATCACCTCACACCTGTCAATATTAATAAATCAACAAACAAGTGTTGGTGAGGATGTGGAGAAAAGGGAACCCTTGTGCATTGGTGGGAATCAACTGGTGCAGTCACTATGGAAAAAAGTATGGAAGTGTCTCAAAAAAGTTAAAAATAGAACTACCTTATGACCCAGTGATCCCACTTTTGCGTTTCATTTGAAAACAAACACTAATTTGAAAAGATATGCACTCCCATGTTAATGCAGCCTTATTTACAATAGCCCGGACATAAAAACAGCTGTAGTATCCATTGATGGATGAATGAATAAACAAAATATGATATATATAAACAATGGAATATTATTCAGCCATAAAAAAGAATGGAATCTTGCCATTTGCAACATGAATGGACCCCAAGTGCCTATGCTAAATGAAATAAATCAGAGAAAGACAAATACCATATGATCTCATATGTGGAATCTAAAACAAACAAAAAACCCAGATTCATACACATAGAGAACAGATTGGTGGTTGCTATAGGTGAGGGTGGGAAGAGGATGAAATGGGTTAAGGGAGTCAAAAGGTACAAACTTTTAGTTATAAGTCATGGGATATAATGTCCAGGATGGTGACAATAGTTAATAATCCTGTAGTACATATTTAAAAGTTGCTATGGTAGTAAATCTTAAAAGTTTTCATCACAAGAAAAATTTTATAACTGGTGATGATGTTGACTTACTGTGATAATCATTTTGCAGTATATACAATATTAAATCATGTTGTATACTTGAAACTAATGTTATCTATCAGACTTCAGTTTTGACAAATTTGGAATATCTAATCAAGATAACAGATTCTCTCTAATTAGTGTAATGTCTTGCCATGAACATTCAGCGAATTCTCATTTTACAGATAAGGTGGCAAAACTGAATAAAAACATATTGAAACAAGTTACATAATATTATATAATTATGACAACTCCCCCAAAAAAATCTTCCTGAAAATTTGATGACATGTACTAAGAGCCTTAAAAAAGATTAGACCCTCTAATACAACTGTTCCACCTCCAGGAATCCATCAGAGAAACTAATTAGAAAAACATGTTCAATGATACGTTATCCACAATAATAAAAAATTAGAGACAATCTACATTTCCAGCAACAGGATGATGTTAACAAATACTGGCATGTGCATATGGAAAAAAATAATGTTTTAGAAGAACATTTAATAACATGAAAACTCACTCAAGATATACAATAAATTTTAAAACTTCTGTGAAAATTATCTAGTATGATTTAAGTTTTTAAACAACGGATAAGAGTGATTTTTTTCTATATATTTCCTTGTATTTTTGAATTTCTACAATAAGCATGATTTACTTATATAACCTTTGAGGGAAGGGAGATTTTTTTAAAAAATAGCATATTAACATTTGCCCTTAGAGTGGACATATTTCTGGTGAACTGATTTATAAAATTTGCTGAGTTCCTCTCTAGCTTCAGGCTTGGAGAGAAGCTTTAAAAACACAGTTACTTTCATGTGTGATTTGAAGTGGATGTTGTTATGTGTGTTTTGCAGATGATGATACTAATATTCAGGGTGGGTAAGTACCTTCCCCAAGGTTACACAGAGGAAATATGAAAACCCAGGTTTGTCTCAGGTCTGTCTGACTCCAGATCTCAACCTTCCCCCAATACAGTGTGGTCACGGAGCCGTATAACTAAAAGGAAGCAAAATTTCGTGGTTCATGACCTACCATGAGTTGGGGCGCCAACCAGCAGCACTTGTGTTTGGGTCCCATTCACCATTACATAGCCACTTGACAAGGAGGTACCCAGTTTCCCCATTGCCTGTGAAATATAAGCAGTACAGCTAAGAAAACTCTATGGGGTCCACTCTCCTGGGGAGGGAGAGGCTGCCATACCTTGTCTCCAGAAATGGTAAACCAACTGTGGCAGTTTGGTGGGAAATAGCCATACACCCGTCCAAGGCTCTGTTTCTCATCACGAGTGTGGAACAAACTGGAATGAAGCACATGGGGCTTAGCACTGGGGCACGAGGCTGGGAGCTGGCCAGGTCCTCAGGTCCAAGGAAAGACAGTGGTACCAGCCCCCCACCCCCATCTTCCCTCCCTGCATGTTCTTCAGCCTACGACCATAGACATGGGAATGGGGGCAGCGAGGCTTTCAGAGGGGATGCTGACATCAAGGCTCTCCAGATACAAGGCCCACCATTCTTCCCCTAGCTGACAGCAAATACAGGGATGCCCACTGTTACGGGCTGAATTACCCCTGCCATCCCCCTTCCACAAAATTAATATGTTGAAGTCTCAATGTCCAGTCCCTCAGCATGTCACTATATTTGGAGATAGGGTCTTTAAAGGGTTAATTACGTTAAAATGAGGTCATTAGGGTTGGCCCTGATCCCATCTGACTTGTTCTTATAAGAAGAGGGAGAGACAGCATGGATGGGCACCAAGAGAAAAGGCCATGTGAGGGCACACTGAGAAGTTGTCTGAGGCCAAAACGGGGAGAGGCCTTGGAAAAAACCAACCCTGCCAACACCTTGATCTCAGACTTTCAGCCTCCAGGACTAAGAAAATAAATTCCTGTTGCTTAAGCCCCCACCTGTGGCCCTTCGTTTCTGTAGCCCTGAAAAACTGACCTGTCTACCTCATTTTTAAACCTCGAAGAATTTGCAACCCAGAGCCTTAGCTTTTCCTTGAAGAGTTAGAATTTCTCGGCCTCCTTTTCTGAACCCTACACTTATAGGGCTCCCACAGCAGCAGGCACCTGCCCCTAGTGCTCAGAGGTCCCTGGGCCCCAATGTCAGTGCCCACCTACTGGTGTTCTTCCAGGTCGGGCTCCCCACCAACAGCAGGGTTCTGTTGTTCACGCTGACGCCGTGAAGGGAGTACCCCAGCCAGGCAAAGTCTGCCTCACCTCTCACCATCCAGTCGGCCGCGTCCACGTCCAGCTTTTCTACACAAGACAACCAGTCCCTTTTATTTCAAGTGGGAGGACTGCTGGAGTGGAAATAATGGGCCCTTTCTGTAGGCTAATGAGAAACGGATTCATTCCACTTAGTTTTTGCCAGAACCTTTCCAGGCCCCCGCCACTGTTCCTAGGACCCCAACATCAGAAACAAACCTCAAATGTCATGTGAGGTGCATATCTAGAGCTCACTTCCACAGAGTGGAGGATGCTATTTAAAAAGAGCCCCTCTTGGACACTTAAGAATGTCACTGGGATGCCTTTGGTGTTTCTGCTTACACTGGGAGACTAGGAGAATAAACTCGTGGCACTCTTTGGTTCTGGACCCAGAAGTTGGGTCCTTTTTTGTATATTCTGTGAATCTACTTCTATCACTTGCCAGAACATTGTAAGAATAAGAGACTTGCAGAAAATTTAGGTGAAAGCATATAGAATGAGGAAGAAAGGACATAAACCTATATGTGAGAAGTCCCACAGACTACAGCAGGGAAGGCCCCCGCCTTCCCCCCAGCAAATATTACCTTTGTTGCTGTGGCCAGGGTCTGAGTAAAAAGCAGCCACAATCCCCTTCTGTTTCCCTCCACCTGGTGCGAAAGGGGAGCCAATGACCAGATCTGGCTCCCTGTCTCCATTCAGGTCTGCAGCCACGAGCGCCCAGCCCAGGTTACAGTATGTGTCCTTGGGAGGAAACCAAGAGACCACCTTTGACTCTGCCCTGAAGGCACTTAGGATGGGGTGTGCTAATGTCTGCACCTGGCTAAGGTGGTCAACATACCTGGCAAGAAATGGTGATGTTGGGGGCAGGAGACAAGCTTCCTCTCTTGGAACCGAAGTAGACGTACACTGCGCCCTAGGCGGGGACAAACCCAGGGTGGCCATAAGGTTGGGTGCAACCCAGGACCCTTAAAAATAGCAAGAGCAAGAGGACTGATGACAAAATGAGTCACCATCAGAGCTCCCCATGGGCAGGAGCTTGGTGACAGACACAGGCCTGCCCTGTATGTGGGGGCTGCACCGAAGTGGTTCAGTTTTGTGTGTGTGTGTCCCTTGCATCAGACTATTAGAGTTCCAAAGCAAAAACCATTGGTTTACCTTCGCCTCCCCAGTGTCTGGCTTGGGATCTGCCCCACATAATTGCTCAGTTTTTGCAGGTGACTTCACTTCCCATGTCCAAGGCCCAGCTTGGCTTCTGGCTCAGCCCATCATTCCTTGGGACATGAACACACCATGTAGCTACCATTCATGGCACCATTCGTTGGCCTTGGGACACACTGTGTTGTGGACCAGTTCCTGTCTTTGATTTGCCCATCTCCACCCCCACCCATTCTGCAAGCATTTATTTTCCATCCCCAGCCAAGTCCTCGGGAGGCATGATAAAAAAGAGCAACCTCTGTCCTCCCACAAAGTTGGCAAACAGGCAGATGACACCACAACCTAGAAGGGGCGATGACACGTACAAGCTCACAATGCTCTCTTAGGACCACAAAGTGTCCTAACCCAGGGATTACATAACACCCCCTGCAAGGACTGACATGTCACTCTGGCTGGGACAGATGACAAATGGTTCAATGTTGAGAAACAGTGTGAGGAGGGTGGGCCAGAGGTGAGCCTGCAGCAGGTTACATGGGGCCTCTGACCTCCAGTCACTCCTGTGCCAGCTATTTCTACCTGGCTCTGGTACAAGCACACATGGGAAGAGCCCGTGGGCTGGGACCCAGGATCTCTGCTCTCAGTAGGAAAAAGAAAATGGACCAAGGTTTGTGCCTAAGGAGAAAAATCCAGGAAAGTCACCTCTATTGGGGTGACAGGGAGTGGTGCATTGGCTGGAATTTTAGTCACCTTTGTTATAATTCAACATCATGGGAGGAAAGCTTTGGCGGCGAGCACTTGCTGGAAATGGGAAATCATTAGCCAGACTGAGGCTAGGGAGGCAGGAATAGGTGCTGTCAGGCAACTAGGGTCACATCAAGGACCCAAATGGGGAGCCCAAGGCCACCTACCCCCCCAAAAGTCCCTGCCAGGCGCATCTGGTTGTCTGCTCTCCCCAGAGGCTCTGTCTAGCACCAGCGTCCTCAGCAGCTCCTCCCTCCCACTCTCCCACCCCTGCACCCAGCAGCACCCTTACCTTATATGTGAGCTGCTCTGAGCCCACCGAAGGAGCGCCCACGGCTAAGTCTGGCACGCCATCCTTGTTGAAGTCCAGCACGGCCAAGGCTGAGCCAAAGCGGCCTGAGGGCTGAAAAGGCACCGGCTGTTTCCCCTTGGCTACGCCACAGCTTCAGAGAGCACTGCTGACACCCTGGGAGCAGACAGCCCCTGGACCATTGTCACCCAAGGGCTGAGAAACAAAAGTGCAGCACCCCGTGACACATCCACAATTTGCCAGCAGGGTAGCTCTGGCTTAGCGAGACATTTGGCCTGTCCATCTGCCTTGAAGGGAAGATGGGGTGCCGGAAAGTAAAGGGTTGGTGTGTTTTAGGTTTTTAGAAAATGGCTTGGCATGCACTAGGCCCCATGTTAAGACCAAAATCCTCCTGGAAAGTATTCAAAATAATAATCCATAACTGCGGCAAACAGGAGGATGTTTTAGAACCACACTGTCCAATGTGGTGGCCACTAGCTAAATGTGGCCATTATATTTAAACTTAATTAACATTGAACAAATTAAAAGTTCAGCTCCTCGGCTGCACTGGCCACATTGCAAATACTCCAAACCCAGTGCGCATACTGGCACCCACCGCTCTAAGCACGTTATAGGGACTAAGACAGGTACTTTTATTGCCCCCACTTTTACCGTTTACTGATGGAAAACTGAGTTCATTCAAGGACAATTTTCTTCCAAGATGAATTTTCTAGATCTTCCCCTACCATCTAGAATCAGCCTAGACTCATAGGTTGTGCTGCTTTCACAACTTACATAACAAGGCGAAGTCTGCCATGTGACACACATGCCCCATGTGTATTACATATTACATAATCTCTCTACGCCCATCTGCAATGGCTATTAGGAACCAGGCCTCTTTCTGCAAGGCAGGAACTTGATAAACAAGAAGAGGCTGCTCCAGGACACAAAGTGCCTTGGGGCAGGGTGGGGATCAACAAGCAGGGACCCTCCCGACAGAGGACGGTTGGTTTCATTTCACCACCAACAGTGCACCTCCAGAGCTGCTGCAGGTTTACCTGTCATTCCTAGAGAAACAGTTTTAAAGCAGATAAGCGCTTGGGACAGTCATCCTGATCCTCCGCTTTATAGACAACGACACAGGAAGGTTAACTGCAGACCAGGGCTAGAGTGCAGGACTCCAGAGGGTCCCTTGCCCATGCCTTAATCTGCCCACCTTCCAAGTTTGCAAAGGTCACTGGAGAAGAGGGGACAGAGCCACCTCCCTTCTTGCCCCTAGTGTCTTTGGGAGAGTTTATCCCCAGGAAGCAGCTGCCTCTTATTTCCTGTCTGTAGGAGCCCAAAGGATCACACTTCACACAACAATCGACAGGGGAATGGCTTTTTGAGGAAGAAAAGGGATGGCTATATTTATGTGGAACTTTCTCGTGGGCTTCACAAGGTTCCAGAGAATGCCGTCCCTCTGGACTGAGTGACTTCACCCACCGGCCAATTTATTCACATCTCTCAGATTAGGGGCTCCTTCCATGAGAGCGTAAACTAGATCAAAACCATTGTACTTGCCATTTTTTAAAGTATGTTCAAGCATGCCATTTTATTTTGTCTTCATTGAATTAACGCCACAGCGAAAGCTTCAGTGGCCAGTCTGGCACAAGAACCATGCCATGACCCAAATCCAGGGCTCTTTCCCCTGATGCTCGACATTCAGAGCTGACAGTGCCCCAAAAGCTCACACTCACCTGTGACTCGCAGTGGGGCCCCTACTACTGCTCCATAAGGCGAATGCCAGCAACAGCCCAGAGGAAACCCCTCCAGGACCCTAATGTGGGACTCCACGTGGGACATTTGTACAATCATTGTGCAGTTTTCCCAGTGATGAATTACCACTTAAAACAGAGCAATGAAATCTACACGAAGTCTAGAGTTTAGTTAATAGTAATGTACCGATGTCAATCTCTTAATTTTGACAAATATATCATAATTATGTTAGACGTGAGCAGGAGGAAATAAGTAAAGAGGGTATGGGAACTCTGTACTGTCTTTTCAACTTTTCCGTAAATCCAAAATTCTTACAAAACATTGATATATATATTTTAAAAAGTAGATTTTGTATTATCAAAAAATCACATCCTAATCAGTTACTGAAAGCAGTTCTAAACAGTATGTGTTTTCAGAAGGCGTCACAGTAAAAGTTGATGATGAAATGAGATAAATGAATATGCTTTCAATGAAAAGTGCTACACAATGGAGGCCACTGGCTATTACTTTCATTGTTCTTGTTATTGGTTATTCATCCTGGAGAATTTGCCCCAAATGAGAGCACTGGCTTACTGAGTAAAACATGAAGCAATGAGCACCTTACCTGGAAGCCCTCGAGGACCCCGTGGGCCTCCTTGTCGAGGTCCAGGTCGATGGGGGGCAGACCCAGCTCATTGCCGTAGATGAGGTACACGCGCCCCACGTGGATGTGGCCAGGACGGCTGTAGCCTGGGGCACCCACCACAAGGTCACCATGCCCATCCTGGTTGAGGTCAGCCGAGGTCATTGCCCTACAGGGACAAAGAGAGAACCATTGCAGCATCTGCTGAGAACTATAGTTAAGACCGTCTACTTGCTTCTCTTTCTGGAATCTAGCACTTTAACTTCTCACTGGTTTTCCATCCTGCATGGCCATTGTGAATATTTACTCTGAAGTGATGCTGTGTGTGTGATTCACAGTCTTGTAAATAATAATAATAATAATTATAATAATTATAATAATAATTATAATAATTATAATAATAATAAACTGGACAAAGCAGTCCTCTGGGCATCTCTGGGCCATGTAACCTGAGCAGATGAAAAGCATCCTCTCAGAGCATCACATCCTGTATGTAAAATCCAGGGCAGAAGAGCACAATGCCAGGCTCCTCCTCTAAAGCCGTCTAGCCAGTAGCACAATCTGCTTTCTGATCAGCTCAGTTCATTTCAGTCTGTCACCTGATCAAAGACAAGCTGTGTTAAGTATACCTTTTCATTTCTACCACAGCTGCAGAGGGTGCTTTGTACTGGGAAAAAATTCAATGGCCAACATATGTAGTGGAAGTTTGTAAATAAGATTTCATGACCTACTAGATACAGAGATGGATAAACCGAGTCAAAGGTTCAAATGCCTCTGGTGGCCTGGCAAGACCAAAAGTCCTTTACTTATTCTAGTTCTTATTGGCCACATAAAGAGCACATGGCAGAATAAGGGAATAAGAGAAGGGTGGTTTCTAAAAGGTGTGATGCCTGGTGAAGGGGCCAGCCATCCATGCCTTGGAGATGCTGCTGGTCCCTGAGGCAGGACGCTGGCCAGTGATACCCTACAAGGACCTCTACTTGGCTACCCCACACCCCACAACATAACTGTCAGCCCAGCAGGGAACCTTTCTAAAAATCTTTCAGGAAGGCAGCCAAGAAGAGCCACTGTCCACAAGTGAATGGCCAGAAAGACAGCATTCACCTCTCACTCCCTGTTCCAGAGCTGAGTGACCCAAAAAGCTTGAAGGGCTGTCAATAATTGTCCCAAGGGAAATGCAATGTCATTTGACTATAAGAAGTGTAGTTTTAAAAAGAGGTTTCATCAAAACCTCCAGAAAATAGTTTCTTTTCCACTTTTGGGCTCAGAGTGGGTTGATTTTTAAATTCAGAGGATTCTCTAACATCCTCTTTATAAGGTCACCATGGTGTACAAGGCTCTTGCCATATGAAGCTACAATATTCCAATCAACATATAACTATCTGCTTTTATTCTTCTCATGCTATTCGAATTCCTCAAAATCTGTAACAATATAGCCCCAAAACATTGAAGCTTGACAAATATTCTATAAGTTAATATTCATTGTTGTGATTGTTTAGTAAAGTGAAAGCTCCTGTTTTAAACATATTTTGACAAATTTTTAAGGATACGGTTTTATTTTTATAATAATCACTAAGTCAATGCCTTTGTTGATGATGAATTGATTGGAAAATAAGGTAGTAACAGGTGCCATTTAATACATTTGTTGAATGACAGAATGAAATTAACACTGATGATAATGTGCAGGAATTGAATGAACTCGTGCCTACCAGCCAAGCCTTGCATAGGGAAGTGACAGGAAGTAAGATGCTAAAGGGCTGGAGATGTGCTTCAGTGGCCGCTGAGAGCTGCCTGTAAATATCAACCGGATGTTCCTTTCCAAAGCCTGGTACATAAAGGACAGGGAATCCTGAAAGAGAAGAATGACAGATAAAGACACACAGCATCATCAACAAAGCTACTGTGTCCTGTCAAAGCACTGGACTTTTGTAAAAGTAATGAGTTTTTACAAAGCTAGAAAATAAAACATGGATTCCTATCAACAGGTAACATCACTTAGGAGAGTGACATCACTCCCCCAACATGTGCTGAGCTATGGAAGTTATAGTCCTGAAGTCAGGGCCAGCATGGAAAGAGCTAGCTAGGCCTTAACCCCAACCAAAGAAGTCAGGATGGCCTGTACCAATTTGCAGAATGTAACTGAACAAAATCACTTTTATGGACTAAATTTTTTAAAAAAAACAAGTTCATGTAATCTAGAATGGGATTGTGTGTGTGTGTGTGTGTGTGCGTGTGTGTGTGTGCGTGTGTGTGTGTCCTTTTCTTCCCCAAAGAAACTGTAACAGGCCGAAAACCTTCCAATCCACACCTAAATTAAGATGCTTCAAGTCCCAAGAAGCCTGGCAGGCGTGAGAGGCAGGCGAGTGTATGAGAGCTACCTGGGGGAGAGCACACCCCTGCTCTTGGGATGCTGAATCATTCTCAGTACAGTTACTGCAAGGATGCAGACTGGAGTGGCCCTGAACAGCCTGGTTGGGCACTAGATCCATTCGAGTTCAGGGACACAACTCTCAGTCCACCCAAAGGTGACCAAACAAAAGCAGCGTCAGCTCAGAGTCATGGGGCAGCCGCCGCGGGGAGTGAAGGGCCCTGCAGGAAGCTGCTGTGCCTGTTCCTCCCCTCCAGTCCCTCCAACAGGCTACCCCCAGGCTGCTAGCCCTGATGCTGATCCCTGGCTCTCAGTCACCCTGAAAGCACTGAACAGGCTCCTGCTGTGTGCCAGGCCCCGTGCTGGGCCTTAGGAATATAAAATCCTTCTCTTCCACAATGTTTTCTTTTGCAAAAGATACAGATCCAAATAATTGCAAAACAAAATGGCACATGCTTTGACAGAGGTTCCCAGATCTAGGCCGGGCTACATAATGCGCAGAGCCCATCACAACATGCAATACGAAGCCCCTTACTTGAGCTTGTATCTTTAAGGTGGTGGCAGCTGAGCACATAGCCAGGGTGGGACCCTGCTAAGCATGGCTGCAGGGCGTCTATGTGGACACATGGGCAACATGCTCCTGACACCAGTCCTGCCTAAGGCCCTCGCCCAGCTCCTGGGCACGCCACTCACAGTGGCATCTAAATGCTCCCCCGACATTAGGAGCCCCCCACAGTCCCACACCTACTTACCTTCCCAACCCTCTCCTAGCACCTTGTGTCCCTTGTCTTTGTGTTCCAGGCAAACCAGACTATTCAGATTTCCAAAATCCTGAAACTTTCCCAACCCACTGCCAGAAATACACTCATTGATGAAATACTACCTACTATTCAAGGCTTAACTCAAATGCCACCTTCTCCATGAAGCCTTCTCTGGTAGCAGGGATATAATTTTCCTCATAGAGGCTAAGTATGCCCCCACCCCACCATGGTATTTGTTGCATTCTATTCGCGCCTGGTTTATTTTTGTATGCACCGCTCCTATTAGCTAGAAATTTTCTAAAGATCAGAGTCTATCTGCATTTCATCTCATTTCCCCCCAGCAGAGTATCTGACACTTAAAGATGAGCTCATGGATGCACTGCATATGCCATGGCATCCTTCAGCTGGGGCTCTGCAGAGGGAGCATTCGATATTGCTGCGTGCTTTGTGCTAAGGACAAAGCCAGACTGGCCTGGAGGCCCAAGGCCACCTTGGGCACCACCAGACCTGTCAAAGGCCACTGAAGTCCAAACCCGCATCTCAGGATGTGTCTGGAACAGACCAGATTTGGAGCTTGAGGATCTGTGCTGGCCTGGTACATGCCTGAGTGACTTTTGATGAATGATTAAATAGCCAGTGACTCCACATAAGATATCACAGGAAGCATCATGGTCCTCTGTCTCCATGAAAAGCAGAAAATTCTTACCGATGTCCAGGAATCCACACTGAAGACCACACCTCTTTTGGTATAATTTATATTTTTTTCAGTATTTTTAGATAGAGATGCAGTCAGATTTCTATGAAAATAATCTTTCTGTACTTGTGAGCTGTTAAAAAGAGAGAGCAACAAAACGGTTAGGACAGAGAAAACAACAAACCCGAATCACTGAGTTAATAATATAGTCAAGTTAATCACAGGTTAAAAATTCATAAAGTTTCAACATCTGAAAGTTGAAGGAACAACAACACAAAAAACTGCTGTGTGCCAGGCCCCGTGCATTTTAGAAAAATCTTTATAGGAGAATCCAAAAAACCTTTTAGTAAACACATTTCCAAGGTTTAAAAGCCTATCCTTACAAAAAATATTTCCTATAGCCTGAAAGTTCTAAAGTGAAAAAAGTTTGAATTCCTTCCAAGTTTCTAAAAAAAGCAAAGGTACTTCAATATTCCACATACGCACTGTCAAGAAATAGGCCTATGGCTGTTTGAGAAGCTGGTACACAGGTGTACTGCTTTATCTTTAAAGACATGCCAGAATTAATTATACGATAAAATACATTTTCAAATGCATACATGGAAATAAACCTACACAAGCCAGATGCCTAGAGGAGCCAGACAGGTTTTGGAAATTATTGAAGTGGAAGCCAGCCATCGGGAATGCATGAAGGGGCCTGCGTGAGACACCCACCCACCAGCGTCAGATTCTCATAAACTAGATCTTTCAAGCCTAACCTAAAGGCATTCAATTCAATTAAAACAAAAAGAAAAACGACTTGATTGAAACAAACAGTGGAGGCTTAACTGAACTCTGTAGATTTGCAAATGTTTTGAAGCTTGAACCGCTCTTACTCTAGGACCTTTCATCGCAATGCCCTCTTCTCAAATTCCTAACTCTTGACCATCCTTAAATATCTCACTGAAACATCACTTCTCCAGGGAAAGCTCTCCTGTGATTGGGTTGGGACATGCCATGGTACATCCTGGAGTGCCTGGCACTTTTCCTTCCTTACATGTGAGAGTATTTACACGCTCTTGTTCCGTGCCCACCCCCGCACAGGCCACGCATCCACGGGAGCAGAACTGTTTCTGCTGTGTCCACAGCATGCTCTCTAATCCCTAAACTAGTTCCTGGCATCTAACGATGAGGAAATAATTTATTACTTGGACTTCGTTGTTATATTTTATGATAAATATAACATTAGTACAGTTATGAGGCTGGTGGTTGGTATCTGACTCCAGTAGGGACACCACCTCCAGAATATAGATCTTCCTTCTCCCTCTGAGACCCCTGAGAGCTCTTCTCCCTACAACTTGCCTCACTAATCGTTGTTTTTTCAGGGTGAAATCTGTGTAAAGTTTATGAGTAATAACAATAATAGTAATAATACCATTTAATGTTTACTGAGAAACTTATTAATGCTCATTGCTTCATGTCCATTCTTGGGCTTAATTCATACTATAATTCTGGTATTTTTTCCCATTTTGCCAAAGGAGGAAGCTATAACAAAAAAATCAAGCAACCAGTTTAAAATCACCTAGCTGTAAATGGCAGACCTGGAATTTGAACCTCCATCTACATACAAATCACAAGCTTTCAGTATCTACTGAGCAACCCTCCAGGTGAGATTCTATTTCTGGGAACCATTTTGGAATCCACTTACCTCTGGGTGTTGATTTGCCGGCCACCACAGGCAATGAACAGAGGGTTCTCAGGCAGGTTGCAGTCACTGGGGAAACAGTCAAATGAATCAGGCTTTTTTTTTTTTTTTTTTTTTTAGTCAAGCACGAATTTTACTGAGACTTGGTGGAGCACTTCAAACCACCTGCAGAAGCCCTAGAGGTGTGGAGGTGCCCATTACTTAGCCAGACAGGACTGGTAAAGGGCTGAGTCCCACCCGAAAGGGGTGGATAAGCTGAATGAGGGAGCCTTATGGTAACACGGGTGGCCCAGCACTGCTGGTCACCCAGATTCACAGCTGTCCTCTTCCCTCCCTGCTGCACCTGCTGAGCTACTCCATGTTTGCATGAACCATCTCAGAGTTAGATAGTGGGAAAGAAATGGGTTCCCACTCTGTCCCTTCTACCCAATTATGCTCATTTCTACTCAGATATGTCTTGATTTGTCAATCTCATTCCTTTAAAAACAAAAAGGTATAAACCCAATAATTAAATAGGTTACTAAGTATCCCTTTTTATAAGAAATGTCCACTGAGACAACATAAGAGGTGACTTTCCCCCTAACCCTTAATGGAAGCACTAAGGGAGTGGGTATTTATAAGTCTCTTCTAGAATGAAGACTGTTTTTAAGCAGAGGAAGATTCACATGGAGCTCAGGAGGATGCTGGGTAACGTGGCAGACACAGGAAGCCTGAGCGAGAAGGATTAGTTGTGGGAAAAGAAATCCAGAACAGGAGGTGGGAAGAAGCTGCAGACACACCTTTCCTATAAAAACCTTCCTCAGGGCCAGCTTTAGGCTGAGGAAAAGTTTTTTTCTAGAATGTTGGTTTCTCTGCCACCAGGATGCAGATGGCAGCCTTGCAACATAAGAGCTACAGTTACAAGTGCTTTTTGAGTTAAGTAAAGTTCTGGCTGAAAGTATAACTACCCGTATTTCACTGTATGAGTTTCAAGTTACAAATTTGCTTTGGAAGATAACCTATTCTTAGTAAGAGGAACCTATAAAATGAAAATATATACTTTTTTTTTTTTACTTCTGTCATGAATTTGTGTCTTTCTTTGAAGCCTCCTCCAAATTTCCCATAAAATTCCTAAACTGAGGAATCTTTCTGTGTAGATATGTGTAAAACGCAATCAATTCATGGAATTTTCTGCCTCGATAAATTAGAAAAAAGATCAAGAGTCAAGGACTCTATTCCTTCTCAATTATTTTGTCCTAATTAAAGAATAAGGTCCAGCCACATTTCCCTAGCTATTTGGAAAACCTTACCAAAACAAACACCACAAATGTGTTCCAGCTTGGGGATCATTATACATGGACTTTATAAAACATATAAACACAGGTCATTCATTTTCATATGGCCACATATTATAAATCCTTCCAATATAAACTGAACTCCCTTGTAATAATTATTATAATACCAGCAGCCAATATTTATTAAGTGCTCACTACATGCTAAATCATTTACCTGAGTGATCTCATCTACTCCTCACAACAGCTCTATAATAAGAGATGAAGTCTTACTGTCCTCATTTATAGATGAGAAAATGTAGCTTAGGAAGGCTCAACCACTTGCTTGAAATGACTCAGTAGTGAGGGTAGGTCTCTAATTCTAAAGCCCATCCTTTATATGCATTCACTCATATGCACCCAAAAACCCATCGCCAAAAGAAAGAGAACCTGGAGATTTTGCTTTATTGATTTTTTGAAATTATGTAAGAGTTTAAGCCAAACTTATGACATATGCTTGGGAGCAAGATCTTAAATGCTCTGAGCCTGGAGATGTTAACTGAGGTTGATTTCACTATTAAAAAGGACATTTGTATTGAATTGTTTATTTCTGCCAAATTGTAACTCGCTGAGTATTTACCAGGCTAATGTCCAAGGCTGGAGAGGAGGATCACTGGGCCCCAGTTGCTGGAGCCTGTGGAGAGGACACGCCAGCCCACAGCACGGGTTCTCTCAAAAGAAACAATGGAGCACAGACTGCAGATTGTACAACATCTACTTCTCTAGCCTAAAACTTGAGAGACATCGACAAATCTACCTAGATGGGAACTAGACAGTTTTGATTCCTTCTTGATTAGGATAAGGTGAGCACTTCATGTGCCTTTTTCTTTTCATTTGATTGGTTGAAAACCCTGAGAGCTCTCTTAGGAGTGGGGACAGCAAGGGAGGGAGCAATCGGGAGAAGCAGAGTAATAATTCACCTGGTCCCATTCTCTAACATGAAGCCTGTTAGACGGTAAATATTAGTGGACCAAAATGCCATATCATCCAGTCCTCCAAGGAAATATTCTTGGAATTGTTCCACCAGAAATGGGGACTTTCTAGAATAAGTGGGATAAAGCTATGGCAGAGAGAAAGAAAAATAAGTTAATAAATAAACAAATCAAGTGCTTCTCCTCGTATCTTTACATTAAGATTTCGAAGGATAAAGCCAAGCCTCACCTTGGAAACAGCCAACATCTCACCATACCTGCAATGTAAAAAATAATTTTGACTATGACTTGTGGTTTCTGCAAAGAATGAAGTAACTAATGAAGGAAATGTCCTATCACCATATATCCACCATCATGCAACCTCCTTTGAATCAACAAAATCCATAAATCCAAAACCACTTTGGAAACACAACCATTGAAATGTGTGCTAAGAAAGTCTCAATATAATCAGTGGCAAATCTTATTGTGGGGCCACACTTACATTTCCAAGAACTGAAGGTAAGAACAGTCAACAATTGCATTTTTGGTGATGACTGATCGGCCATAGAGTTTCTTATAAATTCCCAGTAGATCTTCCACAGGCACATACCTAAGAAAAGCATTAGAATAAGAGTTGTGTGATTCTGAAGTTGAAGATAACAACGGCAACAACAATAGCTGCCAGCTTATCCCATGATTACTATGTGCCAGACTCACAGAGAGGACTGCCCATGCATTATATGTGTATAATTGTACCAACAGCCTGCGTGGCTGGGACTATCATACTCCCACTTTACACAGAGAGAAATAAGGCAGCACAGAAAAGTTAAAGAATTTGCTCAACACTGCACAGCAAACAACTGGTGCCTTATTCAAATATTTATGAAGGTACATTCAAAGATAAAGTATAAAGTATAAAGGAGGTGTTTAATTTTGTGAATTTAGAGGTCGAAGAGCAATATATTTTTATTCTTTTGAGTTGAACTATTCTCAAGAATTATTATTTAAAAAAAAAAAAAACACAAAAAATGGCTCCTCCCTCTCAACATTCTATTTTGAGTCCACAATGTGAGGTGGTAAAAGAATTAAAAGTCAAGCCTTCGGGTTCACAGATATTAGTTATTTCAGTTGGAAGAGCAGCATCTTAAAAATTACATCTATACTGAGTCTGCTTTTATCTTCATTTCAAAGACTTTAGACTATACCAGACAGAAATCAAAACCAATAAGACCTGATTTTCGTATACTTATAAGAATCTTTTGAAGTCCATTTTTTTTTATTTTTACATAAGCACAGAGATAGTTCTTCCAATAAAAACAGCTTAAAAAATATTTTAGGTGAATCACCAAGTTAGCAGGAAAGTGAAAAACTTCCAAAGGCACAAAACAAATTGAAACTGGAAACTTTAAGAAGTAAGTAGTGGGAAAGCCAGCTTTTGCCCTGAGGTTCTGCCAAACCCTGGAGACATGGAGATTTTTTTTATGGCTACATGGTATGCAAGAGACAGGCAAGGAAGCATAGGAATCACCCAGAGTGGGTCATCTCAGAGGACTCTGAGACTCATGCACACTACACTCCTACATGAGTGTTAACAGGAAATAAACCCAACATGCTAACAAGGACAGCAAAGAAAACTGCCCAACTTCATCTTGGCAATAGATAGAAGGAGCGGGAAAAATCTCCCCCTAGAAATAGTAACTACTTCCCAGCCCTATGAATGTTTTGTCTTGCACCTGTCCTATTTGAACATTCAGAAAAACTTAAAGGGTTGAATGTAACTTGATGTGCTCACAGTTTAGTAGTGGCTCAAGCAGCCTGCAGAGGCCAAGAAGAACCTTCTAGAAAAATGCAATTCTAACTCCAGCCTTGAGTACTCCAAGCCCCATGGAATATAACCAAAAGAGGACCGAAAGCCCCATGACACACCATTAAAATGAACATCTAATCCAGTGCAGATGGCCCTGTCCGTGAAGTTAGAGGGATCCCTCATGCTTCTGTTTTTACCACCTCTTCCTGGGGATATCCAAGGCCAGCTGGCCTTAGATAATCTGTGAGTGATTTGCTGGTTCTGGACCTGTCTTAGTTCTAAGGCAGCTGGACCAGGGATAGGAGTTAGCACCTTGCCAAAGCCACAAGCTCTCCTTTCTCTTTGGTTTATAGGCACCCCTTCCAGTCCCAGCCATCCACACTTAGGGGCTGCAACAGGGGGACTGACTATGTTACAACTTCTAACTGCTTAGTAAATACTCAAAGAAAAAACAAAAACCAGTATAACCACAATGTAACTACAGTAATATCTGATAAAGTAGAAGGCAACAAGCATTATTAGAAATAAAGAAGGTCACTACACATCACAATAAAGGGTTCAATTCACATAGTAAGATATAAGATTTTGAAACTGGAATATTCCTAACAATGTATCCTCAAAAAGCCATAAAACAAACTTTGATAGAACTACAAGGAGAAATTGAAAAACACATCATAGGAAGATTTTTAAACAAATTTCTCTCAGTAATTATTAGATTAACCTTATAAAAAATAAATAGCAAAACTCATAGCTTACAATCTGATTTAAACAAAAATTTAATAACCTTGAGCAAATAAGCACACATATATATACTATTAAACAAAAATTGGAGAATTAACATTCTTTTCAAGAACAGATGGACTATTTCCAAAAATTGATCATATACTAGACTTTAAATCAAGAATCAGTGAATTTCATAGAAACCAAAAAGAGTAGAATATAAATATATGAATAAAAATTAATAAAGAGGAAAAATGAACATAAAATAGAATCAATAAAGCCAAAAGTTCATTCTTTAAATAATAAAATTGAAAAATATTAGGCAAGATTAATTGTTTAAAAACAGAGGAGAAGGCAGGATAAAATAACATTATGGACAACAAAGGAGCACAGTACAAATAAAACAAGAAAAAAATAAGATATTATGAACCTTATTCGAAAATCTTTAAACACTTAGATGAAATAGAAAAGCCCTAGAAAAATATAAAACTCCTTAAAATGAAATTAAAAAGCTGTATAGTCCTATAACCATTAAAGACATTTTTTTTTTAATCTCTACAAAGACAACACCAGGCCTAGATAGCTTGACAGACAAATTCTACCAAACATTCAAGAAATCAAAGTTCAAATCTCACACAGACTTCCAGAGAATAGAAAAGAAAGGCACACTCCCCACTTCATGATTCCACGAAGCCAGCATAACCTTGACATGAAAGTCAAGGGCAGAAGAAAGGAAAATCATAATATAAACTCGCTTGTAAACAGAGGTGCAAAAACTTTAAGCCACAAATATAAATGTAACAAATAAAAAAATATATATCATTGCAAAATTGATTTTGTCCCAGGAAGTAAAGTTGATTTTATATTAGCAAATAGATTACTATAATTTTTCAAGAATCTACTTTGATTATTCTATTTTCAGTTTTACTCTTCAAAATTTACAAATGCGGAAGACTCCTATTGACATTGTAAGGATATATTTTCTAAGGAAAAAAGGGTCCAGCTCCTAAATGCCACTTAAATATCACATATTTAAGTGTACATTGTTCTTACCAGTGCCGCGAGAGGTAATTAAAATTAAACTCAAACTGGCTCAACACATCTCCTCCTGTGGCGGGAGAGAAATATTAACAAGTGGTAGATTAGTGACCACACAGAGCAGGCTTCTTTCTACACAAATTTGCACAACCCAGTTTATCAGTTCTTCACATTGTTACAAGTTTCTGTTCATTGTTTTAAGTATAGGCATGTCTTTAAGAAAAAGTGACCTTTTAAAATCTTAGCGAGTGAAGTACAAATTAAAAAAGAATCCCGCATATAGTGTTTTTTACTTTAAGGAGAGATGGACCATAAGGGTTCTTTAAATCTCTACATAAATACCACTCACCATCTAGTTTGTATATTTAGGTAATTTACTATAGGAGAAAAAAATGAAGTTTACAATTTAAAGCTAATGTACTAGTAGACACGAGGTAATAAATTTTAACCTGACTTGAAAGTAAAGCTTTTCTAAAATTACTATGTAAGTAAATGATAAAATGTGATTTAACAAAAAAATACATATATACACAACTTTTCAGAAGTACATCTCTATGTTAAATGAGGTATGCTTGTACTCTAAATGATATTCAAATAGAAAGCAGTTAGCATATGCTACTGGAGAGATCAGAAAAAACATATTTAAGGTACAGTAGTGACTTCATTACACATAAAATGTAATTACCACAAAAGAAAATTTAGCAAATATAAAGAAACAGTACCAAAATCACCAGCTGAATGTGCCTCAGAAAAGGAGCCGTGAAAATCAATCTGAGAAAGAAAGAGAACCATCTGGTATAGATCACAAGTTGTATCCCCGACTCCTATGCCACAAGTGAGTGAATAGCGAGGAGGTGACAGCCTAACCCAAGGAACAGATGAGGAAGCATAGTGGATGGACTCGATTTTCAAAAACCCATTTAATTTTATCATTTTATCTGTTAAAAGAAAGTGTGTTGGCAGCTGAGTTGTATACTTAATGTCTGGTGGTAGGCAAAGCTACCATGGGCACTGCATCTAATAGAATACCCACAAAATCTCTACTGAGTCCAAGTTTCAGCTTCTCAAAAAACGGTATTAACATCAGTGAATGACCAGAGGGAACTTCCAGAAGCTAAGTCACCAGGTAAGAGCAGAGTGTTCAGCTTGGGAACATGGCATTTTCATATAGAAAATTAAAAAGGAAAAAAAAAATACGTGGAACTATTATTTTAAATAGAACCAAGTAGTCGGAATTCATATTCTTATTAAGATCCACAGCTTGAAGAAAACATAAAATTTCTAAAATATTGCCGTGACTAAAACAGGACATCACTCCTGCTGCTGTTTTCAGTGCGCACTAGTTTTTCTGCCCACATGGACGAACTTACCCAGGTACCAGGAAGAGTAAGAAATGAATGAATGGGACGAGATAGAAATCTAACGAACACACTTTGGGCAACAGATCTCATTTCCACATGACATCTGAATAATCTAAAGTTTTCCTTTCCATTAAAAAGGTCCAGTTCTGTCCTTGGGTATGACAGTTTCACTCCCATAATGTCGTTACCCATAAAGACAGGCACTCACATCTCCCATTGTCCTGAGGAAACCTTGTTCGATGCCCAGGCTGTGCCAGCTGACATCCGCCACCATGTGAGATGTAATTCCAAACAAGAAAGCTACCAATTTCTCTGTGTCCTGCCAAATAAACAAGTTAGAGTGGTGGGTCTGGGTGATTTTACAACACACCTATAGAAAGTTTTAATAAATATGAATTTATTTCCGTTATTGAGACTTAACAAATCAGAGGCAGGCACACTGTAGTGTCTGGTTACCAAAAACCACAAAGGACTTTTTGACGTGTTTTGGAGTACCTTGAAAGAGTAATTACTATTGGAGCAAAATGACCGAGTCACAGACCTAAATCTTTAAAATAATTTATTCAAGTATTAACCAGCCATCTCCTGTGTCCCATGTACTTTATTTGGCATTATAGGTACAGTGGTGATCGACACTCACAGAATCTGGGGCGGGGGGTGTGCAAATGGGGTCAATGCAGGTGCAGAAGAAGAATGAGAGGGTCATGCCTACCTTCTCCCAGGGGAGGGGGTAGGTCTCTCGGATGTAATGAATGCTTGCATTAAGAAATGGAGTCCAGTGGGTGCTTTCAGACACATCATGAAATTGTCCTGACAAAACAAAGGCAGAACTCAGGATTCTTTCTTTAAAAATAGGAGATTTCCAATCAAATCTTCCACCACCACCTGCTGAGTCCCTTCTCCTTCCCTCCAGGCCTCTTATTTTTTCTATGAATGCAAAGGAAGCCTCTAGAACAGAATAGCCACCAAAAGAGAAAGCAACCTAAGCTGGTTCACGGCATCTCTTATCACCCAGCCTGCAAAAGAGGCTGGAAGTTGGGTTTCTTTGTTAACAGGAAATACTGTTTCTTTTTAATAATGATTATTATACAAGTAATAAAGGAACTGAAATCATCCATAATTGCATCACCTTGTGGCAACTACAATGAATAATGGTGTATTTACTTCTAATTGTCTTAAATAAGTGTCTAAACATGTATACACATATTTTTAACCAAATTATGTCCATAGCAGCATACAGCTTAAATTTTTTAAAATTTATTTTTAATTACAATTGATATACAATATTATATTAGTTTCAGGTATATAACATAGTGATTAGACATGTTACAAAGTGATCATCCTAATACATGAATGGATAAAGAAAATGTGGTACATATATACAATGGAATATACTCAGGCATAAAAAAGAATAAAATCTTACCATTTGTGACAACATGGATGGATTTAGAGGGTACTATGCTAAGTGAAATAAGTCAGAGAAAGAAAAAGTACTGTATGATCTCAATTATATGTGAAATCAAAAAACAAAATAAACAAACAAAAAAAACCCCAGAAACTCATAGGTACAGAGAACAAATTGATGGTTGCTAGAGAGAGTTTGCGGTGATGGGTAAAAAAGGTAAAGGAGATTGAGAAGTAGAAATTGCCAGTTATTAAAACAATCATGGGATGTAAGCACAGCATAGGAAACATAGTAATTAATATTGTAACAACTGTGTATGGAGTTTGATGTTTTCAAATCTGTGCCCTAAAAATAAAGACATAAACTGTGTTTTTTAAAAATCTTTTCCATCACATTGAGCCTCCCTGAAAACACAGAAGACTAAAGAAGATACACCAAAGGCTTTTACGCATTTGAATTTACCATAATTGTTTTAAAATAGCACAGGCTCCAAGCAGCCTCTGAAGTGAGCTAAAGAGGGTCCCAGATACCTCTTTATTCCCACAGGAGGGGCAGAAGAGGCAGAACTAGCATCTAATTCTAAACTTCTAGATGCCACAAATTCTTTACGGAGCATCATGTGTCATGGGGGCAACTGAAAGCAACACTTCAGAATTCAAGTCCCTCAGTTCCATTATTTTACACTGTCACTAAAATTAACCTAACCCATTTTAAATCACTGGTTTCTCTGCAAATGATTTTCAAAGAAGTTGTAACTAAGAAATTTGTTTTCCTCTGACAGTTTCCCTAGAGATAAAACTTACAAGTCCTTTTCCACAGAATACAGTACAAATCCAGAATTACACACACGACAGTCCTTCTGACATACCTCCACTTAACCAAATACCAGGTTAACCAAAGTTCTTTGTTGTCTCTGTAAATCGTACTGACTGGAAGCAAAAGAAACCTACCACCTGCACCCCAACCGTGCTGGCCGCTATCCACAGGCACCTCTGCCCTGACAGCTGTGCTATACTTACGGAGGGCAAGCCAGGTCTGCTTCTAACTCTGCTTAAGCCAGTTGTCCTCTTTATTATAATTATACAATTTAATTCAACATTATGCAAGCTGATGAAATATAAGTAAAACAATAAGTTGTTTCTTTGGCAACAAAATATCTAGGTGCTTTTGAAAGATGCAATAAAAGTGAATTGCCAAAGACAATATCTACTGTTGAAGTAGATATGAGACAAAGGTAAGATTTGGAAAAAATCACAAAAGTCTAAGAGGACTCTGCATTCAAATTCCTTATCACATTATAATTTGTAATTCTTTCCAACTGACTTTTTGGTTCATCAGTCATATACTGGTTCTAATCTTTAGAGCAGATGAGAAGATAACTACTGCTTTATTTTTTAAAAAGGAAAATGCTGGAGTTTGTATTCCTTCTCCACTCTTCTCAGAACCCTTATTATGGTGTGTTCTGTCTGTATCTAAAAATGGGATATGTTAAGCAATGTTTCTCAAATTTAATTGACAAAATAATCTTTTTTTCTTTCTGTTTTAGGTAAGATATCAAGGAACCGTTAAAATATCAGGAGACATCACAGCCCCCTGAATATGTTTTGGGAAATGCTAATTTAGAAATAATGGTTAGAAAGAGGGAGGACTGCAACAAGCAAGCAAAATAATAGAACTGAGAAATGATAGTTCACAAACTAAGATCGAAACAGAAAAACAACTTACAAATATGAAAATTACAAAAGCTTAGCTATCTCAGATCACACCTGTAGGAATAAATGTCCCTAAATATTGCATTGATTCTTAAGGCATCACTATATTTAACGATACGGGATAATGGCTGATGACCCTGAGATTCCAAAGATGGTTTACATGATGACCCACTTTGCTGGATATCATTCATTCTTTCTGCATATCTACTCTTTATTTTTCTCCACCCTGTGTTGTACCTCTGTGGTGACCTGCTTACATTGGCTTCTTTGCCCTCTGGGTTTGGCCAATGGGGAGAACCAACAGGACATAAGAGAAAAGGAGGAAAAGAAGATGGCGTAGTCATTCTCCCAAGCTTCCATTCTGGGGGGTCACAGTGGGCTATGTCCCTTGATTGAAAATCCTGGCCCCCATAAAGAGACCTTCTCCACACAGCTCATTCTTTTTCTGCAGTTTTAGTAACTGCTCCTTCCCCTGCACCATCCTTTGCAATTTTCTTCCATCCTGTCCACACTTGTATAACTGGCCCCCTTATAAAACTCCCCTCCAATGATTCCGTTTGAGTGTGCATGCTGGGACCCTGACTGATAGAACCTATAACACTACCTTAGCTTTGTACAACATTTGACAAAAGAATATGCATTCGTGCCAACAAAAATCCAGTGAAGCAGCAAGCAGGCACTATTATGACCATGTTACACACGTGGAAACAGACATAGCATGGAAGTGACTTTTTCAAGGTCACATGCTAACAGACAACACAGAAGGAACAAAAACTCAGGACTTTTGGTCTCTTTCACGTTTTCTGCCTCAAAGCAGTGCAAGTGAAGGTTAGAGTTTTCAGAATTTCTATGCTTAAGCAGTTAAGTTTTGGATAATAGAAAATGCAACTCTGAATTAAGTCGTGAACCAACAATAGTGGAAAACATAATGTGCTGTTGTTCTTTAAGTCATAGAGACTCCTATTGACTAAGTAAAAATGACATTGTTTGGTCTGCAAAACTTTATCTTACCTCTTTCACAAATGCTGGGGTAGAACGCATCAGGAAACACGGTTCCAGCCTGATATGCATCCTGGTGTTCAGCTAACAGCTGGGGAGCAGGAAAATGCAGAGATTAACTGGGGAAGTCAATAGCTGGGAAAAAGCAGGTCCAATCAACTTCCTTCAGTGGGATGCAGGAGCATTTTGGTTTGGTGGGGGAAGAGGGTGAGATTGGGTGGGGAGATGGAAGGAAGGAGGAAGAAAGGTATAAATAAATAATAAAATTCATGCATAATACAACACAGCACCCTGCAATATGTAACTTCAGGTTCTTTCCTACCAAACATGGGCCAATTAAAAAGTAACAAATATCACTTATTTGAATTTCACCCCCTCTCATTTTCTCTGTCCTCCCAGTAGAGCAGGATTTCCCTAAGGCTATTTCATGACCCAGAACTGGTATGTGTATAAGATTTTCAATGATTCATTGAAAACCACTGAAATGAGAAAAATACAGACATGTATACATATATAATGTGTATGTGTATGTGTATGTGTATGTGTGTGTATATATGTGTGTGTGTGTGTGTGTGTGTGTGTGTGTGTGTGTGTGTGTGTTTATGTTGCCACCTATGCTTTAGAGTAGGATTATGTCCTTTGTGCTTTAGGTGGTCTTGAAAAATCTGCTTTCCCTTTTTAAATGATGTAAAAGTAGATAGTAGAGGTTTCTTTTCAGTGTGCTTCCTTGGCTGATTGGCTCACTCCACTTCATTCCAATCCTCTCTGAGGTGCCCAGGCACATGTGAGAGTCTTCACTGCAGAGCTCATGTCTCCCTCTCTTGCTTCTTCAGCTGCATGCAGGGCTTGGTTTTCATGCAGCAGAGGTGGAGAGGGCCCAGGTGTATTCGCAGGCAGAGTGTCCAGGGCATCCATTTTGCTAGTAAGGAGTGGGGTTGAGATGACGAGGTCCCAAAGCCAACAGTCAAGGTGATGACTTCTTACTTTCCAGATTGTGTAGGAGATAGTTGGACCTGGAGCTAGCAGGTGGGGCAGTGGCTGTTTAACAGGGCACAGATAGCCTGCCAGGCCAGTTCTGTGTGTGGTCGTGGGTGTCCTTTCTGGACCCTCAGCCTGGATCCAGCTCCTCCAGTTCTGTTTGTCAGTACTAAATTCTCTACCACTCAGTATTGAGCTCCTCTCAGCATAATCTATCCAGAGGGTTTTCCACCATCTGCAAGTGGACTCTGATTGACACAGTGGGCAAAGTCAAAGTTTGGCAACCCAACTTTTTAATATTTCAATAAGGACATACAGCAGGGACCTTACATGTAGGCTACATAGAAGTTCCACAAAGGACTCAAAACATAGGGAAATATAGTATCATCTGCTTTTTGTTGTTGCTTTTCCAACAAATATGTATCCCATTCCCAGTCTTCTAGGCACAGAATTCCTCTCTCCTGAGGAGAACCCATTCCATGCTAAGCAGGTGGGGTTGACCACAAGAGTATGAGGCCAGGATGTCCACTCTCACCACAATGTTTGGCTCTGGAATGCACACTGAACAGAAGCTTGTTTGGTTAGAACTTTCCCCAAGACCTCTCAGCTGGAACCCTGGAGGAGATGCCCTCTTCCCTCTGTGGAGCTTAGGTTGGAGGCTGAGTCCTGCATGGGCAGTGTCTTCTACATGGAGAGAGACAGCACCTCCTGGACCTCCAGCTCTGCCCTGGGGCTGTCAGTTACATACACCCAGAAAGTCTCCTTTTTTCTAAAGATAATTTGAGCTGGACTTGTCACTTAATAATAATTTATTTCACTGAATTAATTAACATCACCAAACACTGTTCCAGTCACTTTATATGTATCAAAACTTGTTGAATCTTAATCTCCCAGTGAGGTAGATAGTTATTTAACATGAAAACAGAATTCTAAGTAAATTTTGAAAAGTAAATGTATTACTAAACAGTCAGGAAACTTCTGGGGGAAAAAAAGTACAGAGGAAAGATGTATACTTCAGGCATAAAAATGAATTTTTAAGCTACAGAAATAAAAATAGTATGATATCAGAACCAAAAGAGACAAATCAATAATACAGAAGAATGAATCAGACTCAAGCATATACTATCACTTAATGTATGATACAAAGGGATAAATGGTGGCATGGCCATAGACTCTGAGTAAAAATTTTAGAACTGAAAAATACAATAGCTAAAATAAAAGTTAACATCACCAGAAATGGTACAGGTTGACATTACAATACAATGCAATGAGAAGAAAACATAGCATTGCTTCAATGTTTTACAAACATTTGTCTGCAGGGGAATACCTTCAGGGGAATCTAACCATCATGAACCATCAGACAAAATCAAATTAAGGTACGTTCTACAGAGTTACTAGACTGTACTTTTCCAAAATATCAAGGTCATTAACAAGGCAGGCCTGAGGAACTGTTTCAGGGTGGAGTATATCTGAGGGTACTAACAACTAAAGACAGCACATGATCCTGAATGGTCCTGGAACCATAGAGGATATTATTGAGATAACTGGTAAAATTTGAAAGAGGATTGGGTCATAGTATTATTTCAATGTTATTTCCTGAATGTGATTATTATACTGTGGTTACATAGAAATTCTCTTGTTTTCAGGAATTACATAATGATGTGTTCAAGGATAATGAATACCATGTTAGGTAGTAACTTTCAAATGGCTTAGGGAAAAAAATCAACACGTATAGAGAGAAAAGGCAAATATAATAAGTTGTCAACAATAAGGGAAACTGGGTAAAGCATATGTGAATAATATTTGTTTAATTATTTCAACATTTCTATTGGTTTTAAATTATTTCAAATTGAAAAGTTAAAATAGGAAATTGATTGAATAAATGATGATATATTTTGGGTAATAAGAAAATATGTAATTGTTAAAAATTATTCTGAAGATCTCAGTTGACATGGAAAGATATCTGATATAGTAAATGAAAAAAAGCAAGTTAGAAAATAGTATGTAGAGTATAATTATTTTTTGGAAAAGTGCTAATAAATGCAAAAAAATGCCTGGAAATATATCATGCAAAATGTTAACATGCCTGTCTCAGAATTTTTTTCTTACAATGAGTTATCAGTTTTATAATCAGGAAAGGGAAAACCTGTTCCACGGGGTGGGGAGGGAGGAGCAAGGCAGAGAGAGGATGGTAACCAGCCAGACAACTACCATTGCTATGGCTTCCTGGTTAACACACCACATTCCATGTATTCTTTAGAAAGAGAATGATTATCAGGGCAATAATGACCATCAATGGGAGGTCTGCTTGGTTCTTACAGTTCTCATAAATCGATTAGTGTTCTCAGCTTTAAGCATTATTCCCTTATTAGCTTGGTTAGTGTAAGTCAAAGTCCTTAAAGTGCAGGAATTCCTGGAAGTTTTAATAAAAGAAAATTCCAGAACCAGCAAAGTTCAGACCTCAAAGGTACAGAGCATGCCAAGATATTGCCAGCCTGTGGGGATCCATCTATATAGCCTGATAGCATTCTCCGGGCCACTTCTCACTATATCATTTCACCAAACTGTACCAATGAGCCCAGAGGTCACCCAAGAGTAGGTTTTGGTAGGAAAAAAGAGAAACTGCAGATTCCCACATATGAAGATATCAAATAGATCATCAGTCTTTGAGAAGGGACAGAATGATAACATTATAAAAGGTAAAGTAACCCTTATCTGTCTTCATAAGTCAAAGCGGGGAAGGGCGACATACTCAAGGCACTTGGTCCTTTCCAATGACATCATTATGTGGATTAAGACCAATGCTGAGGGGAAGGATCTGTGTCCATTTACCAGGTTTTAAACTAAGCTAATGAGACAAGTTTGAATCTTTTATTAGAAAATCACTCTGCACACAGTCAGGATTAGGTGTTTGCAGTGTTCATGTCATGAATTAGGCAGATTCTTCTTTCTCCTCCCCCCCGTCCTGCCTACTTTCTATCAGAGTCAAAGAAAATGACAACCAATGAAATAGAAATGCTGTTTTTTTTTCCTAGTGGTCCTCTTACACTGGGAGGAGGAATTTAAAACTAATGACTAAAAGCAGTTTGGAGGTATAATAAATTTCATTTATTTCACCATCCATACTGCATTATCAAGATTTACTGGTAATAATTTGATTCAATTTCAATGTCATGAGGGAATGTTAACCACTATCATCAAACTAAATCAACTATTTAAGAATCATTTTTGTCACAAAGTATCATCTAGCAATAGAAGCAGAAAGAGTACATAGGGCCAGAATGAGTTCCACAAATTTGGGGATGGGTGAAAGTAAGCCGTCAGATAGTGAAACCAAGAATATGTTAAGAGGAGACATTGGAAGGCACATCTCAAAGCATATTTCTGAAAAATGCTTCCTTCTCCTTGTAGTGATACAATTCATATGTAACACAAAAAGATAGGAAGTGGAAAATAAGTGATTTATCTCACTTTTGACCTCTTTATATAAAAACAAAAAAGATATACCACTTAAAAAAATTCCCCCTCCAATGGTTTTTCAAACTATAATTCATATAATTAAAATATTTCAATGACATTATTTAAACTAGTTATATTTCAAGTGTTACTAGAGGGGACATATATCTTTTAACCCCAAATATTAATGGTTTATAGAAATATAAAAATGACTCTTAAAATTACTGTTTAAATATGTTAGGACCTTTGTGCGGCACCTATAAAGTTAATGCTCATGGAATAAGAGAAAAATCATACTTCATACCTCTTTGTAGTTAACGCTCCCATCCTGAAGATGGAGAAACTCTAGAGCTCTGTGTCCTGAGAAAAATAAACACATAAATCAATAAAGTTCAACTATAGCTGAAAACAGAATTTCATAGGGGTCATCTTAAAAGTACATAATTTTATGGTTGTAACTGTCAAAGAAGTGGGAAATGAAAATTAGATTTGTATAATATTTATATAACAATGTAAATATGTTAAATATGTTATAATAATACAAATAACATTTTCATGATTAAAGTTCCTGTTTACCTAGTTCTGTGACCTTGGCTAAGTTACTTAACTTCTCTAGTTCTCAGTTCCCTCATATATAAAATTAAGTAAATAATACCCACCTTAGAAGTTTGTTGAATCACAGAAAATAAATGCTGTGATAGGCACAATGGCTGACACATCATCATCAAACAATAATATAGTCACCATACCTCAACAACCCCTGATGATAAAGCCAAGTAGGAAACACGATACAGGGCCTAAACCATGGACTGAACCAATGATTCCTAAATGCTTTTTCATCATTGGACTACTTTGAGAGAACAACAAAAAGTCTCAGAAAGCTACCTGCTACAGAATTCTAAAGAGTCCACTAAAAATCTTAGAACTGATAAATTAAATCAGTAAAGTAGGATACAAAATTAATATTCAGAAACAATTATATTTTTATATATCAATAATGAACTATCAGAAAGAGAAATTTAAAAATCAATCTCACTTATAATTGCATCAAAAACAATAAAATATCTAAGAATAAATTTACCAAGGAGGTAAAAAACTTGTACTCAGAAAATTATGTCATTGAAAAAACCAAAGATACAAATAAAATAGAAGCAAATATCGTGCTAGCAGGAAGAATTAACATTGTTAAAAGGTTCATACTATCCAAAGCAATCTATAGATTCAATGCAACCTCCATCAAAATATCAATGGCATTTTTCACAGAACTAGAACAAATAATTCAAATTTATTTTGAAACAAAAGACCCCAAATTGCTACCAAAATCTTGAGAAAGAACAAACAACATTGGAGGTATCACACTACCTGATATCAAACTATACTACAAGGCTAAAGTAATCAAAACAGCATGGTACTGACATAAAAAAATCAATAGAACAAAATAGAGAGTCCAGAAATAAGTCTACTCCTATATGCTCATTTAATCTATGACAAAGATCAGAATATACAGTGGGGTAAAGACAGTCTCTTTAATAAATGGTGTTGGGAAAACTGGACAGATACATGCAAAAAAATTAAAATGAAACTGGCCCACCTTCTTACATCATGTACAAAAATAAACTCAAAATAAATTAAAGACTTAAATCTAAGACCCAAAACCATAAAACTACTAGAAGAAAACATAAGCAGGAAACTCTCTGACATTACTTTTAGTAATGTATATATTCTTTACATATCTCCTCGGGCAAGGAAAACAAAAGAAAAATATGGGATTACTTCAAACTAAAAAGTTTTTCCACAGCAAAGAAAACTCCCAACAAAACAAAAAAGACAACCTACTGAATGGGAGAGGGTATTTGCCTATGATACATCTGATAAGGGGTTAATATCCAAAATTTATTAAAAAAACTCACACAACTCAACACCAAAAAAATCCAAAATATCCAATTGAAAAATGGGCAGAGGACCTGAATAGGCATTTCTCCCAAGACGACATACAGATGGTCAATGGACATATGAAAGATGCTCAAAATCACTTATTATCAAATAAAAGGAAAGTAAAATCATAATAAGATATCACCTCACACCTGTCAGAATGTCTATCATCAATCAATTAGAAAACAACAAATGTTGGAGAGGATGTGGAGAAAAGGAAACCCTCAAGCACTGTTGGTGAGATTGCAAACTGATATAGTCATTATGGAAAACAGTTTGGAGGTTCCTCAGAAAATTGAAAATAGAACTATTTTATGACCCAGCAATTGCACTTCTGGGTATTTAACCCCCCAAAATAAAACACTAATTTGAAAAGATAATATGCACTGCTATGTTCACTGCAGCTTTATTTACAATGGCCAAGATATGGAAGCAGCTTAAGTGCCCATCAATAGAAACTGAATAAACATGATGTGGTACATATATACAATGGAATATTACTTGGCCATAAAAAGATAAAATCTTATCATTTGCAACAATATGGATGGACCTAGAGGGTAAGCGAAATAAGTCAGACAGAGAAAAAAAAATACCATGTGATTTCACTTGCATGTGGAATCTAAAGAACAAAATAAACAAGCAAACAAAACAAAAACAGGAGGCTCATAGATACAGAGAACTGGTGGTTGCTAGATGGGAGGGGGGATGGGAAGCTGGTGAAGGGATTAAGCAACACAAATTGATAATTACAAAATAGTCACAGGGATGTAAAATACAGCATAGGAAATGTGGTCAATAATATTATAATAATTATGTATAGAGCCACGTAGGTACTAGACTAATCAGGGGGATCATTTCATAAATTATGTACATGTCTAACCACTATGCTGTATATCTGAAACTAAAATATTAAATGTTAACTCTAATTGAAAAATAAAAATGTTAAAACAAAAAAAAGGCAACTTGCTTCATCCACATATATACACATGACACCCACACCCTGAATCTTCTTAGGATAAATAGGAAAATGAATATTCCTTGTGAAGAGAGTTTCAAAAGTAATACCTTATTTCTATTGTGAATGACATCCAATTTTTAAATCCATACAATAAAAAAAAAAGCCACTACTATAAGCATTAATACCATAAGAGAGCCGTTCACAGTCCACACAAATTCTGTGCATAGGATTCTGTGACTTACAGACCCTAACCAGAGGATGAAACCTGTTCTAATTAAGTAACTCACATAAACGTCAGCCTCCACATAGGCCCTATGTAAGAAGTGAGAACATAAACCAATATATTTATAAAATCATCTAACTTATTGGTAAATAAATGTTGATGTTTCAGTCTCTTTTTATATAAAAATTGCACATTAGGAGTTGCTTTCATTATGTCCACATAAACATGTGTTTACTATATTGATATATTAATATATATTTAATATATTACCTATTAATATAGTTAATCTATTAATCTATTAGAACCTTTGACACTTACTGAAGAAACGTAAGCAATGATCTGATTTTGTTAAAATGTAATAATTTTTTACTTATTTCATATCTTAATTTTTAAACTGTAAACAGATTAAAAATTTGGAAATTCTCATTTTTCCTCTTTGGCCCATGTCTTTAGTGTTAGAAATTTCAATTTCATAGAATTTAGACTTGGAAGATACTGTAGAATTCCTGAATAAGTCCAACTCCATCATTTTACAAAGAATAATTGAGAAAGAAAGTGAATTACTCAGAGTTATCCATGTAGTTTATAGCAAAACTAGTGTTAGAACCTAGGTCTGACTCTCTTTTCCATTGTTTCCTGACTCTCTTTTAGCAATAAACATTTAGTGGAAAGAACACTGGACTAGTTGTCAGGACATGTAATTCTAGGATCAATTTCCTCATTTGTAAAATAAAGGAACTGGACTCAGTGGCCTCTACTGTTTTTTCAAATTATAAAATTCTGTGATATGAATCTTGTCCACCAAAGCTCAATATCTAGGTCTAATCTGCACTGATAAATTCACATTTTATTTGTAATCTTATTCTGCTTTGTACCTTCTGGATGTAGCATAATTATAAAATATTATTATTGTTTTTATGTAAGCTAAAGAAGACTCAGTGTCAGGTACATCTGAAATTAATGTGAAAACTTCTGGGGAATGTAAGCATATCTAATCATATTACAAATTGGCTCACATTTTCCAAAAACATATTACAAATACACTTCAAACAAGAACCACATCTTGGTGCTCCCCTTTACTCAATTCCAGATAACTTTGCCTTCACCCCTGAGCTCATGGGCATTGGTAAACCGTACCCCAGTTCTCCCTAACTCCTTTCATCATTCTGGGTGCCTCTAATGCCAGGAACCACTCAAACTCCCTTGCTTCTCTGACCTTCTTGAAACCAACCAACTTTAAAGTCACCTGATTCAGGAGACCCACTCCCATGGCCACATGTGGCCCTTTATATGTTCTTAAAAATATAAAACAGCACCTTAAATTCCTCACTGCCACCACATTTCACCCATCTTTCTCCTCTCCCACTCTATCAGTTCGCCTGCTTCATGGCAACTGCTGGTTTACCCAGCTCCTCACTATCTCCTCACACAGAGAAGCACGCAGGATCCTCTTGCTACTTTTCTCTTCATTGACCCCACCCTGGCAGTCCTGGCTTTCCCTCCGCTGCCCGGTGGCTCAGCACAGCAGGGGAACTAATTAGCTACACACGGAATAAACTTCTAATCATTTCCTTAATGTTTCTGACAGATTTAGTGCCCTTAATACCATGACAAGGCACCGGCTCGGGCACGTACCTATTTCTATGTGTGTTGAAATTCCACACGGCGAGCCTCTGGGGCACAGAGAGCCCAGCGCAATCAGCAGGCCAGACCAGAACCTGAAAGCAGACATGCTGTCATCACTCACGGCTCCTCCGGTGATGAGAACTGCTCGGAGCCGTCAGCACTGAGATCCAAATCCAGGTCCAGCCCCACCACTTTCCCTCTAGCACATCACTGACACGAAAACCAAGCGTCATTTCAAAATAATATCATCTGCCAGTGTAGTTAACTGTTTACTGTTTAACTTCACTGGAAGAGCAAACACACTGCACCTGGGAGAGAAAAGCAGCGAGAAATGCCTCCAGGTGGAAGCACAGCATCTTCTGACCGGTTTCCTGCATTTCTAACATGAAATTTGTATAGAGACAGAGCAAAGTCACCTCCAAATATCCTTCGCTCTCTTAAAAAAAATAAAGCCTCACCTGCCTTTTCTGAGAGTCAATAGATTGGCCTGCCTCACCTTACAAGGGCCGGTGGCCCGTGCATCCTTTCCACACAAGTATCAGCGAGCCTTGCTCCCTGGGAAAGCTTTAATGATGATCAGCTGGAACTGGCTTCTCTTTCAGTGTTTGGCAACAGATACTGAGACTTGTGCAGGATTACACAAGAGCAGCCACTCCTGGTCTCTCTTCCCCTGTCTGTTCCTATAGGCTTTATCCAGATGCTGTGGCACGGTCAGATTCCTGCAGCCCAAGCAGATGCTGACCCCACTTACAATGGGTTGGGTCAGAGGATAGAGTTAGAAAAAAAAAAACAGGGATTCAGAAAATCCTAGGTTCAGAATATATGTCATGAAGTATCCAATCTATAGCACTTAATCCATGGAAAAAATTAATTGAACTCTTCATGAAAATGATCTTAGAGTTCAAATTATGCATATTATTCATTAAAAGCAAGAAAGGAGATCCTAAAAGAGTGGGAAGAAATTATATGCATTCTCAGGTTAGCCAGGAGGAAGAGCAGACTAGGAGATGGAATGATTTGAGACCCTTAGTCATCTACCAAGTTTCTTCTGTATCCTTAACTGAGCCACTTGCAAAACCCCAGGATGGGAATCCAGTAGCTCTGCCTTGGCTCTGGGGCATCAGGCTCATCTGCTTTGAGGCCAGAACCCACAAACTGATATGTTTTGTTTGGCTAAGAGGGTGTTCTATAAACTTGGGTAAATTAGCATTGAAATTTAGATTTCTAGCTCTCTTTAGAAAAATAAAAACTAGCCTGATGAATTGACATTGCCTTGTAATATGACAATTGGCTGGAGCTGAGAAGCCAGTTCCTAACAGGCCACAGACTGGTACTGATCCAGGACAGGGGTGGGGTTGGCAACCCCTGCCAAACCAGCTCTTTAGACCTCTTTCTTCAGGCAGTAGGTGGAAACACGCCAGCTCCCCAGGCCAGGGAGTGATGCCCACCCTGGCCACCTCTGCATCAAGGTTGCCTCTCCCTCCAATTCCATATATAGAATGCAGAACGAAATAGTGACTTCACACAGAAAAAAAGATTAAAGTCTACTTGTTCCCACTCCTGCCAAAAATGATGGACTCAAGACCAAGTGACACTGACTCAGAGCAGAAAACAAAGTCACAACTGCCTTGGCATTTTGTAAATGAGAACCGTAGGTCTTAGAGAAAGAAGAGCCACAGGCTCTGAAGAAGCCAACAGAGGCTCTCAGCTCAGTGGAAAACGTAAGACTAGAGATCCTACATCAATGCATAGAGCTGGGCTTTACGTGAACCCACAAATTCCAGGGCAGGCCTGCTATTTTCATTTTTATCCGCATTAAAGTTGCAGCTTCTCGGCTGCTCCTGGAGCTTCAGGCCAAGTGCCACTGCGATTGTCCTTCGGTTGATTCGATTCTGATAAAGGGCCCCGTTGACTAGTTAGTGGCCTACGTTCAATCTTACTAGCGGCTTGACCTGGGCATCTAGTATGACCTTGAGCATTGTCCTAATTTTCATGTGGCAACCGCACTTTTTTGCATTAAGTCATCTAGCTACAAGCCCTACCCAGTGGGGAGGACTGGGTTAAGTAGGCAAGCGAGGGCACACGGCTTGTTGATCACAGATTCTAAGCGTGGATCCAGGTCTGTTGGTCTCCAAAAGTGGCGCCCCTGCACCAACTGTTGGGGAGAATACTCAGACACAGCCGTAGAAACATCCAGATGGCAGGACTCAGAGCCGACCTCCACCGCTCAGAGAGCCCGCGCCCACATCCCGCGAGCTCAGAGCGGCGGCGACCAAGGCCTGCAATCGAGCCCTTGGCAGCCGGGCCCACTCTGCAAATGCACGGACCGAGCACACATCCCGGGAGCGGGGACGTCAGTTTTGGGGGGTGGGGGAGAGGGAGCGGTTTTCCTGCAGCGGTCAGGGGGCTCCGGAACAGTTATACAGAGCACTCGTGGGGGAAGGGGACAACCGTGCAGGGGAGGGGGCATCCCCACCTTCACCCTAACTCCTTCCGGGCACCAGAACCGCGCTGCACTCGCGCCGGCTGAGCCCTGCGTGGCTGCGCGTTCGCGGGAGGAGGCGCTGCTCGGCGTCCCGGCGACCTGCAGCCGCGCCCCCGCCCTCGCCGCGCCCCCGCCGCGCCCCCGCCGCGCGCCCCCGCGCCCCGCCGCGCCCCCGCCCCGCGCCCCCGCCCCCGCCGCGCCCCCGCCCCCGCCGCGCCCCCGCGCCCCCGCGCCCCCGCCCCCGCCGCGCGCCCCCGCGCCCCGCGCCCCCGCCCCCGCCGCGCCCCCGCGCCCCGCCCCCGCCGCCCGGCGCGCGCGCTCGCCTCCTTCCCGCCTCCTTCCCGCGGCCGCCGGGAGCATGGCGGCCTGCTGCTGGCTGCGGGTCTGCGGCCGCCCTTCCCCGCGGCCGGGCTGCCGGGCGTCGGGGCGCGCCCCGCTGCGCGCCTACGCCTCGGGCCCGGGCGGCCCGCGCGCCGCGCTGCTGCGCACCGACAGCTTCGTGGGCGGCCGCTGGCTCCCGGCCGCCGCCGCCTTCCCCGTGCGGGACCCGGCCAGCGGCGCCGAGCTGGGCCGCGTGGCCGACTGCGGCGCCCCCGAGGCCCGCGGCGCCGTGGACGCCGCCCACCGGGCCTTCTGCAGCTGGAGGGGCGTCTCCGCCAAGGTGAGCGCGGCCGGCCCGGCGCGCCGCCGCCCTGGCACCCGCCCCTGCCCGCGGTGCTCCGGGACGCTTCGGGAGGAAAGTCGCCGAAATGAGAGATGAGCGACCAGGGAGCTCGGAGCGTGGGCTTCGCGCCGGGCGGGTTGGCTGTCCACGGACTCGGCCGGGGGCGGGGGCGGCCGTCAGCGGCCCTGCGGAGCGTCCGGGGTGCTCCCGGCCTGCAGGTGCCCGGGCCGCCGTCCTCGGCTGGCTCGCGTCGTGACCTCGGGAACGCGGAGAGCTGCAGAGAGCTGGGCCGGGGGAAGGCCAGACCCTTACTCCAGGTTTTCGGTCTGAATAGAGAAATACCGCTGTTAAGTGACAGAGACCCTGGGGAGTTGGGGGTGGGGAGATGTTAGGTCAGGAGAGTAGAGTAAGAAGAAAACTATTTAAAAGATTTGCCTCCTCCTCTTATTATATGGCACCTGGAGCCAGCCTAGTGAACTAGCTTTACACCCTGTCCTTCAGCATCCTCCCCCTGGAGACACACATCCAGCAAGGAGGTCCTAGTATGAGGTCCAAGTCTTAACATTCAGTCACCCTTCAGACTTTACTGAGCGCCTCATGCTGGAGGTGCTTGGGGTACATCAGTCAACGAAAGAGATTCCTGCCCTTATGGAGCTCACATGGGGTTGAGGGGCAGAGGGGGGATCCAACCTGCAAATGGAACATGGGATCTAAGCAGATAAGGGTGCCAGATGAGATGAATGCTACAGGGGGTTCGGCCAGAGGGAAGGGGCAAGATACAGTACAGCGTGGACAGGTGTATTTACTGCCATAGAACACCACAGACTACAAGGCTTAGCCAACAGAAATTTGTCTCTCAGTTCTGGAAGCTAGAAGTCTAAGATCAAGGTGTTGGCAGGGTTGGTTTCTAAGGTCTCACTCCTTGTCTTGTCATTGGTGGTATTCTGTCTTCGCGTGATTTTCCCTCTGCTTGTCAGCGTCCTAACTTCTTGTAAAGACTCCAGTTATATTGGATTAAGACCCACCCTAATGACCTCACTTAACATTGCTAATCTCTTTCAAGACTATCTCCAAATAGCCCCTTTCTGAGGTCCTAGGGATAGGACTTCAACATATGGATTGGGGAGGGGTGGACACAATTCAGCGCATAACATCAGGAGGCCTCATTGAGGATACAAGATGCAAAGACTAAGGGAGGTGAGGGAACTCAGCAAAACTCCTGAGTCAGGTGCATGCCTGACATACTTGGAGACCAGCAAGGAGCTGCTTGAGTGGACTGATGAGGGACAAAGGTATGGGAGAGGAGGTCACAGAAATAATGGGAGGAGGGGCTGGATGGTGGGGGACACAGCCATTCTAAGGAGCTGGGTTTCACTTGCAGGGAGGTGAGGCTTCAGGGTTTTAATCAGAGCTGTGACCTGATTTGCGTTTTGAAAGGCTACTCTGGCCTCAGTGCTGAGGAGACTGAAGGAGGGCAGTAGTGGAGCACAGCAGTTAGGATGTCATTGCAGTGACTCAGGTGGGAGCAGTAGAGGTGGTGAAGCGTGGGCTGATAAAGAATACATTTTGAAGGTAGAGGTAACTGGATTCCCTGATGGATTATTACAGGGTGTGAGAAAGAGGTGTCAACGATCATCCAGAGCTTTTGGCTAGAACACTTGGGGACATGGGGGAGGAGGCGAGAGGAACAGCATAGAGATGAGAACTCAGAGCTGTTTTGGAAACATTGATTCTGAGATATTAGACACACAAGTGAGGATGTGAAGTAGGCAGTTGGCTACATGAGTTTGGGAGCTTGAGAGCAGCTCCAGGGGAGAGATGTAAATGTGTCATGCATGCGTATTCACAGCCATAGGATGAGGAGACCATAGGGAGGGAGTGGGACGAACTAACCAATGGGCCCACTGGCATCACCACTGGGGCCCACAAGTCTCAAGCCTTCATATGGCAGTGTCACAAGTGTCCAGGGAGCTCTTCCAGCCCTGTCTCTGCTTCAGTGATTGTTCGGTGCCACAGGGCTGGTGTTGGGACCTGTCACTGTACTATCTATCATCTGTTCAAATCTGTGCCCTGGACCATTAATGTCAGTCTGTCTTACAGGAGCTTGAGTCTTCTCAGGGGTTCTTCTTGAAAGGATCTTGGAGCATCTTACTAAGAAAGTGGTAGAATCAGCTTTCCCTAGGAAGATGGGTCCACCCCTGGCCTAGCGGATGGTGGGGCACAAACGCAGCTTGGAAGGCAGCTCTTTTGCCTCCAGGCCTTTGCTGCTCACTGTCCACCCCACAGCATTTCCTGCTCCCTTCTCTTGGACCATTCATGTTCCACCCATTCTTGGTCTAGCTCGGTGAGCCTGTGAGACCATACACCCTTCCCATCTCTCTGAGCCACTAGCACAGTCTACATACCTTTGTTCTTAGTCTGCCTGGAGAAAACTTTATGCCATAATCAGCCCCTTTCACAAACTTTTCTTAGAAATGTCACAGGAGACACCCCAAGGGTGTCTTCTGTGAACTCAAGCTTCCCCCCATTGCTTGCACAGAAAGCACAAAACAGACACACAGACAAAAACAACAGACACTCAAACAAGAACAATTACCGGGGTGTAGGTGGACCCAGAGAAGTCTACCACCTGCAACCAAGACTGGACCAGAGACAATAAACAGAACCTGAAAACAGGGCACAGGAGGCAGCATCCCGTGGCCTGGCCATGGTCCTGGAGATACGACTGCATCCAGTCTCACCATGGACCCCCAATGACCAGTCAACAGAACCAGGAAGGTACCTTTTATCCAGATGCTGAGGCCTCAGAGATTCCAGATTCCCGTCGGGACCAGGAACAAAGAGCGTGTCCTAAAAGTTGTGTCCTTGACGATTGCATTAACCCCGCCACAGCATTCAAGGGCCATTTGTAAGTGTACAGTTCAGTGGCATTACATATAGTGTTGTGCCCGGACTTTCTTAAGTGTGTAAAACCCTTCCTTATGCCTCTCACATGCTAAGTCGGGGACAAATTCAACCTGCCAGTGAGTTGTTAAAATAAGGAACTATACTTGACATCATGCTGAGTGAAGTCAGTCACAAAAGGACAAAAGCTGTATAATTCTACTCAGCAACAGAAGGTAAATGGTGGTCGTCAGAGCTTGGGGTGGCAAGTTAGTGTTTAGCAGGTACAGAGTTTTCAGTTCTGCAAGATGAAAAGAGTTCTGGAGAAGGATGGTGACGATGGTTGCACAACAATGTGATCGTAACAAATACCACTAAACTGCACACTTAAAATGGTTAAGATGGTAAATTTTCTGTGTATTTTACCACAATGAAATATAACAATAAAAAACTAGTTATTCATATTCACCATAAAAATAAGAGCTATTTCCACAAAACTTTCTTTCTCTTTTACAATTCGTGACCCCTTTAGATGCAACTTGAAATTGGATCTTTGTTATTATCAAAGAAAGGTCAGTGTATGTCTTCCCAGGAATGAGACCACATGGCTAATCCTTTAGGAAGTTAAAGATTATTTAATAGTCTCTCTTGCACATGGAACTTCACTATTTCTCCACCTTTTTCTTTTTTTCAGGAAAGGAGTTCATTACTTCGGAAATGGTATGATCTAATGATTCAAAATAAGGATGACCTTGCCAAGATAATTACAGCCGAAAGTGTAAGTTCGGGGTTCTAATTCAGTCTCCTAAGAAATTGTCCAGGAATTCTCAAACTAAAGCTTGGGGAAGCCACTAACTTCAGTGCTGCTCTGTAGCTTAAAAAAGGAATTTCTTGCCTAATGGTCAAATATCAATTAATTATTATTGGCAGGCACAAAGTTTTTCTAATTAAGCTAGGCACTCATATTTGCCAAAAAAAAATTTATATGTTCCAATTTACTCTTTAATAATATGCAGGAATAGGTTTTGAGTGGAACTATATGAATTGAATACTGTTTTTTCATCATTCCAGTTTTGTTCTATGTGACTGTTTTGGTTCATTTTTCATGTTTTTTCTTTTTGTACGTTTTAAAATGTACCAGTAATTTATCCGTAGCTATGATAAATTACTTTACACCATGGTCACAACATTTAAGATATTAGGAGAAAAAATAGCAGATGCAGTTCTATCTCCTCTAAAATGACTGAAAATGCAAATAATTATTGTAGACCAGAGTGGTAATCTGACTGCTTATTTCCATCACCATTTGTGATTCTGCTTTCTAAGACTCACTGTGGTTAGAAATTTCTCAACAACCTGTGGGTTTTATAAGGAGAATTGTTTCTATTTTGCTCACAGCCTCAAAGAATTTCAAAGCAGAGCCACGCTTTTGTTATTGGAAGCTAATGACTGTGTCCTTTTCTGATTGAATTTAGGGAAAACCGCTGAAGGAAGCACAGGGAGAAATTCTGTATTCCGCCTTTTTTCTGGAGTGGTTTTCAGAGGAAGCCCGCCGCGTTTATGGAGACATCATCTCTACACCCACAAAGGAAAAGCGGGCCCTGGTCCTCAAGCAGCCAGTTGGTGTGGCCGCTATCATCACCCCGGTACGTGGCAGGATCTGCAAGGTCCTGGGGCAGGAGACTGAGCAGGGACTCAGGAAGAGCTGCCACCTGTTCTTGGTTTCGTGATTCCTTTGTGGGATGTGGAAATGTTTCCTGGTCCTCTGGATAATGAGAGATGTAGGGGTGGCAAGTTGGGACACCTGTTTCTAATGCCTGCAGACTGGGAGGACCCACAGGAGAACCCGGGGCTTTTCTGACTTGACATAAAGGCTTCTTGGCATTGCCTAGAATGTAAAGATCCTCTGGTATTTATTTATTTAAGTCTTCAGATATTATGCATTTTTAATGTGTCTTAGTTTTGAGAACATTTTATGCTTAATTTATAGTTATCATCAACAGCAAAGTATCTGTGTATCTATGGCAGGCACTGAGGCAAGTTTTAGAGGCAAAAAGGAAGAAAAATAAGATACTGTGTCTGCCTGGGTGAGGCTGCAGTATATGTGCAGAGGCCCGGCGTTCTCTAGGTGGCCAGCCTTTCTTGGACCCAGCTCTCTGAGATCCCATATTAGCTTCTTTGCTGTGTCTGCCAGCTGGTCTCCACACCGCCATTCTTTGCCTGCTCAGCACGGTTACAGATACCACTCTTGCTGCCTAGACGGACTAGGTTTAATTCACAGTTCACTGTTTACTAACTGCATGACCTTGGGCAAGGTACTTAACTGCTCTGTCTCAGTCTCCCCAAACTGCAGGTGAGGATAATAATACATCTTTGGGTTGTGATGGAATTTAATTAATTATAATTTAAAAGTGCTTAGAACAGTGTCTGGCACAGAATAAGCATTATACAAGTATTTGTCACAATAAATCACTAGTAACATAGATATGTAGTTGTCTACTGACATCTGTCTATAGAAAGGGAAATAATAAATCACCTGCCATTTTCAAAATCACCTTTGTTAATATTTTTTCCCCAGGGGTCAGAAAATTACAGCCTTCAGGCCACACCCAGCCTGACGCCTGTGTTTGTAAATAAAGTTTCATTGAGACACAAATACATGAATTCATGTACATATTATCTGTGGTTACACCCACATTATAGCCATGGAACTGTACACCCCACAAAGCCTAAAATATTTATTGTCTGGCCCTTTGCAGTTTCCTGACCTCTGGTGTAGATAGCTTTGTTCTGTCTTAAGTTCTGAAAATGTTCACTGTGATTTTGAGCCTTTGTCCCAGAGTCCCTCAGGTTGACAGCGGTGCTCTGAGAGCACCCCTGTGTAGCAGCTGGTGAACTGCTTTGCCTATCAGTCGTGCAGTGGGATTTGCTGATGGCTCGCTGCCTGTGGACTTTGGGATGATGCATCCTCTCACAGTCTCCTCTGTCCTTCTGCCTTCAGTGGAATTTCCCCAGTGCCATGATCACCCGCAAGGTGGGGGCTGCCCTGGCAGCTGGCTGCACGGTCGTGGTGAAACCTGCTGAGGACACACCATTCTCAGCCCTGGCCCTGGCCGAGGTGAGCCTCAAAGTCCAAACAAGGGTACTGACAGAGGGCAGAAAGAAACAGTTTCAAAGTCTCCCTCATCACCCGCATCTCATGCTAGATGGCAGTGTTTTAACTCACCAGCCATCATTTTTAGTTGGATGATGCTCTTTTTAGACAAAACAACTGACAAAGGATTTTCTGACATCTGTAGGCACTATATGTTTCAGGCTACCCCAAAACTGATATCCATCCATCATTTTTATTAAGTAGGCAATTTTAGTGATCTGACTAAAATGTGGGCATTTCTCACATTTAGGGAAACTCATTTACCTCTCCCTTCTCCAGTTCAATCCACATTTAGCCAGATCTTGTCATTCCTCTATTGAAAGCCTCTAATGGCTTCCCATATAACTCAGAGTAAAATCCAAACTTCCTACAGTGGCCTCTAAAGCCCTGTAAGATGCCACCTGCCCAACTCCCTGTCCCTCTCTGCCCTTTCCTGTCACTCTAGAGCTCTTTACCAGTCTGCTCTGGCTGGTCTGGCCCCTGCCAGGCTCACCCATAACTCAGCTGTATACTTGCTTTACCCTGCTCTAGAAGGTTCTTGCCCAGATCTGCATGCCCATGAATCACTTCTTCGTAGCTTTACTCAGATGCTACCTTCTCAGCGAGGCCTCCCCTGGCCACCCTATTTGAAAGGCTCTAGTGCTCCTGACCCCCTTTCTCTGCTTTGTTTTTCTTCCCAGAGCACTTAACACGAGCTAAACTTTCAGATATATCATGCAGTTGTTTTGATAACCACCTTCCCCCACAAGAGTATAAACTCTGTGGAGACAGGGACTTGGTCTGTTATGTTCGCTGATATTTGCAGAGCCCAACCCTGTGCTGGATATAGGAGGTGCTCAGGAAATGCTTGTGTGAAGGAGGGAAGGAAGGAGGGAGTGAGGCATTTTTATAGATGGGCTGTTAGTTTTCCTTTTACTAATTCTTAAATCCTTGTGATATGTGTACATTACCCTTCTTAGACTCTTAAGGTAGAGTTAACTGTGCTTCCTACAAATTATAATGCTTAGGGCCAGCATTGACCCTACCTGCTTATGAAATTTATTTGAAAGCACACATCTATATTGATTGGAAAGATTAAGGACCACATATTTAAAAATCTGTGTAAACTGAGAGATTATTTAGAAGAAAAAAATGCAGCTTCTTAGACCTACAGAAAATAAGGGGTTTTAGTCAAGGCCTGGAAACTCCATGGATTTCCCCGGAGCCTGGGCAAGGTCGGCAGCTCTTGTCTCCACCTTCAAGACAGTCGTGAAGCTCTCGGTACCCTGTTACTAGCATCTCACTTTAGTGTGGTGCATTCGGTACCAGGAGGGAACCAACATTTATCCGTCATTATGAACCAAAGTCTGTACCTTATTCACACTTCCTTTGTTTTCACTTAATGTCCTTTTCCTGTCCCAGGATCCCATCCAAGACACCGTATCACATGCCTCCTTAGGCTTCTTTCGGCTGGAACAGTTTCTACATGTTTTAAAATAGTGACCCTGTCTGTCTGTACACTGTCAGGGCTGTAACCATCACGAACTATGCTTTCCCACTTAGACTGCGCTCAGTAAGCAGCTCCACACTTTCTGCTTACCACCACTGCCTGTGTCATGCCTCCCAGTCACTCTGGTTGTATGAGGGATCCTCTGGGGATTCCTCAGAAAGGGCTCACAACACTACCCCAGTTCTGAGATGCTGACATCAGGCTATGCCCATTGTGCTTGTGAATCCACGTCGCTGGATATAAAATTCTTGGTTCACATTTTTTAACTTGATAATTTCAAATATATTCTCCATTTTCTTCTGATAAAAAGTATTGCTCTTGCAAAATCTGATGGTGATCTAAGTTTCTTGGTTTTGTAAGTCAGCTTGTTCTTTCTGCCTAGATCCCTAAAAGTGGTTTTCTCCTTTAGTTTAAAGACGAATAATATCTCTAAAGTATGTGTCTTCGTGGTGCTTGTTTTGGGTCAACACTAGAGGTTTGGAGTGTGCTCTTTCAATGTGTAAGTAGGTTCAGATCTTTTTTAAAAAATTTGGAAAGTTTTCAGGTTTTGTCTCTATGCTTGGTTTGGTTTACTTATTCAGGAACTCCTGTTATCTTGTATGTTGAATCCTTGTCACTTTCTCTTGTGTCCTTTTCATCCTTCTCTAATTTTTAAAATCATATTTTTCACTTTTCTTACAGTACTATTTATGTTTATTCGTTCTTATGGTCCTTCTAGTTTATTTTTCATTTCCGAAGAGATTTATTTTTTCTTATTTCTAATTCTTTCCTGTGTTCCTTCACCTCATTCCTAAAGTTTTAAAATTCTGATTCATGTGTCATTTTGGATCTTGGTACAATTTTCTTACCATCTTTTACCTCATAGTAAATTGCAGTTTTGGACTGTTTTATGGGCAATTCTTTCTGGTTTCTGCTTTGTTGATTCTGAGGATGCTTTTCTGCTCTTTATTCTCTCTCTCTTTTTTTTCTTTTCATAACTTGTATGAGATTTCACTTGTGTTTTTCTAAGAATTTAGCTTACTTTAACATGAAGTTAGTTTTCTTAAATTTCTAGGAGGCCTGGCTAGAGATCGCTTCTCTACCTGACAGAGAACCTTTCTGTTTCTTGCTCTGTGAAATTCCCTGGTTCCATTCCCTGGGCCCCTTCCTCCCTCATCCTGTAATTTCCAGGTGTTTGTTGTGCAACGAGTCCCTTGCACTCATGTACTGCTTATCACATTGGGCAATTCCAGCCACTGTTCCAAGTCCACCTGCCATGTGTTCCATGAACACCTGTGGACTATTTGGGGTTCTCTGTTGTCAGGTCTGTAGGACAGCCTGCTGTCTTCTCAAGAAGGTGTTACTCCCCAGCTGTGAGTGGTATGTCCCCACCCATTTATAATTTGCAGTTTGTGGAGACACCTTGCCAGCCAGTGTCTTGTGCCCTGTCAGCCCATCAATAGCACTGTCAGGTAGCAATGCCTGGGGGTGCTTACCTGGGCCTACACTGAGCTCCAACAGACATCTCTTTCAGAACCAGTGTTTTGGCTGGACCAGCCCTGGTAGTTATTAGGATGACAAGACACCCTCAGCAATAACCATCAGGGAACTTTGAAATTCAAGGTTTATTACTCACAGATCTCGGAGGGTACATGGCATGCCTACAGCCACACAGTGAGGTTTTGCAAATTTGTATTTTTAACTGGTGGATTTAAAATAGAGCAGAATTAAAGCACAGGAAGGCAAAAAGAAGTGCCCAAAAACAAGTGGTCAGTTTTATAAGTCAGCCAGAGTTCTCTAACACAAAAGGAAACTTCAGGGGGAGGGTGGCTCTTTATCTAGTTGTATGGCTGGCATGTGTTTTATTTGAGATCACCATCTGACGTGGATGCCTGGTCAATCAAAGGCTAAGTGAGGTGTGTTCATTACAGTTCAAAAAACAACTATTAGGCGCCTACACTACATCCAGTCTTGTAAATGTTGTCTCTGATACTTTGGTTTCTCTGTCTTATTGCTCTCTTTGTTTTTGTGAGGGGTTTTAGAGAGATTCAGAAACTCTGTAGCTCCTACCATCTTCCCAGAATTGCCAGTCATCTTTGTGCACTACGTTTCTTGTTGGTAGGATTCAGAAGTTAAAATCATTCAGGATATACCTTACTTTATCTGCAGAGAATTGCCATGGAAAGAGCATGGTTTCAGGCCAGGCAGCCGTGGGTTAGCCTGCTGGTTCTGTCAACTCCCGAGTGTGTGGCTGTGGCACAATTCTTCCTTGCTGGGCCACCTCTTCTCACCACTATGCAGGAGTCACCTGTGGAGAGGCCAGCACCACTCTGTACATAGTAGGTGCTCTGTAAATGCTCTCTCCACTCTCCTTCTGTGGGTGAGCCAAATAACTTTATTCTTAAACTCTCCTCTGATTTATCTTAGGAAAGAAATCCAAGGTTGATCTTTCTTTCTTTTTTTTTTTTTTTTACATAAGGTGGGATTGAAACACACCAAGAAATTTTATTTTAATGATGTGTAACAATACCTTAATATCACATTAGCACTAATAAGAATCTCATTTAAGTTCCAAATATATTCTTATTCTGTCCCCGAAATCAGCTTAGTCCCCCCACCCCATTACTTTTTGGATTAAAACATCTATTTATTTCTCTTTTCTGTGTTTTCATTTGCTGCCACGTGCTTGCTGTTTCTACAGCTTGCAAACCAGGCTGGAATTCCTCCAGGGGTATACAACGTCATTCCTTGCTCCCAAACAAAGGCCAAGGATGTAGGGGAGGTGCTTTGCACTCATCCTCTTGTGTCCAAAATTTCCTTCACTGGCTCAACAGCTACTGGAAAGGTATGTGACTGAAGTTTCAAAGAAAACACATGTCATCCTAATATTTCCTCTTTGTAGTGTATAAAAATACTATTTCACTTTGATCACCATTTGTAGGAAGATGTCTAGCAGAGTATTAAAAACTCTGTCAAATACAGTAACATCTGATCATCCTCTGGAGATACTTTGAGTGGAGTTCTTCACGGTGACATGACATAGGTTCCTAGTTGACAAAAAATACCAAAGGCGTTGGGCAGTGAAGGTTCTCTTTAGTTGCTTTACATGAAGTAGCTGAGAGCTATCCATCCTATCTCCTCAGTTCTAGAATGAAGGTTTCTTTCATACAATTAATGTTGAAATGAATGTCTTAAAATGTAACAAAAATTGTATTTAGCATAAAGGTACAGAAACAGAAAGGATTTTTTTATTTGAAAGAACTGAAAAGTTCTTACTCCAAAACGTCATGTGTGCTCCTGTGAGGAGATTTTTATTTACCCTTTTAAATGTTGAAAAGAGCAAAAAAACAGAGCAAAAGTTTTTGTTTATGGTTTTTCTCTCCAAATAGTATATCTTCTTCTGCTAATACGCACACACAAATATATGTACATGTATATATATACTCATACTAGACACATACATGAACACATGTCAGATAAAAATAATATAAATCTAATATGAAAGTTCTGAGGAAACTGGTCATTTCTTGATACCATGAGAAGCAGGAAGGAATAAAGCAATTTAATAACTCATCGTGTATTGTGCCATAAAACTGTGCCCAGGGAGTGGCACTCTGGGAGCCTGCCTTTCATCCATACCAGAAACAGGAATTTTAGATCCATAAACTGTACAGCCTTGATCAGTGGATCTTACAGTGCGAATTTTTACTCTCAGAGGTTTCACACGTTACTAGGAAGTAGTCAGAAAAAAAGAGAGGCCTGGGAGAAAGCATTGTAAAACTTTGCTGTTGAAGCCAGAGAAGTTTCCAAGATGCTGGGCAAAGGCCAGCAAATCATTTCTTTTCCTCTCTGTGTTTAGTGAATTGTCACCATCTGACAGCCCCTGGGACAGTGCCTACCATGATCCTGCCAAGTCCAACTTGCCTTTTAAATTATTTACCCAGGACAATGATTCACTGCAAGTGGCTTGCAAGGAGAGTGACAGGGATCCTAATGAAGGAATAACTACTCTGAATACCAGGGGCCTCTTTTGAGCTGATATTTATGGAGAATCAGTGGCTGAGGTAATCTTCAGACGCAGAATCTTGCCTCTAACTGAGCCCCAGACAATGAGCTTCTTCTGGAGATGCCCACCCTGTCCTCACACCATTACAGGAGTACTACCCCTCTGGGGCACCTGGGGGGACTATAGCCATGTTTATAGCACCTAACACATCGTCTCTTCCCACACAGAGAACTTAACCATGAGTGACTATTTAACCTAAGGAAAACAGACTCATAAATTGGCCAGTGACTTAGGACAAGTGACCTGGCACAGAGAGATGAGCCAGGCAGTCATAGTCCATCTCTAGGACTTTGGGAGCTGAGGTCCTGAGAAGGTTGGCAGTGGGAACCAGAGTAGAAAGGGTTTCTTACACAGTGACAGGCATGCAGGCAGTACTGCAGGGTCATGGCAGCCAGAACCAGGTTTAGTCTGTTATCCTGAGGACTGAAGAGCAGAACATGTGGCCAGAGGACACAGCCAGTGTATGTAGAGGGAGGACTTCTCAAGACAGGTCCTGTGCACATGACTGGGTGGAGTCAAGTGACCAAAGTGAGCAAAGTCAGGAAGATCAGTGGCCTGGCAGAGAGCATTTCTTAAAACTTCAAAACAGAAATAGCAATCTTGAGTCTAATACAAAAATGTTTCATTTTAGAACTTGTACTGCTTTGTCAAATAGTAATATTTCAATGAGAAAATAGTTACTATAATTTAATTGCTGGAACATGGGATGAGTGACATCAGAAACATGGTGGAGTGAGAGATATCTCCAGATTTCTCCCCTTGAAACAACAATAAGCAAACATCTAAAACTCAACAAAAAACACCCAAACTGCACACCAGCATCCGCGCATAAGATCTACCACAGGACAGAACCCCAGGTGTTGGGCGGTGGACGGAGAGAAACAAAGAAACTGCCTCTCACAGCTGGAGCTCACTGCAGGAGTTGGGGAGGGGAGAAAGTGTGGCAACTTTCCTGAACAAACCTGCTTGGGAGTGCTGTGAGCTTCACTCAGCAGTGCTGGGCAGGGATCAGGGCAGAGGGCAGTGAAGTGGGGATGGCAGAGAAGCAACACTTGATTATTACCAGCCCCGGTTGCAAAACGCGAGCCCGAGCCACAGCCCCCATCCTCCAACCCAGAGGAACCCTGCCCCTTTGTCTTCTAAGACCAAACACCTCAGAGCCCCAGGAGAAACAGCAAACACTACCAAAACTGTTGCTAACTCTGACAGGGACTGAGACTGAGGGTACTGAGTGGTATTGAATATTTATAAGAAAAAAAAGACATTATTTAAGACATTATGAAAAGCAGAGATCCAAGAGACTTAAATCCCACCTACTGGAAACCAAAAGAAAAAATGCCTTATTAGCAACAAGCTAAAGACAAACTTTTATATAATAAATCTTTCTTGGGGGGTGGGGGGAGCAGAATACACTTCCATTAATGCCCAGGTTGAGAAATAGTCCATTAAACACCATGAACAACCAAGGTGACAAAGCAGCTCAGAATGTAAAAGAAAAATCTCCAGAAAATAAGCTTACAAACAGAAATATGGTACTTCTGAAAAAAAGTGAGTTCTGAAATGAGTCATATCAACTATTTCAAGAAATAGAAAAGCAACTAGATGAGCAGAATGAGTTCTTTAGCAAGGAAATGGAAACCCACAAAAAGAACAGTATAGATCTTCTGGAGATAAAAACACACTGCAAGAGTTAAAAAATGAAATAGCAAGCTTGGGAAATAGCATCTACCAAACAGAGGAAAGGATCAGTGATATCGAAGACAGAATCTAGAAATAAATCAGAAGGAAAAGAGAAACCGAAGAATGAAAAATAGTGAAAGAGAAATACAAGAACTAGCTGATATCATCAGGAGAGGAAACAAGAATAATGGGAATGACTGGAGGCAAGGAAAAGGAGCAGAGACTAGAAAGCATTTTCAGACAAATCGTTGACAAGAATTTCTCAAATCTAAGGAATGAGCTGGAGCTTGGAATTCAAGAAGTCAACAGAACACTCAATTATCTCAACCCAAAAAGGCCTTCACCAAGACACTTTGTATTAAAATGATCAAAAATCAATGACAAAGAAAGAATTCTCAGGGCAGCCAGGGAGAAGAAAATGGTAACTTATAAAGGAAAACCCATTAGATTATTATTGGACTTCTCAGCACAAACCTTACAAGCCAGAAAGGAATAGAATCTAATATTTAAACTATTAAGTGAAAGGAACGACCAGCCAAGAATACTATATCCAGTAAAGCTCTCCTTTAGACATGACAGAGGAATAAAGACCTTTTCAGACATATAAAAATTGAGAGAATACTCCACCACAAGGCCTGCATTACAGGAAATACAGAAAGGGGTCAGCTCACCTAAAACAAAATGACCAAAAAAAAAAAAAAATACACAACTATGAATAAGGCAGTCGACCAGGAGGCAGATAAAACAAGAAGAACCAGAGGCAATACCTACAAAAGCCACCAAAATAAAATAAACAAACAAACAACAACAACAAAAAACACAAGGATAAGAAAGCAATGGAAACACCAAGCCACCAGAAAGCAGAAGATAAAATGGCTGTAAGAAGACCTCATATTTCAATAACCGCCCTGAATATAGATGGACTGAACTCACCAATAAAAAGGCGCAGAGTTGCAGATTGGATCAAGAATCAACCCAACCAGGAGACACATCTCAGCTCCAAAGACAAATATAGAATAAAGTGAAAGGATGGAAAATGATATTTCAAGCAAATGGCTTTTAGAGAAAAGCAGGATTAATAGTACTCATGTCAGACAAAATAGACTTCAAAATAAAAAAGGTAAAGAAAGATACTGAGGGACACTTAATAATAAAGGGAATCAAGCATCAAGAAGATATAACATTTATTAATATTTATGCTCTCAATCATAGCCCCAAAATACATAGAGCCTCTACTAACAATACTAAGGCAAGAAACTGACCAAAACACTATCATACTAGTGGACTTAAATACCCCACCATTTGATATGGACAGATCATCCAAAAAAAAATCAATAAGGAAATAATATCCTTAAATGACATATTAGACCAGCTGGACATAATTGACATTTACAGAGCCTTCCAACCCCAAACAGCTCCTTACACATTCTTCTCTAGTGCACATGGAACATTCTCAAGAATCCACCACATACTGAGACACAGAGATAGCCTCAACAAATATAAGAGGGTTGAAATCATACCAAACATTTTCTGAACATAATGCCCTGAAACGGGATCAACTGCAAAAAGAAATCAGGAAGAACCACAAATACATGGAGATTAAACAACATACTACTGAAGAATGGCTGTGTTAGAGAAGAAATAAAAAGAGAGATCAAGAGGTACATAGAAATGAATGATAATGATAGTACAACATATCAAAACTTTTGGGACACGGCAAAAGTGGTAATAAGAGGAAAGTTCATATTACAGGTCTAACTCCAGAAACAAGAACGAGCCCAAATAAACAACTTAACACTTCATCTTAAACTAGAAAAGGAAGAACAACTGAAGCCTAAAGTCAGCAGAAGGAAAGAAATAATAAAAATTAGAGCTGAATTAAAAAAAATTGAAAAAAAAATAAAATAAATGCAACAAAGCTGATTCTTTGAGAAGGTTAAGAAAATTGACAAACTCTTGGCTGGACTCAAGAAAAAAGAGAAAGGACAAGTAAACAAAATCAGGGATGAAAGAGAATAAATTACAATAGATACCACAGAAGTACAAAGGATCATACAAGAATTCTTTGAAAAAGTATATAACAAAATTTAGTAACCTAGAAGAAATGGACAAGTACTTAGAAAGATACAACCTTCCTAGACTGAATCAAGAAGAACTGAAAAATCTAAATAGACCCATCAGCAGTATGGAAATTGATGCAATCATCAAAAATCTACTACAAAGTAAAAGTCCGGGACCAGATGGCATCACCAGTGAATTCTGCCTAACATTCAAAGATTTAATACCTATTCTCAAGCTCTTCCAAAAAGTTGAAGAGGAGTCAATACTTCCCAACTCATTTTATGAGGCCGGCATTACCCTGATACCAAAACCTGGTAAAGATAACACACAAAGAAAACTACAGACCAATCTCTTTCATGAACACAGATGCAGAAATCCTAAATAAGGTACTAGCAAACTGAATACAACAATATATTAAAAAGATTATACATCACGATCAGGTGGGCTTCATCCCAGAGGCACAAGTATGGTTCAACACATGCAAATCGATTTACGTGATACACCACATAAATTAAAAAATAAGAATCATATAATTATCTCAATAGATGCAGAAAAAGCCTTCGACAAGATACAGTACCCGTTTATGATCAAAACACTTAACAAAATCAGTATAGAAGGAACGCACCTTAACATAATAAAGGTCATCTATGACAAACCCTCAGCCAACATTATACTTAATAGTGGAAAACTAAAATCATCCCCTCTAAGATAGGAACAAGGCAAGGCTGTCCACTATTGCCACGGTTATTCAATATAACAGAGGTCCTAGTGAGTGCAATCAGGCAAGAGAGAGATATAGAAGGCATCTAAACAGGAAACAAGTCAAACTCACTATTTGCGAATGACATGATTCTCTATATAGAAAACCCTAAAGACTGTACAAGAACACTACTGGAAACAATAAATACAGTAAAGTTTCTGGATACAAAATCAATGTTCAAACTCCATAGCATTGGGGGTGGCTCCATAGTGTCATGGTTAGCATGTCTGCTTTACACACAGAAGGTCCTGGGTTCGTGGCGCTGGTGGAGCCATGGATCATACCCCGGGTATGCTAGGCCCCAGGTGCACACAGTGAGCATGTGGGAAGAGATGCTCCGCCTTCAGAGGTTCAGTTCTTAAGGAGAAGTGGCAACATCCATAGGTCAGGGGTGGTAGTGGTGGGGGAGGGGAATTTAAGAGGGGGGAAAAATCCATAGCATTCCTATATTCTAATGATGAATTGTCAGAAAAATAAGTGGAAAAAAATAGTTCCTTTTGCAGTTGCAACACAATAAAATACCTAGGAATAGATCTAATGAAACATGTGAAGGACCTATATAATGAAAACTACAAGACCCTATTAAAAGAAATTGGAGAAGAAACAAAGAAAAGAAAAGCTATTCTGTGTTCTTGGATTGGAAGAATCAACTTTGTTAAAATGACCATACTACATAAAGCATTATACAGATTTAATGCGACCCCCATCAAAATCCCATTGGCATTTTTTAAAGAAATAAGATTTGTATGGAAGCACAAAAGACCTAAATTGCCAAAGCCATCCTGAGAAAAAGGAACGAGGCTGGAGGCATCACTCTGCCCGACATCAAATTATACTACAAAGCAACAGTAATCAAAACGGCATAGTATTGGTAGAAACACAGACACACACACCAGCAGAACAGAATCGAGAGTCCAGAAGTAAAACCATGTTTATATGGACAAATAATTTTTGACAAAAAAAGCCAAAAACATACAATGGAGAAAGGAATGTCTCTTCAATAGATGGTGCTGGGAAAACTGTAAAGCCACCTGCAAAAGAATGAAACTAGACTGTTGTCTATCACCACACACCAAAATTAACTCAAAATGGATATAAGACCTGAAACGGTAAATTGCATAGAAGAAAACATAGGAACTAAACTCATGGATTTTGGAATTAATGAGGATTTTATGAATTTGACCTCAAAGGCAAGGGAAGTAAAAGGGAAAATAAATGAATGGGGTTACATCAAACTAAAAAGTTTTTGCTAAGCAAAAGAAACCATTAACCAGGTAAAGAAACAATCATCCGAATGAGAAAATATATTTGAAGCAATGCCTCCAATAAGGGCCTAATATTTTAAAATATACAAAGAACTCATACGACTCAACAACAACAAAAAACAAATGATCCAATCAAAAAAATGAGCAGATGACCTAAGCAGACACTTCTCCCTAGAGGACATACAAATCACCAACAAATATATGAAAAGATGCTCAACATCGCTAGCTATTAGGGAAATGCAAATCAAAACCACAATGAGATACCATCTCACACCTGTTAGAATAGCTATAATCAACAAGACAAGTAATAACAAATGCTGGAGAGGATGTGGAGAAGTAGGAACCCTCATCCACTACTGGTGGGAATGCAGATTGGTACAGCCACTATGGAAAACAGTATGGAGGTTCCTCAAAAAACTAAGAATTGATCTACCATATGATCCAGCAATCTCTCTGCTGGGTATTTATTCCAAAGACTTGAAAACTCATATCCAAAAAGATATTTGCACACCGATGTTCATAGCAGCATTGTTCATAGTGGCCAGGGCATAGAAGCAACCAAAGTGTCCTATGGTAGATGATTGGCTGAAAAAGCTGTGGTACATATATACAATGAAAAATTACTCAGCTATAAGAGATGAAATACTGCCATTTGCGACAACATGGATGGACCTCAAGAATATCATGCTAAGGGAAATAAGCGAGAATGAAAAAGTTTAAAACCACATGATTTCACTTACATATGGGCTATAAACCTAAAGCAACAAACAGGACAGAGACTCATAGACATTAGACTAGTGGTTACCAGAGGGGAGGAGAGGTGGAAGGGAGGGGATAAAAGGATCAATTATGTGGTGACAGAAAGAAATCTATGGGAGGAGAACACACAGTATATATGCAGTATATATATGCTTTACTGTTGAATTGTACATTGAAATTTACTGGATTTCATTAACCAATGTCACCATAGTAAAAAAATTAATATTTACTATATTATTATTGTTATTATTATTATTATTATTATTATTATTATTGCTGAAATATGAGCAGCTGGACATATAGAGCAGCAATGGCACAGAAACATTTTTTCAGTCATTCTGTCACAAAACCCACCTCAGGGTGTGCATCCCTAGGGGCTATTCATAAAGGGACCTTGAGCTGTGACTATTCTCTCTTACTGAACGGGCCAGGTGGTTCCATCAATCCTGGAAGCTTTCCTAGGCCATTAAAATCTCTTACTGGATATTTTAAGCCTAATAGTTATATGCATCAGAAAGCCTTTCAATTGTGCGTTGAGCACGTCTACTTATATTTATTTTAAGGGAACAATTGCAGTGTTATTTTTAATAGCAAGGAATTGGAAACAACCTAAATTTCCAACAAGTGGAGGCTGAATGAATAAATTATGGAACATCCATGCAGTGGAATACTATGCAGGCATGTAAGGAGGGTTCTAGAAATACAGGTATCGATATGAGAATTTTTCACATTACAGCATCTCATCAAAGGAGCAGGGTATAAAGTGTTGTGAACATGTGAAAGTATTCCAGATATATGGTTAATTGGGAAGATAAAGCAGGTTATCATGCTGTATAACTCTACTGACCTATTTCCTTTAAAAAAAAAAAAAAAAAGAAGTACATACACATGAACCTGTGTGGCCACATTCTAAATGCATATACCTTACAATGTTTTCAGTGGTAAGTTATGGATTCTGGAATTCTGTATAATTTTATTAACTTACCTCTATATTATGATTTTAAACCTATCATATAATTTTTTTAATAGGTAATATACTTACATGGTTCAAAAATCAAGACAATATAAGTATGTTTACAAAGAAGCCTCACCCTCATCTCTGTCTCTACTACCTTTCCCTTCTATAATTACCTTTTATTTTCTTATCTTTCCTGTGTTTCTTTGTCAAATACAAGCAAATATGAATATGTATTCTGCTTTTATTGTGCAAAATATCATCCCATATATACTATTGTACACCTGGCTTTTTTCACTATTGGGTAATATTCTTAAACAAAGGTTTACCGGTTTAGGTAGTTGATTGCTCATAGCATTCTCTTCTCTGCTTATAGATACTGTTGCATCATGCAGCCAACTCTGTGAAAAGAGTCTCCATGGAGCTGGGTGGCCATGCCCCATTCATTGTATTCGATAGTGCCAATGTGGACCAGGCTGTGGCAGGGGCCATGGCATCTAAATTTAGGAACTCTGGACAGGTGAGTGCTGTAGCATTTTCCAGGGTTTATGTGTGTCTGTTTTCACAAAGATTCTACTATCTTACTCATCTCTTCAAAGGAAACTTTGAGTCCCTTCCGTAGTCCATTCTTTTTTCACTTTTCAGCAAATCCTCATTAAGTGCTCTCTTTTTGACAGAGATGATGCTAGGCTTGGAAGATCCCAAGAGAAATAAGGTAGAGTCCTCTTCAGAGAATTTCTTGAATAGCAGATGTCTTTAAATTGTTCTCTCTTTTTCCCCCTTTTAAATTGTTCCCCTTTCCTTTTACACTCTGGTTTTGTTCACAATATTCCCTCAGCCTTTTTTGTACTAAACAAGTATAATCATCTCAGACACAAAACAATCTGCATAGCTAGGGTGTGAGGCCCATAGTCTTAAGGAAAAGAGGTTAGGAAAATGCCGAGATGATACCTTGAAAAACTCAAAACCCTGTTGCCTGAGTCTTATGCTTCCTGTGATGGAGGGGCCATGATAGGCACCCACTCTGGGGCACACGCCTAGGGACCAGTAATGTGCCCATGGGTGTCCAGGTTATAGCTGGGAGAGCTCACTCACACCTTCACAGGAAATCCTGGAATGTTAGATCAAGCAAGGACCTTTCAAGTTATCTGATACAAACCTTGTATCTTACAGATGAGAAATATTAACCAATTTAAGGTCATACATCCTTGGGTTGTAGTCCCAGCTCAGCTAGGAGCTTGGACTGTTAGCCTAGAGTCCTATCTCTCCAGTTCTGTTCAAGCTGTTGCTAGGATCCTGGTGTCTTGCAAAATGTTCTTAAGTACTTAGTCTTAAAGTACCATCAATAAGCAGTTTTAAATGCATTCCAGAAACAATAACTTCTAAAAGGTTATACTTTGGAAAAAAAAAGGTGAAATGTATATTATATCTTAGTTTTAATTCTTATTTTGGCCTTTGGTAGTCAGTTTTTCCTAAATAAGCTTGGTTGTTTCAGAATAGGATGTTTCTTTTTAAAAACACAAAAATGTCAATGTATATAAACCTTCAAAGTTACACTATAAAGGTACAACCTTGGGGTATGTTGCTTTTAGCTAATAAAATGCACAGGACACAAAATTATCTATAGACTTGTTTCCACTGAAGAAATACATGATTAAGAAAAAATATAATAAGTTTATCAGTAAACTCTATTTCCTATAACGTGGTTATATCTTATAATTTAAAAATATTAGGTCTAATTAGAAAATAATAAGGGTCCTTTCAATAATTTAGGCTGACATGGAAGAATGGTTTGTATCCATTTACAAAATGTCAGACTCAGCAAAATTTGGAAGGTGTGAGCTAAAGAATGTGTGCTAGCCTTTGACTGCATTCTTATAGCCTCTGCCCTTGTCTGTGGAGCATCACTGCCTCTCAGGATTACCATTTTGTGTTTTTCCCCCACTATTTGTTTCATAATGACTTATTCAAGCTGTTTGAAAAAACTTGGGTTAGCTGGGGTTTTTTTCTTTCTCTTTTTTCTTTTCTTTCTTTCTTTTTTCTTTTTTTTTTTTTTTTGCACACAGATATTTATCCTTGCATACATGTTTAACCACAGAGGTCTGGAAAGGAGTGTGCACTTATTCAGTGCACTTATCTCTAAGTCCAAGCCCACCTGGAGAGGAAAATAGTAGGTTGGACACCCTGACGTGGTGACCTGGGACAGTGTTTTTACACTCAGAGAGGGTGCAGCAGTCATACATTTACTGGTTATGTCAATAGCTTCTGACAAACTGTCTACCAGAGTTTGTTTTTTCTGTCTAGACTTGTATTTGCTCAAACCGTTTCTTGGTGCAAAGGGGTATCCATGATTCCTTTGTGAAAAAATTTGCTGAGGCAATTAGAACAAACCTGCACGTGGGTAACGGATTTGAGGAGAGAACTACTCAAGGCCCGTTAATTAACGAAAAAGCAGTAGAAAAGGTAAGTTTTATTTATTTGTCAAATTTCATGGTTTTGATATCAAAATCTTAAGTAATAAAAACCACTTTGGTAAGGTGCCAAGCAAGCCTCTTTTGAAAACAATGCAGAAGTCAGAAAAAAATTGACTTTCTACCAGTTCATATGAGTCTTGTGGCATCTTGGGGTCATAAGCTTTTCCTACTCTGTCATGACAGAGTCCCCATGTGATACATCACTTTAGATCATCTACTCCCTAAATTTTCCCTTAGAGTGGTGATAACTATCTCTTGCTGCCTCAGGAATTGCAAAGTCTTTTTAATTTTTTGAATACCTAAAGAAAAGGAAGACCAACTTTGTTTTTGAAATTGGTTTTGTTTTAGCTGAAATGCGGCTGGGTTTGATGACAAAATGCCCTTTCAGTAGAATTCTGGCAGCGAGGCGTAGAATTGCAGAGACCGTATTGAGGATTGAGAGATGGCGACAGGAAAAGAAAACTGCTTTTAGGAAAAATGTGTTCAAAAACTGTCACAATCTAGACTATTAGCTAATTGAGATTTCACTCCTTGTTCTTTTTTTAAAAATAATCCTTTTCAGAGTTGTGTACAGGAACTGTCTTTTAATACCAGACATCTAATATGCTCCCTACTGGTAGAAAGGATGTTAAAAGCATAATTTAAATCAGTTAATGGAGGCCAGAGGTTTTGTGTAGGAGAGTTGGCCAGAAGGTGGCATAGCAAGTTTACTGGGTGTCACTTGAGGAACCAGAATCAAGTCCGAGCCAGGGCAGCACTGCAGTGGGCAGCACAGCCTGACCACTGTTGAAAGGCACGCCGAGGGCCTGCGGGCCACAACCTGGACAGCTGCCCCGACCCTGGCTGAACCATGGCTGTTGCCTTTCCTGGTAAAACCAGGGGAAGCACTGAGGCTTGACGGAGCTCTGAATCTCTACTGATTCCCTTGGGTTCAGTCTAGCTAGAAAACATACATTAATGTTTACATTTGTAACATCTGCATTTTTTAGGTGACTTTGGACCCTAGAGACTTGCTTAGCCAGTGAAGACAATTTTGGTCTGTACATCCCAGAGCCTTGGTTCTCAACCCACTCTGTGCCTTTACAGATGCTTGAGCCCCACCCAAGGAGATGGGGTGTGAATTTGCCTGGAGTAGGTCTTATTTCTGAAGTGTCACAGTTAATGCAGTTTGCAGCCAGGTCAAGGAAACCTTTGTCCTAGAGATCTTTTTCCTTATCTTTTCTTTCCTTTTCCCTTTCCCTTCCTTTCCTTTTTCTTTTCTTTTCTTTTCTTTTTTCTTTTCTTTTCTTTTCTTTTGTTTTCTTTCCTTTCCTTTCCTTTCCTTTCCTTTCCTTTCCTTTTCTTTTCTTTTCTTTCCTTTTCCCTTTCCCTTCCTTTCCTTTTTCTTTTCTTTTCTTTTCTTTTCCTTTCCTTTTCTTTCTTTTTTATTTCTTTTCTTTATTTTCTTTCCCTTTTCTTCCTTTTCTTCTTTTTCTTTCTTTTCTTCCTTTTTTCCCTTTCTTCTTTTTATTCCTTTTCTTTTCTTTCTTTCCTTCTTCCTTTCTTTCTTTTCTTCTTCTTCTTTTTTTTTTTTTTTTTGCCAAAGTGAAGATGCAGACATTGCTCTCAGGGTACTGTTTCCTATGACTTCAAGCAACTACCCTGAAGGATCTCTTTTTAGTGGAAATTTAGTAGAAAACACCTTATCTGAAAACAATCTATGTTGACTTTAGTGTACATACAATGATAGGTAGAATTCCAGAGGAAAAAAATTGCATATCATGTTTAATATGACAAGAAAAAAGAACAAACTTTATTTGGGGACAAAGAGGTGGGCCCTTGTTAAGTATGTTAAATATAGTTATTATTACAGATATAAATTATAGAAAGCAAGCCACTCTGGCTAATGGGATTTTTGCAGACAGTGGACTGTGAGAGCACAGTAGGGGGTAAGACACAATGGATGGTAAAATGTACCTGAGCCTATATGCATCTCTTCTGAAATCCTGTGGAACAGGGGTCCCCAACCCCTGGGCTGCAGACTGGTACCAGTCCACGGCCAGTTGGGAACCAAACCTCACAGCAGGAGGTGAGCGGCGGGCGAGAGCCGAGCTTCATCTGTATTTGCAGCAGCTCCCCAGCACTAGCATCACCGCCTCAGCTCCACCTCAGATCCTCAGGCATTAGCTTCTCAGAGGAGCACGGGTCCCTGGTGCCAAAAAGGTTGGGGACTGCTACTATAGAACATTCAGCTGAGACCCAGTGCACCAAAGATTGTGATGAAGGTATGGAAGGCAGACAGGATCATGTGAAGAGAAAGGGCAAAGCAGATGAAGCATGCTCGGGGAAGGCCTGCAGAGGAAATGGTGCCAGTTTTTACAATGGAGTCTTTCTAGAACTGGCTAGGATAGAGGGCAGGAATAAAAGGAAGGTGTTAGGAATGGCACTAATTGGCACCACTACCACTAGTATACACAAAATAGCAGAGGCATTTGCTCTAGGCAAATACCTCTGAAGAAATATAGCAGCCTACAGAGGAGGGCTTCAAGAGTAAGGGTAGGCGCCCCAGAGTGGGCCTCTCCCACAAGTCTGCCAAGTCAGAATAAATCTGAGCTTGCAGTTGTCCCTCTCATCCAGGGGAGAGACTGGAAACAGCAAAAGCCACCCATGCTGTCCATGTAAGTTAATCAACCCAGTCTTTCATTAAAAAGATGAGCCACCAAGGATCGTGATAAATCCTCAGTACGTAAGAGAACAGTTGACCCTCAAGGAAGCAGATGGATCTGGGAACAGAAAGGAATTTTCTAAGAATCTGAGTGTCCTCAAAGAGTTTTGCGAAGATAGTTCACCTATAAAACAAGAAGCAGATTCTATGAAAATGAAGCATGAGAACAAGAAAGAGTAAGTAGAAATTAAACATTATGGTGAAAAAGTTTTTAATTATTACATAAAGATAGAAGACAAAATAAAGGAGATCTCTTAGAATTTAAAGCAAAAGACAGATGAAAAATATGACAGAAATGCAAAAAGAAATCAGAATTAATTCAAGGTAAAGGGGATATCCATTTTAGTAATAGGAGTTGTAGAAATAAAGAATTGAGAAGATGGAGTAAAATGGCAGTATCAAATATATAATAGAAAAACTTACTGGATTTTGTTAACCAATGTCACCATAATAAAAAAAAATATTTTTAATTTTAAAAAGAAAAAAGGCTTTTTTGAACTGGGGGAAATAATTCTTCAGATTGAAAGATTCCACCAGTTGTCAAGTAGAATAGATGAAAAGGAAAACCCAAATTTTGCTAAAATTTTAGAATGTCAGGAACATAAAATAATATCCTAGAAGCTTCCAGGTGGAGTAAAGCTATTCACAAAGGAGTGAGAAGCACTATTGAATCAGACTTTCCATCAACAATACTAGAAGTGGAGAAGGGCACAAAGTTTTCTGAAGGAAAATTATTGGATCACAATTCCGTCACCAACCAAATTATTGATCAGATGGAGTACAAGGTAAAACATCAGACTTGCAGTGTCAGGAAGCTCAGACAGTAAACCACTTTCAGTGCACCTTTTCAAAAGGACGACTCGAGAACATATGGTAACAAAATTGAAAGCCGCGTCCAGTAAAGAGGACGACGTGAGATCCCAAATCCCAGAACTCACCCAGGAAGACGGCTGAGCGTCAGGCCTGGAAAGACAGCAGTGATATCAGACTTCAGCAAGGTGAGATCCAGCCAGAACTGCAGGGCAGGAAGGAGGTGCTCTTTTACTGCCTCTGCGTGTCTGCAGTTTGGTTCCTTCTGCCCAAAGAAATGAGGGTACATTGTTTTCAACCTGTCTGAGGATGAAAGAAAACCATTCATGCTTGCCCGTAGTTCAAACATTCTGAGAGGTTGTGTCGTTTCCGAGGTATCCTCAACCAACTTTCCCAAGGGCTCTTCTTGTCACACAGGTCGAGAAACACGTGAATGACGCACTTTCCAAAGGGGCCACTGTTGTGACAGGCGGGAAGCGGCATCAACTGGGAAAAAATTTCTTTGAGCCTACCCTGCTCAGCAATGTCACCCAGGACATGCTATGCTCTCATGAGGAGACTTTTGGGCCTCTGGCACCAGTCATCAAGTAAGATCATCCAGATGGTAGGAAACAGTAGAAAATAGGACAGGAAAGGGGAAACTAGAGAAAATCTAGTTCATGTGCTATTTTGAGGCCAGACTGTGGGAGGGGGCAGGTTATTATTGCCTAGAGCACAAATTTACCAAATACTTTGCTTTCTTCTTGCTGGACTCATTTTCCTCCAAGAACTCTTTCATGGAAATGTGTGGGAAATTAACTTTCTGAGTTCTTATTATGATCTTTTATCTCACATTCACAAGTAAATAATAATTTACCTGGATAAAAGTCGAGCTTCAGCACTTTGAAAATACCACTCTTTTGTCTGCTTACACCCAGGGCTCTGACTGAGAAAGCTGATGTCTGGTTTCCATTCCGTAGAAAGGGATCTGCTTTTTCTCTTTGGAGACTTTCAGATTTCTCATGGTCTTTGATGTTCTTTACTTTTACTGGTGAGCTTCTCCATTCCAAGGTCCTCCTGTCTTCCTGTAGTATCTAAAGTATTTGTTCAGTCCTGGGAAATTCTTGCTTCTTATTTCTCCAGAAACTTCTCTCCCCCTGTGTATCCTTTTCCAGCCTTGTAAGAAGACTGTTACAAAGATATGTCTGTTTCCATCCTCCACTGCTCTTACTCCTTGTTAGTTCCTTCCATCCCTTCATCCATTCCTGTTGCTTCCTGAGACTCTTTCCTCCACTTGCCAGCCTAATAATTCATTTGTCACATACACCTATTCTCCTTTCTAGCCCATCTGCCACATTCTTTATTGCAAGTTATTTTTTTCATCCTTGATCTTTCCCATGGTTCTTCCCCATAACTGATTCTTTCTGCTTTATTATTCTCCCTTATTTTGTTGTGGATAGTTACCTTTTTCCAATACTTTAGTTCTGTTCCACTATTTCTGCCTCCTCTGGTACAGGTTGTTCCTTCTTAGTCCTAGAGTCCTCAGATGTCTTGTCATTTTGTAGCTCATCTCTAACCCCTTAAATGGTTAGCAGCCTTAGCTAGTGACATCCTCTTTGATATTGTGGTAAAAATCTTAGATGATAGTTTGTGCTCCTTCTGATGCATTTGAAGGACAGAGGGTTGAGCCTCACGGAGGGAGCCTTTAGTATTAAAATCCTGTCTCTACACTACTCCCTCTGCCCCAGGTATCCTTTGCCTATTAGGGTATTTTGCAGTTATCTCTATTGTAAAGGGTTGGGGAGAAGAGGCCTGCACTTGTTCTGGATGGCTCACCAAGCCTGCTGCCCGGAGCTGGCCCTGCTGCTTTTCTGCCCTCTGGCAACACAGCATTAATCCAGGGAGCCAGGTCTGTAGAAAACACCACCTGAAATTCACAGGTGTGATGGGGGGTACAGATGCCCCTAGCTCTAGCACTTGAGCTGTCACTTCCACTAAGGATCCAATCACTTTTTGACCTCTAAAAGTGTCAAGCATTTTTGGTATTAGTTGCCGATGAGGTTTTTGAGCCCTGATTCTCCTCCTCTGGCTTCGGTTTCCCAGAGAGAGCTGGCAGCTGGGCTGCCTTTGCCATCTTGTCTAGGACAGATCTCTTTCTTATCACAAGCTTTGCCAGCTTTGTTACCACCTTGCTAATGAAGATTATATATTATTCTGCCACTGGGGAGATGGACCACTTGAAGAACTTTCATCTTCTTCGTTTTAGTAAAATTGTTTACCTAGAGTGTGAACTCAGTGTTTCTTGGGAAACCAAGAGAAAGCGGTGGTTAGGAATGCAGGCTTCAGAGCTGAATTGGGTGTAGATCGGGCTTCGCTACTTCATACCTGTGTCCCCTGCAGGAGTTTACTTCTCCTAACCTCAGGATCCTCATGTGAGAAAGGTATAAAATGAGTCGCTGCCTCCCAGGGTAGGTGTAAGGTCCAAAGGACATGATGTGCAAAAGCACTTAGCTCACAGCCTGATAGCATGAAGGTGCAGAGTGAAGACACTGGCAACACCTTGTTTTCCTGTTTCCCAAAGGAGAGAATGGCTCTGGGAGACACAGCTAGTCATCCTCCGAACAAGTGATTCTCTCAGGGTCAGCCTTCTTGACTTTTCCTCCCCCAGAGCTGCCCATGTCTCTCCCAGTTTTCCCTTGTATCGACTGTGGCCCAGGGTTGCCCAGCCAGCTCTGCCCAGCGCCTCCAGGGACATAGCTGGCCCCCTGCTGGTGGATCTCTGAATTTAGGAACTGGGGTGTTTAAAACTTTTGCCGCAGTTACAATTCTGGGACAACAGGAAAATGCCACTGAAATCTTGTTCCAGAAATAAAATAATAAAGCTGGAAGAGCCTGTGTGGGGCTTTGGTCCCACCACACTTTCATTTCAGAGAGGAACAGACCAGCGCCAGCACACTGTTAATAAGCAGCATAGGTGGCAGAGCTGACATCAGAACCCCGGGCCCAGCTTCTCTGGATGGTTTTCTTACTACTACATAAGGTCACTTCTAAAGTAGTTGTTACAACTGATATGTATTCTTAGTAGGTAACGAGAATACCGAGCCATTTTTTAAGACATTTTATTTGACATAGTGAACCTGTCAGAGGTCCCTGCACATCAGTCTGCTTGTCTCTTGCTCTTTTAGAAGAGATGAGCTGAGTCGATTTGAACATGCTGGCCTTGAACGCCGGCCGAGTCATCACAGCGAGTGGTGCTCTTTGCTGCTGTACTTTGCTTTGAGATCTCTTTGCAAAACTCTAGTTTACCTCTTGCCATTATTGGGAAAACAAATCGGGAAAAAAGACAGCTGGTTTTCTTTACACCCCTTTACAGATCCTGCTGATGACCCATCTTAACTTTGGCAGGTTTGACACAGAGGAGGAGGCCGTGGCGATCGCTAATGCAGCCGATGTTGGGTTAGCAGGTAAGTGTCCATCCTGGCTCAGTGGAGCTCCTACCATTTCTCAGGCTCTGCTGGAGTTTGCCTTTTAGATGCAATCTTGGGTTTTCAGAAGGACACTTCACTGGAGCACGTGTTCACTGCTTTCCAAGGGGCCAAGGGGCGGTGGGAGTGGGAGTCAGTGGGAGAAGAGGCAGTGCAGATTGTTCCAGGTAGGGCATCACACACACCCATAAGCCCCCTGTCCTCAGGGGCTTGATGCCTGGAAATTCCAAGTGCTTCTTCCATTTGTCCTTTCTTCTGGAGCTGAACAGAAGAGGAAGCACAGAGAGGGCAGGGCGTGTCCTTGGCCATCTCCAAATGAAAAGATCAGTGGCCTGCAGTCAACAATTTAGCATCTACAGTACAGCTGTAGCTCTGTAGGAGCTTCACCTCTGGGCATAAGAGAACTATTTACAATAAGAAGGAGGATGCGCATGCTGTGGAGTCCCTTACCCCATGCTGCTTACTCCGAGTTATCTGGAAGCTGGGGTAAGGCGTGTGCACAGGTGCCTCCATGACACTGAGTTCGCTGTTCCCTTCATGATGGGATGGTGGTGGAGGAAGCTATGCCATGAGCTATGTCATAAATATGGGCAGGATTCTGATTGGTGGAGAGAGATTCAGGGCAGAGGGGATCAAAGGAGTTAAGAAGTGAAGAAAGGAAGGACAAGAAGAAATTGATTAACAACTTTGGAGAGAGGATGGCTGGTGACTAGAGTCATGGAAGGTGATGTTGCAAGTGTTGACTGAAACCACCTTGGGGAGGGTCTGAATACTCATGAGGGACTTAACCGTACTTTACAGGTGACAGGGAGGCTCTGGAAGGTTTGGGCAGAAATGTCACTGGTACGATCCACCAGAGGTATGAGGTCGGAGTATGCAGCAGACTGCAGGCGCTGAGAGGCTGTGCTTACAGTCCGGATGGGAGGTGGTGGGAGCACTAGGAGGAGTGCAACAGAAGCAGAGTGACATTGTTCAGAGGATTTGAGGTGAAGGAAAGGAAGGACCAACTCGGGGCTCCATATGGGTGCTGGGTGGATTCCAGGCCCAAGTAACGAGGCAGACAGTCATCAGTAGTGTCCTTAACTTTAGAAATGATGTCTTTACTGACTATTTTCCATGTTGTCTGTGTCCTTTATCCCTGTGACAGGTTATTTTTACTCTCAAGACCCGGCCCAGATCTGGCGGGTGGCAGAACAGCTAGAAGTTGGCATGGTGGGCGTAAACGAAGGGCTCATCTCCTCTGTGGAGTGCCCCTTCGGCGGGGTGAAGCAGTCTGGCCTTGGGCGAGAGGGCTCTAAGTATGGCATTGATGAGTATCTGGAGCTCAAGTATGTGTGTATTGGAGGCTTGTAGGATTCTTAGTTCTTTAAAAAATAAAAAAGGGTTTTTTTTATATATATATAGGGATATGCCATTACATTAAATAAATCTGTAGGGTATCTGAATTAATTTTTTAAAGTGCGCCCAAGTCCTCCTAATCTTAAGCAGATGTGACCCCTGCCCCTCCCCTTACCTAACTAGGGACCAGTAGATTCCATGTGCGTGAGGCTGCAGACTCCTCAAGAGCCAGCAGCATAGCACCACCATCTGACTCAGAGCAAAGTGCAGCAGGGAGCAGGCTGGCCCCTGCAGCCCTGTGACAAAGGTCGATGGCTATCTGGGCATGGACCACAACATCTCTCACGTGGCCAGAGGAGATCCAGAGGAGAGGAGACATGCACAGAGGAGCCACTGAGTATGACCAACAGGCTAGTCAGAGGGCCCAGCACTGAGGACACTTGCTGTGTATTCAGAGGTCACTATAGAGGCTGAATTGATCATTTTTTGAGACTTCTGAAAGAGCACAGACTCTCTTGTTCTCTGTGAGGAATGAAGGAGCACCTGTCTCTCCCTTACTCTGGACCAGTTTTTAAAACTGAAGTCTTCATCGTCCTGAATTTACTGCTTAAAAATCATTATCTCCTTTTCTGTTTTTCATTTCATTTTCCTTTGGGAAACAAGCTTAAGCATAAAGTTCACAGCAGAGCAGCTTGGTGGAGCAAAAGGCACACATGAGGTAACCTGGCCTGGCTCCTTCACAGAGCAGTAGCTCTGTCTCATGGACACGCCAGTCCCCACCCCCAGCCCCCACATAGGGTGGAGGTTCTGTATATGCCTTACTTAGCTCAGTGGGATATTGTGAGTCTAAGAGAAAGCAAGTGTTTGCAGAAAATGAAAATTTGGTGGTAGTACAGAGGCTATTAATACCATTATTATTATTATGAGCAGCATAGTCCCCATTGGGCATCCAACAGGGCTTTGCCAAGATGAGGGTTGGGGACGGTGGCCAACCGTCTGCCCACCTGAGCCTGAGTAGTGGTTGTCACCTGTGGCCTGCTCGCTCTGTCCTCAGGAGGTGCTGCTCTTTCACCTCCAAAAGAACCAAAGCACTTTCACTACAGTCATCTCAAAAGGAAGGAGATTTCCATAACTGCCAATCTACCTTATGGGAGAGGCGTGAGGCCTTGAATTTCAAGTACCTTTTATCCAATAGCAGTTTCCACAGTTCATCATTTAAAAATAAAACAAAAACCCTATGACCAGCACTTCATGTCACTCTGAAACAAAAACCCTGATTAAGAAAAGTCTAGGCCTATCTGGATATGTCTGCCATCTGCCCTGATATACTGAGGAAAAGGAATCAAGGCTGTTCCTGGCTAAATAGACAAGTGAAGCTCCTTCCTATACCACTCTGTGCAGAAACCACTGACAGGCCGTGGGTATCTGGGTAGTAGGAGGAAAGCATTGATGAAATCAGTGCTGGAGGCAACTGCTCCTGAACCCACCAGCACTTAGTGTTCCTCACTGAGTCAGGGGGAAGGGCCAGCGCACAGAGGAACCAGGGTCAGGCCTGGAGCTCCTTATGTTTATCCTGGATCATGCCGGCCATGTCCCTGGGGCCCAAAGAAGGAGAGCACTGAAACCCACCACCCCATGACATACATCGCCCAGGCCCTACCTGTCAAGAATCACACAGAATATTAGCAGTTAATTCCTACTTTTTAGTCTTTAGGTTTTAAAACATACTAATTATATAATATTTGGGTGTGTCCATCTGTTTTCTATCAACAATAAAAATGTTATTTTTTAGAAGTCTGGAATACTGATGCTTAGAGGTGTTGATGGAATACATTCAAATCAATTGGTAACTTTGTCAGCCAGTGGATACCTTGGCTAGGTGGCATATTTTGAGTTTTCTTGGATATTTGGCTCATCAAGTATGTAAATCAGGGCCAGAGACTCACTACAGTATCTTTGATTAATTTTGTAAATAAAATAACTTGAAATTAACTATTTAGTAAAATTGTTCTGGAATGTGGGAAGAAATAGAAGTATTTTTAAATGAAGATTTTTTTGGTTATTTTTCAATAAGATGATAGATGGACTTTTAAAAATATATAGCCCAGGGGTTGGCAAATCTGACCTGCTACCTGTTTTTGTACAATCCAGAGTGAATAATGTTTTATATTGCCAAATGGGAAAAAGCAAAACAATATTTCATGGCACAAGAAAATTATGTGAAATTCAGATTTCAGTGTCTATAAATAAAATGTCATTGGAACACAGCCACACCCTTTGGTTTACTGGATGGTTTCTTGGCAGACGGAGCACCTACCACAGACAGTATGAGCCTGCAAAGCCCAAAATATTTACCCTTTGCCTCTTTACAGGAAATGTTTCCCAATCCCTGATCTTGACCAAGAGAGAAATACTGACCACGTTTATCAGCCATTATTTCGTTTTGTTGAACATTTACTGGGCACAGCTCCAGTGAGTTCTCACCAAGAACTTCCCAGCAGTATCACATAAGTCAAATGAAATTACCCAGCTAATAGGGATCTGTTGGCCTTGAGAAATAACTTATCAGTGTGCTTTCCCAGCTGTGTAGGGATCTCTCTTAAAGAGCTCATCTGCATTTATTATCTTTATCCCTCTAAGTGGCTTTTAACACAGTTTTATGTCAAGTGGCTTCTTCTTTCCATGTCTACCTTTATTCTTATAGAAAGACTCAGTGGAAATAAAGATCAGAAGCACAATGCCAATAAATCTATTTTACTGTCAACTTATTAACTTTAAATGGTGGCACATGACTGCCTTCTCTGAAGGATGGAGCCCATTCTTCTGCCACTATTTTAAATAGCACTTTACTTGAATAATATGGATGCTCTGTTTCTTGCGTGCTATGTTTTGTGAGATAAAACTTGGGAATACATGTAATGGGAAGTGTGGAAACATTTTGTTTTTTAAACATGCATATAACTCATTTTGCTAGGTTTTGATCATTGTGTACGTGTATTGTCAGTAGAGTGTGTGTAATTAATAAATGTTGAATTAACAGAATTTCCTATTTCTGTGTTAAGATTCTGATTGCAGTTTTTTTCCTGCCAGTTCATCATTTGAGTATTGGATATTATTAGACCAGTTCATATGTGTGTGAAGGGTAGCAAAATATGGCCCCCATGCCCCAAATATGCCACTTTGACATAAGGAGTACTGAGAGCTGAGGGCAGCTAAGAAGAACCAGTTATAAGAAAAGCTCTCTGCCCTCGCATGTGCCTGAAAGCAGGATGTGAGTGCACAAAGGTGCCCCTCCTCTCCTCCACCAGGAAGGACAAAGGCTAATCCCCAGAGACAACTCTAGATCCTGTCCGCCTGGAGGACACCAGAGGAATCTATGTAACAAATTTTACTAATTAGCCTTTATCTCTACCTTTAAAAGCCTACAACCACTTTCCTCTGTCATTTCTTCACAAACATTCTTTTTTGAAGAAACTATGTAACTCAGTCGTAAGCCACCTCTTTTTTTTTTTAATAATGCATTTTTTAATTACAGTTGACATACAACATATTAGTTTCAGGTGTATAACAGTGATTAAACATTAATATAACTTATGAAGTGACCGCCTCAATAAATCCAGTACCCATCTGGCACCATACATAGTTATTACAATACTACTGACTGTATTCCCCATGCTGTACTCTACATCCCCATGACTAGTTTGTAACTACCTATATGTACTTCTTAATCCCCTCCCCACTTCACCCATCTTCCTACCCCCAGTCTGACAACCATCAAAATGCTTTCTGTATCTATGAGCTTGTTTTGTTGTTTGTTTGTTTATTCTGTCCTCTAGATTCCACATATGACATTTGTTTTTCTCTGATTTACTCCACTCAGCATAATACCCTCTAGGTCCATCCATATTGTTGATGACAAGATTTCATTCTTTTTATGGCTGAGTAATATTCCATTGTATATGAATACCACCTCTTCTTTATCCATTCATTCATTGATGGACACCCAAAGAGCCTACATACCTTGGTTACTGTAAACACTGCTGCAGTGAACATATGGATTCACATGTTCCTTCAAAGTAGTGTTTTCGGTTTCTTAGATAAATATCCATAAGTGGGATAACTGAGTCCTTCTCTGTGTCTTGTTATAGCCTTTGTTTTAAAGTTTATATTGTCTGATATAAATATTGCTACCTAAACTTTTTTTTTTCCATTTTCATGTAATATCTTTTTCTATTCCTTCACTTTTAGTCTGTGTGTGTCTTTCAATCAGAAGTGAGTCTCTTATAGGCAGTTATGAAAGGGTCATGCTTTCTTATCCATTCAGATACCCTAAGTGTTTTGATTGGGATATTTAATCCATTTACATTTAATTATTGTTAGATATGTAGTTATTACCATTTTATTATTCATACTTTTATCTTTTTTTCCTTCTTAAAGAATTCCCTTTAACAGTTCTTGTAATACTGATTTGCTGAGTATGAACTCCTTTTGTTTTTCTTGTCTGGGAAGGTCTTTGACCTATCCTTCTAAATGATAGCTTTTTTGGGTAGAGAAATATTGGTTGTAGGTCCTTGCTTTTTCATCACTTTGAATATTTTGTGCCAACCTCTTCTGGTTGCAAAATTTCTGTTGAAAAATCAGCTGACAGTCTTTTGGGAGCTCCCTTGCAGGTAACTAATTCCTTTCCTTTGCCGCTTTTAAGATTCCCTTTGTCTTTAACCTTTGGCATTTGAAGCCACCTCTTTGAGTTACTAATTTTTCCCTGGGTATCTCCCATGTATGTGGGAGGTATACATGTTGATAAATATGTTTTTCTCTTGTTAATTTGTCTTTTATTACAAGAGTTCCAGCCAAGCACTCTTAAGGGTAAAGAGAAAATCGTTTTTCCTCTAATCCATGTGTAAGTGGTGCTCTGTACCCAGAGAGCTGCTAGTCAGTGAGTGCCTTGGACCAGGAGCCTGCATGCGAAACTTTGTGCCCTATCACCTACGGGAGGGCCTGACCCATGGTTCCCACTCATCAAATGTTTGCTGAATTAAAGTTTACCTGGTTTGCAGGTGTGCTGAGAAAGGTGTATATTCCAACTTCCTCAAAATTGCTAATCCCTTCTCCACACTCCACTATTATTCATTCTGTACTTTTCTCTAAGTTTGGGGGGATTTTGATAAATAAAAGTATATAAACTCACAAAAGGCTGCAAAAGTAATAGATTCCTGTGACCATTCACCTAGGTCCCCCCCCAGTGTTAACATCTTAGATAACTATCAGCATCAAAACCAGAAAGCTGACAGTATAATACTGTAAATATGGGCTTTATGCTCGTTTCATTAGTTTCTCTCTGTGTGTGTGTGTGTGTGTGTGTGTGTGTGTGTGTTTTACCACATCAGTATGTTGATTTGTGCAGCTATCACCACAGTCAAGACACACAACTGTTGAGTCACCACCACAGAATTTCCTTATGCTATTCTTTTGACAGTAAAGTCTCTTTGCGAGGTTTCTTTTTTTAATTAACTTTTCACTTAAGTGTAACATGTACAAAAAAAAAAGTACATTAAGTGAATAAGTAAACAACATGCTAAATTTTCACTAGTGGAAGACTTACTGTGACCAGCACACACAAGAAACGGAACACAGCCAGTCCCTACTGTGCCCTTTCTGGAGTGACCCACTTTTCAATGAAGTCTTTGGGGGTCTCTCTGTTGAGGACTAAGTTTTGGAAATACCTCACTTTTCCCCAGAGGTCAAAAAGAAAATACTCTGGCCTAGGGGAAGCTTTAAAATAAGAGTTTTATGCTAAGTCTTAGGCTGACTCAAATTTACCACACAACTTTTATTTTTTAAATTTATTTTCAGTAATAGAAAGTCATCACTGTGGAGATTACAAAGATTTGATTCAGTTTAGAAAGCACAGGTTTGGTCTCTTTGTAAATGGACACGGAGCTCCTATAGGAGCAAGGATGACCAGGAGCCATTTAAGCAGGTTATTAACCACAATCATCCAGCTTGCATGACCAGCATTGTTACCTCAACAAGTATTTTCCTCATCAACATTTCTAATGGAGCAAGTTAAAAGACTTAGAAAAGAGGAAACTTCTTTTTTTTCCAGGATAAAATACATCTCAAAAAATGGATATATATTATGTGATTCCATTTATGTAAAACTTTAGAAAATTCTTGCTAATCTATAAGTGCCAGTGGATCAGCAGTTGCCTGGGGAGGGCAGATTATAAAGGATCACAAGTTTATCTTGTGGTGACAGCTTCACAGTTGTACACACTTCAAAACTTATCACATTGTACATTAAATTTATTATAAATTGATATCAATATTTTTAGATCAACTTAGCTTTAATTTCAAGGCTTTTGTTGCAGAAAAGATGAAAAATCAGACCAGCAAGAAACCAAGCAGCATTAGGAGAGTTGGAGAACTCAGGTTTATTATGCAGGCAGTCCCAGAGGAGCTAGCACTCTGAAGAGCTGGGCCAGGAGCTCACTTACAACATTGCTTATGTAGAACTTTTCTGCCACAGGCTGATTGGTTAATTTATCCTCAGACCATTACAAAGCTGTAGGAGTTGCTATGGTTGCAGGTAGTTAGAGTTATAAGACAGGGGAGTTGCTATGGGTTGCAAGTAGTTATATTTGTTGCTTAGAGCAAGCCACAGGGAGGATGAGTTTTTAGTTACTTTTGAGTGGGGCCTATGCAGCAAGCATATCTACAGAAGCAGAACAAAGAGCTGATTAGCTTTTCGAGTGCAAATACCTCTTCACTTTAACCCAGCTCTTTCTTTCTACCTATCTGCTACCTAGTAGGGAGGCCCCTCCCTAAAACATCCAGGCATTGCTGTGAGGCTTTAGTGAATCAACAGATGACACCCTACACTTCCCAACCTGGAAGCTGAGAAAGTGATGGAGGAATTACGCAGATAGAATAAAAAATGTTGGCTTTATTATTGATAGAAACTAGATTAGATTTGGCTTAAGTACACACATTAATTTAACTTGCACCCCCAACAACTGTGAGCATACTGCCCACCAATATCAGAGGGCCTACTGATGTGTACCCTCTTGCAGAGCAGAAAAAGCAGGCAGAGCTGAGCATGTGCCTCCCACACTCCCCTTTTCGAACCAGAATGAAGAGTCAGGGGTGTTACTCTAGGCTTCAGGAATTTTTTTCTGTAAAGAGCCAGAGAGTAGATATTTTAAGTTTTAAGCTTGGGACATAGTCTCTGTGGAAACTACTCACCTCTGTTGTTACAGCAATTTGTCAGTGTGCATATGTTTCAATAAGACTATTTGCGGACACTTATTTATGTATTTATGTATTTCACGTAAGTTTTGCACATCATAAAATATTCTTACAATTTTTTTAAACTATTTGAAAATGTGAAAATTATTCTTAGCTCACAGGCCACACAAGAACAGGTTGTGGGTCAGTATGCCGACTCCTACGGAAGAGAAATCACTCTACACAAAAACATAAAGAAAAAAGTAGCTGCCCAGCCCCCAACAACAACTGGGCATTACAGAAAACATAGACACCTGTGTGCAGATTAATACATAAGTTTAATAGTGTTATAGTAGAATATAACTTGTCAATACTAGGGGGAAATAATACATTTTAAAAAACAAGACCAGGACTTCAGCTGAAGTCCGTGGTAGCTCGGTCACACACACAGAGGTACTCCCTCCTCCCCGCCTATGAAGTCGGCATGCTGTTTTTCAGCAGATTAGTTGTAAACATGATTGGCCTCTTAAAACTGTGGTTTCGAGTCCTTCACTGAATTTAAACCAGCAGCAAACTGTCCTGCCTTCCTGTGAACCCCACAAGGGCCTGTTTTTCTTGTCCATTCAAAGCTCTTGGGGAACCTGATCTTTCAAAGGCCCTTCGTGATGAGCACACAGGAGGAAGAGCTCTGCTGTCATCCTACCTCCTGCCCTGCTCCTCTAAGGAGGAGGGGATGAGAAAGGACCCACTTTCTGATTACCAATGTGTATATTTTGATTCGCCATCAACTCAAGATGCTTCTTTGGAGGAAGGAGCAGACAGGCCAGCTGAGGGGATAGAGAAGGAGCAGCAGCAGAAGCAGCACATTGTGGACTGGAGGGGTAGCCCGGCTATAACCCGACACGAACAGCTGAGGACTTCTCTCCTTTCCTCTCCCCCTCTCTTCATCATCTGGAAGCATCCCTCTTAGTCCCCGGAGCAGATGGTCCAAGAGGGTCTGCCAGAATTTGCCCTCCAACGAGTGGGGGCAGGAGCTCTTTGTGTAGCTTGGGGAGAGAGTAAAAAGCATGGAATTTCCGTTTGAAAACTTTGCATTCAATTCCCAGATCCATGCGTATTGGCTGTGACCTTGGGCAAATTACTTATCTTCTCTAGGCCTTCAAATCATTATTTAACAAGAGGATAACATCTGCTTTTCAAGGACAAGTGGAAGGACCAATTGAGTATGTACAACATAGGCATTTATGTACATAAAGCGCTTAACAAGTGATCACTCCCTTCATCATTACACTCATCATTATACTCCACCAGCTTCATATGTGTGGGCTGCCATCCTCTATACCAGAAATTTCTGACTGTGCCAAAAATAACACAACTCTGGTCGCTAAGTTGGGCATATTTTAAGTTTATAAAGCTAACTGTTGGTATAAAAAACATCGCATTTTCCTTCTAACCCCATAGATAGTACTGAACTGGCTAGCAATACAGAAAGTATAGGTATAAGAAAAGAAATTATTTAAAATAAAATCATACTCCTATACTTCTTAGTTCTGCCATTCCCCCTAAAGTACAATAATTAAAAATGAGATGTTCTCATGAGTATGAATATTACCAGAGGTAACCAAAGCACCTAAAAGCTTTCTAGAGGCCCAGAGGAACTCTTCTCTGTACTGCTCCTACCTTAATAATTTATATGCACTGGTTTAATCTCCTTGCTTCTCCACTTAATCACAGCAAAGCAATCTTAGTTTTGCAGAAATTTATGCCACAGGATACTATTCAGGTGTGGTCATACTTGATGCCACAACACTGGTTCTATCTGTGATGGCCCCACCTCTCATTTTAGTCTTCCCACCAAGAATGCCAAGGGCACAACTCCAACTACCAGCCTCAGGACCATGGGCCACAGGGAACTTGTCAGGCTACAATTACTTCAGCTCATTGCTCTATAGTGCTGTTTTGCGATTGGGAATGGTTTAATTTTTTATATATTTAAAATACCTTATATAAAAATAAACAAATAAATAGATACCTTATGTAGGGTAAACACTGTTTAATAAATATATTTTTGAACTTTTCTGTGTCAAGTTTTAGTGGAAAGTACCTGTGGGGTCTAGAGAATCGTGAGTCCACAGTCCTAATTAAGACTGACTATATTCCAGAGTTTCGGAACAATACAAAGTTGCTGAGTCATTGTCCTGCTTGTGGCAGTCCAAATGCATGGCCTGTAGTATATACGTAATAAATGTTTACTGAATTAATCATCACTTTTATTGTGTTTAATGTACACAGGGGGCTAAGAGAGCCCTCAGTGTAGCATGTATTTCTTGGAGAAAGAAAAAGTAAAGAATGTTAAAATGCTGCCTTCAACTTTTAACCTGCAAGTAGCTAGACCACATCTCCCTTGCCACTGTCTCTGGTCCTCATAATACAATTCTTATTTAGCTCTTGAACTTCCAATAGCTGTGTCCAGAGAGAGAGCACAGAAATGGTGGCTGGTTAGAGAAAAGGAGTAAGAGCAGGAGGGCTTTGCCCTGTGTGGTATCACATTCAGCACAGAAAACCTGTCACAGAAAACACAGCCCGTAACTCAGGTGAACTATGTTAACATACGCAGCCACCTGCCTTTATGAGTCCTACCAGAGAAGCCAGATTAAGAAAGTCGGAAGGCAATCATAGCTCCTAAGAGAGAAATGAGCCCTCTTTACATCAGATTTTAACTTCTAAGGGTCTACATATAGAAACAGGTGTTAATCTTTATTTTAACAGAGGAAATACCATGCCAGCTATAGAAACACAAAATTCTTTTATGTAGTATTTTACCCAGCCTTTACCCTGTTAACGAGCATCCCAGTTTTAAAGAAAGCAGTATTTTTGTTCTGTTTTGTGTCTTGAAAACTCCACAAAAACATCTTTTAGGAATAGGGATACACATTCAGCCCAATGTGAAAAGACATCAATGCACTATTCTAACAAGAGTTAGTTTTGTGCCTTGACTCCCAGTGACTCGTCCTGAATTAAGGATTCCTGTGGGGTCCTTCTGTTTGACAGCAGCCCAATTACCTGTCCTTGGAGCCATAGCTGTAAAAAGCTCCATTCCTGACAGAGCCGTTCGTGGAGACATTTGGCTTCCCTCTCTCCATCCTTTCTAGGCTGAAGAATGAGTTCTGATCACTGTCAAGCTCGGACTTGGACACCATCAGGCTGGAATTGTGCTCTGTCCTTCAGTGCTTGATACTAGGGAAAAGCAGAACTGTCTTGGGGAAAACTCTCCACCATCTGCCATTCTGGTTGCAGGTGACAGGTGACATGCAGAGCAGGAGTGGTGCTCCCTACACTTCCACAGCAATCACTCAGTGAGAGGCCTGGGTCTCTTAGTAAGTGATGACGAGGCTTTAGAATCTCCCAGCTCAAGCCTGAGCTTTGACTCCACCAGCTGTGTGACCCTGGGCAAGACACATAACTTCTCTGGGATTTCAGTCTCCTGGTTGAGTAAATTGGGAGAAAATGAAGCATCTACTGCAAGGGTTTATATGAGGGTTAAGTGAAATAGTGCATGTAAATCTCTTGCCTAGCTCTCAGCACTCAGTAAGCACTCAATAAATGAAAGCTGTTATAGTTTCATTGTTTCAATCACATTTTTGGTAGAATATGTGACAGCTTGGGGTCAAAACAAGAGACAGGTATAAAATATAATTCCTATTTTCAAAGAATTTTTATAGTATCTAGAATTTATAGTGTCTAGCTAAGGGTGTAAGGCAAAGGCTCATGAGAAGATGGCACATAACAGGCAAGACATGTTTTAAAATAAATCTCATATGAATCGAGAAGAGACAAGCACACACTGATAAGCTGGTATTACTTCAATGATACTTCACACAGAATGGGATTTGAAGAGAAAAGGATCTAGACAGGAGGACAGGGAAGGGGCACAAAGTATGCAGAGGCATCCAGAAATACTGGAGAAAAGTCTGGAAGAAATGACTCATGTGGGAAATAAAGAGGCTGGAGAGAGAGGTGGGAGCTCACAGAAAAGCACATAAATACAAAGTGAGCAGTGAAGTTTGGATTTCATCCTATAAGCAAAGTAGTGACGACATGATTTAAATGTTTCAAGACATTACTAAAAGCACAGAGTGCAGGACGGAGGAAGAGGGGTGACTGGAGAGCCACCCGCACACAGAGTGGTGCAGTGTGCAGGGAGTGCAGGCTCTGGGCATGGCCGGGTCCACCCGTCCTCGGTGATCACCAGCTCTGCCACTTGAGCAAGTTACCCAACTTTTCTATGTTTCAGTTTCCTCTTCTGTAAAATGGGGCTAATCATAGTACTTATCTCATAGAGCTGTTAGTAGGATTAGAATTAAATGGGTAAAGTTCTTAGAACAGTACCTCGCACATATTAAACAATACTTGATGACTATCACTGTTGGTCTGTTAATTTAGAGATGAGGTTATAAGGATCTGAACAAGGGTGGTGGTGGTGATGAGAATGAAGAAGAAAGAGGACAGGAAAATAAGCAAGATGGGGTGATGGGAGGGAATAAGGTACTCTTGACTGAGCAGCAGTGACCGAGGTTTGGGACCTGGTGATGAGAAGAACGGAGTTCTGTGAATACAAACAGGGATGTTAGCGGACAAGAATATTTTAGGAAGATTGTGGGTGCGATAATGCAGCCAAAAGCACTTTGAGCTCTTACGTATTAAGTCGCTTTATGACACCTCTGGTATTAAATTATGTCATGCAAATGAGCAGTCAGTAAGTGCATACTATTATTTAATTTTCCTGTGAAGCCTGCCCTGCCAATGTCCCTCACCACACAATCAGTCATTCGGCCTCTGTGTTCCTGCAGGGCAACGTCTGAGCTGCCACGGGACTCTATACTCAGGTGTAATTACCCTCCCCTAGGCTGGGAGCATCTATAAAGGCAGGCATGTGCTTCACTCTCCTCCCCATATCCCAGGCCTGACTTGGTGTCTGCACATCGGGCAGGCATGCAATATTTAGTACGGACAATGTGTAGCATCTCACAACTTTAAAAGTGATTATGTCCCTTCGTAGGAATTAATTAATTTAGCTATTAACCCAGAATTATATATATGTGTGTGTGTATATGTGTGTGTGTGTGTGTGTGTGTGTGTGTGTGTGCATAGAATCAGTGCTAAGCAGCCTTAGAGGACAGAAAAGGTAGAAGCTAGTAAATGAGAATCTGAGAGCCAACTGCAGTGGGCAGGAGGTAATTCTAAGATCAGCAATCTATTCCCTTGGTCAAGAAAGTCAATTTTCTGTAAAAGCCACCATATCCATCAATACTCATAGCTAATCAGCTAATACAGCTGCTGGAAAATGTTTTATTTAGAAGTCAAAACGTTGTTTTGCTGCATTTCTTGAGTACAGACCTAAAGAGAAGAGCATTCGAAACAGCATTTCAAGCCCTGCACCCCCACAACCATGAGCAGAGAAAAGCCAGGCAGGCACTGGAGACACCTGTTTGAAAAGCCGTCCTTGCTCTGGAGTCATCAGGTAGGTACTCAACTGACAACAGGCATTTCATATCAGGGCCCAAAAGACCTTGTCAAAATTTTATTAAATTTATGAGACTATTGTCTCCCAGTTTGCATGTCCCTGGGACTGAGGTAGGTTATTTTCTTCACAGAAGCTCAGCCTGATTCTTCCTTCCCAATTAAAGTGCTAGCTCCAGCCTGTTCTCCCTTCACTGCAAGTAACTTTCAGGCAAATACCTGGAATAGATAATATAAAGGTACCAGGAAATGATCTTGGAGAAGGTTTTACCATATTTGGGACTCAGCTCCATTCTTTCCTGGTCATCTATATTATCTATATATGTACTTTGTTTTCTTCCATATTTTAGTCTTTTTTTGTCTGAAAGGAACAATGAAAAGCTCAGTTCAGATTTCAGAAAGGTAACTGAATCCAAGATTTAAAATGCATGGAGGACACTAAAGGAACCACTTGCCATTAGGATGTTATTATGTTCTATTTGTTGGCATCTTTTACTAATAGTAGACATGCCAGTGGGATTGAAGCACATCACCCATCTTGAAGAAATACATTTAGGGATCAGGGATGGCCACCCACTATGCACCGCCCGATGGTAGGCTCTCATTAAGCTTCAGGCTGAGGTGCCAGGGATCTTCACAGCAATCGCAACACCTGTGTGTTGGCCCAGGGAGTTTTTCTCCATGAGCAATTCTTTCCTCCGAAAAACCTGGATGAGCAAATGGTTTCCTGAACCTACACTACACTGGAATATATAGAGATGTAGAAATGAAAAAGTGACATAAACTAGTAATCAGAAAACAAAAAACAAAAAACATGAATTATAGTAAATTCTCCAAATTAATTTTTCGAAACTCAGTATTTTATTTTTCACAACACATAAAAATATGTGCCTGATCCTCTCCTTCAGAGGATTATTTGAAAATAAACATCAAAACCATGATAAGGTATGTGAGAACAAACAGTAGTTTCATAGCACAAAGACAATTTTCTGACAGCTTGGTGATTAAGAGCATGGGCCCCTAACTGTGGTTTTACCAGCTGGATGACTCTGAGACAATTTTTTGATGTTTCTGTACCTCCATGTTCCTGCCTGGAAAATGGGAGCAAGAACAGTCCTTTCTCACATGGTTGATGGGAGGACTAAATAAGATAATACATACAAAGCACTTAGAGCCATTAATCACTGTGACACTACATGTTCACAGTCAATCACTATCATTATCATCTACTTGATACCATGTCACAAAGCTGCAGAATTTTATAGTCAAGCACAGTAGGGTGACCAGCATCCCAGATGGTTCTGGGAAAATTTAATAGGATTCTGGAATGTATTTAAAATGCCCCTTCATCTAAAGAAAAGATGGATCATGGGGAATGAAGGTAGAAGACTGCAGGGAGCAAATGTCAGGCAAGGAAGGCCACCACTCAGGAACACCAAGAATGACCTTAAATGTAACTTTAAACAGTGGCATCAGTGAACATTGAGTTATGTCAAAAGCAGAAGGATAGTAGAGACTAATATAAAAATAAAAGATATATTCCCCTGTCATTCAGGTGCCAAAAACAGACACACTTGTACAACAGGAAGCCACTCTACAAGGCTTACCTGCCTTAACGGTGACATTTACAAATCTTTCTCCAAAGGCATTGTCTCTAGAAACCACTACTTTGAAGGCATAAAGCTCTAATTGTAACATAAAAAGAAGTGACACAGGTAACCACGCAGAAGACGTGTCCATGGCCTAGAGAAGCCTGAAATATCCTAGAAACCACTTTCTCACAGTCAGCAAAGAGAAGGGGCAGGAGAAATCTCATTTGGGCCTGCACAGACACTGACACATGTTTGAAGCCTGAGCTTGAGAACACTGAAGGTCACCCAGAAAGGCCTTTGCTTAGTTACAGAAGTTCATGGCCTTACAGGGGCATATGTGCAATCCGCCAGCCAGCAGTGGCCATTCCCCAACTTGCATGTACAGGAATCATGCACTTTTACCAAGTGGCTCTGGTGAGTCAGCTGTTTTTGAGAAACAGTGTTCAGCGACATGGGGGTGGTGCAAGCTTGTGCTGTACCTTTAGCTATACAGTGGTATGAGATGAAGGCAACATGGCCATCTAGAGGGGACCACACTCTAGGTGTTAAGTCAGTTGGTTTTATTTATCCTATGGGCACAAAGAGGGCGTTTCTTGTGAGGTGCTCACATCGTGGAGCAAAACATGAGTGTCATAGCCCTTGGGAACTGGAATGGAATTGTTGATAACTCTAGAAATGTGCCTGACTGAGAACCAGAGATAACCAGAGGTTTCTAACACTGCACAAGAGACCCTCGGATTATTTTTGGGATTTTGAAATTGTGGATAATAGTTTTTCCCACTTCTCCAATGAAGAAATTAAAGCAAGAGAGGTCAAGAGTCACACAGCTAATAAAAGAAAGAATTTTAACCAAGGTTATCTGGCTCAAGAACCTATGCTCCTAACTCCATCTGCCACGCCTGCCAGGTACATCAGCCTTGTGGAAACAAAAACCTTTCCCTGGAGAGAAACTACTACTCAGGACCTTTTGGGGAGAGAGCCAGGAATTCTGAGAAATCTCAAAATTTCTTTTCCTAAACAGAAGAAACTCCAAAGTAAATCTAGCTCCTCCCTACCTTCAGTCTTCACCTCACCACAGAGACCCAGCCTCTTTTCCCTGTGCTGATATGCCAGACACTCAAATAAAGAAAGCCACCTTATTCAACCATCTTCCCATCTTCTTGCATGGTTGAAACTTGATTCATTTATATCCTTCTCTTGATCTTAATCATAAGAGAGACTCTGGGTTAAACAACTCAGATTATGTCAACTGAATTCTGTGGTCTGTTGTCACATACCCCTGGTCTCCAGTTACTTACTTAAGAGAGATTAAGAGTTTGTATGTGTCTTTGCTTTATTTCACCTTGGTAGTCTACAGGGTGGCTTATTATACTCTACTCATAGTTGTAGGTTGTTTCTAAGAGCAAAAATTCTGAGCAGTCACGGGGTGTTAGCCGGGTGGAAGGAAGACAGCAGCCTGCAGTCGCCAGTAGAGATTACTTTAGACAATGAACTCAGCTTTCAGCTATCATCCGGGTAAGGAAGAATGAGGTCTTTATATATTTTTAATGTAAAATTCTTTTATTGTAAGAACATACAACTAAGAAAATTTAGAAAACATAAAGTTTTTAAAAATCTCCCTAATGTCACTATTAGCGTTTGATTTTCCTTCCAGAATGCTGTAACTGACTATACCTGCAGATTTTAACATAATGCAATCCCCTTTTAATAAAAGGCAAGGAGATTTCAATTTATTTCATCTGTTGCAGAGGTTTATTTAGGGCATAAAAATGGATTAAACCTCTTACTATTAAAATGAAGGTGTCTTCTTCCTTGAGATAATAGTAGTTAAAATATGCAGTATTTCAGCAGAAAGGATTAAAATGCAAACACCAAGTATTTTCATCTGCTTAAATTTTGACTCATATATGATAGCAAAAAAAAAAATGAATAAAAGAACTACCTGAATGAGAAATATTCAAACACCTTAAGAATAAATATACCTTAAGGAAGAATGCATGTGGCAGGGCAGAGGGAGAGGACAAATGTTTGCAGGAGAGCAGAGGACTGCACGAGCAGAAGAAAGAGCTGTTTGGACAACACTCTGAATAGCCGGTGTGAGGTGTTCTAAGAATCCCAGAACCGTGCTGTCAACCCTGTAACATCTGCAAACAAACCTTTGCATCCGTACTACCTCCCTCTCCTGACGGGGGTCTCCTTGGGCTCCATGGGTTATCGGGATCGAACTCTGGTCTGTGGAAACCTCTCTTGCCCATATATATCACTCTGCTTTGCATCATCAGAAATGTGTGACTTTCTATCCTGACTAATTAAAGGCGATGTACTGTATTTAATTTCCTATCCTTTTGCTCCTTTTTAAACTATTTCAATAGTCTTTAATGCTTATGGTCATCAAAGCCTTGTCATCTGCTCCAGACCTTAGCTTGTGACACCGCACAATGTTATGAGAATGAGTCAGCGTTGTAAACCCGGAAAGATCTGTTAAGGGCACCCCAGCTAACCTGCCCCACTAGTAGTCACAGAGGAAAGTCAAACAAACTCTCACCTGCAGGTGGAGCAGACACAACAAAAGCTTTCAGCTCCGCTTCATTTTGTGGTAAAGTTATTATTAGGTTATCTCCAGCAGACACCATGAGTTCTTCCATGATAAGTTAACCAGAAATTCCATTACAATGATTTTATACTACTGTTCTACAATAAATTTGTTTATAATATTCTTATAATAATAGTTCTTTGTTATGCTGCAGAGTAACTTTGTATATTTGAAAGTGTCTATGTGAGTTGGCATGGTGAAGAAGAAAATAAATCAGATCTACCCAGCGAGGGGCTGGAGGGCAAGGGTTGCATGAAACAGGTGAGCGACTGACGATTGGGTCTATATTCTCTCTTCCTACCAACTTTGACTCCCTGGTGTGTGCTATTTTTAGTCATAAAAAGCTTGAGTGAAATTATAACTGTTTCTGTGTCATTAGTCACACACTACTCAGTTCTCCTGATAGTAACCTCATGAATGATTGCTAATATTCTTCCTCTTGAAACCTTTCCAAGAGAAAATCCAGTCGACTTCAATGTAAATAGGCTATTTTAACTCAAGCAGCAGGAACATTCTTGCTCACCACTACATCAGCTTTCAGAACAATGCTCCTTTATTTCCTCTAGAACAAGAATTAGGCTGATATATTCAATTGGCTTGATTCAACTGGACATTAGTTTCAGTTGCAAATACAATTGAGATGTCAGGATACCACACAGAGAAAAGCAAAGACCAAAAAGGAAAAAAAGCTAAGCGCTCTCTAGACACCTCGGCTGCTTGGAGAGTTTAGAGGAGTGTGTGGCCCATTTAAACCTGCTGCTCTCCTCTCGGCCAGCATGCAGTGTGTCGAGCAGGGTCTACACCAGCTGCAGAGGTTCCACTGTCCTCTGGGGCCCCTTTCCTGTCACTTTCACTAACTGCTTGAAATTGAGCAACTGTGAACCTTGAAGAAACATTGGTCCAAACCTATCATTTTACAGATGAGGAAACTGAGCCCTAGAAAGCCAAAGTATGTTGCTTGGGGCCATTCGGATAATTAGCAACAGATTCACCAATGTTTAATTAATTTAAAATGTATTTCTTGCAACAACTACTCATATGCCAGATTAAACTGTGTCAGGTACTAGCCCAAGGGCTTTAAAATGATCAACCCATTTAATTCTCTAATGACTCTCTACAACAGGTGCCATAAGAACCCAAGGACTCTAATTCCCAGTCTACTTTCCTTTTCAGCATACTACAGGGCTTCTCCCCCACCACTATCCTTCCCTCTATTGGAGCCCAGAATTGAAGTAACCCAGGCAGAGAGGGCAACCCTGAAAGGACATTGCCCAGAAAGGCTCAGGAAACATGTCAAAAGTCTCTCATAATTTCTTTGATAGTAGATCGAATGGGAGCTTTTCAGCCCTCACCATGACTTCTGCAACACATGGACCTTTCACTACATCTTCCAACTTGGAATTCCTTCCTCAGTCTTCCCCTCAGTCCACACCCTCCCCTCTGTCTCTGACTCGTGTCAGGACCACTCATTCGCTGTCTCTGCAGGCTCCTTCTGCTCTCCCAGCTCCTAATATAACAATATCCCCAAAGGTCCAGCCATCAGGCCTCTCTGCAGCTCACCCACCTCTCTCCCTGATGGTCTCATGTGCCCCCAAGTCTTCAACTATCACCTCACCACTCATGATTCCTGGTCCTTTATCTTCAGCCCAACTGCTTATCTAATTTTCAGTTCCTTACATTAATATATCTTAGAATCCTTTTTCTTCACTCTTACATTCAACCATTCATCAAACCCTAATGATTCTGTCCTATTAATATTTCCTGAATCTGGCTCCTTCTCTTCTGTAACCACTTACCACAGACATTTAATGCATCTTCTTGCCTCCAGTCAGCTCCACACTGTTTTCTTGTTATTGATCTGATCGTCTCACTTTCCTGCTTAGTCAGTCAGATATTTTCTATAGCCACCCGATCAAGCAAGACTTCCTCAGCATGGTATACAACTCCTTCGAAATATTGCTCTCTCACCACACCAGACTCAAAGCTTGTCGCTCCATTTACATGATCAGTTCCAGCCATACTGAACTCCTTACAGTTCTCCCAAAATGTCCCATGAGCTCTTGTACTTCTATTCTCTTGCACAAACAAGGAATGAGATGATGAGTAGGAATGCTGAGCATGATGCCTGGCACACAATAAGTGCTCAGTAAATATAAGTATCATTATTGTTATCACACATGTTGCTCCCTCAATCTGATGACTTCCTGACCCCATTCCAGATGGCTCACTCCATCCTGGCATTATCTCCTCTGGAAAGGATTCTCCGGCCCTTCCAAGTTGGTCAGACAGGATGCCCATTTTCTCTGCTCTCACAGCAGCCTCTCATAGCACTTACCATGGTGTAGTACATCATCAATTTACCAGTCAGTCTCGTCTCCTGGACTATAGAGTCACTGAGAAAAAGACAAGGTCTATTCATTTTTTTACTTCCAATGTGTAGTAGCGCCCTTCCTGGCACATGATACTTAAAATGTGCCTGGAGGAAATGAGTAAACTTTAAAAGTTGTCACTACTATATTCTATAGCATATTTTCAGTACATTTCCTCTAGCTGCTTTTTCTTTTTCTTTTTTAAATTACCTGTCCTGAGAGCAGTGGTAGGAGATACAGGTATAAAGGTTTACTTTAGGGACATCATATTGTTGCTATTGTTAATCAAATATTTTTAAAATCTCACAGGTTATTCTGATGATAGATCAGTTGACAGAAAAATAAATGTCAAAGGAGAGAAAAATTGTCCTCAATACAGGTCTATAAAAACTAGCTTTAATCAGATCCTAAATAGTCAACTACAGTTGTTTCCAATCGGCCAATACAGCACTGTACAAGTGTGGCCTACAGACACAGTGGTGCAGAGAATCCAAGTGCAAGATCACTTTTCTTCTTCCTTATATGTTTGATATTTTACCAAAAAAAATGGTCTGTGTTGGACTGGAAATAAAAATAAATTGGTCCCTTTCACATGCAGTTTGAGGAGCACTGTATTAGAATTATGCTGCAGAACTCACAGTGGCGAGAGATCTCTAAGTCAGGGCTCATCAGGAATAACTCTTAATAACTGTCACTTTTTTATGGTGACAAAGATTACTTCTAACTGGAGGCAAGAGAAATCACTAAATACAGTATAAGAATCATCTTTATTTTTATCTGTACACACATCATCGTTATAAATTTTTAAGAATCATTCAGTGCCAAACATTGACTCTAGGAAAGTCTGACTAGTCCAATTTAATAGAAATTAGATATAACAGATGTGCATCTTTCCCAGTGAATAAGCTAGCAACAGACCACTTTGATTCAACTGAAATGACATTTTCTCAAATGCAAATCTACTTTTTAAAAATCACTTTAATAGTTTTAGCCTTTTATTTTCTAAAGAAAAGCTTAAGCTAAGATATAAAGAAAATAATAAATTTTAAAAACCCTCCTGCTGAACATAACAAAATAATGTCTCCAATTAAGGTCAAGAGATGATGAAAGGTGTAGAAAAGATAGATAATCTCCAGCTTCCAACTCCTCAAAATATTGCCTTTACTTGTAAAGGTACCACTGCATCTCTGAGCGGCCTTTAAATGAAGACCCAAGCTAGAAATTTCTTTCAACACAAATGGCAGAATATGCTTTATTTCCCTTGAAAAGCTGTTGGATCTTCTCCTTTTGGACAATGATTCATAGGAACTATTATGTTTCACTTCTGGCTTTGGCGAGCAGGAAGCTCAATGGCCAACTTGTAAAACGAAGAGAAGGAAAAGGCTGTGATCCTGGTGCAAGCAAATTATTATGAGTGGATAAGGGGGCTTTCCCTGCAGAAGCCTTCAACACCAAACAAAAAGCAGTTTTCAGCTGGGTTGGAGGCGGAGACCTCCACCTGCCTTTGGATCAAATCATCCTTTGCTATGCAAAAAACCCTAAAACAACAACAAAAAAACACCTGAATGAGCTGTGTAGACACACTTACATTTAAGTAAAGCTCTAAAGGCCAAATAAAGAAGTTTAAGAAGATGAGGTCCCCTACAACTAAACTGTTCTTTTTGGGGGCCAAGTTGTCATAATTACTTCAAAGTCCATCCAAGTCACTCAGGAAAGCTCTTGAAAAGACAGAGAACACTCACCCATGTTTGTATGCTCTACAGGTTCCTAGTCCAATCCACGAACATAGTGGGCGCTCCATGATTGTGGACAAATTAGTAAAATCACTCATTAGCATTTTGTCAAAAGTAAAGAGATAGAAAGGGAAGACAGGCAAATCTCAAATAATAGTACTGGGGCTCAATAATTCAGGAATTTTGAATTAATGGAAAAATGCCACATAAGGAAAAGATTAAAAGGAATAAAAAAGTGAGGATTTGAGAGAAAAAAAATGAGCACTCAAACATTAAGGACAGTATTTTTCCAAAGTACAAAGTCCATTAAGCATGGAATAAGGAACTAAGTAGTAATGAGTGTTATAAGATGGATGGATGGGCTGGAGAGAGGAATCTACAGGGAATGACAAGGCTTTCTCAGCTGTAGCACTTTCTGAAGTGGCACTTGCAGAATCCAAAACAGTGTTTCTCAAAACTTAGATGCTTCAAAGTCATCTTAAGTACTTGTTGACTCCTGAGTCACACCCAGTAGGAGTTCTCATTTAGTAAGTGTGGATAAGACCTAGGAAATCATGTTTTAACAGGGTAGCTCCCAGGTAAGAGAGCCGCAGTTTGGTTTCACCAGTTTGACGCAGCCTAGACACAAAATCAGTTTCCCTTATCATACCTCCGCCCTCAGTCAGAGGTAAGTTCAAAGGGGCTTGATTGGCATAGCTGTGGTTTGGATCACCTGAATTGATGCTTTGTAAAGCTGACATAAATGGAGCCATTTTAAAATGGAGCCAGAGAAGCCATTCCACAGGAACTGCCTATATATCTTACTCCTGACCCCCCTGGAATGTATGAACTGAGAAAATAACTTTGGGACTGGGCCAAACCATCACTGTCTTACACAAAACTGTTTGTAAAGCTAACAGAAAAGCAGACCTTCTGACCACAAGGACTAACGATTTTTGATATTCTTTAGAATCAGTATTAGCCATGAATAACTAATGGGCATCTTAGCTTGTTAGTGCCAATGGAAAGTTATTCCTTCTACGGATATAATTTATTTACCTTCCATTGTCTCATAAAAACCCCTTGCCTTTACCCTAAAATTGGGATGCAATTTAGAGGTTTCTGCCAAATCTGTGCCTCTGGATTGTAATTCTTTAATCTCAAATAAATGCTGTTGCTGCTCACATTGGCTTTACTTTTAGGTTAACGGTGCCCACCAATAATTTTGTGCCACTATAAGCAAACAGTATATAAAAATAAAGATTTGTGATAAAAGAGAGCCTGGTCATTTGCTTTCCGAAAAGATCTACTATTCAATTCTTTTAAATACATGAATATGAAAATTTCCTAGTATATATGAAAAGTGATTTTTTTCCTCCAAAATACTCTTGATAATAGGAAAGCATTGATGTATGAGGTCTGTCTTTCATGCCTTTTATATGTAAAATACTCCTATTGGAAAGCAAACACACAGCACCTTTATTTCAAGTAGGTCTGAATTGCTCAAGTCAGACAGGAAGCTTCTCTGTGTGACACTCAGGGTAATGGTTTTCTACCTGCAGTGGTCACGAGCAGCAACAACAGAGAGAGCACACCTGTAGTGAGTGCCATTCTGTCTCACGCAGTGTAGGAGGCAGGCTCCTGTGGCTGTCCTGAGAGACCTTCACTGCAGGCTTCCTTTGATTAGTCTTAGGAGCCAGATTTGGCCTAGGAGGAAAAACAGAAAGGAGACAGAAGGGAAGAAAAGAATAGGTGAATGTGGAAACATACAAAGTTATTTACGTCATTTATTTACTTCAGTGAGAAGCCTGTCCTGTTAACACCACAGGGCCATATCTCAGGTAAGCCATCCACCTGGATTTTGTTCAAATAGCAAGAACAGTTCCTAAGGAGAGGCAAAGGGTTTCATGCATTCTCCGTTATAAGCCCAAATCTACGAAATAAGATGAAATCAATCATACTACCAAATTTCAACAATTCTACCATGTAAATATTTTCATACTTTACCATCTCTGAAATCAGGATGTTTCAACCTGGCCAAGCACTGGACAGAATATAGACGCCATTGCCGGGCGTGAGTAACGACTGTACAGAACTGGGGTCAGAGGCTTGCAAGAAAGACAGGAGGAAGGATGCCTTTAGGAAATGCTGCATCCCCAATGCTCAACACAACAAAGGCAACCTTGTGTGGAAAACACCCAGGTTTTGCCAACTGCTTTGACAAATGATTCAGCAGAAATGAACTAAGATTGTGAGGAAATTTTAGAACACCTTAATTTATATTTACTAATAGTTTCTTTTTACATAGGCACAAGAATGATTTATGATAAAAATCTACCTAATCTCTTTCAATATTTCCACACGTGGAAATATTCTAAATAATAAGAAAGTGATGTTCTGTGGTATAATTGACAAAATTTTTAGTTCTCTAGTAGTATTTAAATAATGATGCATCTTAAAATCACAAGCATCTTATGCTCAGTGAAAAATGGTAACACTAGTGCTTTATTTTATTTTATTTTTTATTTTTAACAATTAAGATTTTGGGTTTATACTTCATGAATAATGCTGTTGTTCCAACCTTATAAAGCTGTTTGCTTTCCAAATTCCAAAATTAGCACACTCCCCCCATCTTACCTTACTAACCAGTGATCTTTGGTTTCTTTAGAACAAGGAAGGATTAAAGAGTTGTTGATTATGGGTGTACAGTTTTGATTTGGGACCTTTCATATACACATATCATACTGAGTGGCCATAGTTCAAATATTAGGCATTAGCCAAATCAACTTTGTTCCACCCATGCTGTTCGAGGAAAGCACAACATACATAAACTATTTCACCTGAAAGAATGTGTCTATCAACAATAAGCAGCTTAAATGACTTTCACCAGTAAGGTGTCTAGTTTAGTTTTTAAAGTGGGAAAGTCACACATTTTAAAAGGAAATATAGCTGAAACTGTGAATCAATTATAATTGGACCCTAAATGAACCATGCAAGAACAAGGGTCAATATAACAATGTGCTCTGAGTTTGTTCAAGTCTGATATTTCTGTATATAAAGATTTAGCAAATAACAACTATCATGAGAAGTGAAAAAAGATTTTTCCCCAGAAAAGAAAATATTAAAACCAAGTAAAAATACATAAAGTAGTATTCCACATAAAATTTGCCAAACTTTACATGTCCCAGGTTGACTATGTGTGAAAATGCAAAGTGGGTATTAAAACTGATATAATATCCATTATTTAAAACCAGTTTGCCATTGTGGTAACATCTAAATTCTTAATTAAAAAACGCAAATGAAGTTAAATGAAGTTAAAGCTTCAAACTGGTACATACTGTTCACACCTATATTTCAAGTTTGGAAATACATATTTGCAAGCAGCAACACAAGAATGCATAATCTCTGAAAATTATAAAAACAACCCTGCTACCATTTCTAAATATGAAACTGACTACCATATTGTTAATTCTGCATAGCGAGAGTAGTTCATTTTCAAAACAGATAAAACTCAGTCTGGAGTTGTGAATGGTCTTTTTTCTTTTTCCTTAGTTATTTAGGATCCTTAAGCATGCAAAACCTCAGAGAGGTGGGTCCTCAAAGGAACCAGGGTTGTTTTATGGCATCCAGTTAAGAGCTGGGAATACCTCTGGGACATCTACATCAGGAGCAGAAGCACTTGACTGTGAGTCCTGCTGCCATGGTTAGGACGTCCACCAAGCCCACAGCCACTCGGTCCTTCCCTGCCACCACATCCTGGGAAGCCAAGGTCTCCAAAATTGATCTCCAACTGAGATGTTATATTATTTGCTGGCTTCTGGAAATGATGGTCCGTAACCGAATCTTCAGCAGGAGCACCTTCACTCTTTGACTGATGAAGAACAAATCCCTTCTTCCATTGCCCACCAGTAACTTCATTTGGTTTTCGGATATTAAATTCTACTTTTGCCCAGTCCTTATTTTGAATACCTTTCTACTCATTTCTTTTGGATCCTCTTCCTTTACTTCTTCAAGTTCGTTCTCCTTATTTTCAGTGTCTGCAACTGGAGGTTCTTCAGCTTCAGGTGTTTCCTCAGTCACATTTGATTGCTCCAAGTCACTGCAACTATAAGATATTTGTTTCTGAATGTATTGGGGGACCCTGTTAATTCATCTTTAACGGCTCCCCCGTTGTGAGATCCCTTACCGCCACGTTTGTCCTTGTGCTTCAGGCTAGATCTATCCCTTCACTGTCTATCAAAGCTCCCTTGGCCACGAGAATCAAATCCATCTCCTCCGTCCCCTTCCTTCCAAGACCGCCAGGGCATCGGGCAGGCGGGTGGATAATTGGTCTGTCAGCTGAAAATTCTCCTCCTGCACCCTTTCCTTCAAGTGGCTTTTCGCCGCGCCGTTCCCGAGGGGCTCACCTTTCAGGTCTCCCGTCGATTATCCCCCCTCGCCCCGCAGCTGTTGACCAGGTCTTCAAACGCGTCCTGCGCCTTCTTCCTGGAGCGCCGCCGGCGGCCTGGTTCCTGCCCCGGCCGCCCTCCGCGCCTCACCACGGCCCCGGGATCGTCATCTCTGCCTCAAAGACATGACTGTGAGGCTAGAACGTGCGCCGATTCGCCCGAGGCCGAACGCCTGTACTGCTAGGTCTGGACTCCAAGAGCCTGACACTCCAAATGCAAGGGCCAGGGCCCCCAGACACAAAGGGCTTCCGGAGAGCGCCAGGGCCTTGCTGGGGTCACTGGCTGCTGTATTACGACAGGTTTTAGTTCCATTCAAACCACTCTCTCCCTATTCACCCGAACGTTTCCCTTCCCAGCCACGGTTATCGCAGCCTGTATGAGGAACAAGACTCCTCACTTTCTCCACCCTCCAGAAGCATCGCAGTACAGTGATGAGCTTACAAGCCGACTAGGGATAACAGAGTGAGTCACACCCCGACAGAGGCTCCCACTAGTCATTCAGGAACGATGTGATAATCTAGAAAATATTTACAACTCACTTCACAGACAAAGATCATTTTGTCACTGTTCAGTTTTTATTTTATGTTTTAGTTGGTGTGACACTTGGATAGTTGACTGCATTATTTATATGTAGACTTCTCCTTTTACATTATGTACTAATGTTTCCTACAGATACATACAATACACAAAATAAGATCTTTTAGAACAACAATGTGCAAGACATGCAATGTTGGATTTAGACATTATTGGATCCCAGGATGTGACTGATTAGAGAAAAAAAAGTTGGGCTAGGCAGCTGAGTCAAGGAACCAGAAGTTATATAACATATCTAGTTTGAAGGGCACTGTAGCTGATGCAACACTGGCTGGCAGTAGAGGTGCCTTTGAGGAGGTGAAACTATTTCACAGTAACCAGTTTAGGATTATACAACATAAATACCAGCATCAGGATATAGCCACAGGGTTTTATGAACCATTCCTATTTCTAGCTTTAGGAAACTGAAGTTTTTCCTAGGCTGTCTTAATGTCACTGCTTTAAGTCACAGATCAAATAAAAAGGACAATATGCAAAAGCTCCAAATAAAATCCTGTTGCATCTTAGGCAGTGAAGTGGTATGAAATTAGAAGACTTTAAAACTGCAGCTTTTTTCGCATCCCCCAAAATGTATCTGCAGTCTTCTTCAAACGGGCCTCTTCCTCCAGTGTTAGAGTCACTGCCACAACATCTGAGATTCCTTTCTGTCCCAAGATGCAAGGAACATCAAAGAGGACATTGTCTTTTTTCCATAGAGCCCCTTAATCATGGTGGAAATTGGATGCACCCACCTGAGGTTATACTTTTTGCCAAATCTTCCACAGATAGTCCAGTGCCCCAGGATGTGTAGCCTTTCAGTATGGTCACCTCATAAGCTCTGTCAACCACGTGTCTATGAACTTCTTTCCACTGTTTCTTACCTGCAACAGGGCCCAAACCAGGGTGCAGATTCCTCAAGGAGACACCAGCAGTATCCACTCCACTCCAGAAAGGCACACTAGTCTCCATGCTCCCAAGGACCCACACCACTAACAGCTTAATGGATGAACCCTAGTCTTTCCCCCATTAGATAACGGAACCCGGCTGAATCCAGATGGCAACCACTTCCAATAACTCAGTTTTTAGGAAAGCCGCTTATCTTTCAAGACACATAGGTCAAGATATCTACTGGATTTGAAACAATAAGCAATATGCAGTTCAGACTATATTTTACGTTAGGAATGATAAATTTCAAGGTATTCATGTCATGCTGGACCAAACTAAGACTGCTTTCTCCCTCTTGTTGATGTGCCCCCACTGTGATAATAATCAGCTTGGAGTTTGCAATCACATTACAGTCTTTGCTAGAAATAATTTTTGGTGTTCTAAGGACAAGGCTGCCACATTGGAGACCTGTCATCTCTCCCTTCAGTTGTCTTCTATGACATCAACAAGAGCAAGGTCATCTGCCAAGTCCTTCATTAAGATACTTATGGCACAGGCCATGCCAACGGCACCAACCCCAACGACTGTAATCTTATTCTGGGGCCTTTGTTCTTCCTTACGAAGATTTACAATTAGCCGATCCCTGACAGTTGCCATAGTAGACTTAGAACTGAAAGGAGCTGGAATGCATGGTCGGTGGGCAGACAGGTGTGGGTGGCACGCAGTGTTGGATCCAGACTCAGGGGGTGGCTGTTCAGAAAGTCCCAGCGCAGCACAGTAGGGGCCTTAAATAGAATGACAAAGGATAATTTGCCTAATATATGAAGGTGCCCTCAAATCAAAAACCATCCAACAGAAAAAAGTCCATCAACAAATAAAACACAGAAAATATAAATGCATTTTAAATACTTCGAAAAATGTTCAAATTCACTCAAAAAAGAGAAACAAAGTAAAACTAACATGCCATTTTTTCACCTATAAGGTTGTCATATATGAGAACACTTCCATACTTCCCTATGTTGGTGAGTACAGGTATTCTGGCATTCTTTAGCCTTACTATTGTGAGTATAAACTGGTACAATCTCTATGAAAGGCAGTGGGCACTGTGCGCATTCCAGCAATTCCACTCCTAGGGACTTATTCCACAAATATACTTAATGTTTATGAAACCATGTGCTTACTAGGTTATTCTCAGGTGTGATATTGCTACTAAAAGACAGACTGGAAACAACCAACCTTTGTCAGCAGGGAACTGGCTAAATAAATTACTGTCTGCCCATGGGCATGAAACACTGCATTTGTGAAGAAGAAAGGAAACTGGACCTACTGTTATAAGAAGAAAGCAAAATGCTGAATAGTGTATATGTTATTCACCATCTGTGGAAAAAAGGAATGGGTTGGGGAAATATATAAATATGAATTTGCTGGAAAAATGCATTAAATATCTCTGGGAGAATATATAAGAGATAATTAATATGTGGAGATCATTAATATGTGTTATGACTAGGGAGAGGGCTGGAGAGAAACTTTTAAAACAAATAGCTTTTTGTACCTTTTGAATCATGTGACTGTCTTTAATTGTATTAATTGATTATTCTTGCCATCATCCTAGGTCACTAGAGGCTTAGATCCACTAAGCATGAAGAGCCTCAGTAAATCAAACCAAGTGACAGAGAGCACAGGAGGTGACATTCAGGAAGGGAGCCCTCTGCATAAAACATAGAAGGGGTTGGGGCAGCCAGATTAAGCAAATAAAGGTACAGGATTCCCAATTAAATGTGAATTTCAGACAACAAATTTTGATCATTCAATATTAGGACACTCTATTTTGTCAGGCAACCTTTCTCTAAGAAAATGCCTCAGCTGCTCTGGGGAGCTTGTTAAAACTACAACCAGTATGTGTCTCTCCCCAGGAGAAGAAGGTCTACGCACACAACACTGTCAAGAGAAAGATCTAACAGTTATACATCACTCACAGAAGAGTTTGGCCCAGATTTGGTCAATATTCTGAATCCCCATGAATTTATGAAATCATTTCATGTATGTATGAACAACTTGTTAAGAGGAAGAACACAAGGAGTTACCATCATTCAAGTAAAAAAAATCAAAGTGAGGGAATGACCTAGAAAGCAAGTCACAAAGAGGTGTATATATTTTTTAATTTTCAAATTTTTAAAATCATTATCCCTATTTCAAAGAGATAGAATACAATGGTTCTCTGAAACAAATTATTTTTCAAAGCCAGCTGACAACTTTCATCTCATCTGGAGCTAAGGGTATGAAAATAAATCTTGTTTGTGACAGCCAGAATCCAACATTTCTTATATTTATTTCTTAATTTTGTGTGGGTTTTTTTGTTGTTGTTGTTTTGTTTTGTTTTGTTTTTGGTAAAGTTTTCTCAGAACTATCCTATTGAGAATAGGAGGAAATATATTACTCATCTATTTCTCTTTCCATTTCACTGCAGTTGAATTTACTTTTGACCTTAGAAAAAGTCACTGTAGTAGCTGTGACAAATAATCTCAGGTCAACTAAGTAAGAATGATGCCGTTGCCTCATGGCAGGTCTCCTAGGACTACGGTGAATTGTGTGCGTATAGCACAGACTGGATCAAATGACAGGAGTCAGTGTTAAGCATTCCTGAAATATGCCACGACAGACCTCAGGAGAAGAGCAAATTCGTCACATCATTCTCCATGCCTTCCTTTTCCTAGTCTTCTTTCTAACATCCAGTAGTTTCCCCAGGCGCTCTCCCCTCCTCTGCCAATGTCCAGCTCAAAGCCAGTTCTTCTAAGAAGTCTTCCTCAGCTTCCCAGACAGCCTCCAAGCTAAAGTCACTGCTCCCTCCTCTGGAGTCATCCCAAGGCAAGGTCATCACAACAAGTATAACACTATATTAAAGGTACAGTTATCATTTATTTCATAATTTTTTTGACAATTTACATTCATTAGTTTTCATCCTCTGAAACCCCCATTCAATATTATCTCTGTCTTATTGATGATGAAACTGAGGCTCAGAAAGGCTAAGATGCTTAAGAATTGGAACCCAATCCACATGTGTCTGACACCAGAGAATACATTTTGTTCATTATTCTGAGCTGCCTATGGGTCTCTCCATTTAAATAAAAAAGTTAAAATTTTTTTCTAATTTACAAAAATAAAAATGTTTATTATAGAAAATCCAAACAAATAGGTATAGCAGAATGAATGACCTTCTTTTTCCAGCCAGTCCCCCCACCGCCCGCTACCCCTGCATCAGGCTTCCTCTCTGCCCAGTGACTTCACAATGCCTTCATCACATAGCAACATGTTGTGAGCCACTAGGATAGCTGCAACGCTATCTCCAAAAACTAAAACAGGGGTTTTTACCTGGTAGGAGCTCAAACTGATTAAATGAATATATGCATGAATAAATAATTGGTAAATCTCCCTTTGAATAGTAAAAATTAACTGTAACACATAATTTTAGAATTCAAATTATGAATTTTTAACATTAATTTGTTTATGCATCTTTTTTATATTGCTTTTTATTTACATACATGTGAAATGATTTATGTACAATGCAGCATTGTTAATAACAACAGAAGATTGGAAACATCCAAATGTCTATGACAGGAGACAGGTTTAACAAATGAGAAAATATCTAGGTGTAATGCAGGAGCATCAGGCCTGGAACTTGCACCTGGGTTTGGATATTCCAGAAAAACCACCAGGAGGATCAAAGGGGTGAGAAATGCCGTTTATTACTCATGAGGCAGGGAAGCTTCAGCAATGGCTGGTTGCAGCTGCAGGAAGAAAAACCGCTGCTGACCAAGTGGAAGGAGAGTTTTTTTATGCCCTCAAGCAGAAGGAGGGGTTATCTCATTGCAGGAGCGGCCGCCTTCTCCAACAGATGGCATCAAGATGTGCTACTTGGTTATAGGAGCAGAGAACGTCCACGGAAGCAGCAGGAAACATCCTAGGTAGTAGGCTCTGCTGAACGCTTGGTGTGCTGCCTTCCTTGGCTGCTGGCTGGACAGCTACCAGTCTTCTGAGTATGTGAAAGGGCTGTGTTCTGTGTTAACCCAATACCAGGTCATGAAATACTATGTAGCTGTGAAAAAAATTTTAATACATACATATATACATATCTATGTGTATATATATATACACACTATATATGTGTGTGCATATATAGCATATCTGCATGTGTGTATAATATATAATATATATTAGAATGCATGTGTATATACATATATATAATTATACATTATAATTTATAATATATCATACATATGTATAATATGCATAATATATAATACATACATTACATATGTATATAAACATATCTACAAATATGTTTATATACACACTGACATACATTATACAGACACACTGATATTACATACAGCTCTTTAAAATGAAAAAAGGTCAGTGTCTATAGCACGACACCTATGTAAAAAAGATAGGATTTCTAGTTGCTTATATTTGCAAAAATAAATCATGGAAGAATATAAAACCAACCAAGAGAAGTGGTCTATGTGGAGGGAAGGAAAGGGCCATGAGCAGGTGGTGAGAAGGGTGGGTAATGACCACCCATGGAGTAGGGTTTTTAATATATTTTTACTCTACATAATGTGATGTTGCCTTGTAATAGTTTTAAGTTAATCAGTTTTACATGCAAATAGTACTGCAAAACAGCAGTTTCCCACCCACCCCATCCCCGAGACCCACTCTGAAGGGTAGACCAACTACCTTCAACCTTTTACCTCTTCTTTCAGGTTCTTGCCTCCATTTTTTAAAGCACTATATCATTACTACTTGAGTTTTCCATTTCAAACATTCTCTTTTGCATTTCTTCACATTCACACATGTACCTCCCCTTCCCTACATTCTCTTTCTTGGCTACCTCACAATTTTTATTCCATTTATATTCAATACGTTAAAGAGAGAGTCCCTCATGCAAGAAAGAATATGGTCAAAAATATCTGTTTCTTCTATAAGAATGACGGCCACCTTCCTAGCACAGTGGTGCTTTCTAGGAGGACCGACAGGCCAAGAAAACTGTTAACAATGTGAAAAATTTTCCCAGACTCTTCCACTGAAGACATTAGTCGTTGCTGTGGATATTAATGACCTTTTGTCTTTTGTTGTGTTATACTCTTGAAATATTGTTTGTATTCAAGGCTTTACATAAATAATTGGTATAAAAACTGAAAGTATTCTAAAAATCCTGCTGAGTAATATAAAAGATTGAGCATAATCCTCTCAAGGTATTCTTAAAAATTCACTGTATCCAAATGCCATAAAAGCTCAATATATCCTGAACTTTTTAAGATAATTTACTTGACAATTGGCATATTGCAGTAGACTGTTCAGTAAGGTTATTTATGAAAGTTTGTGTTCCAAAAACCCATATAGAATAGACTTTTAAAAGTAGACTTTTAAAATAACTTTATTTTCCCCAAGTGTTTACTTAATTATAACTATGTAAATATTCTTCACTAATGAATCACATTAATCAGCAAGTGTGAGAAGCAGGATTCTAAGATGGCTCCATGACACTCACCCCAGGGTGTTACATACCCATGATCATGTTATGTTTCGTGGCAAAAATCATTTTTCAGATTTAATTAAGTTTACTAACCGCATGGCCTTAAGATAGGGAGTTCATCCAAGCAATGCTATCTATCTTATGAGCCCTTTAGAACATCGAATTTTCTCCATCTGGTAATAGAAAGTGAATCAGAAAGGGGATATTGGACATGACAGAAATATTCCATTGCTGGCTTTGATTGTAAAGTTGGCCGTGTGAAGAGAACAAGAGAGCATCCCCCATCGACAGCCAGCAAAAAAATAATAATAGGAACCTCAGTCCTACAACTCCAAGGGACTGGATTCTGCCAACAACCTAAGTGAGCTGGGAAGCAGATTCTCCTCAGAACCTCCAGATGAGGACACACTCACCTAACAACTTGAGTTGAATCTTGTGAAACCCTGATAATCCTAATAAATGGGTGTTGTTTTAGGCCACTAAGTTTGTGGTATTTGTCCTACAGCAATAGCAAATTAAAGCAGTGGGAAAGTAGATGAACACCAATGACATTATAAGATTATGAAGAGCCTCATGACACCACACAGTTAGAAGGATGAATGAAAGAAGAAACCGGAGCATGTCAACTTTGAAGTTTTATTTTGACGTCTGAGATATCCTCCTACTCCAGGTACATTGTTTAATTTAAATAGATATTTACTAGAATTCTTGCTTTTTTGGACTTTAGGAAAAGAATGCACAGCAAGTTGGACATACTAAACCTTTCCAACAGGTAACATAATCTTACCAAGATTATGCGAAAATAAACAGTTAAAATTCCAACATCGTATCTATATCTACTAAAGTGACATTTCTTTAAGAAGTCTTACTTTGAAATTCAAACATCATTGTTAAAAGACTGTACAAAATGATGCAAAGGTAGATGTTATTTCAGTCCAACCATTTTTACTGCTTAGTAGAAATAAATGAGAAAATAATTTCTCACTATTAAATTCACATGAATAGTATCTACAAACACAGATTAAAAAAATTAAATAACAAACCACCAATTATTCAAGGACAACTGAAGAGAAGCTCCTTCCTGGAAGTATTAAATATAATTACCTGGCATTGACATGACTTTAAGACTGTAATTATTATATTTATTATTGCTGAAAGGAAAAATATATGCATTTTATGATGACTTCAAATTATAAATCAGATCAAGTTTTGGTTACATAAAATAACTCTATTTTCAGTGCCAAATTATTTCAAAGGAGTAGAAAAATATTTCCTGGAAGAAAATTTACCTCAAGAATAATAATACTAGCTATTATAGAAGTGCTACTGCACACCAGGCAACAAGCAAAGAGCTCTTATACGTATTACTTTATGTACTTACAGGAATTCCATTAAGTAGGCCCTATTATTATCTCTGTTTTAAAGATGAAGAAACTGAGGCTTAAAGGAGTTAAGGAATTCTCCAAATGTGACACATTCACTAAGTGGCAGAGCCACAACCAAACCCAAGCCATCTGACATCTCTCTGCCTCATAAACTGTCATGCCTGCTTCTACAGATTTATTTCAAAGGGAATGCTTCTTTTCTCTTTGGTTGGGGGGGAAAAAAAAAACCTAAGAAAATGTAACAGAAAACCCACTTTTTAAAATTAATAAATTACCAACGCTTTCTTTTGACTATTTTTAATAAAAGTTTTAGCTAAAATAGCTTTGTTTTTCTGAAGGGAAATAAGGTCCCTGCCTTGGTATGCTACTTGGCAAAGGTGGGATGAGTCTTTCTGTTGTTTGTGGTTCTAAAAATTCTTGATATAGATTTACATTTCTCTTGTTCATTTTACAGAGGAATTCATTTTTCTCTATGACTCCTAAGTCTACAACTGAGTTGATATCTCCAGTTTTCCTCAACTGTATGAAAAAAGATGTCAAACAGTAAGCACAAAATAAAATTTTACATTTGGCATAAATTCAGTATTCTCGATTGTACTCTTCTATAATTAATAATTTGAAGCATCTGAACAGTGAGCATGCAATTCAGACATAAAGAAATAAACACTAACATTCCTTTCAATAATTCTTGGGGGTTTTTTTGTAGGGGGTTGCCTACAATTTATTTTCCCTACTATTATCAAAAACATCATTTGGAAGATTCTGGTCAACATGGCAGTAGATAAATGCTGTGCTTGCCTCCTCTCACAACTACATCAGAATTACAACTAAACTACAGAAAAACAATCATTAGGAGTCACCTTAAGTCTAGTTGAACAGAAGTCCTACAACTAAGGACACAGAAGAGGCCACCTCGAGATGGGTAGGAGGAGGTGGAGACAAAGAACACCATGGTCTCACACTCGCATATTGAGAATCGAGAGGGATATCTCAGCTGTGGAGGTCCCCCTGGAGGAGCAAGGGATTCTGGCCCCAAGCCAGGTGCCCCAGCCCAGGGCTCCAGTGCTGGGGAAAAAAGTCCCCACAACCTCTGTGAAAACCAGCAAAGATTGTGGGTGAATGAGACAGAGGGTAACTAGAGTCCCAGACATTCCTCTTAAAGGGCCCATGCATGGACTTACTCGCTGAGGGACTCACTTGCTCTGAGCTCCAGCTCTCAGGCAGCAGCTCAAAAGGTGCCAGGAACATACAGGAAGGAACTGAATTCTCTGGCTTCAGGGCAAGGGCTGAAGTGGCAGCTTTCCCCCATATAGAAGTACTGGCAGAAGCCATTGTTTCTTTATTGAGCCTTGCCCTGTCCCATTGTGCAGACCCAGGCACTGCCATATCTGAGTCTCCATCAAACTAGCAAACACTAGTCACCCAGCCCTGGATATTCCCTGAGTATCCCACCCCAACCAATTTATGGGCCCATCCAACCTGTTTCCAGTTGCTTTTCCATACAAATGACTTGTCTTGGCTCATGGCTCATGCTGTGGACTTTCCTAAAATTTCATTAAGGTCTGCAAAACCCATACAAGCAGCATCTGGTCTCAGTGTTCCCCATACTTCTTGCTGAGCAGCCCTAAGCCCAGCATTAGCCTGGCCTTAGTTCATGACTTGGCCTCTCGAAGCACTTTTAGGCCCAGCATGGGTGGCGGCCATCTGCAGATTGCTTGGTAACTCTTGCTTGTGGCAGGGGCCCTCCTAGGGGATCCCAGGGTCAGCACACCTGGTAGCCAGCTTTGGAGTGAGCCAGAGCACCACCCAAGACTGCATCTAAGGATGACATATCCAAATGGCAAAATGGGCTGGCACAGAGCCCTGCTAAAGATAATCCTGCTTCATAGGGTCAGCCTATCACTGGCCAGTCCTCATAACAAATTAATCCAAGGGTCAATCCCTCCTATCGACATGCAAACAGCTACCAAGGCTCAACTACAACAGGAGGGCACACACAACCCATAAGAGGAACACACTGGAGCAACCAGCTCAGGTGACCAGGAAAGACTGCACCATTGGGCCCCACAGGACACCTACTACATAAGGCCACTTTACTAAGACTGAGAAACATAGGAGCCCTACCTAATACATAGAAACATACACAGGAAGGCAGCTAAAATGGGGAGACAAAAAAACAGGTCTCAAATTAAAGAACAGAACAAAGCTCAAGAAAAAGAACTAAACAAAATGGAAAAAAGCAATCTACTAGATGCAAAGTTCAAAACACTGGTTATAAAGATGCTCAGTGAACTTAGGGAAGAGTAGATGAACTGAGAACTTTAACAAAGAAATAGAAAACATAAAAATGGAGATGGAAAACATAAAAAAGAACCAGTCAGAAATGAAGAATACAATAAAAATAAAGAATACGTTAGAGGAAATCAACAATAGATTACATGAAGCAGAGAATCAAGTCAGCAATTTAGAAGATAAGGTAGCAGAAAATCTGCAATCAGAACAGTAAAAGGGAAAAAAATCCAAAAAAGTGAGGATAGTTTAAGGGGCCTCTGGGACAATCAAGCATAACAATATTAGCATCATAGGAGTACCAGAAGAAAAAGAGAGAGCAAAGAATTGAAAATCTATTTCACAAAATAATGACAGAAAACTTTGCAAATCTGACAAAGTAAACATAGAAGCACAGGAAGTGCAGACACTCCCAAACAAGATGAACCCAAACTGGCCCACACCAAGATACATCATAATTAAAATGCCAAAGGTTAAAAGACGAAAACAGAGTCTTAAAAGCAGCAAGAGAAAAGCAATTAGTTACCTACAAGGGATCTCCCAAAAGACAGCTGCTTTCTCAACAGAAACTTTGCAGGCTAGAAGCGATGGCATAATATATTCAAAATTATACAAAAGAACCTACAACGAAGATTACTCTACCTGGCAAAACTATAATTCAGAATAGGACAGATGAAGAGCTTCTCAGACAAGAGAAAGCTAAAGGAGTTCATCGCCACCAAACCAGTTTTATAAGAACTATTAAAGGGACTTCTATAAGAGAAAGAAGAAAAAAAGATAAAAATATGAATAATAAAATGGCAATAACTACATATCTATCAACAGTTACTTTAAATGTAAATGGATTAAATACTTCAGTCAAAAGACATAGGGTGGCTGAAAGAATAAGAAAACAAGACCCTTACATATACTACCTACAAGAGACTCACTTCAGATTGAAAGACATACCAACTGAAAAGTAAAGAGATGGAAAAATAAATTTCATGAAAATACAGGGGTGGGGGAAGCTAGGTAGCAATACTCATACCTGATAAAATAGACTTTAAAACACAGGCTAACAAGAAACAAAGAAGGACCCAGCAATCTCACTTTGGATATTTATGCATACAAACCCAAAACACTACTTCAAAGAGATATGTGAATCTATATGTTCATTGCAGCATTATTTACAATAGTCAAGATATGGAGCCAACCTGGGTGTCCATCAATAGATAAATGGATGAAGAAGAGGTGGTACATATATACAACGGGATATTACTCAACCATAAAAAAGAATGATTTCTTGCCATCTGTAATAACATGGATGGTCCTAGAGGATAATGTGCTAAGTGGAGTAAGTCAGACAAAGACAAATTCCATATGATTTCATTTACATGTGGAATCTAAAGAACAAAATAAACAAATCAGAAACAAGCTCATAAGTAGAGAACATTTTGATGGTTGCCTGATTAGAGGGGTGCTGGGGGGATGAAAACAGTGAAGGGATTAAGAATTATAAATTGGTAGTTACAAAATAGGCATGGGGACATAAACATAACATAAGAAATATAGTCAATAATATTGTAATAACTATGTATGGTGTCAGATGAATACTAGATTTATCAAGGTGATCATTTTGTATATAAGGTCTAATCACCAGTTTGTACACCTAAAACTAATATTGTACGCCGACTGTACCTGAAAATTTTTTGTTTTAAATTTTTTTAATTTAAAAAAATCACTTTAATTTCTATTTAAGCACTAATGTTTAATTGTCAAAAATTTTTAGATGAACATACTAACAATAAAAATGGATGTGTATGGATATGTAGCACATACTTTTTTCTCTCCATATAATAGAACGAATTATTAAAAGAATAGTGATTCCTGTAACCTCCGGTTTATGCTCTTGATTAATAATAAATTGATTAATATCTAGTTCATGGAAGAAGTTAAAAAGAAACGAGACAAAAACCATTAAAAGGTTTTAAGCTTCAGATTACGGTAAGGTTCAGAAACGAAATGAAGTTAGCAAAAGATAGCAAAGATCATGTAAATAATAATACAAAACAAAATTTAAAGAAATCGATTCTACAGTCTAAGAGATCCAGTTCACAAGTTTGGGAAAAGATGCAAATCTGCCCCATTGCGCGGCTAAGAAAACCATCAGTGCAGACATCCCGGACCGCCCTTTGCCGGAATTCCAGGAGAACCTAAGAAGCTCGCCCTAAACCTAGGGCGTCTTGATTGTTTTTCTCTGGCACAGCCTGCCAGCTTGCTGCCCTTGGTTCCACATTCCAGAAGGCTGCCTAGCGGCACCTGGGGGTCGCACCTGGGCGGCACCTGGGGGTCGCTGCCGGCGACACGGAGGCTCCGCCTGAAGGGGTGGCGCTGGCTCGGAGCACCACCTGCCGTGCCATGGGATTCTCCTCGTCATCTCCCCGCCTCACACGCGCGCCCTCACTGTCACGGAGGAGGGGCCGCCGCATCCGAGCAGCACCTGGCCTGTTTTTCTTCCCCAGTAGCGATTCTCACCCAAACCTGAGACAGGCTGAGGATCCTGCTGCTCTTACCTGCACAGAGAACGCGGCCGCGGGCCCCGCCGGGTCCGCGCGGGTCTGGGACCCGGAGGTGAAACGACCCCGCGTCCACCGCGGGGCCGGGGATCCGCGCCTTTCCGGCGCCGCGGTGACCGCAGCAGCGCGCGCGCACCCAGGCCACGGGGCGCCAGCCTTGCCTGCTTCGGGTACCCGGCTCCCAGCTCCCGTCCCGGGCTCGAAAGACCGGCACCCCGGCCACGCCTTCCCACCCTGCAGCCCACGGAGCGGGGGACTTTCGGGAAGCAGGGCAGCCTGCTGCTCCGCCCCCTTCCCTCCTCACTCCTCTCGTCACCCCGGTCCTCAGGCACTCCTGGCACACTGCCATGACTGTGAAAGTACAGTGCGGTGCTTAGCACCGAGACACCAGACCTGATGAACAAGCCCCCACCAGGCTACTAAGCAGCTATGGGTGGGCCTTGGATGAGCTACATCATCGCACCGAACTTCAGTTCTCCCAATGATAAAATGGAGATAACACTTGTATAGGATGTAGAGGTTAAATGAGATAATACACATTGAAAGAATAAAAGCCCATTCAGGACTGAGAGTAAAAACCAGTTTGGGTGAGATGGGAGAGGGGAGGGGAGGGGAGGGGAGGGGAGGGGAGGGGAGGGGGGGAGAGAGAGGGAGAGAGAGAGCGAGCGCGCGCACGCGACCCTGTCAATTAAACAAGTTGAAAGATAAACCACAGATAAAGCCAGAAGCACAAGTAGCAGGTAATGTTTCTCCCAACCCTATAGCAGTCTGCATCAACAGGACAAGTAATAACAAATGCTGGAGAGGATGTGGAGAAACAGGAACACTCATACACTGCTGGTGGGACTGCAAATTGGTACTGCCACTATGGAAAACAGTATGGACCTTTCTCAAAACACTAAGAATTGATCTACCATGTGATCCAGCAATCCCTCTACTGGGTATTTACCCCCAAAGACTTGGAAACTCATATCTGAAAGATATGCACACCAATGTCCACAGCAGCATTATTTACAGTGGCCAGGACATGGAAGCAACTAAGGTGCCCTACAACAGATGATTGGGCACAGAAGCTGTGGTACATATATACAATGAAATATTACTCAGCTATAAGAGATGAAATACTGTCAATTGCAACATGTATGGAACTTGAGATAATCATGCTAAGCAAAATAACCCAGACAGAAAAAGTTGAAACTCAAATGATATCATTTATATGTGGGATATAAACCTAAAAGCAACAAACAAACAGGACAAATACTCAGGGACATGAATAATAGACTAGTGGTTATCAGTAGGTAGGGGAGAGGGGGGCAAGTAGATGGGGAAAGGGGGTCAAATATATGGTGACAGAAGGAAATCTAACTATGGGAGGTGAACACACAATGTAAATATATGTATATATATATGTTAAAATGTACAGCTGAAACTTATTGAATTTCATTAACCAATGTCACCATTTAAGAAAGTGGTTTGTTGCTAGTCATTTATAATTTGCTTCTTAGACTATCACTACAGTAGTCCCGCCCTCATCCCCCGTTATATGTGGTTTTAGTTACCCGAGGTCAACTTAGATACAAAAATATTAAGTACAAATTTTCAGAAATAAACAATTCATAATTTTCAAATTGCACACCATTCCATGTAGCATGATGAAAAAATCTCACCGTCCTGCTCCATCCCAACTGCAACATGATACATCCCTTTTCCTGCATCTTCATACTGTAGCTGCTTCCCACCCACTAGTCACCTAGTAGCCATCTTGGTTACTGTCTTTGTATTGCAGTGCTTCTATTCACATAACCCTTATTTTACTTAATGATGGCCTCCAAGTACAAGAGTAGTGACGCTGGGAATTCGAATATGCCAAAGAGAAGCTGTATAGTGTTTTCTTTAAATGAAAAAGTGGGTACAATACTATATTTTGAGAGATCACATTCACATAATTTTTATTACAGTAAATTGTTCTATTTTATTGTTGGTTAATCTTTAATTGTGCCCAATTTACAAATTAAACTGAATTATAGTTATACATATATATATATAAGAGAAAACAGTACACACAGCGTTTGATACTATTGGTGGTTTTAAGCACCGACTTGGGATCTCGAATAAGGGAGGATGACTGGATAAGTAGTAAATGGGAAAGTATTTCTACTGGATGCTATAAGTCATATAAAAAAATGATATCTCTTTCAGTCTTAGAAGAATTTGGTAATTCTTTAATACACACTACTGCATATTTTACTTTATATATTTAGCCTTTCACTGATCCAGAATTTTTTTTTGTAATGTGATGTGAGGTGGGGTTCTTCTAAATTATTCTTCCAAGCGAGTAACTTATACTAAAAATGTCCTTTCTCACAAAGATGAACTATTACTTCCATAACGTATGCTAAAAAATAAGCATTCTCATTTTATTTCATTTTTTAATTTTATTTTACATATTTTTATTTCTTAGACATTTACACCTACCTTATTTCTGGAAATACATTTATCCTATTACTTATACTCATTTCTGAGAATTAGGATATCATAAACATTTTAAAATCAAATTATTACTTCAATTTTGTTTTATTAGTTGTAAATCATATGCTTTATTTCCTTAACCGATTTTTGACTGGAAGCAACTACAAATCTAGGTTCACTATTTTTTTTAATTGATTTTTTAAATTTATTTATCATTTATGCCTACAGCACTTGGTTTTCCTAGGTGTCTTCCATCCAAGTACTAACCAGGCCTAACCCTGCTTAGCTTCTGAGATTAGACATTGGGATTATTCAGGGTGGCATGGCCATAGACCATGGACTGTTGCTATACTGAGGTGCGAACCCAGGACCTTCTATGTGTAAAGCTGACATGTTAACCACTATGCTATTGAACCACATCCTAATTTATTTATTTTTATTATGGTAACACTGGTTAATGTCATTTTATTTTTAATGATTAAAATTATGATTAACATAAACTCCTTTCCATTGCAAAGGGAATAATATATATAATTTCAGCTTGTCTTTTTTAGTTGTTTTAGTTGTTAATTTTGAAACTCTGGCTGAAAATAAGATTCTGCTACTTCTCACTCTAATTATTACTACTGGCTTTCCTTTTTGATACTGAGGAAGTCAATATATTCTTGGTAATTCTTGGTAGGGTGAGAAGCAACATGGAAAGCTGTTTTCTTCCACATAAAGGTGAAGGTAGCAACAGTGGAGCCAGATATAGAAAGGAGGTAAAAATGTCAATCCCATCATGGGCACAAAAACATACTAAAACAAATTACAAACAAGTAAAATTCTTTATTTATAAGTATTTTTCTCTTATGGGAAAAAAATGTTTCTTTAAAGCATATTTAAAAGTGTCCTTTACATCTTGTAAAATAATTTTGGAGTACAACTAAAATGCTATTTCTCTTTACATTTATTTTCTCAGAAAAAAAAGTCTAGTGCTGTGTAAAAGTGACTTTAATCATTATGAAGCCTAGCTTTGCCTCTGTTGGTAACATAACCACCAACATTAATTTTAAAAGTTAAGGAATTTTAAATGAGTTCATTTATAGCTGAAATGGGATAGTTCTCATTGAAAATGCAGATGACCATGGCTTTTTTGTTTAAAATTATCTGAATTTGTAAAACATTACTAAAGATGCAGTCCAAAGGACTCAGTAACCTCTAATTTTCTCTTCTGAAGACCTATGTATTAACTATTTTGGTTCCTGATTTTAATAACAAATCAAGTATAAAGGCTAGCCCAGATGAAATCCAGCTGGCAGCTATGAGAAACTTTCTGACAGCCTTTTTGCCCTGTCATTAAAAGGCCTCATATTCTAAACACAGGTATGTTTTAGTTCAAATAAACATTTATTTCTGATATCTAAGGCACAATCTACAAAATAAAATCACAGTAGTTTTATCTTCTCTTATAATGATCCAGTATATTAATTACTCCCTATGAAAATTACCTTTCCAGACAGGTAGAAATTATATTTGCAAATATCCAGACCAAAATTACTTAGAACATTTAAAACGCATATGTGAAAAGCATTTTACAATATTACATCTAATCTGCAAAGCAGACCCCAGTGATCACTAGGAAATCTACCACATTCCAGTTTTTCCAACCCAAGAAGATCCAAACTTTGGGGAATAACGTGGCCGCCTTCTGCCGCTGCTCTGAAAAATATTCGATCAAAACGATGCTTACGGATAGCAGATATTCCAAGATTAGAGTTCATTTGTGTATCCCATGTATACTCGCAATGCTTGGGTTTGCCCAAGTACTCCCAGACATCCAAAATGTTGTTGGGTAAGCCACCACATTTGGTAACCTGAAAATACAGAAAACTAAGATTCAGTCTCTACCCCCTAAATTGAAAAGGTGTCTTCACAAATGCAAAACTAGTTGTTATAACTAGATATAACATATATTTTGCTACATGATTAATAAGTAGGTAATATAAAATAATATAAAAATATCAAGATAACCAGAGAGACCTGGAATTTGCCCCTGTTTTTTTTTTTTACACCTTTAGCACCCAGTTTTCCTAGCACTAACCAGGTCCGACCCTAATTAGCTTCTGAGATCAGACAGGATCAGGCGTGTTCTGGGTGGCAAGGCCATAGACTGCCCCATTTTTTCTGACATAAACAGATTACTTACTGCTATTAGTTTTTTAAAAATAAACACAAGTGAAAAAGCAAAACTGTTACTCTACTTTTGTCTATAAACTTAAAAGTATGCCATTTATATGATCCAATAATGCCAGCTGCCTTGTTTTATTTGAAATTTACTAACAATATTAATTCTTCCTTCTCCCAATCACACTCCAAGATTTTAAAAATTATATCATGTAATAAAGTTGGATCCTTACTTTACACCTTATATAAAAGTTTATTCAAAATGGATCAAAGACCTAAAGTAAGGGCTAAAACTATTTAAATTTTTAGAGACAACATAGGAGAAAAGTTTTATGACAATGGATTTGACAATGATTGCTTTTATGTAAATAACAACAAATTATATATATAAAATTTACCATTTTACACATACAGTTCTATGGTATTTTTATCCACATAGTTTTGCACCTGTAACCGCCATTCATCTCCAGAACCTTTTCATTTTCCCAAAACTGAAACTCTGCCTATTAAACACTAACTCCCTATTCCACCCTCATCCCCATGCCTGACATGCACCATCATCCATCTCTATGAATTTGACTTTAAGAAATTCACATAAAAGGAAACATAAAACATTTGCCCTTTAGCCCTGTTATTTCACTCAGCAGTATGTCTTCACAGTTCATTCAGTTGTAGCATGTGTCAATGTTTTCTTCATTTTAAGGCTGAATAATATTCCATTGCACATATATATTTTGCTTATCCATTCATCTGTCAATGGAACCTTGGCTTGCTTCCAATTTCAGTTCTTGTGAATACTGTTATGAACCTAGGTGTATAAATGTCTCTTCAAGACCCTGATTTTATTTGTTCTTGGCATTTACCTAGAAATAGAGTTGCTGGATCATACAAAAATTAATTTTTGGAAAAATCTTCACACCATTTTCCACAGTGGCAGTGCCATCTGACATTTCCACCAGTGATGCACAAGAGTTTCAATTTCTGCCAATCTTTGCCAACACATTTTTGTTTTGATAATAGTCATGTTAATGGATGTAAAATGGTATCACATAATAGTTTTGATTTTCATTTCTCCGACTGGTGATGCAGAGCATCTTTTCATGTACTTATTGGCCATTTGTATAGCTTCTTTGGAGAAATATCTAAGTCTTTTGTCCATTTTATTAAGCAGGCTGTTTTTTAACTGTTGTTTTTATTAAAGCAGTTCTTTATATATTCTAAATATTAACTATCAGATATATGATTTGCAAACATTTTCTCGCATTCCATGAGCTGCTTTTCACTCCATTGATAGTAACCTTCGATGCACAAAATGGTAGTACAACTCACCTGTTGTTTCATTTGCTGTCTATGCTTTTGCTGTCATACGCAAGAAATCATTGCCAAATCCAATATCATAAAACTTTTCCCCTATGTTGTCTCTAACAGTTTTATTAGTTTTTGCTCTTACTTTAGGTCTTTGATCCATTTTGAATAAACTTTTATATAGGGTGTAAAGTAAGGATCCAACTTCATTTTTTTTGCATGTGGATATCCAGTTTTCCCAACACCATTTGGTGAAAAGCAGGATTTTTTTTTAAACAGTTAACCAAACACGAAGAAATAGCTGCCATAAAGCCACTGATATGCAAACAGTCCAATAAGAAAGCTTGATTTTTTAAAATAATCTGTACAAGGACAAAGTCACCAAGAAAAGCAGAGCTCTACTTCCTTTATTTGGGATACTGCCTTCATTCCAGCAGTAAGTCCTGACATGCTTTCATTTCCGATTTTTTCTTCCTCTACTCCTGGAGCTTGTGGCAGTGAAAATGAACAGAATCTCCATTTCAATTCATTTTTAGTCTGATGTGAGGTCAGCCAGAGTTGGGGAAAAAGCAAGGCAGGCTATCTACTATATCCTAAGTTCACAAAGATCCTAAAAAGTATCGTGCTTCAATTGACCTAAGAAAAAAGAGATAGTTTTGGACCTGGTTATGATGGCACCAGGAAAAGGGTACAGTAAAAAAAAGACTGAAAAATGAATATCTCAGAAGGAAGAGAGGGACAACTATGATAATTGAATCTTTCTATTCTTCTCACCTTGCAACTAGATACTGCAAATAAACTTGACCTTTTCCAAACTCTTCTAATCTTTTCTATACCTGTCTTATTAATCCACATTATTGTTTAGTATTGTCTGTTTCATATGCAATATTTGTTTTCCTCCCAATAACCTAAGAGCCCCTTTGCCTCTGCAGCCACAGTGCTAGGCATAGAACACAGCTAAATAAATACTTGCTGATTTGCATCTGCAAGGTCATATCTATTTTACCAGCTTTGGTGAAAAGAAGCCTAAATTAGTTTCCACAGAAGTAATCTGCACATAAATATTGGAATGACGCTGTCACTCACTTCTTGATCCCTGAGATTCGTATCGCCTGCAAATATAACTGAAGCTGACTCTGGAGCCTCTTGCATTTTCTTTAAAACCATTTTCAACTGATTCATTCGTTCCTCAGCATGCCCTCTGGTGCTCTCCAAATGAGAAGTCATAAGGCAAAGTTCATTTCCCGACACATCTGCCTGCAACAGGATTAATACAGCTATTAAAATTATCCACTAGTTACTAACCCTTAAGTCAGCAGATAAATGACTGGAATGTACTGACCAAAGCAAAACTACCTAGTCAGCACCATGTTTCTCCTTTCAAGTCGCAGTCTAAGGTACTAACCCTGCTCCAAAAGAAGACTACTCAGTAAGCACCCACTAACACTTCAAGACCTACCTCCAATGTCATCTACACTGTGAGTCCCTCCCCAGTGTCCCCAGGCTCCTTCCTCTACATTTCTATAGCACACTGGATATATTGTTTTTAAAGTCCTTTAGACTGATTAACAGCACAATTATTTCTCTCTTCCAAAGTCATGAGTCTTTTTAAAGCAAAGATGGTTCTTTTATTCAATGCTATTTTATCAAGAACCTGGCACACAAGTACTCAAAAAAGGATCAGTTGAATGATCAAGAAATTATTTACCATTTACAATTAAGATAAGGATTAAGATAAGGATAATGAAGGATCTGTCATTATTTAAACTAATTATCTGCAGAATCGAGTCCAAATTCTTTCATATTGGGCATTCACGATCTATAATCTGGATCTGTCCTATTTTACCAACTTGTCACACTATCCTTTTTCGTTCACACTACACTCAACTGGACAGAATGCTCATTTATGCTCATATATGCCTTGTCTCATATACATAAACCTTGCCATTTGTAATTTGTAAAGGTTTGGTCATAGTGGTTCTGCCACCAGGACTGTTCTAAATGACTACATTTTACATATTTTTCAGATCCAGTTCAAATACAACTTCCTTCAAAAAACTTGCACTAAACAACCTAGCTAATCTCAATGTGAGTCGTATGATGACAGATGTTAACTGAATTTATTGTGATCATTTCATAATATATACAAATATAGAATCCTATACTGTGCACCTGAAACTAATAGTTATGTCAATTATATCTCAATTTTAAAAAAAATCTGAGAGTCATCTCTCCTTTCTCTAAACTTCCAAGGCACATCATTATACCTATACCATGGTGTTTGTGCTTTTCCTTTTAGTTTCTATATAACACAATCTCTCCTTTGCCAATCTATAAATTATGAGAACAAGATCAATGTGACTCATTTTTGTAAGCCCCAGAGTACAACACAGTACCTTGTACAATACATTTAATAAAAAACTACTTTAGAAAGCAAATGAGGAATATTAACAAACTTAAATATTCTTAGGAAAACATCTAATGGATCAAGGATTTTATTTTTACAAATTTATCTATATTTGAAATTTACGTAAAATTTTTATTTATGAAGTTCTTTAAACCTATTTTAAAAGTCTATAAGTGAGGAGCAATTTTTTTTCTAAAGGCAATGGGTTTTTAAACAAAAGATACTCCCATGGAACGATGAAAAATAAAAGAACTCATTCTCTTTTTAAAAAAGAGTTGATTTTTAAAAATTACTTACATGCACACACAAAAGGTTTCTCATCATTTTTGTATTTGGAAAAGGAATAATCTCTTGGCTTTTAAATTTCACTTTTGATTTCTTCAACATTATAGCTGTGAAATATCCTTCTTCATGACCTTCAAATGTTTGTGAAAAAGAATTTAAGACGAATCATTAAAATGGCCATACTACCCAAAGCAATCTATAGATTCAAAGCAATCCCTATCAAAATACCAATGGCATTTTTCAGAGAGCTAAAATAAATAATTCTAAAATTTATATGGAATCATAAAAGACCCCGAAGAGTCAAGGGAATCTTGAGAAAGAAGAACAAAGTTGGAGGTATCACACTACCTGATATCAAACTACTACAGGGCTACAGTAATCAAAACAGCATGGTACTGGCATAAAAACAGATACATTGATCATGAAACAGTATAGAGAGCCCAGAAATAAATCCATACCTATATGCTCACTTAATATACGACAAAGGAAGTAAGAATATACAATGGAGTAAAGACAGTCTCTTCCATAAATGGTGCTGGGAAAACTGGACAGATACACAGCAAAAAAGAGAAACTGGACCACCTTCTTACACTGTATACAAGAATAGACTCAAAATGAATTAAAGACTTAAATGTAAGACCCAAAACTATAAAACTACTAGAAGAAAACAAAAGCAGTAAACTCTCTGATATTACTAACAGTAATTTCTTTTCAGATATATCTCTACAGGCAAGGGAAACAAAAAAAAAATAAACAAACGGGACTACATCAAACTAAAAAGTTTTCGTACAGGAAAGGAAATCATCAACAAAACAAAAAGACAACTAACAAACTAGGAGAAGTTATTTGCTAATGGTACATCTGATAAGAAGTTAATGGTCAAAATATATAAGACTCATACAACTCGACAACAAGAACAAAAAACAGTCCAATTAAAAAGTGGGCAGAAGACCTGAACAGATACTTCTTGAAAGAGGAAATAGACAGCCAATAGACATATCAAAATATGCTCAAGATCACTAATTATCAGAGAATTGCAAATTAAAACCACAATGAGATATCACCTCACACCTCACACCTGTCAGAATGGCTATCATTAATAAATCAAAGAACAAGTGTTGATTAGGATGCGTAGAAAAGTGAACCCTCAGGCATTGTTGGTGGGACTGCAAACTGGTACAGCCACTATCTATGAAAAACAGTCTGGAGGTTCCTCAAAAAATTAAAAATGGGTATACCCTTTGACCCAGCAATTGCTCTTGTTGTTATTTATCCAAAGAAAACCAAAACAATAATTCATAAAGATCTATGCATACCAATATTTTTGGCAGCACAATTTACAGTAGCCAAGATATGGAAGCAACTTAAATACCCATCAACAGACAACTGGATAAAAAAATTACGGTTCATATATACAATGAAATATTACTCAGCCATTAAAAAAATGAAATTCTACCATTTGCAATGGCATGAATGGAACCAGAAGTTATTATACTGAGTGAAATAAGTCAGACAGAGAAAGATAAATGGCATATGATTTCACTTATATGTGGACTCTAAGGAACAAAAAGAACAAACTAATCAAAAACAGACACAAATATAGAGGACAATTTGGTGACAGACAGAGGGGCTGGAGGCTTGCGGGGCTGGGAGAATAGGGTTAACGAAGTACAAATTAGTGGCTGATGGATGGTCACAGGAATGGGGAGCATAGCATAGGAAATGCAGTTAGCATTAACATATTGGCTAGGTGAACAACCAGAGGAGAAAAGGAGTAAATAGGGTGATAGACTTATAAACTATATAAATATCTTTAAAAAAAAAAAATCCAGTTTAAGAATTTAGGTTGAGAAGTCAAGAGAATTTGCAATTTATCACAGGCTCCCTTCCAGGAGATTTTATAACAAACAGATCCAGCTACTTAAATTAATCTAAATCTTAAAAGCAAACTATTATTTCAAAATAGTTTAAGATGACCAACCAAATCCCTATGTTTACCTGCTCCCTCCCAAAACATAACTGGAAGTATGGAAGAAATATAAAAACAGAAATGACTTCAAATAAGTGCCAAAAATAGTTTATGGTTCCAATATCAAACAAGAAATTCTGAGAAATTTCAGAAAGACAGAGTAGACGTGACTTTAACAGAGGCAGAGCATGGGATTCAAAAAACAAGAAATCCAAAACAGAAGAGAAGCAAAAGGAATCCCCAAGAGAATACAGAAAAGTCATCCTACACAGTGAGAAAGAGATGGAGAGAGAAGCCTTTCCTTAGCAATTTTGGAGGACAGAGTAAATCAAAACAAATCACATAATATATAAAATTGAAAGGCAAATAAAACACAAGATTTAGCCAAAAATCATAAAATGTAGCCAAAGTGATACATTAGATATGCTTAGTTAAAAAAAAAAAAAAAAAGCTGGGGGAAAAAAACTAAATTAGTCAGGGCAAAAAGATAGAAAAAGGAATCAAGACAAAAACTTTTTGAAAAAGCATAACCACAATTTAAAGGTCACACTTAAATTTTTTTAATGATTTAATTTCACCAAAAAAACTACTCAGTGTCTCAAATTTTGGCAGTTCTATTTTCCTGAAATCATCCATTTCCACTTTTCTGCATGTTAACATTAAGCTATATATTCTCCTATAGTTCTTTTAGTATCACATCTAGCTTGTTTTCTTAAATTTATTTTATTTGTGCTTTTTCTTGTCTATGCTCCAATAGGCTAAATTTGATTTATCTCTTTCGCTGACTTGTTTTTCAAAAAAAAGTTAAATATCAGACAAGTTGTTACCTGTAATAATCTCATAACTACTTGCTTTCTTCTTTAGGTAGCTATATAATGGGGGAATAACTTCCTGTAGAAATATCACATCTGGGCTGTACCTAATTAAAAACATCAATTTATGATAAATACCAGGTATATCATTTTATTTGCAACTACTTAGATAAGAAAAATACAACATAAAAGAAACACAAAACTACCCTCTAGGACACCTTATATTCAATATGTATACTGAACTTTTATAACTATAAAATGAGAAAGAGCTGTGCTACTTAATACGTATTATAAAGATTAATTTTTAAAACAAAACATATATGTGTAACAACACTTTAAAGTTAAAAGAATTAGTGTCATTGACAATAGGAACCAGTAACACTGAGAGCATACAACGGTTCCACACACTAATGGATGCTTCAAATGTGATCATCACTTTTAATCTTCTTGAAAGAGCTATTATCCATGATGAAGGAAACTGAGCTCCAGAGAATTTAAGTGGCTCACAGGTGATTCCATAGGTAACAGAGCTAGTGTGTCGCAGATACAGATCTTTTTGGTAATTTAATTTTCACAGCAATAATTATAACAAAAGTTAATAAAACAGTACTAGAAGGCTTCTAACAAAAATCAGTATTCCCATCCCACCCCAACCCACAATCCTGTGCTCAGACACAATCACTCTCAATTCTTTCAGATGTTTCTTCCAAAAATTGAACTTTGAACTCAGGTACTATACCTTCAACTATTAGCCTCTTTGCACACAGGTAAGACACATCACCATGCTACCATTAAACAGAAGTAATAATACTCACAAAGCTAAATAGGAACACACTCCTTGAACCCTCTCTTGTAGATTGTTTAGATCCAATCCATCAATATTCCAGGTAATGAAAGAGAATACGCTGCCATCTTCTTGAAGGCTTTCAGATGTGCTGGTTTTAGAACTAATCGAATCAGTTGTTTCCTCATTGGTTAGGTCAACACTAGCAAGATCAGAATTAAACACAACTTTGCAAATACATAAACTTCTTAATTTTTAAAGTATTTAGTATTTGTAGTCCTCATTTCAGTTAAATAAATTTAAAAAGAACCCTGAAGTATCTTCCAATAGAAAAGCAAAAGTCATGACTGAGGAAAAAATATTCTTTCTTTGTTATCCAAATGTTTGCTCATTTTTACAGTTAGAGAGAACTCAATATCCTTCAATGATATGTGTCACTAAAATAATTTTATAAACTAGGACCCCAAATTAGAATAAGTAATGTAAGATTTCCAAATTTATTTATATTCATTATAAATCATATATGAAATAAGATCTTATTGGGTCCAATAAATAATAGCTGCAAGTTCTCTATTATTCCCCTCGTGGAGAGGTGAAGTCTAACAACCTTCCCCTGGGCCTTAGTGATTTGCTAAACCACTAGAAGGACATTCTGTACTTCTGAGACTTGGTCCTAACAAGCCTTGCAGCTTTCACTCCAGCCGTCTGGAACACTGTCTCCAAAACCTGAGAGGCCATGTAAGAAATTCAGCTCCAAATCAGGGAGACAGAATTGAGCCTTGTCTCCTGTCTGCCTGCCAGTCCAGTCAACTTGGCAATAAAGCCTTTTTACTTTTCTCAAAAGCTAGCGCCATAGTATTGACTTCTACATGCATCAGGCAGCGAGCCTTAGCTTGGTAAAAAGGCCCAGACATTTGAGTGGAGAGACAAAACATTAAAATATGACTGCTCAGCACTTATAAATTATACATAAATTTAAGAGTTTTTGCATTCATAATTTTAATAAATTTAATGCCAATATTTTAACTTCCTTTTTTTAAAAAAAATTGAGGTAGAATTTACATATAACTTTGTATTAGTTTCAGGGCACAAAACAATTATTTGATATTTGCATATACTCAGAATGATCACCACAATAAGTCTATTTAATTTACTCTTTTAACCTATTGTGAAATAATTTGACCTTTAGATTTGCAAAACTAGTAAATTCTTCTATTCACTATTCACCCAAATACATGTTAACTTTTTACTTACTTAACATTTACTTCTCTTCTGAAACATTTACATAAACTTTCATATTTCCTAAAAACAAAGGTATTACACATATACCCTAGTACAATTATCCAATGGCAGAAAATTACTATTGCTACAATATTAGAATTTAAAGACCAAGTGTGCCACTAATACCCTAATCCAGAATCACTTGTTGCATTGTGAAGGCAAGTCTCTGAATCTCCTGTAATCCAGAATAGTTCTTCAACCTTTGTCTTTCATGACCTTGATATTTTTGAAGAATACAGGCCATTTATTTTGTAGAATGTCCTTCAGTTTGGGTTTGTCTGATGTTTGCTTATTACTGGATTCAGATTGTGCATTTTTTGGCACAAATGATAGTATGTCTTCTTTAGTGCAAATCAGGAGCAGGAGGCACCTAAAACAGATCTGTCCCCAGTACTGGTCATGTTAACTTTGATCATTTGGTTACGGCCTTGTCTATCAGACTTCTCCACTGCAGTTATGATTTTCCCCCTTTGTAATAAATATTTTGTGCGTAGATACTTTGAGACTATGTAAATATCTTGTTTCTCATCAACTTTCACTTATTAGTTTTAGTATCCATTGGTAATTCCTGTCTAAAATAATTATTACTATGGTGGCTCACAAAAGGCAATATTTTTTTTGCCTTTTATTTATTTTTTAATTTTAATTAGTCTCAAGTATACTGTACATTGGTTAGACCAAATGATTTTTTTTTTTTATTTCATCATGGATTCTACAGTTAGTAGTTGGAATTCTATTGTAAGGAAAAGTGCTCCCTTTTCTCCTGAACAAATGTATTTATATCGGTATGGATCCTTATTTTATACTACAGATAAAGCCTTGCTCTCCCTGGCACTTCATCTGAGTTCCAAGAGACAACAGATCACGACTTCGCTTGTTTTTGCCAATTTACAATTCTGGAGTAGAGAACTGCTAATGGTCCTCCAGTCCACCATTATTCATCTTGATCCACATTTTTTTCTAAGGAATGACTTTACAGAATCCACCTCTTTTGTTCCAATTTCTTTATTGATTATACTTTGTGTTGCAATTAACAGGCTAACAGATTTGGGCTAGTTTGAGCAAAATGAAATTTATAAGGAAACAAATATTTCACTGAGTTAGGTCAAGGAATGCAGATATCCCTAAGGTACTGCAATTGAGGCTTTCTCGCACACTTCCTCAACTTCCCTCTGCTTCATTCTTTCTGCAGACCAGCACCCTCTGCTTACACACACACACACACACACACACACACACACACACACACACACACACACACACACACACACGATGGATTGGATCCCCACAGGTACTAAATTACAGGCTTACAGTTACAACTCTGCAGGAAGATTCAGATCTTACTCTCTTAGTCCTTACTTGGAAATCCCACGAAAAGAATGTGGCTGGCCTGTTTGGGCTAAGTGAAAACTTACTAAACTAACTGGGTCTATTACAACAGGGGTGCCTGAAATATATCACTGTAGGTGAGTAGACAATTCCCCAATAAGAGGCTGGGCAGAGAAAGGGGCCTAATGAAATAATAAAATCACATCTGTAAGCTAGTACAGCTGAAAAGATCAAAGAAAGAAAAGAGTCTCCAAACAGAATAGTTAACAGTACAGGCTGCCCATAAAGCTGGGAGAACTTTATACATGTAATACATACTTATTGAGAGCTTATTACATGCCAAATACTGTATTAGACGTTGCTAAATTAACAACGTATAAAACAGATAGTGTTGCATAGTGTTTAAATATATGGTCTAGTGGGAGATATAAAATATTAAACTGCAACTATAACATGAACTGTTATTATGACAGGGGCCATGCAAGATGCTATAAAGATTACCTAAGATGGGAATCTTCCCCAGACTTGGAAGATGGAAGAAAGCTTCTTGGAGATGTCATGTGTAACCTGGGCCTTTAAGATGAATATTACTTAGCAAAGAAAGATGAAGGAAAGGCTCTAAGTAGAAGTAATAAATATCTTAAAGGTTGGAAAAAAATAGCCCCCTGTAGAAAGCGAAATTTGATATGCCTGTAACTTTTTGTGGGGTAGGAAAGGGAGCACAGACAATGAACCTGTCAAAATGAGCAAGAGTCAAACCATGGAGGGACTTGAAAGGCATCTGGGCTTTAAGAGCAGTGGTGCAGCAATTGGGGATGGAGCACTGGAATAATGGGCGCGTAGAAACAGTATAGAAAACTATTTTTTCTGGCTGCCAAGCGAACAGTAAATGAACAAACAATAATGGACGCAAGGCGCCTTCCAAGTTACCATTCTCCAATTAAGGTTTTTGCCTCATTCATTTGTTTCGAACCTCTCGCTTACATATTTCCTATAATTAAAGAAATTATATTTTAGATTGTTCCTCCCCAGACTCAAATTACGTTGGGGATGACAGTGTGGACCTCCGAGAGCGGGGGTGTGGCGGGCAGGCGGCAGCCCTGCTGCCGCTGGGGCGCGTGCCCACCAGAGGCGCCAACGCAAGCCCTCCGCCTCGGGTCGTGGCTCCCGCGCACGGCCCCGCCCCCGGCCCCGCCCGTCCCGCTCACCAGGTCCCGGGCTCGGGTGCGCTCTCAGAGCGGCGTTTCAAGGCGCCCTCCTCCGCCCGCGGCTCGAAATAGGCGTTCAGCGCCCTCTGAAAAACAGACACAGACATTGGGGTCGTGCGCGCGCAGCTAGCTCCGGGAAAAGCGCGGGGGCGAAACGGCGAGCGTACTTCCATCTCCCAGTCGTTCGCGGCCAGGCAGCGCCGCGCTACAGAGGCGCTGCAGCTCGCGACCGAAGAGAACTCCTCACACAGAAGACGCCGCTTCTTCCCTGCGGGCTCCCCGTCGTCGTGCCCCGTCCCCTGCCGGGCCTCGGGGCTGCCCTCCGGCTCCGTCGGCCCGGCTGCCGGGGTGCTCTCGCGCTCCATGGCCCGGCCGCCGCTGTGCGCAGGCGCGCGCCCCCCCCCCAGTGCGCAGGCGCGCGCCGCACCCCCCCCCCCCCGTGCGCAGGAGGTGCCCTGTGCGCAGGCGGTGCCCTGTGCGCCGCACCAACCGGCGGCGGGAAAACGTGCTCCGCCGGAAGGCGTTAGGCGGGGCCGTGGAGCGGGCGAGGTCTGGCGCTGCGGTCAAAACAGCTGAGGTCAGAACTGCGTGCACGCTCAGTCACAACCCGAGCGCAACGTCAGTGCGCGACGCGGGGTCGGTGGCTGCGGAGTGCGCACTGCGGACCGCAGATCGTGCCTTTGCGAACTCCTGGGCTTCCAGGTTCTTCGGAAGTTCGTTCGTGCGCAGGGCCCAGAAGCCAGCGGACGGCCCACGATGAGCCTGACTCAGAATCTGCGGGAGCTGGTGAAGGCCATCAACGGTGCCCGCACTTTTGAAAGAGTTTTGGAAAAGGTATTGGAGGCGAAGCCTTGGCTTGTGATGGAGAGGAGGCACGGTGCTTGGATAAGTATCTCGCCAGTTTCTGTCCTGCCGTGGCTGTAGTTCACCTTAGTAATGATTACTACTTTAATGGAGCTCCATAATGTGCCAGGTTAAGTGTATAGATGATCTCATTTAAACGTACATAAGTGTTGTGGAGACGGTTTGGAAGAAGAGTCGGAGTCTGGAAATGCATTTACTAACACGGATAAGGGAGAGGAGGAATGGCAAGAAATGGCAATGCTAGCATTCCCCACCCCTGTCTCCATGGCTTTTTATTCTCTCTTAGGACGTTAGCCTTGTAGTTATTATTAGTTACTATCAGCTTAGGAATTGCAAACTACAGCCAATTCCCACATTCAGCCTCAAGGTCACCACCGTGTTTTCAGCTATTTCTTCTCAAGTAGCCTTTTCCCATCCTCATCCCTAGTGCAAGAAGTCTCAGAATTGGTCAGGCGTGTGCACCCTCCCTGCAATGTGTCCTTGTGTGCAAGCCCACACCTGCTTCTGATGACGTTGTTGCTCTAAGCATTAGGCATCCTGCCAGGGCTACAGGCATCTCTCACAACAATAAGTATGGTAGTCACATATGGAAACAGAACTGCTCGATTCTAGAGCCAGAAAGGATTTAGAGTTCGACCTTTCCGCAGACAAGGCCTGTGGTGCTGGAGAGACAGCCCGCTTTCCAGTCTGCGTTTGCAGCCTAGACGATTAGAGAGATAAATAATAGCAGTAAAGTAGGAAAGTAAAGCGCTGGATGGAAGGGTGCTGTCCAGAGTTAGGCAAGGCCAACCGTGCCCCCTTTGCACAGGAACAAACTAGTCCTGTCTCCTAGTTTTCAGTGTCTTTGTTAGAACATTATGTTACAAGGGAAGCATTTATAAATAAGCATAAATAACAAAAACCCTTGATTATGTCACATTTGGGCCACATTTAACAACATTTAGGGCATTTTTCCCCTAATATTTCAATGCATGCAAGCCTGTTTGTCTTTTAATTAGGATAGAGTACTGGGAAATTTGGAAATAATTTGGAAGTGGAGTTTTAACAGATCAACTGCAGTCGTTTGTAGGAAGAATGCAGGCTTTAAAGTCTCACTCCTGGAATGCAACATTTGGGCTCTATTTTTAGCATGTCCTAATTACCGCTCAGAGGTTTTGTGAAAAATAGAGGAAATAATGCTTAGACAAATGTATTCAATGTTTTTATATAGCAAATACAGGAAAATCCAAGGACACACTAGCATTTAACAGTAGCTTTTGAAAGATGTATTATCCAAAAAGAAAGGTTTGGTTTATGGTTTTTCATTGTTAAGCTTTAAGCAACCTTATGTGTACGTGTCTTCTCATGATAATCTTACCATGAGCTGGATTTGCCTTTGAGTGTCTGGAACAGTCAGTCATAAGCCACATGTATGACTGAACTGGCATTTGTGGTAACTTACCTTCCAAGAAGGTATACCTCTAAACCAAGTGTAGAGAGTTTCTCAGAATTTGCAGTAAGGTTGAAAAGTGGTACACCCTATATCTAGACCAGTGCCATCCAATAGACATGATGCAAGCTACAAATGCTAGTGTATGTGTAATTATAAGTTTTATAATAGTCACATTTTAAAAAGCAAAAATACATGAATTTTAGTGATACATTTTATTAACTCATATCTAAAATGTACATGTAATCAATGCCAAAAAGGCATTATTTTTGTACTTAATCTTTGAAATCCAGTGTGAATTTTACACTTACAGGAGATCTTAGTTCAGGGTAGCTATGTCTCAAGTGCTCAATACAGACAGGCAGTTCTTGGATACCTTATCTGCAGAGGTCAATACCACAGTAGGTGTTCTGCGTTCATTAGTTTGATCTAAGATAAGTTTCATGGTTGGTTTTGTGTGGGCAACGTTGCTAGGGGTAAAGTATGTATATGTAGTGATCCATAAATCTAGCTGTAGGCATGGTTCCTTTTATTGTAAATTTTAAGGTAACCTAGACCAGTAGTTCTCAATCAAGAGTGATTTTGCTCCTCATGGGACATTTGGCAATGTCTGGAGACATTTTTCATTGTCACAATGGAGTGCTGTGGGAGAGGCGCTACTAGCATCTAGTAGGTAGAGGCCAGGGATGCTACTAAATATTGTACATGGTAAAAATTAATAATAATAATGCATTGCTGATGAGAAATTAAGGAATAAGGCACTTTTAAAAAAATAGATGAAATAGCTAAAATTTTGGCCTCTTTATCACAGATCATATATTGGACATAAAACACACACACATACCACACATAGTCCTGATTAAGAGTCACTATACTAACTAAAAAACTAAAATTTTCTTTTGGACTGCTAATGACTCAAATTGAAGTACCAATTTCCATGGCATACAGTAGTTTTGAGAGTCAGTCCCACAGAAAATATTTACATAAGCAAAACTAGGACACTCGTTCTCCTATAAATATTACCTGAACTTATCTAATCAACACATTTACTTTAAAAATTTTTATCTGTGACTGAAAGCACTGTCATGTTTGTTTGGTGCCATTCTCAAAATAACTCAAAATTAGAAAGTGGCCCAAGTGCTATCACTGCCTTGGCTCTGGTTACAAAACAGTTGGCAGTCTGATTTGAATAGCTTAAAAAATAAAGGGCGTAGGGGAAAGACAGGTATTAAAAGGTTCATGATTTCAAGAGAACTTTCCAGAAGGCAGTGGAGGACCAAAAAATCCACCTGCCTGCTTGGTGGTAGCTCACAAAGGGGCAAAGCCAAGAATCTTCTGGATGTCCTGTCAAATGAACATGGTACAGAGAATACACAGGAAGATGAAGGAACAGTCTGGTGTCATCCCCCAACAGATCTTGATGTATGAAAGGTAGGTGAAATGGAGTTTCGCCACTACTCTACCATCGAATATGAGGTTGAACATCCCCAGTAGGGGAATAAAACAAAAGCTGATTGCAAACATGGGTTTCATTTGAACCACTGACAGATCTGTTCTTTTCTTGTTTCTCTTCCTCTCTCTCCTTTTTTTCTTGTCAACCAGCTGACTCTGTTATTGTTTCCTCCTCTTCCAATTTTTTATTCTTTCTCCTTCCACCTTCAGTCTCTTGTACTTGTCTGTCCTGTAAACCAGGACCCAGGTTATAATCTCAGCAAGTAGAGCCATGCACATGGAGATAAAAACAGTGAGCAGTGTGTCGAGGAACATAGTGCTCATCTTGCACTTGTCTCTGCACTCCCATCCTCCAGGGGGCGAAGTGCTCAAGAGCCAGGAAAAATGCAGTGAAAAGGACTTCCCCAGATTTCAGGACCTAGAAGTGAGGCACATTTATTTACTGCTCTTGGAAAGTAATCCAGCAGATTTGTTAAAAATTTATATACCCTGTTATCCAGCTTTCTAAATATGGCAATCTTGTACAAATGAAAGCATCATTGTTTGTAATAGTAAAAAATAAGGAAAGAACACATCTAGTGTATTCAGTACTAGGGAATACCACACAGGTGTTAAAAGAGCTATCTGAATTGAGCTGGAGGAATGCCTGCGATATACTGGGAAGAGAATAATAAATTGAAAAATGATGTGTGTGATATGATCCCATTTTTTTAATTTTATAAAAAAATGTGTACATGTTTGAATAAGCCTAGAGAATGATAATAATATACAGCACTGACAGAGAAGTAGAAAGGAAATTGTATCTCTATGTTTGATTTATGGATTCATATAAAATGACTGTTCTTGTAATTAAATTCTAATAAAGAGAAATAACATGGCATTAGATGGTCAAATACAGGACTTAAAGAACCAAGACATAATTAATGAAATAATGAACTCAACCGTTAAATCAGTACTGTAGGGGAAAGGAGTTGGCATCCACTCAGAGCAACTGTCAGTGCTCTAGAAACATTCTGAGTTTAGCAGTGGTGAATGGATGACCAATTTCAAAGGAAATGATGATGAATTTAAATTCTACCTTGAAAGTAGTCGAGGTATAGTTCTGTGTACACCCTCTGAAATGAAATGCTTTTAGTTCGTTATACCACTTGTCTAAGCCCTTTTATTCAAGGCCTGAGGTTTGCAAAGACCTCAGAAAGTTATCTGAGAGCTTTAATAGAAATTAAGTGTATATATTATGACAACTAAGCCATTCCCCAGTCCTCAGCTTATCATAGTCCTGCACAACATTAACCCTTCCTGGGAATGACTACATTCAGGTACTAGATTCCAAACTGTAGATCAGCTGCAAAAATTCTGTACAATTTCCTTTCTCCCTTGAAAGAACTATAGGTGTGAATAGACATTGCCCCAGTCTCCAGTCCAGGGGATAAGGAAGCTCCTTCCCTGTGCCCTCTTTTCCAAGTGGAAGGCAACAGGGAACTTGTGTGTGAGAAATCCTGCCAACATTATTGTGAGAGGACTTCCTACTGTCCACCTTTGAAGAGATTTTGGAAGGAGTCGATAAAATCAGCCAGTACCAGCCTTTGGGGGAAAATACAGTGATTGCTTATATACCTTCCCGGCACATCTCTCCCCATCACCACCATTCCAGTGAAGAAGAGTGTTACTTCAGCTGGTTAAATCCCCAAGGAATAAATTCCTCTCTTTTCTTCCCTGGGTCTTTGTTTTGCCCCACAAGTCTTTTTCCCAGCCTCACCTAGCTGATTCCTACCTGTCCTTCAGGTCTTGAATGTCATTCTTCAGGAAGCCTTTTCTAATGTCTCCTCCCTAAAAACATGCTTTTTATAAGTTAAATATCTTTATTTCAAGCAACCCATATTTCTATTTGTAGTAATTCACTCTGCTGCAGTCATTTGTGTACTTGTCTCTTCCCTTAGACTGTGACCCCTTTAAGAGCAGGCCTTTGATCTCATACATCTTCACATTGCCAGTGCGTGATATATTCACGTAAATGCCTGAATAAGGGGAATTCCACCTTGGTCCTGCTTGGTGTGTATTATTTATGAGGACATCTTATGGCTAGATCATTTATTGTTAAATAAATAGACTTGATCCCACTAATTTATTTGTTAGGCAAAACATTGTTTGGGGTGGTCTATATTATATAGTTCTCTTTATTTTACTTCAGGGCCTTTTAGGGGATAAACAACAGTAAAGCCACTAAAGTGGTTAGTGAACTCCAAAATGTCTGCCTGGTGGGAGCTGTAAAGGCTACTGTCTACCTAGACACTTTATAGTGAGCAAATAGGGACAATTGAAGGTAGACAGACCTAGATCTAAATCTCAGTTCTGTTACATCCTGGGTGACCTTCAGAATAAACTACTCTGAATTTAAGCTACCTACAAAATAGAAAGTACGGCTTCCTTATTACATGGTACATGTAAACTTTTGGCACAGCGCTTGACATAAAAAATGCTCACTAGGATGCCAGGCCCCAGATACATGCCAGGAGCATGAGAGAAGACACCCTGCCTTCAGAGATCTAGTTCTTAAGGCGAGACGGCAACATCCATAGGTCAGGGGTGGCAGTGGAGGGTGGGGGAGGAATTAAAGGGGGGGGAATATTAAATGGCAGTTATCTAGAATATAACCATTTAATGCTAGAGACATTCCCCCACTCCCAAATCAGCAGACACACCAAATATCCATATTCTGCCTAAACTCTTCTAGTGGTGGTGAAAATTAGTTTCTGGATGTAGTACATTCCAGTCACAGTGTGGTTCCAAATTCTAAGTATTATGCTATGATGGTTTTTCCTAGTAATTTAAGGTATAAGACACACATTTCTATTATTTTTGTTTCCTTTTTAAAGATGTTTGATATAAAAGTTAAAACAAGTCCATTGCCATGCCACCCTGAACACGCCTGATCCCATCTGATCTTGGAAGCCTAAGCAGGGTCGGGCCTGGTTAGTACTTGGATGGGAGACCACTGAGGGACCAGCTGCTGTAAGATGTAAAGAAGAAAAAAAAAATTAAAACCTGTTCTACATTTTATCTTTCATGTAATTATTTTTCATTGTGTTACTATAAATGGGGCAGGGTCTTAAAAGCAGTCATTTAACTTTGCTGGATTCTTTTAAATTTTTTATGTTAAAATGAGTTCATGGCATAACCTACAGTAACTCATTGAATTATTGAACTTCATTTGTTAAAATTGTTTTAAACCATTCATAATGAAGTCATTTTAATATTACCCTGTGCAAAAACTAGGGAACATCCAAATTAAACCTCTTATGGGTCAATAGATCAGAGACCAGCTGACTTTGTTGATGCAAAATTTCTAAGGAGACATTAAGAGAAGCCAGGTGGTTGTCTACAGGGATGAAAAGCTCAAATGGAACGTTTGATTTATGCCAAAGGAGTAGGATTAACAAAGACTAACACAGTTTTTCCCTAAATGTTTTTTTCTGTAAAAAGTTTATATAAGGGTTAATTTCTACCATAGATATTGTAACATATTTGAATTTCTGAATCAACTTTTTTGGGGTGACTCAATTTAACGCAATGATAGTTTTCGATGGACTCTGAGCTTTTCTAATACCACAGAATGTTCAAAAGTCTTTCCTTTTACATTTAGGTGACTCCTGTCTCTGCTGTTCCTGGGAAAGTGATTTGTGAACTAAAAGTAGAAGAGGAGCACATCAATAAGATAGGCACCCTCCATGGGGGATTGATAGCCACCTTAGTAGATGTCATATCATCAATGGCTCTGCTAAACACAGGGGGAGCACCTGGCGTCAGTGTCGATATGAACATCACGTATGTAGCCAAATTACACCCTAGATAACTTTTAATGTGTTAACTCTTTTCAAACGAGACTAAACACATTTATAATATAAAAAATGAGGTGCCCTTAGCTGGTCATCCTTAAGTATTACTCTGGATTTCTTCTAAAATATTCCATGGCCTTAGAATCTGTATAGAACTAATTTCCAGGTACAGTACGTATCAGTAGTAGTAAAGGGGGAATGGTCTAAACACTTGAAAAAGCAAACATTCAGCTTCTAATATGTATACTAGTGGGGGGAAAGTCACTGCAAACTCATGGCTTATAACTTTCATATAGTTCTGAAAAATGACACTTATCCAAGTGTCTTATGCAGGCTGTATTAAGTACATATAGAGAAAAGTCTGAGTAAAATTCAAAGTTGAAGAAACCTTCATGTTTTTACATCGTCGTCATCTTTTAACAAGGTGACCACTGTCCAGTTTGCAATCCAGGTGTCTCCCTGAACTGCACAGACATGCTCTGTAGGTTTAAACTACATGATGCAGGGAACAGTATCCCTGATGCCAGGCCATCATCCTGCAGGGGCCAGACATTTCCAAATGTAAAAAATTCAGTTCCAACATTAACTGGTACCGTTGCCAGTCCTGTTCACTAAAAGTGCAGTGCCCAGGGATTTAGTTGCAAGACAACTGCTTTTCCTAACCAACCAACAGAAAGATGAATTTTGTTTGGGGCGCAACAGGGGTTGGGATGGGAAAGCCAATGTTATGTGACAAAGGTCAATGGCAATAACTCAGGTATTAGGATTTTAAAGAATCTATCTTTTATTAGGCTAAAGACTATTCAGTCCCTCTTTACTATGGAAATAACTTGGTGTAATAAATTACTGGACAAAATGCAATGTTCTTTTGAAATTAAGATGTACAGTAAGAAAAGCTGCTGCGCACAGGTTCAGTGGTCCTCACCTTATTCTGTGAGATGGGCAGTAAGACCAGCTGATGACTCTTCCTTGCCATGTCTCTATGCAGAGCAGAAATCTTTAAACCGAGCATTTCATTGTCTTCTGAAATACTGCTTTCGCAGCCCTGAGAAATTTTTAGTAAGTCATAGGTTTGTCAATGTGTTGCATTAAGTATTGGCCACCATCACAAGCTGCCTGAGCTTCAGTAATTCACTTAAACTAGCAGTCTCCTTTACTATATATACTTCAAAAGTAAATGAATGACAACTTAGGAATAAAGGTGTATAGGAAGTCTATCTCTAAAAATATGTATACACAATTCATCACCAGGATTGTAAGGACCTCATTTTAATTCCTTATAGTTCTTGTCATTTTAGAGTAAATTCTAAATATTGATATGACAAGATACAGACACAATTAAGCAGATTAAATGAAAGCTAGATGAAATCTTTCACCAACCCCCAAATATGAAGTGGGAAACCACCAAAAAAGGATTGAGGGGAGGGGTGCAAAAGCAACTTGTGGAAATCAGGAATAGTAATATGGAACTTGGTCAGGACCAGCCATTCAAGTTTGATAGGAAAGTTTACTGTTGTTATTAGTGCTGAAAATAGATTAACATAGGACATGGTTCCATAGTATAGTGGTTGACATGTCTGCTTTACACACAGAAGGTCCTGGGTTCATACCCCAGTGGAGCCACAGTCCATGGTCTACAGCTATGCCACCCTGAACAAGCCCGATGTCTGATCTCGGAAGCTGAGCAGGGTCAGGCCTGGTTAGTACTTGGATGGGAGACCACCTAGGAAGACCAGGTGCTGTAGGCATAAATAATAATAATAAAAGAAAAACAGATTAACAAAGCTTTTTGTGATACAACTTTCCTTTTTAAAAATTATTTGCTCTTAACAATATTCAAATTTGTTTCCTTTCAAGGTACATGTCACCTGCTAAATTAAGTGAAGAGATAGTGATTACAGCACATATTTTGAAGCAAGGAAAAACACTTGCATTTGCCTCTGTGGATCTGACCAACAAAGCTACGGGAAAATTAATAGCCCAAGGGAGACACACACAACACCTGGGAAACTGAGAGGACAACAGTATGACTTAAACCCAACAAGGAATACCAAGTGTAGATTTGACTTGAACAAATGTAATTTTCAAAATAAATTTCCACAACCAGAAGTAAATAAGTAGTACTTTTTTGGGGGCAAAGAACATGGAGTCCATGGTTATAGGATGGGGGTGTCTTTTTTTCCATCTTAGGCCTCTTCAGTTTTAGTTTTTAATCCTAGGTATGATTACTTGGATGAAAAAATCCTTAGCTCAAAATGTTTTTGAAAATTTAGATAACAAAAAAGCTACAAGTTATTTTACCTTATAACTGAACTCTATTAAGCTGAAGAAAAAATGATTAATACTTCATGAATTTTAGGTACTTTTCAGGTCTAAAATGCCATCTACATTTTTTAAAACCCAATTTCAAGACTATGAACTTCAAAACAGGGCCATAGTCTATATTGGAAAATAGATTGAGCCACGTGGTCTAAAACAGTCAAGAAAGTTGGAAGTAAAGCACACTGATACAGGAAATAATCCGATTAGCACGGTACTTTTGTCACAGGACTGGCAAATTTTTATATTAGGGGTAGGGGGAAGCACACTATTAGCCCCTTTTCTAGTACTTAAAAGACCATGCAGATCTAAAATCTCCCAGTCTATAGTATCAAACATACTGAGTTCACAAATTGTTCACTTCTGTTCTGTTAGCTATGGTGCTACCAGTGGATTTCTGCCTCAGGCTTTTAGTGATGATCATGACTAAAGAGCAAAAGAGAAGCAACTTTAAATCTGGAAACAGTCAAGTTAAAGATTGATTCTTTGTTAGAATAGACTTATCTACTGAAAGGACTGAAGTGGACCGCTTGGTAGCACTGAGCACACGGGGCCCAGATCCTAATTTCCTGTCTCTCCCTAAAAGGAACCTGGGCTTGATGAAAGAGCTGAATCAGCAAGGGGCTGGGGTTGGGATAGGCAAGTTCCAAGATGAACATAACTGGTGCCATAAAAGGAATGCTCAAGGAGATAGAGGCATACAAATTATGCAGCACTGAAACAAAAGAGACTGAGTCCATACTGTTAACACAAATAGAAAAGCTTTTTCTTACAATAGAATGCTGATAAATATGGGATAGATAGATAGCTATGGAAAATGACCATTTTGCAACAGCGTAGTAAAGACTGGTTATGGCAAAAGGCAAGAAGCATCCAGGGTTCTCCTGATTGAGGGTATTTGCATGTTGTTTCCCAGAGATTGCTTCTTCATTACATGTGGAAAAATATTAACTATGAAGTGCAGAAACAGGACACGACCTTGGAATGCATCAAAATTAACATCGACAGAGGAAACTGTTTCTAGATATGAACTAGAAGGGCATATGGTCACGTTGGGCTCTGGCCCAAATGCATAATCCAGATCTCACACAGCAAGAAACCACTCAAATGCAAGATCAGAAAAATTATATTTTAAAAATCAGCTTGTGCTCTTCAAAAAAGGTCATTAAAGGCTGAGGAACTGTTTCAGATTAGAGATTATAGACATGACAAACTGCAATGACCCCATACTGCAGGGAGTTAAACTATCAAGGACATTATTAGGACAATAGCAAAAGGAACAGATTAAAGTATACTAATGTTACATATCCTGAGCTTGAGAACTTTACTGTGGTTAAGATTATCCTTGTATACTTGGGACATACATATGCCAAAGTACTAAAGAGTAAAGAAGATGTATGCACAATGTGCCACCAAACTCAAATGGTTCATATCAATAAATGTAGAAAGACAAATGTGGCATAACATTATAGACTAAATATGGGTAAAGGATATACAAAAGCTTTCTGTATTACTCCTTTCAATATTTAGGTTATTCTAAAAAGAAAAAAAAAAAACCATGGCTACTGAAATGCCCAACTTGAATATTAACAAGTGTAATTCAATATAAAACAGTCAAGAGCCAGACAGCTGGTTATAAATCCTCCCCTACTCAACAATGTTAGGCAAGCATCTATTTTTCCAAGGGGTTTTATAGACAGACGCCTTAAGAGCTTAGAACAGTTCCTAGCCATGATTAACATTTAAATAGACTCATTTTAAATTGATTAGAAAACATGATGTGAAAGCATTTTAGAATTAAGAATTTTTTTTCCCCATAAAGCAAGGCAAAAGGCCAGGCTGGTTCCGTGATACCTTGTTGAAATTACAAACCCAACTGCTGGTGTTTCCTTCTGAAGTTCATCAGTAACACCCAGTGACTTAGAGAAAAAAAGTTACCACTTCAAGTTTTGTGTATTCACCTGAATAGTCAGGGAACTTTCACCTATTTTATTTAGGTTTTCATTTTTTCAAATTCCAACCAGAAGCTAAATACAATTGGAAACCAGTAAGCACTAAGTTTTACTCCAAAGGAGTAGGATTTACTCCAATAAAAGTATGCAACCCTTAAGCAAAGCTTTTCTTCATTTAAAAGAAAAAAACTACAGTAGTCTTTCCTTATGTTCATTGCACAAAATGAGTTCTGCTTTTAGAACTTTGACTCGCAAAGGCTGTTTTTACAATTTAAGATTCCAACTTTAATAAGATTCCAACTTTTTTTTACAAAAGTTTTCTTTAGGATGGTGTAGATACCAGTATTTCTGCACACTTCACTGGATTTTTTTTTTTTTTAATAAAAATCTCTTTAAAACCAGAAAACAAAACAAAAACCAAAAAGGAAAGTCCTCTCTCTACATATCATGGTTTCTGCAGCTATGAATTTATTTCTCAGTTTTATAGCTGCTTTAGATACTTCAGACTCCAGATCTGCTTTCATGTGTCTTACTGTATCCACACTCAGCAGAATACTCTTCTATAACAGCAACTTAGGGAAAGAGATCTGGAAATAAAATACATTTACGAGTACCAGAAAACAAACATGGCCCAGTAAAATATGAGGCAAGAATGCCTACAATGAGATGCTTTTTGCATTTAAGATTTCTTTCCCGTGGTTGTATTTTTTAAAACCACTTCTGGTCATTAGAATGAATCTGACAGTACTCTGGAACAACAGTGATTATAGCAAAGCTATTAAGTTTTTTTAAATGTTATTTATACCTGTTACATTCACGTCTCACCCTCTAAATACTGATGACAGATGTCAAAGAGGCAAAAACCAGCACAAATGGAAAGACCATCAAAAATAAGTATCACCTTGTGCTTTCAGATACATTTAAGCATTTCAGTGTACATAGTCCTTTCATTCACATTTTCGTAAAATGCTGATGCAGTGCAGCAAAAATGCAAAGCATCTTCTTTCACACAGTCCGTGCAGAAGACATCTAATTTTTTTAAAGTTCTGAAATACAAATGATTAAAAAAAATCCAGGATGAACAAGTTTCAAAATGCATAGTGTTCTGTGCATGAGTCCATTTTCTTTAAACTCTGAAAGAATTAAGTGGTAAGAAAACAAGAAAAAAAAATGCTGCTGCACTCTCTGATAGTCTCCATTTTTGCTGGTCAGTACCCTATTCTGGCATATAAGGATGGAGGTGATCCTCTATTGTGCCAACTGCCCAGTGGGTAAGCTGTTCCTGTGGCAGGTAGAGGCAGATGCTGCATAACTTGAAGATTGTAGCTTTGTTTTTTGGAGTCTGGAAGGAAAAAAGTTTTAATATTCCTTAATAAGACTTAAGTAATCAGTTGTCACATGAAGTCAATCTACTGGACATAGCAACAAGACACAGAATTAAGGGCATAAATGATGGTCCCTACTCACAGGGACCTTAGGAAGATAGAACTTTGCCATACAAAATACAGGAAAACTGTAAGCATGACTATAAATAAACCTTAAAGAATTTATGCAGAATAAAATATAGGAACATCAACCTTAGACTGCTAACAGAAAGGGCTAAAGGCATTTCATGGAGACAAGATTTGAATAGATGTTTGAAGTCATGTTTGTCGATAAAGACAATAGATATGGGGAGAGTAGAAGCTAGGAAGATCAGAAATAAAAGATTTAAATACATCCTTAAGGACTAGAAGAAAGCCAAACTATTACAAGATAAAACTCTTTTAAGTATTATTTTAAAAAACTTGTTACTATTTTAATATCTAAATTAAGGCAAACATTTTCATTCACACATAACCATTGCCAGTAAATGAAAGATTAATCTGAACCCAGATTCGCCTTCAAAGATCATCTTTACATTCTAACACCTCTAAAAAAGGCAGAAGACAACCTTTGCCAATGTCTGAAGCAGTCTACATATGTAAATGAACTTCTATATATGCACGTGTATTTTTTAATTTCATTGCTACACCCTTATGAATATCATTTACTCAACAGAAAGAATGTGCTCTCAGAAGTTACTTGGCCAAGATCTCATAGCCAGCAAGTGGCTGCATCAGTATGAGAATCTAGACTCCAGGCATGTGCCTCTATATTACCTGCCAATCCAAAATTATCTTTTGGTCTAGCCTTTATTGTGTATCTTACATTACAATAAACAGCTAAAAAATTCTACTGGGTGATTTTGCTCAAGGTACTTTGTTTCTTGATTTTCTTAAGTCTATACAAGGTCTACACCTCACAGCATTGTTGTGGGGATTAAATGAGCTCACACATGTAAAGCTTAGTAGAGTCTGGTACATGATATACTGTATGTGATGGCCGCTACTGTATCAGTTCCCTTGCAAACTACTGAAGTTTGATTTTTCTACGTAATGCAAATAGTGCCAACACATCTTCAGCTTATAAAGATGAAGAGAACCTGAGTGGAAGAAGGAGGCTAAGAATACCAAAGACCATCTACAGCCATGCCACCCTGAACGTTCCCATTCTCGTCTGATCTGGGAAGCTAAGCAAGGTCTGGCCTGGTTTCTATTTGGATGGGAGACCACCTTGGAATACCAGATGCTATAGGCGTTAAAAAAAAGAAAAAGACCACCAAAGAAAAATTCATCTGTAATTAGAATAACCAACCATCCCTGTCTGCCTAGGACTGAGGGGTTTCTAGGACTTGAGACTGAATCTCCCAATACTAAAAAATCAGGACATTTTAGACAAACTGAGACTGCTGGTCACCTAACTTACAACCCACATTTAGCTTAAAAATCTCTTTACGTTAAAAGGATTAAAGTTGTTTTGCTACCTAAAGTACAGAAAACATTTGACCTTAATACATAACAGAGACTTACTACTTATTAGCAAAGTAAATCCTTCAAGTCACTAGTCATTATTAAATCTTCTATGACTAAAAACCTCTGTTGTGGACTACATAGTATTCTGCCCTACAGTATTTTCTCAGTAACTCAAATCTAAGTACGCTACAAGCAATTAAAATAGAAAAATTAAGCCAACTTAAACATTCCTACCAGGAGAGCTAAAGACCCAATTCCAAAAAACAAAAAAAATAAAACACCACTTGTTACATAGTTTTCCTATTAGTTTTATCAAATACCTCCAGTGAAATTATCTTTCTTCTGTAAATGCCACAGTTCTGTTATTTGCACCTATACAATAATTAACTTTATAAGATGAAAACTCAAGTCCATCAGCCCCTTGAAGTGAGGAGCATGATTCACCTTTGTGTTTTATAGTGCCTCACACAGAATTCTCTTAAATAAAAATAAACATATGTTCTATAATGCAATTAACATTTTTTTTAAAAAGTCTTGACTTAAATCACCTCAGTGAGGTCTTTTTTGGTTACACCATCTAAGAATTCACACCCAACAGTTTACATATTGCCCCTTCTTTGAGCACTTATCACTACACCTCACTATATATTTTACTTACTGCTGTGTCTCCCACACTAAGGGCAGGAATTTTTGTCTGTCTTGTTCACTGCTGTATAGTAGGATATGCAATAATTTGTTGAATGAATTTAAATACTATTCTTAAAGGTTAATAACAAAATATCTATTCTAAATTCTAAGTAATGATTTCAGTCAGGTCTAGGTTGAAGAGAACAATGTTTTACAGAAAAGTTAATTTGAAACACTTGGATTGCTGCTTAAATTGGAAGTACTTATTTAAAACACATATAGATCTCTTAAATATAGAAGTCTCTCATCCCTTTAAATTTTTATTTACTTTTAAACAGGCCAGTGCTTCTCAAAACATGATGTTATTACAAGTCACCCAAAGGTTTTGTTCAAAATGCAGATTCTGATTAAGCGGGACTTGACATTCTACATATTAAGTTCACAGGTGATGCTGACCTGGTGACTGCAGTTTAGTAGAAAAGCTGTAAGGCAGCATTTCTCAAACTCTACTGTACACTGGACTTATGATTTTTAAAAGCTCCCTAGTCAGTTCTAACATGCAGCAAATGTTGGAAACTATTATTCTGGGGTGAGGCCCAGGATTTTTTAAATAACTTCAAAAACCATGCAATTTTGAAGGGGCAAAACAAAATCAGATACCTTGTATAGAAATTTGCTAACCAAATAAGCTTTTAAAATGAGCTGTTACATGGACCTATCCCTCCTCCCCAAAAAATGCTTACCTGCAAGTGCTGTCTGTCAATGAAGAGAAACACTGACTGGTTAGGATTGTTGACAACAATTCCAGTCTTATCCTTGCGGCTCAGTACATGCAGAAACTGTTTTTCATAGTCACCGTGATGAAACTCAAATTTAGCCTAAATAAGAAACATTTATATGTAACTACAAACGTGTTACACTACATGAAATATCTACTGCACACATACACATACAGTTATGCTGTCCAAATCGGTAGCCCATAGTGGCTACTTAAATTTAATTAAAATGTAATTAAAATTCAGTTCTTCAGTAACACTAGCCACATTTCAAATGCTCAATAATCGCCAGGATAGTTAGGTATACTATTTCAAGAGTGTGTGTGATGCAGGGGAAGTGAACTTCCAAAGTTCACCCATGCACCCCACCCCCATAAGACAATGTCACCTTAAAAGATTTCCTCTGGCCAATTTCAATGAAATACTGGGTAGCTGAGAACCACCTTATTCTCAAGAGATTCTATAATCCAAATGGTTTCTCATCTTGTATTACAATACTCAAAATGATAGAACTCATAAAATTAATCAGAAAACATTCCCCAAGAATTTAAATTAGACCCTACTCCAGAAGTTTTCACTTACTTATGCTCACCACACTTATTTTAGAACAAAATACCTGAACAGGCCTAAAAGGCTCATCAGATTCCTTCCACCTAGAAAACAGGAGACAGACAATTTTTTCAATATCATTCCGAGGCCAAAGAATGAAATCCATCTCCTGAGTACAGCCAATTACATCCTATAAAATAACAAAAAAGAAAAAGTTACTTTCAAAGAAACAAAGCTGTTAACAAGGTTTAACTATAAAAACATTTCACAACTGCAAAAGGTCCCCTATATATCATTTACTGTGATATATAATAGCAACAGGACTATATATAGTCTCAAGAGCTCATGACCTAATTCATTCCAATTTTTATCTTGTAGAGGAGCCCAGTCATTTAACAAGGTTCCCCATATGAAGACCTAAATTTATCAGTGCATGGTGAAAACTTCAACTAAAGCTGATTTTTAATATAAGTCCCTGTACCTTTATTTCCACTTTTCAAAATCAGAACTATTTAATCAAAGGTATCTCGAACTTCTAATATGAATCATTACTTTCTTATTACAACTGAAATGCAATTTTTATTATATGCTGATGTTCCCGTTATCATGGTCCAGCATATTAAAGGCCAATAAACCTCTGCCAAGCCAGTACATGGTTATCTCCAACCTTCCCCCCACAACCACTAATGCTGGGGATTGCTTGTTCAAGTATGCCACATTAACTTCCAAGGAGCTACAGAAGTTTAGAATGTTGGCAGCAATAATATTTTACTTTATTTGGGGCATGACGTTAGCTGTCCTCCCAAAAGGAAAACCCAACAAACAGTAGTGTAAAATTATTTTCACATAAACAATGTACATCATTATCAACATAATACCAGAAAAGTTATGTATTTTACTTGAAGTCAATTTTTAAAGAGATTCATGACCACGATAACTACCCATTCTTGGGGTGGAGGTGGAAAGCAAGCTTAATTCACAATGTACCAAAATCAAGACTTCAAAACAGAACTTACCCTTCTCATTGACTGGTATCGAGGAGCATGGAGTTGTACCACATCCTTCTGTAAAAGTTCGATAGAACTTTCCAAGGAATAGCTGGAATCTCGCACACCTTTCAAGATATTTTCTTCATAATTATTTGTCATGACTGGTATAACCTCAGACACTTCAAAAAGTGCCGATTTTTTCTTCTAAAAGAAAAAAAAAATGGTGTATTAATCCACTGGTAGCACGCTGACTTTTAACACCCAGTTCATATTACAATGTCATGTACCTTTATTTTAACTCAGCAAAATTCCTAACTGAATTTTTGTACTGAAAACAGATTTTCAAATAGGCAAAACGTTCCCCGACCCCATACTCCCAACCCCAAACACGTACAAACAGGTTATTGTCAGAATGTTTAATTGGATGGTTTTATAGCATTATGGTATCTATAACAAGTATTTTAGACAATACTTCTTAAATGCTGTGAGAAACAAGAAGCCCTAAGACTTAAAAAAAATCAGTGACTTACTCTTGATGTATTTAACTGGTTCTATGTACAGCTAAATTAAAATCTCGTCTGTTTATAAACAAAGCTATTCAGGCAAATTAACTGTTTTACTCCTTGAAGATCAATTACCATTAATCCTTCTGGATATTACATAACTACAAGTGTCAATATTTGCAAGGAGAAAAAAATGTCTACCAGGGTTTCAAATTTAGTTCAGACCAAGTGCTCATCATCAATTCTGGTTATAAAATTCATGAGCTACTAAGGACTGAACTACTAAGGACTGGATACTGTCCATTCATCAAAAACAGGTTTCACAGTTTGAGACACCTAAATACAAAGATCTAGTCTCACCACATATCTTAGGTTTATTTCTAGTAAACATGCATTTTAATACCTTCGACTAATTTCTGATCTTATCAATTCTGCAGTCGAGTTATTAACAAAAAAAGAAGAGAACAGGAAGTTAATCCTTGGAACTACCCAATCTTGGGACAATCACGTCAAAACAAACCACTTCTGAAACTACTTTACAAAGCTATTACTCTACCAGTTAAGAGCATTGATACTAATAAACTTGCAGTTAAGAGATAAAAACCTGGGAAACTTCCAAATAATAGATATTTGATTTGAAATTAAGTCAAAATTAGGCATAAAAACCCAAACAGTATTTCCTTATATTCACAACCTAATCTCATATCTAATGGAAATTATCTAAGAAACCGCTCATTATTTTATTTAAAAAAATACTGCTTTTATGATGTTCCTGACAACGCACAACTTGTTATTTACTATTTAACTGTAGAAATGTGATTAAGACCAAAATTATTTAACTCCCTCTCATTTTGAATTTTAATAAATTTTACTTCTAAATAAATTAACCGTTATTTAATTGCCCCTAAAAACTGAGGTGTATTCTATTTCATTAAATGTACTATGAAAAAAGGGACCTACATCCTGAACTTTAACGGTCCGCTTTTAACACGATTTGATTCCAATTTACCACTTTCAGACATCCTATTTATACGAGACAGCCTTTAAATTCAGTTATAAAGTTCTCTATGCAACTCCACATAAATGAAATTTATGGTAAAACACAAATGAAAGTTTTAGTGCTGCCCACACCACATTAAAACTGGACCCTACTAACTTTAGAATTAAGTAATTCCAAACAAGTGAATACTCAAGCCTCCCATTCACTTAAACTGCAACTACTGGATTCAGAGAATTCCCCATAATGCTGAAAGCCAAAGCATACAATTTAGACTTCCCAACTACTCTTTAACCTAATATTCAGTGATTTTAACAACTTACAAAAACTGCTTGTGCTAATTCACATTAAGAACTTTAAATTACCTTCTCCTTGAATACAAAGGCAATATACATCTTGAAGTCAAACTGGTCAGCTAGAGATTCTTTTTTCTTTCTAAGCTGAGCACGTAGTCTGTTCAGAGCTTGTTTCTTCCGGGAGTTTGGGTCCCCCATTTTGAAATACAGGTGGTACTAAAGCCTTTGGAAATTGTCACTAAACTATGGGTACTTTTTCTTAAGACTCAAGTACAACAGAAACAAGTCATATTTATCCCTGCTAATATGACTGAATAGCTAAAATCACAACTGTAACCCAAAAATTGCACCTCTGGCAATATTAGCAGACTGTCATGACAGGGTCAATAAACAAAAGCCACTGTCCAGTCATGTTTGGACAATAAAGTTTGGGATGGGAAAAAGGAGAGGAAGAGAAGAAAATACTTGAACTTTTTGGAAAACACATTTGGCTAACTGCCAAAATAAAGGCTTTGGGGAAGAAATGAAAAGCCTATTACCAGGATTTAGGTGTGCAATAAAACACAGCTGACACCAGTCCAATCCTTAAAATCCATCCAGGTTCCCACCGCTTTTTAGAAAAGGAATTGTGAAAAGGAACAGGTAGAGGGAAGTGTGATCTTTGAAGAGAGGAAAAAAAGAAAAACACCAAAAACCTCCCCAAAACACCAAAACAGGGAAGGTGAATGAAACTGAAATACCCAATTGGATTTTACCCAGCCAGATCCATGGCTGTAGTACCTAATTCTTAGTTATTTCAGGTTTCGCTATTGCTATGTATCGTCAGGGCTTGTTATTGATTACACTTGGTTGTGAACAAACAGAAAAGTGCAAAATCAGTAGAGAAGGAAGGGGAGAGGTTCAAGGTTTCCCTGCCATCAACTACAGTGTATACTGGATGTGGGCAGCTGTTGCCCAAAGGAGCCATGAGAAAAAACAGCGGAGTCACTACCAACTTCCCCATCACCAACATTTTCAACCTCATGTGGCTGCTAATGCTGCTGCCAAGGAGAACCATGATGGCAGAGGGAAAAGGGAGCATATGATACGATATAATTATTCTGGCTCTGTGGTCAGACCTGATTAATGCCCGGGATCCCAACAGCCCTAGCCCTGCAAGAAGTCCTACATTCCCCCAGGAGAGCCTTTCCTATGAATTTGCCCCGTGCAAGACCGTAAGGAGTGCGACTTATCTTCTGGGCATCGCTAAGGCAAAGGTGGTTGGTTCTCCCAGATCCAGGCAGTGCCCCGGGACCACCTGCCTTCGGACCCCCCCCCCCGATCCCACCCCCACCCCTTGCCTTCAGCGGCAGCGACTCACTCGCACCACGGGAGACACGGGCACCGCAGGTTTTCACTCATTTCATCGTGGAAAGAATTCCCGCCCAGGTAGAGTAGGCGGGAGAGGATGAATGTAAGGATCAGTGGGGGAAATAGAAAACGCAGTAGTGTTAATATTACTTTTAAAAATGTGTCCAGCCCACCCCCCTAAAAAAATAGAAAAGGAGTTCCCGGATTCCAATTAGCTCTCTCACGTTGAACAGACCATGTTTCCCGATTTTGGTGGTTTAGGGTGGGGTCGTTAGCGAGCTGCCCGAGGAGCGGGTGGGTGGCGGGGAGTCACCTCCCTGTCCCTGGAGGCCAGGATCGCAGACCAACTCGGGCAGGGCGGGCCCTCTAGCCGCAGCCCGCGGGCGGAGCGGTGGCGGCGGCGGCGGAAAAGGCGGCGGCGGGGGCGCTGCTCGCGGTTCGGGCAGGAGCCATGTCAAGAGAACACCACCAGCCAACTGAGCCCCCCCATCTCCACTGCGGTGCGCACTGGGACCGGGCCGCCCGCGCTGCTGCCGCCACGCAGTCCCCGCCTGGGACCCATAGTCTGGCTCGGCGCCCCGGGGCGGAGGGAGGACGGCGGCAGCGAAGAGAAAGAGACGGAAAGCGAGAAAGGGGAGGCTGGTCCCGGGGGAGGGGAAGGAAGCCCTGCGCTAAGGGGTCTGTCAGCCGAGTCAACCCAGAAACAAAGTTATTTCAGTTCAAGCATCTGCTCTCCAGTCCTTTCCCACGTCGCTCCGGCTCTCCGGAAAGCGGGCTGCGGAGACGCGGACGGGGGAAGCCGAGCGGATGGCGAGCGTCCACGGCGACGCGGCCTCGTTCCCCGCCTCCGGTGGCTGCGCAAGCGGCGGCGGCGGCGGCGGCGGCTGCAGCTCCTCCCCGGACGGGCTGAGTCGTGTTTGAGACGAGAAACCAGAACAAACAACTTAAAATGGCAGCGACGCCGCTGCGTCACCCGCCCCTCAGCGGCACCGCCCCGCGCGCTCCGCGCCTGCGCAGCCCCGCAGACCCCACCATCTGCGCAGCAGCGGAGGGGAGAAGAGACCGGGAACGGGCGGAGCGTCACGGTTATCCGGTAGGGAGAAGAGAAGGGCGAGAGGAGAGGTTACGAACAACCCCTGAAAAGGGGGAGACTTTAAAGCTAAACTTCTTACATGATATTCCCGCCTCAAAGGGAAGTTTGAGACTAGAGACCCCCCCCATTGTCCAGGGTGGCGTGCACATGGGGCGTGGACGGGACCGCCCACGCCCCCTCCGCCCTCTCCGTCAGGAAGTCTCGGTCTCCGGGGTTGGCTCCTCCCCAAACCACGCCCTCTGCCCTCCTCGAGAAAGCACCCGGATGGAACCGCTGTTCCGGGTCTCCGAGGCCGGCTGGGCTCCGGGCGGGGCTCAGCGGAGGGACGCAGAGGGGGCGGAGCGTAGGGGAGGTGGGGGCGGGGCGTAGGGGAGGTGGGGGCGGGGCGTAGGGGAGGTGGGGGCGGGGCGTAGGGGAGGTGGGGGCGGGGTGAAGGAGGGAAGGAAAGTGTGCCCGGCGATTGGGGAAAAATTCTCATTTCATTTCCTACAACGGTTTTTTTCCTAACCCACTAATGGTTAGGTCTTCCGGGGGTCTTTCCCGTGGCGTCCTACAGCGACACCTTGAGAATTCATTTCTAGTACCTGGAATTTAAGCATCTTGCAGCAGGCAAGTGTCTCCCGCAGGTCCCACGTTTCTCTGTCCCCGGCTCGCCACGTGCGCAGGCAAGCAGGCCAGGCGGTCCTCAAGCTCTGAACTAGGTCAAAGACGTATTTGGAGCCTTGCTATTGAGACTTAGGATGAAAACAGCCCAACCTGTCCCTTGGATTGCCCACTGCTCTTAGACACGATTTTTGTTCAGATCTCCCAAGACCTCAGAGGGGACTGGCAAGAGGGAACTGTGGGACATTTGCCCCTGAGTCACTCGCCCTTGGCACCAATTAGTGTTCAGTCCCTTTTTTCAGAGATATAATGTGCTGATGAAAACGGAATTATTTAAGAAGGTAATGGGCAAGAGTCAATGATACGGGACAAAAGCAAAGAAGATATGTTCCTTATGAGCTACTCTGTGATGAAATTTTAGAAGTCTCTTGGGTCCCCAAATCGCTGCTCTCGGTAAAATCAAAATAGATTACCTGTAATAAGATTTTTTTCACCCTTGAGCCAAAAGAATAAATGAGACGCACCCTTCAATATAAATTGTTGTCCAAAACTAAAAGATGAAAATCCTGACGTTTCTAAATTATTGCTAACTTTGAAAGATAAAGCTGGCATTTCACAATCGCATAATGATTGTGTGGAAAACTCACTAGGGTGAATTAGAAGATTTCAAGTAATTTATGACATTGTAGTTTGGGGGCGAAAAAAAAGAAGCAATAGCCCTGGGTCATGTCTTTTTGATTTGGTCCTGAGTTTGATCCATGATCACGGTCAAGGAAGTTTTTTCACAATATCCCCTTTATTACAAATACAGTTCACTTACCTACTTAACGTATATAATGCAATGGTTTTGAGTATATTACAGAGTTGTACAACCATCACCACAATTTTATAACATTTTCATTACCCGAACAAGAAACTCTGTACCCTTTAGCAGTCACTCCCATTTTCACTCTTCCCCAGCTTTAGCTACCCACTAATCTGTTTATTTCTCTGTAGATTTGACTTTTCTAGACATTTCGTATAAACAGAATTATGTAAGATGTGGTTTTGTGTTTGGCTTTATAGCAGTATTTTTAAGTTCATCTGTTGTAGTGTGAGTCAGTACTTCATGCCTTTTTATTGCTCAATAATATCCCATTGTATGGACGTTCCATATTTTATTCATCAGTTTATGGACATTTAAGTTGTTTCTGCTTTTTGGCTATTATTAGTATGAACATATGCATGAAAGTTTTTATGTAGACATGTTTTTGACTCTCTTGTGTGAGAATTGAATTAAACCTAGCAAAATTACTGGGGCAAATGTTAACTCTGTCTTTAACCATTTGAAGAACTACTACCAAACTTTTCCAAAGTGTTTACACCATTTTACATTCCTGTTCAGGACTGTATGAGGGCTCCAGCTTTTCCACATCCTAGTTATTCTGTCTCTCTGATTACAGTATAACCATCCTAATGGGTGTGAAGTGGTGTCTCATGGTGATTTTGATTTGCCTTTCTCTATTGTCTAATGGTGTTGGGCATCTTTTTCATGTAGTTTTTTTGGCCATTCTTCCTATCTGCTGTGGAGAAATATCTACTCAGGGCTTTTGCCCATATGGTAGTTGTGGTATTTGTCTTTTTATTATTGAGAAGTTCTTTATTCTGGATACAAGTTTGTTAACAACATGATTTACAAATATTTTCTCCCATTCTGTGGGTTGTTTTTTCACTTTCTATACAGTGTTCTTTATATCACAAAAATTTTTAATTTTGATGAAGTCCATTTTATATGTGTTTTCTTTTGTTGCTTTTGATTTTGATGTCTTATGTAACAAATTAAAGTAGCGATGAGACAAGAGAACTAAATGTTAAATCAAGCTATATTCAGAGACTGCAATATTCTGATCAGCCTTGCAGCTAGACCAGGAGGAAATCTGCAAAACTTGCAAAACCATGAAGGGCCAACAGAAAGAGTCATTGAGTGGCACCCTATACAAAATAAAATTCTTCATTTCTAATGGCTAAAACCATGGGGATCAAAGGCTGGGAATTACCAGCAGGCCTTTTTCCCTACATATTCTTACCTTTTCATGCTATATACTATACTTCCATCACTGAAAGTCCATATCAAAGGAAAATGGGTAAACAAAGTCTTTAAACTATTATTCATAGGAACTAAAGTATGATATGTAAACTGAATTCTCTGAATACTTGGGGTCCCTCTCAATGTGTTTACTCTATCTCTCTCACTGTCCTCATTTCTCTATGGTCTCTGTTCCTCTGAGTCTCAGGCTCTCTCACTCTGCCTGAGAGGAGACCATGCTCTGGCTATGGAGTGTTACCCCTTCTCTAATAAACTTTCCTTTGGACTTTAACTCTGGCGTGAGTTTGAATTCTTTCTTATGCTCAGCCAAGAACCCTCTTCTCTCTCAGTGCAGGGCTTGATTTACCCCCACACTCAACTTGTGGGAATTTGCCCTGTCCTGCATCAAAATCATTGAAAAAAAAAATCTACCATATTATAATAATCATGAAAAAACTGGATGGAGCCTGATATTGAGATTTTAAAAAATGAAGTTTTCAGTTTCAGCTACTCTGAAACAATTGGAGATACCTGGTCACAAGCTGAATAAATCCTATGACACTGTGTGCTGTTTGGTCAGTGTCAGGTCAGTGTGAGATGAGCCAAGAAATAGTAGTAATGTGCCCTAGAGGAAAAAACAAACAAACAAAAAAACACTTCCAGCTCAATTTTCTCTGCAGCTTGGGAGGACTGTAAAATGGGAAGGTTAATCAAAGGAAATAATTTTTTATGCAGCCATGATCATAACGTTCCTCAATAAAATTCAGATAACTAAGCTAGAACTCACTTGACATTTAGGTTTGTTAACGATGGGAAAAGTCCATTTAATTATGTTAAAAAATAGCTTCTATGGGGTTAAGACTACTTCAAACACCGTGAGATTTGATGAGTAATGATGGTAGCACCTTGACTAAAAATACATGCTTAATTTCCCCTTTGGGAAATTGCACTATTAGATACACTGTATGACATTTTCATAGTTGAAATGCAGATACCACCACAGAAACTTACATTTTTAATAAAATAACACCTATAAAGACTCTGTACAAAACTACCTTAAAAACAGAATCCAGAGGCTCCAGGGTTAACTGACCTCTAGGTAAACAACTGTCTCCATGCATTTCAAGTTAAGAAATGGTTACTCAAGCATATGCTTATGATGCAGGACAAGGCAAATTTCCCAAAGTCGAGGGGAGATCAAGCCCTGCACTGAGTGAAAAAGAGGGTCCTTTGGCAGGGAGTGAAGAAAGAATTCAACACACGCGCCACAGTTAGAGCCAAAAGGGAAGTTTATTAGAAAAGGGGTAAGACTCGACAGACAGAACATGGTCTCTCAGAGGCAGAGAGTGAGAAAGAACAAGAGAAGCTTAGAAAGATAGTGAGTAGGGGCCCAGTGTTTAGGAATTCAGTTTATATAACACTCTTCAGTTCCTCTGAATTATTGTTTAAAAGACTTTGTTAACCCATTTCCTTTGATATGGACATACGGTGAGGAAGAGGAAGGGCATGTAGTGTGTGAAAAGGTAAGAATATGTAGCATGAAAGGCCTACTGGCATTTCCCAGCCTTTAATCCATAGGTTCCCCATGTTTTTAGCCATGGGGAATGACTCTTGATTTCTGTTTCTTGCTCACAATGTGAAGAGTAGGTTGTTAGCTGTCCCAGTAAACACCTTCCTTTGTTCTGAAGGTGTCCTCCTGGCCTGGCTGAGGGCTGATTAGCACATTGCAGTCTTTGAATGTGGCTTGATTAACATTTTAATTCTCTTGCCTCCTCCCTACATTACTACAATTGGAGGCAGGGAAATGGAAAACGAGTCAGTTTGAGATGGGAAATACATTTAAATTGTAATACTATTGAAATATCCAAGAGTAAATAAATAATAAGCAGTGAAGGACAAAGGTAATGGCTGTAGGGAAGACATGACCTTGGAGAGAAAGAATGAGAGCGTGGGAAGCCAAGGAGGAAAGGGAACATCCAGTACAGGGATGGTAAAAGAAATAGAGGACAATAAAAATAAAAGCAACTGCTGGCAAACAGAATAGAAGCCAATGATGAAAGCCTTGGGGATAGGAGAAATCTTTTTTTTTAACACAAATAGAGAGGTCAGAGAATGAGAATCCACAGAAAAGAATAATGAATTTAGCTAAAAAGAGACCACTGTTGACCTTTAAGATAACTAGTTTCAGCTTAGCTGTGGGGAAGGAAATGAGATTGTCAAATATGCTGAATGAGAGTACGGTCAGAGAGATAATGGAATATGTCTCACATTCAAGAGGTCAGGAAGCCCCAGAAGAAACTGTAAGTGATGTGAGGAGTGACTGTCCAGAGACCTGTTACATAACAGGGAAGGAACAATGGGGTGGGAAAAAGAGAGAGGTCTGTGTTAGAAGTAAAGTCCTTCAGGGCTGAATCGGATGGGCGGGGAATTGGGGGAGTTCTGTGAATGAATTTAGCTATACAAAGGGGGATGAGATTCTTAGGAGCTAGGAGGGAAGGTGGCTGTGAAGATACATGGAAGCAGGAATTAGAGTAACTGTAGGAGCTTGACACTTATTAGGAAGTCTGTGAATGTGAGGGTAAGTGCGTGGAGAGGGAACTTGGGGAAAGAAAGTCTACTAGAGAGATTATGAATTTAATAGAAGTCAATAAGAAGTCAGTGAAAGATACCAAACAATAGAAATTCCCAATGACTAACAGAAGTGTAAGCTTTTATAAGAATAGAAAATTAAAGTCTGTCTGAAGCAGTTTACATGACCCTTTGGTGTGACCTCAGGAAGCTCCGTCCTGAATCGTTTTCTGTGATCAGACTGCCATTTCCAGTGTTCTGGAATTCTATGCCATGAGCCATTTATATAATCTAAAGCCAGGAAGATTCTCTGCTGGGAAGATTTTTAGTACGAAATCAACTATTCTCTGCTCCAAGTGAAATATCTAAATTCTTCAAAAAGGCAAATGATTAAATAAGCTTTGGAGAGGAACATTTTGTGAAGCAAGATTAACCATGATGATCTCTTTGTATTATAGGCCTGAAGAAGGAAATGAAAGATGGAAGTAAGGATATGAGTCACTCTGCAACTTGCTAGCTGGCATTTATTTAGTCAGCAGCTCAACAATGTCTTCAGATCCCAGGCTCTTTTGCTCTGTCAGCCCTTATTCCTGTTGACACATGAAGTCAAAATGGCTCCCACAGCTCCCAACATCACAGGTATATTCAAGGGCAGAAAACAAGGGTGCTTAAGGTAAAAGCCTTTATCCTCCTGGGGCTACTCTTTCAGAGAAGAAAGTATATTTCCTAGGAGCTTTGCAGTAGGTGTTGTCAGCGACAAGCTGATAGAGAAGGGAAGATTTTGGTGGTGAGACGCCCATTTGAAAGAACACACGAGGGACTGACATGAGAATGAAACGGCGGGCACCAATGTTATTGCGGGAGCACACTTCTGCTCCATTAGGCAACCGTATGTGCTTCACACATATGTCAGAATACAATAGTGGCATTTTGCCACACATGCAATAAGCTGGTTCATGCTTACATGAGCTGGGCACAGATGCCCTACTACGTTAATGTAACATTCTAAGTCTGGGGTCCTACTCCTAGCTGTAAGCCTGGATCACAGCCAGACCTGAGATCAGTCAGGCCTGGGACCCACACTCCACCCCCACAGAGTAAGGGCACGAGATCTGGCCGGGAGGGTGCTACCTTGAGCCCACAATCCACTTGCCATTCCTGGAGTGGCTTAGCCCTGAGGGGCGTCACCCCCAGGGTACTTTTTACCTGCCATCTCTCAGGGGCATTGTGACAAGGCAACTTGTGCTTGTGCCTGGGTCAATGATAGCCCCCATCACTTCACTACCTGTTCCATGGTTCGGGCCCCTACATGTTTCAGCTTTTGGTAGAGCTGAGGGCTAATGTCCGATAGAACTATTGGTACACAAGTGAAGCGAAACTGTGCCATTGCGTGAGCTGTATCACTACCTGAGGCTGTAACGGCTGATGGCCGGGGACATGGTATATGGTGGCCCCCTGCTGAAGACCCTACTTTCAGAGGTCTTCCCGCAATCCCTGGCCCCATAGGGGGTGATGGCCTATCATACACTCCTGGGCAGCTCGCCAGGGCAGCCACAGTGTTAGACCTTAATACATAGCCCAACTGTTGGTGCAGACATGCACTAGGCCAGTTTCATTCATGAGGACCAAACACACAGAGTGAAGCTGTTTCATACCAAAAGGTTTTTGTAAACAGCTGCAATGCCATGGCAGCCTACGCTGGGGGCTGCCTGTGGCACGAGCCATCTGTGTATCAGGCATACTCATGGATGGGTGCCCGAACCTCTACATAGGGACTAGGTTCGTCTTCCATCTCAGCAGGCTCCACCAGGAGCTCTGCTTGAACTGCACTAGACCCAATAGGGAGTGCAGTTGACCTGGCAGGAAGCTCACACAACTGCGTTCACTGCTCCCAGTATGCCCCCAACTTGGTCAGTGTAGGGGTCTGTGCAATTCCTGTATGGGGAGTCTTCACCCAAGACCTCAGCCACCCTTCCATGGGGCACATGGACTGCACGGTTACGGGATTAGGACCAGTGGTAGCCTCATTGGCCAGAAGGGCTGCATATATGGCAGCCAGTTGTTTCTCTATCAAAGATTATCGTACTTCCATGCCTTTCCATAACTGGGACCAGAAGCCTATTGTCACCTTCCAGGAACTGTGCTTCTGCCACAAGCCCCATCCAAACCCTGCACCATCTACCTATACCATAAGCAGGAATGGGAGGGCTGGATCTACTATGCATAGAGTTTGGGCTTGTGCTACAGCTCGCTTTGTAGCCTTAAAGGCTTGTTCTATTTTGGAGGTCCAATCCCATTGGGCACCCTGTCACATTAGATGGCGCAGGGGTGGCATCAAGGAGGCAAAATGGGGAATGAACACTCTCCAAAACCCCAGCAGTCTCAAACAGGTCGGGGATAGGCCTGTATTTTATCAATCACCGCTTCCGGCAGTACTTTTGTTTTACCCAACTAGACAACTCCCAAGAATGTGACAGAGAACTCAGGTCCCTCATTGACTGCCCAACCCCAGGAGGTAAGAGCTTCTCGCAGGCTGGTTGCTGCTGCTTCTAGCTCTGTAAGAGAATCGGAGATTAGCATATTATCATCAATGTAATGATACAAGTGTACTGCAGGTGGTCGTTTCCACTGAATCTTGAGCCATGAAACCATGGCACAGGGTAGGGCTGTACAGATAGCCCTGGGGAAGGATGAGGCCCTTCCCTGGTGAAGACAAACTTGTATTGACTTTCTGGGGCTATGAAAATAGAGAAAAAGGCATTTACCAAGTCCACCAAATAATGATATCGTCCAGGTTCATGTGACAACCAGTCCATAGTGTCCATGTCATTTGGCTCTGCAACATGCAGGGGCTGCGTCACCTTATTCAGCTAGCTACCCATATAGTCAACAGTCATGCGCCTGGACCCGTCAGGCTTCTTCACTGGCCACATGGGAGATTTACACAGGCTATGAGCAGGACGATTAACACTGGCTTCTTCCATCTCCTTTATGGTGCGTCCTATTTTTTCATTCTAAATCTGGGGTTCTATTCCTAGCCACGAGCCTGGATCACAGCCAGGCCTGGGGCCCACAGATGTCCCCTCAAATCTCATTGACCACACCAATGGATCATATGCCTGGCTACTCTCAGATGTGAGGGAGGCTGACAAAAGGACCCAGAACATTAATGCTTGGCTTAGCCAAAGGTGACCCATGCCTTAGTCCCCCCAACTCAAGCAAAATCAGAGAACAAAGAAAGCAGGGTGATAAAGGTGGGAGAATGGCTGCTGGGTAGGCATTACATTATCTTTACATTTTTAAATATACTTATTCTACTATAGTTGGTTTATCAGTTGTAAATGATCTATTTAATCCCAGGCTATTAAAAATGAGTGAAATGCCAGAATTGAAATGACCTCCTCTTTTTGTCACTTTTCCTCTCCCAACTATTGTTCGTTATATACTTCCTGTATAATCAGATGGGTATTAGGATAAACGAAGGCACTTGGGACTCCTAGAGGCATACAAGAAAAATTTCCTTACTTGAGAGCTTGGTATTAAATTGGCTTTTCACTTTGATAATGGAACTAGATGTGTGGCCTAGTCATGAAGGAAGAACAAGCCTCTGCCCCACAGTTATTTCACTAATATATAAAAGTAACAATATCTTGTAATCAGTAGTGCATGGAACTGAATATTGAGGAAAGTCTAGTATAGAGATTATGTGGCTTTTTTTTCAGCATTCATCACAGGAGTTAATGTAGGACTAGAGTAACTCCATTTTGTTATGTAAACTCCAGATTAAATGAAGAAAAATTCACCGAAAAACAATTAGGGACAACACCCTGCCGTTTGGTCAAAGGCAGTAAGCCCTTAAGGCACCCACACCCTGTTTCCCTTCTTGCGCACAGCCCTCTCTGCACCCGGCCCTTTTTGCACACTGCCCTGCTGCACATGGCACTCTGTGCACACAACCCTCTTGCACATGGTTTTACCCTTTAAATTCGGTCCCAACCCCCCGGTCGAGGCTCCTCTCACCCACTGCTGCGTCAGTGAACGTGTGGGGTCCAAACTCGAGTTTGTCAATAAACTCCCTCTTGTGCTTGCATCAGTGTCAGTTTCCTTCTTGGCTCGTGGAGTTCCAAACCAGGGCATTACAGTTAAATCTGTGAGAAGGTGGAGTTCCCCTTGGGTCCTTGATTTTCTTCTGAATGTCATTAGTAATTTAGGGCCTAAGGCTGTCCAATCCCAAGGAGCAGTGTAAAATGGGGAGATCACCTTTGTTCTAAGTTAGAATGTGAGTGTGGTTTCATCCCGTTGTTCATGTGGCTCCTGCAAACTCTGACCTTATAGACTCTGCTGAGACCACTCAGCCCTTGTGCCTCCTATTCCTCAGCTGACTTCTTAAAATGGGACCTCCTTTCTATCAGGGTCTCCAGGACCTGCCTTGTCTCTCCAGCCATATTAGCTATTCTGGTACTTAACATCTTACTTACCTGTTAGGTCTGCCAGACCCCTCCCAGTTAGCCACACTTCTAGTCTTGCCCTCACCAGACCAAACCTGTCCTAACTCCACTTCACCCTCAAAGAGACAGTTAGTTGGAATGCCAAATGAAAATAATGTAGAGAGGAGCTACATTCAGAGAGTGCAATATGATCATCAGCCTTGCAGCCTGGCCTGGAGGACACCTTCAGAACAAAGGAAGATTTCTACTGGGATTGCTAAGGACCCATTTCCCACACCTGTGGAAGGGGAACAGGAAAAACAAGAGTCTTTAAGTGGTTACTGTAAGGTAAATGCGTGACGCGCCGACAGAAGTTTGAAAAGCAAGCGTTTATTGGGAGAGCGCTCCCGGGCGAGGTTCTCTGGTCCAGAGAGGAGAGGGGCCAAGAAGTCACTCCCTGGGGTGGGAGGGCGTGGCTTTTATGAGTTACGTCGGGGTAGAGGTATAGGGTGGGGAACGTTAATCCTTAATCGAATGCTAATTGAGCCTCAGGATTAGGGTGGTGACAAGGCTTTAGGGTGGGCCCTATTCAGTTCTGGATTCCCAGTATCAAGCTGGGGAGTCTCCAGGCAGGCATCCGGCTGGGCCTTCCCCCGCCGACCTAACAGTTTACCCTACACAAAATAAAATTCCCTGTGGCTAAAACCAGCAGGCCTTTCACGACTATATTCTTTTACCTTTAACACTAAGTACTCTTCCCCTTCCTCACTGTGTGCCCATGTCAAAGGAAATGGTTAAAACAGTCTTTAAAACATAACTCACAGGAATTAAAGAATAATATATAAACTGAATTGCCTGAACACTCAGGGCCTCTCTCATTCTGCTTTTGAGAGGAGACCACACTGTTTGTGGAGTATTACTGTTACCGGAGAGTGCGGTCTTCTCCCAGCATGTCGTCTACATTCTTGATGTCTCGAACAAAGAATTGAGCAAGACACTGAAATACAGTAGAAAAAAATTTTATTAGAAAGGAAAGTACATTTCCAGAAGTGGAAGCGGACCTGAGCAAGAGAAGCATGGCTCCAAAGGCCTGGTAACAACACCTTTGGGGTTTTTATCCCTTTTTGCTGTGGATGGTTACTTTTCTTAGAGGAGCGGGCTTTTTTGATTGACAACTAAGAATGACAAGACTGAGTGATTCATCATTTTGCTTTCTGCGCATGTTTGTTTCAAGAATTCAGTCTGTTATAATATTAATGAACTTCTGAGCATATGCATCACATTATAATGATGGTATAAGGAGACTCAGGTGAGTTGAAGGTCATTGGGGTCTTCATTGCTCAGGTGCTGCAGGTGCAAGTGACTGACTTAAACTAGTACCTAAATCTCTGCCTATTGGTTTGTGTGAGTTAAAAAAATGCCTTCTGGCTTGCTTAATTGTGGGTGAACCCCTTCTAAGATAGGATGACATCAGTGTCTTTGTAGGCAAACCAGAAACCCCCTAACTTTCCTGCCTACCTCTTTTCTAATTGCCATGAACCCCCTTATTATTAGTATGGATGTTGAGGGATGGGAGGTCTCCTCTTCTGTATCTGCTTCCTGCTGAGAAGGGCTGTAGACCCTGCCTACAGGAGTTTCATGGAGCTCTTTCCCTTTCTGCCTCAGGAAGGTGCAGTCTTGGGTTTCCTGCTGAAGTGCCACCTCAGTCCCTAGATAAGGAAAAGAAAATACAAACTCGTTATTTAAATCAGACATCTATTAATTTCTATTATTGATTTGCCTATTAAATGAGTAAAGAGAAACAGGCTTGGTTAATATGTTTCTTAAAGAGTAAAAAGCAAGTCTTTTGGCTTAAAGACTCCTCCCCTCTAGACTCTAAGGGCCCTGCCTGGCCTAACACCATTTCTGCTTAATAATGGGCTGATGACCCTTATCAATAGCTAGAGGATCTGAGTCACCAGGGCAATTATCAAGGTTTGAGGGAGAGAACCTTTTTCCAAAGAAAGGAGGGAAGAACACTTGACTAGGTTTACTAAAAAAGATTAACTCTGCAAAAAATGTCCCATTTCATTTCCTGCTAAAAGATTAAGAATTTTACAAGTGATGTCCCGCTTATTACCCCTTTTTCAATAAACTTTCCTTTTAGCTCTAAGTGTGGCGTTTATGTTGAATTCTTTCTTCACTCCCTGCCAAAGGACCCTCTTCTCTTGTGCAGGGCTTGGTCTCCCTGCCACTAGGGGGAATTTGTACTGTCCTGCATTGATAACATTAATGTGAAAACCTAAAGGAAGTTGTGTGGAGGCAGGGCGGGGTTGTTTTGTAACAGGATGGACAGACTTTCTCTCTAAAGGTCCAGATAGTAAACACCTTAGACTTTGCGAACCACACAGACTGTCACAACTTCTCATCTCTGCCTTTGTAGCAGGAAGCAGCTACAGTTTTATTGGTGTGTCCAATAAAATTTTATTTATGGATGCTGAAATTTGAATTTCATTTCATGTATCACAAAATATTCTTCATTTGGTCTTTTTTCTTCGGTTATTTAAAAATATAAAAACTATTCTTAATAGGTTGTTTAAAAAAAAAAAGACAATGGGCCAATTTGACCCGTGGGGATCATTTGCCACTGCCTGTCTATAAAGCTAAAGGTCAAAAACTGAGGGGAACCAGTGAGAATCATAATGGTCACAGGTTCTTTAGTTTGTTAGTTTAATGAGAAAGCCTGTGATACCTTTAATGAGCTCTACAGAATTATTTATCGAAAGAGCCCTATCTCATGGGTCATTAGATCCTAACTGCTCTATCTAGGAATATGGATCTGAATGCCAGAAAATAGACCAAAAGGACTATATGGGCACCCAAACTCCTGTAGTTCTTTCTTCCTGAATTAACCATGAATGTATGAGAAACTGGCAGATAATAGCTTTCTTTTCTCTAAATGGCCTCATCCAACTTATTGTGGGCTCAAGAAAGACAGTATTTCTGGGTATTCTAGTACCTCAAATACTGGGGAACTGTTCTTAATCTGATCATGCTTTATTGGTTACTTGTGAGTTTGGATTTGATAACATGAGCTAAATTTTTAAACATGGATTTTACTAGGAAAATGCCAAAATTTCATTAACAAGCTTTTTTTGTGTATGATTTTTATGTTCATAGTGATCATCTGGATAACGTTGAGCAGGTGTTTATCCATACATACATTGTTATGCTCATCACTGCCTGCTAGGCTTTTAAAAAAATAAATGTTTGTTTTAGAATAATTTTATATTTACATAAAAGTCACAAAGATAATAGAGAGACTTCCTATGTGACCCTTGCCCAGTTTCCCCCAATGTTAACCTTTACATTACTGTGGTCCAGCTGCCAAAATAAGAAACCAACATTTGTACATTAATGTGTTAGCTGGAGAATTGCTGTTTAAAAATTAATTACTTGCTAGAAATTACTGTTTGGCTATCACTGTAGGAACATAGGCTACTAACTATGGAAACATAACATTCTAACAAGCTTTCTGCTTCTGTACTCCGGCTTGCACACCTGACTAGTGGATTGACAGGTAATGAATAGAAGAAAAATAGACCTTTGTGTTTAGACAGAATGAAGAATGGGATTTTGGGCTTAAAAACCTCTACATTTTGGGGCTGCTCAATTTGGGGTCTGCGTACCCCTGGCAGACCCAGCTGGCTGAATAAAGAGTGTGATTCCTATAACTCACTGAGAGTTCTGGTGGTCTGTGTCTCTTTCGGGGCTGGCAGCCACAACATTAATATTAACCAAACTCTGGACTTCTTTCAATTTCACATGTGCTAGACTTTTGGTAACAAAGTCAGAGTAAGTTGTTGCAACTAATTATCATTGTATAATAAAGCAGGCATAAAAGATTAAGTTATATTAAAAATAGGTTATAATCACAGGATATATCCTTTTAAGTATTCTTTCCTCTTTTCTTAATTATTTTAGTAAATTAATAAGAAAAAAACCCCATCAAGGTTACTTTATCATTAAAATATTCTGATTGGGATCCTTTAACTAGACATTTGAGAGTAATACAGAGTGGAAAATTATGAGGGCAGCTGTTTTATTTTTAAAAGCCACCGAAGACCAAAACCAATGCATCTGTGACTTCCTAATAACACCAATTGTTTTACTTCTGTTAAATCTGTAGCTGCTACAGTTTTTCCATATTTGGAAAATAAAACTAAAAAGAAATCTATTTTGTTTTAAGCTAATTTCTTTTCTTAAACTTTTCCATTAATAAAAACATGTTGCTTATTAATGCTCATCTTACACTCCAATTTATTTTCTGCATTTTGTTGAATCAAGTATCCAATTTTATTACTCCATTAAAAAAAACTTACTAAAGGACTCCGCTCGCCTCCTTTCTGTTCCCTATCTGATGTTTCAATGTTATATATTGGTTCTTTTTCTTTCTAGTTGCAAGGTCCACTTCACCTCAGTTTAGGCTTTATTCTTAGTTTTGTGACCGGAATAACCAGACTCAACCTGAGTGCTCTGATATTAGAGGCAGTTTATTAGCCGGCGGCTGTCCTTCCAAAGGAGCAGCCTCGACCCATTTCAGGTCCACAGTTTTATACCCAAAATTCCATTCATCACTATATCTCAATCACAGTGGATCTATACATCATCTATTCATTACCCGTCACCAAATGGTGGTCTGATATGATATGTAATCGGGGGCACAGAAGCAGAAAACGGAACGTTAAAAGGTCAGATTCCCATGCCATGTTTCCCATAAATTCCTCCTACTCTTTCTTTGGGAATGTGGCTGCTGTGGTGGTTGGCATAGAGGCTTCTAGTCTTAACCCCTTCTTGCATCTTTCTAGGGGCACATCATCACACTTAGAATGGATGGGTGTTGTTTCTTCAATAGTAAAGAACTCCTAAAGAGAACATTCACCACTTATCATTCAGGTAATACAGGGAGCTAAACAAGCTTTTCTTATTCAGTGATCACTGGGTTAGAAGTAGTCCTTTCAAGCAAAACAGATTGAAATGCTCTGTGAAGCATTAAGGCCAGAAACCCATGTGCACTGTATGTATTTGACCTGATGATGGGTTTTATATTAGTCAACTTTAAATTATCTGTGTGGATGGGGGACACAGGACATTATCATGGATACGTGACATCTTACAACTTTCTAATTAAGAAAGTGATACTGGCAATTTGTATATGCTGAAGAGAAGCCATAAAGTGCTTCCTTTATGTGAAGAGGTATATTTGCATGTATGGGGGAAAAATGTATATGGGGTTTTGTACTATCCTAGGTTTCAGGCATCTACTGGGGGCGGAGGAGTCTTAGAATATATCACTTGTGGATAAGGGGGGCCATTGTACTTTCTATAGACTGTGTCTTTCCAAGATTTATATATTGAGACTTAACTCCCAATACAATGGTATTTAGAAATGGAGCCTTGGGGAGGTGATGAGGTCATGATGGTGGAGCCCTTATAAATAGGATTAGTGCCCTTAAAAGAGACCTCAGGAAGCTCCTTCACTCTTCTGCCATGGGAGGACACACATGAACCAGAGAGTAGGTTCTCATTAGACACGGAATCTGGTAGCACCTTGATCTTGGGCTTCTCAGCTTCCATAACTGTGAGAAATAAATTTCTATTTATTAGCCATTGAGTCTCTGGTATTTTGTTATAGCATCCTGAAAGGTTTAAGATAAAACTTATGCCAAGGCCTTTAAGAAACTGAAGTTCAACAGGAAAGACTATCTGTGATAAAAGATAAATAATGGCAATAGTGCCCAGAAAAAAATAAAGAATTAAAAGATTTTAGGTAAAACTTCAAAAAAACATTTGACATGATAGTATCGCTAAAAGTGTAGAAAACAAGTATTTTCATAGTTTACTAGTGGGTGTAAATTAATTAGTTACCAGTCAGATGGCATGTTAAGTGGGTAACTGAAGGAAGTTTCCTGAAAGGATTATTCAGAGAAATGTACTTAGGGTAGGGTTGAGGGAATTTGCCAGCTTCCCAAGGATGGTGAAGCACCCAAGGATAAGCAGCTGCAGGAAGTGGTAACCACCACCTGAAGGGTAAGGGAAGGGAGCCTTTGCTGTAGGGTGGAGGGAGTGGTAGCCTCTGGGGAGGAGGTGCCTGACTGAATTCTGGTAGAGGAAGTAGCCACTGCCCAACACAGGCCTGGGGTTTCTTCCTCCTACCCTGCCATTTGGTGCTGTAATGCCCTGGTTTGGAACTCCACAAGCCAAGAAGGAAACTGACACCGATGTAAGCACAAGAGGGAGTTTATTGACAAACTCGAGTTTGGACCCCACTCGTTCACTGATGCAGCAGTGGGTGAGAGGAGCCTCGACCGGGGGATTGGGACTGAATTTAAAGGGTAAACCTGCAAGCCTGCCTCGGCGTTGCTTGACTGGAGGGTTAGGGTTGACCTTTAAGGAGATTGGGTAATAGGTTATTAAGGCCGCCCGCAAGAGGGCTGTGCGCAATAAGGGCCAGGTGCAGAGAGGGCTTACTGATTAATAACTTTGGTCGGCTTGACCAGATGGCAGGGTGTTGTCCCTATTGTTGTTTTTTGGGGAATTTTTCTTCATTTAATCTGGAGTCTACATAGCAAAATAGAGTTACTCTAGTCCTTCAGTGCCTGTGTTTCTCATAAGGAACCCAATTGGAAGTCAGTAGACAAAGACACTGGCTGATACAGTTCTATAGAGGTCAGCCTCCTGGGGCACAGGGCAGAGTCAAGAAAGATACTGGCTATCTAGAGGGGCACACAGACAGTCCAACACAGAGACAAGATAGCATTATCAGTTTTAAATAAGCATCCTTGGATCTAGCAAATCCACTGCCACGAATTCATTCACCCTGCAGAGAAACTCAAATGTACATAAAGTTGGAAAATAAAATTAGAAGTATTTTTGTATTTATTGAGAGCTTACTATGTATGAGGCACCATTCAAGGCACTTTACACTTAACGTTCACAAGGACCCTATGAGTTTGGCACTATTACTATTGCCATCTTATGCTTAAGGAAATTGAGTTGGTAGAGGAAAGACAGAGTCACAGAGTTAATAAGTGACAGCTCAGGATTTTAATTCAGTCAGCCAGACTCCAGCTATAAGGATATTCATAGCAGCATTATTAGTAAAAACAAAAGATTGAATATAAACCTTGATTTGGAATCAGGGTAAATTAATTACAATACACCTACACAAAGAAATACAGTGCAAGTTAAAAAAAGAATGGAATAGGTCTCTGTGTTCTGATATGGAAAGGTCTCTAAGATATACACTGGGGGAGAAAGCAAAGGTGCAGAACACTGTGTTCTATCCACCCATCTGTACCAGAAAATAAAAGGTGGAAAATAAAAGGTACACGAGACGCTGAACTGTGGTCATCTCTGGGTGGAAGGACTGGTAATCCAGGGAGAATTTTTCAGTATATTCCCTTTAGTCATGTTTTAATATTTTAATGTATATATTATTTTTAAATAAATACATGCAATTAAATAGTCGTACATACACATGCAATTAATCACACATTCACATGCAGACATGTAAAGTACACACAAAGAACAATAACAGTTAATATTTATAGAGCACTAGTCTAAATGTTTTACATGTATTCTAAATATTCAAAGGAATCCTATTAAGTGTCTACTATTCTTGCCCTCATTTTTAAATGGAGGAATTAGGACATAAAAAATGGAGTAATTTATTCAAGGTCACCCAGTGCAGCAGAGCTAGTGTTTGAACAGTCTTATCTCGAGAGCCAGTGCTCAGAACTTTCTCTCAATTTATGATTATTGTCGTTCTGATAATTTGGCCAAAAGCTGTATTAACTTTTTTCAACAGTTACATTGTAAAGTTGTAGACTTGATTAATCATTTTCATGCATAATCAATCAACATTTCTGAGTTTTTTGTTTGTTTTGTTTTATTTTATGAATTCATATCAACCTTGGTCTCCCCCTTTCTATATTTGTATATATTTTTTTAACCCAAGAACATCTCTTTACATTTACTTTAGTTAAAATGTCAACCTGTTGGTTTGGGATTGAGTTACCAGCCTATGGAGATAATTGTGACTCTTTAGTTAAGTCATTGCCTTAACCATTCCTCTTAGTTTGGGGTAATTTAAATCTGATAAGCACACTTTCTACGCCAACATGCCAATTGCTGATGAAGCTGCCAAACAGGACAAGTTGTAAGATGCCACCCGACCAGTTGACTGTGATGTATTAATTCATCAACACTGTTCAGATGGTCCAAACTGCTGATTCATCTGTCACCATTTCTTTATTTTGTCCCCAAGGACGTGATAGGTTTTGCTCTTCATTTTCCTGGAATTGATTGTTTTATTCCTGATTTACCACCATAACTGTGAGGCAGGTCAGGTAGTACAGGGACACCCCTTCTCCCTCCAGGATATGGCTCCAGAAATTTCCTTTCTTCAGACTCCGCCCCCCACCTGTTTTAATCTTGGCAACGGGGAGATAAGCCAAAACCAGTCTTTTCCAGCCTTGATGCCATCTATGGCCAAGGCATTTGGCTAATTATATCATAATCTCATCTACATTGTAAATACTGCAGCTCCTATCATGCACCTGACAACATGACAGTTGTGAAAACACCACACAAGGAAGAAAAAGCAGGAAACAGCTCCCTGGGAGGAGACAATAAAGCTAAGTTAGCACCATATTTTCTTGAGCTTGACCTCCAGGGAGAACAAAAAGTTCATAAGCAGCCATCATGGCCTGACTCTCACATTCTCCCTCGAGTAAGCCTGCATTGCCACCCTTGAGTGTGTACTTTCTCTTTAATAAACCTTGTAATTTCCTGCATGCTGTTCCTATTACCCTTGAATTCTTTCTAACTGGAGCCTCTACCTTTCTGGCAACAACTGTTCCTCACTCTCCTACCCTTCATTTTTTATGAGAGACTGAATTGAAAGACCTTGGTACAGAAAATATAATAGGATTTCTATTATCATCTCATTCTTACATACATAATCTTTGCAAACTATTTTTATTGTATATGTAACCACATGCAAACTTCATTTTTTTAATTTAGCTTTTTTCTCTGATTCAAGCTAGTTTTGCCCAGTTAATAGCATTATGACTCACTTGCTTTTTTTTCTACCCTTATCCTCTGTGTGCCTACTCTTTTAATCATTAAGCCTTAGGACATAAGATTAACTGAGCCTCAGGTCTATAGGTCTATAATCATGAGGATGATAGGTTTCTGTTGGACTGTAGACTAAGGACAATATCTTGGCTTTAGATATGTGTCAGCCCCACGCCCATTGAGGCAGAACAAAAACCCTACTCATAACGGGACCAAGCCACAGGACCAGATGGGATGGCACCATGGCCGATTCCAGAACCAGACACAATGATCAATTACCTCATCCCCCTCCAATTCTCCCATCAGTAGCACCCATGACCTCAACTCTTTTAAGTTTCTATGACTACTGATTTTTCCCTATATAATCTGTACTTCTGAGACACCCGGGAAGCCAGGCCTTTGAGTGATAGCTTTCCTGTGTCTCTCACACTTGCAACTTTCTAATAAATCTATTTTGTTTGCTGCAAAACCTACATGTATCTCTTTGGCTTAGACCCACCAGGCAGGTGGACCCCTTTTGTATCCCGATAACTTATAGTGCTGTTTGTTCACAGTTTTATCAACAATTTAAATTTCAAATTTACTAGTCTTTATTTTGAGAATTAAACTTTCTCCTCTTTTTAACTTTTTGCCAAAATTTGAGATTTTTTCCCACTAGCTTTTTGGTTTCTTCTTTTGTGTCCTACGATTTCTCAAAGAGTAATTATAATGACTCAGAGCACATGTACTAATTCCTACATTATCCCAAAGATGTATTTTGGCTACTTCTAGAGATTTAAATTCATTTAAAACATTTGCATTATTATCTGATGCTCTTGCACACTCTTTTATTGGGCTTAATTTTTTTCTTTAGAAAAACTTTGCAGATTACTAAACATTGCTTTACAAAGAAGATGAAAAATAATTTTTTCCCTTGCTCATTGTTATGTAGTAGTATTTATGCTAACTCCATCAAAGCAGCAGAGAATGCTGCTTTTCCTTTTTCTTTTTCAATTCAAATGTACTTTTAAAAGCCCTTTCTCTCACAATGGGGTGAGGGGACTAGAGAAAGTTCTTTTCTTACCTCTGCCTTTGCTCCTCTCCTAGAGGATGCAGGCACCACTAATGTGACTAGATTTAACATTTAGTGAGCTGGAGAGGTCACTGCAGTTGCTTTTCTCTTCCTCTTCTAGTTTAGTTGGTACCTCCTGTGCAGGTCAGCCATTCACTCTTTTTCTTTAATCTATTTACATAAACCTCAGGCATCCTTGATTCCTGCTTGGCAGAAAGACTTCTGTCCTGAGCCAAGTTTATAAATTGTGTTCTGCAGCCAAGTTTATATATCAGCCTTGAGAACCCTACAGCAGCAGAGATGACTGGGCTGAGGTGGGGTTGAGGTAATTTGGAGTCCTCAGCCCAGGGCTTCATAAATGTGCACCTGCGCAGTCTCTCAGGAAGGCCTGTGCTTGGTTTACTGTTCTACTGTCACCATCTCAACATTATTAATACATTTTTAAAAAGTAGACTTGCATTTTGCACTTGGTGCCACAAATCATGCAGCTGGTCCTAATAACTAACTGCACAGTTCTACCATTATTCAAAACAAAACCTTCAGCTTTTAAGGGAGAGGATAGACTCTGCTCCAGGTTTCAGGTCTTCCCCTGATGCTCCTGTCATCTGAGGGCATCGGCCTTAGCTCTTTCATAAGCCTGTTGGCTTGTCCACTAGAGCTCCCTTTCCTTTTTCACTCAGGTAGGAAAAATATGATTCTTTCACACATTCGTATCAAAAGTATTTATCAAGTCTCTTGCAAGAAGACAGCTTTCTTGGAATGGTAGGAATTAACTTAGATTGACTCCTCTCAATTTCTCTTTAGTTTGAGAATATCACCTGTCTAAAGTAAAGGTCAGAAAAAAATGGTCCTTGGCCTAAATTTGGCCCATAGGCTGGTTTTGTCCTGACTGAGGACTAAGAATGAATTTTATATTGTTTTAAGGATTACAAAAACAAAGAATATGTAATAGAGATAGCCTACTACAATATTAACGGTCTGGCCCAGTACGGAAAAGTTTCCCAGCCCTTAATATAGAGAACAGTAACAATCTGCCTTCTCCCCACTAAAGTCATAAAAAAAATTACTCTAAGCAAAAAGAACTTGTGGTCTACAATGTCAACCAGGTTCTTAATCCTGTATTCCTTCTGTTCCTTTCTTACTCTTCACAATAGGAATTTCAAACCATTCCTCCTATGCATAAGGCATTCCCTTGAGCTCTGTGCTCTTGGTGAACCCACAGACCTGTCCAAGGAAGGCAGTCCCAAGCACTGCACTTCCCGGTAAAATGTCTGTGATTTGTGCCATTTACCAGAAGCCACCCCTGCTGTCCAACCAGGGGGCCAGATAGCTAAATAAAAAGAGAGGATACAGAGAAACACTTCCCAGTTGGGCGCTTGTTGGAGGCAGACCCACCACACCAGATGCTCTCTGTTCTGGGTACAAGTGCTCAGGTGAACTCAGAAAAGAGGAGCTTCAAAACTTTGTGTAATTCATCCAACCCGTTGAGGCCTGTTGTTAATCTGTTTCAGAAGGACCTGGACCCAGCATGACTGGTCAACTGCTGAGCTGATCTCCTGTGTGCTTTCTGGGCCTTGAGCCTCCAGGCCACAGTCTCACAGGTGTCTCTTGCAATCTGCTGCAGCTTAGGTACATGCACTTTTTGATGCAATTGCCAAGCCCTATACCGCTTCTCTTATCTCGTAGATGGCCTTGCCCCTTTGCCTCCCTAAGGCTTTGCTAAACTTCTTTTGGGTTTCCTTTGGCCACAAAGGGACCTGTCTCAAGGGCCTGTCAAAGGCAAGGGGAGGTGCAGGCAACCAGGTGCAGGCAGTGAGTGATGTGTTGTCTGTAACTATTTAAAATAAAACCGCTTAGTTGGTCTGCTTTTCCCCATCTTTATATACGTCATACAAAGGCAATTCTAAACAATGTCAAATAAAATATTCCTTCCTGAAAACAATCATTGGTCTGTTTTAATTACTGCAATGGTTATTGTCGAGTGTTTAGAATGTGTGTATATGCTTGAAATAAGCACATTTTGATTACTTCTCCTTTAATAAACATGTATTCCACATGGGAGGTAATTCACAAAACTCCCAATTACACAGTTGGCATCCAACATACCCAGTTGTTGGTTTGGAGAGTCCTGTTCTAACAAAACCACTTGAGGTCACCCTGGGTACTGTTCTTGTCTCCAGTCCCCAGGGTATTATATTTTTGCTTTTAAACATTAGATTTGAATGGCGATTGTGAAGGTGGAAAAATTAACCTGACATTCTTTAATTCTGTCATCCTATATGTGACCACTTGAAATTTTTATTTGTGTTTAAAATTTAAAACAGTGATATTTTGTTTGGTAAGTAGAAATGCTAGTTCATACTTGAAATATTTTACTGAATTTGAGTAAAATTCTAAAACTGACATTTCTTTTTTCAATTAACTGTCTAAAACTGGAGAATGACTCAGAAACATCTATATCTGTGGTACAATTTAGTATTTTTTTCTAAATTACATCTTTTGCATGCAACTCAAAAATATACACTTTTCCCTTTTTTGTATTATACATTTTTTATATAAAAATTTTTATTTGCATATGTACAAAGTTCAATAACAGCAAATTTTCACTTTCTGCATTTACTTTCTGGTTTTTTATTTACTTTGTTTTGTGATTACTGTAAATAATGTGTTACAAATTATCCACTCTAAGTAAACTGTGATACAGCCAGATGATGGAATATTATTCAGCACTGAATGAGTGATCAAACCATGCAAAGACATAAAGTGAACATTAAATGCATATTACTAAGTGAAAGAAACCAATCTGAAAAGACTCCAAATATATGACATCTGCAAAAGGCAAAACTTCAGAGACAGTAAAAAGGTCAGCAGTTAATAGGAGTTTGGGGAGAGAGGGATAAATAGTTGGAGCACAGAGGACTTTTAGGGCAGTCAAAATACTCTATATGATACTGTAATGATGTACACGTCATTATACATTTGTCCAAACCCATGGAATGTGCAAACACCAAGAGTGAATTCTAATATAAACTGTGAACTTTGGGTGACAAAGATGTGTCAATGTGGGTGCATCAATTGTAACAAATATACCACTCAGGTGGGGGATATTGATAATTGAAGAAGCTGTGCCTGGGGTGTGGGGGGAGGAGGTACATGAGAAATCTTTGTACCTTCAGCTCAATTTTGCTGTGAATCTAAAACGGCCCTAAAAACAATAGTCTTAAAAACAAACAAACAAACAAACAAACAAGGTCCACTCTAGGTGTCTAGGTGTCCCTGTTTTTAGCTTCTGCTCTCCCATTTTCCCAGATGCCACCCTTGTTCCCCAGCCTCATCTGCCTCTCCCTCACTATCTGCGACCTTTCCCTATCTCTGGTTCCATCCCAGTAACATTTAAACATTACTCAAGCATTTTACTATCTTGATCTTCCCTTCACTGCCAGATTTCTTTAACGAGCGTTCTGCACTTGCTGGCCCACAGGTTCACCTGCTATTCTAAGCTCAGTCCACTGCTATGTGATTTTGGAACCCACCATGTCACTGAAACTTCTCTTACCAAGCCCCAAGGTAATTTGTTACTAAGTTAAAAGTCACTTTTGAAAATAGCAGGTTATTGAAAAGGTGGTTCTGTTCAACATGGTTTTGTTATAACATTGATGAGATGGGCAGGGACTTAACTCATTTATATCAATTAGCCTATGGTAAAATTGTTTTTGTGATACATCATTTTGCTTAAAATTGCAGAACCTATCAACATTGTTAAGTGAGGACTTACTATATCTTTTAAATTCTTTAACTTGGGTAGTCGATTCGTGTTTAGTCCTTAAAATTCTCCTCCAAGTTGCCACACTGTCCTAGTTTCTCCTGCCTTTTGAGTTGCTGTCTCCCAGCACCCCCTGCTAGAACTTTTTTCTCTGCCCATCTCAGATGTCCTCAGGGTTATGTTCTGAGCTCCCTTATCGTCTTCTCCATGATCTCTCTGAATGATCTTACCTTTGGAGTAAGGACACCTAGGCTTGAAGAAGTAAAGCAATCTGTTCAAGGTTACACTGTATGATAGCATCAGAGCGAGAATCTGTTTAATCCAAGTCAATTGTGCGCTAGACAAAGTGGTGGGCAGTGGGAATGCAGATTTGAATAAGATACTATCCCTCCCCCTCCAAGTTTGGGAACCTGCACACCCCTATAGTTCTTCCCTTTTCTCCAATTTTTTTTTAGCTCCTGCCTGTCCAGCTTCTACTTATTTATTCTTCAGGTGTCAGTTTAGATGTCACTTCCTCTGGGAAGCTTTTTCTGACTTTTAAGGCTGCCTGGGCTCTTTCCCCCTCCTGTGAGCTTCATGTCTTATCTACCCTCTTTTCACATTGCCTTGTAATTAATTGCTTTTCTCCACTGGGCCTCCATTTCTTTTAACATAAAATCTTTCCTCTGCTTGAGCTAAGATAAGAGCAGAGCAAGCCGTGCTACTAATATCCATACCAACTCTTCCATTTTTCCAACAAGGCCAGCTGCCAGGGCCGCAGACTTAGGTTCATTGAGGCCAACAGGTCTGTGTCTGCAGCACCATCATGTCCCTAATACTCAGCATGCAATACAAGGCACGTGGTATTTACTCAGAAATTGTTTTATTTCAGAGTAGGAATGAACAAACTTATGAATGAATCACTTGAATAAATGTTGGAGTAGAACTTTGATAAAAATCCCAGGCAGAGAAAAGGTAATAGAGTAGGAGTAATTTCTGATTTAGCTGTCCTGTATTTCTTTTTTATAAAAAAAGCAAACATATACACACATATATTCTTCATATATTCTTTCTTTCTTTATTAAAGGTAGAATGCTATACATACTTTCTCACTTCACCAATCAAGTGAATCTAAACTTCACTTAATATAGTCCCTATGTGGGGAAATAGAATCTATTTTTCTTTGTTATTAAAATTCTGAAGAATATTACTTTGCATAGACATTAATGAAAGTCTAGTTTGCTCAAAAGGTGAGGAAATCAATACAGTATATAGGTTGTTAGATAAACTAGTTTTTCAAAGTCAAGTTATGTGTTTAATTAGATTAGTACCATTGCCACCTAGTGGGCAGTAAAAAATTCTTTCTGGAACTACAAGCTATAAATGTTGTTTGGTAAATTATTGTAAATAAGGTTATTAACATTCTGAAAATGAATCCAAACAGGCTATTTCAGGAAGAATTCTGTTGACCTGGTATTTATTGCAACTTAGGAGATCTGACCGACCGTTTATCGTGAAGTGAGATTTTCAATAAGAAAAGTCCAAGATTTCTTTGAACTTTTTTTGTCCTTAGAAAACATCTCACTAAGAGTATATGAACTGAGTACTGTGCTCAAAATGTAGTTGAATTATTTTTTTTTCTCTATTTGGTTAAATTATCAACTAGATACACAGTTAGGATTGATTTAGGATTTGTGTTTCTCCATTTCCATTAATTTTTTTCCAACACTTCATTATAAAATTTTCAAACATAAAGCTGAAAACCTCTTACAATGAACACCTGTATACCTACTACCTAGATTCTATCATTAACATTTTACTATATTTCTTTATCACATTCATCTAAACATCTCTGTATCCATCCATTTGTTGAAATATTTCAAAATAAACTGCAGATTAGGACATTTTCCTCTAAATACTTCAATATCTATATCATTAATAGTTTTTGATTTAATTTTTTTGCAACTATAAAACATTTACAGAATTCAAAAGTAAAAAAAGTATACTCTCAAAAATCTCACTCTTATCTTGTCCTCACTTCCACAAGTAACCATTTTCATTTTCATTAATTTCTGATTTAGCCTTTCTGTATTTCTTTTTTTATAAAAAAAGCAAACATATTCACACATATATGCTTTCTTTCTTTCTTTCTTTCTTTCTTTCTTTCTTTCTTTCTTTCTTTCTTTCTTTCTTTCTTTCTTTTTTTCTTTCTTTTAAAGGTAGAATGCTATATGTGCTCTCACTCCACTCTTCACCTCATCTCCTGTGGATGTGCAATTAGATTGTTTCCAATATTTAGTATTATAAATAATGCCATAGTGAAAAGCTCTAAGTATATGTTATTTGAAATTTGTTGTGGTATACCATCAGAGTAAGTTCCCAGAAGTGGACTTGCTGAGTCCAAAGTCAATGTGTAGGCCGCAACTACATAGCCTAAGCAAAACCTTTCTAAAGGTCCACATACAGCCCACAGACCACTATCTATACCATCCTCAATCATTTAGATAATTCTGCACCACAGTCATCTCTGGAAAATAGCTGATTGGATCATTTTCAGTGTCATTTGAGTCAGAAATTCCAAAACCTCTATTGATGATGCACTTCATTATCTCACATCTCTTAGCTGTTGGTACTACATCATCAAACAAATGCTTGTCAAAGATAAATTGGTGCAAATATTTGTGGTTGCCAAGGTTTTTATGTCCAAACATTTTCCAGTATTTCCACCTCCTCATCCCTCATTTAATTTTTTCTAAATTAATACTTAAAAAATTTTATTATTGAAAGTTTCAAATCTATATAGAAGTGGAAGGACTAGAATAATGAATTTTTATGTGTTAATATATACACTAACTTCAACAGTTATCAACACAAGGCTAATCCTGTTTTATTTATACCAATGGCTCTCAGCTGGGAGTGATTTTGCCCTGCAGGGGTATGTTATCGTCTGTAGACATCACAACTGGAGGGTGCTCCTGGTAGCTAGTGATGCTGAAGAGGCCAGGGATGCTGCCAAACAGCACACAACACAAAGGATAGTGCCCCCCAGCTCTCAACAGTTATCCAGCTTAAACATCAATAGTGCCCATGTAGGTAGGGGAAGCCTGATTTATTTATACCTTTGCCCTTCCTTCCCACAATGATTATTTCAAAGCAAATATCAGATATATCATTTCATTTGTAAATACTATTTACAGATAAAACAATTACAGTAAAAAGCACAATACCATTATTTATTTTTTAGGCAAGGCTACTCTTGGTTGACCTCACAGATTGCAAGGACCTTATTGTCAGCTTACAATCCTTTAATTTTTTATTTTTATTTTTTACACCTACAGCACCTGGTCTTCCTACGTAGTCTCCCATACAAGTACTAACCAGGCCTGATGCTGCTTAGCTTCACGAGATCAGCCAGGATTGGGCTCGTTCAGGGTAGCATGGCCATAAACTCAAATACCATTATTATACCTAATTTCTTAACATCATAAAATATCCAGGATTCAGATTTTCTTTCTTTATTTTTTTCAACAGTTGGTTAGTTGAAATTTCAAATAAATTCATACAGCGCATTTATTATTTTGTTATATGTTCCTTTATGGATTCTAAGAATCCTCCTTTCTGCTTTTGTTTTCATCTTGCCACTTAGTTGTTGAAGAAACCAGGCTATTTGTCCTGTAGAATTTCCTATACTTTGGATTTTGCTGATGGCATCTTCCTGGTGTTTACCATATTTCTCTGTCCTTGGTATCTTCTTAAACTGGCAACAGATTTTCAATTCAGTTTCACTTTTTGGGCAAGAATACTTCATAAGTGGTACATTTATCTTTAAAGAGGTATCCAGGAAAAAGCCAGTAAATCTTTGTTTCAAAATATAATTTTGATGATTTGGAAAATAAATTCTGAACATTTCCCCCCTTAAATATTTTAATTTAATTTTTAATTGAGGTGTAATTGATATATAACATTATAGTAGTTCAAGAGTACAACATGTGATTGAATATTTCTATATATTGAATATTTGTATATATTGTGAAGCAATCACCACAATCTGGTAAACATCAGTCGCTAAGTGTAGCCACAAAATTTTTTCCTTGTGATAACTTTTAATATTTACGCTCTTAGCAAATTTCAAATATGCACTACAGTATTATTAACTATAGTCATCATGCTGTTCATTATGTTTCTATGACTTATTCATTTCATAACTGGAAATTTGTACCTTTGACTCCCTTCACTCATTTTGCCCACTCCCCATTCTCTCACTTCTGGCAACCACCAATCTGTTCCCTGTATCTATGAGCCTGGGGTTATTTGTTTGTTGGTTTGGTTTTCTTTGTTTTAAATTCCACACATAAAAGACATCTACAGTATTTTTCTTTGTCTGACTTACTTCACTCAGCAGTATCATATGTATGTGATACACACACACACACACACACACACACACACACACATCACATTTTCTTTATCCATTCATCTGTTGATAGACACTTAATTTCCATATCTTGGCTTTGTAAATAATGTTGCAATGAACACTGGGGTGCAGATATCTTGACATTCTCATATAAGAACATATAGGAGTCTTTTTTTTTTAATTATTAAATTTTTTAAAATAAAATTTTTAAAATTAAGTTTATAGGGGTAACATTGGTTAATACAATTATATTTTCAGGTGTACATTATAATTAGACATCTGTATGTTCTATTGTGTGTTTACCACCCAAATTCTAGTTTCCTTCAGCTACCATATATTTGATCCTCTTTACTCACTTCACCCTTCCCATAGCCCCCTATATTTGATCTCCTATACCTGGTCTACCTCCCCACTCCTCTCCCACCCCGTGCCCTCTGGTAACCACTAGTCTATAGTCCATGTTCATCATCTCTGTTTGTTTGTCCTCTTCCTTTGTTGCTTTTAGGTTTATATCCAACGTATATGTGATAGCATGTGATTTTCAACTTTGGCTTATATAGCTTAGCATGATTATCCCGAAGTCCATCCATGTCATCATAAATGGCAGTATTTCATCTTTTCTTGTGGCTGAGTATATTCCATCATATATATGTACCAAAGTGTCTTTAGCCAATCATCTATCGCAGGACACTTCACTTGCTTCCATGTCCTGGCCACTGTGAATAATGCTGCTATGAACATCGGTGTGCAAATATCTTTATAATATGAGTTTTCAAGTCTTTGGGGTAAATACCCAGTAGAGAGATTGCTAAGTCATATAGTAGATCGATTCTTAGTTTTTTGAGGAACCTTCATACTGTTTTCCATGGTGTCTGTACCAATTTGCAGTCCCACCAGCAGTGGATGAGGGTTCCTACTTCTCCACATCCTCTCCAGCATTTGTTATTACTTGTCCTATTGATTATAGCTATTCTAACAGGTGTGAGGTGGTATCTCATTGTGGTTTTGATTTGCATTTTCCTAATAGCTAGCGATGTTGAGCATCTTTTCATACATTTGTTGGCCATTTGTATATCCTCTAGGGAGAAGTGCCTCTTCAGGTCCTCTGCTCTATTTTTGATTGTTATTGAGTTTAATGAGTTCCTTGTATATTCTGGATATTAAGCCCTTATCAGAGGCGTTGCTTGCACATATATTTTCCCATTCACATGGTTGCTTCTTTACCTTGTTTCTTTGGCTGAGCAGAAGCATTTAGTTTGATTTATTTTAACTTTTACTTCCCTTGCCTTTGAGGTAAAATTTAAAAAATCTAAATTCCTTGAGTTTAGTTCCTATGTTTTCTTCTATGCATTTTATTGTTTCAGATTTTATATTCAGGTACTTAATTCATTTTGAGCTAATTTTGGTATGTCTTGATAGACAACAGTCTAATTTCATTGTTTTGCAGGTGGCTTTTCAGTTTTCCCACACTATTTATTGAAGAGGCTTTTCTTTCTCCACTGTATGTTTTTGGCATTTCTGTCAAAAATTATTTGCCCATATAAATATGGGTTTACTTTTGAACTCTCAATTCTGTTCCACTGGTCCGTGTGTCTGTTTTGCTGCCAATCCCATGCTGTTTTGATTACTGTTGCTTTGTAGTATAACTTGAAGTCAGGCAGAGTGATGCCACCAGCCTCGTTCTCTTTTCTCAGAATGGCTTTGGCAATTCTGTGTCCTTTGTGCTTCCATACAAATCTGATTATTTTTCTGTTCCATTTCTTTAAAAACTGCTGATGGGATTTTGATGGGGATTACATTAAATCTGCATAGTGCTTTAGGTAATATGGTCATTTTAACTATGTTGATTCTTCCAATCCAAGAACATGGACTATCTTTCCATTTCTTTGTACATTCTTCAATTTTTTAATAGGGTCTTATAGTTTTCATTATGTAGGTCCTTCGCATGTTTTGTTAAATTTATTCCTAGGTATTTTATTCTTTTTGGTGCAATTGCAAAAGGAATTATTTTTTCCACTTCTTTTTCTGACACCTCATTATTACAGTACAGGAATGCTATGGACTTTTGAACATTGATTTTGTATCCAGAAACTTTACTGTACTTAATTATTGTTTCTAGTGGTGTTCTTGTGCAGTCTTTAGAGTTTTCTATGTAGAGAATTATGTCTTCTGCAAAAATTGACAGTTAGACTTTTTTGTTTCCTGTTTGGATGCCTTTTATTTCTTTCTCTTGCCTGATTGCACTCACTAGGACCTCCAAAGTTATATTGGATAACAGTGGCGATAGTGGACAGACTTGCCTTGTTCCTGATCTTAGGGGAAAGGTTTTTAGTGTTTCATCATTAAATATAATGTTGGCTGAGGGTTTGTCATAGATGGCCTTTATTATGTTAAGATACTTTCCTTCTATATCAATTTTGTTAAGCGTTTGGATCATAAATGCTGTATCTTGTCGAAGGCTTTTTCTGCATCTATTGAGATGATCATATGATTCTTACTTTTCAATTTGTTTATGTGGTGTATCACATTAACTAATTTGTATATGTTGAACCATCCCTGTGCCCCTGGGGTGAAGCCCACTTGATCATGGTGTATGATCTTTTAAATATGTTTCTGTACTTGGTTCGCTGGTCTCTTATATAGGGTTTTTAACGTCTGTTTTCATGAGAGATATTCGTCTGTAGTGTTCTTTTTTTGTGTGTTGTCTTTACCAGGTTTTGGTATCAGAATAATATTGGCCTTATAAAATGAGTTGGGAAGTACTGCCTCCTCTTCAATTTTTTGGAAGAGTTTGAGGAGAATAGGTATTAAATCTTCTTTGAATGTTTGGTAGAATTCACTGGTGAAGTCATCTGGTCCTGGACTTTTGCTTTTTGGTAGGTTTTTGATGATTGTTTCAATTTCCATTCTGCTGATCAGTCTTTTTAGATTTTCCAGTTCTTCTTAAATCAGTTAAGGAAGGTTGTATTTCTCTAAGTACTGGTCCACTTCTCCTAGGTTATTAAATTTGGTGTTACATATTTTTCCATAGTATCCTATATCATCCTTTGTATTTCTGAGGTGTCTGTTGTAATTCCCCCTCTTTCATCGCTAACTTTTATTTTTGTGTCCTTCTTTTTTCTTTAGTGATTCTAGCCAGGGGTTTGTCAATTTTATTAACCTTCTCAAAAATCCAGCTCTTTGTTGCATTTATTTTTTCTATTTTTTCTGTTAATTTCAATTTCATTTATTTCTGCTCTAATTTTGATTGTTTCTCTCTGTCTGCTGACTTAAGGCTTCATTTATTCTTCCTTTTCTATTTTTTTCAGATGAAGTGTTAGGTTGCTTATTTGGGCTCATTCTTGTTTTGGGAAGTAAGCCTGTAGTGATATGACCTTTCCTCTATGACTGCTTTTGCTGTGTCCAAAAGTTTTGCTATGTTGTACTATCATTATCATTCATGTCAATGTATCTCTTGATCTCTCTTTTTATTACTGACCCTGTTATTCTTCAGTAACATGTTGTTTAATCTCTATGTATTTGGGGTTCTTCCTAATTTCTTTTGCAGTTGATCTCTAGCTTCAAAGTATTATGATCAAAGAATATGTTTGGTATGATTTCAACCCTCTTATATTTGTTGAGGCTATCTCTGTGTACCAGTATGTGGTGGATTCTTGAGAACGTTCCATGTGCACTAGAGAAGAATATATAAGCAGCTGTTTTGGGATGAAAGCCTCTGTAAATGTCTAATATGTCCAGATGGTCTAATGTGTCATTTAAGGATGTTATTTCCTTATTGATTTTCTTTTTAGATGGTCTGTCCATATTGGACATTGGGGTATTTAGGTCCCCTACTATGACAGTGTTTTGGTCTGTTTCTCCCTTCAGTTCTGGTAGTAAATGCTTTATATATTTCAGGATATATCTCCTGATTGGGAGCATAGATATTAATGTGTTATGTCTTCTTGGTGCATGATTCCCTTTATCATTATGAAGTGTCCCTCAGAATCCTTCTTTACCTTTTTTATTTTGAAGTCTATTTTGTCTGATATTAGTACCACTACTCTCGCTTTTCTCTGAGTGCCATTTGCGGGAAATATCATTTTCCACCCTTTGACTTTCAATCTATGTTTGTCTTTGGAGCCGAGACGTGTCTCCAGGAGGCAGCATATGGTTGGGTTTTGTTTCTTGATCCAATCAGAGATTCTGTGCCTTTTCATTGATGAGTTCAGTCTATTTACATTTAGGGTGATTATTGAAATATGAGGTCTTCTTATAGCCATTTTATCTTTTGCTTTCTGGTAGCTCAGTGTTTCATCACTATCTTGCCCTTGTGTTTCTATTATTGTTATTATTATTATTATTAATTATTTTGTTATGGTTTTATAGGTTTTTCCTCTGGTCCTTTTTATTTATGTTATATACTTCAGTTCTGAAACTTTGGCACATGGTTACCATTACATTTATCTAGAGGATAGTTATATGTAGCTATATATATTATACACATATATATAGTCATCTATTTTCTTCTGTGATTGCCTTATCTCCATTCCCCTTTTTGAATTTGGATCTTTGAATCCTCCCATTTTCAGTCATTGTTATCTCAGTTTGTCCCTATGTATGCTGAACACTCAATACTATCTTGCTATAGCAATTCTCTTATTGTTTAAGCTTATAATGCCCTATTCTTAGTAAGGGTTGCACTCCTCTCTTTCTATCTGCCTGCTAGTCACCTTACTCATAATTATGGTTTTGTTTGTTTGTTTGCTTGTTTTGTCATTTTGTTGTAGGTGAGCTGAATCCTTTCAGTATTTCCTGTATTGCAGGCCTCATAGTGGAGAATTCCCTTAATTTTTGTATGTCTGGAAAGGTCTTTATTTCTTCTTCATATCTGAAAGAACTTAGCTTGATACATTATTCTAGACTGGTAATTCCTTGTAACAGTATTTGTATTTAACTCAGTTTATCCAAAGTAGCATCTCAACGTGTAATCAATACCAAAAGTTATAGAAATATTTTACATTGTTCTTTTTGTACCAAATCTCTGAAATCCAGTGTATATTTTATATTACAGCTCATTTCAGTGAGGATAGCTACATTGCCAGTGCTCAATATCCATTAGATGGCTAGTGGCCACCCAACTGGATGGCACATGTATAGATGTGAATTAAGTTGTCACATAAACTAGTTGATCATGTAGCAGGCAGAGCAGAAGGAATCTAGCCTAAGCTGGTGAAATGGTTGTTGCAGACTCCAGGGGCTTCACAATTTTTCCTAATGTAGGCAGCAACTCCTTTGGGATGCTGGAATTAAAAAAAAAGTCAAACAACACTGAAATGTATAGAGTAAAAGTATCCCTACACCATTCCAAAAGTAACCAATACTATGAGCAACTACAAATAACATTTTGGTAGGTGTGTTTGGTGATATGTCTGGAAAAGCACCAATTGTTTTATTGCTTCTGCAGGTTTTTATGATAACCTTTAGATTCTACTCTGTGGTTTGTTTACCATTTGCCTATAAAGGCATTTTTTTTTTTTCCTGGCTTTTAGTTACGGAAAGAAGAAACATTATTATGAATGTTGCTTTTGTTTTACCCAGAATACTCTACCTGAATATAATTTTTTACATATTTTTGAATATATACTTACACATTTTGGATCTTTTCACTTATTCCTTTTACTCATGTGACTGAATGAAGAACTGGAAATCAGATTTACTATTTGGACTGGCTGGTGTTTCAATGTCAAGCGACACAATGCTTGTACTTTTTTCCACTAGTCGTTAGAATTCTTACTCTGGAAACGCAGTCTGATGTTTTTCCAATCAATGGATCATGTTATTTATGAATTTAGATTTTATATATTATAATTTCCTTAAAGCCAGAACGACTATGCTTTGTATTTTTTGACCTTTGTCAAAAAGAATCAGTGAGGGAGGTGGCAGGAGGTGGGCACCAGAGTTGCTGAGCATACTGATGATAGAAAGCATTCCTTCAAAACAGTGTTGTGGATAGAGCTAGATCTTTCCCTCCCTTGCAAGTTAAGAGATGGGAAAACAGACTTGTATTAATAGCTATGGTAGGTGTAAAAATAAAGATCTGACAAGACTCCGGTGAGCCCAAATTACCACGTCTATATATAAAGTTATTTGAGAATTTTGCAGAGTAATTACAAGAAAAAGCTGAACTTACTACTAAGGTTTTTCAGCTCCTTCAAGTTGCAAGGACAGCCGCACTCTGTGTCTAGAACAATACTTGGTACATAGTGGGCAATCCAGAACGCCTAAAGAACCACAAAGAGTCAAAATGCAAAATGCCAAATTATCAAAGCTCTCAACACGATTAGCAGTACTCCCAGTGTTTGTTTACGTCTAATAGAAGCAGTTCTTTTTCTCTACTGGTAAAGAGCAAAAAAAGGATTCTGCTCTGAAAGGCGGTTCCGAGTGCAGGGTCTGAGGTCAAAACCTGGTGCAACCAACTCCCAGACTCCAGAAACGCAAGGACCCACCTCGGGCCCTGGGGGCCCAGCTCCGCGCTAGGCCCAGTGCGCAGGCGCGCGCGCGGGCGGGGCCGAGGCCGGCGGCGATTGGCCGGGCAGGGAAGGCCCGCCCCTCGTCGCGCCGGGGGGCGCGCCGCCGCACGGGTGGGCGGCGGAGCTGGCGAGGCGCTGCGGTCGCGCGCGGCTGCGGCGGAAGTGGGGACAGGCGCGGTCGTGTCGAGGAACTCGTGCGAGTCGCCTGTCCTGTTCCTTGCGTACACGGAGAGGCCTGAGCTTCCTTCCGGCGGGGGAGAGAGGTGGCCGGAGAGTCGCACACAGGGGTTGCCAGACTGGCCGCCTCGCGCCCCTGCACGCCGGGGGTCGGTCTCCCCGTGACTCCGCCGCCAGTCGCCGGGTGCGGGTGAGTGGGTCTGGGGACGGCAGCGGCGCGGGCGGCTGGTTTTGGCGCGCTCCGCGTCTGCGCGCCGCCGTCCGCCCCCTGCCGGCTGGGTCCGGCGGGCGGTGCGGCCCGCGGTGAGCGGGGCGCCGTGCCGCGCGCAGGGCTGTCGCCGAGTCGGAACGGCCTCTCCTGGCGCCGGCGACGGGCGGTGACCCGGGCCTTCGCCCGCTGGGCTCGTGGAGCAGGCCGCCGAGTCCTGGGCTGCCGCCGAGGGACGGTGGCGCGGTGGGTGCCGCCGGCTTCCTTGCGTGTCGGCATTTGCTTTGTACCAAGGCCTGTGCCCGCGGTTGGAGTCGCGTTTAAAAGAACCGCGGATGAGAGGGCGCCAGGCTGCCGTCAGGGGGGCGGAAAGTGAGGGAGTGGGTTTCAGCTCTGCAATCGCGACGCACAGAACGCGCGTTACGTCGCCGCCGGGACGCCGCCGTCCAGCCACACGAGGCATCCTCGGAGAGAGCTTAGTCCGCACGGGACACGCACTCTGCTCTTTCCCCTTTCCAGTTCGGTTTTCCTAAACGGGTTTTATGCCCCTCGGGATGGTTTCTGGTCCCGGGCCGCGGCTCGCCGTTTGAAAAACATCGCCCTGCTCACTTTTCACTGAGTCCCGACTAGCATTTGCTTCACATGGAGTCGAAAATAGAGGGCATCATACAAGTAACTGTTTCCTCTCAAGCGTTTTTGCTTTCGTGTGCGCGTCATGGCGTATTGTGAAATGTGTATAAGACAGGTCCGAGTCAAAGTTTGAAAGCCTCTGCTCCGAGGGCGGGCGTGGCCCCGGAAGTCGGGGCGACCAGTTCCGGGGACAGGCGCGGCGTGGGCTTCAAACGCTGGCTCCCGCCCTCTTCGTTGCTTCAGTGTCTCTGGTTAAACGTTTCCTGCAAATGTAGATTCTTAATCACTTGATCAGATATCAAATGTCTGTTAAGTTTTTGCTGGTTCCCACAGCCAGTGTTATCACAGCTTACATCTGCCTTTGAAACAGCAGAGTTAGGATGCTATTCTTTGGGGCAAACTTGGGCATACCCAGGAATGTTTTGCTTTTCCTGGTGACCATTTCTCAGATCTTTGAGAGTCCTGAATTTAATCCAGGACACCATCATGTGTTCTAAATTTGTTTAGAATATACATTTTTTAACTTTTGCAAAAAGTTTTCCAATAAAAATTATTAGGGTTATATACATATCTATATATCTCTATATGTATATCTATGTAAAATGTAGATATCAAGAGTCACTAACGTTAGCCACTGTAGTCATTGATAGGGCTGAGTTTCGGGACAGTGAGAAAAGATAATTCCACTAAACATTAATATGACTTTTATGATTGTAAGTACTTTGAACAACAACAAAAATCTAGACTCCACTTTCAGGTGCAAGCCATATTCTGGTTTTGAATTACTTTTTTGTGCTTCGCCAGGTATATCATGAATCCCAGTATGAAGCAGAAACAAGAAGGAATCCATGAGAATGTAAAGGTATGTTATAGGACCACTTTAATCTGTTGTAAGAATCATATGGTTAGAAGTATTTTGAATTACTTGATTTTTAGCCAGAGGACAAGTAATAATAGAGAACTTTAAAATAATTAAAATTGAATATTAAATTTTCTGATCCATGAACATAGGATGCCTTCCTATTTGTTTAGGTCTCCCTTAATTTCAACAATGAATTTTTATTTTCAGAGTATTGAGTTTTATACTCCTTTTGTTAAAATTTTTTTCCTAAATATTTTGTTTCTAGTGCCACTGGAGATGGAATTATTTCTTTAATTAAATTTTTGGTGTGCTCATTGATACTGAATAGAAACACAGTTGATTTTTGCATTTTGTTCTTGAATCCTGCAACTTCACTGAACTTGTTTACTAGTTCTTAATAGTTTTTAATTGAATCTTTAGGATTTTTTATACACAAGATTATTATTGCTTTCTTTCTGTTCTTATATTTCATTTATTAAAATCCTTTTATCTTCAGAATTAGTGTCTTTGACCAGGCATTTTACATTATGTTGGACATATTTCCAGAGTACCTCATACTCATTACCATCCAACCTGCTTGTTTTGCAACACTTTTGAATCTGTATATGATACTGTCAATGGAAATCTTATCCCAAATATTTATTCTTACAACAATAAGAAAAGTTCGTTTAGTTTTGAATTTGTAATTGTGACTTCCTCTGCTCTTAAGGTTCTAAATGAATTTATAAATTAGTTAGGTTCTACCATACAACTTAGACTGTAGGATTCCTGAGAACAAGAGCACATGTTCAGAAAAACTGTACCAGTTTGCAGAATTAAATTAAATAGAATAAGTAAAAGTCTTTCATAAATGATAGCAAGTGCTATTTGATAGATTTGTTTTCTTTGCCTTGCATTATTTAGTATCCCCCTTACATTATCAATGCAAAGTATTATTCTGGAAAAATAATTTGTGAATTTGGGTCTGTAATCTTCCTTTAGAATGATGACATCTTCCCACTGTGCTCTGTGCATGCGTGTTTAAACTTTATATTATGGAAATATGGCCAATCATATTTTCATCTACATCTCCATTCAATCCCCCTTATCCCCCTAATTATTTTGAAGTAAACCCTGGATGAATGATTTATATAATTTCAGCAGATGCTTACATTTTAAGGAAAGTCTAATGTTTACTAGCTAGAGTAAAATTATTTTGGACCTAAAAGGACCTGGATTCTTTTGGTTTGGTTCTACCTTCAAAACCATGGCCTTGGGTGAGTTATTTAGCATCTCAGTTTCAATTTATTCATCTGTAAAATGAAGGAATTGGACTAAAACTAGATCTGTAAGCGTGAATTTTAGGAGTTCTTGGATTCCTTGCCAATTATATGTACACTTTTGTGTGTGCTCTTGTGTGCCTTTTTTTTCTTAAGAAAGGTCACAGAATCTCAACTTGTTTTCTAAAGAGATTAAGACCCATTAACATATAAGAACTCTTGGCTTTAAAACGGCTTGTTCAGTGCATAATCTTTATAAGAAAAATGATAACAGCAGTATTACATTTTGGGGGATGGATGCTATAAAACTTACATTATAAAAGTTAAATCTTGGAAATTATTTTTTTTGTGATGGTAATTTAGCTGGATTCTTTGACCATTATTAATAGAATAGCAAGCACTTAAATAAATTAACACTTGTTAAGATTCCAGAGTTACATTTTTTCTTCTTTGGAGACTGTTGATTAATGTATAATCTAAATTACATTTGAGACATTGGTGTAATATTTATTCTCACAGCTGGCATTTGTTCTTTAATTAAATAGTGAGATAATCAACAGTAGAAACTTTACCGTGGGAAAGGTGAACTCATCATGTGAAGTACAGTGTGGAATCAGTAACTTTCTCACGCTGCTTTGGTATCGTGTTCTTTTTAACCTTATTTGAGTATTTGCCATTGTTTGCTGTCCCTTGGTGGCAGTATAACTAATGAGTTTTTGCAAAAGTAGAGAGTGCTTTCATATCAGGAAATATACAGGAAGGTATTTACATATTACAAGAAAGGCAATATTTTTTGCCAAAGACAATAGCTTGGCCATTTTACAGTATTTAGTATGTCTCAAGCACTGACATTTTTAGCTGTCTCCTATTGAATGGGCTAGTAAAACTGCTTCTACAGTCAGACAACGGGTATGTGTGTGTGTGGGGTTCCGATTACATGTGTATTCGTTCTTGTACTTGCAAATTATATTCCTTTGGTGAGTATATATAAATGTGTTAGGGGATAGTCATTATTAAAAGGAAATCTGAGATGAATCCTTTTGATTAGGTGAAGATGTATTTTGCAGTGTAAATAACCTTTTTCTCAATCTACCTCTTTCGTGAGTTTTCTACCATAAATATTATAATATTTGGTAAATTTGTAGTTGCTTTGTGAAAGATCTTTTTAAGAGGGAATAAAAATATTCCCGTTGTACTGGAATTTCATCATGTGGTTTGAAGTATTAGAGCGTTCAATTTTGTTGCATTTTTACTTTAGCTAGGTACAAGTTGTTGGCAGAATGACTAGGAAGAGCATATACTGTAATGGAGGAACAAAAGCTACTTGTTTGTGTCAAGTTTGGCCTATATTATTCCTAGAATTTCTTCAGATTTTATTATACTTTCAGGTAAATAAGGTTGCCAGTTGATTAAACCATTGTTTAATAGAACAAATATTAGTGTTTCTGTTTTCTAAATTACAGTAGGACTAAGACAGTAAATTCATATATCATTTAGTAACCAGATAATGAATTGTCTTGACTTTTAGAATAGTCCTGTCCCGAGAAGAACTCTGAAGATGATTCAGCCTTCTGTAGATGGATCTCTTGTTGGAAGAGAAAATGAAGTATGTATTACTGGGTGAGAATGAGGTAGAGGTGATATTAACTTTACATTAAAAACATTTGCAAGATTGGTTAGAAATATCTGAATCATTGAAATTTGGAAATAATTTATGAATAGCAATTGAATATTTCCTATAGAATTGTTTTTTTGTTTTAATTCTTCAATTGAGGAAGTTCAAAATTTGTATGAATACCTGTAGAACTGGGATGTTGTCATAAGTTATGAATTAACCTACAATAGTACTGTTGGGTGTTTTGAGAATAAAATGCTAGATTCCTTATTTCTGTATGCAAATGATGAAGTCATGGATGAAAGTGTCCAAACTTTTGCAGGTGGAAAAAAAAGTCTTTCTGTCATACTAAATTATTTAAACAATAAAAATAATTTTAGTCATGCCTTTGACCCAAATCTAATTCAAAATGAAAATAAAATTCCCCAAATATTTACAATTTGATAGTTTTAAATTATATGATTTAAAAATATCCAACGATATCAAAAAGATATAGTCGTGTGTTCCTTTCTTAATACATAAATGACAAAACCACTCATCTTTATTTCTCAACAAATTTGTTGTTTAAAAATTTTTGCATATTTGTATTTTGCTTCTACATTGTCTTTGATTTTTCTCTTCTAATATTGTAATTTCTGCCTTTAACCAATGGCTCCTTCCTAAATTTCCCTCTCTTTTTTGGACTCTATAATGATGCATGCCTTACTTTAGTAGTTCTAAACATACATTCTTCAGAAGTGGTTTGCTTGCTCTAGTTTCCAAATCCACTCAGCTTTCTTGTTCAGTAAGTCAAAATAAATGAGATTGATGTCTATATTTCCATTACAGTTGGTTAAAGGCTCGTCTAAAATGAAACGTCGGAATAACCAGTTAACATCTAAGACTTCCAACTCTGGAGTTGTTATTGTCCCAGAACATAGTGAAAATAAAAATCTTGGAGGAGTTACTCAAGAAGCATTTGATCTTATGATTACAGGTACGAAAACATACACACATAATTTTTATCTTAGAAATTTTAATTGCAATAAAGGTAAATATTAGGATATGTTATGAATTCTTCCCACAACCTCTTAATCAGGCCATGCTATTAGACACTTTCATGTTTTTGATAATTTAATTTTTCTTGTGGTTGTACATATATAAACATTGTAAGCTTGGACAGATCTTACCATTTGGTAAGATCAAATATGGATGAAATATTAAAGACATTGATAGTGATTAACGTGGCATCTCTGCTATTGGATTGCCTTAAGGGTTTATAACAGCGGTCCCCAACGTTTTTGGTACCAGGTACCAGTGCTCCTATGAGAATCTAATGTCTGATGATCTGAGTGAGGTGAAGCTGAGGCAGTGATGCTAGTGCTGAGGAGCGGCTGCAAATACAGTTGAAACTTCTCTCACTCATGTGGCCCAGTTCCTAATAGGCCACGGACCGGTATCTGTCCGTTTCCTGGGGTTGGGGACCCCTAGTTTACAAAACTTGGAAACAGTCTTTTCAGAAGAAAAATGTCTAGAGACTGATTTTGTAGAGAGGAATTTGAATGTACCAGGAGAATATGAAGTAAGGGAGCCAATAAAAACATGACTGAAGTAAAGGGGGCAACAATGAATGAGAAGCATTGCGCCTGTATTGAAAATACTAGTTTTTAATGGAATAGCAGTGGCCATCAAAAGAGGAAGCTAGTGATGGTTTTTAAGCATTATGGAAGATTATTGGATATTATTAATGAAAAAAGTTGACTTAGAGAAGTTGATTGACTTAGGGTCATAGTGACATTTGGGCTCATTTAAAGTTGCCTAGAGGACGGTAAGGAAAAAGATAAGTAGATAGGGTTTATTAGGCAAATTAGGAAAGGTTGGCTGCATAGAAATAAAGAAGCTCTTTAGTAATATTTGTAGAATAAACAGTAGGTTTTATGACACTCATATTTGACTTGGTTAAAATTACAAAGATTGGTGGAAAACACCAAATACAGAAGCAACTCAACTGTATGTCATATCGTCCATATAACCACACAAATGAAAAAAACTAATACATATAACTTGAACACAAGACTCTTAATTATAGACCCTCAGTGGAATATATTGAAATTCTCAAAATGTTGGAAAAAATTGATATGATTTTTTAACTTTAATATTTTTAAAATGGGTTTTACTAAGTAATATGGATAATACTAAAATAAATTTTTTAAATGGAAAAAATTATTGGGTTTTTATAGTGGCATGTAATAAATAATGGTTTTTAAAGTTACAATTTATTTTAGAAAATCCATCCCCTCAGTATTGGAAAGAAGTGGCAGAAAAACGAAGGAAGGCTCTCTACGAAGCACTAAAGGAAAATGAGAAAGTATGTACTGAATATAATTTTTGGCATTTTTTTTTTTAACATTTCAGTATTCTGTCTGCTGCTTAGCATATTTGGTTAGAGCAGTATAAAATAGTTTTAATTTTGGCCTAAGGAAGGTTTTATTAGAAAGGTGACTGATGGCAGCACAGTTTACAATAGCCAAGATATGGAAGCAACCTAGAAGCCCATCATCAGACGTTTGGATAAAGAAGTTATGGTTCATATATACAGTGGAATATTATTCAGCAATGACATGGATGGACCTAGAAGTTATTATGCTGAGTGGAATAAATCAAGACAGAGAAAGATAAACACTGTATGATTTCACTTATCTGTGGAATCGAAGGAACAAAAAGAACAAACTAATCAAAAACAGACTCAGATATAGAGGACAGTGTGGTGATGGCCAGGGGAGAGGGTGGGAGATTGGAGTAAAGGGTTAAAGAAGTATAAATTAGTAGGTGATGGATGGTCACGGGAATGGGGAGCATAGCATAGGGAATGCAGTTAGCATTAATGTATTGGCTAGGTGGAGGGCCAGAAGAGAGAAGGAGCAATTATGGGGATCATTTTATAAACTATATAAATGTTTAACCAGAATACTATATACTTGAAACTAATAAAATTTTTTTAAAAAGTGACTCTGTTACCAGAATTATTATACAAAAACCTGTTGCATTGAGTTCCAGATAGCACCTTTGTTAGGAACTTGGAGGTAAACATATCCATTAGTTATCTACTTGGAGGCATATAATTTGGTTTATAGCTTAGCAAATTTATGGAATATTGAACTTTGTTTATGTCATATAGCTTCATAAAGAAATTGAACAAAAGGACAATGAAATTGCCTGCCTAAAAAAGGAGAATAAAGAATTGGCAGAAGTAGCAGAACATGTACAGTATATGGCAGAAGTCATAGAGGTATGTGTTTAACTTTCACCTGAATCAAAATAATTTATTTTTCTCTAATACTGAGGCAGTGTGATTTGTGTTTGGGCTCTAGAATCACGTTTCCTGACTTGAAATCTCAGTTTCCTGCCTGGCACTGTTAAGTTTGTTGAGTCAAGCAGTTATTTGTTCTGTCAGGACTTTATTTTCCTCATGTATAAAATGGGAGAATTAGACCCTATTTCATAGGTTTGTTATGAGAATAATGAGTTACAATAGATGAAAGTTGAGAGAAGTGCCTGCACATGTAGTAAGAGTCCGATCACTTTTAAATATTTTATTATTAGTAATATTAAGAACATCTCTTTTCTTATAGAGATATAAAAAGAACATCTGAAAAAATACGTGGAATATTATTATTTTATAGTTGACAAATTTTTAGATATTTTTTAATTTACCTTTAATGCCAGTGTGACATTACTGTTATTTATAAGTGTTAATTGGTCTTATCTGACTTTTTAAAATGTGGAAGTAGCTAATGTATTTGACTGTTACTTTACCAGTGTTAGCCTGAAACATTGGTCTTAAACTTATTTGTGTTTACATAAAATCATCTTGCTGGTGGGATGAAAGATTTTCAAATCAGAACTTCTGTTGCTTACATTTTAGAGCTGTGACAATTAATGTTTGATGTTTTCATTTGAAAATGCATTAATAGCTGTGTCAGCTGCCGTGAAAGTATTGATTCACAGCAGATTGGAAATTAGGAAGCCTGATCTTTCATTGCAGATAGCTAAGTACTGATTTCATTTGTATTCAGAAAGCATGTCAGCACTTTAAAAAATGAGCAAATTATTAAGTCCTGTGACTGCTGAAATATGACTTGGTTGTAAGTCAGTTTAATTGAGAGACATGAAAAGAACTTCATTACAATATCGAGGGTCAGTTATATCAGTATATCAACAAATGGACTTGAGTTTTAAATTTTTTACAATAAATTATTGTTTATTTAAAAGAGACTGAAAGGTGAACCTCTGGATAACTTTGAATCACCGGATAGTCAGGAATTTGACTCTGAAGAAGAAGATGGAGAGCATTCTATAGTGGAAGACTCAGAAACTGGTACATGTGCTGAAGAAATTGTATCGTCCTCTACAGATGTGAAACCATGTATATGAAATTAATTGATATTTGATTCTTGAGAAATACACTGCCAAAGTTTACCTCTACTATAGTTCTTTGTAGCAGAGCAAATATATAATGCAACTGTGAAATCAAACTTCCTTGTTTGAATTCTTGGATCCTATTATTGTATTAAAATACAAATACTATGTATTTTTAATCTTACAATGTTTTATGTAAATAGCATTTTCTCAGATGTCAGACACAACTTGTGTAAATGATAAATAAACTTTAGTCTCCTATTGAGCATTGTGTTTATCTTGGAAGAATGAAGTCTAAGGAGTCTATTTAGAAAATTTGTCTATTTCTGTGGTTTTATAGTTTTCTTTCTATACCTCTGTTATTTTGGAGGAAACAAGGAGCAAATGAATTATACCTCTTTAAACTGAAATAGTTGAGTTTTCATTCCCAAATTTGGTTTTCCCTCAAGCTCATTATGGGTACTGTTGATTTCTAGACTCCCATAACCAGGTATTCTTCCTGAGTAGTTTTGGTAATGGAATGTGAAAATCATCGTTTCAAAACAAGATATCAAGTGAATCTGATTAGCCAAGCTTGATTGGCTGGTATGATCAGATTCTTCTTGGAAGTTTAAAATAATAGGTGATAGTGTTAGTTCTCTAGAGAAGCAAAGTAGGGAGACAGGTAAAAGTCAAGTTAAAAGATGCAGGAATAGCTAAGGGTTCTGAAACTTTCTGTTTACATGTGTTAACATTTGGTATAGTACCAAGTATATGTGTATGTATACACGTGTATATGGAATAAGTAGTAGGGTGAAATTAGGGATTTCCCATATGTACTGTTCTGAAAGAAGGAAAAGAAGGGGCAATTGTTTGCAAAGTATACAGCATTGGGGTTGAATTTTTCTGAGAAAACACCTGTGTAAATTGGCATTAGCGGGCAATGTCAGGTATTAAAGGCTTTAGGCAAGTTACTTGTTCTTAAAGAATTTAATTTTCTTATTTCTAATATTGAGATAAAATCTACCTTAGTGTTATTGTGAGGATTAAACCTTTACTATGGTGCCTGAACCAAATGCTTAAAAATGGAAGCGGTTAATTTACAGAAACATTGCTCAATAAAACTTTGAGATGTTAGAAATATCTGTGGTATCCAGTATGATAACCAGTTACATAGAATATGTGGCTGTGGAACACTGAAAAGTGGCTAGTGCGAATGAGGAACTGAACTTTGAATTTATATTTAAATAGTCACATAAGGTTAGGGACTGCTGTATTAAAGCAGCTCTGTGTTTTAGGTATGGGCCTTTGGCCTAAAGATAGAATTGAAGACAAATTTTATGTATTTTTTACTATAATAAAAAATAATTTGAAGAATTAATGTGGGTTTGGGGGAGAGGGAAATCAGCTGAGAGACTGATGGAATGAGTAAGAAAAAGAGTTAAGTAGAATAGGATAACTTGGCAAATAGGAAATATTTCTAGAAAATGCCAAAAGTAGAACAAAAGAGGAGAGGAATTGAAGAGAAATTTTAAATATAAGTTAAAGCTTTTAATCTTCTAAAAGAAAAATATAGGAAAAAATCTTAGTGACCTTGAATTTGGCAAAGTTTTCTCAAGTAGGACACAAGAAGTGTGAATTAGAATTATTTCAGTAAATCGAGTTTCATAAAAATCAAAAACTTCTCTTTGAAAGGCTTTTAAGAGAGTGGAAAGACAAGCTATAGGCTGGGAGAAAATATTTGCAAAACATTAAATAAAGGATTGTATCTGTAAAGAGCTCTTACAACTCAAATGAGGAGACAACCTAATTTTTAAAGTTGGGGAAAGGTTTGGACACTTCACCAAAGGGTAGCAAATAAACACATGAAAAGATGTCACCATTGTTAGTCATTGAGAAAGTGCAAATTAAATCGGCAATGAAATACTTCTGAGTACCTACCAGAATGGCTACAGTTTGAAAAAACAATGAGCATACAAGTGTCAAGTATGTGAAACTGGGTGCTTCAGCGCTGGTGGCAATGTTAAATACTATCAATGCTATAGAAATGTTCATCAGTTTCTTAAAAGTTAGACATTCCATATTACCCAGCCATTCCACTCCTAGGTATTTACCTGAGAGGAATGAAAGCATACATCCATCTACATGAAGACTTTTTTGCAAATTTTCATAGTTTCATTTGTAATAGCGAAATGTCCATCAGCAAATGAAAGAATAAAAGAATCGTTTACATTAGCATACTGCTCAGCAATAAAAAGTAATTGGTGTACACAAAATCTCAATGATGTTGAGCAAGAGAAAGCTGGTCAGTGTACCCACTATGTTTTCATTTAAATAAAATTGTAAAACTTCAAACTAATTTGAGAAAGCAGAGTAGATGCCTATGGATCTTGGAGTGATTTTGGAGATGGATGTTTCTAGCCCCTGGGAACTGTGACCCCAGTTGATGGAGAATTTGGAAAAATTTTCTTAGATTCTGATTTTCAGCTAAATATCAAGTATTAGTCTCAAGCAATAAGATCATGTTTCATAGCCAGAAAACAACCTCAGCCAAAGACAAGGCAACTAGAAGGCCAGCACTGAAATAGGGCCAAAAAGATAGGAGTAAGGCACCAGTGTCCCCTACAGCTAGCTAGCTGGTGGCTGTGGGGTTAGATTTTGGCATTTCTAGGTGCCTTGGCTTAATGTCCTCTAATAACCCATAAATGCATGGTTGCTCCTCACAGTTCTATAGATAATATATCTTCCCATAACTTCTAATTTTATGAACTTAATTATCATGAGGTAATTTTAAACAGCGGTGCTTATCATTATTTGGTTATTGCAGTAACTAGAAATTTTTATGGAAATTTTCAACTACCTAAAAGGAAACACTGAAGAATAATATACTGCTTTTTATTATTTTCCTGAATTGCAGTGGTGCAGACAGCTGCATCATGAAACTGGATTTAGCGAAGTTAATTCCTGTGGAAACCAATTAGGAAATACAGTACCTCAGCAAAATTCTCAGGCCATCCAGACCAGTTCTCACCAGCTAGCATCTGCAGTTGGTGTTTTAGAGTTGTGCGGTTTTTAAGCTCCTGCATGCACGACAGGTTATTGCATGTCATGACAGAGAGGACGTAGCAAGTCCAAAATTTAACGATGCGGTTGCTGTTGATTTCACTTTTGGTGGTAGATTCAAGTTTGTTATCAAAAAAACCAGTGAGAATGGAAATAAACTGCAGATGTTTGGCTCTTTTCTGATTGACAGGGTTTAAGTAACACCAACATGCTACACTCTGGAGCAGCTGGATTCTTGTTTTTGGTGCCATCTTGTGATCTTGCAGCAAGTGAGCTACTTCTTTCATGTACTCAGCTGCAAATTTCCCAGCAGTTGGTCCTCCTGTAAAACAAGTATTTGTGTTTCCAGAAGTAGTTGGTAAATCTGGTAGCTAGTGACATGGTATGCTTATTGTGTTCAGATTCTTGTTGCTATATATTGACACGTTGGATACTTGGAGTTTCCTCTTTTTCCCCACCCTGTGTGCTGCCGTGAAAATGAGAAATTATGTGTTGATAAGTAAGGAGTGATATGAAAAGGCCTGGAAGGTCCCTGCCTACCAGTTTCCTTTAATCGGGCAACCAAGAGTCTATACTTCAAGGTGAAGGAAACCTGGCTTGTGTTCACCTAGCAAATCTCTCTCATGGTTTCGTTCCTGGTTCTCTGTCTTCGGTACTTGAAAAAATAATCAGCATTAGAGCAAGCCAAGAGAAAACCAAAAGGCTGAGCTGCAAAGCTGGGTCTAATATGAGTAAGAAAGACTTTTCATGAGTCCATTGCTTTGTCATTCTCTCCTGTTCTTACACATTTCTCAACACAACTCCTGCAGATCTGGGACCAACATGACCTTACAAGGTTTTCCTTGATTTGGTTACTGTTCCAGCCTGTCCTAGACTACTTTCATCATATACCTAAACCCCAGGTCTTCCTCGTTTAAATCTCAAACTCTGAGAAGGTGGGAGCCAAGAAGGCATTTGATAAAGACTAGATGGTGAGGATTAGCTGACATTGTTGCCAGGTTCTAGCCCCTGGAGTTTTGACCTGGATTGGATTTCTCTTCCTTGCACTGGCACTGCATAAAAGTACTGTTGATCCCCAGGATGTTGAAGCTTTAGATGGAGCCTGGGCATGAGCCCTTTCCACTACTACAGCTAAGGCTAAATTACATCAAGTTAAAGTGTTTTGACCCTTTTATAATAGGCTAGTTCTTCCCACAAATGGGGAATACAGCTACATAAGGAAGTGAGCCTGCCTGGAAGTGATGAGTGCCATTTACCCTTCCTTCATGTGGGGTTCTGAGTTTCCTCTCTCTTTATCTTTATCTCTATGCAAGTGGCTCACAACCATTGTGGCACCTAGAAAAACAGTAAATTTTTTTTTCTCATGGACACCACCTGAAAGATTTAGTCTTATCAAACTACATCTAGATATCTTTCTCATCAAAAAAAAAAATCCATCTATGACACAGCTACCAGCAAGAGCTTCTAATTAGATGTGTTGTTGAGGGCTATCTATAAAATTTCATTACATATCCTGAAATTTATTAGAAAAAAAGGCGAGTTTGGACTTGACAATCATTAGAGCGGTATGTGTTTAATTAGTTACCACTTAATTTTCTGGCAAGTACACATTGCTTTTCACGGACGTATGTATTTGCTTTCCCGGAATTGTTTTAGAAGCATTAAGTTCTTACTGATTTTTCTAAGCTATTTTCTCTGTATTTTCACAAGATAAAAAAATCAAGTAGTTTTAATCTATTGGAATTATTACTAGTTTGGAATTAGATCAACACAGTATAGATTCTTTGACTTATGATAATGATGACTTTGATAGGCACCTTTAGTATATGGTTTTAATAGAATTGGGAGGACACTTAATAACTTATTTGATGGACACACTCTTTTAAAACCTGAACTCTTTGAGGAAAAATAATTAGTATTTGGTGGTACAAATACAAGAGTAATAATTTAGGCAAAGAAAAGTTATTGGAATTTTAAGACAAGCTATGAAGATCACTAATTTACAGTGTTATATAACAAGCAAAAGGATTTTAGCACAGCTGGTTAAGTCGGTACCTGTGAAAGCCAGCAGTCCAATCCTGTAGGCAGCTTGAGCCCTCTTCTCAAGAGCTAGAGATTTGTCCTTCAACATTTGGCCAAGAACCACAATTTTTTCTTTGTGGAAAATACTCTCATTCTGCGGGATGTGGTTTTCCTCTTTCTTCTTTATGAAAAAGCCCTTAACAGTAACACTCCAGAAGCTCTGGAAGGACTTATACAGCCCCACAAAACACTGATGTACCTGAGTCCAAAATTGCACACAATAAACACGGGCCTTGGCCATTGTGTAAAAGGCCAGTGGTGCTTCAGTTACACAGCTGGCAATAACACAGCAGTCAAGAACTATGGAACGCATCACTTAGCAACACAACAGAATGGAATACAGAGATCAGGAATCAATCTATACTTGGGATTTGGGCTTGGGACACACACAAATAAATGATGCTTTTTACCTTTAAGGAGTTCACAGTCTTTTACTCCAATGAGCTTTACAAAAAAAAATCTGAGGAGTAAATATCCTCATAGATGAAGGAATTTCAACATAAAAATAAATTCAAGTTGAGAATGAGGTGTAATGTGTATATACCAACTCAAAAAAAGGCACGTGAAAAAAAAAAAACACTCTACATGAGACTAGTAATTCAAAAATAATTTTTATTTTAACTTACATGACTGAAACAGTGATGAATACAAATGCCACAAGACTAAGCACCCCTTCAAACAAAAAATAAAATGCAGAAGTGAATACAAAAGATAATGGAGTTACTCATGCAAATTCAAAAAATAAAAAACCAAACCAAAAACTATAACATTTATGATTTGATTATCTTTAAAAAGAATCATTTCAACCATTTAACATAGACTACAGACTATGCATACTAACTATAGACCATACAATGTACTTTTAAAATGAAGGATATATTTATATAATATTTATAAATGTACAAATATATATACACATAATTTCACAGTTAAAAGGACTATTTGCCAGGAATCCTGACAAAGAAGTTTAAAATGAAATGAGTTGTTTTTAAAGGTCTTGCTAAAATGTAAATATTTAAAATGCTATCTAAATGGTATTTTGTACACACACACCCAGAATACAGTTAATATTCCACAGTTTAAGTTATACTCACACGTATTCTTTTGCTATTTTGGCATATCCTACCTTGTATATTCTTAAGAGGAAGAAAAGTTATTTACTAGGAGCTAGTGAGTGGTCTTGTACTTTATTTAATGGACTTGCTACCTTGATTTCAGCAATAACAGGAGCTGTTAACTGTTTGGCTAAGGGATCCTCTCAGTGGGAAGTGCTTTCTCTGGGCAGTAACCATTCCTCAGGGAAGATTTCTTCCTAACCTGGTAACTTTTATAGAAGCAAGGACCACTTTTAATGAACCTCTATTCCCACTCCACTGGGATTCTTCCAACTTCTGAGAGTTTTTCCACCTCAAAGAGCATCCCAGCTTTCTGAATCTATGACTTTTGGTTTTGATTAGTCTCAGCAGCAAAATACCTCAATTGTAAAAGTATAAAAAAAAGGCTCTTAAAAAAAAAAGCTTAAGCTTTGAGTGTTTTTTTTAAATGTGTATGGATATAATCTTATTAAGGTAGTTTGTAGTCATCTGCCTATCTTTTTATCATAATGAAAACATGCTTTTTGAATTTTCACCATGAAGAAAAGAAATAGTGGAGGTTTGAAAAAAATGAAAAAAAAAAAAAAACCCCAAAATCTAACTCTTACAGTGTGTCATTTTACCAGGTTCTGCAGGCAAACTTTTATTTGAAGAAACTATATTTTGTGCTTTGCATTGAAGGTAAAATTAGGTAGCTTAGGGGGCCACTCAACCCTGAGAGCATGACAGAGAAAAACTGCAAGGCATATGATATTTATCAAAGTATCACCGGACTGTTTCAAGCTCATAGAAGAACTTCCAAAAAAGTACAAAGATGGCTATTTTAAAATTCCACATATATTTGATATGACAGACTCTTTCATTAAGTATCATCAGATGCAATGAATGATGTAATCTGCTAGTCACAAAAAGCCCTATTGTACTGGCCAAAGGAAAAGCAGGTGGATGCTATGGAACCGACTGTTAATTCTTTCTACAACATGTTAGATTTCCGGACAACCCGAACAGAACTCTTTAAATTTTACAGACACTCCAGCTAAATCACAGCACCCTCTTGATTAATAGGGCCACTAATTAAGACAGCTGTTAGGCAGAGCTAACTGGTAATTAAAAGGCTGTGGCCACTTCAGTTCCATGACGATCTCCAACTTTAACACAGTCTCGAGGAAATTTGTCCAGTTGTTCATATGCTAGTCGCCCATCTTCTCCTAGATACACAACAAGAAAAATGAATACCAATTTGAACTTAACTTTTTTATTCATCACTCAGGATAATAAATTTATACCAGTTGTTTAGGTATGTACTGCTGTTTTTTGCTAACATTAGCTTCAGGTAAGGAAAAGTCATCTGTTATTCTTAATAATGTCGTTTCTAGGTGATGTTTGGAAAAACGAAGAACTTTTGAGCTAATGCCAGAGAAAAAGAGAATGCCAGGGTGTGAAACAAAGCAGAAGTCCTATGGGCATGTGAGGTTGATGATTTCAGATAATAGGTTTATTCCTTTGAAATCATATATAGTTTAAGTGCATTAGGAATTTCAGTATGGCTAGTCCTTGACTTCAGTGCATTGAACTTTTACATAACTTTTACTTCTATACATTACATATTGGGACATGTTAAATTATCTTTCATAAAAGTCAAGTTTAGGTTTTCAAACTTCAGCTAAAAAGTTACTCTTTGCCATGTAAACATGTGGTGATGACATCTACCACCAATAGCTGGTTCAGTTTGTCAGCACCATCCCGAACAGCCAACATGTATTTGTAAGTTATTTGAATATTTTGTTCCATTTTTCCTGTTTAAAATATTAGAAAAAATGGGAAAATGAAGTATAGGTAGCTAGTGATAAGAAACGGGCTTTTATGCATTTGATACAAGTGAGAAGAAGATGGAAATAGTTGTGCCCAATCAGAAATTGTGGAAAAAAGTAAAAAAAGATTCACAAAATGCTGGAATGATATTGATATTAGTGGGTGTTAGAAAAGAAATGTAACCATGGATTTTACAATCTTACTGTAGTCTCTAGTAATGGAAGCCTTCCAATAAACTGAAAGTCTGTTTGAAAGAATCACTTAGGAGGCTTTTACAAGTCCCAGAGCTGAGGTATATCTCACACCAACGAGATCAAAATCTTTGGAAGTGGAACCAGATCTGGGTGCGTGCGCGTGCGTGCGTGCATGCGTGTGTGTGTGTTTTAGGCCTGAGTATATTTTAAAGCTCCCCTGGTGATTCAACCATGAATCAGCAAGGTGAGAGAGCATGGAGGCTGGGCTGGGCAGCCGCACGTGTGAAGAGCTCAGGACAAGCAGGTATGTGATCACTCCTGGAGATGCTGCTGTCTGTGCAGCTGAAGTGACCAGGCACATTCGGCAGGGCTCAGCTTTCTTTGGTTCCAGTGGAAGTAGACACATGACTGGCTGTGCTTTACAAACATCTGGCTTACCTTTGCTGTTGTTTCAGAACACGAAGGAATGAAAGAAGCTAAAACTAATAATATCCTAGGCACACTTATAGGGAATTAAATAATTTCTATGCCGAAAACAGCCATAAGGAAAAAGGGTTTTATCCTTTAAACAAACATATGCTGGCTAAGATTTCTGTGCCTGGAACGTTATATTCACTAACAGAAAGAAGCCTTTTTAAACCGCTAACGTAAGAAAGAACGACCAACAATGAATGTGATTTTCATGATGATGATAAATGCCAGGAGAGTCTTCCTTATGTTGTTAAGGTACTAGAGTCAAAGTAGAGTAGAATAATTGACCGGATAGAGTTGAGGACTTCCAGGAGTATAGTTTTTACATTTTAAGAGTATGTTGTAGTAGTAAAATTATTTATAATAAATATTTTTATTTTTTATGTGGAGTTTTAAAAGCCTCTCTCTACCCTCCCAACTCCCCAGAAGAATAAACTGTGAAACCTGTGAAGCATGAACCTTTAGAAAATGAAGTGGAGGGGAAGATTTATCTGGTTATTTAAGAATAAAATAAATACTTTCATCTTTCCTTTGGTGTCAGGGCTCAGGTGGGACAGGCCAGCGGACGATTAGAGGTTAGCCTGAGAGTCGGTGAGGCTGTGACAGCTGGGGGACTGTGTCCTCCTAGGGAACCTCAGCCAATCATAGTCCTCCAGGTGGTGCAAACCCCACCCTGGTCTCTTGACTCCAAATAGTGCACAGACCAAGGAACCAGCTAGAACAGCCCCACGGAACAGCCTCATTCTCAGCATTCAGGTACAACAGGAGCTGGAGTGAGATGGAGGTCGATCAGTTCCTGTGTGTGTGTGTGTGTGTGTGTGTGTGTGTACGCGCACACACACACACACAGGTAGCCATGAGGGAAAATTGCTAAAACAATACACATGAAACTTCTGACAGTTCCCTTTGTGAGTGAAAAGTAAACATGTAAAAAAATTCTCACCAAGAGACAAGAGGGTTTCCGAGGCCACATTTCTGATTTCTTCAGTGTCTGACTGACACAGTGTCACCAGCATTTTAATGCTTTCAGTAGCCTACAGGGAGAAAACAGTTGAAATCATGTTCTGACGTTTATGTCTGGGTTGCATAAGACAGCGTTTCAGAGCTGGTGGGGACTTTAAAATCATCTTATCCAGGGCTTCCCACACCTAGCTGAGAGTCAGGAGCTCTTGTAAAGTAGATTCCTGGCTGCCATTCCGAGATGCACTGTATGAGAATTTCCTGGGCTGCAGCCCAGAATTCAGACTTGTTGGATACCCAGTGATCAGCTAAGTCCCTCATTTCATGGAGAACGCCAGACCTAGAAAAGGGGGTGATGAGCCTGCTTTTCCAGAACAGAATCCACTTCTCATTGTTCTTTCCACTGTAACTCATTGCTTCTAAAAGATCTCTAACTTAAGAATTCCTAATATTTAGCTTATATGCCAAATGATAGGAGGAGAGCAGAGGTCAAAAATGGGATTCCTCCTATTTGTTTACTGAGTGCTCTATGAACCAGACAGTTCACAGGTGTGGGGGGTTCAGCGATGGACAAGACCCAATCCTAGCCCCCGGGAGTTTCCAGTCTAGGGGAGAGACAGAGTTAAACGAGGAAAGTAATTGCTACAATAAATGATAGGCTGAGTTGGAGTGTGAGAGAAGAACACTACTGGGAAACAAGCTGGTCTGATCAGGGAAGTCTTCATGGAGGAAGTAACATCTTAGAGGAGTTAGCCACGTTTGGGCATGTAGTAGGGGTATGTGTGTATGCGTGTGCGCATGTGTGTGTATGTTTGGGGGTGTGGAGAAGAAAACAAATTCTAGGCAAGGAGATTAGTTTATGACAGCCCAAATCAAAGAGGGCCTGATGAGCCACATTAAGGGTTTTGGTCTTATTCAAAGGTCATGGAAAGCCATACAAGAGTTTGAGGTTGGATTTGTATTTGATTATAAGCATTCTAGCTGCAGTGAAGAAGATGGACTAAAGGGAGTTTAGGCTCTAACGAGGTAGAGATACTGGTAGAGAGGATGCTCAAATTCAGGTGAACACAGTGGGGGTAAAGAGTGGACTGAATTAGGCTGTTACGGAAGTGGGACCGACAGCACGGGGAGGCTGGTTGGATGTGGAGGATGAGGGTGAGGGAGGGTCATGATGGCCCCTAGGTTTCTGGCATGAGCTGCTTGGTGGTGGTAGTACCATCCACTAAGGCAGAGAAGATTGGAGGTAGGGGTGAGATGGGTGAAATTTGAGGTGACTTTCTCGTGGGGATGTCCAGCAGCAAGCGGGATAATAGACAGAACAGGAGACCTGGATGGGAAATGTTGCGAGTCATTAGCAGAGAGATGGTAGTGGAAGACCCAGAAGTAGATGTTACTGGGGAAAATGTGGAGGGGGATGGGGGCCCTGCAGTGTCTCCAGCAACACCACCATTTAGGGCAAGTCCCAGAAGCGAGCCTGCCTGCTGCAAAACCAAGTGTTCTTGTTGAGATTTTGAGGAGTTGATAATGGGCAATGAATTACGATTTTCTCTCTTTGGAAGAAAGCTAGGCCTATGGAGCGGTAGTGGCAGAGCTGGGTGCCCAAACATGACAAATTGGAGTGTCCTGGGTTATTTCAACCCAATGAGGCAGATGGGGACCTGACATTGGAGGGCCACTTTGTTCTCTCCAGACTGTTTCAAGTTTGATGATAGAAAAGAAAAATGTGAGGTGTCTGCTTGCTATCATTAATCAAAAAAAGGTTTTTTCCCATGACAAGTTAATTAGAGTTGACTGGTTTGGGTGGATGACATCCTGAGTCTGCCCTGGTTTTTGCACCGTGCTGTACAGAGCCTGGCTGTGAGCTGGGGGGCTGGGGATGGCTTAGAAAGAGGACTCTTATCCAGCCCAAAGGATCCTATCCTCTAGGAGAAAGGGAAAAAGTCAGTGCTCCCAGACTTGGGATATGCTAAAGTTGAAAACTGTATCTTGTATTATAACCTTTGCAGCATGTAAATCCACAAAACAGATGCAGAGCACTGTCTCCTTATGTCTTGTTTTACCTTGTGTTATCATAGCCATCATCACTGAGGTGTCACTATATGTCAGAGAGCACCCAAATAAATAGCAATCACTGTGGGCTTTTATTGGCCACCAAATGGTAAATTTTTGACCAAGTAACAGGGACAAAATTGCCCAGGGCTGTTTTTCTTCGCAGGTCATTAGCTTTTTCTTTTGAGGTGTTAATCCCTTTCTTCATTTCCTGACCCGCCTGCAGAACCCTGTCCCTTGTCCCATGCACCCACCCAAGATTTTAGCAAGCTCTGAGGTGTGGCTTTCTCATTCTTTTCTCAAGAGTGAGTAGTCTTTTTTTTTTTTTATTTTTTGTGATTATGGTACATTAAACATTAAATCTTGACCACTGTAACACAAACTCGTTAATGTTGGGAATTTTCATGCCTTCTTTTTTCATTTACATTTTAGCTCTCTCACCAACACCTCCCTTTGACACAGTTAAGACTGTGAGCTGCTTAATAAAAACAGTTCATGGGAAAGGATCTGGAAATTTATTGGCACAATGAATTCTACAATTTCTTTGCAAATTTTCTGGGTCCTTGTTATTTCTTGTACACAGTTAAAAAATGGTAAAATCACCATATCCTCTCTTTTTTGGGTTAGGATATACTTTTCTAGTACTGACCCGGAAGCAAACTAATTCCTGTGGGCTATTCAAAAAGATAATTGTTTTCCAAAAAATTTATACTTGAACAAAATAAAATCATATTTAATTGCAGTTTAAAGAATAAAGGACCCCAAACTAATATTCATTGCAAAACCCTGAGGTAGGAAACTCTGCTAAATCAGGCAGTTCCACAAATGGAAGGGAAGCTATTTCTGCACTTGGCTTTGTCTTGCTCAAAGCTGAACTGGAGGGGCTATGAAGCTGGGTGTTACCTCCAGGCTTTTCAGGGCCAGGCAGGCTGCCTTCTGGAGATGGAGGTCTGTCCTTGTTAGTGCTTCACAGTAATAGAGCAAGGCCTGAAAGAAAAGGAAGGACACCATGAGGACATTTTGATTAGTTTGTAGTTTTATAGGTAGATATAATTTTTACTGCCTGAGATGAACTACAGATAAAACAGGATATTCTGTTACTACCTTCAGTGCAAAAAAAAAAAAATCATTACAATTTATGTTTATTCAATACACTGATCCTTTATTGTCTACCAGGTCACAGACTTTGGGGTATATGAAGCTGGAAGATGAAATGTTGTAGGATACTCGGGACACTGAGGCAATAAGCAGGAAGTAGCATTTGCTGGTGCTGGCACCAGTTCAGCGAATTCGCATCCAAAACCTGAGCCCCTATCGCAGCGGGGCTTTTTCTTTTATACACGTCTTATGCTTCCTCATAGTAAAGTGTATTCGGCTTGGTTGGTGGGCTGTAAGGGGAGTGACCAACCAGGGCCAGTGGTCTGTGTCATGTCAGCTATGACACTGAACAGTCCCTTACCTATTATGGGATGGGAAGTGAACAGCCTTCAACCATTATAGAAAATGGATAGCTCAGCCTCTGCACACACACATATTTTATGAATAGTCTGGGGTCAAGTCATCTGACAGTACATTTATGAGTCCGGCTTTTAACAGACCCTAGGGTCTAGTAGGAATGCAATGACTGTTTAGATGACTGTTTAACTGTGGAGGGCAACATATTAGCTCCACAAGAAAGCTGCAAAATGCTGAGTAAGTCATGTGGAGGAAAATCCCTCACCCTGGAGGCCAAAATCCAGCTGATGTTTGTGTGCAAAAGGCCGAGCAGAATGGGACATTTATTATTACTATGTTCATAATAGTCCCAAAGCAGAAACAACCCAAGTGTTCATCAGCTGATAAATGTGATCTACTCCTACAGTGCAATATTATTCGGCATAAAAAGAAATGCACTGATACATGCTACAACATGGATGGACCCTTGCTGAGTGGCATCATGCTGAGTGAAAGAGCAAGATGTAAAGGCCACATATTATGTGATTCTACTGAAGGTAGTAACAGAAATGTCCAGAAGAGGTAAGGCCAAAACAGGCAAATCCACAGAGACACTGCAGAGTAGTGACTGCTGGTGGGGACAGAATTTCTTTTGGGGTGATGAAAATGTTCTGGAATTAGATAGTGGTGATGGTTTGTGAATATATTAAAAATCACTGGGTTATATACTTTAAAGGGTGAATGTGAATATTTTATGGTATGTGAATTATATCGCCTCTTTTTTCAGTGGGGATGATGATAGTTAGCCCACAGAACAGCCTTTTGAGCTACTTCCACTAAAATACCAGAACTTTGTTAAGAAAGAACGATGTGAAGTTCATGCTTTTGGGCTGAAAGGGCATTAGAATGGGATGTCTTCTCTGAGTACGCAATGCCCCAGCACAGCCTGCTTAGGTTATGCCTTAGGAAATTTATGCTCCTCTCACAGTCGACATTTGACCTTTCCAAAGACAGGAAGGAGCCAGCTGTAATTTTCCTGAGCTTATCTGAGGGCTGGTGTGAGTTTTTAGAATGATTGTTCAAACTGTAAAGGGCTCCCTGTGGACCAAACACCCTGCTTGGATTGGGCCCCAATGTGCATGATTTTTAGATGCCTGTTACTCCTGGATGGCTACTGAATTAAAGCCAAGGGAGAGATAAATTACCTCTTCCCTAGTGATAGGGATGATGGCTTTAAAATGAAAAATATTCTAGCTCGCTGACCCAATAGTCTGATGACTTGACTCCAGACTATCCATAAAATATGTGTGTGTGAATACACACACATGTATGTTCACCAGAACATTTTTCAGAGTTAGAAACTACACAAATGCCCATGAATATGAAATAATAAAATAAATTATGAGATATGCACACACTGAAAAGCTAATAATCCAACAAATACAATGAAGTAGATCAATATGCTCTGACATGGAAAATAACCATGATATACTACATTTAAAAAAATCAATTACACAACAGAACAGTATGGTTTCATTTAAGAAAAAATAATTACACGTGTTAACAAATATTTAGAAAAAACTGGAAGAAATATACATCGAGTTATTAATAGTTGAATCTGGGGGGCTGGACTCAAGGGCATTTAATTATCACAGTATATTTTTGGGGTTTAAATCACTTTGTAGAGTATATATCACTAATAAGCAAAAGTGAATTATTTTTACAAAATAAAAATGGCAAAATATTAATGGTAAATTGCAGAAAATTAAGCAAGTTTTGGGCTTGATGGCCATGAGTTTGTATGCTACCTTTTCCCGGAAATGCTCATTTGCGGCGGCTGCCACCAGGTAAAGCCTCACGGCCTCGCTGACTCCATCGTCCTCCCCGGTTAAGAGCAGGGCCAGAGCCCTGAGCACGTCCTGCTGCGCCGGGAGGTTGCCGGGTGCCAGGCCGCTCAGGGCCCGAAGCAGTTTTCCGTCTCTCAGTGATTGCAGAGTCTGTACTATGGAAACTGAAGTGAGAAGAAAAGAGCATTAGCCTTCTGACAGTAATGAACTTATTAAAAAAAAGTAAATAAAACTCAAATATTTACATAATGACAGATCCAAGTACATATGAAAAATTAGCATATGACAAAGGGGATGTTTCCAATTAGAACAGCACAGATTATTTAGATAACTATATTAAGGAGAATGGTAAATTATAGGAGAAAAAGGTGAAGGTGGATCTCCATTGCATAACTGCATAAAATAACTGATAGATGAATTAAATAGTCAGATATAAAAATACATAGTGAAGAAGATACAAGTGAACATTTTTTATAGGCCTCCTGATGGAGCAAACTCTGTTGCCCCTTTGTCTTTTATTCACACCTATCTGGCAAAACCCTAACCCTGAGTGACCCCAGCTCTGCGTTCTGTCTGCAGGTAACTGTGCCCTGATAAAATCCAGTTAGTTGGTTGGAAAATGATAAAAAATATATAGGGTTTTGAATCCCATTTGGACAAACTGACTTAAGTATTCCATGACTAAGGAATGTATGCTAATCCCTAACTAGATATCTAGCATGGGCATCCGTGAGCCACAAAAACATTAGGATAAGAGTGTGTCTGGTCAGCACAGATGGGAAAATATAAGAAAATATTCAAGTTCTGTCAATGGAACAGCATCCTTCATACAATGGACAAGTTTGTGAATTAGAGATTTTTTTTTTGCTTTAATTTCCTATTTCTCCTGTTGTGTTTGTTCAGGTAATTTTCACTGCTTTTAAATACATACCCTTATAAAAAGTCTCAAAATATGTAAACAGCTAAATAAATAATGGAAAACAACAGAAATGTTCAATAATCAAATACATTAGTATATATTCAAGTGCAGAGATACTGTACAACTAAAATAAATGTTTTAAAGAATTAATAACATGGGATATAAAGTCATTCTATAATATGTAATCACAATTTTGAAATTTAAAACCCAGGCACACTCAAATGAAAAGTACATTAAAAATTTAAAAGTAGGAAAACTTTTTCCTTTATATTTCCCTATGTTTTCTGAATTTTTTATAATGAGGGCCTTTTCCTCTTATAAAGAAAGGAAGAAAGACATGCAAAAGGTTAGAGTTTTTTCTATTTTATTCTTCATTCTTACTGATAAATGAGTAGCTCCTTCCAGGGGCCCTGTAATAAGAAGCTTAGAGACATTAACTGCCACAGATGTAAATTGAGTAGTTTAGAAATTCACTCAAAAAATTTAGACTGACAAATTTAGAATCAAGAAGTGAAGGATATAATAAAGTGAGGCCCTCTGTTCCTAAGACAGGGTCTCTTGCCTTGGCATTCCCATTCTCCTGCTCACCAACATTTGCATTCTTTGGGGCTATGCACGGATGCTGTCCTGTTCAGGCTGCTACTGCACTAGGTGGAGGAAAATGTCTTCTTACTGTGATGTTACCCACTGTGCTGGAAATGTGGCAGGGCTTAATGTTTTGAAAGGAGAAAGGCTGAACCTGGGTGTGGGCCAGACACGTTGCTGCTTCCAGGTGCTGAGCCAAACCGTCTGGTCCCATACAACACAGCTTGCCCTTCCTGTCCCCTTCACCTGCACTGTCAGGGCGCAGAGGATTCACAGAGCCCATACTTGGGAACCAGAAATGGCCCCTTACTGCCTGGCTCTCCTCCCAAAGAGGTTTTAACTCATGGCAGATACTGATTTTATTTCTAATATGTGAAGTGTCCCATAAGAAGGCAATAATGAGCTCCGTCGCTGTGCCCCCACATTGGTGCCTGTTCTCCTCATTCCCTGGACATGTGGCCTAGGTCTGGTTTTCTGTCCTTCCCTCCTTCCCTTTCCCAACGTGTGCCCCCACTTGCTCTCTTTGGAACTACATTTCTGCTTATTGTTATGAAAGCACCACCAAATGGTAATGTAAAATAGTACTGCTTGTAGGCTCGATCCCACAAATGGTGAACACATTGATGACAGAAAGAAATTACAGTGAGTCTTAAATCATTTACCAGCTTCCTGGTAATGATACACCCTGCTGAACGGTCTCAGTAAATCCCTGGTTCATTGCCAAGAGGCTTACTAAGGTAAAAGGTCCAGAAGTCATTTAACAGGCAAATCTCAGCCCAGCTATTGACTTGGCAAGAAAAAAGTTACCATCACTACAAACTGTGACAAAAAAAGACCAGAGATAACTTCAAATTGAGCCACCACAAAATGTGACCAAAGAATACATCCCACCTTGCTTGGCCAGCTGGTTCAGGTAACTCTCCAGGTCACTCACACCATGGCTGGTGAAGTAACTGTAATACTGAAAAACAGTGATGACCTCTGAGGACAGGCTGGAGGAGAGCAGAGGCTCGGCCCGGTCCAGAATTTGGGACACCAAGGTTCGAAACACTATTTGGAAAGAGAAGATACAAAGCAGCTTTTAAGAAACACGACTATTCATTCATTCATTCATTCATTCATTCATCTTTTTATTGTAGAATAGGATAGAATGAAGTATGCAAGTGAACTAAACCTCAGGGTATAGCCAGGTGACTTCTGCACACCTATACACTGTGTAACTGCCATTTAGATCATGATACAGGACACAGCTGGTACCCCAGCAGGTTCTCTTGTGCCCCTTCCTATAGCTACCTGCCTACCCCCACCATAGGCCAATAATCTGACTTCTGTCAACAAAAGTTTGCCTGTTTCTGAACTTCATTTAAATAGAATTATACAGTATGCACTTTTGGTTTATGACTCCTTTTACTCATCAAAATATCTGTGAGTTTTTTTCAAAGCTTTGCCTGTAGCAGTAATTTATTCTTTTTAAAAATTGCTGTGGAGAAGTCCAGTCAAGACAGTGGGAATAAAGGTATACCCAGAGGGGGCAAAATGCTGTGGTTTACCCTACTGTATGAATATATTACAATTTATCCATCGTTTTGAGTATTTGAGTTGTTTCCAGTTTTTGGCTTTTGTCTGTAAAGCTTATATGAACCTTCTAATACATGTCTTGTTTTTTGTGAGCGTAAGCACACATTTCTCTTGATGTATTTAGGTGCGGAATTGCTGGGTCGGAAGGAAGAAGTATATTTAGCATTAGTAGAAATGCCTAACAGTTTTTCCAAAGTGTTTATACCATTTGACACCCCTGTATTGCTGACATACTTTAATAGCAATGCAAAAATACAGTGCCTTTAAAAGTCACTTCTGATGTTCTGAGTTATGACATGTTCAATGTCTTTCTGTTCTGAGATCTTACTGAGTAGTTGATGGTTCCCTGGAGGGTAAGCCATTTTTCATGGGTAGCTGTGGGAGAAGAGGCAGGGGGAACCCTACTGGCACTCAGTCTTGCTCCCCAGGACAGAAATGCTTTCCTCCCCTCCGGACTGTTGTTCACTACCTGGGTCTGCAAGTCCTGGATAGTCTCTGTTGACACTTCCGGCAAAGCTGGCTTCCAGCTGCGTAATCACTCTGTCAACTGAGCTGTGATAGACACCAACTGGGCTGCAGCACTTGGTCCAGAATGACAGCAGAGACATCTTTTTGTGGAATTCTGGAATGGCTAGAGAAGAAGGGCAACCTAATGAGGCAGATGGAGAGATGTACCTGGGTGCAGGTGGGGTAGGTATCACCAGGGGCTTTTTTTTTTTTTTTTTTAACACTGCTGCTTGAAAGGTGGTCTAAAGGACAAAGAAGTCATTTTGAGGAATTCTGCAGCCTGGGCACAGCTGTTTGCTTTCAGTGAGAGAGAACCAGCAGCTCTGTTCTTGGGAGATGCTCCATCATCTCATCTCCTGTAACTTCACAGCAAACAAACTACAGGACCAGAGAATCAAAGCTCAGAAGGTTCTTCTGAAAGGGATGGAGCAGAACTGTAGGTGGCTATGGGAGGTTTTCTCCTGTCCAGTGGCCTTCAGACTGAGGTGATTGACAGGCACTGTGCCAGGGAGCACAGGGTCAACATTCCACCCTCACCCTCATGTGGTTGTGGTCATGAAGGGCCTGGGAGAGGAGGGGCAAGAGTTGCTTCAGTCTGAATGTACTGCCCCTTTACATGCATCTCAGAAGGTCACCTGCTTCTGGCAGGACCAGCAGGAGGGATGCACAGGAAGAGCCATCAGGCACTTAGACTTAATCAGAGATAACCTAGGAGAACCTAGTGTCCCACTGTTCCTACTAAACAGCCGATGTGAAAAAAGACATAAATTCTTGTCTTTATAAAAGAGCCCTGTCACCGGACCACACAATTCAAAGGCATCTTCCCCATGTCAAGTTCTCCACCTAAAGCTCTCTGACTCAGGGATCTTCATAAAGGCCTGTGAATCCATGTATTTCTATGTTTTCCCCATAGGGTTTCGGGGCATCTTTTTGTTTGTTTGTTTCTTTGTTTTTTGGGGGAGGGAGTATCTTGCACTTGATAGTTAGCCACTGGGGGAGTTATCTTAGCCGGCTCCATGGTGCGAGAACAGTACTAATCATATGTTCCAACACAGAACCACACAAGCAGAAACAGTCTGTGAAACTGCCTAGGCGGTGATATGGTGCTGCTTGTACACTGATTTCGGTGGTGGAGGCCCCTGTAGAAAAAGGTGGTATGCCTGGTATGTCTCCGAAGGCTGAAGCAGGGTGTTAATGAGACCATCTCCCTACTCTGTGGCCCAAGAATGCTTTTCTGCTATTGATACCGACAAAATAGTGAACAGATACAGCAAAGGCGTGGGCCGGTGGGCTCACCGTTGACATGAGTGATGGTTTCATTCACAGGGGCTTACCTTCCATGACAGAACTGATGTTTCCTGTGTTCTCGTCACTGACCGCTGAGAGTTTCTCCATCACCTGAATTTGCTTAGAAAGCTTCTCTAAGAGATTTCTTGCCACAAAAGGGGTTTTGCTTGAGAAAACAATTTGCTGATAAAACAAACAAAACCACCATTTCAATTATGTTCTTGTCAAGAGTGCTTTCCCTCCCCAACCACATCCTCCCTATATGCAGTGGTGATGCTGAGTAAACTCATACAGTGTTTCTGTTACATGGACATGTAATTGCCCATGCTGGTTACAACAGCTGAGGAAATCAGACACGCGTTTTGTTGCTTTAAACTTTTTTCATGCCATATAAATTCTGAAATGTTCTCTGTAGTGAGCTGCAAGGTTACTGTACATTCACAAATTCTCTAAAATGTGGAGGACATATTTAGGTTGCATATCAGTATGTAAACAGAAAAAGATATATTTTACACATTTTAAACAATTTTTCATTGTTTTCAAGCTGAAAATTAGGAGCATGGTGTATAAGAGGCATCATTATAATCAAGCTATCTCATAATTAACGAGTGCTTATTTGGGAACAGGTGCCAGCAAAAGCCTTATACTTAGATTAACTCACACTATTTTTCACAACAAACCAATGAGGTGGGTGCTGCTGATATCACATTTTACTGATGAGGAAACTGAGGTACAGAGAGGTTAAGTAACCTCTTCAAGGCCACATAAATAGTAAGTGGTTTTACTTGTGTGCAGGTCATAACAATGAGGAAGGGCCTGAGAGAGGAAAGGACAGAAGGCACCTGCTGTCAAAAGGTTCTAGGCTTTTCTGTGTCCTGGTTACCTGGTAGGCATGAATGTGGAACACAGACTTGTACTACCAACCTGTTTTTTCTAGTGGCAGTTTTCACCACAAAAGAGGTGAATTCTTATTATTATGGACTTATCACAAGGAGAAACATTGTACTGAATACTGCATGCCAATTAGTCTTTGGGAGAAAACATTCACCCCTTTATGGAAGACAGTCCTCTTATGTCTCACAAAATAAATGACTTTACCTCTAAAAGGTGAACAGGTGGTATACTAATAAGCATAGAATCAGATTCAGCAAGAACAAAGAGCTCTAAAAACCATCTCATTCAAATGACTAGTGAATAGAGAATAGCGATAAGTAAGTAACAATCTTTGTCCATTTTGGTCAGAAAAAAAATGACACCTTCAGCCAGATTGGATGTCAGTATTATGGCTTGTAAATCTAAGAGTCAACAAAAGAGATCAACTGGGGTGTTGGCCAACCAAGTGGCAAGAGTTGTAACTGCCAATCAATTTCCCATAGCATATCAGTGGCCTGAAGACACTTTGGGGTTCTTTATTCATGGATGAGAAACACATTATTACACCATAAGTGTGTTACTGAAGAAGCAGCAGTGCCCCACTTCTGGTCTTCCTGGGGCCCCTTCCTCTTCACCCTGTCTCTTGCCTTCCAGTTGGTCCATGTTCTTTGGAACACAATCCTCCTCTTTTTGTACCTTTCTTGATCATCCCATCCCCCTGAAACCATTATTCATTTGTTTTTGCATTCTATTCCTGTTCCTCACAAATCTAGGACAAGATTGGGAGAAGACAAGCAACCAGGCAAGGAGGAAGTAATTAAGCAAATGCTTAGGGGAAAATGCTTTGTTCAAGAGAACTGAAACCCTTCACGCAACAAAAGAATTTCAAAATATTTTGCACCATTGTTGCAAAATCTTAAGTGGTAAGCAGATTGAACTGAGAAGAAAAATAAGTTCCATGGTGTCTCAGAATGAGAGCTAACTGGTGATGATGATGGCCTAAAAAAGTTTTCTTTCCTGTTGCTAATAAGTATTTATTTAAGATTTGGGAAACCATGGTTCTATTCTGTAGCATTTTGCTTTTAGCTATTCAGGTGGTGGAAAATTCATGTGACATGTTCATATTAACATATGTTCAGTAATATTGACTTTCAAAGTCCATTTGTTGAAGGCAGAATGTAAATTCCTTTTTTAATTAATCACATTATTCCTATCTGTTATCAAATGATTTGAAAGTGAGAGTAAACCATATTTTGCTTACTTTCCTGTGAGGTCTGGAGATCTAGGGTTTAAGATGGGAAATCCAGGATGGAGGGAGGATGGGTGCACCCATCAGAGTTTTGAGTTGGCTGGAATCAAAGCAGGACTGTTTTCTTATTTCTGAATTCTAATGGCAAACTAAACAAGGAAGCGTATTTCCCTGGTGCAAAAACAACCTGGGCTCTAACCCACAAATGCAGTCACCAATCCTACCTGAACGAGTTGGGTGCAGTACTGTAGGTGCCTGACGATGGTGATGTCCAGGCTTTCGTTTCCCGTGGTGAGTGGGAGGGGGCTGCCTGCCACACTAGTCCCGACTCCTGTGTCCTCAGTCAGCGCCTCGCTAAGATGCCCCCTGGCCTCTGGGTGTACTGATCTGTAACTGTTGAAGCAGGAAGGTGAGTGACATATTAGTGATTTCTTTCTGCATGGAAACCACAGGTCAACAAAATATGGCTTATATAAGGCCTCCAGTAGCAGCATCCCTACTGACAATTTTGAAAAGTCAAAATACTTTTCAAAAAACTACTTGTAAAATTCAGCCTAGTCACCAATTTGCCTAATGTTACAAGATCATGCAAACAAATTGCTTCCAGAGTTCTGTTTGCTTCCCTAGCACAATGAGCCCTTTGGAATGTCGCTCACCAAGAAGTCTTTGAAACATGCTCTCATGCTGCACTTGCACTTTCCTGCTCTGTCGATGGGGTGATCTGACAGATTTTCTGGGATTAAACTGTATTCCATACTTGTGGTTTTCCCAGAGCAGTACCATTAAGAAATAGTCTGCCAAGGCTTTTTCCCGGCCTCAGATTTAATGCCATTTGAAGAGAAGGAAAAAAGAAAGCTGCCAAGAAGAGACATGATGTTCTAGTGACAAAAGCTAAAAGGGCACTTGAATCTTTAAAGCACAGCTTAGTTCTGCCATTCAGGCTTCATTCAAACTCCACCACTGAACTGTCTAAAGTTATATCATGGTGGGCACTCACATTTCAAAATAAATCTGTCGCATCTACTGTCTAATTCTTTTATTCTTGAAATGAATGTGTGTGCTAGTGAGGGAGTTGTCTCATTTCACACATGGAAGGACAGAATTGCAAAGATGTAACCAGAGCGACTGGGTTCACAAGTTGAGCAGCTTCCAGCTTCTAGCCTCAAATGTCTCAGTCTCCACAATTTAAAAAGACCATGCATCGGAGCTTAGAAACATTGGATGCTCTACTCTGATTCACATTTGCCCCCAAAGAGAAAACAGCCTGGGTTCTGGCAGTCAACACACCGTGGTCAACATGCATTTCAAACACAGGCATGTTGACTGTTAACTAGGTTTCTATTCTACATGTTGATGTTTCCAACACACACACACACACACACACACACACACACACACACACACACACACACACACTTGATTTAAACATCAAAACTGATTTTCTGTTTACATGCCCCAAATTTGCTCAAGGGATAAATTCTATTTTCCACTTTTTCTTTTTGAAGAAACCCTCCAGGGTCAACAAAACCAAAACTATTACTGCCACCTGCGGGGTTGGGGAGTAGGGTTGGGGGTGGGGGGGCGGGGTTTCATGTAACTTGGAAACCTGTTTATATGACATGTCAAGGTAAGACAGCTGGGAAATCTACCCTTTCCTTGGAGAAAATGGTTGTGTATTTTTTGCGGCAACTGATGGAGTGAGTATGTTCCTCTGGGCTTATTTTGCTTCCCCTGAAGCTACAAAATAGACCCCAGGCCCTATCAAAAGTGGTTTGGGTACAAGGAAGCCTGATGTAGAAGGTGACAATGTTTCACCTTCATCCTCCTTTCCCACTGCCCGACCCCAGCCCCACCTCAGCAATGGCCACACTCTCTCTCTACTTGGAGGGCTGCAGATCCAGTGGTAGGTTGTAATCATCCTTTCCTACATTCTAAGGGCAATATGTGCCAGGGGGCTTAAACCTGGCTTTGAGATGTGCATTCATGAGATGAATCTATTGCTAAGACCCACTGGGCTGAAGGGAATGAGAGGTAAAGGGGTGAGGACAGCAAGGTGTAAGGAAAGAAAGAGATTAAAAATAGATGCAAACCAAGGCTTACCTATTTTTCTCAGTCTCAGTGTCTGAAAATACTGAGTCAGCACCTCCTCCAACAGTACAAACCTCATCATCATCCTCTTCCTCGTCAAAATCAGAGGTGTTCAGGAAATCAAAGCTTTCTAAAGCACTCTCAACTGTAAGACTTAAGCTGGAAGACCTGCTGCGGCTTCCTGTGGGCTTGCACTGAAAAGGCAGAAGGCACCAAGGAGACCATCAAACACCCAGAAGGAGGAGACACAGGACACCCAATCTGAGAATGACACCTTCTTTGTTTCAAGCATTTATTTATTTATTTTTGTTGGCATTAAAAAAAGACACATTTTAAATCTTCATATTAAAAAAAGAAGTACAACCATGGATAAAATAAAATAACACAATATCTGGGATTTGTTCCAAAATAATCCAGAAGGAAGCAAGTAGGCAGCAGGATAGACAAAACAAGATTGGCCATGAGCTGGGCATGGTGCAAGCTGGGGTGGGGTTTGGGGGGCATGTGGAGATCTATTATATATTTGCTCTACTGCTGTTTGAAATTTTTATAATAAAAAGTAAAAACATATATATTACAACCAAGAAGCCTTGGGAAACAAAACTGCCACACTCCCTCTGCCTAGTGCTCTACGCCAAGTAAAATACAACCAGCAGACAAATTGAGACTCATGGAATCAGTGATGAATAATAATCAATTTCTAATTCCAAGTGGCACCATCTTCAGTGTTCTGTGATGGGGCTAGCTAGCTAAGGCACCCATTCTAAAAAATTAAGAAAATAAATCCCAGAAACAGAAAACTGCTCAAATTCACCTAACCCACGCTCCCTAGGTAAGTAGCCTTAAATACTAATTTTACATTTCCAGCTTATAATTTTTCTTTGAGCATTGAGGAGAAAATGAATGGCATGGGCACAATACGAAGTAGCCCTGGTTTCTCTGCCTTTGAAGAAACAAGTTTCGTCACTTCCTGGCTGGGCCCTGGAACTACGGGAACAAACTCATTCTATGGCCTGAAGAATTCTGTATCACTGGACACACACAGAAACATTACAAACAATAACGTCCGTCGCTACGGGCACAGAGGTGGAGAGAAGTACTCCCAAATATTCAAGGGCATGCTGGGGTGGATTGAACGGGACAAGTCCTGCAAGTTAGAAGAACTAAATGTCCTCCATCCAGTTAGGTGGCACTCCTTGCTGACTTCTTAACACAAGGTAGGAAGGGCCTTGCAGGGGTCTGTTTCTGACATTCAAGATGACACAAAACTACACGGTCTTTTAAATCAGAGTTGTTCATTCACCCTCAGAGATCTCCGTCCAAGATGCAGCATCATTTAGTTTCTGATCCTCAAGATGTTTAGCATCCTAGGAATGTGAAGGGGGAAAAAAAGAAAAAGCTTTGTCCAGCTGATGCTCTAATGCTGGCCAGAGACAAAGCCACTTACCCTTGATCTAAATTCTGATGCCCTTTCCAACCGCAGAGGGAGAGAAGGAGCCAGTCCTCACTCAACTGATTACTAGGGTTTTCTTTTCTAAGCTATATGCAGAACTTGATCGTGCATAGTATGGATGTATTTAAATATTAATCACAACAAAGAAAGTAGCTGTTAAGAATTTTAGTAGGATAGTTTTGGAACAATGGCAGATTGAAATAACACTCTGGAGAGAAATCTATGACCATCAGGTTTTTATAAGACTAACAGATGACTTGCTTAGTGTTTCCTGGTGGACTGAGCTGCTTATCAGAACCTTAGATGCCTGAAAATGGGAGCCGCCACCACCACTGGCTTTCTCTAGGGTGTCTGCTTTAGCTGAGGTCCATGGTGTCTTAGCCAATTGGTCAATGGTACAGAGAGAACTTGTTGAGGGGATGAAAGATGCTCTCACTGGAGTTCTAGACAGACTCCATGCGTGAGCCTTAAGTTGATGTTTTTCAGCTGTGTTTTATAGAGAGCTGACTCAGTGTGTTCTTCCCTGCTTCTCAGAGGCTATGCCTACAGTTGACTCTAACTCATGAGCATTCAAGAATCTGGAGAGTCAGCATGAATTATCATCTGCCCTGGGCACAACTCCCTTTCAGAGCCAGCCCAGTATGACCAAGAGGGATAAGATGGTCAGGAAAGCCTTGGAAATGTACCTTTAGATGGCCTTAAGAAGGCTACATTTTAAAACACTCATACAAAGGGTTGCAACAGAATCTGTAGTTGACTCTCAGCTTGCCACTGGCACCTTATTTTCAAGTCTATTTTCTAGACCAGCTCCCCCAAAAATGGCTCTTTCAAGAAAAAGGATCCTAGCTGTCTTCTCTATAGCAATATAAATCAGAGTGGAAAAGCAAAGAATACAAGTGGTGGGGGATTCGATACAAAAATTCAAGTTCCATCTCCTTGTGCAGTGTTTTTTACAATTGTAGGGTTAAGAGATACCTGTGGCTCTCACATTGGGGCTGCAAACTCTGACTTCAAGGGAATGGGTTTCCAGCTTTCCCAATACCCCATGAGGGATGTTAAGCAATAATGCCCCCAATGAGATTATGGTGATCAAAATGTCACCATTTCACATCTGGAATTAGAACAATTAACTCTGGGACTGAAGGAGTTTAGATATTCTTTAGAGCTGTTCATTTGACTCCTAATCATGTTAGTTAAAATCTGTCATCAGGAAAATAAAAATTGGTATGTGCTACCAATGTTAATCAGTGCCATTTAAATGGTTCTTATCTACTGATCTTGTGATGGGACAGGATAAAAAAATTAAGATATGCTATTTCAAATAGAATGTTGGCTTAAGACACTCTCCCCAAACCTAACCCAATGTTCCTGAAAAGGTACTTACTTTTAGAATATCGTCCAAATGCATGACTTCTTGGTTCAGATCCTGAAACTCTTTATACTGCTCTTTATGTGGTTCCAAGGCGAGGAAAAGCCCATGAAAGGCATCCTCTAAGCTGCCGTCTAGAAAGGATCGACAGCCTTCGGACTCTCCACTGACGGACCCCTCGGAGAGCAGCTTCTCTGTGGCTCCCGGCACCTCGGCTGAGGTGAGCCTCTTGACAAGCTGCTTGGTGATGTTGCCTTCAAAAGTGTCCAGTTCCACAGGCTTCAGCTCAGAGGCCTCATCGGACTCTTGCAGAAGTGCCGCTGCGACGTCCTTCTCGAGGAACAGGTGCTCGGCAGAGGCACCCGTGGACGCCCGACGGGCCTCTGCTTTCCTGGACCCCACTGTGTCTTCCTGCAGGTGCGGCTTTGGCCCTTGGCTGCCTCCCGAGGAGGTCCTAGAACACGTTGAGCTGGAGTCGTCTGTGCCCTCATTCTGGGAGGACAGGCTGCCACGGGGCAGCTCCGCGGGGGTGATGGTGACTTCTGGATTTGCTGAGCATGTGCTGGAGAGAGAGCCAGCCGGGCTGGGGGCGAGGGCACAGTCCCCGTCGGGCAGGTCGCTGAAGCTGAGAGACAGTGGCATTTTCTGCTCGGCCACCTTTCCTTGCACAAAGATGTCATCAGGTAGATTAGACTGTGGACAAAAGACTTCACATTATTATTTTAAATACAAATGAGGCATTTGGCATAGTTTACTTCCAGATAAAATATAAGGCAATTAAAATAATAGAAAAAGAACTTTATAATAGCAGCACTTTATTTGTTGATCTGTGTGTGTGTGTGTGTGTGTGTGTGTGTGTGTGTGTGTGTGTCTGGCAAAGGAAAACAAGCCCTTAAAAACTATTTCTATGTTGAATCTAGGTGAAAATCCATTGCACTATTCCCAGGTTGGACATTTTTTTCAAAAGAAGAGGTTGGGGACAGCGGAACGAAGTGTGACTTAGGAAACACAGGATCACACACTATTCGGCAGCCATAGTTATGAACAATAACACTACCATTTTTTTTTTTGGCATCTATCTTAAAAGACTCCAATATTCATGCTATTTCACTCATAAGATGAGATGCTTTCTTCTACTTAGGTTCTCATAAATTATCGTTTGAAAATCTTTACCTACATATCCTAAACTCTTGAAAATGTTTATTTAGTAACCATGCCATAGATAAATTAAGGTCAGAAATCCATTTGCATCACTTCTATAAAAAGAGAAAAAAACTGATACACTAAACCTCTAACTTCTAGCACTGTGAATCCCAGAGCTTTCAGGATGTCTGGAAATCCAAGGCCGCCATCAAGCCACCCCTGGTGGGTCAGGTTTGCTCTGTGACTCCGGGAGCAGAACTCAGAAGAGAGAGATCAGAAATATCCAGGTAGCCAAAATAATTCGATTATGTAGGTGCAATTTCTACGCCATGTTTCTTCACACTATGGTCTGTATATAAGTGCTGAACATTGCTCTGTGGGAAAAGTTTTCTAGTTATTTGAGATCAACTCCTTCAAAATGGATAATCTCTCTTGGATTCAAGTTGGATTTTTAAAGTAAATGGTAAGTGTATAATTTTATTATACATAAAGCAACAAATTATCATAATAGTGCTGGGAATATGAAAAATGTTATAGCAAGTGAAATGGGCTGCATATAGAAAGACAAGACCCTGTCCTCCTCCAGCAGTGTCGTTGGTCCCTTCATTGCTGGATCTGGAGCCACTAGAATCCAACACTGCAGTCAGGTCACTCCCAGCTGTTTAGTCTCGTCTGGTTGGAAGGTGATTAACTTTAACCACAGGAGGAGTAAAAGCATGTCATTAGGGCACTCAAGTAACCTCTTGGGCTCAGCTTCCTCGCCTCTAAAACTGGGAGTGTTTTCCTCTAGCAGTTACTATTGAACCGTGCTCCTCAGAGTCCTGGGGGGCGGGCTGTGGCAAGGGGGTCCAAGGATTCTCCTCAGGAGCTGCCAAAAAGGGGTGGGTTCCAGGTTCCTCTTCTCCAACCCAGCTGATTTACTTTCGTTCCTCCCTCTTCTGTTTGTATTCTTCCCCCCCGCCCCGTCCCCTCCCCCCCCACCCCCGTCCCCACATACACACGTTATATCTCTAGGAAAGATAAAAGGAGGACTTTGGGCGAAGGAGTTCCTGAACTTCCTCTGGGGGGGCACCCCTTAGCATCTCACTGAATGCTGGGGTCCTCCAGTGGTCCTGCCCAGCCTGGTCTTATCTTTAGCACACACATGTCGTGGCAGCTCTGAGGGAGGTGGGGGGCACCAGCTATGGTGGGGGAGCTGGCCAGTCAAAGTTCTTATTCAAATTCCAGTACATCCCTTGGGTTTCATGTTCCCAACTCACTTCGCACCTTCTCAAGTGGCACGTGTTGAGTTAGAAGTTGAGATGACTGTTCGAGGGGCAGGCCTATAAACAGCTACAGCATGTTTTAACTGAGATATGATATAATGAGGTAGGAACCAGCAAGGGGTCAGTGCCTGGGAGAGAGGTGGTCCCAGAAACCAACCTTGGAGGGCAGGGAGATGTAGGCCAGGAACAGGGGAGGCAGTGCATTCTAGAATGAGCTGTGTGTGTGCAAAGTGTGTGTGCAAGGACGGGAGGTCCTGAGAGGGTGTGTGAAGCTGGAGGGCAGTGGGAGTTTGGGGGCTTTGGGCCGAAGATGAGCAGTGGAGAGGTGGGAGGTGGGGCCGCGCAACGGCTGTGGCCACATGGGAAAGGCTGCTTTGAGGACACTGGTGTTCATGCAAAAGGCTGCAGGAGCCTACAGTTTTTCCTTCCTCATATTTAAGCTATGCTGTTAAAACTTCTACCAACTCCCTTCCACAACCACCCAACTTGCAGCATGTGAGCAAAAACTATACATGTTACTGTGAAAGTTGTAGATATAAATGGTCAGCTGGGCTGGCTTTTGGTACATGTTTTCATGTATATTTCCCCTGTACAGTCTTCCCATTCCCCTTGGAAACTCCACTAGAGTTTAATCTGATCCTTTTTACCGTTTTTTTTTTTTAATTCAATGACTAATAGGCAATTATTATTATTAATTGGAAAACTTTTACTCTGGATATTCAAAGATTATTTTCATATATCTGTAAAGAGTAGATTATTCCATGTATGTATATGGGGTGTGTGTGTGTGTTTTGTGACATAATATATGACACACATAATGTAGGTTACCTATTGCATTCCTGACAGTGAATTAACAAGTTTCTTTTACTAAGTTAGCATGAATACCACAATAAACTAAGACAAAGAACCTCTTTGAATAAAAACATCTCTAATTGGTTTAAATCCTTCTGAGTTCTTCAAATGCCATTTTTGAAAGAAAAAACTGTGCATAAACAGTGCATAAAGACTGATATCAATGATAGACTAGTTTACTTGTGAAATAAAATCTTCTTTGATCGTAAGTGTAATTGCATATTTTAAAAATGAAAATCTTGTTACCATGGATATCTTTGCCACAGTGGAGAAAAATCACAGCATGAAATTAGGGATCATTGGAAGAGAACAAGTAGCTTCTCCAACTGAGCTGCATGCAGGACCAAGTTTCCCAGCCCGGGGACAGGACAGCGGTCACCAACCCGGTGGGCAAGACAGAAAAGAAGGTGAAACAGGAGACATGCTAGGGGACACATGCAGCAGGCCTCGGAAGCCACATCACAGCAGGCAAGGCACCCACACTCACATAAAACTCTAGCACGGCCTTGGGTCTCAGCCTGAGGGAGGGCAGGGCACTGGAAGAGTGGCTACGGTGCAGCTTGGCAAAGTAAGTGTCTTGCAAGGCACTCCAGACAGACAGCCGGGGCTTGTCTGGTGAAGGGAGCAACCATCTCTTCAGAAGTCAAAGCAAGGGGGGAGGGCGTTAGTGGAAAGCATCAGGTTACCACATTGCGTTAGCTTTTAAGCAAGTGTTTCCATTAGAACATCCACTGCTTTAAAAGGCTGATCTCACAGAATGTTCAGAGAAGCCTGTGTGTTATTACCGAAGCAATAGGTGAAACAGGTGAGGGAGAAGAAAGACAGCGGTTCACCACCCGTGCGCATGCGGCCAAAGGCATTTTGGAGTGCACCTTCCTTGGTCACTGCTTGACCAGGTTGAATAACGTTATTAGGAGTTATAAAGAATCTCTAATGTTGTATGTCAAGCATTGCAAATATGGGCGCAAGCACTGCCTCAAGCTCGTTTCTATTCCAGAAATCCCAATGAACTTACGAAGAAAGAGTGATCTTTGAAGGTGGGCGTTTCTGGGGTGCCCTGGCTGTATATGGACATCCTCCTCTGGAGGGCTGCCGCCTTGTTCCCAGTGCCCGAGGATGCGGTCATGTCCTCCACGTCAAATGGGCTGGAAAACAACAGGTCCCAGTGAAGACATGTTGTGAAAGTCATCTACAGTAACCTGACCGCAGGCCAGGAAAAGCACCTCATTTTACTAAAGCAAACTTTAACCAGTGGGAACTGGCCAAGTTGGTCTGTCAGAAAATAAACCAAGAGAAAAGAAGGTAGAGCAACAAACTGAGTCTAAGACCCACCCAGGGAACCACAGGTTATCATCGCGGCTTTCTGCACAATTTATCTATATACCTGGGTATGTCTTTTTCTCATCAGCATTAGAAACATAAACATATTAGTACTTGCCAACACAGATATTTAAAAAGTCTGTAAAAATTCTTTGAGCTTAATGGGTATAGACATTTTAACAATACAAGAGATTATTAACAATAGATTATTGTTCGGTTCGAAAGAAAACACTCAAAAATAGAGTCCTGTTCATTTTAGTTGACACAGTCTCTTGTGTGATTGAGAGGAGAAAAACAGTCTGTCTACATTGACGCCACTTATCGTCATGCCATCTGGTTCATCCAGCAAGATGAAGCTGCGTTTGAGATACCCATGAGTACAAATTAGGAAGAGGGATGGGCGAAAAGTGCTGACGCTGATTCAGTGACAAGGCAACAGGGCCTCTTCTGTGTCCTGCCGTGACCCTCCGTATTGTACAGGAGGCCCTGGATGCTAACACACAACACATCTCGGTGACCTGGTGACACAGCCAAGGCATAATACCACGTGTAAGCAGTTTGCGTGTTTAGTAACGCAGCATGACCTTCTTCACAGAGTGACGTGGAAAACCACTTTTTAAGTTCATCGGTTTGACAAAATGTATTTTCTGTTCTTTGGAAGAATTCTATTTCAGTAAATAGAGTGTGGAGGGTCTAAAGATATTCAAAATTTTCCAGAGTAGGGAAGGGTACAGGAGATAAAAACATAAGCAACTAAAACAACACGTCGAGAATCAGGATCTTTCTGAAGTCAAAATCTCATATTGGACAGTTGTTTTCTTCCAAATCAGTTAACAAGAGACATATTTCCTCATACATATTTAAAGGCAGAGAAAGAGGGAAGGAGGCAGAATAAAATATTATAAAATGGGATTTAGAAGAGGAGAATAGTGCTAAGACAGAGGCTTCTCCCATGTTAGCATGTGTGAACCTCACGGGAGAGCTCGTTAAAAAAGATTCCTGGGCCCTGAGCGATGCTGACACAGTGTGTTTGGGGTGGAGCCTGAGAGCCAGCTTCTGGAACAAGTTCCCTGGATATCCTGATGGTCTGCATACCACTTGTGAACAGCACTAACCCGTAGCACATATTTCTATATGATGAAATCGAAAAGAGGAACTTACTACCAAGCGATTTCCAGGTTCAGTTTGACAGTGCCAAGGTCATTGATGTCAACAGCCAGCACTTGAGGCCGGGCTGCAAACAGCTCTTTGGTCTCACAGGTCACGCTGCCGACCAGGAGGTGGGTTGCCAGCCCTTTGACCTCTGTGACCTAGTCAAAGAGCAAGAAGGAAAGGCGTTAGAGGACAGCAGAGGGGACAGACAGGGCTCTCTTCTCTTTTCCTTCCTAGCCGGTTCAGACATCTCTCTCAGCTAACTTCAGAGGTGGGTATTTCCAAAGCCCAGCGGACGCTGGCTTTGCCCGCTCCGACACGAGGGGCCGTCTTCACCACGTACTTGTGGTGCAGAGAGGAGTCTATGGGACGAGAGGGCGGCAGGTGGAAGCTACGAACAGAGGTTCCCGCCAGCGGGCTCCTCCAGCTGTGGCCCCAGGAGACAGCAGACGGCAATGGCAGAGCTGTACCTTGATGGAGATCAGTCCGGCGATCAGAGGCAGGAACACCACTTCCTCTCCGTCCCAGCTCTGCTTGCCGTTCACTTCTATTTTGCCTTTCAGTTTCCACCTCTGCCGGCCGTACTTCATGAATATCTGGGAAGAAGAGATAAGAGGCACGTGATCCGCCGCCCCGCTTCCTGACTAGACACTGAGATCGGAGGACAAGCAAAAGCAGCAGCTGCCTCTGCCTGCTTCTCCGCCGCCTTCATTCCACCTGAGTGTCCGCCCTTCCTAATCTCCTGTGAGCTGGCATGTGGAGCAGATGAGGAGACGGGAAGGCTTCAAAAGGGGGAGAGCTGTGTCTCCGAGGTGGGGATGTGGAGAGCTTTCTTTAGGAAAGGTCATCGCACCGTGCCCTTCTGCTCACTCTTGTTGCAATTCCTCCTCGAAGGCACCAGAGCATGAGACCACAGAATCCTGTCCTTGCTATCTTATTCCCCACACACCATCCCTATGTGCTGTAAATTTTAACTATTAACTATCCTGCACCCATCGATGTAAAAATGTTTCTCCATTTTGATTTTTATCCAGTCCTAGAGATTTCCTCTTCGCTCTCTCCCACCTTCTTAATCTCTCACCAGTGAATTTCATGGGACCTTCCTAATGTCTTCTCCTTTGATTCTAACATATGAAATAAGCTGCTGAACTGCCATCCTCCAGAGCACTGTCTCAGTCCATTGAGATCTTGCTTCCGGGCATGACCTCAAATATTTGGGTAAAAAAAACACTTATAAAACTTTTCTATAGGTTTGGAAGGTCTTTTGCTGACACATTCTTAGAAGAAGAATGGATGAAGGGTCATGATGCTTACACATTCTCTAAAATGGTTCAGCAAAGTAATGACAACAACAACATAGCAAATATGGCATTGTGTTAAAAATTGGTGAGTCTAGAAGAGAGGTCTTGTATCAATCTCCAAACTTTCTTATTGGCTTAATTTTTTTTCAAAATAACAAATGTCAAAAGAGGAAAGATAACTTAAGACCTGAAATACCGACAGCTGATCCCTCCCTCTCAACTCCACTTCCAATTCCCAGCCTGACGCAGCACGTACCTCATACTGATCTCCAGGACAGAGGCGAGCGAAGCCGGCCAGGCCTGCAAGCAAGTGATAGGGCGTGAGGTGCTGAACACATTCTCATTCCCCCTCCTCCCAAGCCCATACCGGCACATCCACATCGATAAAACTCATGCAGTAATTTGGGGGCCCATCTGTGAGAATAGCTATTGTTGGAATTCCATCCGCTGCCTCTGGGAGGACATTCCCGGTGAGGGGCGGAAAGAGGGGCTTTCTGTGGCAGAGACGTCTGAGCAGCGGGGACTAGAACTGCATGTACCTTTGGCCAATTTAAGGTCTAAGCAGATTCCAGGATCACAGAATCAGGGCCAGAAAGAGATATTAATTTTTTAACACAACATATTCCCGTGCAAGTCAACTGCTCTCTTGTTTTTCTTTCTGCGCCAAGATTTGTGATTTCTAGTAAGTGCCTCCTACTTGGGTTAATATTCCACGTACTTATTCCCCTGGCCTCTCCCCAGTTCACTCATTTCTGTTTTTCTAATCCTATTTATCCAGCATAATAATACCACCACCTACTGTGTTAGGAAATCACTGAAGGTGAATTATCATTACACAAAACCAGTGATTAAGAAAACAGAATCCAACCAATCAACCAAATAACCACCTCCTGAATCCCCAAATGAAGGTGGAGCTTCTCTACTGCACCAAGCAGCAAGTCATTCCTAATGGGACATGCTCATTTTGAGACCCAGCGTGACATCTGGAGCAGCAGGAAATGCACATCTTGTTAGACCATACGGCCATTATCCTGGGATATTTTAGGGACTCTATTTTCATCTGTTTTTTTTTTTTTCTATAGACAGTTATTGAGAGCTCGCAATGTGTGACCATCTATGTTTTGGTGGTGATGGCCTGGAAATTCAGAGAGACTTTACTGGTACTCATAATCTGTAGCAAAATATGGTTAAAGCCCATAGGAATGAAACAGACAAGGACCTGGAAGCAGTAAGGTGGAGTTAAATCTAAGGTTGATTTCTTTTCAATCTATCAGCTAGCCTACTTTAGATAATTTACCCATCCCCATTTGAAAGTTTCTTCACCTTTCAAATAGGGATAACAATGTCCACCTCATAGATTGTTTGTAAGGACAAGAGACAGCGTTGGCACATAGTAGGTACTTAATTAGTGATGATAATTAGATATCCAGGAATGTGATACTATTTATTGAGCACATGTCATTTATAGTTCATTTAAAAGATGTAATCAATATGAAAAAACATAGCAAACTGATACATGTGAGGGAGGAAAGCAGTGCAGACACTGCTTTTGAATTTTTTAAGACTGTTACTTGTATAATGAAAACTAAACAAAGAAACTCTGTTTCATTTAATGTAGGATAGTTTCATGGAGAAAGAGAGGATTTAAACAACAGAATTTCACCTCTGTGAAATGAAGCACGGGCGAGAAGATACCTCCAGGTGGAGAGAATGGTGTGTATTCATTCAACAATATTTCCTTCAGGCCTACTGTGAGTCAAGGATGGACAAAGTTGTGGGGAGGAAGGCATGTGAGTCACATGCATGCAATGAAAGCAGGGGACTAAGTTGTTAGTAGAGGTTTATCGGTAATCCCAGCTTTATGGTAATAAGCTGATTTTTTTGCCAATCACAATGCAAAGCCCTTTATCCTAATAGGGACTGGAAGACAAAGTTTTAATCAAGGAATAAAACAAATTTAATAAAAGTGGGCAAAAACTTGCACTTTTCATTTTCTGGTGAAAAGAACCGATCACATTTTATGATAAAAAATTCTAGTTCAGAATTCAATACAAATCTTTAGAGTGAGCTTTTAATAAAAGACAGTATTTATAATGTAATATGTATTAAGAAAAAAGGGAGGATACAAAACTTTATGTAGAATATGACCTCTCCTACATAAAAATGTATCCACAGATAAAGAAGTCTAGAGAAACATACCAGACTGTTAAAAATATTTATCTCTGGAAAGGATTATGGAGAAAGTTAAATGTTTGATATTAAATAGAAATTTTTATTTGATTTTTTTCCCCAAATAATGTGTATTTATTTTGGAAGAAAAAAGACATGAAAAATATCACACACGTTGGCAGGCAGCATTCACACAGAAAAAAGGCTGGTTGGATATTCATGACAGTTGTCATGAATGTTAGCACTTAGTGGAGTGATTATGTATGGTTTTAGTTTTTGGTATGTTTCTTAGTATTTTAAAAAATGAGAAGGTACCACTTTAAAAAAGTTAAAACAGAGAACTGGGAAGACCAAAACGATCCTTCTCTTTTCCTACAGCTGGCCTAAGAGGACATTATTTTGATTAGCTGGTACAAAAGCAGCCCCGTGGTTCTCAGATTCCTCATGCATAAGCCTCCTCCAGCTGCCACTTGTGACCTTTGAGTACTTTGTTTTTTATGTTAGTTTCCACAAATTTTTTCCCATTTAAAGATGATGCAGCTGATGTCACACAATGGGTTTGGCTTCTATGATGAGCCCTGTTAAGTTGTGAGACTGTGGGAAGAGTGAATCGGCTTTCCACCTGTCAGACAGATATTGCCAGGGTTAAGGGGATGGCAAAGCTCCCGAAAGTCTTGGAAAAGAACTTGCTGTTGCCATTACCTGCCAACAGATGGCAGTAGTTCATCAGCTCGTCAGGCCTCCCAGCAAGGGGGGCCTGTCCATCTAGAACCAGTTTTCACTAATAATTAGAACATAACAAGCCACTTAAAAAGATCTACTGAAATAAGAACAGAATTAGTGAAGCCGATTTTCACTAATTATTTGCTGGAGGATTTAGCTTTTTTTTTTTAATATTTCTGAAAGAAAATATAATAGACTGGTTTTCCAAAAAAATCCAAAGTGCTCTTTAAAAACCTCTGCTGCTTGTCCACCTGTGCAATGACGACAGAAGCCTGGTGAAAACAAACAACAATAACTGACTTGGTATCAGTGCTGGATAAAGGGGATCAAAGGGGAAAATCCTTTGAAGCTTTACCTTTTTTCCTTTCAAAATTATCAGACATTTCATCTCTGAAGAACTTGTCCGAATGAGAGAAAAATACTTGGAAGTGACGATTTTGGGCATCTCAGCCCATGTTAACAAAGCAAACTTCTTTGGAATTGCTTTAGTGGTGTCACACTGATACCCTAATTATAACAATAACGTAGCAGATGGCGACAGCAAGGCCAAAACAGTTCTGGTGCTTTGCTTCCTAAAGTTCCATCTGCTTGTGTAAGTCACATGTGATACTGGGTGCAGAACTGAAACTAACACTGGGGCAGTTATAGTTATAGCCTAACGTCCTTTAAACCTGGCCAGGTTTCTTTACAACTCTGGTCTGAGGCCTGCTGGATTCTCACAGTTGGGAACAGCTTAATGTTCCTCAGTTTTGCGATTAGTGCTGTGCTGTCTAGAACGAGTCATTGTGTTCACGCCAAAGACCGTTGTGGGGGATGGGCGTGGGGCGGTGGTGGGGACGAGGGGACTTCTGTTTTCCTGGTGCATCTTCCTGTAGCTTTTGAATGTTTTACCCCAAACACTTATCACAGATAAAACAGCTCCTCCACTCTTGGTTTGAAGGCCCAGATGTGACAGTATGCAGATGACATCACTGCCCACACTTTCTGCCTATGCTCAGGGACTTTCCTGCCAGAATAACACTCCTAATTTTTCCTAGTTCTATAATAATCTTCCTTTCCAGGAGTCACACTTTCTACTCCAAGGAAAACAACTTTGTAGCTGAACAAGCCAGGAGTTTCCATTACAGGCCTTACTGGTTTATTGACCAGGAATAAATAATGCAGATTTATGAGGGAAGATAGTTCTTTCCTCTCTGGAGGCCTGACTTGTCCTGACAGCCGTCGGGGCCAGCACAGACTTTTGGATATATACACTCCCGGAACTTAATTTGAACTAAGTAATAATTGGGAGAAGAAGCAGTTTTCTCTAAGAGATCATATCTTTTAACCTCCATCCCGGTCAACAGTTCATGGGTCTGATGCTCCTTATTTAGCCTGGCATTTGAGGCTCTTCGAAATCTGGCCCTAATTCTCTGCACTCTTCTCCCAGCAAACCTTCAGGCTCACCAGACTCCCTGTCACTTCTGGATGTGCTGTTCCCTCTTTGGTGAATGCTCTTCCAGTCCTGTTCATATGACAGAACAGTTCCTTTCATTCTAACTCAAAGCTTGCATTTGGAAGCCTTCTTCCCCCTAGACAGGTATATGGCACCCCTCCCCCTTCTCAACCTCTCTGCAAGCTTCCACAGCAATCTAGTCACACTATTGGCTCAGTAAGTCACTTGTTCCACTGAATTAGAAGGCATTAACTCATATATCCATTTTCTCCATTAGACTGTGTGGGAGTCAAGGACAAGGACGATCAATCAGGATGCAGTCTAGTGCTTGGCCAAGAGCAGGAGCTTAAGTGCTTGATCAATTGTCTTTATCACATTACCTCCCTCTCCTTCCAACAAAAACACATGTTGGGGAAGGGCACAAACGGAAGTGTGGAGGGTGTGGCAGGAGGAAGTTGGGTTACCAGGTTTGAGAATGTTATGAAACATCTTCAGTTTATGTCAATATATATGTCAGGGTGGCTATTTTTACCAGAGTGAATGACAATAAGAAAGTAGCTAATTGCAAAGATGTATGATTTCTCGGCAGTGCAAGAGGGCTTTCCTTTAACAAGACAAAGGAAGATTTCCATGGGGTGTCACCCTGAAAAGCCTTCACAGATGTAGTTTCTGAGTTTTTGTGTTACATTAGGGAAGTGGAAGTGAGCTAAATCTATGATGAAAAGAGAGAATTCGTTTCAGGCCCAGCCCCCAGCCTAGAAGTTTCCAGACCTGGTGGGCAGGGACTTGCTCTGCTGCTGCCCACCCCAGGAGCCTGCCTGCTGGGTGGAAGAAGACCCTGCTGTAGGCGAGACCATCCTTTGAGCAGCAGTTCGTTTGTCTGCTCAGCTCTGTTAGGACTTCCGTCCTGACACGGGGCTGTGATTGGGGTGTACTAAAAGCCAAGGACCCTGGAATTCAGTTTCAAATCTGACTCCAGCTTATGGTGTGACTTCTCGGGTACATCACTGGATGTCCATTTCCCACTGATAAAATGGGAAACTTAACACCCCACACAGAATCATCCTGAGAGCTAAAAAAAAAAAAAATAAAAAAAAAAATATATATATATATATTCATTCATTCATTCATTCATTCATTCCAGGGCCCTGCCCCAAGATGTCCTGGGAAAAAGGCAGGGCTTGGGCAAGGATGTAGAGAACTGCAGAGAATGTACCTAAAAAACAGAAAAAGTGCAAATGCTGACCTAGGTGGTAAAGTGCTGAGATTTAACCCTGAATAACTAATTGGTTCACTATCTGATTTGCTAAAGAGCAGAATGTACCATCTGGGGGCTGACAGTCAAGGTCATTTTGTTCTAGGTCTACTTATTCAGAGCAGCTGTCATGCAGAGTACTTGAGTACTTGAAAGAACCATTTTCCTCCAGAGTTAGATGACTCATTCAAAAATGAAGATTTCCTGTTGAGCACTTCTTGGGAAAAAAAGTCCCCCTTCTCTACTCTCTTAATTGCGAAAAGTAGACAAGAGGGTGATTAACCCCCCACTAGCAACTGAGGGATTAAGCTGTAAGAAACCTCAAAATAAGATATGCATGAGCACCAGCCCTTTTTGCTGCTGTCAAGTGGGCTAAAACTCAGAAGAAAAATGAACTTGCTATGATGACTGGTACTTGACAGCCCTGCTTGGCCACTGAGTTGTAAATCTGACAACACTTGGGTGACGCTCCATCTTCTAAAACCAGAGTTTTAGCAAGATGCTTCCAGATCAGAACTTTCTGGAGTAAACATCAAAAGGGCCTGGGGAGAAAGAAGAAAATGCATTGTCCTGTGGGTGTTTAACAGAAAAATTGGTAGGTAGTTTACAGGGAACATGGAGCATAAAGAAACAATTTAAATGTCACCATGAAGGGGCCAACAGACAAGTGTACAAAGTAGGATGTTCTGTATGACAACAGTTTCTACAAGTCTACAGCAGGAAAGAAACAGGGCGGGGTCTGTTTCAGATGAAAGCAAATCTACAAGATACATCTAATGACCAATTATGATGCATGGGCCCTGTTTGGAGGCCGTTTGAGCAAACCAGCTGCACAAAGCATTTTCGAGAAAACGGGGGGAATTAGGTAATGAAGTGCATGAATAACAAAGACCTATTCATTTTTATCAGATGTGATATGTGGTAATACTCAGTGTCATGGTTCTGTATGAAGATGTCCCTGTTCTTTAAGCAATGTGTCTTGAAGTATATGGGGTCTTTTTGTTTTATCAAAAAGACTTCTATTTCATCAAAGGAAAAACAGAGCACAGATGAAGCAAATAAGGCAAAATCTTGCTAATTATTAAATCTAGGTGATGGGCTTATGAGGGGTCACTGTAAAATTCTCTTCACTTTTGTGTATGTTTGAGATTCTGTCATAAATTTATAAGTGTATAGGCAGATCCAGGACAAGCAGGCTCTGGAGCATCAATAAATTACCACACGTGGGGAGGGTTGAGAGTGAGTGGCACAGTGTCTTTGCAAGGAAAATAAAAACAGTGTGCGCTCCCAAACTTCTAGGAGCTCAGCAGGCATGGTTCCTTACTCTCTGTAAGGGGAAAAGAATACCTTTCATCTTGATGGAGAACTCCCCCAGCAGACCCTCCAGCTCCGCTTCAATGGTGCACATATTCTGTGAAGGGTACAGGAGACAGACATTAGAGCTAGGCTTCTTTCACACAAGAGCTCAAACCACATGATGTTCTAACAGCCTGAACAACATTTACCTGTTTGCAATGAGCTACACAGCACTGCCTGTGAAGCATGGACAAAATGTTTAACCTAAATGTAAGCAAGCTTTCTAGTGTACAGGAAATTCAGAGCATAGAACTTGTTAAATTATATGATAAACAGATGAATCCAGAATGTGGAATATTCTATAAGATCTGTCCTGGATCCTACAAAAAAGCAATATCATGGAAAAATTCCAGATGAGAGAGACTAAAGAGACAACCAAATGGAATATGTTAACTTGGATTACTTCCTGTTTTGAAAAACAAGTAAATAAACTAAAATTGTTATGAGACAAATAGGGATAATTTGAAAACGCACAGGATATTAGGTAATTCTATACGTTGACTTAATTATCTTAGTTGTGATATGGTATGTGGTTATGCAGGGGACATACTTGTTACATAGGTTACCATTAAGAGATCTGTGCAAAAATATTTAGGGGGGTGGAATGGCATGACATCCACCAGTTATTGTCAGGTGACTCAGCAAAAATAGAAGAAAAAAATGAGCTTATGAGAGAAAAAGCAAATGTAGCAAAATGTTACCAATTGTTAAGCCTAGGTAAAAGTATATGGTGTTAATTCAATATACTAGTCTTGACTTTTCTGTAGGTTTGAAATTTTTCTTAATAAAAATTTGGGGCAAAAGAGCACGGGGGCTCGATTCTACTCAAAGCAAACGAGACAGAGTCCCTGCTGCAGTGCCACAGGATGGCAGAATGATTCCTGGGTCTGACGCCTCGCCTCACTCCAGTGTGCAACAGTAGAGGAAGAGGTGCGACACCATCCATGCTTGTGATTAGATACGTAACTAGTCCCATCCTACTTCCTCAGTAGCTGAAGGCCTGAACAGAGCAATTAGATAGAAACCAAAAGGAAAAGAGCAGTGGCCAGGGACTATCTAGTGAGGTCCCCAGCCCAGCTTGGGGGGTACCATCTGCAGGCCAGAGGCTGGGCACAGCCAGCTCTGTGAGCACTGAGAGATAATGCTTCCACTTGAATTTTATTTGCTGAGGATTTCGGGATTAATTTGTAAGGTAAGAGGTTCTAATTCTTATTTGTTCCTCTGCTCTGCTTCAAATGATCTCTCTCTTGAAAGCTCTTAGTACCTCACCTAGCTTAGCAAAGATGGGGGAACTTCCTGAAGTCTGAACTCTGTGCAGCTTGAAAGCTTTGAAAACAAAATCTCAGTACTGTAAATCAGTTTTCCTCCTCAGAGCATTGGGCGAGTCTCTGTGAAAAAACGCATAGCAGTTTCCAAAAATAACAATGCTATCATGCATGTCAGGACTGCTACCAGTGTCTTTGAAAAATGACGGGGGTGGGGGGTGGCGGGGGGAGGAGAGGGTAGCTAGTTTAACAGTTGAGGACATCCATGGTCAGAATTTCCTTCTGTCCTACCCACACAGCCATTGATAAATATTGCTGCACCTGCAAAGGCACCCAGAGCATTCTGCCTGAAAGTCCGTCCTTTGTGATAAAATCCTGGCTTTTTTATGTGAAGGTACAAAATCACTGGATGCCAAGTGAGCTATGAAGCTACAAAGTCCTAGACTTCTTCACTAAGGCTGCTGATATTACATTCTATATCTTTGAATTTGTGAGCAAAGTCTAATGCTATGCTTGGCTCTTGACCAAGGGTGGGTGCTTCTGAAATGACCTGCAAATATCCTAGGACAGGCAGTTCTTACAGGTAGCAGGCCAGTTATCTGCTTGGGAACTGTGAATAGCTTCTATAATTGGCAATTGCTCTCTTGATTTCAGAGACATGTAGAAATGAGGTCTCATGAACTAGGGCTGCTTCTAAGCCAAAGGTTCTCAACCTTTGGGTCCATCAACTTGAGTGGAGAGAAAAGAAAATCACATTATTTCCACTAACCTCTAAAATTTAACATGTCCATGTGTCATGAAGGTAGAAAACAAGCCACAGCAGTATTACTAGTACCTGTGACTTTGACACTGACAGAAATGACATTTATGTTCATGTCACATCATTTTTTGCACATATCCTGAAAATCATTGATCTTTTTCATTCCTTTGAATTTCACAATTTCAAATAACTAGTGTCACTGCTAGATCTTATTTAATTTGATGTGTTAATAAAACAGCAGCATAGTAGTATATCATGATACATTTGATTTTTATATCTTGATAACTATACTGATAATACTAAAATAATTATTTTTAAATATTTGTTTCCTTTGAATTCCTATGTGTTTTATTTTCTGCATTTAAAAAGCATTATTCTGTAAGGGGCGCTTAGGTAAGAAGCCCAGTTTTAGACCACGAAAAGAGACACACTCGGTGTAGGCAATATGCAGGGCTGGAGAGTACATTCGAAGTGATTCTGTACAAGTCATCCAAGAGTCTCCCCGCCCCCACTCCCACCCACACCCCTGCCCCACCCCCTGCCGCCAAACACAGGGCTGAGGCAGATGTCTAACTCTGAGAATTGTCCAGCAGACCCCCATCAGGCCGATGATTTCACTCATGAAATTTGACCTCAGAACAGCGACTCATGGGATAGTGAGCAGTACTGCTTTAATAATTCAGTCATTTCATCAAAGACAATGGTATCGGGTGACGCTGGGAGAAGCAAAGGCCTCCCTGTGTCATGTGTTTGGGCCCAGGAGACAGTATTAACCAGGACAGCTCAGTGTTCTTTGTCTCTTCTCCTTTATGACAGAAGGGAAATTTCTTAACAATAAACCGATTGTTGGCAGGACGGTTAGTGACACCCGACAACCAGGGTGATCTTAACCACATCATCTGTTCAACTTCCAGGGATAAAGCTTGATGAGACTGTACACCAGAGAATGTGGAAGTACATTTAAATGATAAAAACCAGGGCACTGTGACATAGTCATTCACTAAAATTTTCAACAAGCATGTGTACTCCTCTTGTGCAGATACTGCACAGGGCAGTGGGGGGCACATGCAGAACTTTGAGGCTTGGTCAGTGAATGGCTTCATAGCGACTAAGATCTTGTGGTTTTACAAGTGAGTGTACAGGCTTATTATAAGGCACTAGGGACTACTGCCCAACAGGTGACTCTCAGGGACTGACAAAGGCATATCCTTTGGTGTCCAGTGAAGGTGCTAAGAAAAATACAACCTATGAACCACTCAAGAGTCATTTTAAACAATTCTACTGACAGCCTCAAAAAAAAAAAAAAAAAAAAAAAAAGCAAGAAAATCAAATAGTAAAATGTGTCTCTCTGAAGAGTAGAATGAGGTCACAGTTTGCCATTCCTTGTTCCTGGCAGTTACCCACATTCAGAGCAGTCCAGGTGAGGCTGGGCAACTGAGCAGGTGAGCACATACCTCTGTGTATTCTTTGTAGCTCCGGTGGACCTCTGAGAGACTCTCGCGGGCGGCCTTGCTGGCAGGGGACATTGCGAATGCTTGCTTCATTTTGTTGGCACCATCTTGGAGGCGTCTTTGGATACAGTAAGCTTCATAGAGCTCATCGACCTGCCAGGATCAAAAAGGAAACACAAGGGAGGTAAGTCATGATCACACTTGAAAGAAGCTGCACAGATCAATCACTGTTAAGTGCTGAAGACACTCTCTTCCTGACCTCAATGAGGAGACTCTTGGAGAAAAGTCATCCTTTCAGGTGGAGACCTATCACTTTTGTTTTAGCCGCTATGATCCATTTTCCACTTCAAAACAGATTTTGCTCTGAGCCTTCTTTTCCAATTACATAAGATGAAAATGAACTGAACACGGGTGGATTGTGTGAGACAAGTATGGGAGCCTCTGGTCTATGCAACACACACTGGAAGAGTTTATAAAGTTTCACACCAAGGTGAAAACATAGTATACGAACCTATTATCACTGTATTTTAAGAGATAGAGTCATGTCACAAAGTGATATTCACACATCCAGATTTAGCATTTTTTTCTTAAGAAAGAACTTGAGGCTATTTACTGAAAATGATTTTTGTGACGTTTTGCTTGGCTCAACAATAAAGAGAAAATGAAATTAGGTTATTCTTACAATTTGGGTGAGGCTCAATTGTCTGAACTTATCAAACTGAACACGTAAGAACTGTGATTCTGTACGTAAATTATAACCCAATTTAAAAAATAGAAGCAATAGAAATGAACACTTTCTCTGTTATACCTCTACACTTATGCTTCTAAACAATCATATAACCTTTGCAAATGATGACCAATCACACTCTGTAGAAGTCTGATTATCACTTAATGTTTCTCAAGCAGTGATTCTTGATTGACCAACAATAATTTTGACACCCAGGATACATTTGGCAATATCTGGAGACACTTTTCAGTGTCACAGCTGGGCGGTCCTACTGGCATTTAGTAGGTAGAGGCCAGGGATACTGCTAAACTTCTATAATGCAGAGGATGGTCCCCCGACAACAAAGAATCATCTCTAAATATCAATAGTGCCAACCAAAGTTGAGAAAACCTGTTCTAAAGTTATTCTTGATGATGTTTATCTCTGTAGTCTTGTACTGTCATCAGTTATCAAAGCACTTGCCACAGTTAACTACAGGAATTTTCAGACAGATAAAAAGGACAACATCACCAAGCATTAGCATAAGCAGTTGAAACCCATTACTTCTGGGAGGCAGTCACCTACCTAGAACTACATGAAATTTTCATTTCAATACAAAGTTTGTTTCCTCAAAAAGGAGGCTTAAACTGTAAAACCCAGAAGAAGGTGTGGATGAAACTTGCATTGCAGAGGTTAAGATTCCCTTTTTGTTCTGAAGGCAAATTTTTGGCTGCTCACTGAATAGCATCACTACCACCTGTCAGAGCTGGATAATTTCCCATCGTTGCTTCTTCTAAACAGATGATAATCGTACTTAGCTTAGAATATGAACATTAAGAGACTGAAAATTACTTTTTGGTTAAAGGGTTCTTTGTTGCACTTTAGTTCAACAATTCATTCCACTTTGCTGAGAAGAACTGCTAAACCAGGGAAAGAAGAGTCTCGCCTTTGGGGGTCAATGGATTTGTCTCTGATTAAGAGGGTGGCATATCCACTGATAGTAGCTTTTGGCTGGTGACTGGCATAGAGGGTGGTTTCAATACTTTGAAACTAAGCTAAGATTCACCTGGTGAGCTTGTTAATTCTGGTGCCCAGACCCCATTCTGAGATGCTGATTCAGTGGGTTAGGCCTGGGTCAGAAATCTGAAATTTTAAATAAACATTGCAAATTGTTCTGATGTGGGAGGTGCCCCACAAAACTTTTAGAAACATGAAAGGTGATATTTCTTTCGGTCCCTGTCAGGCAGTGTCACCTCTATGGCGTGGCAGACTGACCCTGCCTGACCATTTCCTGCTCGAATGAGTTAGTTCTTGACTGCAACCCCCATCCCGGTACTCTGCAGCTGACGCGGCAATCCAAAAACCTGCTTAAACAATTAAGTGGGTTTCCTTATAGTTTGGAGGTCAATTAATGTTCTCCTTACGTCTACTTCCTTATATGGAAAATCTATAGCTGTGTAGGAATGTGGAAGTACAAGACTGTATGAAACTGCTCACCATGTTACAATCAGGGCTCAGCTTTTGGATAAAAATCCATTGAGCTGGTGCTGGCATCAATAAACATTGTTTCTTGCTTATAGCCTCAGTGTCCCGTCTCTCTGTTCGAGAATCCTGCAACAGTGGTTTCCTGGGAGATGGTCCTCAATCCTTTGTCCACCACTGAAGATGTCAGAGTCTGTGACATAATAATCCCCTCAATAAGGAAACTGCTCTCTTGACCACTGCTTTAGCCCTAAAGACTTCATATATTACTTTGCATTTAAAGAAGTTTAATCTTTGTTTTCATTAAATATTAACCTATCTTAGTCAATGGAGTTAAACTTTAGGGTAAAGGATAACTATGCATATATCTGAGCAGACACTGGCCCATCTGTAGGCAAGGATCTGTGTTACCTATAAGTCAGCAGTGGCTCTCATCAAATAAATTAACTGACTCATTCAATTAAATATAATTTGTTAGGCATCATGTGTATATGGTGCTGCAAAGAGAGTACTAACAACCTTTAATAATCACTGGGATTGCCATATCTAACAATGATGAACACAGATGGATAAATACTGAGTTTGTTTTCTCACTGTTTTTCAAACTAAACAGAGTAACTTGTTAAAGATTGCCTGCCACATAAATACCTTTTAATGGATGTCATTGTTTTATTTATTGGGTTTAGCAAAAACAGGAGAAATTTCAGATTTGCCTAAGTAACAGGTATCTTTCAAAGTGGGAATGTAGTGTATACATACGAAATCATAGAATTTTAAAAGGAAAGGATTTTTAGGATCATTGAGATTGAATACATTCACCTCCCAGCCCCACTTCACAGAGTGGAAACCCAAGGTCCACATAGATGGTATAGCCCGGTAAATATGTGGCAGAGCTGAGACGAGGACCTAAGGCTTCTGACTTCTGGTGGAGAGTTCTACTAAACCCTTGTCTCTCCACTTGGAAGAGAGGCTGATCGGTGTGGATGGGAAGAGGAATTGCGACTGGTGTGATTTAGCTCCTCCCAAAAGGGAACTTTTTCTAGCTTGTAACAGTATCTCCTGTGTTCAGAACAAGGAGTGATAGTTCTACTCCTCACTAGACTTGCTGGACCATCCATGAGCTATCAAGTCTGGATGTCAGGGACCCTGACAAACTGGTGCATGTTCAGCGGGGCACTGAAGATGAAAAGGTACCTGGAAACCATGCCACATGAAGAAGAGAAGGAATTAAGAATTTGACAAAGATTTAAGGAGGTACCTATAGCTGTCTTTAAGTGCTTTAAAAGCCTTCATGGAGACGTTTATGGGGTACCATACTGCTTATGGACCAGACTGTGAAGTTAGGGAAGCATGACGTTTTTTGTAGAGTCAGTGTGCTTCAGTCTTCTCTCTCACCAGACCATCCCGAGACAGTCGGCCCTCTGCCAGGCATGCTGTGCTCTGCTATGTGGGGAGTTCTTAGTCGCTTCTATCAAACTGAAGTAGAGTCATAGCTGTGCCAGATTACTAGGCTCCCCAACTCATTTATTCAGCATCTTTACTGCCTGTTGGAAGACTTAATTGCGAACTCAATTCGATAACAAATTCTCCATAGACCAGATGCTATGCTCTGGCGAAAGGTGTATTAATCAGTGAGAGAGAACTGAAAAACAGAGGCAAAGACAACAGGAAGTTCAATTACCTTACTAATGTGAAACTCCAGGCGTCTCATGTATCTTTCAATCGTTTTAATTTGCTGGAATTAAAAGAAGAAGTTTGAAAAAGTACAGCCATTTATAGTTCAATTGACCTAGATGTGTGAGAGTATCTTTATCATCTCATACTCAAAAATATGCTACCAGAAAAAGCTAAATATTTCCCTTTTCTTCCTATCTTTGTTGCTATTTTAGAGATTTCTGGTATCAACTTGAAAAGTATTTTTTAAAAATCTGAATAAATATTCTGAGAGGTGAACCTGAGTTAGTTGTTGGAATCCTTATGTTTTGTATCAAGGGAGGCCTATCAAATGGGATGCACTGGATTTCTGACAGGACAATATTATATTGGAGTGTAAGTAAATTCCTTCATAATAACATATTTCATCAGCTTGAAGATGAACTTTTTTCCTTCCACATTTTAGTGTCTCTGAAATTGAGGTGCATTTTATAATTGCTACTGCCTGTGCATGCTCAAAGATAATCACAGTTGTTTATGTGTCATCTCTTCACTTGAATCATAAATATTATTATTACATGCATTAAATTTAATTACCCTTTCAAATGCCTGCAAACAGATTATACTGTGATTCAGCATTAAAGGTATTGTATATAGAGAAAGGCATGGAAAGAGACAGCATCACATATAACTAAGAAAAAAATTACATTTAGGAGGCCTAAAAGAGTTTTGTCACTAAATATAAAACACAAATTTTAAGTGAAAAGAAAGAATTGTGTCATAGTTTAATTGAAATCATGTTTTTCTTAGTGGCACATAAAAGAACTGTGTGTTTTCCAATCAAAGATGTCTTGATTTGATGATATATGTGACAGTTAACATTTAGAGAGAAGACAGGGAAGGATGGCCAAGCACTTGGAAAGTTCTTAAACTTCTCAGCATAGTGAGAAACTTTACAACAAGGTGGTATTTTTACAAAAGTGACCTTAAACACATTGTATCTGTAGATGATAGTACTTATTCATCAAACTCATTAGATAAAAGCTTGAACTTTCCTGAGATTAGAAAAATCATTAGTTCTCTAGGATCTTACTGTACCTAAGAGGGGTCACTGGCCTGTACTCAAGGACACAGGGTGTCTTTATTATTATTTTATAGTAATTACCCCAATGCAGAACAATAACTTACCTTGTCTAGGTCATACAGCACACCCTAAAATAAAAAAAGGAATATCCGGATTAAAACATGTGTTCCTCAAAATTGTTACTGATACTAATAGAGGAATTTAGTCTGTATTTCTGCATTGTTAGTGAAATAATGATCAGTTTCGTAAAGTTCTGCTGGGTTCTTTGACATTTGATTTAAAAGAGTAAAGCTCCCGGTTATTTTCTAATACCAGTAAAAATACTTTTAAGAGTCCCTATTTATTTATACCCCATGTCTCTGGAATTCCACCAAGTCCCCTCTGCCCCTTGGGAGCACTAAGCCTTTCACTAGCTTTGAGCTCTCCTTTCTCACACATTGAGGGGCCGGCATATATACATTCATGTTCATTCTTTAATTTTTAAAAAATAATTGGTATAACCATAAAATGTAGCAATGTTATGTGTGTTAAAAATTACTTGCCTTCCTGTTTAAACATGTAAAATTGATATTTAAGAAGAGTCCTTGAGGGCGGTAATACGCTTTTCACAAAATGTTTTTAAAGCTAGTTCATTTCCTGTGTGCTCACAGTATCACAGTAGAATTGGTACACTATTCCCACATCCCCGGAGGAAAGGCTTTTTGTGGATTGCTAGATCCTAGTGGAAGCCTCTCCTTCCACTTGCTATTATTCTCCAAGGAACAATACTAGCTGCCATTGAAGTGCTCAAGGGCATTCAAAAACTTTGAAGGCCATTTGGCAGGAGTTCCCTGTAGAGGGGGGCCTTTATAGTCTAACATCTTGGAATGTAAAACTCTTAACATCTATGAAGGTAGTAACCTCTAGGCTATGAAAAGAACAGCAAAATGCATGTTAGCCCATCTATCTATGGATAGCTATACCTCCTGGGTATATGTAGACCCTCCTTGGGCTTTCAGATGCCCTGAAACATTAAGGTGTGTTATCATTTAGAACTGAACAAAATTGTTTAAAATAGTGTATAAATTAGAAACACCTCCCTAATCAATTTATCACAATTCATTAGAACAGAGGAAATTAGCAAGCACCTCAAACAATACAACGTATAGTTGAACTGGCTCAAGGACTTCTCCAACTTCTCCTAACAGTTACCTCTTGAGCTTCCCTTCCTTCTCCGATATCACTACCTTTTAATTTTTAAAATATCAGAGATAACAGCTCTGGATTCCAAATTTTGTATTCATAATATGCTAGGAAAATTCCAACTTTTCATTTTCTTTTGTTATTCAAGGGAGGGAGTGATAAGGAGTGTGTTTTTAAGTATTTTTTTTTCTGATTATAAAGTTGATTTGTATAAATATGCTTAGAAAATGTAAAGCATTAAAATACACATCAGGAAGCAGATAGTACTTCACCCCTTAAATCTGCTTTTCTTGACAGTTCTTCCTCATTTCCATTCCCATCTAGTAGGAGAAGATACTTAGCCAAAAAGAAAAATAAATCATGTTAACATTCTGATGATTGGATGGTACCTACCAGGCGAGAGTTTCTTTTCATATCTTTTAACTGAGCTGTCAACTTGTCCAACTCTGTCTGGTGACCCTCCAGATATTCACTGCAAAGACAAGACAAGGTGTAATCATTCACTCTGTCAAGTGGAATCTGGTGATGCTGACTTTTGAAGGGGGATTAAGAGTCTAAACCTTGCTCTGTGGAGGGCAGAGTTGCAGGGAAGAGGTGCTATATTTTCCCAATCTCTCAACATTTTGAAAGCTTTAGCAATTGTATTTTACACTACCCAGCTGGTCAAAAAGGAGAACCCCTATGAGGCTGGAAGCCCAGAACAGAAAAACCAGTGGGGAAGGAAGGGCCAGGTGACTATGGAGTCTGCCTTGGGCCTGGGCCCACAGAATTCTGTCTATTTTAATAATACACCGACTGTAGATGTGTCATCACACACTGGGGAAGTTTTATTCTGGGTAAACAGTCCCTATAATATACTTGTGAAGGTTTCAGAATCCTTCTTCAGCAGTCTTTTAAATAGACCTGCTTGCCCACCATGGTTTGAGCGGAAGGCAATACCATACAGGGTTCCATACGAACACTACTATTTCAAGTCTCATTCAATGTCACAGATACCAAGTGGAAACCCAACACATTCATATTTTCTGGATATTTTTAAGGCTTCCTTGATGATGGTGCAAGAATAAAATATCTAGTACAGAAACAGACATTTATAAATGATCTCATTAGATTTCTTTTACCCACCCCCTTCCCCAGCATTTTAGAAAAGAAGAATGTTCACTGCATTGTTAGTTTGATATTCTTACTCAAGCCCACTTTTCAAGGCCCTGTAGACCTCTTCCACCCTGTCAGGCTGAGGCTCTTTGGGAGGGCTGTTGTTTTTGTGTCCTAAATTGTGCATTTTCTTCAGTTTGGCCTGTGGCTTCTTGAGAGCAGAGGAATTTTCAATGAAGGAGTTACATCTATAGAAAGAGAAAAGAAAAGCAGAAATTTTGAGTCTAGGGCATCTAAAAAGATTTCACAAAAAAGCGCCTTTTAATCATCTTGTGTATGTATTTGTGTCTTTTGGGGAAGGTGTATTAATAGATCTGAGCTATCCTACATTTAGTTTCTTGGTATTAGATTAAACTGCTGAAATCTGGAAGCTTTGCTGGGCAGAGGCTTCCCCAAGTCAAAGCCAGGCTTCAGGTCACGTGCGCTCTGAGTGAAAACGTATCTTGCCACTGAAATCAAGGACAAACCCTCCCAGGTGGAAATAATGAACAGGCAAAAGGATATAAAGCAACTAAAAATATGTGCAAAAGAATACCTTTTTGATAGTGGGACATAAGCATGACAAATGGCTAATTTCTTATACTGTTAAAGTAAAGAAAAACACATAAAGTTGGACTGACAGCTTTTCCTTAAGCTTTATTTTTTGGAGTAAATTATGTTTAGGTATAACATAAAACTCAACATCTCTGTTTGGCAGAAGGCAGCCAGCAGCGGTGAAATGGGATACCTGATGATACCCAAACTACTGATATGACTAGGAGACCAAGAGGACAAACCACTCTCTGACTCAGCTATCAACTGGAAAGCATGACCTCTGATTGTCAGGTATGTGTTGTGCACCTTCCAGGTTAATTATTAGTTATTTTCTTTTGCTATCACTACGCGCATCAAAGTGGACAATACAGGTCAAAGCACATTAGGCCCCTCAGAGCATAAGACCTTAGTAATTTTAGAAAAACTAAAGACAAACTTTACCCCATATTACCTATTTCATTTTCTGTGATTTTTTTTTCTTGAGTTCCTCTAAGTCTTATTTTAGATGAGGAGAAATTCTAGGGAAACTAGAAGACTAACTTTCCCATGTCTGAATGACATCTGCTCCCTGGGAGTCAATCTGCAAAGGCAGTCTTTATCCACTGCATAACTTCATACTAGTCTCCCAAATCAGGATGCAATGAAAATCTGCTTCAAAAAGGGGTGGAATTTCAAACTGTATTACAAAGCTATTAAAATTAAAATAGTAAAGTAGTGGCATAAAAACAGACACATAAATCAATGGAACAGAACTGAGAGCCCAGAAGTAAACCTACGCACATGTGGTCAATTACGATAATGGAGCCAGGATCATACAATGAGGAAGGGTAATCTCTTCAATAAATGGCACTGGAAAAACTGTTACAAAAGAATGAAGCTTGCAAAAGAATAAAGCTTGGCTACTATCTTACACCATACACAAAAACTAAATCAAAATTAAAGACTTGAACGTAAGACCTGAAACCATAAGACTCCTAAAAGAAAACATAGGCAGTAAACTGCTTGACACAGGTCTTGGCGATGATTTTTTTGAATCTGACACCAAAAGTAAAAGCAACAAAAGCAAAAATAAACAAGTGGGACTACATCAAAGCTTCTGCACAGCAAAGAAAAACCATCAACAAAATAAAAAGGCAACCTGTTGAATGGGAGAAAATATTTGCAAATCGTATATCTGATAAGGGGTTTATATCCGTAATACATAATGAGCTCATACAACTCAATAGCAAAAGAGCAAACAATTTGATTAAAAAAGGGTAGAGGACCTCAGTAGACATTTTTCCAAAGAAAACACAGAGCTGGCCAACAGGTACATAAAAAGGTGCTCAACATCACTAATTGTCAGGGAAATGCAAATCAAAACCACAGTGAGATAACCACCTCCCACTTGTTAGGATGGCCATTATCTTAAAGACAAGGACTAACAAGTGCTGGAAAGGATGTGGAGAATAAGAAAACCCTTGTGTACTGTTGGTGGGAATATAAATTGGTACAGCCATTATGGAAAATAGTATGGAGATTTCTCAAAAAATTAAAAAGAGAACTCCCACATGAACCAGGATTCCCACTTCCGGGCATTTTCCAAAAACGAAAACAGTAACTTGAAGATCTAGGCACCATGTTCATTGCAGCATTGTTTAAACCAGCCAACATATGTAAGCAACCTGAATGTCCATCAATGGATGAATAGATAAAGAAACTGTGGGGTATATATACAATGAAATATTATTCAGCCCAAAAGAGAATGAAATCTTGCCATTTGTGACAACATGGATGAACCTTGAGGGTATTATACTAAGTGAAATAAGACAGAGAAAGACAAATACCTGTGATCAGTTATACAGGGAATCTAAACAAAACAATAACCTCAGAAGCTCATAGATACAAAGAACAGATTGGTGGCTGCCAGAGGTGGGTGTGGGCGGTGGGTTAAATGGGTGAAGGAGGTCAAAAGATAAAAAGAAAAAAAAAGGTAGCAATTCAAACTAGTAAGAAAAGGACTAGCATGTATGGTGTTGCAAAGGATATATATAAAAAAGCCTTTATCATTCTCTAAGAAAAAATGCAAATATCCACCTCCTAAATAGGCAATAGACATGCCTTAACTGGTTATTCCAAAAATAAATACAAAGGGAAAAAAAACTTGTGAAAGGACATTTAACCTTATTAGAAATGACAAGATACCAGAAAAGATTTTTTAGAAAATGCTTGGTTATCAATAAATGTGTGAAAAAGGCAAATCTGTTGTCGCTGGTTAGAGGATAAATGGGTTCTAATATTTGGAGGAACTTTGATAATACTTATCAAAAGATCTAAAAAAAAGATGGGGGGCATTAGGGATAGGGGGAGGAAGAGGTATCCACATATATTGGTAGCTTATCCTAAATCTTCAGCCATATTTCTTGTAGAAGTTCTAAATGATAGAAAAGAAACCACAGCACTTCATTTTGGTATATTACATCCTTTTCATCAAAGAGATTAAAATAACACATGTGTGTGTGTTGGCAAGGCCACCTGCACACAGATCCTCTTAATAGTGTTAAGGCTCATATCCTTTTCAAGCTGCATCCCAGGAGAGACCCACACACAACTTGCCTGGATCGCCGCTCCTGAAGGCCGCTGAACCCCGCGAATGACTGGCTTCTAATGATGCCATTGGGCCCTCCCGGGGAGGAGGACTGGGATCCTACCAACATGATTTCTGGGAGTCGGGCTGGTAGTCCTGAAAGACAGGGGAAAGATAATGGCAAATTACAGGCAGGTTCAGACAAAACACACTAAGCTTGTCAACAATGAGAAAAAGTGTGGCATGAGGTCAGATGAGGTGAGTCATGAGGCCGTTAGATGTTTGTAAAGCTTCTTTCTGCCACGTTCTTCCTAAGCCAAAGGGTTCAGCTCTCAGATGAAGAAGAAAAGATACTACCTCCTGAGACGGAAATAAAAATAAGTTACACACAATTATCAGTCACATTAGGACTCCTTCGGGGATTAAAAAAAAGGTTCGACCATATCTTCAAAAAACATGAAAACTTTTTAATATTTACTTACATTCGACAACAGCAAAACACAGAAATAGGCCAAGTCAAAGTTTCAGCCAGGTCTTGCACCACATTCAAAACACAGTCAGGTTATAGGGAACAATTCTACGCTTAGAAGTCATAAAACTAAAAACACGAGGTTTCTTTAAAGATGAACTTACTTAAACTTTTTCTCCCTTTTTCTACCCTTAAGTATATTTGGAAAGATAAGATCATGTTGCTATTATGGCAGTGCAAAATAAGAAGAGAGCTCTCACAAATGCAGTGATAATCTAGGTTAAGATAAAAACGTCACAGAAGAGGCAAGAAAGAAAAATGCAGCAAAAAGCATACCCCAGTTCAGTCACTTGCTCCCTTCCCTAAAGACTTAACACGACTGACCAATATACACTATCAAACACAACTTCAACTGGAAAGAAGCCCCAGGTTATTTCCTCTAGAGTAGTGATCCCCAATCTTTTTGGCACTGGAGACTGGTGCTCCTATGAGAATCTAATGCCTGATGATCTGAGGTGGAGCTGAGGCAGTGATGCTAGTGCTGGGGAGCGGCTAAAATACAGATAAGTTTTGCTGGCTAGCCTACCGCTCACCTCCTGCTGTGAGGCCCGGCTCCTAACAGGCTGTAGACTGGTACCAGAGATAGCCAATAGGGACCCCTGCTCTAGAGGACTGCCCTGGGAAGAGTCAGAGCACATACCATTGTCTTAGCAGGTGACCTCAGTCCAGAGAAAGGGGAGGCAGCTATAGTCCAGATTGAAGACTTCCAAAATGGTCAGATAGCATATTGGTGAGTTCAAAGGGCATCAACAGTTGCCCTTTAAAGACCCAGCCAGCAAGAAAAGCTGAGAATGGACAGCAGCAGAACTCTGGTAGTCCATCTGGAAGCGATGAAGAGCCACCTTCACTAGACTCCACTCAAAGCTATTCAAAGTGGCTCTGCAAAGGGAGGAGGTCCAAATGAGTCCTTTCCCAGAGAGGACACGTGGCCTCCTCCCCCATGCTGCTGCAGGTCTTTAAGTCCCCTCCCTTCCTCCTTCCCTCCCTCCCCACTCCCTCCAGAAGACAGCAGCTCTGAGGTTTCTATGCATTCTTGCAGGGGACAGGTGCTGACTCATTGGCCATAGGCAACAGGCTTGCTCTTTCATCTGGGTAGGACAGGAATCCCACCCAGTCCAGTGTGGACAGGGTAGGAGTGTAGGGAGGAAGGGTAGCTTAAGTTTAGAAGCATTCTCTAGAAGTTTTAAGGTAATAAAGTGGAAGTATGTACATGCAGTAAAATTATTATCTAGTGTGGGGGTGGGAGGTGGGAATGGCAGGATAAAAACGCAATTGCTAATAAGGCTCTCTGGTTACTTCTTCCCATTCCCAAAGCTCAAAAATAACCATAATTCACTTAAATCTTTAGTGAGGTTCTCCTAAATGCTCTTTGCTGCTTACTAAGAGAAAATACCTATATTTGTGCTTTGCTATCTTTGTGTCACGTGCAAACTTGTAATAACAAGAAAACACCGTAGTTATATTCTTTCTGTGCTCAATAATTATATAACCAAAACCCATGTTAAAGACTCAATTTGGAAAATTTTTTTAGTATTGTATCTCACTTTCTACATCATTGTTCAATAGATCTACTACATATTGGAACTCTTCGATCATAGGAAAGACAAAATATTTGAAATATTTTAACTGTATGATTGTCTTGATTTTCTAGAACACATATTTTTTTAAACCAAAAGCTTTTTTTTTTCCTTCCAATTTATTGAATCACTAGTTTTGATTCCAGTACTGATGACCAGCTCCCACTCTCAGGCATTCTGATTTAATTAGTATGGAACTTGACTTGGCTATTGGGATTTTAAAAGGTCTCCAGGTGATTCTGATGCTCAGCAAAGAAAAAAAAAAAATGATGCTGAGTTGGCTGACACTTTTAAACTTTAGTTAAAATAATCTGCTACAATTTCTCAAATCCAACTTTTAAAATATCCTTTTCTGTCTTAAATAAGCCTGTTTTTGCAAAATTTAAATGTTTTATTAAATTAATCAAACATGAGAGAGTAAAACACATGAGCCAGATTGTGCAATAAGTTTTCATCTTTTTCTGTAATAGTTAAGAAAGCGTCTTGAGAACAAAACAAACGTCAGTCCTGGATTCTGAGATTGTAAAATGTTTTGGGGTGAGTAAAACCTCAGAAGCTTTTCATTATTTACACGTTGAATGGATGACCACTAGGAACGTGTCTGGGTAAGCATTTTTAATGTTCTGTTTTTTCTTTTTGGTCTTAGAAATGATGATTATCAGTCAGGAAAGAATTTGGAGAAGAGCTGGTTTACGCTGAGATCTCTATCCTGCTGTCAACTGCCCTAAAGGCTGACGCAGGACCCAAGGAGAGTCATAAAACAAGTGTGTGAGCCAGCCCCCATGGGAAGTTAGGGTCTTGGAGAAAGGAGTAGGCTGGAATGAAGAAGAGCCTAAGTATTAGGGACAAGAGCATATAAAACACCTCCCCACCTCTAACTCTGAAATGGGGGAGGGGTGAACTTTGCTGCTAGTCCTCCAGCTTCCACAGCCCTTCCCCAGTTCCAAGTTCTTTTGCAACTCTTTGTGATCACCATTTTGAGGACTCCACATTCTCACCTCTTGGCACCCCAAGTCTTCAGGCAGCTCCCTGGCTTCCTAGAAGCCCCACAGACCTGAACTCTACTCATCTTCCAGGAAAACCTCCACTGAAGCCACAATACTCATTTTCAGGCTTTAAGGACTTAGAACCAGTTATCCCCACCAGATCCATTTGCATTTTAATCGCAGATGCTCTTTGGGACCAAAAGCTTTCACCTAAAGAAAGGACCACAGCTCCTCTTCCCAGAAGTGGCCTGAGGAGACCTCCGAAATGGTTCTCTATTTATTTGTCCCAGAACACCTCACAAAATCACACAAACCAAGAGGTTCAAAACTTTGTGCTCACTTTAAGAACACTTGTTTAACTGCCCAGGCCATCAAGAGTATGTATGTCTGAAAATCCACCAAGTATCTGAAGGATGTCACTTTATAGAAGCAATGTGTGCCATTCTGTCATTACAATGATGGAGTTGGTCAGTGTGCCCAGGCCAAACAATGGGGCTGGACACCGGGTTGGTGGCTTAAAAAGAATGCTGAATTTTTGCTGCAGCTGCTTAAAAATGCAGAATAGTGCTGAACTTAAGGGTTTAGATGTAGATTCTCTGGTCACATCTGGTCACTGAGAACATCCAGGTGAACCAAGCTGCCAAGATGTGGCACAGAACTTAGAGAGCTCATGGACTGGTTAACCCCTACCTGAGCTCTCCCTGCTACACTGAGATGATCCTTACTGAAAAATGAGCAAATTGTTCTTAAACCAGAAGAGGAAGTTGCACAGAAGGAAAAGATATCCCAGAAGAAAATTGAAAAAACAAAAACTTGTGACCCAGGAGTAAAGTTAGCATAAAAAAATGATAATAAAAGTAAAAATAAAATAAAATAAAGGACTACAGTAGAACTGCAGTATCACTGGTGGTAGGGGGTGTAAGGTGGTACCCAAAGTTTGCAGGACAATTTGGCAATATCAATTTAAAATGTAAAAATTACTGATCCTTTAAGGCATTCACAGCTACTCTTTGGTATCTCCTGTAGAGATAAACTCAAGTTCACCAAGGCATACACAGGGATGTTCATGACAGGCAACATTACAGTGAAAGTGGAAATGATACGTTAATCATTACAGAAATGGCTAATACATTATGACATAACCATGGGATTGAATAGTGTGTAGCAGTTAAAAATATGTCCATATAGAAAGACCCCCAGGATAAACTACAAACAAAACAGTGTACAATGTCAACATATTTAATGTGTGTGTGTGTGTGTGTGTGTGTGTGTGTGTGTGTGTATATATATAATCCATGAATAGAAAAATTCTAAAAGTATACACTGACAGACTCTTTGGAGAGATGGGAATGAGTGGTGGTAAAATGTATTCATTTTTACTAAGGAAATGTATTTATGTATTATTTGTATGATGCAAAATTCTTTTTTGAAATTGCAGACATTTAGATTTGTCCAGAATTGGGACTGGAGAAGAGAGAGAGCTCACAAACAAGAACATATAACTCTGTTGGGTAACCACAGTATTTATACAATTTTTATAAGTCTTTCACAGGAGAAATAGGATTTCTAAGAAATAATGTATTGGGTGTTATAAGTTCTGATTATACCAAAGCAATTTTGAAGTCCTTATGAGTTCTGAGCTTTGTACTGACTTCTTTATTTTCATCTGCAAAACTTCAGACAAAAGATCTTGGATGGATCTTGAGATTATCATGTTAAAATAAGTCAGATAGAAAAGTTGAGAACCATGTGATTTTACTTATATGTGAAATATAAAACTGAAAGAACAAACTAATAAGACAGAGATTCATGGACACGGACAACAGTTTAGTGGTTACCATAGGGAAAAAGGGGGAGGTAGATAAGGGTAAAAGAAGTCAAATATATGATGATGGAAGGAAATTTGACTTTGGGTGGTGAACACACAATGCAACATACATATGACATTGTACACTTGAAGCCTATATAATTTTACAAACCAATAAATTAAATTTAAAAAGGATATCATGCTAAGCAAAATATGTCAGATGGAAAAAGCCAAGAACCATATGATTTCACTCATATGTGGGATATAAAATTGAAAGCAACAAATAAATGAATAAGACAGACAAAAACTCATAGACACAGACAACAGGATGGTGGTTTTGAGAGAGAAAGGAGGGTGTGGGGAGGCAGAAGAAGGTAAAGGGGGTCAAATATATGATGATGGAAGGAGACCTGACTTTGGGTGGTGAACACACAATGAGATAAAAAATCTTTTAGAGAGATGGCTGTACTCCGGGGAGTACGCACCGTGCCCAACATGATGCCATATCTGAAATTCAAAAAATTCCACAAAAAAACAACAAACTCTTCTTTGGATGTGCTACTTGAAACTTCCAGGGCTCTGAAAAATGTTTCCTGTCTCCAAATGATTGACTCCTCATCTGGTCTTTAAAGTCTTAAGCAAACAGTGGAGCTGCTCTGGTTTGTTCCTCACTTTGCCTTGTCCCAGGAGGCCCCGGCTGTCCCACCAGGCATCCACTACACCCAGTCACTCTCACAACCCATGGGAAGAAGGGAGTCTTTCTGGAAAAGTCCCAAGCACCTCGACTAAGAGATGAATAAATCTTATTGCTCTGAGCTGAGCCTCTTGGTACAGAAGCGAGGAAGCCACAGTTGTTTTTCTTCTTGATTCTTCTTCCTATAGTGAAAACCACTGCTTTCTTTCCTGCTCTGCAGTGCTAGGATGCAATTAAACATGTACTGATTATTAGAGCTAAGTACAACTGAAATTGGAATCATTAGATTATTTTTAGTTTATCCAAGCATAGAAGCATTCTTATGTATTAGGAAATAATAGAAGAGTAGAAAGAAGGTAGGATAGGGATGGGTAGAGAAGAACCATACTGTTTCTGTCACCCAAAGACACCACCAGGATAATTTTGGTACATATCACTGTCTTCAACTCTTTCCTTTCCATTTAAAACATGATAATTTTGAGCATGTTGCATGCTAAATTTTGGATCCTGCTTTTTCCATTAGATTCTTTTTTTAGAGCTATGCTGAGGGGTTTATAAATTAGCTTTTTTCTTAAGCTATTTTTAAAAGGGTATTTAGGTCTCTCCCAGATTCCATGTGCTCCTCTGGATAATAAAAGGAAATCTAACCAGTCCACATTAGATATGCTTTTGATTTCTGATGTTAAGATATGGCCAAAGGCAGGGTGAACCACTGAGAGGATGGCATGAAGGTTTCTCTTTAGGAAAGGAGGGAGCATTTCCACATGTGTACAGACTTGAGTTGCAGGACATTAAACAGCATGAATTTAAAAACAACACAATAGCTGGACATCATTGGCCTAACTCCTGTAGAATAAGGTTTTTATAGTGTTTTCCTCTTTTTACTTAACCAAATCCTCTAAGAAAAACAAGGAATTCTGGAAGACCCTTATCAATGATAAAAAAAATATAAGAGACATCTGTGATTTTTGAATAAAAATAGTAAGGATATCTTAGTTCTTGCTAAAGCTTTTCTCATGAGGGAAGAATGTCTACTTAAAAACCTATAGTTGCCATAGTTACAAAGCTATGCTACTCCTACAAGTTAGACTGAGACCAACCGTGTGAGATAAGGCAATGACCAGTAAGTAAAATGGCAGGTTGCTGGGGTGACATGCTAGCAAAAATAAAAAATTCTATAATCAATTCAAGCGCTTCTGATGCCGAGGATAAGAGCTGGCAAAGGAGCATAACAGAACCCCCCCCTCCCTTTTTGGTGTGTGTGTGTGTGTTAGAAGTGTTCTAAAACTTTGCAGTAATGATTGCACAGCTGTATACATTTACTAAAACTAAAACTGTACACTTAAGATTAGTACATTTTATGATAGGTGAATTTTACATCAATAAAGCTATTAAAATCACTATCAGTTTCTGGAAAGAGTCATCATTCCTTCTGCAAGTGTAAGTGCCAAGAAATTGGGACCTAAAAAGGAAAAGCTGAATCAGTAAGCAACCACCTGAGAGTTAAATGCTTTTGTGACTTGATCCTTTCCCCCAGTGAGGCCACGTGAGATGCAGGATGCCGGCCCTACTTCGCTTTCTGAGTCATTTCTTCCAGCCTCGTTTGTGTTCCTTCACTATCCTCTCCTAACAATGCCATCCTGTTTATGCTCCCCACAACTTGGTCAATAGTAGAAGTATAATTCAGTGGTCTGATAGAGACTTGTGGGCCAGATGTAAATAGCCTGCTAGGCTAAGTGATAATTTAAGATGAATCCTAAAAATAGGTGTCTGCTTATTATATGGTTGCAAGGTACCTATTACAGAACAGTTGACTAATCTTTTTTAAAAAAGTAGATGTACTCAAGTCATTGGCTATTTTTTTATGTACTGCTTTAAAATAAATCAAGGCAATGCTAATATTTGCTTTTCAGTTGTCAACATTGTTTGCTAACCAAATGATAAATGCTCACTGATACCTAACACACTGATTGACAAAAACAAGTAATGTGCATGGATGAAAAAATTTATAGTACAACTCAATACAGCATTGCTCCTCTCAAGGAGATAGAAGAGCCAAGATGGCCTTTTGGGCAAGTACTAAACTTGCTGAACCTCAAATTGGTATCTGTAGAATGGGAGTAGCGTCTCCTCCCCATTTTAACAGACACACATTGTAAGGTTCAACTGAGATCAACCATTATTCAACCCTACCATCACAGGGCCACTTGGACATTTTCTAACCTGACTTCCCATCAACCCCATGGGTGGCAGGACTTCTGCTAAAAATTACACATGAAATAAAGAAATGCTTTACAGAAGGTGAAGTGCTTGAGAAACACAAAGATTGCAGTAATGAAGACTTAGGTTCAACTAACTTGGAAGTAAAGAAAGGAACTCATTTTCAGATCTCTGGAGACTGATATAGAAGGTTCTCTTTCCACACTTCCTAAGACTCCACCAATCAACACATAATTATTAGGTATATATTATATGCTTGACACTAGCAGGATGCTACATGCAGTTCAAGATCGAAAAAGAACCAAAGACTAATCCCTGCTTTAAACAGCTGTAATAACTTCATTAGTGAAGATGATATGACTATAACTAAGCAGATGGGAGACAATTTGTGATGTAAGAAATAATAGACATTTTAAGTGGTATCTATTTCTCAGTGCTCCAAGGAAAGCAGCAGAGAGGACAGGAATGTGGACTCTTGAGTCAGACAAATCTAGGTTCCATTTGGGTTCCATCATTTACAGCTGTTTGAACTTATGCATGTTACTTAACTTCTCCGAATCCCCATCTCCTCATTTTACATCAGAGGATTTTTGTGAGGTGCAAATGAGATAATATACACAATGCCAGGCATGTTGTAAGTTAGCTTTTAACAATAATTTAAAATAATAGAATTCTCAAAAAAGAGAGGAAGGTAAATGAGAAAGGAGAAGCCAGAAAGTTTTATAAAGAAAAAAAAATTGGCTACATCCAGAAGAATGGGTGTGATCTGAACAGGTCAAATTGAGAGAAGTGGAAAACTTGCATCTTTTTAAAGATAGCAATTTTTAGATAATTAAAAAACTGAACTACTTTATACACTGATAAAGACTAAAACAGGTACTTTGAGAACCCGGTTCAAAGCTGATTTAAAAAAATACTTGATTTTGAAATAATTTGAAGCTTACAAAAAAGTTGCAAGGAAGTATAAAAAGCTCTCATCTATCCTTGACCCAGGTTCACCGTTTGTTGACATTTGTCACATTTTACCTTGTCATCTTCCCTTATTATTTAATATTATGCATATTATTTTCTGAATCATCTGAAAGCAATTTCCATAATCATATATATATATGTATATTTGCTCTTCCCTTTTGAGCAATTTGCAAATATGATGCAAATTTACTCTTAAACCCATCAATGTGTGTTTCCTAAGAACATGAGTATTCACTCACATAACCTCAATACAATTACCAATACTGGGCATTTTAACATCAATACAATACTCACGCACAGACCTTATTCAAATTTCACCAATTGTCCTAATCATATTCTGTGTATTGTCCCTCTACCCCATTCTGGGAGCTCCTGCCATGTGTCTTTAGTCTTATTTATCTGCAATGGTTCCTTGGCCTTTCACAGCACGACATTTTTATAGAGTACAGACCAGCTATTTTATAGAGTGATCCTTGATCTAGGTTTGATGCTTTCTCATAATGAGATTCAGGACATGCATTTTTGACGTCGCATTAGTGACATTATTGTCGTCCTCAAGGCGTTGCATTGGAAGACACAAGCAGTCACTTGGTTACATCACTGGTGATGTTAACTTTCATCACTTGGTTAAGGTGCTGTTGGCTAGTTTCTCTCTTGGAAAGTTACCATTTTTGCCTTTCGAATTGATAAGTGGTTGGTAAGAAGGTACTTTGAAGCTATGCAAATATCTTGTTTCTTTAAGCCATGAGTTTTAGCATCTGTTGATGATTCTTGCCCAAATCGATTATTACCATGATTATGGCAAAATGCTACTCTTTGAATGCAATCATTTTTTTCTATTCTTTTCTCAATCCCTTTATTTTTTATGTCTTTATTGTCAGGATTGTCAGGTGGACTCATAGATTCTTATTTTATATAATGGGTTTAATCCCTTACTATCATTTGCTACAAAAGCCAATTGTTTCTTTTTCTTTTCTAAAAATTTGTTAAATTTAAATCTTAGTAATTTTTGAATTGGTGACATATCTTTTGGTATACAGAAGTAGTACGCATATAAAATATGATAATTCAAAATGGCAAAAGTGTACAGTAGGTGACAATGGCACTTTACTTCAGTGATATTTTTCTCAAGAACTCTTAACCCCAGTCCAGTCATGAGAAAAGTATTGGACCAACTCAAAGTGAGGGACATTCTATAAGACATCAGACCAGGACTCCTCAAAACTGTCCAGGTCATCAAAAACAAAGAAAGAGGAGCATAAGGAGACATGGTTGAATGTAATGTGGTACACTGGATGGGATTCTGGGGCAGAGAAAGGACATGAGGTAGAAACTATGGAAACCTGGATGAAGTATGGACTTCAGTTAATAATAATATATCAGTACTGGCTCATTAGTTATATTAATGTAAGACATTAACAATAGGGGAAACTAGGTTGGGAGTATGTGGGAACTCCCAACTGTCTGCAACTTTTCTGTAGACCTAAACAATTCTAAAACAAAACACTGATTTTTAGAAAAGTGTATAGTGTGTGGTGTGTCCCTCTCACCCTTTCTGCAAGCTGCAGAGTTCTCTTTCCCAGAGGAATCAGTGAGGGTCTCATGTATTGGTCTACCTTTAAAGAAGTCCTTTAACCCAAATACTTAATTACCTATTTGTTCTCATAACTCACAACTTTATAGGAAGGAAATGAGGATGTTCTCATTAGGAATTGAGTTCCATAGCTACTGAGAAACAATTACAAGCTCATCTGTATTCAGAGATTCAAAGTAACCAAATGCCTTCTTCTCAGAATTTAGTCCAATCTCTGCTCCCTTCAGGGATGCGCGCCTGCTCCAAAGCCCTTTTAACACCTGAAAATGGAGTTCCAACCTTTTGTGAAACCCTCTTGGATACATCAGTGATGCTGCCTCTCTTGTCCTAAGTAACCAGATCCACCCCTTGTCAGTGACCACGATTCCAGAGTGTCACTTGTCTGAGAGTTCTAAAATAAAGACTTTTGTTGGTTTTCCATCATCCACACCCTCTACATGTATATATCCTTCATGGTGGCCACTTTGGAGTGTGGCCAAGGAACCACCCACACCAAATTCATCTGGGATATGGTTTAACAATGCAGACACAGAACTCACCAGACCAACTAATGCAGACCTGTGAGAGCAAGACTCACACATGTGGTGTTAAATAAGAAGCGCATAAAAAAAAGCATAAGAACTTCTGCAGGACCAGTAGTTTCCGAATAGATTCTACAAAGCATCCCAGAGATCTGTGGCTAGGGCAGGGATGGCCCTACATTTATTTTAGTTGTTTTATAGTTTATATTTGCCCACAAAATTCCATTTGTACAAACAGACTGAACACTTTGGAAACCATCACCTTGGGTGCTGTGAGTCTAGGCCAGGTCTATCATCATTTGTGTGGTTCCCAGAATACATGCCATGTATGGATGGAGATGAGGCGAAGCTAGAGGTGGAAGGAGACACCATTTTGGGACACTACTGTGGCAAGCCAGGCACCTCCCTGGGCACTAAAGCTTGTGCCCTGTGCTTGTTGAGACAGCTGGGGGCTCCAGGGCCTTTTGTAACAGAGGCTGAAAGCCCAGGACATTGAGGAGCTATGTTTCTCCACAGACAGTTTGAGGCTGAGGTCCATCCTCCTTCTGGCCACAAGCTCAGGAATCTGCCAGTGTACTCTCACAGATGGAGTTTGAAGAGAAGCTTGACAGTGTAATCATAGAGGTGAATGCAGTCCAATATGACCTGGGTCAGAGGGGCATGTGGCACTGCCCAGGTGTCATCACTGACACAGACTGGGACATGCCCAGAGAGTAGAACAATTTGGAAGAGGTTAAGTTCACACTTCAGGTAGTCGAACATTGCCACTGTTAGCTGGAAAAAGTCATCAATGTCACTGTTGCCAGCCTTATCCAGCTGCCTGTCACTCATCTGAAAGTTGCCAGGGAAGCCGGGATTTTCGGTGTGGTATTCCACCCTCATTCTCAGCAGTTTGAGGTAAATGCTGGAGGCTGTCCACACCCCTCACTCAGGTGGCCCCACATCCCGCTCATGTCACTCAACCTGTGTTTGTATTTCAGAGAGTCCTTCAGGACATCTGGATGTCCATCTCCAGGAGTTTGGGAACATGCGGCAGAACTTCCAGCAGAGCGCAGCACGGCTGCAGAGGGGCAGGCCGGTCACAACTGACCGAGAGGTCTGCGCCCCTTTCTCATGGTGGGTGCCAGCACGAACCTTCTGGCATTTTTCCTTTGCTTGCTCATATCCATGACCGAGGCTACAGGGCGTCCCCCATCCCTCAAGATCTCGCTTCCTCCAAATGCTGCCCTGACGGTGCCATGCTGTGGGGAGGACACCGGCGAGGCCCCAGGGGACCAGAAAAAGCGGCAGCAGCGGAGGCAGGACCCAGGCTGGACAGAGGAAGTGGGGAGGAGGGGGAGGAGAAGCAGGGAGCAGAGGCCAATTGTTTTCTGAGCAGCTCAACAGAGGGATCTTGCCTTTTGGACTAGAAAATTTTGCATTTCTGGTGGGAATTAACATACCTGGGGAGTCACTTGTATTACAATTATTTTCCTGAACTTCTCATCTCTTTAATCAAGCTACCAACTTCTCGAGGGTAGGTACCATCTGTCTGTACCAACGTCTTTGATTCTTAGTCCCCCATAGGATAGAGAAGCATTGGTTCTGAAGCCAGGACCCAGGTTTCACCCAAGTCACCAGTCAGTCCTAAGCTCCAATTTTTTCTTTCAATAAAATGAGGATACAAATACCTAAGTCTCCTGTTGTAAGAGAAAATGAGATAACATATGGCAAGGCCTTAGCGTGGGGTAATAGTCTTTCCTATTAACTAGAACTCCACTTTGAAGCTATATCTATCTTTCGTCAATCAAATGCAATGCACTAATTACAAACCACACACACATACAGGTGAAGAGACATACAGAAATAAAGAAATCTGACATAACTACTCCCCTCTTTCTCTCTCTTTTATTCCTCCTCCAAACAATGGCAGCAGAGCACAGTGAAGCTATTTTAAGGGTCTGGCTGAATCATTTGAGGAGTAAAGAAAAAAATGTTAATAGCACGTCTACTCACTGGGACAGTCAGTTGTAGGAGCTTCTAGATAACTGACACCATTTCAGCCTGGGGAAATGAAAACTCTGTTTTTTCTTCCATTCTGGTGGATTAAATAAATACAGGGAGTAGCAGCTGGCCTCACGATAATTAGAAGAGGGATGATTCAGGACATAGAACTTGCTAAATCTCATGAGAGTAGATTTTGACTAACGTTGTCATACTCATTTTAAAATGCAAAGTCTAGAATACTCATAGACCTTCATTTAGTGAAAAATGAAGTGTATCAAAAACAGGACCAACTGTTTCCTGGTTTAAAGGAAAAAACATTTTGCATTTCAATGAAGGTTGATGCTATTAGCAATAATAAGCAAATTTACATATATCTTTTAAACCCTGCAAAACCCATGATATAAAAAGGGAAAAATCTCTTGGGAACAGGGTCCTCATAGACAGATTGGCTGATGCTGCTGAGAGAAAAATACACCCACTACAAACCTTCATTTTTTGATCACCAGATTAAAAAACAACCCTCTGTTATAGAAGAAAATGGCCCCGTGCCTAGCGTTACCAACCCTCGGGCATTCTGCATGCAGCCTATTTACCCCTAGAGCTTGGTGACTCATTTCTAGCTAATGGTGATTGTTGCTCTTTATTGCAAACTAGCATCAAAATGATACTGACATCTTCTACTGCTTTGATTTTATCGAAATTACCATTTTTTTATAAGCTCTTATTTTTTATTGTTTTCATTAGAAATGAGACACATCTCTGGAAATTCTAAACAGAAAACCCATTAGGTTCTGGGGGAATGTACCTGACAGTGTGCTGGGAGTATAACGACGCACCATGTACTTGTTCCCTTGCCTTGAATGTGTGACTGACACTGGCATTCACGAATGGGCCTGAGAGTCAAGCAGAACATGGAACTGAGCTTCATAAATAAAGCTTCATGGTGCATTTCATCTCAGAGAAAAGATAAGAAGTTATCTCAAAGCTTTTCCAATATGGCCTACATATTCAAATTAATACATATCTCATATGGTCAATTTCTTTCTGCCCATCCAAACAAATTGAACTGATGGAGGACTGACTGACAATTATGTGATAACAAATACAGCTAAAAATATGGGTTTGATTATGGTCACATGATCATGGCCTTCGTTTGAGCTGAGAGGTTACAGTTAAGCCCCTTCAACACAAAGGTAATACAACAGACTTAAAACTAATGCAGTCCTTTCAAATTCAAGTTACACTCATCATTTTATTCCTGCTGTTATGGCCACACTTTTAAAAGCAGTATTTCAAATGTTTAGCATTCAGGCATCTTATTATAAACTTGAAAATAATACATGAGGGTATGAAGTACTGCTCCTAGGGACTTTAAAAGGGGCCTGGTGCTCATAAAGAGATGCAGTTTGAACACCTGGCCTCCTCTGCTTTGGTCCCTAGAGCTCCCTAACTTGCTTTTTTCTACCAAAAAAAAAAAAAAAAAAAAAAAGTCGTGAGGGCTCATCCAGGGGAGAAATTTTAAAGAATTCATGTGGGAAGATGCGAATTATTATTCAGTCTCTATCCTGTGGTTGCATTGTGAACAAGACCTTCTTTCACGACCTTATGTATTTCGGTCTCCTGATTACAGCTTGCGTCATACAGTTTTTAGGTCTGTAAACGATGGGGTGTCCAGATCAACTTCAATTGCTTATTGTTAGGTATCAGAATTATTCACTTATGCAACTCAAATTTTATAGAAAGACTTCTCATAACACACACTTACTATGAAAACTAATTGTTGATAAAGGGATATTCGTGTTGGAGTGAACCTGTTACATGAATCAGTGACTTGTGTTTGTACTACAGTGTGATAAAAGTGTAGAAATGTTTGGTAAGGTATGTTATTTTCTTAAAGCAACATACAAATAAAAAGGTGTTTTTACTGAGGAAATGAGCTAGCTGAATGTTGGCACTTTCCAGTCATTACATACTGATAGAAATTTATGTGTTGTGTTTAATTCTTTCTGCCTTGCAGTGAATTTCTCTGATAATTTCACCTTTATCTTTCCAAATCTGTGGCATTTTGTATGAAGTCATATGAATTATTACTAAACAAAGTATAGCTGATAAAAAGAAAAACGAGGAAGAAAACTATAACAAACAGATTTGTTTCAGAAGAACCCAGGGTCAAAAAATTATTCTAGGATTCTAACCGACTGAGGCTATGTATGCAAGTGCCATCAAATGCCAGCAGTTTCAAAGTTGAATGGCTTCCCAGAGGCCTGTACACATGTTCTCTGCATGGTAATTTTAGCAAATTAAACTGCTATAATAGGGGTAGTGGTTTCATTATTAGTCCTTACTGCTGCATACCAAGAAGGTGGTCATATGAATAACATCTGCTGAGTTATTTTTGGTTGCCAAAAGCAAATAATTTACAATCAGAATGCAAAGTAGTTGCGCATAGTTATGTGCAAATACCTCGATTATTAACCAAGCAGAATTATGTTCCTTTTTATGGTAGTAAGGTAACTTCCACTCTTAGCTTTATCTATCACCCTTTCCTTCATTCACTGTCCTTAGCCAGTCTACGGTGGGGAGCCAGATCCATTTTTATAGAGTAGAAAAATGAGGGTTTGGGAAGGTTTTTCCCAGGACTACCTGTGTCCCATAACTCAATCCTCAATCACCTCACTGTCACAAGCTTTAAACCCTGTTTTCTCCCTAGGCCATTCCCTATGATCACTCAGAATTTACACTCAGAATTCTAGGTCATACCAGAATTGTTCAAAGGACTACTTTTTGCTTTATGAGACTCAAATCTTACTCTGCAATACTTGGCCTTCTTCTGACCCTGGTCTTTTAATTTTTTTCTCTGGTTCACTGATGAGAAAGTGAGTTACCATTCACTTTCAAGGTTTTTTACCCACTGTCTCTAACCACCCCATTTCATCAGCCTGGGCAAAGATAGAAACAATAGAGTGAGAGCTGGTGAATCTTTGGACAAGCCTGGGGGAAATAAAGCAGGTAACAATAGATCTTTGAACAGATCTCTGCAGAGCCTCAGACTCCTTACTGGTCAATAATTTAATCACGGCAAAGAAGGGAGGCAAAGGACAAGATGGGATTCAAGAAATGTACCAACCAGATGCAATGTGTGGACCCTGTTTTGATCATGATGACAAAAAAAACTGAAAAAAAGTCATGTTTGAGACACTTGGGACATTTTAATATGGACTAGATATTAGATGATGCTAAGGATATATTGCTCATTTTATTAGGTATGAAATGGAATTAGGATTATGTAAGAAAATATCCATACTTTAGACATGCACACTGAAGCGTGTAGGATTGAAATGATGTAAGGTTTAGATTTGCCTCAAAATGCTTCAATGACAATAACAAAAGAAATAGAAAAAGCAAGTGTAACAAATATTTGCTCTATTTATGTGTATCTTTGAATAGTTTAATAATTTATTGGATGCCTACTAGCCCAGTGCTGATCAAAGAAGGCAATACCAAATAGCATATGGGAGTCAGGATACTTATCTAGCATAAAGCAGGCAAGTATAATCTTGGGGACAGTAATTCTTAACCTTTCCTCCTTTGTGGAGCACTTTAAAAACACACTGAATGTTAGAATGGAGAATGCAGGACAAATGCAATACATAAAATCTCTTCAGATCTCAGCAAGATAAAGATGAGGTCACCGAGAAGAGAAATTTGTTTATTTTGTCTAGGAGGAGGAGGCATGGTTTGGCCTTTTTGTTTTGTGGGTCTACCCTGTCCCACTTCAAGGCAAACAAGAAGCCTATATTTTGACCCACTGACTTAGATCAGGGAGCCTCCGATTGTGCCCCTGTCCTTTGACTTGTAGGAAGGAACTTGTGAGAATACTTTGAGGCTCTCATCATAGAAAAAGGGACAGAGAGGTCTACAGCTGCCAGGACCCACAGAAACAAATGCATACCTTCAGCAAACTGGCAGCGTTGAGGTAGGCAACATTACTCCATGCAAAAATGAAAAGATGACATAATCTCAGTGTAGGAAAGTTAGGCGTTCTAGCAAATTGACAGAGGCCTTCTCCACCATATGGAGCTTCCAAAGAATTTAGTACCCACTGCTAAATTTAGAAGAACTTAGAACAGGTGACCCTTTGGAAATCAAAATAAATAGTGGTGGCTACACAGTGGCTTGTCTCTCTAGTTCACCCAGAGGCCTCAAAGAAACACCTTTATTGGTGAGAGTAATACATTTCATGTTTGCAGATTCCTATGCTCCAAATACACTGATGTCTACTCTATATCCAGACAGTGAAAATGTTAATTAGGTAGGACATTTAACATGATTCCTATTGTGTAGATTAGAAAACTGATCTACAGGAAACTGTTCTAAGAAGATCGTTGGTAGAGCTAGAATGAGAGTCAGAGTTTCTACCTCCCAGATATAGTCTTGCTTCTCCCTATCTCCACTTTCCTTTAGCTGGAAAAGCAGAATTCCTCCCTTTGCCTGTTTCTTAATGTGACCTCCTGTCAACCTGGAGTGGAGGGTTAGCAGTACTCAGAATGCCCTATGGCCCCACAAATCATCATCAATCAGAACTGATCAGGTGCTCAGATGGTTCAGGAAGAACTGATGGTTATCTCAACATCATGTCCCTGCTTTTTATTTTCTTATTCTATAACCATTCCCCACAATGAGGTCTCATTATGGATTAATAACACAATATAATGATAACAGCATTTTAGAGTCAACAAAAATAAATGGGTAATCTATGCTGTACAGGGGTTAAATCCACAAAGTCATGCCTGCTGCTAGGAACTGGGTTATTGGGTTCATTTAAAGATATCTATTGCACTAGAATAAATATTTAACCTACAACCCAGCCTCTGCACCTTCCTATTGACATAACTATTAAAAACCTCTAGAAAGAACCTAATATAATACATCTAACTTAGAGAGTCTTGAACCTGGATGCATACTAGAATTAACTGGATAGCTTTTCAAAAATGTCATTGTCTGAGCTTAATCCTTAGTGATTTTGATTTAATTGATTTAATTGGTGGTGCCTGGGAAGAGGTATTTTAAAAAATCTTCCCAGGGTTTAAATATTTTCTATACACACTGTATATAGCAATCATTGATCTGCCTTCCATTCTTTCAGCATGTAAAAAGGTAAGGCATTCACATTCTCTAGTGGCCTGATTCCAATTCCAATAAAAAAAAAAGGGATAAAACTGTCTCTCTTATTTAATACCCCCCCCCAAAAAAAAAAAATTTCCGGGAATCTTAGAATTTAGAAGAAAAACTTTTCCACTCTTGGGAAGACTTAAGAGTAGCCACATGTCAGGATCAGCCCTCGTGGTCACCTACTCTACTGTTCCAATGCCGTGCTGACAGGGTCTTTCCTCTTGAGGCTGTTGAGATGGCAAAATTTAATTGATTTAATTGGTGGTGCCTGGGAAGAGGTATTTTAAAAAATCTTCCCAGGGTTTAAATATTTTCTATACACACTGTATATAGCAATCATTGATCTGCCTTCCATTCTTTCAGCATGTAAAAAGGTAAGGCATTCACATTCTCTAGTGGCCTGATTCCAATTCCAATAAAAAAAAAAAGGATAAAACTGTCTCTCTTATTTAATACCCCCCCCCAAAAAAAATTTCCGGGAATGTTAGCATTTAGAAGAAAAACTTTTCCACTCTTGGGAAGACTTAAGAGTAGCCACATGTCAGGATCAGCCCTCGTGGTCACCTACTCTACTGTTCCAATGCCGTGCTGACAGGGTCTTTCCTCTTGAGGCTGTTGAGATGGCAAAATTCAGCCTGCCTGCATCACTTTAGAGGTGTAGCCTGGACAGGTTGCTTAACTTCTCCAGATCTCAGTTACCCCATCTATAAAATGGGATAATAAAAAGACCAACTCACAGGTTGAACGCGAGTGCTTAGAACAGTAAATAAGCATTCACATTTTTACTGTAACTGTGTCAATTACTAAGTCACTTCCAGTTTAATAAAGTCTAGACAGATTACCAGTGGTACATCTATCAGAGGAGAGAATCTTTAAAGGAGGATGATTTCATGAGTTTTATAATTTACTTAGGAACTCATTTATAAGGACTGTGCATTTCTCAATCCTCTTGAAAGTTGAAAGTGAACTGAGCTAGTCTTCAGTTATAGAGACTACATACAATCTGCAGAGGGGGTGAAAGGTAGTTGACTTTCCTATTTAAAAACTACAGTGAGCACTAAATATAGTATAGGGTCCAAGGATGTTTTCCCACTAAGCAGGCATTTTTAAGAGTTGATTTTCTATGGTATGACCTGTCAACTTTTCAAAGGACACCCTCCAGACAATCAGCTGCTTTGAACATTTTAATTTTTGTAGGACATCATTCATACTCTATGTTTCTTGAACCTCACTGCAAGACTGTGGAATTGAAAGTGCAGAGAACACTGAATGTGGGTGTTGAGTACAAGGCAATGGGATGAACAGAATTCAAAATGTGAGCCAGGCAATGTCTTCCAACAATGACATGAATTCACGTAAGAATGTTTTGATGCCCAGGAGGGACAGAATTTTTCTCTGTCAGATATAACTTTTAACAGGATGGGCCTATTATTTCCAAGTTGGCAATGAGGGTATACCAGCCCCAAGAGCAGACGTGCTCCAATTGGTCAGCCTGGGGTATTCAGGGTGACAAGAAAGGGGCAACAGCATGGACAGGTGGCTGGACACAGCTAGTCACTGTGCCACTACCCTTCTGCCACCCTCTGGATTACACTGTGTGCCACGATTAATATTTGCAGCAAGAAAGGGCCGTATCTGATTTACTTGTTATGTTTCTGTTAGTGTTTCCAGAGTCAAGGGAAATGGTTTAACTAAGAGCATTTGTCTTAGTAATTAAGTGAGGGTACACGTAAACTTTACACTTGTATATGTCACATATTTTCTGACATGATTTCAGGCATGTCACAGCACTACTTAACAGAGGGTCTTAAATGACATAGCCAGTGTCTTTCGAAGGGATAGAGAGAAGCAGTAAGTAAGAACAAGGAAGTAGCAGGGTCCAGAAGCTCACACACACCTGTGCACACACAGACACATCGAGTTGTGTGAGTTTCATTAGAAACTCAGTCTGCAGTCAAACAATTGGTGTGAATCTCCGCTTTGGAAAAATGACCCCTGCTCAGCTTCCTCTTCTGTAAAAAGGGGTCACAACAATCATAACATTTACATCTTAAAGTAATTGTGAGGATTAAGGGACATCATGCCTGTGAAGCACAGCCAGGAACAAAGTATGTACTCAGTAAAACTGATGCCTATTATCATCGTCACCATCAAGGTCAAGAATAAGAAGAGAAATGGCTTTATTAAACAGCGAAAGTTTAATGTTTTTACACTCTGCTCTATTTTGCTAATTAAGCTGCTCTGGATGGAAGGTAAAATCTCAAGCGATAAATTCTGGCCTGGTGGTAAGATAATTAAGAAGTCATAATCCAGTTGTCTAAGCTGGGCTCCCTGTGAGGGGTGTGGGAAAGGCTCTCCCTGCTGACACTGTCCAAAGACAAAATCTGATCATGGCATGTCACTTTGCTTAGAAAAGCTGATCATTTTTTTCTCCAAAAATAGAGCAGCTGAGGGCCAAATATCCATGCTTATTTTTCTCTTCATAAAATTTCCATTGATGGCTCCTTTTGGATCCTTAGAATTTGATGGAGAGATAAGGAAATAAGTGTGAAGCTCAAGACACAAGGTGTTGCCTTTTGAACTTCACTACAGTGCTTTGTTAGCTCAACTTAACTTCCTCTGTATAAGTTCCCACATAAGACATTTCTTTTATAATTCATTGCTAGGGTGGTTCCTCTGAGGAAATGTTGTACTTTGTAAATCCACCTTTCTGGTAGCAATAACTTAAGTGAAAACCTACTATGTCCCCTTTTTTGCCCAGCAAAAAAGAAGTTGAGAGCAAAACTTGCTGCTCAATTCTAGCATGAACACAATGCTTTAACGTTGGAACATTGACTTTTTCCAGTTCCTCCTTTTCATATTCTCATTTTCAATTGTACATTATTGTAAACTGCCCTAAATTTTTGGAAAGTCTTGGAATATAACTTTTTAAATAAACTTTTTAGCAAGTCTTATTCTTCTTTCAACTACCACATGTGAGTTCAAAAAAGCCTGACTAGCTATCAATTGTTTGATAAAGGTCATGAGGATATTTCTATGTCAATGCATTGCCTGGTAATTCATTCCAGCTGCTTGTCTTATTTTTTGTAAGCCACTGGATCACAGTGGTTCAAGGACAATGTGGAAACTAGTAGCTCTTACTACAAACCCCCCATAAATCTTGATAAAAGAAATAACCATCATTCCCATTGCGTTTTTCCCATAAAAGAAATTATAGTCAGGCTCACACAGGGCTCGTGAAGATCGTTTCTCCTGCACTGATTTGAAAAATGGGCATTTCTGGAAAAGATCGAACAGGAGCTAAATCAGTGAATCAAAGCAGTTGTTCTGGACATTATATTCAATCCTAGTCAGTCCAAATCTGAGAACTCTATTTGTGATGCAAATTCAAGGAAAAAAAAAAAACTTCTGTTCAACAAACCAATGCAATTCTGCATATCAGACACATTGGTTACCACTTTCAATCATTCCCGAAAGAGAAAAGGGTAAAGCACGCATAGATCAACCAGACCTAACAGGGTTCTTGTTTCTTCAACTGCAGGTCATTATCCTACATAATTCTCCTCATAAACTAAGACTGTATGAATTAACAATGATCTTGTTTCCTATATCCAGTAATTAAGACAGAATTGATCAATGGATACTTGACATGCGGGTATGGATTAGATAGCAGTCCTTATAAAGAGAACAATGATTCCCTTTTTTCTCTTGCTTGCTTTTTCTCTACCTCTCTCCCCTTTTGTGGGGTTGTTCAAATCTCTGGGACGTCGTGAGGGACAGCAGGGGGGGAGGAGAAGCCTTGGCATCATTCAGCAGGAGGCACTGCGTCCTCAGAGGAAAGAGACCGTTTCACTTCCCCACCACAGGGCACCTTCGCAGACACACTACTTCTTAGCAGGGATAATGAACCTTCCAGCTGGATGATGTAAAAAAGCTTCTCAGTGATTACAATAGAGTCCTGAAGAGCCTCATTAATGCCCTGATATCAGCTGAGAACCTCAGCTTGAAAGCTGCACGGACAGTCTGCGCAGTGAGTTGCTAAACCAGGTGACCTGGCTGAAACCAGCTGGGTTATATGAGAGAATTCGGGCTCGGTGAACATGCTATTCACTGGCAGTTGCTGTGGGAACTCTGAATTTGGGGTCTTGGTGCTTTACATCCACAGCCATTGCTCGGATTCTGATGCCAGGTAGCCCAGGTTTAAAACTAAGTTCTGCCCCTATTAGTTTTGCTGGGCCTGTGTTCTCTCACCTGTAAATTGGAGATAATTATCTGGGGTTATTTTGAGGATTCAATGAATTAACATATGTGCCTGGAATGTTGGAAATGCTATTGAATGATAGTTATTAATATTATTATCGTATTAAAATTTTTCATTTAGATTGGATATTTTACCATAAGAGAAATTTTATGTCAACATGTAATATGACAAACATGTACATACATCGTAATTCAGAATTTGCACTTATTTTTAAAAATTGCAATGGCTTCAGATGCCCCTGTGCCCAAGAGAGCCTTGCCTCTGGATCTACATTCAGAATTGTGTGATTTAGTGAGAGGAAGATGACACAGGGAAGGTCCTTTTTACCAAATGTACAGTCTATGTGCAGGTCTAGCTGGGTTGATTTCCCCTCAGTTAGATTGTAAAGTGGTGAGACTTGTTACTTAAATGAAAAATTACACATTCCTTCAATTTTTTTCAGTACCTCTAGCTTCATAACTGTATATTCACATATATGAAAACACCTTGAGCTAAAATATAGTCCCTTAGCCTCTTCTTGCTTTGGCTATTTTCTTCCCTTGCTGGGGAAGGAGCTATTTTGCAATGATCAGAGAGCCAAAAAAAATTACATCTGGAAAGTATATTAATGTGAAAAAACACACTTTGAGGATCTAAAAAAACAAAAACAAAACCAAAACCAAATAATCTTGAAAAAGAAACATCACGCGTCATTTCTATCCTATTTTAGGCCAAAGACTGTTATGAAAAAATTCAAAGAGCAAACTTTTTTGGGGATGTCATGGGAGCCTGAACAGGGAGCAGTTCTTGACCTTTCTTATGTTATTATAGAGGCAGGTTTCTACTTGCAAAATACAGTATCTAATAGAGAGCATCAGTCAGGTAATAAGAAAAAGTAGACTTCAGGCTTCCAATGAATTTGGCTTCAATAGGCCATATTTTGGTGAGTGAAGGTGGTAGGCAGGCAGAACAAACCACATGTCCTCTCCAACTTCACTTTGTTTTTGCTGCAGAGGCTACTTGAGTGACATTCTGGGGTGCGCGAGAACACCTCCAAGCTAACCTCTTATACAGCCTAGCACCATGGATATGCCAGCTAACCCTTTTATTTCCTTGTTTGTTAAACCAGACATTAATGCTAGTCTTGCCTATATCACAGCGTTGTTCTGTGGCTTAAGTAAAATAATAGATGTGAATGTTGTTGAAAACTAAAAAAAAAATCCACAAACATAAGGTACTATCACTTAGACAAATGTATTATTATATGTATTATTATAAACAGACCTTGAACTTGAACTTCAGGAATAGCAAACTTCAGATATCAGGGAAAGAGGCATGTGTAGAAAAAGAAGTGGCAGGAAAGGCCTGCTGGGAAGAAGGGATGGCTAACATGGTTCCCTGTTTTCAGGGGCCAGATCACTGTGTGTGAGTCCAGGTACCGCTTCATCACTTTTTCTCCTAGGTGGGTCTCCAATTTGAGGACCAGCTCTCAAAGGGAAGGCTTGCAGCACTTCTACCTGCCAAATTGAGGTAGTCCTCCTTTGAAAAGAAGTTATTCTTGCCTATTGACACTTTGGATTAGATAGTTTAAAACTCCTTCTCAAAGCTACCAGTTCCACTTTTCTACTCCAGCAGACAAACTCACATGCATGATGGTTTGCTTCCGGGACACATTTATAGAGTTTTTCACGCCGATATTCCACAGGAGAAGGTGGGCTTAGATTTAGTTATTCTACCACTGACAACCATCCTGTAATTTACCCCCATGGTGAAACAATTTGATAGGAATAACACAGGACAGTGGTTTTAGTTGATGTTTTTTCTGCATTTGACCTCATGGATGAATTTTCTAGTTATTTATTACTGTGTGAGAAATCGCCCCAAATGTAGTGGCTAAAACAACAGCAGGGAGTCAGGACTCAACAAGAGCTCTGGGGAACAGTACAGACACTGGGGCATAGTCCAGGCTCAGGTCCGCTGCAGGCAGATGGTGGTAGGAGCGGTGGGGACTAGAGGAGCCTGAGGTCAAGACAGGTGTCCTCTCCTCTTCTTGTCATCTCAGTCCTCTCCATGTGGTCATCTAGTTTGGGCTTCCTCACAGCATGGCAGTCTTGGGATAGTCGGCCAGCTTCCATGGCAGCAGATGTCTTCCAGATCTAGTGTTCCAGCCAGTAAGGTTGATAAGCCGGTTATGATTTAGCCTTTGAAGTCACATTCGCTATTGATCAACAGAGTTGCAAATTTGAGGGGAGAGAAAAGAAACCTCATTTCTCATGGGAAGAGTATCAGACGAAGAGCACGTCAGTGGGAGACACTGTTGAGGCCATCTTTGGAAAATCTCATCTGCCACATGGACCGACTGTAAATAGTTAAGAGTTTAGCTGTAGAAAGCCAATATTCATCCCTGGTGCTGTGACTGATGTACAATCTCTCCTTAACACCACTCTGTGAGGAATCTTTAACAGAGCAACTTTGAGTGCGGTAAAACAGGTAACTATTCTGATGACTTCTCCCTCTCCCCCTTCACCCTAATCACTTAATAACACTTGTTAAACTTCCTAAAAATCTCACTTCTGTTCTGCCATATGCTGCCATCCTTAAGAAAAGAAGAGATAAGAGTGCCATCCACAGCCACCTGTGGCTCCGCAGGCACCCGGTGGCTTCCCGTGGCAGATGCGCTGCATATACATGACTGGCACTCACAACACTCCAGTCCCTTCAAAAGGTGCCTTCCTGTACTGAAGCCAGGAAGCTGAAAGCAATATTTCCCAGAATCCCTTGCAGCTAGGGTTCCACAGATGATAAAGGTTGTCTCCACCAGATGCATTTGCACAGGATTTGAAGGCAGAAGTAATGGAGAGGCTGTGGGTATTAATTTCCAATGGCCGCTGTAAAAAATCACTACACAGTTAGCTGAAGATGACACACACTTATCACTTTACAGTGTGAGAAGTCAGAAGTTTGCCAGGGGTCTCACTGGCTAAAATAAAGGTGTCAGCAGCACTGAGTTCCCTTTTGCAGGCTTCAGGGGACACCTGTTTCCTTGCTTTTTTATCTTCTAAAGGCCACCCACACTCCTCTCCTATGGACCCTTGCTCCATCTTCAAAGCCAGCAATGTTGTGTCTGTCTGCCACTTCTTCTGTAGTCACAAGACCTGTAGTGAGAAAGGTTTTCTGCTTTAAGGACCAATGTACATAGACAAGGCCCGCCCCCAGGAGAATCCCAGGTAGTCTCAAGGAGCTTGTCTTCGTCCCATCTACAAAGGTGACATGTTCACAGGTTCTAAGGATTAGGATGAGGACATCTTTGTGAGTTGGGGACACATTAACTAGCCTACTGTGCCGTGCTTCTGTTTCTTCCATTGTCACTGCTGGCAAACATTTTCATGGACTGTCTGGTTTTCTGTGATGGCTTCCTGGATGGATGTTCCCTGATCATGGTAGTGGCAGCCTCATTCAGGAGCCAGTAGCTTCTCAAATCAGCAAGCAGCTTCTTGATTATTGATTAGCCAGTGACTCCATGAGTGGCCCAGTTTTACCACATGACTTTCAAAGTTGTTCTGGAAAGCCTGACCCAGAGTGCATTTCCTCAGTCTTCCTGACCCAACCATTCTGCAAGCCATTTTATCATATATCCTCTGCAAAGTGGGTTCTGCTGCTTGTAATAGAGCCCCAATACATGTTCTTAGAGCTATATCCCTGTGTGTGTCCATGTCTCTCTTTTCTAAGCTCCACTTATTTCTGAGGATGGAGTGTCACCAAGACAACACTAAATTAGATTAGAACATGGGAAGATGTGGACCATTTCAAAGTAGTTAAAATGCTATAAATAACCTTCCAAATTAAGACTACGGCATTGTCATTTAAGAATTACCAGCAGGCAGCTATCCTGGAGTCCTCATTTAGGGTAGCTGAGTTTAAATCTCTGCAGAGCAACAGGGCACGTACTATATGTCACATTAATTAGAAGGTAGAGTGTTGCAGTGGAGGCCAAGGCCAGGTCACTCCAGGCTTCATATGCAGCACAAAGTCGGGAGATCAAATGCTATACTGGAACAACCTCTTAGGAGATGTACTAGCTCCAGGAAACTGTCACTTAATTTATTCCTCCTATTAGAAGGAGAAAAAGCATGTGTTCTTTGTGTTCATCTGTGTTGCTTTTGTATTTGCACGGTAACTTCCCCCCTTCCTGCCCTTGCCTCCCTTCCACAAGTCCTCCTATTGGACAAGGACAGAAAGAGACAAGCTTGAGAATGGCATCATTGTTCCTCGGTTCCTTCCTGAACAATTTTTTTGAGAAGGAAGAGATCACTTCTAGGGCTAGAGGTGAAGGCCAACAGCATTAAACCCCAAAGAAATGACGTATATAAGAGTCACAAAACATCGCTCTTCTGTACTCAGGATGTTTTTTGGTACAGTCATTGCCAGCCTGTGTTATCATCATCATCATCATCATCATCATCATCATTAATAGCCTGATATTATAATTGGTCCCTTCTGATCTTTGTTGCCAGCATGCCTCTTTACTGTCCTGAACTTTCTTACCTTCAGTCTTGATTGAAATCTCAGTCACAAGCTGTTAGTTAATATTTGATGCCTGCTATTTGCTAAGCAGCACGCAAGCCCTGAGGATATAGGAACAAATAAAACAGAACCTCTGTGTCTTCAGGGAGCTCACAATCTTCCTTGTCTTCTTGGTTGGAAAGTCCTCCCTTTTTCCTTCCATCTATTTGTATGTAATCTTATAATAGGCACATAAATAAAATCTTAACTGACTACTCCAATCAAAGCTGCCTTCTCTCACTGACCTCTTATAGCCCTTCTTTCTAGGGTGACTGAGTGTCTAATTTATCATCCAAACCAAAACATTGCTGAGTGAAAGGGGGTGCTATTAATAAGTATGCTGCAATGACAGATGTGTCCAGGGCAAACCAAGCACACCATCCAATGTGATTGGATTGCTCCTGCTTCTCTGCCAGACTGTGCAGAGAAGGTATAACCAATATCTTACACTTTTCTATTGAATGAAATATTTAACTCTGGCCAGATCCCAGAATAGTTGCTCAGTAAACACGTGCTTAAGTTGAACAAAACTAGTATTCCCTTAAATTACATAACAATGCAGACTTGGAATTACAATCCATCTCAGAAATAAATGTGACTGTTAATCAGTTTATTATATTTTAGGATGCTAACCAGTGTGGAAAACATCCCCTTTGTCCAAGACTGTTCCTTCTTGGCCTGACAGTTCGTTTCAATCTTACGGAACACAACATAGGACTATTATACCTCATTTGCTTTCACTGTTGAAAAAAATCTAATATCTTTTTTAATTAGCGTAATGAATTAGTGAAGATATTTACCCCCTCCATACAGTGTCCTGTGAAGGACACACAATAGATGTGTCCAGAGTTTCCTTGGAGGGAGGATAACCTGGCATCAGGCCACGTGTAAAATGGTCTTTTCTAGGTAACCTGCCACACTTTGAGAAAAGCATCTACTGTTTTTAGGGAATATTTTCAACCAAAGTGAGATGAGTATACTGTGACTGCCCCTCCCCCATAAGAAAAACTTTGGCCCTTAAAACAGAGAGGAAAAGAGTGGTCTCAGGAGAGATGAAGGGAGAAGGACGTGTGGGGGTTTCACTATTTCAGGAGAAATGTGTCTAGTGCTTTTGCTCAACTGAATCAACTCAGAGGCTTCCCTGTGTACAATGGCGAGGTTTTCATTTCCAGGGGGAAAATGTTATGTTGAGAAACTACTTATAAGGATATGATTTCGGAAATGGAGCAAAATGGAGCCAAAGGAGGGTACCCTCCAGATGAAAAGGCACACACTCATCACCGTTTCCTTTCTGCATAGCTTTTTTCTAATAATTGCACTGTGGAGTATTTGCATGACAACTGCTTTATGACACCATTCCACATCTCGATTTGTCTTTGGGGAACCAGTTATGTGCTGCTGGCCTGTCTGTCCCTCCTCTCCCCACCCCCAGCCTCAATTCCCATCTTCACTGTCTGTTTTCAGCTGGTATTCTTTTCTGGTTGAATGGCCACAGACACAAGCTGTCTATATCCCCCAGCTCACGGAGTTCAGCTCGGTGGATGAAAATAACCCCCGTACGGGGGCTGTTCATAATCAGCGGCCCTGCTCACAGCCACCAGCGCAGGTGAAGCCTGAGTGAAAAGTCAAGTCTGCCATTGGCCCGGGAACACCCACAGTGTGCATAAAATAAACTTTCACTTCCGCCACCACTTCCTCCCAAGAAAAAGCAAGAAACTGGTTTTAGACTTCTGACTTCTTTTCAGAATGAAAACAAGACAGTTTTTAATCCACCCCCAACCAATGAAGGCATTGAACAGTATAACAACACTGGTTTGCAAAGGAAATATTATTTGTCCCATGGGACCACTTAATATGAAATGTGCAAGCTGCACTGCTTACTCCACAACTGCCTTTGTCTGTATTTCTTGACACCGAGAAGTGAGCCAATATCTGTGAATTAAGCCAATACATAAGAGAAGTGACTTGGTTAGATTTAGAAGTGGGCATGTGGTTGGTCCACAGCTGGGCTGTGGGGTTTTACCAGGGGAGGTATGTTTCCATTTAGTGACCTTAGATTAAGGAGAAGACACCTGGCGGTCATCAGCAGGGCTCCAAGTCAATGGATGTCACTACTAAAAAGAATTTCGATTTGAGTTTACCTATAGATATAAATACAATCTCCTTCCCAGCTCCTTGGTTTTTCTAGGTCACCCTTGAAAAGGAATGAATGGGTCCCTTTTCTGCTGGAAATAATTTTACTTTGCAGTCAACAGAAGGAAGAAGAGCCATTTCTGGAACTTGTGTTCTGGTACTCAGAATTCTATGCAAGTCCCTAGTGCATGCTTTCAATTTTATTAAAAAATACTTGCTCCAGCTTGGTGTTTCTTTATATTTATGCTGAAGATAAAATATTCAGAGCAAAATCTCACATTGGAGTGTCAGAGGAAGAGAGAAGCAACATCAACTGGGGTCTTTTGAAAATCAACATATGTGGCATGTTTTCACTAAACAGTCTCCAGTGTTCGGGTTTTCAGATGTTTGTGTGCAGCAGACTTTTGGACAGACAAATGCATCACCTTCCTGGGGGAGAGCTATGACTTGGCGGGATCTCAACTGGATTCCAACTGAAGGGGGAGCCAGGCCAGGCTGATCCTGAGGTCTGGGCTGGGAGGAAGTGGTGAAGGGGGGAGGCCCATTTCTGTTGGCTCCTGTTACCCTGAATAGACAAACCCCCATATTTGTTCCTAAAGAAGGACGCTAGCTACTGGCCACTTCCTAATTAACCACTGGAGAATAGCCTGAGGATGCGGGTTCTTGGAAAGTTCCAGTTCACACCCCGCTCTGGTGACAACAGCTTGAACACAGTGGGATGGAAATACAATGGGACAGACGGTGGGTATTAGTGGGCAAACTCAGAGGCTTGTCCTGAAAGGCTGGAGGCAGGAGGAAAAAGGGGTAGGAATACTGGGGTGGGGTGGAAAGGAGAGGAACATTCTCAGAGCCAGATCAACCTGATAGAAAAAAATAAAGAGAAATGACTGTGTGTCAGATAACAAAGGAATGAATGCTCACATCAGATACTCAGTTTCACAGACAGGGCCAAGTAAAATTTCTTTAGGTATGGGGGGCAGGGATGAGTCACAGTCCTAAACTTGAGCCATGTGCATGAATATGAGCATATGAGAAGTGGGGAGCAGGGAAGAAAGATGACCTCAACGTTTTGTAAGATAATCCTGACTATTCTGCAACCCCAACCAAAAGCTTATACATTTCCATTCCCTCACTCCAGTAACGCTGTAGGGATCTCCAGGGTACGAACCTGTGATGCTGCCAATCTCCTGTCTGCACCTGCCCTTCCCCCAACACAATTAGCCTGGTTTTCCCACTTCATCTCCTGCTCTTGAGGGAGCTGTCACTTCACACCAGGGACCTGCACAGCCTTCTGCCACATTAACACCTGAATTGCTTCCCCCAGTCGAATGTCAAAGAGCACCTAGTCCCTTAACAAACGAGGCTCCTTCTCTGCTCCCCACTACCCTGGGGGAGGAGGGAGGAGGTTGTGGTCTTGCAGGGATAGAATTGCAGCTGCTTCCTCTCTCCAGACCCCTCCCCAGCCACGGAAACTGATGCGGTGGTGCTCCCGTCCTCAGGTGCATCACCCCTCCCCTACCTTTCCAGACACAGGTCGGCATCGGTGCAACACATTCTCCTTCTTGCCCCTCATCCCAATTCTCGTCCTCCCCACCCCCACCTCCAATTTGGGATTCAGACACGTGAGGAAGAGGCTGGTTCATGGCCAAGCTCAGTCCCGGTTAAGACCAGGAGCCCGCTGTCCCAGTGCTGAGTCCGGCTCCCCGCAGACACCAAGAGTGGGGAGGCCATTCGGTGGCAGCCGGCCCCCCAGGACCCCGGTCCTAGGTCGCTTGCGTATCCACTCCCAAGGCACAGATCCAGGCGTCCTGCGCGTCCCCAGCCTGAGTATTGTCCCCGGCTCCTCACCATTGTCTGGGTGGGTCCCCCACTTTCCGGGGGACCCTCAGGTCTGCCCAGTCCCCCCCACTTTTCGGGCACATCAGTTCTGTCTGCACAAGTGCGCGCGCCCTTCCCTCTCGGCAACTTCGCGTCTGTCGGGTGGGGTCAGACCCCGAACCCCGCGGCGCGGGACCCCAGCGCGCCCTCGGCCCTGCGGCTTCCCACGTGCAGCGAGCGCCCGCCACGCACACCTGCCGCGCTGTGAGCGCCATCGCGAGCAAGGAGGCACGCGCGGGACGGCGCCCGTACCTACCTACAGACGGCCGCTGTCCGTCATGACAGGGACGCCCGGGGCCCTGGCGCGTCAGAGCCTCCGGCCGCAGGGGCGCAGGCCGCCGGGGCAGCGCGGTCGTCGCGCTGCGCGCGGCGAAGGTGCGGCGCGGCCCCGAGCCGGCGCGCGGGGGCGGGGGGCGGGGGCCGGGAGCGCGCGCGGGGCGGGGAGCGCGGGCGGAGGCGCCGCGGTGCGGGGCAGGGAGCGCGGGCGGAGGCGCCGCGCCGCCGGGGGCTGCGCTCGGGGTCCGCGTGCGGCTGCTCGCGGGCGCGGGCCTCCCACGCACTGGGAGCCTTGGAGTCGTCAGGGGAACACGCGCCGGGAGAGCGCCCTGCGGGAGCGGGCAGGGACCCGGGCAGCCAAGGAGAGGCCGCTTCAGCCGACCCGTGGGATCTGGGGCGCAGGCTGCGCGTGGAAGCGGTGCGCGGGGCGGCAGCGGAGTGCGCGTGTGCGTGTGCTGGGGGAGGTCGGCTGCCCAGGGATAGCCCTTCTGGGGAGTCTGTGCGGGCAGAGAGATCTCCCCCTCATGGGGAGAAACAGTTGCTTTTATTTATTTTGTCTTGGTGCACTTGAACTACACATAAAGATTTCCTTTAGGAAAACGTGGACCTGTCTGACAGACAAAAACATTCCACAGGAAGAGTCTTTTGGAGTAGAAATGGTATGAAACTGGTGCCGGGAGCAGCCTAAGCACTGAGAGCCTTCAAAGGAGAGGATGTGTTGACTACATGATAGGAACATTCCAGTCTGTCCGGCAAATTCTCCTTTCTATGTTTTCAGTATTGGTTTTCTAGTCAAAAGACGCATCCTTGGTGAATGCGGTTGACATGAGCCAATCCTTATGATGCTGAACATCACAGTTTATTAACTACTTAGAGCCTATGTTCTGGAGAAGATACTTTACAAGCATTGTATCATTTATTCCTGACTATAAAACTGCAGTAGGCATCATTACTCCTATTTCATGGATAGAAAAATGAGATTCAAGAGTTAACATGACTGTCCAAGGTGATGCAATTTAATCATCTATAGGTACAAATGCGAAAACTGGGTTTTGGCACCTGCAAAACATGGGCCCTGCTATACTATCATAGATCCTTACTCTTCTCTGTAGTCTGGACCCAAGTTCATCCCTGTTGTATTCTCATGGATACTTGACAGTTGAGCCAGGCTTTGCAGTGTTTCTTTACCTTCTTTCTCACTTCTTTTTACCTATGGAATAGTCCATAACACCCACCTTCCAACTCCACCACCTTTCTGATAAGAAATGGGGCTGTTGTAATTGTCATTCAAAACTTAAGGGAGGGAAGAGGCAGAGGATGAAAAGAAGCAATACAGATAGATGGTGCAAGGTGCTTTATAGACACTACCTCACTTAAGCCTTTTCTATTACTGTCTGCATTTGAAAGATAACAAAACGGATGATCCCAGAGACTGGGTAAGTAACTTGCTCTTGATCACCAAGGTGAAGCTGTTATTCAAAGTCAGAGCTGGTTTCAAAATTTTATGCTCTTTTCTCTATAGTACTTTCCACTCCATACCCCAATTTCCTCTTTTGGGTATCTTGCTGAGGGTTGGGTGTGAATGTGGGGGGAAGGGTATGCACATACTGAACTAGACACATGGAGTGGATGCTGCCTTTAGAGTTCACTTGGGGTTGCTTCACTTGGCATTCTAGCTTTGGGACTGAAGCTCTGAGAGGGAATAATTAGGGTACAGTGACCTGCATCCCCCTGACCTACTTTCTCTCTTGGGAAGGGAACACAGCTTACAGAACATGGAAGGTGAAGAAGGCTCATTACAGGGCCCACTTCTTTTGCTGGATTGAAAGTTCTTGATGATGGGACCTGTCCTGGGTGACTTGTAGTCCCATAGTTCCTAGCACAGACTCTTCCTAGAAATCAGGCACATGCATAAGGGCAGCACAGATTTACACAACCAGGACAAAACTTTATTGAATTGTCTGATCCAAATCTCAGAGCAGTTAAGTGATATGCCCAAGATTATATAACCAAATAAAGAGTCTGCACCAGAACCAAGGTCTCCTGGTGCTTAGTCCAAAGGTCTTCATTCTGCCTCTCAAATCCCTTCCCCTACTGTGTTCACTGAAGTCCTCATTCTTGGGGGATTAATTTCTGCTGTCTCCACTCTCTTGGCTAGAATGCCGTTTACTTCCTATTGGGTCTCTACTATTGCTGAAGTAGGAGTATTCTATCCCAAAACTTCACTGATCAAACATTCAGAGATTTCTTGCCTGAGCCCTTGTAATCTCATCCAGGGAAACAGTGAAGTCCAGAGTTTGTCAGGCACTAAGGGTAGGGATATTAAAGAAAACTCTGCTAGTGAGAACCTTTAGTCTTTCATGTCATTGGAAAGATATGGTTCTTCAAAGGAGAAATAGTTTAACACAAGTGTCTCCACACTCCTGCTCATGTGTCAATCTTAACTGAAAACATCCCTAGATACAAATGAGAGCTATTATTTCAACACACTATTATTTCAACTCAGGTGCCAGGCAATCTGCTGAGGGCAGAAGATGCGGAGGTAAACATGAGAGTCATGGAACCCATCTTGTGGAGCCTGGCAGTAAGGATGGCCGTAAATAACTGAGGTGGGCGTTATGAAAGAGAAAGTCCCATGGGTGCTACAAGAACTGTGATTATTTTTGCTACATAAAACAGGGTGTTTGAACTTCAGCAACACTGAGCATGGTTTCTTTCCCAAACTGAATTTTAACTTGCCCTTCTCTCATGGGCATTTTCAAAGCACTTTTGGGTTAGGGATCAGAATTGGCCACTCAGCCTGATTGTTCTTTGTGCCACTGATCAATCCTAGTAAATACACAATTCATCAGAAGAAAGCAGGTGAGTATCCACGATGCAACCAATTTAGTGCCCTGATTTACAGCTTCAGATATTCATAAAGCATTCAGAATATACCTAAAGACCCATAATGAAGTGAAGTTGATGCTCTAATTGGAAGATCTTAGAGATGTGGATCCAGCAACCCTTATCCGTTTATATTTCTACATATTCTTTCTTCCTATGGTGCTGGTGCATTCTAGCTTTTACTCCTGGTCTAGTTGACTAGTCCTGAAGAGAGGTAGCCAGGTAATCTCTCTTTATAACTATGATACTTAATATCCATGTGGATAGCATATCTAACACCTCGATTTAGAATCCTCTACTTTTATGACCTTTATAGGTATTGAGCACCTCAAAGCAGGGCCAAATCATGGCTTGGAATGTTGCTTGTTCTAAGATTCTCCAACTCCTTTCTCATACTATTGCTCTTCACTCTTCACCTGCTAACATCTACTAATTATTTCCGCTCTGAGCAATCTCTGTTTCTCGTTATTTTTAATTTCATCATCTATGAAATACATGAAAAATCATTCTGGGAAGGAGTTTAAAACAGATTTTCAAGTCACCCTCCTTTCCATTCTAAATCAGTCTAAAAAACACACCGATGGTTCTGGGGCAGTTGTGTCTGACCACACTGTGGGAGACACTGGTCTGGATAAGGGCCAGACAAGTGTCCAGCCGCCGTTGCCAGTGAGGTTTCAAAAACCTTTGCAGCTGCACCCCACCACTCCGCAATGCTGACCCTAAGCTTGTCCTCCTGTGGTCCCCCCCCCCACCACACACACATAGGAAATTGCCCCAGAAAGGGCCTTGGACTTGGATTTGAGACATTTGAGTTCTATTTTGCTTCTGCCCATAGAAAACACAGGCTTGTCTGATCTCAGAAGCTAAGCAGGATTGGGCCTGGTTAGTACTTAAATGGGTTGGATGGGAGACTACTTAGGAAGACTGGGTGCTGTAGGCATAAAAAAACAAACAAACAAACAAACAAAAAAACTCAGGGCAAATCCTGACCTTTGTGATCTCAGTGTTCACTCCTGTCAAATGAAGGATTTGGGCAGTTTAATCACCGGACTTCCTTTTGGCTCTCACACTTGACAATTCCTGCTTCTACCTTTTTGCTCAGGGATTTTCAACTGTCTGGAAAGTCTCTACTGAGAATTGCCCATCACTTTTTCTCCTACTTCTGATGTTTGTCTTTAAAAATCTTGCCTGGCCTATAAAGCCCTATCAAACACTATCTCCTTAGTGACACCTTCCCCGACCCTCCTGTAAGTACTGTGTCCTCTCAATATAGACCCAATCTTGTACCTTCCTTCTCTCATAGCTCTTTGGTGCTTCTCCTCAGTAGTTTATAAGTTCCTTGATGGTGGGAGCTATACTTAATGCAGTATTTTTACTTCTATAATAATGAGTGTAGAGGATAGTTAATTAATATTGACTAGATGAGGAAATGCTCCTACTGGCTTCTGTCACCTTTTCTCCTGGAAAAAGAGCGTACCAAGCCTGCATTTACTGCCATCACCTACAGAAGTATGTTTTCATCTGACTAATGTCAGCTAGATCTTGCTCAGGGCTTTCTAAACTGACGAGAGCAAGACCCCATTTTCCTTTGCTTACGTCTGGCATCGATGATAAGGTCATCAGGGAGTGGCCATTTCAGGCTGTTGCTTCTCTACCATTGTCCATTTATCTGCTTGTACAATGGGAAACTTGTGTGGCTAGTACCCTTCGCATTTTAGTCTGTCCCAGGAATGAATGTCTCAGGGTACTGAAATCAGGCCTATGCACTGTTTGCCCCGATCCTAAACTCCACTCCACCCCAACTCTAGCTTCTGCACCAAGTTTTATGGAGGTACATGGCTAGAAGATAGTTAACAAAATGTTTAGAGTTGATGGGAAATAAAATATGGCCTAAATGTAGCAAATAATTCCCTTCTATCCAGAAACCTGATTTGAATTTCTCATACATCATTAAATCACATGTAGAGATCATTTTTTACAATAATATAATTTAGAACAGCTGTTCCCAACTTTTTTGTCTCAAGACCCCATTACACAATAACATAATCTTGACTGGCCACTTTATATTTGATAGGTTTTTATATATAAACATGTTTGTGTGTGTGTGTGTGTGTGTGTGTGTGTATAAAATATAATCTAGACTAAACTCCTTTATATTTTAAAAATCATCAAGGACCTTGGATACCTCCTGCAAGAATCTTGGGAAACCTCAGCGGTCCTCAGAGCACATTCCTATAGCTCTTAACCTCTTAAAGCTGAAGGTAAACAGTGTACATTTAATTCAATAAATATTACCACACAAAGATATTAAAATAAATATAAAATAATTCAAAACAAATGTAGACGTAATGGGAAACACTTATGTGTAAACAATGCTAGGTACTTGATATGTAGGTTTTTAAGGTTCTAAATTGATTTTCCCTTCATGACAAATCTCTTTCCTTCTCTCTCATTAGCAGAGGAAACATAAAAGAACAAGATATGTCTGTAATGTTCTCTGAGCTGATTTATTCATATTATGTCCCCAGGCCCCATGTGGTCCCTGGCTTGCAGGATACCCATGTTGCTCCTTCCTGTCCATTTGCCACCTTTCTCTCTCCTGCTGTCTGCCCTGGGGGCTCCCCTGTAGGGGCCACATCAAAAGTTGCCCTGATCTGTGGTGTTCAGCTAGGTTTGGCCAATGGGGAGCCCCAACCAGAGACAGGAAAAAGGAAAGAAGTGAGGTGATTAATTAATCCCCTGGCTCCTCCCTGTGAGGTTACATTCAGCTGTCTGTCCTTTCATGGGAGTTGACTGCTCCCCTCCAGGCTTCCTCTCTACACAGCTCTCCTTGCAGTTTCCAGCAACCACTCCCTCTCTCATCCGTTGGACCCAGCAATGGCACTGGGCCCACTATGCCCTTTGTCTCCCCACATGCCACTCACACCTTTGTAAGTCATTTCTTTGTAAGTAAACCTTCCTCCAATTATTCTAATTCGAGGGAGCCATTAAGTTTCTGATGGTGCTCTGATTGGTACACATTAATAATTGCCTATTGGTTTTTGAAAAAATTTTAAAGATCTGCTTTTATCCAGTTATTCATACTTTTTAAATATTTTTTTCTTTATTTATTTTTTCTTTATTTTTTCTTTAATTATTTTCATTACCTTTCAATTTCAAGCCAGAGCTATTGTACAGAATCTATTTAATTCTTTTCCTTCTTACTGCCCCCAACTACGTAAAAATCTTTCCAAAAGATGTTCCCTCCCGAATTCAGAAAGTTGAGGCCATTAACTTCAGAAGATGATTTTGAGAGGAATTTCAGGCCCAGAAGCTGTATTACTTAAAACTTTGTGGCTTGCTGTTAATCTTCACTGTCTTCATGAACATTGTTTTGGAGTCATTTACATCTGAAATAGGTCTCAGTGGTTAAATGAGCTGTCACTATTATTCAAGCAAAGCTGGAGAGAGCTATAGAGAACATCAAGGCAGCTTGAAACACTGGGGGAAAATTCTGAGGCCGAAACTGAGGTTCCTCCGGTCTGTTCTCTCTGTTCTTCTGCTTCAGCTCTCGGATTCCTGCTTTTGGGCTATGAAAACAGCTGCATGTTTAGAAAGCTAGTGCCTCCTCTGTGATGCCTGGAAACTATCAGATATTTTTGCTGGCTTCAGAGTCTAGTGCCTCTTTCCTTCCTAAATCAACTTTTCACAGTCTGCACTCCCTACCCCCAACCTATGTTTTATGCAGTCGGTAGACTGGATATTAGATCATCCCTATGGACTGCAGTTTCACTCTGAAGAGGTGAAAGTGGAAACCTGACCCTGTCCACAGCCTACTCAGCTCACAAAGCCCTCTGGTAGCAGGAGCCAGGGCCTCTGTTTTCCCTCTTCTCTTTTCTACTCACAATCCTCCTCCCCAGTGGCTCTGGATGGGAACTATGAGAAAGAGACAGAGAGCTGTCACCCTCCATAATTAGCCAGACAGGCAGGGCTGCAATATCACCACGTGACAGTGCTTTTGCACCTAATACATTATTCACGCTCCCCTCAAGTCATCCATTGTCATGTTCAAAGTAGGTTATTCACACTGAGGCTGCTGAAGGTGAAAATTTTACAGCAATGGCAACAAATGTAAGTGCTTTGGTTTATGCAGATCTACAAAGAGTGGCCTCGCCAAGCAATCCCATTAAATATCTTTCACTGAATCTCCGTTATATTTTCATAGCAGCAGCAGGAAGAGGCTGTGAAAACTGTCTGCTGCTGGCGTCAGGGCTGAAGGACAGATGGCCTTATATGTTTCACTGACCCTGCCTCAGAGAACCTCAAGGGGCTACTTGAGGAAGATAAACTGAACATCTGCTCGCAAATATTCTCTGTACCCAAGACGTTGCCAAGTTAGAATGAGGATATCACCACTGGGCACCGGTCTTTCAGAGAAGGGCCTCTCAGTCCTGGGTGCGGCACAAAAAGGAATTCAAGTTCAATAGCTGGAGGTGACGTGCCTCTGTTTTAGATCCTAATTCACAGACACATAGACTCTTCTCCACTTGGAGTACATAGGCCCTCTTGATAGCACTAACATCCAACTCAAGTGCCTGGTAGAATGCAAATATTTGACTGGCTGTTTCAGTGTTTGGAGAGTTACTGGCATGTTAATATGTTCTTTTAATAGTTTTCAAGGATACAAAAGATTATGTTACAGGAGGAAGAATTTTCCCTAGAATTAGAATGAAGAGAAGTGATTGAACACATCACTTGAGGGATCTGAGTTAAAATAAGAGCAATGTGCTGACTGCTAGCTCTTGACTCTTGAGTGGATGTGTGAGCGAGGGAAACCGATGCATCTCCCCATGGAAGGAAAAAAATAAATGCAGTTGAACAAAGGTAGTGACCCCTTGCCTACCTTCTATTAGGACTAAAAACCTCTTCAGGTTTCTTCCAGCTGAGAGGCTATGGATGTACAGCCTTGGAGCAAAAGAGCAAGACATACAAGCATTTTAACTTGGTGAGCACAGCACCAAAGACAGGGAGCCACATGAAGATGGAGAACTCATGAATGCATTTCCACAATTATCATGCTTATCATAATAGTGCTCCCAAAGATATTAAGCTCTCTCCTTCAAATACTCATCTCCAAGAACCTTGCCCAGATTATCCAACCTCCCCCCCTCTGATCTTTTCTTTCATCTCCCTTCAATGCTTCTGAGAAGTTTGTACTGCATTCGTGAACTCCTGGTTTGAGGTAACAGCCCATATAGGTTATACAGCCCAATCCCTATAAGTCGGAGATAAATCTCTAGACAATTTTCCCTTATGTATATGGTGCTTTATTGTCAACATTTCGACAGATACTTCCTGAGTGCGCACTATTCAGATAACTTGGAGTAGGACTTTATGAAGTCGTCCACTGTTTACGGCTGCACTATAAACTTAACTATACCAAGTTAGACTCCTGTTTTCCCACAGCCGTGGTACTCCTCTCCGTCCCAAACCGCCTCCTCCAGCAGCCTTCCTCATCTCAGCGAAGAACAGCATCACCCTTCCTGATGCTCAGGCCAAGTCTCTGGAGTCACTCTCAAGTGACTCTTTCCCCATCATCTCTAGAATCCAATCAGTGTCAAGCCTGGTGATGTCCCCACCAGTACTGTTCTGGATTATTGCAGTACAGTCCTAACTGGCCTCCCTGCTTTTGCCCTTTATGCTCCATCCTTATTTCCAAGACAACAGTCAGAATGATCCTTTGGAAAAGCAAGTCAGATGATGTCACTTTGCTCAACACCCGTCCAATGCTCCCACAGAACAAACACTTAAATCCTTACAATAGCCTGTAAGGCTTTACAAGCTCAGGAACCCCAGAAACCTCTCAGAGCTCATCTTCTACAGCTCTCTGCTGTGCTGACATTGTGCTGCTCTCACACTGGCCTTCTCACTTTTTCTGGAACATTCTCCCGCAGACATCCAGGTCAGACCTGCAGGTCCTTGCAGCCTCTGGGCATTTAGTAAAGTCTTCCCTGACCACTGTGCTTTATTATCTCACCCTGCACTTAATTTTTCTCTGTAACATTTTTCTATCTGACACATCACACTTTTACTTGTTTGGCTACTGTCTGTCTCCTTCCACTGTAATATAACTTCACAAGTGCTAGAGCTTTACTATTTTGCTGCTGATCCCAAGAGCTGAACAGAACTGAATATAGTCAATAATATTGTAGTCACTATGTATGCTGTCACATGGGTACTGCATTTATCAGGGTGATCACTTTGTAAGTTATATTAATGTCTAATCACTATGCTATACACCTGAAGCTAATATAATATTGTATGCCAACTGTAACTGAAAAATAAAAAAAATTTAAATATAAAATAAAACATATAAAAAATAAAAGAACTCTTAAAAGTGGTGCTGGGGGAGGCAGTAGCTATTATGTGTTTTCTGCAAGCATTTACCCAGAAAATTGGTTTTGTATACTGTTAAAAATGCTGTTAAAGTTCTTATTCTGTTCCTCCAGCATTCCTGACCAAGGCAAGGGGATTCTCTCCAACAGAAAACTGCCACAATGTATGTTATTCTTGAATAGTTAAAGAATTTTTAGAGGGAGACCATATTGATGAAAGCAATAAAACATGGGTAGAAATCACATACTTATTCTGTGCCAAGCAATGGGGTTATGCTGAGACCTGCCTAGGTCACATGATAGAGATCACATTTGTTAATTCATGAGCCAGTTGTACCTCTATGTTCTCAGGAAAGCATTTGAAGTGAGCAGTCTCAATAGCTGTGCTCTTATCAGCTTGTGTCTTTGTTAATCACAGGGCAGGAGCAGAAAGGGGGGAATTGTATAGACTTGGGAGGTTGGGACAGCTGAGAAAATCCCAGTTAAATAGCCAACATTTATACAATAAGCCCTTAATGGTTTTCCATGATCTCATTACCTCCTTTAACTTTATAGTACCTTTTTTGAGGTGACCACCATCATCATTTTCATCATGTCACCATCACCATCCTCATTATCATCACTGTTATTATCACCACCGCTACCACCACCATCACCATCATCTTTATCACATCACCACCACCCTGTCGTTATCACATCACTACCACACTATCATATTCACCACCACCACCACCACCACTGCATTCTCATAAACATCACCATTAATTGTCATCATCTCCATGCAGAAGATGGAAAATGAATCTTCTGAAAAGTTATTAATAAGTTGAACTAGGTCTTTTGAGTCCAAAATTCTTTGTTCTTTCTACTATGCCACCTTCCTCAGTTTGGAAGTCTGAATGGTAAACATCAAAGATTTAAAAACAACAGAAGCTCTAGAATTTTTGTATGCAAAATGCTTAGTATAGTACTGTGGCTGGATGAGGGTCTGGCCCTTTGTCAGATTCTATTTGCTGAGCAAGCAAATATTTTTTTACTCAGATAGTAGAGTGCAGATCAATCAAAATAGCATCATTTTCTGAGAAAGCTTTTTATCATGCTTTAAAACTTAAATTTTATTTATTTATTTATTCATTCATTCATTTATTTATTTATTGAAAATTTTTTTTTAAGGCACGGCAACCCCTTGGTTGACCTCACAGATCGCAAGGACCTTGTTAGCTTACAATCCCTATTTTTTCATTTTATTTTTTTTATGCCTACAGCACCTGGTATTCCTAGGTGGTCTCCCATCCAAGTACTAACCAGGCCTGACCCTGCTTAGCTTCCAAGATCAGATGGTATCAGTCCTGCAAAGAGTGGCATGGCCATAGACTATGTTAAGATTTAAATTTTGAATTTATTTTTTAGAGATGCTAATGGAAATTAATAGGGGGTTGAGGCATACCCCACCCCAAAGATATCCTTGTTACCCCACAGCCTATAAACCAGATGTTGAAGGAGAAAACTTGTTTTTTCCTAACATTGCAGTCATGTAATTTATCTGAAAGTGGTTAAGAGCGCCTTCCACAAATCATTTCTGCATATTTGATTCTTTGACATATTCTTCAAATACCATTTATCAATTCATTGTGCTGTTATAAAAAAGAAGAAATATCCCACTATAAAAAATGTTTTCAAATCTACTCTCAGAGTATCCCAAATGCCAATTTATAGAGAAAAAAATAATTCCATTCAATTGCTCAGCCAGCTGACTCAGTTTGTGATCTGAAAGTCTAGTTTTAGAATGAAGTCAGGAGGGAGAAGGGACCAGCTAGTCTTGCCCCTTGCTGTTTGAATTGTATATATATTTAAACATTTAACTCTCAATGATCTAAAAACTTATAAGGAACAATTGCAGTGAAAAGATGGCCCCATAACTTCATCACTTTCCAGAAGGTAGTAATTTGTTCTTTCTCTTTATTTGATTTAGAAACGATTATTTCCTAGAGTTAAACTGCATAATACATCAGACAAATAACCTCAAGATCTTTCCTATGTTTATTAGGTTACCTGTTAATGAAAATCTTTACACATCTTGACACACTGCTTTCTCTCTCCCTCAGTTGGGAAAACAGACACCTCACCCCTCCAAAATTTCATTTTCCTCACTTGTACATTTTAAGGCCCCAGATTTTTACTTTGTATCTATCATTGTACTCTGCCTGAATCATTTGTTAATCAAGTTGAAGCATGAAAAAACATAAGATATAGGAAGTCCACATGTGAAAGAATGATGATCATATAAATTATTAATTTGCTCTTCGGAGTAAAACTGGTTGTTATATCTGCCTTTTGATTGTTTTACCAGTACAGGTCAAAATATTTCTCTTAAAAATACCTGAAAACAATTAAGTAGATTGTTCTTTTATTCCTGAAGAGAAATTCTAGATGACTGATGAAATATGCTCTCTCTACCCAACACAAAGTGAAGTGGTTTTTTAGCTTAAACAACCTGCCTTGGCTATGGATAAGAATCAAACACTTCAGATTCTGGACAAATGCTCCTTCATTTTGGATGTACTTATGCTATAGAATCATCAGCTAGTCAGCTGGGCACATCCACATTCCAACCCTCCCTCACACTCGATATTAGCCTCCAGGAACACACTGAATGTTGAGAAAGTAAATGAATATTCATTATACCACTCACATCTGTATTTATGGTTACACTTTCTTCTTTCTATTTTTACTTGCTTATTAGTACTGGTCACTATTTTTTTCTTCCTTTCCAACTCTTCTCTGCCTTCTGGTACTTGAAATGGTCATTTCAATTTGACTCAGCTAATACCTTTTCCTTCTTTAAAATCTCTTCTGAAATCAACTGCATTGTAAACATCTTTGTTAAACATCACAGCTGTTTGGAAAACAATTAATAGGTAAAATTTAGCCATCCAAAAATAAATGAGAAGTTGAATAAGCTGATACTTGCTAAGCACAATAGAACATGTGGTTAACTGAATAAATTATATCTCTTTAAATGAATATGTTGACTTGAGTAAGTGAAGTGACTTCTATCAAAGAGGAAAGGCAGTACTTCAAGATTGTTTTTCTGTTTTGGTCATAACAACTACACATTTCTTTTTCTGTAAAAAAAATTGTTTTGCCCCATATACAGTGGGTATGTATTTACTTTTACTTTTCAACTCAAGTCCTATAGAAAACATGCTCAAGTATGTCACATACATTCCTAAAAGGACTTTGCTGGATGTTCATAGACATATTAAACATTTTAAATTCTTTATTTGTAATACTGAGCCCCTTTTGGCTTTGGCCTGATCTAAATAGGTCACTGTGAGGTCACCAGAGGCCATAAATCGGGGTGGACTGGTGGCTAAGAGCCCACATAGCTTTAGTGCAATGTGCTATTTTAGTTTGTGCCCCTGAAATGACACCATCTCTTTGGCACCAGCCAAAGAATGCTTCCTAGGCATGTATGGCAAGGGACTGTTTTGCATTAATCCAAGGCAGAGATCACACAGGCATGAATTATTGTGTGTGTGTGTGTGGGGGGGAGGGTCTGTGTCTGCTTTCAGACCCTGTGACAAAGAAAGCAGAGAAAATGGTTTCCAATCAAAGCATTTATCCAGAATCTAGGGGGTGGAAATTGATCTAAGCAACTTTGGCAAGCTGTGAAAGCAAAGAGTAGCCAACTCTTTTCAATTCAGGAAACAGGGTAGCCCCTTGCTTCTTCTAGTCTAATTTTGTTACTTGGTTCCGCTTGAGACCTCAGATATGGATGTTTTTGAGAAAGGTTCAACATAGCTAAATAACAATTATTATATCCATATCATGTAAAATGTAGCATAATCAAACAAGAAACTCCATCTTTCTCTAGCCAAAGTACACACACTTTTAATACTTTTTCCAGAGGATATGACTTAACGAGTCTGAACTTTCAGGATTTATTGCTTTTCTATATAATTTTAATTTAACCTTATCCTTTTTTCTTCCTTTTTTCTTTTAATTTGGGCAAGGGCAAATGCAATTCAGTAAACAACATCCAATTATACCAGACTACAACAGATTACATAATTGTTTACCCATTTTTAAAAAACCTACCTTGGCTTCATAAACAGTCTATACAGAAAGACAGAAAGTGGGCATCTATTTTACTTACAATTTTTTTTTGATAAATCTTGCAGTTGCTCTTTTTGAGTTGAAATTCTCTTTGAAAAAGAAAAATTGCTAATATACTTGGCCTGGGGGAAAGGAGAGGGTTTTGGTTCACAATGAGTAGCATTTTTTTCCAACCACTTGTTGGTCTAAGAGCAACAAGCAGCTAACAATTGTGGGGACTTTCTTTTGCCAGTTCATTCCACCCAGGAGAGTTCTAGGTTGAAATGACTTTCCTAGACACAGTGATCCAGGTCAGAAGATGTGTTCTCATGCTAGACTGTACTGTACCAGCTCGGGAGAACATTCAAAGGTCTCGAAAAGCTGTGCAGTTTCCTGTGGTCTTGCTAGAAGAGAGATCTTAAAAGGCATGTGTGTCCAGGGAGTACATGAGTGTCCAGGGAGTAATTGCAGCTTTAATCTCTTAGGCCAAGGAGTAATTTTGGCCTCCAGACTAACAACTGACCACCACCTGGGGAACCGTTTCTTCCCACACAGGAATTCTGTTCTGTTCTCAATAGCTGATCAATAGCTTTTTTTCTTTTTTCTATCATCATCATCACCATCATTGTTATAATTATTGTTATTATTATTATCCATCCAGCTATTTAGACTAACAGATACCTGTCAAGAAGGCATATGACAAAGCAGATGAAAGCTCTTTAATTTGATAAATTTGAAACAACAATGGGAAAGGAGCCTCTAATTCTAATTTACTGTTTCTTCAAGACCTTGGTAATGGAATCAAACATGTCCCTGAGAAAGAATAAAGTGTACCTAATAGTAACCATTTTCTAACAGGCATGATGATGTTGGTGTTGTTTGGAAAGCAAACCTGAGAGAGAGGGGGAGGGGAGTGTGTGTGTGTGTGTGTGTGTGTGTGTGTGTGTGTGTGTGTGTGTTCATTAGCTTGGGGGGGAGGGAGAGGGGAGGAAGGCAGGGAGGGAGGAGGTATAAATATTGGGGTTTCTGGTGGGTAAATGGATGATTGAATGCTGGCTCTCCCTCTCTCTCTAACCATATACAACTCTCTCCTACAACAAAAGCAAAGTCACACAGCAATCCTTTTTCATTCTGTGAACCTTAACAATTTCTTTAACCACAGAAAACAATAGCTGAAGCAAACAGGATCTCAGAAGGCAGTTAAAAAATATGTCGTGAGCATGCCTCATTTGGTTCCTCCCCATATCTTTATGTGGTCCATAAATCTAAATGAATTTATTTTTATTTCTAACCAAATGGACTTAAATTCTAAATCTGTTCCTTTAGGTGAAAATGGTCCTTTAAGAATGAATGTGTCCATTGCAAGGAAATATGGTTGCCTTAGAAACAAGCTCCTGGGCATTTTCCTTCCTTTATGTTAGAGGAAACTCACTGTACCAAAAGCTTTCAGCTTTTTAGGCATATGCTAAATGAGCTGAAAGCATGGATAACATGTAGAGCAAGCATGGATTCCTCTAGGTAGATGCAATCACTGTGCAGAAAGGATTAAGTAAGAATGCTGGAGGTTGAAAATGAGATTTTAGAGAATGTATACTCAAGCCTCTTGTTTTCAATGATGAGGTCCAAAGAGGTTGAATGACTTGTGCGAGATCCTACAGTCATGTAACAGCTGGTTCAAGGCTATGGTCCAGGCTGCTAAATTCTCCAGGGCTGTTTCCACCCCATTAGACCTCTGAAAAGTTGTTTCTGAACTGAAGCTTTGTAAATAAGTCCTACTTAGAATATACTAGGTTAACTAGACATGAAAAAACTATGCTGAATCTCCATTATACTTCATTTTCCAACCTATTCTATAAAGCCATTTTTGTGACTATATAATAGGAATTAGTATTTGTTGAGAGCTTACCAAGGTAAAATACTTTCCCTGTAACAACATTTAATCCAGATGCTTCTCTGTGAGATTTGGACTCCATTTTATAGGTGAGTAAACCGAGGCACAGAGAGGTTAAGTAACCTGCTCAAAGTCACAGAGTGAATTAAACGGCAAAGCCCAGGCAGTGCAATGCCAGACATGAAGTTCTTGACTGCCACCCCACACAGAGCTTGCCTAGAATGAAGCATCCCTGGACAAGCTTTCACATAAACTGTCAAACGCAAGCCACAACTCTGAAAACCTCATACAAAAACAGGGATGTTGGATGTACAAAGATTCTCTAATTTTTGAAAATTAAGTTAAATGAGATAATCAGTCTGGAAAGAATACGTCACGTCACATGTGAAGTGCAATGCAAATTATTAGGAATCTATTATGAAGTTAATCTGTACAACCCATCAGGTCTTGCTGTCACATGTCACTGAGGAAACTCAAGTTTAGTTTAGCAAGTTAAATAACTTGCCTAAGTCGCTGAGGTAGTACAAAGCAAAATGAGAATTTGAATTTGAATCTTGTCTGTCTCCTAACTTGACTCTTCACCATGCCTGCTGAGGTCGAAACAATCACCTTAATACTCATCATGAAAGCTCAGGACACCCAGGCTTAACAAGTCTGCTCAGCTGTGGTCTGGCCTCTGCAGGGTGGGGCGCACACAATCTGTACTGCGAGCATCAGTTTATAGGTGGCGCTCTTTTAGCACCCTCGCCAGAAATAAAAGAGAAAAACCCCTCTGGGGAAGGAAATGTGGCTTGGGCATTTTGGAGGCCCTAGTTGTGAATATTTTTTAAGTCACAAAGGGAGTAAATATCTAAATATTTTTAAGCAGAGAAAACACCTTCAAGCAGAAGTAGAAACAGAACAACAGAGCTAAATCAAACTTCAGGTGGTTCTAAATACCCATCATCAGAGTAAAGCAACAGACTGAGAATTTTGCAAACAGCAACGAAGCCCCAGTAGATTTTCTTCAAACTGATTTAAGTTGTGATAAAAACCCAATGTGGTTTTAAATATTTCTAAAGCTAAAACAAAATAGTAGAAATATAGATATAAAAACTTTAAAAGTAGTTACATCTTAGAAGATTAGGTTGCAAGAAGTCTTATAATGCTATCTATAGTCTTCAAATTTTCTTCAATGAACTTATATTACTTGGGTAATCCCCCCAAATTTACTAGTTCTCCTTAAAAAATTATTCGATAATGTTTTTTAAAAAATTACTAGATACGGCTTCTTATAGAAAACAGCTGAATTTATGAGGCCCCTGAGTCCAGATTACTGTTTATTCAGGCAGTTTCAAATTCTAAAAAAAAAAAAACTCTTGCTGTGGGCCAATTTCATAGGCAGCATTTGAAGGAGACAGATGTAGATTACTAGATTAGCCATTTAAAATTGCAACCCCTACAGCCAGTTTTCACTCCACGGGTCTACCTGTGGAAGAGCAGTGAACTAAAAAGGAAAGCCAGGTAGTGCTGGTGGGTGTCAGAAGCTAGCACGGCTGCAGCACTCCCACCTGGGGGAAAAGGAAAAGAGAAAGGCAGGGAGAGTTGGGGTGTAACGAGGAGTGAGAGAGATGTAAAGGGGGAGACATGGGCACTGCAGATCAAAGTAATAGGTTTCCGTGGAGAACCACTCTGACCCATCTGTCCAGTTGCTACCCTAGCGACCCTTTTGTGTGCGTCCCTCACGGTGCTAGACAAGAGCACAGAGGAGGAATAAGGAAAGACTTAGTACTATATTCTAACCTAAACTCAACCTTTATTTAGTCATGACAAAAAAATGTCTTTGGGGGAACCATTCCACTCCATTGTCCCTCACTCTGCCTTGTATTTCTTGGGTGCCTAGATTGAGATCTGCCACCGCCATTCCAACCAAAACGCATCCAACGTCCTCAAGTCGTTGCCCAAACCCGGCAAAAGTTTCCAGGAGTGTCAGCGCTCAACAAAGCAGAACAGAATGGCTCCTGCCAGAAACCTGTTTACCTTCACCAAAAATATCATCCTCTTCATCGACCAAGAGGTCCTTGGGGTCCAGAGACTGCATCTTGGATGGGGCAGTCGGCGTGAGGCAGGGGCAGAGGCGGGGGCAGGGGCTTCCAGCTGCAGCCCGGGCCAGCCCAGAAGCAGCCCCTGCAGTCCCAGCTGCGACACTGCCCCTGGGGCGGTTTCCTTCCCCGGTTGCCTAAGCCCTGGGGAGGGCAGCTTCCGCCTCAGCCCTGAGAAGGCAGCTTCATTCATATGAATAGGTTTCAGGAGCCTTTTGAATTGTGCATTCCAGGTGGGGTTGTTCTCACCACTGAGAAGGAATTTTTCTGGAAGGGGCTGCCGATCTGGTGGGATCCAAACAGGTATCGCTCAAAGGTTGAGTGCAATGAGTTCAGTTTTAAAGTTACAACTTTCATATTTTCTTAAAGAGAAAGGTGGGCTTTTAGCTTTCTTATTAATCTGAACACAGTGGGTCGTGCCGAAAGAGGGTGGGGGGTTCACATTTCTCCTATCTTGGTTTTGCTTCAATGGCAGTTTATCTGAAAGAACGGATAGCCACTCTGCTAACCCAGTGTCATCACCGGGAGAGACAGAGCGTTCATTTCACTCAGTCATAGTTACCTTTTTCTGTTAAAACCTTGCGTTTGAGGATTAGAAACTTGACAACACTGAAACCAAATTTAACACACATCTAGGCTCTTACTGGCTCATTTAAATCTATGGCCAGTAAAGAGATAACTAGTTTGGCTCAAACAACGTCCATTCCACATTTACTCAGTTGGATTCTTCAGACTTCATCACTAAAGGAGAAAGCTGCAAATGTAACTCAACAGGCAGAGGAAGGAGTAGACACGGAGTTTCCGTGAGTACCTGGGCCGGCGTAGCTGTACCCAGCTGCCCCAGGTGAGCTGAGCTCTGCATGGCTGTTGAAACACAAGTCTCTGAGTAATGCTGCAGCTTCGTTCGGAGGTTTCCCAGCACTCTCTGTTGTGTTGTAGACCTCTCAGGCAGCCGGGAGCTCGGAAAATGCAAGTGGAGATGGTGGTAGGGAGCTGTTGACCCAAGATGTTTACTTCTGGTGACCTTATTTACTGAGTAGGTTTTTAAAAATATATGTAATATGTTTTAAACATATTTTCTTCATTTTTAGAGCAGTTTTAGGTTCACAGCAAAATTGAGTGGAAGGTGCAGAGGTTTCACATATACCCCTAGCCCCTAAATGGGCAGAGCCTCCCCCCTTAGCAGCATCCCCGTGGGAGTGGCACATCTGTTACAACTGATAAACCTACATTACACGTCATTATCACCCAGAGTCCATACTTTAACTTAAGGTTCACTCTTGGTGTTGTACATTCTGTGTGTTTTGACAACTATATGATGACATGTATCTACTATATAGTATCATAAAAAGTAGTTTTAATGCCCTAAAAATCTTGTGATCTGCCTATTCATCTGCCCCCAAACCCTTGGCAACCACTGATCTTATTGTTTCCATAGTTTTGCCTTTTCTAGAATGTCATATAGTTGGAATCATAGAGAACGTAGACATTTCAGATTAGCATCTTTCACTTAGTAATATGTATTTATGGTTCCAGCATGTCTTTTCATGATTTGATAGCTCATTCCTTTTTAAAGCTGAATTAACATTCCATTGTCTGGACGTACACGGTTTACTTATCCATTCTCCTACTGAAGGACATTTGGGTTGCTTCCAAGTTTTGCAATTACAAATACAGCTGCCATAAACATCTGTGTGCAATTTTTTGTATGACATAAGTTTTCAACTCCTTTGGGCCAATACCAAGCAGCACAGTTGCTAGGTCATGTCCTAAGAGTATGTTAGGTTTTGTAAGAAACCACCAAACTGTCTTTCAAAGTACCATTTTGCATTTCTACCAGCGATGAAGGAGAGTTGCTGTTGTTCCCCATCCTTGCCAGCATTTGGTGTTGTCAGTGTTCTGGATTTTGGACATTCTAATAGGTTTATGGTGGTGTCTCAATGTATTAGTGAGGGATTTCAAAGAGCCTCCTGGTTCTACTCTCTAAGCTAAGAACCTGTCCCCTCCTCCTTTACCTCCACCCTAGAAACTACACCTGCTTTTTCCAGGGGAGAGTATGGAAAATAGGGCTGGAGAAGTCCAACCATGAAAAAGTGTCATCCCAGAGGCTTTCTAGTCATTCAGTCATGAAGAGCTACCTGAGCCCCAGCAGTGTCCCTCTTGTGCTGGCTGCTGTGGGGTTCCAGAGAGTGTGAGCAGCCCGGGGCCTTCTGGAACCTCTGGTTGCCCTCAGCTATGGCTGCATCTTTAGGGGGCAGAGTTTGGAAACATGGGGGTGTTTGAGGTTGCACGACTGGGAGTATTAGTGGTGTTTTAATGTCTTGGTCTCCTCCCTGCAATGCATGGGGCAATGGCTCAAGAGGAAGAACTGTTCAGCCCCAAGTGCCAATAGTGCCCCTCACCTACTTGAGAAATTCTGGGAGCCTTCCCCTAGATCTCCTTTGCTTCTCTCTTTCTGTCTCTCCCCCCATGCACTCAAGTTGTATTTCTGGTCAAAGTTTGCACTGAACTAACTGAATTAAATTCATTAAAATGAGCCTGAATTGTAAGATGATGCAGCCACTATGGAATACAATAGAGAGGTTCTTCAAAATTGAAAATAGAGCTACCATATTAACCAGCAATCCCACTTCTGGGCATATATCTAAAAGAATTTTTAAAAATATTTTTAATTGATGCTTGCAGTGTCTTGTTCATTGCAGCATTATGCACAGTAGGCAAGATGTGGAAGCAATTCAAATATTCACAATGGATGAATGAATAAAGAAAAGGTGGTGTATTTATACAATGGAATATTATTCAGTCTTAAAAAAGAAGGAAATCCTGTCATATGCTATAACATTGGTGGGCCTTGAAGACATTGTGCTTAATGAAATAAGCTAATCACAAAAAGACAAATACTGTAGGATTCCCTTTATATAATGTATATAAAATAGTCAAATACAGAGAAACAGAAAGCAGAATGGTGGTTGTGGGGGGCTGGGAGTTGTTCAGTGAGCATAGAGTTTCAGTCAGGCAAGATAAAAAAGGTCTAGAGATCAGCTGTTCAGTGTGCATATAGTTAACGATACTGTACGGTATAGACTTAAAAATTAAGAGCTTAAAATTATGTTATATATATATTTTTATCATATACAAAAAATGGGCCAAATGTAGGAAGTCTAGATGTGGACTGGAGCTGCATATGCTGTGGCTGAGATGAGAGGATAGTGTCAATTTTAGTCATTACTGCATTCTCACTTATTGTCCTGTGTCCTTAATTTTCACAACCCCATGAGGTGGATACTATTATCTCATTTTATAGATGAAATAATGAGACTCTGAGGGATTAAATAACTTTTCTGACAGCACATAGCTAGTGAGTGACCGATTGGAAATAACACCAGACCATTGTTTCTCATTGAACTGATTTATGGAGCAACTGCAGGTCGTCTGGGTCACTGCAGTATCCCAGTGGCTCTTGCAGATGTGCACCCCTTTCATTATCCCCCATGTTAGAACCACCAGGTTACCATATTAATCCTGAGGCCTCCAGCCACTCCACTTCAGCAAGTTAGTATAATCTTTCTAGGACTATTTCCTTATCTTTAAATGGAAAAAATATATATATCTTCTAGTTATGGGTTGAATTGTTGAACTTACAATTCATATTTTGAAATCCTAACCCCCAGCACCTCAAAATGTGGCCTTATTTGGAAATAAAGTTATGGCAGATGTAACTGCTTAAGATGAGATCATACTTGGGAACAGCATGCCCCTAATCCAATGTGATTTGTATTTATAAATAGGGAAGATTTGGACACATGGAGAATACTATGTGAAGATGAAATCAGAGATCTAAGAGCCAAGGAATGCCAAAGACTGCCAGCAAGCTACAATAAAGAAGAGATGCTGGAATAGATCCCCTTTCACTGCCTCAGAAAGAACTAACCCTGCTGACACCTTGGTCTTGGACTTCTAGCCTCTAGAACTGTGAGACAATACATTTCAGTTATTTAAGCCATCTAGTTTTGGAGTACTTTGTCATGGCAGCACTAGCAAGCTAATACACTTTCTCCTCTGGCTTGCTCTGAGGATTAAATAGGATAATTTATGTAAAGGAATTGACACAAGTTATAATTATCTAACCTAATCTCTTATAGGGCAGCTTGGGTCATTTCTCTGATTGAAGCCTCAGTGGGGACAGAAAATGAGCAGTCACCATGTTCTGTAAAAAAATCTCAATAACTCTTAGTCCCTCAGTCTTCTCTTCTCCAACCTAGATATTTTAAAAACACAGCTAATAATCTCAAATGGCAAATGACAAGTGCCACCAAGAATGAACGTTTTAAAAGCAGGGATATAAAACACATGGCCCTTGCTCTCCAAAGTTCACCATCACCTTAGAGAGATAGGTATATATATGCACAATGTGTGAGATAAGAAGGAAAATTAATAAACTACAAGTGAATGCATCAATATAGATAAATTTTAAAAACATATTATGGACTAAAAATGTGTCCTAAAATATAAATAGTATGATTCTAATTTTATAAATGCCAAAAATAGGCAAAATTAAAAAAAATATAAGCAACAGCTAACACTTACATTGTGCCAGGCATAGTTTGCAATTCACTTAATTCTCATAGCAACCCTATGAGTGAGATAGGTATAATTATGACCTCCATTTTAGTTTAAGGCCTAAGAGGTAAAATAACTCACTCAAGATCATGCATCCAGTAAGTGGCAGAGCTGAGATCTGACTTAAGCTTCAAAGTCCACATTCAATTGCTGTTGCACTGTCTCTCATATATGTAAAGCATAAAGGGATCCTGAGCTATTTGCAGCTCCCCCACTGTAGATATTCCAAGACTCTCCTCACCTGGCCTATCCGTCCTATCAACTTGGGAAATAATTCTCACCTTTAAGGCCTTGATCTAAGGGTTACCACCTCCATGAAGCCTTTTTGATATTCCCAGGTAGAAATGCTTGCCCTTCTCTCTTGGTGCACTTATTTATTTATGTATGTATTTCATCTCTATTCTTCTCAAGGGCAGGGGCCATTTCTTCTTAAACTTTGTATCTCTAGTCACTTAAGGTAGTACCAGGAAGAAAGTCCTTAATCAATGCACATTTTAAAAGTGAATAATGATTAAATGAATAGCTGAAAGTTCTAGTGTGAATTGAATCTGAGAGAGAATGAATTCTTAAGAATTAGTCCTAGAATTTGTAGGGCAATCTGTTTTCTATAGAATTTGTAAGAACAAAGCTTTTCTTTATTCTTTCAATCTTTAATTGTGGCCTGAAAATTAAACTGAAAAAAGACAAACTAACAGGAGGAAAGGTATACAAATTTTATTAACATTTTTATATGTATGGGGGCTTCACAGAAAAGAAGTGAAAAATCACAAAGAAGTTGTTAGATTCAGGGGCTATATACCATTTTAACAAAAAGTGGTAAATTGTGGGGAAGTGACTAGATGAAGAAGAATGGAGGTTTGGGCTTCTAAGGGTGGTAAATAGTGGGAAGGTAACCAGGAAATGTAGGATAAATAAAGGTGGTTTAATAAAATTTGTTATGCAGCCTCATCTTCTCCATGTGTTGTCTCCAGGGATAAAAGTGGTTTTTGATGATTAAGAGTCATTCTACTCTTCCTGGTATAGAAGAGGGGAACACCAGTGCAAAAGGAAATTTATTCCCTGCTTTTAGGCAGAAAAGGAGAGAACAAACAGGTCTCCTGTTCCTCAGTTGCCTTCAGCTAAAAATAATCCTAATATCAATGTAGCATATTTTGGGGTAGAGTATGCTGATCCTCTTCAAATCCACACAAGAAAAGATAGACTGAGGAAATTCAGTCCTGGGAACAAGGCAAGTGAGTGAGGTGATGTTAAGAAGTATAGGTTATGAAGAGTAGTTTTGACTAAGCAGTAAGAGGTGAGTCTGCATCAATGATCAAAGGACCTTGCTTTTCAGTGATGAAGGCAAACAGCTCTGATAACTGGATTTGGGGAAGAAAACAAAAATAAGGATTAACCAGTAAGAGACAACTATTTTGATCAAAGGCTGATTTGTGACAAGCTGGGCTTATCAAATAACTTCAAGATCAAAAACACAGGAACATAGCAAAGCTTTTGCACTGTAAACAGTTGATTTCCACTTTGTGCTGTACCAGGTGTGCAAATTTTAGACATGCAAGGCCTAGTCCATGTGTTGAGAAATCTTATTCACCCATTCCTGTATCCATCCATCCATCCATCCATCCATCTTACCATTTGAAAAATAATAAAGAAAACCTACTATATTTCAGGCACTGTGGGAAACATTTAAGTATATGAGTGACTGTACATGTGTTGTGTTGAACATACAGAAATCAACACAGTATTATTCTCTGTGGTATGAGAATTAAGGTTATAATGATCAGCTATTTATTTGTTTGAACATTTCTCCATGGTTTGCTATTTTGAAAAAAAATTACCATCTGTGGAGGGCTTCAGGGAGGAAGTGACACTAGTGGGCAAATATCATCATCCAACATGGGCTTTCATTCCACTAGAGGAAGAGCTTCACAATCTCTCTGTACCCACTGCTGGAGAATTTCCCACTCCTTCCAGAAAATGTTTTTAAATATTTAATTTTTAAATACAAAACTTCGAAGCAGGAAAAAGAATCTGAAATAATTAGGAGTAAAATATCCAGAAACAGAAAGGAGAACAAAATAGGAGAGAGGAATTGAAACTGTGAGGAGTGGTTGAAATCAAGAAAAAAAGAGAAGGTAAAAAACATTACAGAACCAGAAATAATCATGTCTTTGGGTAACTTTGACCATAAAAATGTACATAAAATGTATCTAACCATTAAATGCCATCACCAGGCTGCTGGTACTAAAGGTACATACTTTTTTATGGTGTTCCTAGTTTTATGTTGCAAAGAGGAAATACCTCCCTCATGGGATGATGACCTTCTCAGAGATTTTGAAAGTCTTCCTGCTCATCTCTCCCAGTTTTAGAGGTATCTCTTGACTCACTCAGGGTCACTTTAAGTGCTAGGGAAGTATGCAGGACAATATAGTCCTCTTCAGAGGACTAAAGACAATGAGAGGAGCTGCCCAGTGAACAAAACTGCTGTCCACTGTGGAAAAATGGGGAAAAGAGCCCAGCAAAAGTAGTCTCTATGGCAAAACTCGCACTGCGTATGGTTTGTAAGGTTTTAGCTTTGGGCTAAGAGTGTGATTGCTAGGTGTGGTTAACCTGCAACTAGTGATTTTTTTTTAATGGTGCAAAAGGTATTAGTTCTGTGATTTGATAGAACAAAGTTTCAATCCTGGCTTTGCTACCACCAGCTCTTTTTTAAAAATTAATTTATTTTTAATTCTTTAATGTCACCACATATTTGACCCCTTTTACCCCATCTACCTCTCCTTCCTTTTTCCCCCCTGCCCCCTACTTTCTGGTAACCACTAGTCTATAGTCCATGTCCATGAGTCTCTGTTTGTTTGTCCTGTTCATTTGTTGCCTTTAGGTTTATATCTCACATATAAGTGATGCAATGTTATTTTCAACTTTTTCTGTCTGGCTTATTTCGCTTAGCATGATTATCTTGAAGTCCATCCATGTTGTCACAAATAGCAGTATTTCATCTCTTCTTATGGCTGAGTAATATTCCACTGTATATATGTACCACATCTTCTTTATCCAATCATCTATCGTAGGACACTTTGGGTGCTTCCATGTCCTGGCCACCATGAATAATGCTGCTATGACCATTGCTGTGCAAGCATCTTTTCAGATATAAGTTTTTAATTCCTTGGGGTAAATACCCAGTAGAAGGATTGCTATTACTACTCAGCTTTTTGACTGAAGTTATTGAATCTGCCTCAGAATCTATAAAATGGAATTACAGTAACCCATGTAGTTCAGCTCTCTTCTCAAAATTAAAATACGGTTTGTATCAGTACCTTGTGCTAGTGATATAAACACAGCTTCAAGATTCAGTCCCTGGTCTATACTCTATGTTCTCAAACAGAAAGTATTCCCAAAGTCTCTCCAGTATAGAAATTCCTTGACTTCCACTGATAATAAAAGTTAATTCCCAGGGTTTTGGTGACATGGACTGAGATGGCAATCCTCCCTTGTGGCCTTATCATCATCTTTAGAATAGTTGCCAGAGATCACTGTGCAGTGGCCTTCCTTCCCCTTTTTAACCTCAGGACCAGCTTTTTGCTGTGAGAACTACAGAAAGCAAAAAAAGCAGTCAGGGAAGAAAACTTTGAGAAGATAGAAACAGAACTTCATGTCTGTTGAGAGGTTTGGGGGAGACTTTAGGGAGAATAACAACACTCCCTCCAAGTCTATGATTCTACACTCATGAAGTTATCTCTGTGCGCAGAATGGAGGCCAGATGAAAAGGTATAATTTTCTTAACTTTGAAAGCAAGGTGTACTGCTTACCATCTTAAATTTTATGATGGGGAATTGCTCTGTGGTATATTGACCGCTGAGTTTCAAACTAAGGGCTAATATGAAATATTGTTGTTGAAAAAGTAAATGACATTAAAAGATTGGCACTTAACTCACTGGCAAGTCACAGGCTTTTCAATTTTTTTCAAAGACTTAAAAGAGGATCTTATTGAGTTGTTAGTGATAGATTAGTAAGCATAATTTATGTAATTTTTGGCATATTGTTGAGAAAAAGTTCAAAGAATCAACTGGGACATCAGAAAAAAATGGTGAAGTAAGGACCTTTAAAGCTCTCTCTTTAATAAAAGCAATAAGAAACGCTGGAAAAATTTTTTAAGTATCAGCTTTTTTAGAACGTTGGAAATTCAGCAAAGACTTGCTGTAATACAGGGAAATCTTATTTTAAAAATAACACTTGAATATGCATAAGAATAGTGAATTTTGTGACATTTTTAACTGCCCTATTTCCATCAGCTCCTCAGCTCTGTGGTAGTTTTGAAAACCAAGAGCCTGTAATTGCAGTGAAAACTAGCAGACTGCAGTCATTGGAGTGGTGGGAGGTTAGAGTTGGAACTTCTTCAAAGCCCCATTCTCAGAAAATTGATATGGTTTGACCTGTCTGTTGATTCTCTGGAGGACCCCATTTGCAAGGCTGTCTTTCTTTAACCTGACTCAGAGTTACCCACTGTAGACTGCATTTTCCCTAGGCCTGCTTGTCGAAAGCAGTCAGAGGCAACTGGTGAACAATGAAGCAGCTTGAGGCAGTGGTAAAAATTGGGGGCCAACTATAGGTGAACTAAACTCTTAAAAAGAAAAAGGTGGGGAAAGAGATGGCTATAGGCTATAGGCTAATGCTCTGACATATTCTTGGAAACCTAGAAGGCCAAACATATATAGGGCTATTTGCATACCAAGAGCTGTATACATGCTTAGAAAATTCCTGAGAAGGACATAAACTCTCAACTCTGGCTGATCTTGAGGCAGAGTTATAAAGTGTTTATCTGAGTGTTGAAGTCATGTCCTAGCTTACACAGAGAACTTCTTGGCAAAGACTAAGTCTTACTGGTTCTAAGTATCTGAAGAAATTGCTGTCCAACATCAGCTGACCACTAAGCACCTAAACACAGATTTCAGGGGCCATACATGACAAAGAATACAGGTTTTACAGAACTAGTTCAGAAAAGTCACTAAGCAACAACAAAAAACCCAGGGGGTGAGTAGAATCTGATTTCCAGAGTTCCTTTGTAATAGTATTGAAATTGTCTGGCTTTCAATACAAATTACGAGAAATGCAAAGAAACAACAAAGCATGGCCCATGCATGGCCCATACACAAAAACAAAGCAAAACAAAACCAATCAATAGAAACTTTACCTGAGAAATCCCAGATGTTGCACTTACTAGGGCAAAGGCTTTAAATCATGTATTTAAAATGCTCAAAGAACTGAAGGAAACTAAATATGAGAAAAATGTCACAAAAATAGAGAATATCAACAAGAAGACCCAAAGTATCAAAAGCAAATAGAAATCCTGGATATAAAAATATAATAGCTGAAATGGAAAATTTCCTAGAGAGTTTCAACATCAGATTTGACCAGGAAGAAAAAAGAATCAGCAAACTTAAGCAAGGTCAGTTGTAGTTATCTTGATTGAAGAACAGAAGGAAAAAGAATTAAGAAAAATAATTAGAGGGCTGTGTGGCACCATCAAGCATACCAGTATTCATATATGTAATGAAGAAGGAGAAGCGAGAGAAAAGGCGACAAAAAAATGTTTGAAAAATAATGGCCCAAAACTCCCAGATTTGATGACAAGCATTAATCAATATATCCAAGAAGCTCAATAAATTCTAAATAAGATCAACTCAAAGAAATCCAAATCTATACACATCATAATCAAACTGTCAAAATCCAAAAACAAAGAATCTTAAAGCAGAAACAGAAATGACTCACCATGTACAAGAGATTTTTAATAAGACGAAAGTGATTTCTCACTAGAAACCTTGGAAGGCAAAAGTCAGAGGATAATATATTTAAAGTCCTGAATGAAAAAATTGTCAACCAAGAATTCTATATCTGGCGAGACTAACCTTCAAGAATGAAGGAGAAATGAGTACATTTCCAGGTATACAAAAGCTGAGGAATTTCAATTTTAGTAGATATATAATACAGAACATGCCTTATAAGAAATGCTAATGGGAGTCCCTCAGTTTAAACGACAGAACCTAAGGCATTAACTTGAAACCATAAGAGAAGATAAAGATCATTGGCAAATATAATTGCACTGGTAAATATAAAAAATGCTATGAATGTATTTTTTGTTTATAACTTGCCCCCGATATTATTTAAAAGACAACTGCATAAAGCAGTAATTACAAATCTGTGTTGATGAGCATGCAGCATATAAAAATATAATTTGTATGACTGTAATGGCAGAAAGAATGAGGAGCGAGTATACAAGATTAAAGTTTTTATATACTATTGAAATTTAGGTGGTTTTAATTCAAACTAGACTGTTACAAATTAAGATGTTCATTATAATTCTCAGAACATTAACTAAGAAAATAAATAAAAAATACAGTAAAAGGAGTGACAAGGAAATTAAAATTGTACACTAGAGAACATCTATTTGAAACAAAACTTTGGGTAACACTGATATAACAAAATTCCCTTTATTAACATTTATTTATGTGAACTTGGCTTCTTAGTGCTTATACCTATAGAAAGAAAAACATAAGAATATATAACTAAATTCTTTTTCACTATGGCAAAAGTAATATTCATTCATGGATAAATGACCTGACTGAAAAAAGTCAACTTTGTCCATCTCATTAAGAGATAGATACATTTCCAATCAAATTTTTATTTCATGTTGAAAGATGGTAATTATCAATAATAGATTTATGTTATTTTGATCAATTGTATACCAATAAATGTAATGATAACTCTATGCAGACAAACATTTTAATACATAGAACCATTTATACATATATGTACACATGCATACATTTTCTAAAATGTGATAGAATGATCACAAAAGACTTTTAAGTATGAAAAGACATTATATTATAAGAAGGGAAATTGTCCCAAACTTGTTCTGAAATACATCTTTGTGGTGTGGTGGGATTAGTAGCACCTTTGGGAATGTATCTAGCCCAATAAAATGTACTATCAATTTTCTGACAGATTTTAATGAGATAAGACTTCTTCTGGAATATCAATTTATTGTACTCACCAAACTTATAGTCTTACACTGAGCCTTATGATCTTAAAATAAGAAAATCTTTTTTTAAAAAAGTCTGATATGTTCATGATTATCTAAATATCTTTTTTTCCCTCCAATTAATTGTCTCTATCAATAAAGAATAGTTATGATAATTCAGGAATTTTACTTTTGTGACAATATGAAATTTAACTTTGACAATTTATCTGAGAAACTGCCTTAACAGTTAAGATAAAATTTTGGGGGGGAAGATGGGATGAAAATATAAATTCAACAAGAAAAAGGGATGATATAAAACATTTCCAAATCTCAAAGAGCATGTTCAGGTATTTTTTTTACATGGACAATGGAAATATGTATGTAGGCCAGGAACTATGATCAGGAGTACCTGGGAAGCACATGGATCTGGGACACATGCCATCTGGGCATCACAGAGAGAAAGCCAATAGCTCCATCTCTTTATATGTACTAGCTTTATGGGTTGTGACCCATTTATTTTCCAAGTTCTTCTTAGTCTCAGAATTTCTTCTAGGGAAGATCATTGAAATTAAGAATTTTAAATTTGGGACTTATGTTCTGATTTTGGCAAAATGTTTTTTAAAACTATTCCCAGCATGGCCTTTCTTTAACATATATGTTTTGATGACCTCTGATTATACAAAGGACAGAAAAATAATTTTGAGAAAAGAGGTCTTTCAAAGACTATATTCAAAAAAGGAAAGAAAGAAGGAAGGCAAGAAGGCAGGGGGAAAGAAGGAGGGAGGGAGGAAGAGGGGCAAGGAGGAGAAAGAAAAAAAAGCATGAGGGAAGGGCAGAATATTTCCCTTTTGGAAGGAAAACACTTCTGGGTTTCATCTTTTTTTGAAAGGTTCTGTGGAAGGATATCCAGAGACATTCCATTATTTGAAATTTCAGCCCTCCTGGAAATTTGAAAATTTGACACTGAGTGCTGTCTGAATGCTGCTAGGCAGAGGTGAGGGCTAGATAAGCCCTTAACACCTTGAACTTTCATTCCCAGTTACTGGTTCACCCTAGATAAGCTTCACACCTGTTTTATCAGGTGCTCAGCAGGACCTAAATGCATTTAACTCCATTTTGATGAAGAAAGTGAATTATAGACTAAGAAATCACCATTCCTTCTTTGTTTCCTGGCAGGTTGGATCCTAAAAATTGCTTCCTTCTTTAATGTTTTGTTTTGAAGTGTAAATAACAATAAAGAGGATTAGTGAAGACAAAAACCTGGAGAAAAGATAATGCTATGTGTCCTGTGTACTGACTTAGGGCACCGCACTGCCTGGGAGGGACTAAGGGCCCATAGTTTCCTGACTCTGGATTTCTAATATTCCCAATTTATCAACTTGACAGTGGTTTTAAACTTTTACCTTCAAAGAACTGGAGCAGCAAAAGCTGCTTCCATCCTTGAAAACGATGTGGCCGACATAGCACCAACCTGGTAGAGAAGGAGGGTAGCTCAGCTCTACTCTGAGGCTTTACACTTCAGTGAGCAACCTTGAACTTCAGCAGAAAAAGGGAGCTACCCTTTCTACTCTTCCCTTTAACTAAAAGAAAAAGCTAGTGTAGGAGAGGAGGGGAGGGCAAGGGGGAGGGAAAAGAGAAAGAAAGGAAGAAAAGGGAAGAAAAGAAAGAGAGAAAAGGAAAATAAAAAAGGTGTTGCCTTGATTCTAAACACAATATTTGACCATAGAGATAACTTGGGAGTGGTGAGGTGATGAGCGTGGCTTCCTCTCCAGGGGAACTCTCTGTCTCTCTCCAATCATTGCACATGGGAATTTGAAGTTATTAATCAATCTGAATATTTTAAAATAATTTTCCCCTTTAAGTGTGAGCTGCATTGCTAATGGAGAAACTTTGTTATTGCCAATAGATCATTAGTTTGAGGCACCAGGCTCCCCTCTCCTCTTTTTCTCCATCATGCTCCCTCTGGTCCCTGTTCTCTGATTTCCCTCCAGCAGACAGGTGTAAAAACAACCTGTGGTTTGTTTCATCTCTGCACAGCCATGTCAGTCTCTTCTACTTACCTTTCAAAACAGAATCTTTTTTTTTTCCCTAGAACTATATCTGGTGTGATAGCAGGTTGAAAAGTGCCACCCATCCTCTCTGAGACCACAAACAGAGCTGAAGCAGTGAACCAGACTTGTAAACAAGGGTGTGGACCCAAGAATGTGCTGGGTCGAGAAAGAGGTAAAATTCAAGAAGGAAAATGCACTGCAACTTCAAGGGGGAGGTAAACTGAAAGCAGCCATCCCCCTTCCCCAAAAGGGAATCAAAATATAAAACTCAAACCTCATTAAACTATCATGAGGTTGGACTTTTTAAAAGTCATTCGTACTGCAGATTTTAGAATTTTTTTCCATTACCCTGAGGGACCCAAGAGTTATAAACTTCAGTCTTTCAAAGTCTGACATGAAAGTACAGGTAAGAGGGGAAGGTACAGGGGAAAATGTGGGGAAGTATGAAATATAGCTCTCAGTATCTGCCAAGGAAGGGTCTCAGTGCTTCTTGGGATACCCTGACCATCAGGTTTTGGGAAATGTTTTGGTTGGGCCAGCTTTCTGTGGATTCTCAGTTTCACCAGCAAATAAGCAAGCAAGTTTGGAGAAACTGAGTCAGGGTAAATTATGGTGAGAGGCTTGTCCTGGACTTGAGAGAAACCCAAAGTGGTATAAATCTCAACTTCCCTTCTTCTAATGCCATGGAAACCACAGCGGTGATGGGGCAGGAGCTCACTAACCCCACCCCCCAAGTGAAAGAGAGGCCCCAGAGATCAGAAACTGCTCAGCAAGAATTCAGGATGCCAGGACTCCTTTTCTCAGGAGAGGCCCATGGGGCACCAGACCAGCCCTGGAAGGGGTAGCCTCTGGAGAAATGTGAGAATGACAGGTGAATTATGTTCTTAGAAAATTTCATCCAATGTTTTAACTAAGTACACAAAAAGGGGAGGTGTTGAGTATGTACGTGTACGGGTGGGGTGGGGTGGGGTGGGGTGGGGTGGGGTTGGGGCAGTTCTACTTATTCACTCGTCAACCTAGGTATGACCTCATGCACAAAACTGCAAATACAACCAGCTGTCTGTGGCACCCACGTGGTTCTGTTGTCATTTATAGAATGGTATAAAAATCTGAGTGCTAGTATGGGACAGGGTGATGTGCAGAGCACCGAATGTTCCAGGAATAGCACCTAGTAGTGTTTCTTTCACCAGAGGGGATCTAGCAAAAGCTTTATGCAAAAATAGCAAGCTATTAGTGATTATAAATATTATCTGATTAAAATAATTTTGTTACATTCCTGCTTGGACCAGGTAAGTCTTTGAAGGGAAAAAGTTGATAATGCTTGTCTTCAAAGCAAGGATCTTTTTCTTTCCTCCCTTCTTCTTCACCAACAATCCTTTGCTTTCTCTCAGGAAAATTTGGGACCTATGTTTGCCCTTGAGCACCCCTATGATCTCACGGTTTCCTATGTGATGATATTAATAACAATAAAAGCATATTTTTTTCTAAAATATTGAGATGTGTGTGTCATTCATTTTTCTGAGTTCTTAATGAGGCAAGAAATGGAGTTCAGCATGACCGTCTTCACTTTATTGTTGAGGAGATTAAGGAGAAAGTAGGTGAGCAGGTAGTAGGGCAGAGGTGAGCAAGTCACCAGAGCAAACTGAAATGCTTTCTAAGAGTGAGTAATTCAAGACTGTGGAAACCCATGTCAGGGAAGTTCTTACAGGAACTACTACCAACTCTATTTAAATGAAAACATACACACACATGTATGTATGTATACATACATACATACATACATACATACATACATGTATATATATACATATGTTTATGTAAAAAAAAGTAAGCCTCAAATACATATATCGGAGAGGTAAAGGGGACAGGTTGGGTGAGCAGGCTTTGCTGTATGGAGGGGACTGAGTTCCCAAACCTTTTATTTTCTGCGCTGACCTCTGCAGTCTCCTAGACCACAGCTTAAGCATTAGACTTGAGGCTGCGGGATCTAGGTTAAGTTTATTGGTTTTTCAGTTAGTCTGTTTTGCTAGACATTTTCTCATATAAGTTAAGCAGCTAACCCATGAGTTTTGCAGTTGAATAGATGTATTTCTATGAAGTTCTCTACCAACTATTAGATTAGAGGTCTTCCAATTTTATTGACAAAGATATGACTTCCAGATAGGAATTCCAAAAAGTAATAAATATTTCTCTGCCACTTTGTCCCAGGCTTCTGCCCCTATAGTTATTTTCCTAGTTCCACTCCTCTTTTTGATGCACTAAAAGAAAACTATGTAAAAGACTCTTAATAGATACATTAAAAACTGGTATAAGATAAATTTCATGATAGGGAACATTATGGAGGTTTGGTTAAAAAAAAAAAAAACAAGTTCATAAGTTGCTTCTTCTATTTCCCGGATAAGGTTTTCATTGGTTCCCAGTTCACAGAATACTGAGCTTTAGTGGTAATATTTAGTTCCCTTTTCTTCCTACTCACTGGGATAAGATGGCATATGGGAACGGAACTAGTGGTTAAAGATAACTTTGCCACAAAAGGACTCCACCCCTGCTTACCTTCCGCTGGATCTAGTAGTAAATATGTATTGAATGGTGAACGTGGGGCTTCCTGTGGTCTGCAGCGTGCATTGCCACACCACTGTCTCCAGTGGAATTAACAAAATACAAAATTTACACCCCTTTTGAAATGTGATGAAGCAACAAAGAATTCAGAAACAGGATGACAACATTTTCTGTACTATATTGCACTCTTTTGCACAATATGTAAGGACCCAGTGTGAGAAACCAACAAAAAAAGGAAACAACAATTGAGGTTGCTGGCCAGGCAGGCTGCAAGGTGAAAGGTAGAATATTAAATAACCCACCTAGCCAGCATCCTGTCAGGGCTGTTATTTCTGTCTTTTAGCCTCTAAACTCTCCATTCTTCCATTGCCCTTTCCGGCCATCCATCCATCCATTTAACATTTATTGGGCACCCTGTCATTCTAGTTGCTGGGAGTATAGACTATCAGTGGTATGCTGGTGACTGTTAAACAACTGACTCTTGGGTGGGGGTACTGATATGAAAAGTGTGTTGATTTCATAGTGCAGTACTCCCGCCATGGCTGATTTCCAGTTACCAACATGACATCACTGAACACAAAATTGGAAAGAGATATCTTTGAGTAGCACACCGTTATATAATGTTTTCACCATACAGATACAATAGATGCAAACAACCTCACATGCACAGATAATAGTTAAATAGGGTCATTAGGAAGTGATAAGTTTTGAGTATTAAGTTTTTTATCAATATAATTTATTTAATTGTACATTTATATAATTTAATTAAGTTTTGCGTATTTTAACAATCAGCTCACAACACTTTTGAAAATTTAACAATTGGCCCTTGTGAGCAGATATGAATTGGCTCTAGCACACATTGGATGGAGCCAAATAATGTATGCTGTCTGCTTTATGAAAGTTTTTATCTAGAAAGAAGATGTATATGTATGTAAATAAGTAGCCATTGTGTAGTGGCTATTATGTGGATAATCTCTATTTTTTTTAGATGGAGAAACTGAGGCCCAGGGAAACTGAGTAACATATTCAAAGTTACTTAATGGTAAGTGGTAGAATTGGGACACAGACCTGGGCAGCCTGCCTCCACACACTGGGTGCTTCACATCTCAAGAGCTCTCAACTTACACTCTCTGTGCCATGCTTTCAGAGTTCTCCCACACCCAGGGTTAGACAAATATTGAGTTTCGTTTTCTTGTGGTTCTTTTAAGATTTTCTTTTTCAATTAATAGTTGCATGTGAATTACTTTTATGCTGTGAGCGGATTCTCACTTCAGCTTTTTCAAAATGGTTAACCAATGATATAAGCTTATTTATTGAATAACTGCTACCTTTATTTTATCTTCTATTTTTCTCTTGCCTTCTGTAGAAAACTTGTTTTATTTAGTGTCCACCATCTCTCCTGGATTTTGAAAACATGTGATACCTTTGAGTTATCAGTGCATTTATTTGATTAATTCATTGATGTGCATGTTCATTTAATACCATTTATAGAGGATGTGACTGTGAATAACATTTTAAAAAGAATCCCTTGGAGCTTACAGTGTAGAGATGTATACAACACTTAAAAAAAAAAAAAAAACCCTTATATTGTACTTACCATGTGCCAGGCACTGTTCTTAGTGATTTGTGAATATTATTTCATTAAATCCTCACAGCAAGCCTATAAAGTAGGTATTATTTTTATCTCCATTTTTCATATGGGGAAATGAAGCATGGAGAAGTTAAGTAACTTGCCAAAGGTCACTCAGCTAGTAAGTGGGGAGTCAGGGAAAGTTAATAGGTAATTCCAATTGAATGCAATAAATGTTATTGATCATAGGAGAAATACAGTGTTCTGTGGGAGCTCTTAGCAAGGGCACTTGATGGGACCACAGGATTGAGAAAGCGTTTTGGAGGGAGTGATGTCCTGAGGATTACTAAAAACCAGAAAGAGTAGGCTGAACATAGACTGGTGGAGGGAACTGTGAGTGGGAAGTGAGAAGCAGGAGTGGAAAAGTGTAAGCTGGGGAAAGCAGTAGTACAAAGGCCTAGAAAAGACAGCAAGAAAATGTTAGGCACTAGAAGCCAAAAGAAATGAAGTATGATTGGCACAGAGGGTGGGGGAGGGAGGGTGGAAGGTGAAAGTTCTAGATTTGGAAGGGTCAACAGAAGCCCATCATCTTATGAGCCACATTAAGAAATGTCAACTACAGTTTAAATACAAGAGAAGACATTGGAAGGTTTTAAGCACAAGATAGATTACTCTAGCTGCTGGGTGGAGGATGGGTATCAAGAGGACAAGTATGTGGGCAGAGCAAACTGCTAGAGGGGCTCTCACCGTGAGCTGGGTGAGAGATGATGTTGCCATTAGAGCAGTAGAAATGGGATGGAGAGACACAGGTGAGTTCAGGTATTCCTTTGAAGAAGCATGTTTGGACAGAAGGTGAAAAGAAGATGAGTCATTGATTATGGCCTAGCTCCTGGCTTAACTAATACTTCTCCTATATTACCATCTACAGCTTTGATAAAAATGTGGGTAGTAAATAGACTAGACTTGATATACAGAAGAGAAAAGGTAACTAGCATATGGTCTAATCATAACATTCCTATGACTTCCTCCTTCCTCACTCATGAAACCTTCATAAGGGGGGTCATCAAAGTTTATCAATATGGCAAGTGCTAAGAGTAGTATCTCTGGTAGTGGGATTAGGCACAATTAAAAAAAATTTTTTTTGGTAATTTACTGAGATATTTTGTTCCTCATAAAATTCATTCATTTAAAATAGTTTAGTGGGTTTTAGTAAATTCAGAGTTGTGCAACCATTACCACAATCTAATTCTGGAACATACTCAATACTTCAAAAAGAAACCCTTTACTCATTAGTAGTCACTCCCTTTTCTAATTTCCCCACCACACCCCAGCCCCAGGCAGCTATTAATCTACTTTCTGTCTCTGGATTTGTCTCTTCCAGACTTTTCATATAAATAACATCAAATAACATGCAGTCTTTTGTGGCTTGCTTCTTTTGCTTATGTTTTCAGGGCCCATCATTAAAGCATGTAACAGTATGTCATTCCTTTTAATGGTTGAATAATATTTTATTGTATGAGTAGACCATATTTTGTTTATTTATTTATCTGTTAACAGAATTTGGGTGTTCTGTACCTTCTGGCTACTATAAATCATGCTGCCATGAGCACATATGTACAAGTGTTTCTGTGGACATGTGTTTTCTGAAGCTGCTCTGCTATTTTATGTTCCCACCAGCAATGTATGAGGGTTTCAATGTTTCTACATCCTGTTAACACTTGTTTTTGTCTGTCTTTTTCACTTTAGTCATCCTAGTGGGTAAAATGATATCTCATTGTACTTTTGGTTTTCATTTCTCTAATAATTAATGATATTGAGCACTTTTTCATGTGCTTATTGGCCATTCGTATATCTTTTTTTGGGGGTAAATGTCTGTACAAATACTATGCCCATTTAAAAATTGGGTTATTTATCTTTTTAAGATTGCATTATATATTTTGGATAGCAGCCCCTTATCAGATAAGTTAAATTTTGTTCTTTTTATACTTTCCTTCCTCCCTAAAAAATTCTAGAAAAAAAGAAAAAAAGAAGAGAGAGAGAGAGAGAGAGAGAGAGAGAGAGAGATTAAATTCACATTTATTAGAAAGAGCATATGCACCAAATGTTCCAGTTGAGCTGGATTTAGATAGATATCTTTTCTGACACCAGCTCAAATCATCCTTTTATCTTTTTCTCAGTGTTAAAATAGCCAGGCTCCTCTTAAGTCCCACTGTTTTCGAGTTTATGACAGCAGAATCATTTGGTGAATTTTAGCTGTATAAGTAAAGTAAAAGCCCCTTACGTCTACTGCCATGCCACCCCGAACATGCTAATCTCGTTTATCTCGGAAACTAAGCAGGGTTGGGCCTGGTTAGTATTTGGATGGGAGATCACCTAGGAAGACCAAGCGCTGTAAGCATAAAAAAATAAAAATAAACCCCCTTAAAAATAGCTATCAATTTCCTCAAGGACTTCATGTGTTAGATAAGTGGATGAGGTTACTCATGTGCTAGGGCGGGAAATACACATCATTTAGCTACATGTGTTATTTGATCATAATGCCAATCTTCTAAAGGTTTATGAAGAAGTACATGTTTGGTATTACACATTTGCCAAATGATACTTTAAAAATACTTAAATTCTTCTGATAATGTTGTTGGTGGAATTGCTGACTGCATCAATCTTTTTGGAGAGTATTGTGGTGGCATATAACATACTGTTAATAGTTTCATCCAGTAATACTTTTAGGAAAATAATCTAAGGAAATAATCTAAAAGGAGAAAAAAGTACATATGAAGATGTGTTATTTATAATAGGCAAAAATGGAAAAATATCACAATGCCTAAGGAGCAGGAGATGGATAAATAAACTATGTTTTACAGTGAAATGTTATAGAACCCTAAATAATAACTATGGTTATTGTAGTGTGGTATGGTAATATGTACAAATGCATAGACTAAATATTGTTGAAGTGAGCAAAACAGAATTTGCATAGACACCTTAATTGAAAATGGTCTAAGGATGAATGTATGCTGAAAAACTAAAAATTAATTTAGCATAATAATAATATCCATTAGATCTATTTCTGCAGGAAAAAAAGGCTGCTTAGAAGGAAAAGGTAAGTTAAAATAATCTCTTTCTGAAAGCCCAAATAATCACCTTTATATTTCTTCAACACATCTCCTTTTCAAGTTATTTCCTAATTCATTGAATCCTAATTTTAATATCTAGAAAAAAAGAATAAACACTTGGAAGGAAGAAATTAAAGATTTCTCAGAATTTAGCTATTAAATCTTTATACCTGAGAAGTGTAAGAAATGCCTTAATGAAGCATTATTTTTCCAATGCTTAATGAGTTACACTGAGAATGAGTCTGCATATAATTTGCAGGGAGAGTGAACTTTCGGTTTTGGGTATAGGGTGGGGGTGTATTCATTTCCTGGGGCTGCTATAACAAAGTACCACAAACTAAGTGGCTTAAAACAACAGATATTTATTCTTTCACAGTTCTGAGGCTAGAAGTCAGAAATCAAGTCGTCAAGAGGACCCTAAGGGAGAATCTGTTCCATGCTTCTTCCTAGCTTCTGGTGACTGCCACCAATCCTTGACATTCCTTGGCTTGTAAACACATTGTTTCAATCTTTGCTTCTGTCTTCACAAGGCATTCTCCCTGTGTCTCTGTGTCTTTTCATGAGGATACCAGTCGTATTAGATTACAGGCCCTCCCTACCCCAGAATGACCTTATTTTAATTTAACTAGTCACATTTATAATAACCTTATTTCCAAATATAGCCACACTCTCAGGTACTGCATGTTCGGGTTTCAGTATATATATATATATATTTTTTTTTTATAGGGGAACATAATTCAACCCATGACATGTGGCCTTGGAGTTAATTTAATTAGTGTACTGTTCAAATTCATTCAAGAATTTTCTCCGAGTAAGATCTAGGCTGCCCATGACAGGTCCTAGGAGGATCCACCAGGAAAAGTGGTTGGAAATGGGGGAGTGGTCTCATGAAAGTGGGATGGATTATGTAATAGACTGCTGACCTTTTCCCCTGAGAGGGTGGGCTCACTTCTGGCTGATCGTGGAAGTGGAGGCTGTTGTGCAGAAGCTCTCTTCCCTTGATTTATGTTACCAAATGGAGGAACACACATTAGAGAGAGATGCTCTTGTCCTTGTCACTGCCTCAGTCTCTCCAGTGGAGGAAGAATAACTTGGGTAATTAGGAAATTTGGAAGATGGCTCTGAGTATGCTCTGAAAAGCCTCTTCCTTTCTACTTTGGAGCCAGCCACCTGCTGTTCTCTGTTCTCCACACTAAATTATGAAAGGGCAATGCCCCCTGGGGGTGGCCACTGGTTGTCCAGTGCTGCTCATGACTGGGTGGGTAAGTGTACCTAACCCTGAGTGGCTAGGAGAAGGGGCAGTGGTGGAAATAGGGGATACTTTGTCCATTTCTAGCTACTTTTGTTCTTGTTTATCAATCAGCAAACATTTAAGGAGAGTCTGCTCTGGACAAGGCATCATCCTAGCCCTTGCAGGGAACACAAAGAACCATAGGGCAAACACAGTCCATCTTCAAAGGATTTACAGTCTTGTTGGAGAAATGAGGTACGTAAAAGACGACTTACAAGACTGAATGTGGTCAGTGCCAATGAGTTTATAGGCAGTTAAAGTGCAATAAAATTTGGAGGAGGAAGGGAACACTTTGAACTGATAAGAAATTAAGGGGTACTTGCTGGAGAAGGGAGTATTCCAGGCCAGGAGTGCAATGTCTGAAGTTAGGGTGTTCATGATATTTTAGTAAGCAATCTGAGCAATCTTTAAGGAATCCCTGCTGTATGAAAAAGCCAGGGGATGAGGTGGATGCAGTATAATGTGGTGCTCAAGAGGGCAGCTAGGAAGCCAACCACATATACTGAAATTCCAGCTCGGATTCATTCATGTGCGCTGGGGCGAGTTGCATACCCTCTGCAAGCCTCAATTTCACTATCTGTATGCTGGGCACTGTCATAATTACTGAGGGTACTGCAGTAAGACAAGTCCCTATTTGTTTTGTGCTTACCATAGGGCACAAGCACTGTTCTAAGCACTTTATAAATGTTAACGTATTTAATTTACGGAGTAACCAGTGAGGTAGGTACTTTATTACCCTCATTTGACAAATGAAAAAAGTGTGGTCAAGAGAGGCTAAGATCCTTCTAAAAGTCTCACAGCTAGTGAGTCAAAAAGACAGGATGCACACCCAATCATCAAGGTCCAGGACCCATGCTCTGAACCATCATGCTAACTGACCTTTGAGGTGTGGCAGTAGGATATGTGATTGCATAGTCTGATAATGACCTTGAGCACCAGAGTAAGGAAAATAAGAATATCTTCCAACTGCAATTCTTTTCAGTTTATTGCTTTGCTTTGAACACATTGTTTGAATTTAAAATTATAGCTTCCATGTGGCCATTGAAGGCCTTGCAGGAGAAATAAGTAAAAAAAAAATCTATTTTAAGATTTTTCTTCCTGTGATAGAAATTATGGTTTTAAGAGGAGAGAGTTTGGAGGTCAGGGAGATTAATTAGAAGAGGATGATAAGACCCGGATGTAGGGCAGGGGCAGTGGTAATGACAAGGAAGGGGCATATTTGAATAACACTATTAACAGAAAAAATATCAGCTTCAGTTAAAAAGGTTTAATATATTAGACTATCCCAATATTTTTGCTGTGGATATAGAGAGCTGTGGTTTTTAAAGGACTCTGCAATTAGCAATTAATTAATCCATCTGTTGTGCTGAAGGTACAATTATCATTGAAAGGAGGCAGTTAATCTCCAGGATGCATCCCTTTCATAGTCTATCTATCTTTTTATTTGGTTTTCATGGTAATAAGTATTTCCTGGGAGTCATGGGAGAGAAGAAACTTCATGTTTGTTTTCTGTAGTAGGTTTTGAACTTTTAGGTGCTTAAAGAATAGCATTTGATAAAGGGTACCTTATGACTAAAACAGGAGATTGTAGATTGGTATATGTAAAAAGGTGATATAAATCTTCTGGCAACATTACTTCTATGAAAATCTCCTAATTTAGAGAATGATGTACACCTGCTAATCTTCAAGAACGATATTATAAAGTCAATAGTTACATCGCTTAAGTCTTACCTAGGTAGGACATGAACATCTTGGGGGGCTATTCTGCCTGCGATAGAGGGAGAAGTCTTTAGGTCATTTGACCCAATTAAGATGGTGAATGCATTTAAAAATTATTGACAAATCAATGTTTTTAAAAATGTTTTATTATAAAATAAAACATAAAGAAAATAGCAAAAAAATATATAGCCAATGAATTATTGTAAAGCAAACTATTGTAACTTCCACCTAAGTCTAGAAGTTCAATATTGACAGCCACCGCAGAAGCACCTCCATGTGCCCGTCCCTTTCCCAATTAGTAACTTTCAAAATAGTGAACATAACTCTGGTTAAATGAATCTCTGCTGTCTTGCAAGGGTTTCAAATCCTAGCAATTAGTAGGATCTTTGGTTATTGCATGCAATTAAACTGAGTATCTTGACACATACAAAATCAACTGCAGCAGGTAACTAAATGCCTTAGGTAGAGAAGCGGAATGGGATTGGGTGAAAAATACAAAAGAGAGCGTCTTTTTTCTTCTTCTTTTGGCTCTGGTCCAGTTTCTTCTTTTTAGCTCTAGAGAAGGAGCAGAGGCTGTGAAACTGTGCTTCTTATAGGAGTCTCTCTTTGCTTTAAATATGATGCCCCCAGAAGCATTCATCAGCACATAGAATTGGATGTGCAGTTTGACACTGAGGTCTCTACAAGAACCTAAGCTGATGCATCTTACAAAGCTTCTTGTATAACAATAACAATAATAATGTAACTCAGGTGCATATGTAGTTAAGTGATTCTTTCTGGGAATAAAACATTCAGTGAAACAATTTCTAGGGGGGATTGGAAACATTTTTCATATCTGAAAAAAGGAACCACTGAGGAAATCACAGACCATATTTGCAGAGTTTTTTAGTCTCATCATCCTTTTTAATACGGTATTAAGTTCACAAAATTACCTAATCCTAGCCCAAAATGTTTTGTATAATGCTGTGTTTTGGATGCTTGTATCAGACAGCTGGATGCCATGTGTTGGGATCCTGGCTTGTAGGGAAATTACACCTTCGATGATTATAAAATTGGGCTTGATTGAGTTAATCACTGTAATCACTGGCATTGTGCAGATATGCAACTGGGAGATATTCACTTGAATGATTATGAATGGCGAAGTCACGTGACACTGGAGGCTCACCCCTGTGTGTAGTTCTGTCTGAATGGATAGGAGGATGGAGAGCAAGCATGATTCCAGGGCACGGCACCACCAGGTGAACCCACATCACACAGCTAGGGAAAGAAAAGTTTAAGTACAAGCTTCACGAAGTGCTATACCTGCTCTCTCTGGACTTGGCCATGGCAAAGAATTTGTATGTAATTAAATATATTGTTATGTCATTATCCCTCAAAGGGATTAAGAGGCAGAGCATCTGGCACATGGTAGGAGCTTCATACACATTAATTTCTCTATGACAAGTCCTTTGCAGGGAGTGGTGGAGGAGGCCTGGTTGTGGTTGTGGAGCTACTTCAGACCAGCATCCTCCTTGTAACTACCTATTACCCTAGACACCCTGGCGGTGGGTTATAGGGGGCAAGCGTGCCTTCCTCCTTCCATCCACTACCTGTTAATTCACATTGCTGACCAAATGAAGAAGTTTCTTCCTATTGGGAAGTGGGACAAAATTAGGGGCACAAGTCAATCTTTGAGAAGGCTTTGAAGAAAGCCGATGAGCCTAAGCCATTCTCATCATTATCGAATCTCAGATAATGGAGCAGGAGCAGAAGTCGGCTCATTTTCTCAGTGTTCTAAGGCTGTGAATTGGAAGGAGGCTGTGGGGGAAGTGCAGAAGTGGGAAACAAGAAGAGAGAAAGATTTGGGGTAATTTTGGTCAAAGATATTGTCCAAGTACAGAATAAAGAAAAACATCTTGTCCATTGTCATGCACAGAATCACAGTGTAGTTGAAGGAAGGAAGATGTTGGAGGCTAACCTCTCTTTTTTGCTTTTGAGGGAACTAAGACCTGGTAAGAGGAATCAAGATCATACCACGGTGAAAAGTCAGGTAGTCCCTGTAATATAGGTCACCTGATGCATCCTGTGCATATTTCCCAGGTGACACACTATGCTTACAAATCCATTTATAACAACTAACTGGCCTTTCTTCCAACTGGCATAGAGCTGCCATTAGGGCAGAAGTGCTGGCAGAAGTCACTGTTTCTTTGTGGAGCCCTCTTTGGCATGCAGACATAGATGAAATCATGTCTGAGTCTCCATCAACCTGGTTAACACCCCGGTGATTCCTGAGACCCTGCCTCACCCAACTTGCAGGCCCACCCAAGCTGCTTCTAGTGGCTTTTCCGTACAAATGACCTATCTTGGCTTATGTGGCTGACTTTCCTAAAATCTCTCAAAGGTTCACAAAACTCAAACAAGCAGCATTTGCCTTGATATGCCCCATATTTCTTGCTGAGCAGCCTCAAGCCTGGCGCTAGTGGCAGCCAGCTTTGGTTTGTGGTTTGGCCTCTTGAGGGACCTCTGGAGACATTTTTCATGATCAAAAATGAGACTGGGAAATGGTTGCTACTGGTGTCTTGTAGGTGGAGAGCAGGAACACTGCCATACAGAGTCATGTTCAGCAAGCCATTGGCAAGCACTTTTAGGCTATCTCCATGGACAAGATGGAGACTTATGTGCTGGAGGATATGGGAGTGGAGCTGGTTATGACTAACTAGTCAGATGCCTACAGGCAGCAACTTCAGCAATCCACTCTAGTTCTCTCCTATCACTGGCTCTTTCAGCATTTTAATCAATAGTCTAGAATGAGTATTTTGCTAATTTATTTTTAGCAGAATTATTTTTTTCCCTGTGCATTGTTAAGAGAAAGCCCCATACATAAAATGGATGAAAGCAGACTGTTTTGATTGAAGGGTCAGGGGACATTGAGGAGGGTGTCCTTCATTTCCTGAAGTAGCTCTGGGACTTTTAGGGGCCTGTGGTTTGAAAAACAAGCTAGGTAGAACCACAGAGGCCACACTCACCAGATCTGCTGATCAGAGTTCTGGGAAGCAGTGACTCTACTGCCATGGGCACAAGCTCTAAGCTATAGGAGGCAATATGGTGAACTGCCTAAGAGCTTGGTCTTTAAAGTCAGAAAATATGGGTATGACATTGAGTAATTTAATTGACTGTGCAAGTGTCATATGATTCAACTATAAAATGAGTATAGTAATTGTACCTACCTCATAGGGTATTTTTGAGATTCAAATGAAATAATAATAAAAATAGAGCTTTTGTTATATTTTATAATAATAATAATTATTATTATTATCATCATCATCATTAATTATCTTTACTTGAGGGTACCAAGACACTAGGGTAAATATACAATTCTATATTTGAATTCTACAAAGATAGGAAGAAACACATAGAGTTCATTAGTAGTTTAAGTAAGAAAAAAATGTAGATGTTTTAGTTGACAATGAAACTCAATGTAAAAGGCAGCCACATGATAGCAACAATAACAAAAAACATCAATGCAATCTTTAACTGCATAATTTAGAAGATTTATATCTTACTTGTTCTTGGTCAGTTCACCACTTCCATCCTGGGAGTTATACTCTCACAGAACAGTAAGGGAATTAGGTCACTTAGAAAAGGTTGGTGAAGGCCCTATACAGGAGCCACATGGTTGAGGACCAGTGGAGGAATCATGATATTTATCTTGAAGGAGAAGACAGAGCAGGATAATAGGATTGAGATTGTCAGATATCTGGGTAGGCTTCAGGGATTCTATAATGGTGCAGAACTAGATGGTGGGTGCTTCAGAGAGTTTGCTATAAGCTCAATATAAGAAAGAATGCTCCAGAAATAAAGTTCTCTGTCCAGTAGTACAATGAATTGCCTTGGGAGGTAATAAATTTCCCGTCACTGAATGTGTGCATAAATTCACAGAGCATATTACAGAAGGAACTCATGGGTGGTTAGATGAGATAATTTTTAAAAGACCTTTCAACCTTGAAGACTCTATGTTCTACTAATAAATACTGAAAAGCTGAATAATGACTATATTTTATGGGTGGAGACAGGGATAGGATCTCTTTATTTAAACCACCTGTTAATGTGAATCCAGGACCAAGACCTATGCCAGAAGTGGGCTTGCTCAGCTGCTGAGGGGCATAAGTATATTTCAGTTTCTTTGAATGTTTTAAGGCACACATTTGAGAAAAAGTAATGTAAAGCGAGGGAGGAAGGAAGGAAAGAAGGAAAGAATAAAGGAAAGAAGGAAAGAAGAAAAGGAAGAGAAGGAAGGAGGAAGACAGAGAGGCATCTGACAAAATATATTCATTTGATTTGAATAGACATTTCCTCAAATAAGATATTTAAATAGCCAATTAGCACATGAAAAGATGCTCAACATCATTATTCATTAGAGAAATGAAAATCAAAACTACAATGAGATACCACTTCACCCACTAGTATGGATATATCAAACAGACAGATAATAACAAGTGTTGAATAGAATGTGGGGAAATTGGGACCCTCATGCATTGCTGATGGGGAGGTACAATGGTGCAGCAGCTGTGGAAAAGAGTTTGTCAGTTCCTCAAAAGTTACCATATGACTCAGCAATTCTATTCTTAGCTATGTACTCAAGAGAAATAAAAAAATATGTCTACACAAAAGCTTGTACACAAATGTCCATAGCAGCATTATTAACAATAGCTAAAAAATGAAAACAACTCAAATGTACACCAACTGATGAATGGATAAACATAATGTAGTATATTCATATAATGCAAGAGTATTTGACATTGGAAGATAATGAAGTACTGGTACCTGCTTTAGCATGGATGGACCTTCAAAACATTATTGGAAGTGAAAGAAATCAATCAAAAATGACTACATATTGCAAAATTCAATTGATAAAAAATGTCCAGAATCAACTAATCCATAGATATGGAAAGTAGATTAATGTTGCCAGGGCATGGGAGAATGAGGAAATAAATAGTGACTGCTAATGGGTATGAGGTTTCTTTATGGAGTGATGAAAAATACTCTAAAATTGATTGTGTTGATTTCTGTACACTCAACATACTAAAAATCATTAAACTATACCCTTGAAATTGGTGAATTGTATGGTATGCAAGTTATATCTCAAAAATCTGTTATATATGTATATATATTTCCAAATAAATATATATGAACTTGAATATTCATTTGAAAATTCTACAAAACCACTAACTTTTACCTGTAATAGTTCAACTAACCATAAAAAGTTTAAAAACTTTTATGGCAATTATTAACAGAGAATGGGAATTTCCTGTAGTAAAGAACTCTTCCAAGTAAAATAAATATAAATAAAAAAGAAAAAGATGAATGGCACAGTAAAAAACTGGGTAAAAGATACAATGCGCTAGAGAAGTACACTGAAACAGTAAACTCAGAAAAGCATGAAACTCATTAATAGATAAAGAAATACTAGTGTATGGGTTCGTGGTGCTGTCTTTTTGGAGCATGAATTTTCAATATGCTAAAAGAATTTCAAAAATACTTATCCTTGTTGATAATTTTACACCTAGAATGTAATGAGGAAACAATATCAGAATATACACAAACATACTATTCTAGCATTATTTGAAAGGCAAAAAAATTGCTGACAACCAAATCTATGATAATAAGGAAATAATTACATACATTTGGCACATTCATATGTTGAAATGTTATGCAACCATTTAAATGCTCACAATGTTAAGATAAAGAAAAAACTTGCTATGTGTATAGTATGATACTGATTTTGTGGAAAATAAGCCATACATGCAGAAAAAATATAACAAAGGATGGAAGGACTTAATGTTTTTCATTTTTTTTCTTGAAATGTCTCTAAACATTCTGAAAAATCAACAATAAACATTTTTTTTTCTCGTATTTAAAAAAATAATGATGAAGATAAATGTCTAATTTAAAACAAAAAAATTTGGGACATGAGGCAACCACTTTAATCCTTAATTAACAGCAAGGTCCACCTAGAGCATTAGAGAAAATGGAGACCAAATCTTTACATCTAAAACTAAATCATAGTAGTTTCACATTGTATTTTCATATACTTGGGGGAATCATATATAATAATTATCTTCTAGTTTTGACAAAAATCTTAATGCTGGAAGGAAATAGTGATGACTGGTCACCGTAGGCATGTCAGTGGTGAGAAGGTGCTGGTTGAAAGGTTGCCCTGATTTTTTTGGAGGTTTCAAACATCTCCTTGTTTGAAAGCCTAATTATTCCATGTGTAAATGTTTTGAGAACTAAAGCATCAACATATCAAAAAAAGTCAGAAGTGTTTATATAACTGCCAACAAAGCTTCCCTTCCTAACCCCAAATTTAAGCTGAAGTTGTATAATCAACAGTGGATTTTGGGGAACCAGACTGAATATCAGTCAAAACTCCATAAACATGTGGATAAGCTGAGAGCAGCCCTGTCTGTTTATTTTGAAATGAATCCATGAAGGGATAGCAATTCACCTTGTTCACTGTGAAATTTGAAGCTTCTTTGCAACTGCCAGAGTTACGTTTAGGTATCTCATCAGGATAAGTAAGAAAATCTCTAGAGTGAAAAATGCTTTCAACACAACTATATTGCCCAAATGTAAATCTAGTGCGAATGGGTTGTTCCCCCTCTATGTGTGCTGTTTTCCAGGACAGCTTATTGCAGTTTCAGGTCTACTTTTATTAAGCTGCAGGCTACCACCTGTATGGTTTTACACACATCCCTTTACTTCTCTGAGCCTGAATTTCCTCATTTTCAATAACATTTTTAATTTCATATGTTAAAATTGCATATTTTGCTGAAACCATCACTTTTATTAATACATATGAATAAATACATAATATTTAAATAACTAGTTTAGAATCAAAATCTTTTTTATACCAAAGATCTTCTCTGAAGATAGAAGCCAATTGGCTCAACCAAATGGCCATGGAAAAATGTCCCCTTCCATCTCCAACCAATACACACCTCCTACACCAGAAAGCACAATTTCTAAAGTCTTGTCTTTAGAGATTTGTTGTTTAGGAATAAGTTTGATGATATATATATATTTGTACTGATGCTGCATGGTGACAGCCAGGTGCATGTGCTCCAGGGTCAGACAGCCTGGCTGTAAATCCTAAATTCCACTTATTATGTGTGATGTTGGCAAGCTTTTGATGGCTCTATCCTTTGGTGTTCTCATCCATTAAATAGGGCCCATATCAGGACCTTTCTCAAGGTAGGTATAAGAATTAAACAGGATGACATGTGTAAATTCTCAAAAATGTTTATCGTTATTTCCTCTGGTGGGAGAATTTCATAGCAATGTGAGCATCTCATGGAAAGATGTGAAAAAGCCCTGAGATGAAATGGTCACACAAACCTCACCTACTGGACACATTTGCTTAGGGGTTTAATATGATTTTCTCTTTTTCATGAACTAGTTTCTTCCCATCACCAATTCCCTTTATATTGGCCTTTCAATATTTTCTATTCCTCTTTATGGAATAATTACAAATGATGGGCTTAATTGTCCTCTTTTAGCTGCCCTGTGACTCATCCATGGGTGGGCCAAATCACCTCTCTGCTTCACTTTAATTGGGTCTAACCTGGGTGAACCAAAAACCACAAAAGGAACCTGCAATGGTGAGCTAGTTATTTGCAAAGATATAAATTAGTTTTTTTTTTTTTTTTTGCCATTTTCTTAGCCCTAACACGGCATTCTTTTTTGTGTTTTAAAAGTCACACTGCATGTCTACCGTCCTATGAGCGAGAGCTTGCCCCTTTCCTACTCATTCCTCACGCCACATTAGCGAGGCCACACCGCCAGGAGTGTGTTTTCTGCCACCAGACCAGGGAGCCTCCTATTTTGCAATGATCCTGATGAGATTAATGTAAATTGAATCTTATTCTTCTTTCTGTAACCAACTATCTGGTGTTAAAAAATAAAAATAAAAAAGTGATTTCTGTAGTTTGTTGGGAAGCCTTCAGTTCTGCTTTGCTGGGGAAGGGAAAGGCCGGTTCTCAAGACTTTCTCCATACCATGTCGGGACCCAGAGCCAAAGGAGTGGTCCATCTGTCATTTATATGAATAGTTTTCATTTGAAAAATTACAAGCCTACTTTGAGTAAGGAAACAAGTTAGTAATATAGCATGATGATTTAATGCACAGGTTTTAAAATGGACAGATCTGGGTTTAAACTTCTAATTAGCCACTTAATAGCTCTGTGAGTTACCATTCCCTTAGCTACCCTTTCTGCAGGGTTGGGAAAGAAATTCATCCCTGTTAGAAATTGAATGAAGTTATGTATCTGGCACATGGTAGGAACAGCATAAATGGTAGTAAATATTGTGGCCACTGGTTGGCTAGTGGCCGTGTTTTGACCACTAAATATAGCACTGGAAGTAGGAGAGCAGGTGGGAGAATAGACTAGAAAGAACTACATCCCCAGATTAAATCTCTCTGCCAGGTCGCATTGGAGAAAACTAAACAAGCTCCTTCGTTTTGAATATTAATGCAATCTCAAACTTCTCTTTGCTATTCTACAGTTTCAGCATTGTTGATCCTAGAGCCACTGAGAAGCTGCTCTGAATCTCAATAGACACTGTGAATTGCTTTGAATTACTCGCTCACCAGCTTTGCCCAGGTTCCAAAATTTGCAAAGCAAGTAGAGTGTTTCCTAACTTATCTGGTGTCGCAATATGAGTTGAGCTGAATATAGCAGGAATGCTTTCTTGAACACCTATACACTTCTAAGTGTCACCAAAAGTGAGCAAAATCAGGACACCTAGACACCCTAGTCATGTTGTTGTGTGACCCAACATCATAATGTTTTACAAATATATGCATTTTATATAAATGAATTAAAAAAATAGAATTGTGTACTTCCCCGAGGTGAACATAAAGTCATGGTTAAGCTGTGATTTTCCTTCCTTTTCCCCTCTCGTTATAACCACATGTACAAGCTCAGTTTGTGAATTAGGGAAACAATTGGTCCTCATACCTATAGAGAAAAAGCGGAATGAAGAGTGGTGAGCACACATAACTCTTCCATAACTCTCAACCTGTCAATCCACAGGCACACATGGGATGGAGTCATGGGGGCTATGAGCATGAGCGCCTCACTCCATTCTCCTAGCCACCTCCCTGCCCCCAACACTGCAGAGGCTTCCTTTGACATGCTGGAGCTGGGCCCTGGGAGATTGGTGAGGTTGGTCAGAATGGGAAAGAAGAAGCAGAGTGAGCTGGGTTGGACCAGGGAGGGGGAGGGGGAGGGGGAGCATTCTTTCTCTGGTCTTTTGAATGAACACATTCATTCATTGTCCCAGGCATCTCTCTCGAATTCCTCTGCTTCTCTTCTCAGTGGGACAACTTTCTCCACCTCAGTATGAGATACAAAAACAGGGGTGGGTCTCAAATAGTTGGAATTTTTTTCTATGTCCCACTGCTTTTGCTCTTCTCCATTTGAACAAAGAGTATAGAGTTTGGATGAAAACCAGTGGGGCTATAAAGAATTTTATCTTGGATAAAGCTTTCAATGGCTGCTTTCTGTGTCCCTGAGAGCTTAGAGTTGCCCCATGGGTAAGTAGAAAGCACTTATTTACCCAAACAAATATTTTCCCAGGTCCCCCTCCCCCGTGGAGCCCCACTGGATTCTAAAATGAAAACAGTCAGCATAAATTCTTGCTTACCCTGCACACTGTTTTCCTCCAACACAGAAGGAATTTTGAATGTAGAAAAGGAGATAAGGTTGAATGAGACAACGGATGAGATGTAATGGAGGGAAAGCCTTGTTTTCTTCACCCCCGGGTTACGTTTCTGTGCCTCTGGCCCCACACTAACCAGTTGGGCCCTCACTGAGCTTGTTTTGGTTTCAGAATTGTAGTGTGAATCTACTGAGTAGGCCCAGGGTCTCCTGGCTATCCCCTCAACCCCAGCTCAACTTTTCCTCACCTGTGACCTAGTATGCCTCCTTAGCTTTGTGTCACCTGCAACCTAGTATGTCTCCTTAGCGGATAGTACCACAGACCTGGAGCCATATTGCCTGGGGTCTAATTCTTGCATCCAACACTTTCTAACTGCACAACCTTGAGCAAGTTGCTTAACTTCGCCATGCCAGTTTCGCCATCTGTAAAACAGAGGTTATAGTAGCACCTGCCTCACGAAGTTGTTGAAAGGATTCAATGAGGTAATACTTGTAAAGGCTTAGAAGGTTTTTTGGCACCCATTAAATGCTCAATAAATGCTCATTATTATCCTCTAAGCCCAAGGTAGCATAGAGAGGAAGGGACTCACCTTGTCCCTTGGTGCTACTGAAACAGAGTTTGGCAGAATTCGCCCTAGACATGGCCTCTAGGGCTGGGCCCCAATTGTCTTATGAGGAATGAACTGATGAAAAAGGACCCTAATCCAGAGTATTTGCCTTACTACTATCCTTTCAGAGGTTAATAATGTCTTCATAGTCCCTGACTTATAAAAATTCTTTCTTTTTTCCCTTCCTTTTTTCTTTCCTTCCTTCCTTCCTTCCTTCCTTCCTTCCTTCCTTCCTTCCTTCCTTCCTTCCTTCCTTCCTTCCTCCTTCCTTCCTTCTCTTTCTTTCTTTCTTTCTTTCTTTCTTTCTTTCTTTCTTTCTTTCTTTCTTTCTTTCTTTCTCTCTCTCTCTCTCTCTCTCTCTCTCTCTCTCTCTCTCTCTCTCTCTCTCTTTCTTTCTTTCTCTCCCTCCCTTCTCTCTCTCCCTCCCTCCCTCCCTTCTCCTTCTCTCTCTCTCTAATAAAAGAAAGACACATTTGTAGTAAAAATCTATATAATTCTAAAATATAGAAAGTGAAAATCAAAGCTATTCCTCCACAACACCATTTTCCAAAGACTGTTAACAGTTTTTGGCTTTGTTCAAAAATAAATAAATAAAATAAAGAGAGTAATGGTTTTGTTTGGTTTTTGCTACTTCCAAGGTCCTAATGCTTTTAGTTCTGTTGTCTATTCATGCAGAATGAATTATTCAGTATTTAGTGTGACTAACATTGCCAATGTGAACAAAACTAATTTAGTGAAGGGTTTTTTATAAAGTTCCCTTTCTAAATGATTCTACTTGCCTTATTATTATTGTCCTCATAAGATTCATACTCGATTAGTGTCGCATTATGTAAATCATATTTCTGAGGCCAAATGAGCTAATCATGTATTCAAGACTAAACATATATTTTAAAAATAATAAAAAAAATTCTAGTGTCTAAATTTCTTTAGACATTAAAGAACATTTGATCTCAATCACTTGCTTACTGTGTGAATTCCCAAGAACATATAAAATGGGTACACTATGGACCTAGTAGTGTGAAATGCCTTTATTCAAAACTAGCTAAAATATTTGAATATTTTGTAACAGTTTCTATCTTACTTTTTCCAGGATTTATTGAAATACAAAAGACTATTAGTTGCTGTATTTACATTGTACAATTCAATGAGATTTTTTAGTTAAAGTTGATATACAATAAATAATATGCCAGTTTCAGTTGTATAGCATAGTGATCAAAGATCCACATAACTCGCAAAGTGATCATCTCACTAAATCTAGTACCCCATTTCCCCTTACATATTTATTACATTATTAACCATCTTCCCCATGTTACACTCTACATCTTCATGTCTATTCTACAACTGTCTATTTGTACCTCTTAATCCCTTTGCCTTTTGTGTCCCCCAAACCCCTATTATCTAGTATCCCTCTAAATATTCTCTGCATCTATGAGTTTATCTCCGCTTCTGTCATTGTTGTTGTTGTTGATTTTGTTCTTTAGATTCCACATGTATGTGAAATCATGCGAAATTTGTCTTTTTCTATCCAACCCATTTCATTCAGCGCAATACACTCTAGGTCCATCAAGGCAATGTCTTTTCCCATCCCCTTCCTTTTAGTCTGTGTGTCTCTTTTAATCTGAAGTGAGTCTCTTGTTGGCAGCATTTGTAGGGGTCTTGTTTTCTTATCCGTTCAGTCACTCTATCTTTCGGTTGGAGCACTTAATCATTTTCTATTTGAGGTACTTGTTGATAGGAATGTAGTTATTACCATTCTTTATTCATGTTTTTGATACATGTTTTTCTCCTTGAAGAAGTCCCTCCAGCATTTTCTGTAATACTGGCTTGGTGGTGATAAATTCCTTTAGCTTATTTTTTTTTCTGGGAAGCTCGTTATCTGTCCTTTGACTTTAAATGATAGCTTTCCTGGATAAAGTATTCTTGGTTGTAGATCCTGGGTTTTCATCGCATCGAATATTTTGTGCCAAGCCCTTCTGTCCTGCAGTTTCTTTTGCGAAATCAGCTGCCAGTCTTATGGGTGCTCCTTGTAGGTAACTACCTGCTTTTCTCTTGCTGCTTTAAAGTTTCTCTCTTTGTATTTAAACTTTGGCATTTTTATGTGTTGTGTCTTGGCATGGGCCCTTTTGGCTTCCCCTTTCTTGGGACTCCCTGAGCTTCCTTGGGGCGTATGTCTATTTTCTTCACCAGTTTAGGAAAGTTTTCCATCATTATTTCTTCAAATAGCTGTTCAACTTCTTGTTTTCCTTCAGGTGCCCCTATGATATGGATATTTTTACCTTTAATAGTGTCCCATAGGCTCCTTAAATTATTATTTTAGTCTTGGCTTCTTCTCCTTGCTATTCTGATTGAGTGTTCTTAGCTTCCTTATTCTCTATATCGGTGGTTTGATCCTCTTTTTATTCACTGTTTATTCCCTCTAATAATAATTTTTAAAAATATCTATCTATCTATTATTTATTTATTTATTTATTTATTTATTTATTTATTTATTTATTCTTTAATGTCACCACATAATTGACCACATTTACCCCATCTACCTCTTTCCCCTACCTCTTACCTTCTGATAATCACTAGTCGATTATCCATGTTCATGGGTCTATGTTTGTCCTGCTTGTTGCTTTTAGTTTTAAATCCCACATGTAAGTGACATCATGTGGTTTTCAACTTTTTTTGTCTGGCTTATTTCACTTAGCATGATTATCTCAAGATCCATACATGTTGTTGGAAATGGCAGTATTTCATCTCTTCTTATGGCTAATATTTCATTGTATATACGTACCACAACTTCTTTATCCAGTCATCTATCATAAGACATTTCAATTGCTTTCATGTCCTGGCCACTGTGAATAATGCTGCTATGAACATTGGTGTGCAAATATCTTTTCAGATATGAGTTTTCAAATCTTTGGGATAAATATCCAGTAGAAGGATGGCTGGGTCATATGGTAGATCTATTCTGAGTTTTTTGAGGAACCTCCATACTGTTTTCCATCGTGGCTATATCAATTTGAATCCCCCAAGCAGTGTACAAGGGTTCCTTTTTCTCTGCATCCTCTCCAACATTTGTTATTACTTGTCCTGTTGATAACAGCCATTCTAACAGGTGTGAGATGGCATCTAATTGTGGTTTTGATTTGCATTTCCCTAATAGCTAGCGATGCTGAGCATCTTTTCATATATTTGTTGGCCATTTGCGTGTATTCTTGGGAGAAGTATCCATTCAGATCCTCTGCCCATTTTTTGATTAGGTTGTTTTTTTTTGTTTGTTTGTTTTTGAATTGTATTGTATGAATTCTTTGTATATTTTGGATATTAGGCCCTTATCAGAAGCTTTGCTTGCAAATATATTTTCCCATTTGGATGTTTGTCTCTTACCTTACTGATGGTTTCTTTTTCTGTACAGAAGCTTTTTAGTTTGATGTAGTCCCATTCATTTATTTTTGCTTTTACTTCCTTTATTTTTGACATCAAATTCATAAAATTCTCTAAGTCCAAGGTCCTTGAGTTCTGTTTCTATGTTTTCTTTTATGCATTTTATTGTTTCAGGTCTTATGTTCAGGTCTTTAATTCATTTTGAGTTAAAGTTGGTGTGTGGTGATAGACAACAGTCTCGTTTCATTCTTTTGCTTGTGGCTTTCCAGTTTCCCAGCACCATTTATTGAAGAGGCTTTTCTTTCTCCACTGTATGTTTTTGGCTCTTTTTTTGTTGTTGAAAATTATTTGCCCATATAAACATGAGTTTACTTCTGCCTTCCAATTGTGTTCCATTGGTCTGTGTGTCTGCTTTTCTTCCAATACCATGTCATTTTGATTATTGTTGCTTTATAGTATAATTTGAAGTCAGGCAGAGTGATGCCTCCAGCTTCATTCATTTTTTTTTCAGGATGGCTTTGGCAATTCTGGGACTTTTGTGCTTCCATACAAATCTGTTGATTTTTTTTGTTCTATTTTTTAAAAAAATGCTGATAAGATTTTGATGGGGGATTGCATTAAATCTGTGTGATGCTTTAGGTAATAAGGTCATTTTAACTATATTAATTCTTCCAATCCAAGAACACGAAATATCTTTCCATTTCGTTTTATCTTCTTCAATTTCTTTTAATAGAGTCTTATGGTTTTCATTATACAGTACCTTCACATGTTTCATTAGATTTATTCCTAGGAATAAATCTTTTTGTTTCAATTGCAAAAGAAATTATTTTTTTCACTTCTTTTTCTGACACCTCATTATTACAGTACAGGAATGCTATGGACTTTTGAACATTGATTTTGTATCCAGAAACTTTACTGTACTTAATTGTTGTTTCTAGTGGTGTTCTTGTGCAGTCTTTAGGGTTTTCTACGTAGAGAATTATGTCTTCTGCAAATATTGACAGTTAGACTTCTTTGTTTCCTGTTTGGATGCCTTTTATATCTTTCTCTTGCCTGATTGCACTCACTAGGACCTCCAATGTTATATTGAATAACAGGCGATAGTGGACAGACTTGACTTGTTCCTGATCTTAGAGGGAAGATTTTTAATTTTTCATCATTAAATATAATGTTGGCTGAGGGTTTGTCATAGATGGCCTTTATTATGTTAAGGTACTTTTCTTCTATATTTATTTTGCTAACTCATCATAAATGGATGCTTGTAATATACTTGTAATCTCAGATAATATGTTCTTCATTTCTGTCTGGCTTTCTTTTATAATTTCCATTTTTATTTTTATGCTTTTTATCTCCTGGTTGGAGTTCTCACTGAGTTCATCTACACTTCCTCTAAGTTTATTGAGCGTCTTTATGACCAGTGTTTTGAACTCTGCATCTATTGGATTGCTTGACTCCATTATTCCTGGATCTCTGTTCTGTTCTCTCATGTGGTTTCTGCTTCATTGTCTCCCCATTTTGGTAGCCTTTCTGTGTCTGTTTTTATGTTCTGAGCAAAGCTCCTAAGTCTCCCTGTCTTGTTAGTGTGTCTTTGTGTGTTTGGTAGGTATCCAGTGGCACAGTCCTGAAAGGGGTTCAACTATAGGCCTAGTTTAGCTCCATCCTGTGCCCCTCCAAGGCCATCTGTTAAGATTTAGCAAACAATTCACAGATGCTGTGCTTATAGTTGCCTCAAGAAACAACACCGGCAACCTAGGTCAGCTGCCACCAGTGTGAGTCTTGGCACTGCTCATCAAGGAGCACCAGATTCCAGAGGACATACCTGGATATGGCTTTGGTGAGACTGCAAGTTGAAGGAGGCAGAGTTTCACTGAATATTCTGTTATCCTGTTTGATGATGTCTCAGCTATGGCGATGCTGGCTTCTCACACTGAGAAGAAGGAGGGTTCAACAGGGGAGCAATGGGTACCACTGGCACGTCTGTCCGAGAGAGAGCCTCCCCTCTGATCCCCGTTCTGACAACTCAGTGTCCCCCTGTAAGTCCCTGGTGACATCCAGTGTTGCCTACCCAGCAGTGGTGCTCAGCTAGCAAGTACATCACAGTGAAAGTCCAGTTGTGGTCACAGTCCTTTTAAGAGGTTTCTGCAGCTGCTGCAGCCTCTGTTCCATTCAGCCACTTGGAACTGAGCAGCCTCATGTCTTCATCCCCTCATATCTTCAACTGTCGCAGGGTGATTTTTTATTTCTCTCCTTAGTTGTAGTGCTTCTGTTAATCTGGACCCCAGATGGCTCTTTGCTGCTTGTTCCATATTTCTCTACCACTTTGATTTGGTCACAAGAGATAACGAACAAAGACTCCAACATCTACGCCATTTTCCCCCATCCCTAACAGTTCTTATCTTAGAGTTAATTATGAGGATGAAATGGGACAATACATTTAAGACACTTGGCATTGTGTCTGCCTCAATAGCAAATGCTCAATAAGATATGAATTTCAGTTATCATTGTTTTTACATAAAGTCATCCATGATTTAGGAAATAAAACCACCCCCAGGTCTTAGCTCAGAGACTGTAGCAATAGAGGAAAAGAGGGCACTGAGGCCTTTGCCCTGGTGCCCCAATACAGCTGCCTGATGGAGGTTCCTTGGGCACCCTGTGCATCCCATTGCTGTGTGAGGGTGGTGGTGGGGGCCATGGAAGCCCTGCTGGGCACTCTGAGCAAAACTCTGAATGAAATGAAAGAACACAGGGCTTGGCGTCCTCTCCTCAGGAAGTGCTCCTCATGAATGACATGTGTGACTGGCACGAGCCTTTTTTGTTGTCTACAATTCCATACTAAAGAGACCTTAATGTTTTTCCAGTTGGAACTGGAGGATTGACTAAAACTCATGAGAAAACACCGCTACTTGAGCTGTTGTTATCCTTGTAGTATTTTGAGAAGTGGACACATTAATCTTTAACTCAGTAAACATGACTGTGCTGGTTTAAAGAGATAGAAAGTAGCTTTGTGGGGAGAAAAGGGGTCAGTTACTGCTTGGAATTCAAGAGCTTCCTCTCTTCTGACACTGCCAGAAAATGGCCAGGAATGGCAGTTGTAGGTACACAGGATTTTGAAAGATGTGAAACAGGGGTTTTATAGAACAAGTGATTTCAAAACAAAACACTAAAATTAAAGAGAAGGCTGTAAGTGAGAAAAATCTTTTGACAATAGCAAGTTGCTGACTGGCCATGATTATCTCAGTAGGAGTACATTGTCCCAAGAACTCTTAACCTGAGTGGATTATAAACCTGAGGGCAGAAGGCAGTTACTTAGGTCATCAAGCTGGCTCATGCACCTCCAGCTCTGAGTGTTCATCATGTGATGAAAGAGCCATTGGCAAGATGACTTTGTGTCCCCACACCACTACCCCACCACACACCCATTAGAGATAATTTGCGAATGAGAAGCAGGGAATTTCAAGACCACAAGAATGCTGGCTAACATAATTCAGTCACTGTCATGAGCCCTAGATAAAGAAGTGTCTAGACAAATGGGGCTAAATGTAGAGACCTATCTGTGGACTAGTCTTATTCATGGTACATCACTCTGGGCAAATTCTATTCTCATGATTTAGAGTTATGGCTAGTAGAATCAATGACAGAATCAGTATTCAAAGGATGTAGAAAGACTGGAATAGTGTTCCACAACAGGGTAAAATATAACTGCTACAGATTACTAAGTTCTGCATTTAAGTTCCAGATGTCAATTGCATGGACAGAGGTTGGGAAAAATTTTTATAATAGTTCAATGCGAAAAAGAGCTAGGGAAGCACTGTCCAAAACTTCTTCCATAGAATTCTCTTTTAGGAGAGTCACAGTGTGCATTGTGTGATATCAATTCATATTTTCCTGGGTACTTATTAATACCGGGCATTGTCGTAAGCCTTCATGTATACTTACTCATTTAATTCTCATAACGATCCTCGGTGGCAGTAACTACTATGATTATTCCAGTTTACCTATGGGGAAACTGAAGTACAGAGTTATTAAGTATCATGCCCAAGGTCACAAAGCTGGTAGAACTGGGATTTAAACTACTGTCCATGCTCTTCACTATGTCACAATGCCTCTCAGAGGACTTGTAAGTAAAAAAACTGGTTAACTTTGAATTAGAATTTCACATACTTGTGTGAGCACCAGACACATTTTTTAATAAAGCTTTGCAATTATATCTAGTAGATTGGTGTTTCTTGAAACAATAATTTGGGAACTAGTGCTAAGAAGGTAAGTTAACTCTAAGGAAGAGCAACAAAATGGTATAGTTGCCAAAAAACAGAAAAAATGTGAGGCAATAGAAAAAGTATTTTGTACAAGAGATGCAGTTGTCATGCTGTGTGCTCCTGGTCTCACTTGGAGAAATGTTCAGGGCTAGACATCATGTTTTCTCATGAATCAAAGACGACCGAGAGCAATTATAGACATCACTGTCATATGAGGGATAGCTGACACTGTTGGGGGTGAGATCTGAGAGGGGATAAAGAGAGATATGATTATCTTCAAATATTTGAAGGGCTTCCATATATTCTTTTAGAAGATAGAGGTAGGATCAATAAGTAAAAGCTACAAAGAGGCAAATTTCCACTTAGAATAATAAAAAAGAATGTTCTAGAACATCACAGACTTTTTGAGAAGTCTTGAATCCTTGACTTCTGGCTGAGCAGGGGTCAAGGCTAGCTGGCACAGCCAGGGAACAGCTGTGGCATGATGGAAAGAGTGTGGTCAGAGGATCTTGCTCAAGACCCGGCTGTACTCCTAGTAGCTACGGGACTTACTTTCCAGCCAGTCTGTTTTCTCTGCAGTCAAATAGAGTGAGAACACATATTTCACAGGGTCCTATAAATTGAGTTTAGGATAGAAAGAGGTTTAGTGATGGAATGGCTGATGGGTGGTGGGAAATTGCCTTGATGAAAAGGAAGCCTTAGGTTTATACCACCAGACAAACTGTCCTGGAGGCCACAGAACAGAGAGGCTCCCAGACCAAAGTAAAAGACTCAAATTATGCACTTGATTAAATCATTTAAAATGCACAAAGAGCTGCAAAGGGAAATAAGATGGAGTTCATCAATATGCTTATAATAGGGTTACCAGCAAGGTGGAAGCACTGTACCATGTAAAGCTTGGGGTATGCAATGTTCACGAAACAAAGACTGACAGCAAACTGTTTTGCCCCCAGGTACAAATGCCTTTGCCATGTGGTGGCAAATGTAGCTTAAACCTTATGGGATGAATCAGAAGGCCCAGAGATTTGTCAAAGTCTTCACTATTCATGGTATTACACCTCAATAGAAGATTCTACCCATCTTTATACTGATAATGATTAATCTCATAAATTCAACAGAACTATACTGTCTTATCATCAACAGATGGACCTTAATCAAACCAGATATAGCTCAAAGGGTTTCTGTACCAGATTGTAAATCAATTTATTAGACAAAACTCCCTGTTCATTCGTAAAATGTCACACAACAATATTTTGTGCTCTCATTTTCTTACCTGTACATTTGTAAAATATCCCCAAGTAACCAGTGTCTCAAATTTTTCATTTGAGTCATAAGAAATCTATGTCTCATCTTAGTCAATGAAAAATAATTATCCTTAACCATGGACAGAGAGTCAGAAACATAATTTCTCATGAGACTGGATGATGATCAATTTAGCTTCTGGTGAATGTGACAGGTATTTCCAAGGGGGATTAATAAAAAATGAAATTTCTATGGACATGTTTTTTCACCAACTGAAAAACATACTAGCGCTCTTCACCTATTATTCTTTAATTTGATCTTTTTTCATGGTTAGTGAATTCAGGGGTCCCAGTTCTTACATAATGTAGTTTTTTGACCATGGTGACTCACTAACTTAGTGGTATGGTCTGGATTTTTGTGTACGTCCAAATTCATATGTTGAAACCTAATCCCCAATGTGATGATATTAGAAAATGGGGCCTTTGAGAGGTGCTAAGATTGAGAGGACAGAGCCCTCTTGAATGGGATTAGTGCCCTTATAAAAGAGACCTTGGGGAAATTTCTCACCTCTTTTTCCACTTGAGGACAAAAAGATGCCATCTATGAACAAAGAACTGAGCTTCACCAGACACCAAATCTGTTTGTGCTTTGATATTACACTTCCAGCCTGCAGAACTATGAGAAATAAGTTTCTTTTGTTTACAAACCACCCAGTCTATGGTATTCTGTTAGAGCAGCATGAATGAACTATGAACTAAGACACTTTTCTTTGAAAAAAAAAATGTTTTTAGATGATAAAAGCAATAGAACATTAAGAAAATGAACACAATGAAACTCTATAATTCCATCTCCAGCACATAACTGCTGTGTTTTATATAGTCCCTTCCATCCTCACTTAAAAATATTTCTATTAAACAAAGATGAGAGCTAATTATAGAAAAATGATATATCGTGGAGAATCATAAAAGGAAAACAATTAGAATAATCTCTAATCCCTTCACCCAGAGGTAAATATAGTTAACATCTATAAATCCAGTTTTTCTTTTTCCCTTCATACACCAACATATATTTTTCTCAATGCTCTTATGCCTCTGTTCTTCCTTCATTTATTTGTTCATTCATTCAATAAACATTTATTGAGCACCTAGTACTACATACCAGCCAACACTATATTGTGGTTAAAAGAACCTAGAAAATTGCAATAGTGCCTCATGATTCTCACGATCCTTGTAGCTCAAAGGAGAAGAGATAGATCTTAAACAAATAATTACTAATTTTTCTTTGAGGAATAAATTGTATTTGTCTATACCTTAAAGCTTCATCTCCCTCTCAAATCTCTCTTGCTTTCTTGCCCCTAAAATTTCAGTCTCCCTCTTTTTTGTTCATTAGTAAGTCGTCATCACAATTCAAGCAAGAGGTGCCCTGGAACTCCCCATTCCTTCCTGTACATTTGCCCATGTCTTCTCAGCGTAGGTGAGTCACTAGCTTGGAGGCAGCTGCTGAGTGGCCTCACAAAAGCTTTTGATAACACTTACAAGAACTCTTGAGAGTTCAGAGAATTCTACCTACAGGAAGGAGAGGTTATTTGGAACAAGAGGTCAGATAGAGTTGTGGGATGTAGCTCAACTATATGAGGAGCTGGCTGAGATAGAGGGAACATTCATTCTCCTTTCTGGCTTATAGGTAGCACTTTGTTTTGGTGAAAACAAACAAATTTTTCCCCGGCTGAAAGCCTTAAGGAACTGCAACTCAAATGCTATGTGGTCTGCTGCCCTGTGCCTGGTGGCTTTGAAACAGGAGGATGAAAGTCTCAGCTCCAGGTTCTGAGGGAGACTTTTGTTCAGCCAGAAACTGGGCAGGGTTCTTCATAGGCAAAGGCCTGGGGCAATTATTTGATTAACTTCTCTCAAGTTTCTACTGTTTTGGCTGTGAAGATATATTTTTTTTAAATGTCCTTAACACTGCTGAGGAAAATGGCCAATAACTTAAAAATTTCAATAGATGAAGGCAAGACTATTAAATATAATATGCCACTAACAGAGGATGTTCCATATTTGCATGGTAAGCTGTGCTTTACAGTCCACCTGAGTCATGGTCTGCACCCTCAAGGATGTCATTTATTTGGTAACATTTGTCTTTCCCCTGGGTTGAAGGACTAAGCACAGAGGACCTTCTGATTCATGTTTGTATCATTAGAACTGACACAGTGCCTGGTCCATAGCACCCAGTACTGTGGCAAATCCTTATCTGATAAACTGTTAGTGTGACATACTGAAAAATGTTAGCTTTAACGAAATGAGTGGTTTTCCCTTATGCATGTAAGAAATGAGACATGATCAGATAAAATTTTACTTTATTCCGAAGCATTATTTTTATAATTATTTTATCATTCTTTTTTTGTCTCTCTAAAAGCCCTCTGCTTTATAAACTTATTTCTCTTCCATACACATTTTATCCATTGCTCCTTTTCCCCTGCCTATACCCATCTTCCTTCTCGGTGATGCTGGCACTCATGGCATCAACTATGACTCCTCTGTCCATGACTCCGAAATCTGCATCTGTGTTTAGGCTCTTCTCCAGGGCCCAGGACCTGTTCTGCCAACTACCATGTTGCCCAGAGTGGGCTGGACTCCTGTGCTACTCCACGGGAGGGAAGTCAGAGTGAGAGTTGCCCCAGGCCCTCATCTCTGTCGAGGTTTGACTGCTCCATGAGGTTGGCCGTTTTAATTCCTGAATAGAACCTATTTTTGTAACTAAAAGTGACTAGAGGATTTGTCTGAGGATGACCAGAAAACTCATGCATGGCTGCCTAAGCTTTACCACTACCTCCAATAAAGCCCAAAGGGACAGTAGGAGAAAATAAAGTTGCAAGCAAGCCTCTTATCTGTCCCACCTTGGCTATTTTTCATGAATCTTGGCCCAAGTCCTGCTTTCTCCACTGCCCATCCTCTCCTCCCATGCCAGCTTGCAGACCGAGGCAGCAACTTCCTGCACTACTTGGTCTCATTGTCTTCAACTCTTCCTCTTCTGGTCCACCTTCACTACTGTGGCCATCACAATCCATTGCAGCTCTCAATAATTCTGTCACCAATTGCTCAAAACTTCTCGGTAGCTCCCCCAGTCTCCAGTCGAGAATGAGGTTTTAGCTGCTTTGTGTGGCCTTCAGGGCCCTTTACAAACCCTGCTTCCTGTCACTCATACCATGTACCTTGTCCTCTAGCCAATGGGACTGCTCACCACTCTTTGAACGTAACATGCACCCCAGTTGCTTTGCTCTCACTCTTCCCCGAGTCATCTCCTACCCTGTCCCATTGCACCCCTTCTTCGTGAAAGTCCTATATCTTCCTTTGATGACCCAAAGGAAGTGTCAGCTCCTCTGTAGGCCCTGGCCAAGCTTCCCAGACAGAGCTGACCTCCCTCCTCCTCCTCTGGGCCCCTGTTCACTCTGTTCAGCACTCTGTTCACTCCCGGCCAAGGGCACTGTGATCACTGCTGGAATACCAGGGAAGATGGAACATGAGTTGCCCTGAGGACCTTCAGGACACTTAGTCTATGGGACACTGACAAGCAGAGAGGCATGATGACAGCAATAGTGACAGTGGTGGGCACTTAAACGTGACCTGGCTTAGGCTATACATTTATAACACAAATTTGCAAGATAACTGAGCACACACATATCCTCTGCCAAGTGGTGAGCTGCTGGTCTGGGAAATGCTAAGGTCACCTCCTCTGTGACAGTGCATCACACACAGCAGGCACTTCATGAGGGTAAGTTTAATAGCAGTAAAAGATAATAATTCCACCTGTAAAAGCTTGGCTGCTTTTATTTTATTTTATTATTTATTTTACAACTTTTAAAATGTATTTGATTGTATTATATACATTTTTTCTTTTACTTTTTAAAATTTATTTTGTATTAATATTAGGTATACAGTACAATGGTTAGACATTTATATAATTTATAAAGTGATCTCCTGATTACTCTAGCACCCATCTGACACTACACACAACTATTACAATATAGACTACATTCCCCATACTGTACTCTACACCCCTGAGACTATTTTGTACCTACTAACTTGTACTTCTTTATTCTTTCACCTTTTTCACCCAGCTCCCTAACCCCCCTGCCCTCTGGCAATCACCACTTTGTTCTATGTATCTGTGAGCCTGCTTTCATTTAGTTTGTTCATTTTTGTTCCATAGATTCTTCATAAGAGAAACCACATGGTATTTATCTCTCTCTATTTGACTTATTTCACTCAGCAGGTTTGGCTGGTTTTAAAAAACACTATTGCCTATGTCCCACCCCCAGAGGCTCTGATGTAATTACTTTGGTGAGGATTCAGGAATTGTATTAAAAAAAAGTCTTAAAACACACACACACACATACACACACACACACCAGACTTCTCAGCAATCTTACCATGCAGTGAGGATGGAGAAGCATCGAGCCCTGCCTGCACTCAGTGTGTGGGGAAACCAAAGCAGGGAGAGCTTAACTTACTGGAGCTCACGGAGCTTCCTGAGATGGAATCAGGACACTTCAAGATGGCTCTGGTCACATTCACCTCAGGGATGGCAACAAAAGCAGCAAATGGAATTCTGATTTGTGTGCAGGGGATTGCTGGTGTCATCCTGCTGATCCTGCTTAGAAAGCACCAGAGATGCTGGCCTCCTGGGGGCGGGCACACCATTAGCAGTTGGGAGCCCAAAAGCAAGTGTAGTTCACTTGGGCCAGTGCCAAAAACAAGAGGCCTGTTTCCTTTTTTCTGGTAGGGCAGGCAAAAAACAGCATTCTCTACCCCGTCTTTGCCTGTCAAACTTTATCCTGATTAATGGTTTCTCTGAATTCACTTGCCTTCTTCCAGTGACTCAGTCCTAGATTCTCCATCCTGAAATGTAATTTGGTTAATTAAACAAAAGGACTCTCTTAGAAGTCATCTTAAGACTCCGAACAACAAATTTTCCTAAAAACATTCATTTCTGCCAGATTCCAAGGCTCATGAAAATACCGATGAATTAGAGGAAATAGTCCTCAATTTTAACTTTAATTCTATTCAAAACAGTGAAACTAAAAGAAGAGTAAGAAACCATAAAACTAGTTACCAACCAGACAACCTCAAGGTTATGAATAAATTGTATTTTAAAAGTTTGTGAATCAGCTTGGAATGCATAATACTTCCCCACAGAAACCATGTTTTAGACAGTGGTAATGTTCTCAAGGTCTCTCATAAAGTCTGTTCAACTCATGAGATAACAAGGAGTATTAACAGAACAGAGAATTTCAGAGATTCTCCATGATTATTTTCTGGGAGGAAAACAAGTAAGGAAAAAAAAACTTTCTGTGGAGGTTGGTGGCGGGGGGAGTACTTAATTATCCCTAAGCCAATAAGAAACTAAGGGGATACAGCCTTTGCTGTCCTAGGTGGCATGGAAGTGCCAACAGAAATGGTGGTTACATGATTTTATGTTTCATTTAGGAACTGAGTGCACACACTCATATGTGAGCATGCACTCACATCACACGTGTGTACATGCATGTATATGTTTGTATATGTACACAAAACACATTTGTACATGTATTCATGTACACACACATTTGTTTGTTTGTTTGTTTGTTTGTTTACATATGCACACACAGATTTAGGAGTCAAAAGGATCTCAGAGAATAGCAGTTTCCCAGGATCCAATCTTTGAGTTTTTGAGGAGATTCTGGGGATGAGATAGGAATGGCTAGTACTCCGTGCATCACAGCCACAGTACTTCAGCTGTTTTATATGAACTCTTGATTATATCACATAGTCATAGAGCTACCTTTTAATCATCTCTTCTGCAAAGTAAAAGTTTTTCAACTTTGGTTGACCTATGTTACACTATAACGCAAAAGGTTAATTATATCATATCTGTATCTCATTGAGAATCAAAGCAAAGCTTTTAGGACAGGATCTATGTGCACATCACATTTTCATATTTTCATATGTTCTTTAATAAAGCACAGGATGGAGTGTAAGTCAAGCAAAACAAGTTTTACCTATTAATACCAGATTGTACGCCCCATCTTATACCATATATAAAAATCATTTAAAAATGGACTGTAGACATAAATGTTAAAGCAAAAACTGTAACACTCTTAGAAGAAAACATAGAAGAGGAGTGATTCGTGACCTGTAATTAGGTAATGGTTTCTTATATATGACATGGAAAGCATAAATGACAAGAGGAAAAGTAGAGAAATTGGACTTTATTAAAGTTAAAAACTTTGTGCTTCAATGGACATTACTTAAAAAATGAGAAGACCCTTCTTAATGAGATAAAATATTTTCAAATCATATATTTGACAAGAAACTTGCGTCCAGAATATATAGAGAACTCTTAAAACTAATAATAAAGATTAAAAAACCCTCAATTTTAAAAATGGGATAGAAGTTTGAATACATAGTTCTCCAAAGAAGATATACAAATGGTCAATATAAACATGAAAAGATGCTCAAAGTCATATATCATTGGGGAAGTGCAAATCAAAACCACGATGAGACAGTAGTTCACACCTCCCAGGATGACTAAACTAAAAAAGACAGACAATAACAAGTGTAGTGAGGATGTGGAGAAACTGGAAGTCTTATACCTTGCCAGTGGGAATATGAAATGGTGTGGCCACCAACACCATTTGATAGTTACTCAAAAAGTCAAATATAGAATTATCACATGATCCAGGATTCAACTCCCAGGTATATACATACTCAAGAGAAATGAAAACATGTACACACAGAACTTATACACAAATGTTCATTAGCAGCATTTTTCATAATAGCCAAAAAGAGGAAATAACTCATATGTTTGTCACCTGAAAACAGGTAAATGCAATGTGGGTCACCCACGCAATAACATGTGGTTTGGCCCTGAAAAGGAAGCGCTGCCACATGCTACAACATGGGTGACCTGTAGAAACATCATGCTAAGTGAAAGGAGTCAGACACGAAAGGCCACACAGTGGACGACCCCATTTATAAGAAATGTTCAGAATAAGCAGATTAGTGGCTGCCAGGGACAAGGGGAGGGAGTGAGAGAAATGCGGAATGACTGCTAATATGAAAGAGTTTATTTTTTTGGGGGGGGGTGACAAAAATTTTCTTCAATTAATGAGAGAAAAAATGGCATAGATGATAGAGGCTCTGTTCATCTCTCTGGTGACCATATCAAAGTTGTGACAGAAACAAGGAACAAATAACGAAGAAAAATTGCTTGGGACCTTGATGAACAAGCCATACAACTAGGGAGAAATCTAAGAAATCACCCTGCAATGTAGCAGAAGGTAGAACAGGGTGAGGACACGAGGCTGCTCAGTCCCCAGCGGGTAAGTGAGATGGAGGCTGTAGCAGAGGCAGCTGCAGATGCCTCTTAAAGGGGCTGCATCTGTGAACAGACTTCCTTGGTGATGGACCTGCTCACTCTGAGCACAAGTGCCATTTTGGCTGTCCAGGTGGCACCAGGGACTTATAGGGAAACCCAGAGTTGTTGGTGTGAGGGCCAGAAATGAGACTCGCTCTGTACAGAAGTGTTGGCCGTATCCATTGTTCTTCTCTTGAGCCATCCCCACTCCTAGTGTGTGGACTCAGCACTAGCATAGCAGAGACATCATCAAACTGGATCACAAAGGTTACTCTTCCCAGAGGATTCCTTGAAACTCTGTTTTCTCCATATCCAGTTGTGTCCTTGCCTAGTCAGGTACTCCTTGCTGAGCAGAGCCTAGACTCACTCTGGTGGCAGCTGGCCTGGGTTTCTGGTGTGACCTTTCAGGCAACTATAAGCACAGCATCTGTGGATTGCTTACTGAATCTTAATAAGTGGCCCTAGAGGAGCACAGTCTGGTGCTAAACTTGGCCTATAGCTGAACCCCTCTTAGGACTGTGCCACTGGACACCTACCACACAAAGCCTCACTAATAAGACCAGGAGATTTAAGAACTTTGTTAGTACATAGAGACAGACACAGAAAGGTAGGCAAAATGAGAAGCCCAAAAGATGCAGAGAACAGAACAGAGATCCAGAAATAATAGAGTCAAGCAATCTAACAGATGCAGAGTTCAAAACACTGGATATAAAGATGCTCAATAAACCTAGGGGAAGTGTAGATAAATTCAGTGAAAACTTCAACAAAGAGATAACAAAAAGAAAAGACAAGAAAATGGAAACAGTAAGAAATGAAGAACACATTATCTGAGTTGAGAAGTATATTAAATAGAATAAACAGAGTGAATAAAGATGAGGATCCAATGACCTATGTAGAGAATGGGAAAGCCAAGGAAACTCAATCAGAATGGCAAGGAGAAGAAGCCAAGACTAAAATAATAATTTAAGGAGCCTATGGGACACTATTAAAGTAGTTGAACAGCTATTTGAAGAAATAATGATGGAAAACTTTCCTAAACTGGTGAAGAAAATAGACATACGCCCCAAGGAAGCTCAGGGAGTCCCAAGAAAGGGGAAGCCAAAAGGGCCCATGCCAAGACACAACACATAAAAATGCCAAAGTTTAAATACAAAGAGAGAAACTTTAAAGCAGCAAGAGAAAAGCAGGTAGTTACCTACAAGGAGCACCCATAAGACTGGCAGCTGATTTCGCAAAAGAAACTGCAGGACAGAAGGACTTGGCACAAAATATTCGATGCGATGAAAACCCAGGATCTACAACCAAGAATACTTTATCCAGGAAAGCTATCATTTAAAGTCAAAGGACAGATAACGAGCTTCCCAGAAAAAAAAATAAGCTAAAGGAATTTATCACCACCAAGCCAGTATTACAGAAAATGCTGGAGGGACTTCTTCAAGGAGAAAAACATGTATCAAAAACATGAATAAAGAATGGTAATAACTACATTCCTATCAACAAGTACCTCAAATAGAAAATGATTAAGTGCTCCAACCGAAAGATAGAGTGACTGAACGGATAAGAAAACAAGACCCCTACAAATGCTGCCAACAAGAGACTCACTTCAGATTAAAAGAGACACACAGACTAAAAGGAAGGGGATGGGAAAAGACATTGCCTTGATGGACCTAGAGTGTATTGCGCTGAATGAAATGGGTTGGATAGAAAAAGACAAATTTCGCATGATTTCACATACATGTGGAATCTAAAGAACAAAATCAACAACAACAACAATGACAGAAGCGGAGATAAACTCATAGATGCAGAGAATATTTAGAGGGATACTAGATAATAGGGGTTTGGGGGACACAAAAGGCAAAGGGATTAAGAGGTACAAATAGACAGTTATAGAATAGACATGAAGATGTAGAGTGTAACATGGGGAAGATGGTTAATAATGTAATAAATATGTAAGGGGAAATGGGGTACTAGATTTAGTGAGATGATCACTTTGCGAGTTATGTGGATCTTTGATCACTATGCTATACAACTGAAACTGGCATATTATTTATTGTATATCAACTTTAACTAAAAAATCTCATTGAATTGTACAATGTAAATACAAGCAACTAATTGTTTATTGTATTTTAATAAAGACAAAAAAACTTCAATTAGGTGGTAATGACTGTACAACTGTGTGAATGTGACAAAATCATAGAACTGTCCACTTTAAAAAGCATGTAAATTGTGGTATGTAAATTGTACCTCAATATAGCTGTTTAAAAAAAAATCAGAATACACGATCCCTGAAAAATTTAAAGGGGGAGGTCCAGGACCACCAGTTATTCTCTTACCAGATGAGGGTGAGCTGATTAAGTAGCACTCTATTGTCAATCACTGGAAAGCTTTGATTTATTTCTCTTTTGTCCCAGAGAGGTGAGCATCTGCAGAATGCTCTCTGGCTCAGAGTGAGGTGTTCATTAAAATACATAAATATAGCATTCCACCTACTGAATATCTGTCATCCATGTTCAGATTGCTTTTCTTTTTTCTCTCTCCTTTAAAAAATATCATTAAGTAATTACAGATCCCCCAAAGAAAGTTCTAACTTTCAAATGGATAATATTCATGTCATATTCTCTGAAAACTGATTTTCTTTTCTCGGAACATGGGTTCTTCAATCATGGTCCGAAGACAGCAGGTGGCCCTTGACTAGCCAGTAGGTCAAGCGTCTACAATGGCCCTTTCAAGAGGGCATGGCATGGAGGACGAATGAGGCCACAGCAGGGCGGGGTGACGGGGTGGGGAGAATCTGCCTTGCCTAAAGGAGCAGCCATTTTAGCACTAGGAGATTGTTACCAGGAGGTAACTGAAGTTGAAGATTTGGATTTTTAAAATGTAAAATTATTTTTAATTTGGTAACCAAATTAAAAAAGAAATCTAAATCACTTGTATAGGCCAAACAAAACACTCGTGGGCTGAGTTCCAACCATAGACCACAAGCCTGTGACCCAGGCTACAGGTGGTCTCTGCACTGATTCTTTTGTACAATTAACATCAAAATTTCAAGTCAGAAAGTGAGTGTTGAAATGGTACTTGAAGTTCCTCTAGTTCAACCTTCCATTCTATGTTAAATTCTTTCCACAATAGATGGTTGACCCTGACTTTAAATAAGGTAATAATTCAAGTCAGAAATCGCAGTTTCTTTGTTGGTTTCTTATAAAAAATCGTGTGGTGTGGATTGGGTACCGAGGTGATCAAGGTGGGTTGAGGAGAGCAGGCCTAAGATATGAATGGTGCTATAAGGACTTCAGTGTTGATTTTGGGGGGGGGATGATTTTCTTTTATAGCTAACTCTAGTATTTTTCAACCCTGATTCATTAAACTGTATTAGTACATTTGAAGTTTCATAGTGAAACAGGATTTTAGATCTCAGAACTATTCTCTGACTCCTTCATTTTATAGATGATGAAACTAAGATCCATCATCTTGCTGAAAGACATGTCAGACCTTCATGACCAAATCCTTTTGTAGTTAATATTTCATTCAATGAGTCAAGCAGCAACTCATAACTAAAACCCAAACAGAACTATAATCACCTTGAAAATTTCTGTAGCCTTTTGTATCTGACTCTCTCCAGAGTATCACTTTTTGAGATAAATGAAGATATTTTTTTAAAGCTGGCATTTTTTGACTTTCTGAGTTAGCTTAATGGAATAATGAGATAAGTTATCTATATTAAAAGCCAGATAGAAATTACTCATGATTCTGAAGGTTGTCATGAACCACAGATATTCCCCACACCCCATTTCACTAGTTCCTATCTTCGTAATAAAACCCTTTTGAGAGCTACTGGTAAGTGTTGAATAATCAGTTTGTGTTTCCTACCTTTATTTACCTTCTGCAGGAGATTTGGAAGGTATTGGACAAGGATGAGGAAGAGAAATGAAGATCTCAAAGAGCCCCCAAATTTAGTCAACCCATGCCTAAATAATTGAAAAAATTGTGTGTTGACTTGGCACAAAATACTATGAGTTGAATTCTCTCGGTCACTAGGGATGAGGAAAAACAGGACCCAGCAAGTATCTGAGAGAGGCCTGTGGGATCGTGCCCTTGGCTTGCATTGTTGGTTTTTTTCTTGCAGCGCCTACACACAAATTTGACAAGCCAAAATAGGAATAAGAACACAGGCAGTAACAATGACCTCTTATTAAATGCAGAGATAGTTATGAGTCACATTAAAAAACAACAAAAGCCTTAGTACCGGTCATTGTCAAGATTTTTTGCTGCATTTATTCTTGCTCCTTCTCTATAATTATACACAGTTGCCCCAAAATACTGAAATGAGAGATTGCAACAGGATTACTTCAGCAGGGGAGCAGAGCCTTTGAGCTTCATCATTCATGTTAGCCAAATGCCAAATCTCAGCCTACCTCTCCTCTAAATGCAGTCAGGAACCTTCTAAACCTTTTGTGTGAATCCAGGAGGGAAACTTGTCTGGCAAATTCTGACAAGTATCTCCTCAAGAGCACATTTACACTGCTAAGAAAGGCAGGCTAACTGCTGCTGGGTTGTCATGGCAACAGACATACACACCATTTACACCTCAGCTTCTGTAATGAGGACAAAATGACAAAACCTTCCTGACAGATTGGGATGAAAAGTTAAGAGCTGCCTCACCTATGCAGCCGCATGAAATGGTATTTCCTTCTTCTGAGGGGCTCTTGCGGCGTGCAGCTCTCTTCGATCGTGTCATGTTTAAAACCCACTGAGAAATTCACAGGCTCTCCCTGCGTTATGTAAACTTCAGGACAGTTCAGCCAGTCATTTTGACTAATTTCTCCTTTCCTTTTAAAACCCTGTTTACTAATCGATGCCAAACAGTATTACAGTAATTGAGAGGGAAAGAAAGTGACTCTCTTGCTTAATTCTCTCAGAAATACATTTCACTAGTTTTCCATGGAGGTTTTGTGCGGCACTCACATACCGGAGGGAGAGCTGGAAGAGAAGGAGGGCTTTCGTAGGCTTAGGTAGAGTGAGCTTAATCATGGTTTGAAAGCTTTGTCTTGAACATGCTGTTCTAAAAATAAACAATAAAAAACTATTCACTCTGGTACTTCCCAAGGCAAAGGGCATCAACAATAGAACAAAATGAAATCAACCCACAATGATGAACCATTTAGACTGAGTGGAAGCTGGATCCCTGCAGGTACATTTCAGGGATGAAAGGTGAAGAATGAGGGTGGGCCGTGTACCTACCAGCAGTTTTGAAGGGAAACCACGGGAGCTCTATTTATAAGAAGTAAAATTAGCTGTATGTTCCATTTTCATGACATATGTTATTCAATAAGCATTCCACAGCATGATTTAATTGCCTCTGAAACACTTCAGAGAGAGAGAGAGAGATGGAAGGAAAATAAAGTGATTGCTGAGTGACAAAATAGTCATGAATCTGGGAACATTCAGTAACCAGATATGGACTGAGTGTCCCGAGCAACACATAAAGGTTCCATGTCTCTTGATGATGAAGTTCACTTGCCTGATTCATCACTTTTTCCTTCCTATAATTATCAAATAATCTCTGACCTTAAAATGTCAAACCATCTCCCTTCATTCTGCTTTAGTATCTTGCAATTAAAAAATATTTACTAATTACAATTAAAAAAATTTTTTAATTAAAAAAATTAAACAATTCTAGGAAGAAAGTCTGGGATAAAGGTTCCCTCTTTTTGGAGATTCACCTTCTAGTCTTACCCTTAGACATGGAAGATTGACAAGCTATAGGGGGAAAAAAAGCTAAAGAAATTAGTCTGCCTTTCCTAGAGATTTCAAACTGACATCTGCCAACAGTTAGAAGAAATTTGGGGGGCCTAGAGGTTGGCACAGTGTTAAAAAAATGATGTAAGTGATTTTTAGTCAGAACAAAAGCTCTGTAGTTTGCCACAGTCCTCCCCACCCTATAATGTCATACTGAGACTGCCCACTTACTTATGTTGCCTGCTCAGAGGCTTTGAGTTCACAGTCATGTATGCATTTGCTGATGCTCTTCAGCTTTTCTTCTCTTTGGTGCACATACAAATTAAGTTCTTTCTTTAAGACTTAACTCTCTCTTCCTCTCCACTGATCTTACCTGGCCATGCTTATCCCCTCATCCTGTGCCCTTGGTTCCAGGTCTTACTTGTTCTCTCATTTGGTCATGACACCGAATAGTAACCAAACAGTAAATCCTGGAAGTTGTCATTTGCTATTCTTGTATTTGAACCCAGGAGAGTTGGGGTTGTAGTGTGAGAGCCCTATAAACCCAGGTCGGTTCGGTGATGGATGGGAGCAAAGGAACCAACAGAATGAAGAACTGTGGCTGCTGGCACAGCCTCATGGGTTTGCACTGGTTTCAAAACAAAAAAACTAAAATCACTGTAAAGTATTTAGAGCTCCTTATGACTGGAATAGTTCTTTTGTGAGTGAAGATTGATATATTGGTTATTAGAATAGATAAAATACATGTTTCTGCTTAAAACTGTAAGTAACAGGATTGTCACCAAGTATGATGAGCATATACATACAAGCAATTTCATAATATTGCTTTGGAAAGCCTGGGATTGATTTAAGAATGTGGTAACTATATAGGTTTCCTATGGCTGCTATAACAAATACCACAAACTTGATGTTTTCTAGTTTTTAGAGGCTACTTGCACTCCTTGGCTTATGGCCTCATCCTCCATCTTCAAAGCCAGCAACTTCAATCTTTCTCTGATCCCCCAGCCTCCCTTTATAATGACGCTTACAATTACATGGGCTCATCCAGATAATTAGAATCATCTCCTTAGTTTAAGATTAGTTGATTAGCAACATTAATTCCATATGCAACCTTAATTCCACTTTGCCATGTATTCTCATTTATTCACAGTTCCAGGGATTGGAGTAAACTTCTTTTTGGTGGTTAAGGGGCATTATCCTGACTACCAGAGTGATAAAATGTAAGAGCCCAATGTACAAGAAAGTGACTGGTTTCCCTGGAGCAGGTGAGGAAGCTACCATATAACTTTTTTAAAACAGTTATATTCTATTTACCAGTATTCTAAAATTGTTTATAGAGTTAAGGAGCTTTTGACAAGGAGCTGTCACAGTGGAGTAGCATCATCTAGTTTTAAAAATAAAGATCAATAATTTTTCAATAAAGATGATTCATTGTTAGAAGTGTGTTGCCAGAGCAACCACTGATTAAAAAGAAGCTAAAATTTCAAAAATCAAGGTATGTCCCCTCCTCCGCCATTCAACACACACACACACACACACACACACACACACACACACAAACACACACACACACACACACACTTAAGTCTGTACTACACAACTCCTGAACCATTTATGAAGGAAACCCAAAGAAATTAGGACCACTCCATTATTCATTCTCAATCTTCCTGATTAGGCACCCATTTCTTGCTACAATTCATGTAAAACACACATAATACTGTATTTGGGTAGACTGAATTTATTTAATCTCCAATCCAGGGTAGAGAAGAATGGGGGCAGGTGGTTGCCAAGGTTTTCCACATAGAAAGTAGGGGTGGGAGACCAAGAAAAGAAAGATATGAATATATACCTATGTCATTCAGGAACTTTTATGTGTTTGCAAGAAATTATATCAAAGGGGCCACAAAGTTGTAGAACAGGAGGAAAATAAACATAGAACCATGGTTTTTTTTTTAATGAGAAACCAAAGCTTTGTGGGAAATCTTAACTTTAAGGGAAGGCAGGGATAAAAGGAGGATGGGAAAGTATGTCTGTTTATTTTCGGATCCCCTCCCTTCCGCTCCCCTCATTCCTAAATTTGGGCTTTGTGGCTCCATTATTGGAAGATATTTATTTAATGGTTGATTTTAATGGGGACTTCCTTTTTCTTATGTCATTTTGTAACACATGCCAACTCTCACCCTCCTTTCTTTCCTGAAAAAAATATAATGATTGCATAAAGACTTATTTGTACTGAAAAAAAAAAATCAAGGTGCAGACGCAAGTATGTGGTGGTGCCTACTTTTTGCTTTTTCTCTGCAGACTACCAGGTGGAGGACAATTATAATTAATTTAGCCAGAAGAGCTATTGCTTGTAGAAAAGCAAAACAAAACAAAACAAAACAAAACAAAACAAAACAAAACAAAAACAGCAAAAACCCTCATCTTGGCAAGAAAGATGATAATGGTAGGAAGAACTCAGATTTGTGAAATGCCAAGTCAGGATGCACTTCATACCCTTTTTGATTCTATTGTTTCTCTCTGTGGACATGTGTTGAGCATCTATCAAGAAGCAAACATTGCTATGTATAAGGTTACAAAGAGAAGTAAAGCCATAATTGTCCCCAAGAAGTTCCTAAGCTAATAGGAAGAAAGAAGTGTTATTTAGTTACCATACAGTGTAAAATAAAGCCATTAAGTAGACATAAATTCTGGAGAATCTCAAAAATAAGAGAAAGCTAGATGTTCTTAAAAAAAAAGAAAAAGGTTTAGTTGAATAATCTTTGATAACAGTTGTGTTTAGTGACAAGAGCCCGTAACTGAAATTTAGGTTTGCCAATAAAAGTTAAAGATTGATTGTTATACAAAATTACTTAATAAGAAGCTATACTTTAATGGAAAAACAATTTGAATGGGTAACGTTATATTCTTGCTTCTTTCTATTAAAGCTGGAAAAATGCTTTCATGCTGGGTTTAGAAAAACAACAAAGTGATGCCATCTGGTGGTTACTACCCAAAGTGCTTGAAATAGCCTCACAATTTCAAATACAATGTGATCTTGACTAGCTCAAGAATGCTCCTTATTAATGCTCTATATTTAAGTAGGAACCTCTTATACGGTCTCAGAAAATCAGAAGCAGAGAAAACATTTAAAATTCTGACTGGAGCAAACTAAGAATTGATTGTTCTGTTATTATTTCTCCTTTTTAAAAGAAAAGCAGGGATCCTTTAAACACAGAACTTTCCTTTATCAGTTGTTTGATTACACCACATGCCCCTTTCCACCCCCACCCCCATCCCCAGCATTTTAGCCAACAAAAACTATTTGTTTGTTGAAAATTTGTCCTGAGAGTTTTCCACATTCTGGTTTGGCTGATGACTCCTTTATGATGTTGTTTAACTTGTTCCTCTATTTCTTATATTTCCTACAAACTGTAGTAAGATCTAGATTAGATGAGATCTTGATCAGATTCCAGTTCAATTTTTTAAAAATTAAATTTATTGAGGCAACATTGGATAATAAAATTATGTATCACGTATATAATTCTATAATATATTATCTGTATATTAAATTGTTTATTCACCATCCAAAGTCAAATCTCCTCTGTCACCATATATTTGATTCCCTTTACCCCCATCACCGTCCCCCTTAACCCTTCCCCTCTGGTAATCACTAAACTGTTTTTGCTTGTTCATTTGTGTCTATTAGACCATGAGTTTTTGTTTGTTTGTCTTGTTCATTTGTTATTTTCAGTTTTATGTCTCATATATGAGTGAAATCATATGACTTTCAACTTTTTCTGCCTGACATATTTCACTGATAATTTCAAGATCCTATGTTGTTGCAAAAGACAGTCTTTTATCTTTTCTTATGGCTAGGTAGTACTCCACTGTATATATGTACCACCTATACAAAGGGCACTTCAGTTATTTTCATGTCTTGGCCACTGTGAATAATGCTGCAATAAATACAGGAGTGCATATGTCTTTATGGATAAATCTTTTCAAATTTGGGGGGTGAATACCCAGAAGAAGGATTGAGTGATGATTCTATCTTAGTTTTTTGAAGAACCTCCCTACTGTTTTCCATAATGGCTGTACCAGTTTACATTCCTACTAGCAGTGTATGAGGGTCCCTTTTCCCCACAACCTCTCCAACATTTGTCATTACTTGTATTGTTGATGATAGCCATTCTATCCAGTTCAAGTATTATTATTATTATTATTATTATTATTATTATTATTATTATTTTGATAAAACTACTAATAGGTGATGCTGTCTATTTTCTATTCATCAAGTCCTGAGGCACAGATGTCTGATTGTTCCATTTCAGTGATGTGAAGATTGGTTGAAGGGTTCATGCAATGTCAGATCCCTGCACTGTGAAATTCTCCAATTCTTTTTACTGAGAGTTTAGACATCCACTGATGATTATTGTCTACATCCATTATTTTGTGTGGTTTGCAAAGTAATGATTTTATAAATTCTATTATCCTTTCTACATTTTCTAGCTAGGATTCCCTTATAATTTGTTTAGTTAGCTTGAGATAGAGTTCATACAAGGAAGAAAGGACAAGGACAAAAATGTGATTTATCTCTTTTAAAAAGTATTTAGAATAATTGGTGTTCTAGCAACCTCCAAAGGTGACAAATGATGTTTCCTTTGTGTTTTTTTTATGAATTAATAGATTTTTATGTATTTCAACTGATAGCAGTCATTTTTCATTTTGATGCCCAAATTGTCCCACCTTTGACCAATGTGTATAAATTCTTAAATATGTAGCAAAGTTGTTAAGGATAAAAAGCACACTCCTGAATTCTCAGAACAAACTGTTACCACTTTCAAGGAGGGCAATTTGGCAATATGTTTCAGAAGCCTTAAAAATATTTATACCCTTTGATCTATACCCTAGTATCACCCAGAAGAAACCTTTTCTATGAAAATAATAAGAAATGTGGACAATAATTGTATTGATACCAATTCTAATGAATAATTAGAAAGCAATATCAACAGGCTTTGACACATTCGTATGATGGAATGTTATATCTCCCATATTAAAAATCCTGTTTTGGAAGAATTTTTATTACCATGAAGTCTTTAAAAACTACAGGAAGAGATAACGAAGTTCATTCTGTTCCCTCTCCCCCCACTCCCAGCAATAGCTGTGCCTTAAAGAAAGAAAAAGTAAAAGATCTTCTGAATTTAAATTTAAAATTTCTGAGAACAAAGTTTTCTTTAAAAATTCTTTTCAGAATGTAACTGATCTAAATAAAAACTAGCCATTTTTATTATTATTAATAGTTAGAACTAATAAATCAATTCAGCAAAGTTTCAGGACACAAAATCAATATACAAAAATCTGTTGCATTTCTATATATTAATAATGAACTACCAGAAAGAAATTAAGAAAATAATCCTATTTATAATTGCATTAAAAAATACTTAAGAATAAATTTAGCTAAGGACGTGAAAGACCTAGATACTGAAAACTATAAGACGTTAATGAAAGAAATTGAAGAAGACATAAAAATGAAAGGTATCCTGTGATCATGCATTGAAAGAATTAATATTGTTAAAATGTCCATACTGCCCAAAGCAATCTTCAGATTCAATGCAATCCCTATCAAACTACTAATAGCATTTTTCACAGAATTAGAACAAACAAACCTAAAATTTGCATTTAACCACAAAACACCTTGAATTACCACAGCAATTTTGAAAAAGAAAAATAAAGCTGGAGGCATCAAGATCCCTGATTTCAAACTATATTACAAAGCTATAGTAATTAAAATAATATGGTGTTGGTGTAAAAATAGACATATAGATCAATGGTACAAAATAGAGAGCCCAAAAATAAACTCACACACATGTGGTCAATTAATTGATGACAAAGAAGCCAAGAAAATACAATGAGGAAAACATAGTGTCTTCAATAAATGATGTTGGGAAAACTAAACAGCCACATGCAAAAAATGAAACTGGAGCACTAACTTAAAAATTAACTCAAAATGGATTAAAGACTTTAATGTAAGACCTGAAACCATAAAACTCCTACAAGAAAACATAGGTGGTATCTGGATGTTAGTATGCTTTTATTAGATATTTATATAGATATGCATTTGCCACATGTATAAAGCAGAGCCAAGTTTCATTATTTGAGGTTTGCTAATTCAGATTGTAATTCACATGAAAACATGCTAAAGTGTACCTTTGCTTAGCAGATGAAAAATAAAGTCCCAAAAGGCAGATTGAAGAGATCATCCTCTGAAGGTGAATATTTAAACAATGAGACACTAACTATAAATTCTTGTTTATCTTTAAAAACAAGAAATCTGAGAATTTCTAGAAGGGAATACTTTTGTTACTCTATTTAGAGTTCCTGTGCTTTTCTTTCCTTAATATGTACATTTTTAAAAGAGGAAATTAATGTATACTTTTAAAGAAATCACTTATATACACTTAGATTATAAATTTTCCTGCAATGTCTTTGAATTGGTGGCTGTGCATCATATAGTGGAGATGACAGTGCTCTTAAATGTAAAACCATGATGATTTTAGAGAGTAAATGGAGAAAAGCCTTGAATATGGAGCAGGAAAGCCTTGAAAGAAAGGTGGCAGGAGGCCTGGAGGAAATACATAACTCAGTGTTCTCCAGTAGGGGAAGAGGGTGAGGAGACACAGCCTGTGTGTCCCTGTTTGTCCAGTCCCTACGTGGCTGCTGGAGTTGGGTGAGGGTCTGTCTGCACACGTCTGGGCACCACAAATCCTGCCACAGTGGTGCCAAAAGGAACCGGTTAAGCAGATGACACTTTTTGCACTTCCAAGTCTTTTTTAACCAAGTTTTCAAGTGTTAAAACAAAAAGGAACCCATTAAGAAATTCCTGACAACTTATCTGTCTACTCTAACATGCTAGACTAAGAACAGAGAGATTTGTGTAGCTCTGCAAGCTGATAATATTTTCAGGTGCATTATCTTAATGCTCATAACTCTTGTAAGGTGTGCATGTGTACATAAATATACACATTCTGTTACGCAGTTAAACAATTTCTTGGATCTTGATATTTCGGAGGAAAAACTGGTGCTCACCTAGTGGGTTGCATTTAGATTAACACGTCTCAAGGCAGTTTCTATCCCCTAAGATCCTTCTTCCCAGCAACTTAATACATTAGCTTAATGCTGAGAAAATTTGCTATTTTTGTAATTTTCTGCTTCTAACCAGAGACTGAGTTGTTACCCTAGTGACTAACTTCTGGGCTCTTAAAATCGATCTACAAACCACCAAGTTGAGAGCAGAAGGTTTCGGAACCCGTCACCAAGCTCTTAATGCTCTAACACTGCTGTCCCCATTCTTTTTATTTTTATTAGCTGCATTTGCATTTTTTCTTCTTTTCCTTTCCTCTTCCCCCTATACCCTCTCTTTTGTCCATTCGTGGCTGGAGACAGCTGACATATCTATCTGGATCGATGTGCATACAAAGAGCACTTTCTCAATCAACAGAACCTCCTTGAATTATTCAAAGTCGCTCGCATCTCTGGTTTCCCATCCTTTTTTCTCTGATGGTGTAAGCTGGCATGGGGCACTTGATGGTGCTCCCAGAATCATTCAGCCAGGAAGGAAAAGGGTCAGGCTTCTACTGAAGCAGTTATTCTTCCAGATGATGAGAAAATAGGTAATGCCACATTTGAAGGTATATCAATAATTCTTATGTCAATGTGAACACTAGGGTCTCTGACACAAAACACAGTCGAATTCCCTGCAATTGGCAGAAGTGCAATAAACAAGATGTGAAGCTGGGGAGAGACTCAGGCCCCAAGGTGGCCGACTGCCATCTGGGTCAAGGCTGTTCATGGACCACTTTAGCAGGTGGCTAGACTGGGCTTGGGAGAATTTGTCACCTGCAGATTATAGAGAATGTTCTGAGTCTTCTTTCTTCTTCTTCTTTTTTTTATGCTTAGGGTGACCCCCTACCTTGCCCCTCTTCCTAAAGCTTTAAGCTTATAGCTTTAAAGGAAATGGAAACCAAGAGAGAATTTCTTCAGGTGTAGACAGACCAGAGAAACCCAGCTGGAAGTGGTGGCTGCAGCCCAAGACATCTGACATTAGGGAACAAGTCTGATAAAGCCAGAATAGCAGTAAGATCCCATGGCAGCCAGGTGGGAAAGGCGGCTCATGGCTGGTGCTGTGGTCTAGGGCATCTGGGTGTCCGCATCCATGCAGCCATATGGCTTCCCTAAAACAGAGCATAATCCCAGAGGGAGGAGCCTGGGGGGAAATGTGAGTCATCCAGGCCCGACACTGCGTCTGCCCACCTTGCCAGATAACAGGTAAGGTAGGCAGAAAGCCAATAGTAAGCTGGGCTGCTCTGTAAACTGATGCTGGTCCCAAGCAGGGACCATTTGCAGAGAGGTGGCCGTGCTCAGACCAAGGCTGCTGGAAAGGGCGCCCACACACTCACTTTCCAAAGGCCCCTTGGGCCCCCACTGGCCCTTGGAGCTACATCTGAAGACACAAAGGTTTTTAGAAGAAACTCCCAGATATTTCTATGAATCAGAGTGCCTCCCCAAAGCTGTGCGGGGTAAGAAGTAACTGGCTGGGTCTTCCCCTCCTTGTGTAGGATGGCCAGTCCTGGATGGCTACAGACAGGACAGTCCCCTTCAAAACTACAGCTGCGCTCCCAACCATGGTCTGGGGTTGTCTGTGGAACCCGGATGCCAGCCTACACATTGCAGTTAACACCACCCTGGGTCAGGAGATGCTGGGGAACAGAATGAGATTACAAAGTGACATTAGGCAGCATCCCTAATCTCAAATGTATCAGCTTTATCACTGTTGTCCTTTTGGGGACAGAGAGAACTAGTTTCTTCCCCTCTGATTGGGGTCCATAGAAGGCATCACCTGCTACCTCCTCCATCTAAGCTCCACCAAGACATAGGTGGAGCAGTAAGTTCTGCTGAAGCAGTAAGTTCCACTTGGGCCATGTCACCTGGAAGTATTTACTTGTACACAAAGCAGCCTGGGGATGTGCTATGAAAAAGGACATTCACCCCAGCTCCCCAAAAAGATAGGAGAGAGTGTACCTCTGGGGCTAGGGTGATTTTCCTGGTGTAGCTGGGTTGCTCCTGCTTGTGTGAAGCAGGCTGGTGGTTATGGGGTGATGTTAGAGGCTGAGAAGGGGCTACCTTCTCCAGTAGCATTTCCCCTAGCCCAAAAGCACGATAGTGGTTCTGGTCACCCCTTTACACTGTTCTAAATGTCACTGTTACCACTTCTAATTTCTCACATCCCAAAAGGTAACACTGCTTTGTGCCAGGCACTGTGCAAAGCCTGGCACTTGATGTTCTGTATGTTTTGAATACAGAATAATAACAACTCCCAATAATAATAACTCCCAATAACTGTGAGTTTGCTGTCTTTATAACAGCCATTTTAAGGCCAGGAAAGTGGACATTCAGGGAGGTGGAGTGACTTGCCCACAAGCCAATAGCTAAGAAGTTGTAGAAGTAGGATTTGAAGCTAAATCTCCATTTATTCAAAGTGTATACAATTTCCAGGTTTTCTTTCTTTTGACCTTTCTAACTTTAGCAGACGAAAGGAAAGAAAGGGTCACAAGGTACCCTCTTATCTGTGCCCACTCCTCACTGCCATGTCCTGCCTGACCCTGCTGTCTGCATGCAGAAAGTCCAGCCTCCTGCTCTGTCTCTCTCAGTCCTACAACTCCAATTCTGCCACAGCCACTGAGCTCAGAAGAAGACTCTTATCCCCGGGGGAGATCAAAGTTCTTACTGACACCCAGGCTGCAGTAACGGGAGACCCCAAACTGAAGACACAGCTAATTCACACCCAGCCTCCTGACCCATGGAAACTTTGAGATAATAAATGCCTCTTGTTTTTAAGACAGGAAGCTTGTGGTAACTTGCTATGAAGCAATAGAAAACAAAAACAGGTTTTAACTGTTGAGGCAATTCTAATTGATTAGAGATAGCAGTGCTATATTGGAAGGGATCCCGAGGCTGGGCCTGGCCTTCTTGGGGGAAAACAATATGGAGAGAACTGTGGTTGATTGGCAATGTCTGCCTGGGTATGGAAATGGAGAGTAGTGGCATGTGTGTCTCCTGCTGCCATTCAGAGTCTCTTGGTATATTTGAGAAATTTTTCTCAATGACAGTATAGCCCCAAGGAGCGGCAATGCCAGAGAAGATGCTGACCTGTGAGGAAAGCCTCAGAGAAAGAAGATAGGAAAAGTCACCAAAGACAGATTTTAACAACTGCAAAACAGTGTCTAAGGCCACCCTCATAGGCTGGTGTTTGCAGTGAGAAGCTTCTCCCTTGACCCTTCCTTCCTCAGTTTCTTCACTCTTTCCCCCTTCCCACTGTGTCTAATTCTTTGCCATGAAACACATGCAAACAAATACAAACAGACAATCAAACAATGTCACTTGATAACAGTTACTCTTTCAGACTCATGCAGACTCCAATACAGCAGGGCTCTTGACTGTCCTGGAGGAATCTCAATTCTTCCTCTTTTGCCAAAGAGGTCAGGACTAGCCTGCTTAACATTAAGCTTGGATTAAACATTTGTTAACACGATATCGTTTCATAATGAAACTATACAGAAACTGAATCGCAGTACCCAGATGGTAGTCTCATAATTTAAGTAAAATCTCTATAATGAAATAGGCGACTCTCCCCTTAAGTTCTTGTTCTTAGAGGGTAGGATAACTCCCCATCAGTAGGCAGCACCATGGATCACACTGCCTTCTTCCTCAGTGACATCCCACAGCAGAGGCGTTTTCCTTAATCTGTGGGGCCACGACTATTTTTTTATAGACACGGAATGAGGTGTCACAAAACTAGACCTTGAACTCCACAACAGAATGAAGCAGATGAATATAAGGTGAAGACTCAGAGAATTACATTAAAGAAGTATTTTGCTGGGTGCAATTCCTGGTATGCAGCCTGTCATTTGGAATCCAACCAGCCCACTGTGGCCTCCTAAGCTCGTAAACTGTGACTGTGTTTACTATTTAAGTTCTTAAATCACTCATTCATCTTAATTGAACTATCTTCACCAGAGGCTTGTAACACGTAAGAAGGACTCACCAACATATGACTAGCCTTAAATAACACCCGGAGATGGGCTCTAGTGAGAGCACCACCAGCACTTAACCCGGGCTTAATGGCCCACAGCAGTCACACTTTGCATCGGAGCATATATTGGTTCTTCCTGTATTTAAAACTTAAGGCAATAACTGCCAATATTTAAAGTTGTGAGCTTTCATTTAGAAATTACTGTGTTGTTGTTGTTGTTTGCTTTTCTTGCAAAGTTGAGGACCCTGGCAAACTGCTGGACACCCATTTCTCATGAAAACAATCTGATAACATTGCATGGTGGGTGCTCTCCTGTGGCCAGACAAGGCTTTCCCAGCTGCCACAGTCTCTCCCACTCCCCATTGCATCCCAGACAGAGGCCAAATGTCAATTACAATTTATCGTCATGGTTTCACTGTTGTTTTTCTCATGACAGAGATAAGAAGAAAGTGGGCTATTCCTTACCATCATGAAAACTGCCCTTTCACTCATTTATCTCAGGGATCTGGTGCCTCCAAGGATTTGACTTTGCTGATGTCTGAGGTAAATACACCTTTCCAGCAACACACACACACACACACACACACACACACACACACACACACACACACACACACTATGTTACTTATTGTGGGTAACAGTTGTTACATGTCCTTGGAGTGCTTTCATTTTCTCAGATTACTTTCACACTAAAATCTCCCTTTGGTTAGAGTTCCTGTCCACTCAAGGGGAACCTCTGTGTGAGTCTGATAATTTAAGAGATATGTGACTGGGTCCCTTTAAAAGGAACATGACCCCCTAAGCCCAGAGCTTCTCCAGTTCTAGCTCCAGGGCTGATTCCTGCGGACCCAGACATTGCCTTTCCCCCTGTAACAAACCAAAGTTTGAATTCACACAACTCCTTGACTAGTACAAAAACTTATATGTATTTCTCATCTAGGGGGAATGAAGAAAAGAGGCCCTCGCTTGCTTGCTACTTGAAACACAGGATATTTAGTTACCTCTAATTAAGAGAGAACTATAGAAGGGAGAGAGGAGAGAGAGCAGTGGATGAAAACGATGGAAAAACGGTTGGAAAAGGGAGCATGGACATTGGGAGAGTGCAGGCGGCTTGGAGCGGATGTGCAGGAGGGCACAAAGGAGGGTATGGGCAGCTTGAGAAGGAGGGCAGGGCGGGGAATGGGCACACGCTCGACACTCAGGACACTCACGGTTGAGCTGCCTCCTCCGGATCCTGTCCCTCCATGGCCTGTTTCTGATCCAGTGTAATCGCGAAGGTAACACCATGGTTCTCATCACAAGTGAACAAAGGCTCCCAGCAGTACAGGAAGTTGAGGCCAGATGTATAAAAATTTAAAAAAGAAAAAAAAAACCCTTCTCTCTCTCTCTCTCTCTCTCTCTTTTTTTATATCCCAGTTTTCCGTTGACTTCTTTTATCTTGTAACTTTCTTTTCCTTTCCTTACCTGAGCTCCTAAGCTGCCCGAAGGCAGGTGCAGGCTGAGCGGCCTCTTGTGCCATGTTTTATGCATGAAGATGCTGGGGCAGTAATTTATCCTGTGTCTGCCCCACGTCACAGGAGCTGCCTGCACAATGGCTGGGGGTGGAGGGAGTGCAGGTTGGGGGCGGGGGGAAAGGTGTATCTGTCTGCACTGAAGAATGGTCTGAAACGAGAACCTGCTCTGCAGGCAGGATTGAAGATGGGAGCTTGGCTGCCAGGAACATGGGGTGGGTAGGCTGGGGCTGATTTCAAGGCAGCAATCCTCACATTCTAGGGAGCATGATTTATTTACCGCTGGGTCCCTAGCACCCAGTATGATGCCTGGCACAGGGTAGATGAACAATACATGTCTGTGGAATAAATGAATGGTTCAGTGCAAACCACATGGGTTCTTTACATGTTCACCTGCTCAGTTCCCTGTCTTCATATACGCTTATTTCAACTTTCTCATCCACCCCATTGTCCACACTTTTCTCTCTATCCACCCATTCACGCTTCACAATCTCATCTGTGAAGCTTTCCTAAACTCATACTGATGCACCTGAGCCTCTCACACTCATCTGGCCTGTTCCCGGGTGGTCCTATTTTACCAAGGCTTTTCTTCTTTTTAATGTGCACGTCCAAATAGTGAGTGAGCTTTTTGGTGGCAGCAACGGTGCATTCCTCTCCCAAGGCTTCTGTGTACAGTGGTTTGCACAGGTGGCATCAAGGGATGACTGAGGTAGCTTTAGTCTACCTCCCCAAACTTCCATCAGCCCCTCCTCAGACCACCCCAAATAAATATACAGCCTAATGAAACACATGGTATTGGCTCAGTACATATAGCCTTTAGGTGCTGTACCTTCCCAAGTGGACAGCTGTCTTGAAGCCCCTTGCAGAGCTGTGCCTGAGAGAGGAGGCTCTGTCTACTGATTGCTTACTTGGTTCCAAGCTCTTCTCTCTGCAATATCAGATCACTCCAGGCACCGAGCAGTTATCGATCAGGCCTTAGGAATTGTCTTGCCATGTGGTTGAAGCTGGAAAAAGTGACGCTCAAGTTACCAAATTTAGCCCAAGATAATCCATAACTTTGCTGAAGGCAGAAACTCTGTCATCTATCTTTGTGTCTGTCATGGTGCCATAGCATGGGAGGAAACCGCAAAGATGAGTGGCCATGCTCCTTTCTGTCACCCACTTTCACTATTCGGCTCTCGAAAGGCAATGCCTGCAATGAACTTGGCCTTCTTTCTTCCTCATTAAACCACACATCTCCCCAAGCCTCAGCTGCATGAGTCACTGCTCTTCTGATGCACCTAATTCACAGAGGCCAACGAGAGACAGTAGGGGTGGGGGCAGAAAGTACAGTCAGGTCTAAAATGAGAGGCAGATGAAAAGAGCGTATTTCCTCTTCTATCATGAATTTTAAAACAAATCTCACTAGTTCACTCACTATGATCATGGAGAGACTCCAGAGTGGAGGATGGAACAAGAAGCAGAGGACACGCCATCATCTTTTCTTCTTGTTCTTTTCCGTAAGATTGGAGATGCTCAGACCCCTGGCTCATATTTTTTGGTTCCCTTTTCTGACTCAGCGAGCTGCATCTTTTCTTCTATCAAGTACACATTCCTAAATGCCTGGAATAAATTATTGCATGCTATTCTCCCGAGGAGCATTTTCATCTGTGTTAAGTGTAGAATATAAAATCTTACTTTTCTTTGGGCTCATGTTGCTATTAAATTTTCATAAGCTGTAGAATTTCATGCCGTAACACAGATTCTGCTAGGAGCAATGTGTTGAAAGGAATATGGGAAGAAGCATAATTATGTGATTCTTTCTTTCAACTCATTTTCAATAAATGGAAGCTAGATGTTTGATTTAGGAGAAAGCACCAGCAGGTCAATTTCTACTTTCAAACCATCCTGGGGAGAAACAGACCTTCCATTACTCAGAGGAGAATGAAAACCGCTGAGCTCAGATACACTGTGCTACTTTTAAAGAAAGGCATTAAAGAAAACTCAGTATTATTCTAAAATAAAAGCCGTCAAACAACGGGGGGAAAATGACAGCACAGTGCCTGACTGACTCCTCTCCTGTCACAAACACTCAAAAAGGAGCAAGGGCTGTTATTCCTTGGGTTGGGAGCCAGGTTCTAGTTGTCTGACTGTCTGCCTGGCTGTCTGCCTACCCACATTGGTCGAACACTTATGAAGAGATTGCTTTGTGTTGCTTTAAGTTGATATATGACTTTATTTCATTTTCTCCATATTCTTAATTATAAGTAGTTATTAGTAATCCCATTCTACAGATAAGAAAGTTGGAGGCTAAAGAGTAGTTGCTCTAAATAGTAATTACGTAATACATAGAGAACTTAACATGCATTAATCGTTGTCATGGTAACCCTGTGCCCATTTTGCAGAGGCACAGAGAGGTTCGATAATTTGCCAAGGCTGTGTACCCTTGAGAACTGAGAACTGAATTCAGATAATCTGTCTCTCTGTTTAACCACAACCTGTAATAACTCTTCGAATTAAGAAATTAAAAATCACTGTGGTATAACTGTACACAGCGCTCTACATATCCAGTGCTTCTTAAATTTGTCAACACCATTCTGTTTTTGAAATATGTATCATACACTCTTAGCAAAGACAATTACTGGATAAGAAAGAATTAGAACACTTGACATCTATTAGAGAATTGTCTTAGACAACATTACATCCCAAACTCTCATTTTAGAGAAAATGAAACAGAGAGGTTAGGGGGCACGTCCAAGTATGCACATGTACAGGTGGTAGACCAGGGCCGAGTTTAGCCCTCCCATCCCAAACCTCAAGTTCTTTCCACTGCTTTTCGGATCTGAATTCACAGAAATTTCTAGGCCGACAACATTTTTGGAGGTTGGTTTACAAAAGAGAGACAGAGAATTTTGAGCTGGACTATAAAAAAGGAGCAATGAGGCCGAAGAGAGAGAACAATGCTTTCATTTTATCTGCTTTCTTCTCATCAGACACAGCACATCACTGCTCTCTCTCCTGCCTCCTTCTGCCTATCAGACTGATTTCTGCACAGCTCTTCCCATCTTGGTGAGCCCCACCTTCCACCCCGTGGCTTCCACCAGAGACATAGTGATCCTATTCCTTGCCAGCAACTGACCCAGTGGATTCTACCTCCTGGTTATGTCTCAGATCTTTTCTCTAGTTATTCCTCAGTCACAGTCCTGGCCCCAGACACCATCACCTGTCACCTGAACTGCCACAAAGTCTAATCTGGGCTTCTGAGCTGCCTTCTTGGCCTGTGGGCAGCACGTGGCTCTGGAGTTAAACCAGAGGACTGAATCATGACTGTACCCTTTCAAGCTGTGTGACCCTGGATAATTTACTAAACCACTTGAGACCTGAGCATCCTTTACTTTGGATGAGAACAATTCCAGTTCCACCTCACAGGCTTAGGGTAAAGATCTGATGATTCACCTCTGTGTAAAGAGGGCCTGATACATAGCCAGCACTTAATAACTATTAGCTATGAATCTGCTTATACACTCCTCTTTCTTTCTGTGTATTGGTTTTCTTTGCTTCTCTGGGCCTATGTCCAAGCCTGGCCACCCCACAATGGCAACCTCACTCGTAAGTCCATTCCACACCTATCCAACAGCCAGACTGAATATGATTCTCAGTCTCCGAACTAAACTCTCAGGAGAAGTTCTCCCTGCTGGGCTGTGGTGGGGGAGGCAAATGGACTTAGCTGTGGAAGGTGGGACTGCGTGTGGTGGGGGTGGGGTGGAGGGATGGGAGTGGTGGTGATGGTAGTAGTTCTCAAAGAAAGACCTGGTGGTTAATCCTCTCAAAACTGTGAGCCAAGCACGTTTTGTAGTCTGTGTGGTGAGTCTTTAGGAAGCTCTGTGATGCCCATCCTGACACCTCACATCCTTTTACTACGTCTGTGAGCACCTCCTCCTGCTCTGTGAGCTGTTGCTATAACTACCCCTCATCTACTACTGGGTTATTGTGCTCACTAGTGTAGAGCCAGATGGCCTGGGTTTATGTCTTTCTGTCCTCCAGGTGACCCATAACCAGGACTGCCAACTGCCAGTGAAGGGGTTTGAGAGCCCAGCGCCTTTGCCCTGACTGGGGACACACCAGAGCTCCTTGGGTTCAGGACAAGGGGGACTTTGCCTAAGATGGCACTTGGCCTGGGCTCTCCCTTTTTCTGTCCAGCTTCCCCCATTCCTGGCTGCTATGAGAGTATTTCCTTAATAAACTATTTACACGTAAGTCCTGCTTGCAGGGTCTGTTGCTGGAGCTCAATTTAAAACAATCTCACGGATCAAAAAATTAATCTGAACTAATTTGTGAGCCATTAATGAATGTAACTGATGTCCACATGAAAGGGATTCTTTCTATGCTCTGAGAGTTGATTTGATGCTCGCTCTGCCTTCTTCGGTTGATCTTACCTGATGAGAGAGACTGTTGGGAGCCCAGTCACTTGGCTCTCAGAAAATCATCATCTCTTAAAGCAAACAAGGAGGGCAGCCATTCTTATTAAAAGGAGAAGAATGGTCTGGTACGTGAGCTGATCTTTGAGCCCCGCTCCTGCCGCCAGCTGGGAGAGCAGTTTCAACTTTCAGAAAAATAGTCTCTTCCTGCCAAGTCTGGCTGCCTGTCTGAATGCTAAACATGGAAGGCCAGTAAATGGAGGCGGGATCCAAGATGACATTTCTAGGACAAGCTGCCACCTCAGCTGATTCTCACATGGTAATACTCATTGCAGGAGTTGTGCCCGCTGATTATGAGAACAAGCATACTGAAAGAATTTCAAAGAGAAATGTTCTAGCAAGGAGATATCACCCAGTGCTGGCTGTGTCCTCAGGCCTGACACCAGCAGAGGTGCTCCTTTGGGCCGAGAGGGTCAGGCCTTGAAGCTGGGCCACTCTCAATGACAGGAGTTGCGAAAGTCACTGGTGGAATGGAATTTAAGTGTCTCTAGTTTCTAACCTTACTTCAAAGCATTCCAGCCACTAGCTTGACACTGATGACTGAAATTCTATCATACAAATGTATCTCTGAGCTGAAAACATGTCTATTATTAATATGTAAACATTTCAAGAACAATAACACATTTTTCTGTTGCATCAACCAGGAGTTTTTGGGTTGCAAGTGACAGAAATTTAACTTGAAATGGCATAAGCATAAAGCAGGATTTAATTGGCTCCATAATTAGAGTAGACTGGCTTCAAGCAGAACTAGATCAGGTGCCAAAATAATGTCATCAGAAATCTTTTTTCCAGTTTGTCAGTTTTGCCTTGCTCTGTGTTGGCTTTATTCTCATATGGCCTCCAGCAGCTCCCCACTTTCTTAGCAACCCTAGGGGACAGTGTGCTTCAGCCCTGTCATCCCAGCCCAAACCTCAGGACTGCTTCTCATTGTCTCAAATTAAGTCATGTGGCCTCCAAGAACCAGTCACTGTGACTCCAATTGACGAGGCCTAGACACATGCCAAAGGTTGGGCTAGGGAAGAGGGAGTGGAAGGCGTTGGTGCAGCCAAGAAAATTTCAAGTGCTCTTATCAATGGAAGAGAGAATGGGTAACAGGAAGGGCAAACCAACCCCTGTCCACCACACTGACTATCTGTTTCATGCCTGCACGGTGATAACTAGCAGAGAGCAGCTCCCCCACAAGATGAGGCAGAGCAGAGCTTGCAAAAATAAATCCAGAGGCGGGCACCATGTTGAGAAACCCAGTGCGGGCAGGGCACACTGCATGAGGCCTCCTAGAGGAGCTGAGCAACAGCTCAGGAACTCTGAGATTTTAATAGTACATTGTTAGAGGCTGAGAACATCTCAAGATTGTGTGAAAAGTAGCAGAACAATTCCAGGTAGCTTGACAGGTACTGGGCAGGAAGCTGGCATTGCAGCTCACAATTCACACCAATGGGCTTCTTCTGACTTTTAAGCTCAGCCTCTACCTTTGTTTAACAGAAATGAAATAATCTATTAAGATTTCTATGTCATAGTCCGAGGATCCTTTGTCATGCTTCATGTGATGCCTAGCAGGGATAACTGATAAAGCTAAGAAGGGCATCATGTTTTATTTGCTGGACAGTCCCATCATCTTTTAATTTTCCCACAAAAGGATAATAGTATGACTAGTAGACAGCTCAGATTCACCAAGCATCATCTTATGACAATCCCATGAGGTCTGGCCAAGTGTTTCACTCAGCAGAGGAGTTCCTCATGCTTGGAGAAAGGTAGTGTGGTTCACCAGCCAGTGACTGGTTGTCCCAGGACAGAGAACCCCAGTCACGAGACTCCAGAGTCTACATCCTTCATTTGCAGGCTTCGACTGAGAGTCTGAAACTAGGAAGAGTTGGAGGAGTATGGAAGGAGAGCTACAAGGAGAAAAGATTAAAGTTTAAAGCAATAAGCATCGAGAAGCAGGAAAAAAATTCAGGTGTATAAGACATGGGTGCTGACAATCTGTAAATGGGGCCAAGAGCCAACACCTTATGAGAACAGGCTGCCCCTCTCTTTGCTAAACATGACATTACTGTGGGTAAGGTTGTTACATAATTTTCTGAATCTTTTGAGAGCGACAGGTCACTCTCAGTTATTATACCAGGACAACTGTAATGTCAAGACTGGTCTGGTAAACCAGAACACAGGGTCACCCCTGACCAGCACTTTCAACACTTGAGTGTGGCTTTATCGTAACAGCAGTGATGAGCATGCATGGATTCATCCACAGCCCCTCGGCCCCTCCATCCACCATCCTTGTAGCCGTGTTCCACCCAACAGAATTTATCTCCAGACATAACACAGAGACAAAAGACTCAGTTTAATTAATTAATTAATTGATTAATTTAATCAAGCCGAGAGTAAACTAAACAAGGCAGTACAGCAGAGTGGCTAACAGCTTCACCTTGAGGTTTGCGTCTCAGCTGTGTGACCTTGGGCAAGATTTCCTGGGGGCTCTGTTTCCTGAGCTGTTAAACAGGATGAGAGCACACACAGTGTGAGCTTTTACTCTGTGCTGGGTGCCTGGCCAAGCACTCCATATGCATTATTCAGCTCTATCACCATTGAGGTAGGTGCCATTATTATCTCCACCTTGCGGACCAGGGCACTGAAGCCCAATGAGGCCCAGTAACGTACTCCAGGTCACACAATTAATAAACACTTATCTTACATGAGTTGTTTTTGATGATTAAAGGAGACAATGGCTATTAAAATCTTAGCATGTGGACTGAAAGCCAATAGAAAGCCCCGAATAAAAGGTAGTCCATAATGATGATAAATTAATATTCAGCATTATTATCTTACATTTGTAATTTGGAAGACTAATCTGGGTCATATGCTAACCTATATACATCAGGAAGATCCTCTGAATACAAACCTCTAATATTCCTTAATATCCTAAGAGAAACATCATTGTTGACATTACCCGTCCTGGAGAACCTCAAGCATGCCGTTTTTGCTGCAGCTGGGAAAAGGAAATATCCACATGTATTTTTAATCCCAGAGAGTTATCAAACAAACAAACAAACAAACCAAAAGAAAAAGAAAAAAAAAAAGAAAGAAAAAAGAAAGAAAAAGGAAGAAGGAAAGAAAAGAAAGTGTCCTCAGTGAGAGTAGGAATCGAACATGGGGTGGGGATGGGGAGAGAATAGTTGTTTAGAATTTGCCTCAGTTCTTCCAAAACTGATGCTGTGTTCTGGGAAGTGTTTTACCCCCACGAGCTGCTCACCTGTCTCCAGAAAAGCCTTTAGCATTACCGAGGACAGGTCTTTGGGCAAATATGGAACACTCTATATGCTGGACTCCAGTCCTTGCAAATGTCCTGGGGCCACAGAAAATCATTTTAATCACTTCCTTCAATCCATGGGTTGTGTCCAGACAGAGTGTACAAGTGACGCACTTAGCCACCGAGAGGTGCCACTGGTCTTGAGAATCCCTTTATCAGAGGCCTCATGAGGAGTCAGGACTAGGGCCATATATAGGAAGACTGAGGTTCAACTTTCTGGATCCAAATGGATGACGTGACCTTGATCAAGTTAGTTAACTAGCTCTTTGAACCTCAGTTTCCAAATTGTTGGTAAGATAGGAATAACGAAACCTTCCTTGTGTCTTAAAAAGAGCAATATAATGTATGCTTACCAGAGTGTCTGACACATAGTTGGGTTATACAAATAAATGGTACTTATTGTTACTAATAAGTATTAATTGAAAATGTCACTGTGTTAGGAAGTGTAATCATAGAAGGAAACAAAAACTGCGTCTCCCCTCACCTGATCTATCCCAGGAGAGGACTAGAATCTCATTCTGATGAGGAGACAAATACCCCTAAAGGGGCCATTTGATCTACCATTACTCACAGGTTTTTCAAATCACGAGACTATAAAACCAGCACAGGAGTTGAGATTGACTGTATCTACACTCTGAAATGAGAGCTGCGTACAGGTTTCCCTACAGTGACTTGGAACATTATTTATATACGATAAACTATAAATGAAACTGTGAAGTTCAGACATGAATTTCTTATTCATTTTCAATGTAAGTTGATGAAAATCCTTAGCTGAGTGTGATAAGGGTGGACCCTGTCCTGTTATGATTTTGATTTTTATTGTTCTCTGACCCCAGTTCCTTCCTCCTCTGTGTCCAGAGTTATTCTACAGTGGCCTAAATTTGGATAAATGTGAAAACTACCTAATTACTCATTAAAGAAAATTATTTATTTTGACATAGAACTGTCAGTTCAGTGTGTTTTGCAATTATATTCCTAAGGAGTTTTTGCTTTCCTTAATGAACTTTGCAAATTATCATCCCAGGATGAATTTTTATCTTGGGAAAGATTTCTTCCTTTATTTGCCCAGCTTTGCAGCCCTGCTTTTCTCTTTAATCTGAGCACTCTTTTTCTTCCAGTGGCCGCTTTTCTGCCCTGAGTCATTGATGTGAGATGACAATAAATTTTGGCATTTTGTCCTCTTGATGGAAAAGTAAATTCCAGATAGGACTGAAGTTCAAAATGGTTCTCTTTTGGGGCAGGAACACAAGCGCCATATATTCAGGGTGATGTTATAGAACAGTATCATATGTGGCTTTATGAACACTTTGTAGAAAATATATAGTGATAACATGATAATAACAATTACAATTAGGCATGTGTCACATTCAGAATTCCCTGTAAGTTCCATTGACTGTACCTGATCTAAGCTCAAGGGCACTTCAGCTGGTGGCGTTAGGAACTCACTGTTGTGATAGTCATAAATGCTCTGGTCATCGTGTCCCAAATGTCTCCTTGAACTTCATAGTTAATAATGAATGTCTACTCAAAAGGCACTAGACTATTTGTTCCTGGTCTATGAGGCAATTGATATTTTACTTTTATTCCCAAGAAATATTGGCCTGAACCCCCTGAAAACATTAGTTCATTGTCTAGCCTTGTAAGAATTCGCTTGACCTATTTTGTGGCGGCAAATTAACCCTGATCCTAAAGATTTTTTTTTTCAGGCCAAAGGGATAAATAAAAGTTTTTACTGCTGAATAGGTTCCATTTGCCTGAGTCAATTACAGCTACTGAAAGATCAGCTCTTTAAATGCCATTGTAGTGGAAACAAGGTCTTCATAGGTCCAGACTGGGTGGGTCCAAGCCTCAAAAGGGAAAATCTTTCTTTGTTTCTGTAGCTGGATGTTGAGCAGGGCTACCATTCTGTGAGTATCAGCTTATTACTAACACACAAGGATCCCTCATCCAGACCGCCCTTCAACTGTGTGAGATTTGTGGTTGTACAAAGTAGCATAATCCTCTCATGCTGGATTTTAAATTATGTAAACAGAAATAAAGCTGCCCAATTTCTCATGCTCTCATCCAGACTGGGGCAGAAGAGAACACTGAAGATTGAATCCATAGCAGATGACCTTTTAAAGTTAAGGGAATCTAGTTTTTGCCAACTGGAGGGAATGTCCCTTACAAGGGAGATGTCGCAGATGTGAAACTTTCATTCCTGGTTGGCCCCAAAATGCACTATTTAAAAAGAACAGTGGGAGTAGGGGTGGTGCTGATGATGTCAAAGTAACATTGTTTTGACCAATAAAGAGAGGTTTGGACTCTACTGTTTGCCAACTTAGGAAAACATCTCTTCCTTTTTAAAATTTTAGATTACTTTCTTGGAAAATAAACATTTGTCCCTGGAAGATGCCTGCCCCTGTCCCCAGAGGAGAATCTGTCTGTAAGACCGTGCTGAGTGCCCACACCTGCCTGGGCAGTGGGGGTGCTGAAAGCTAAAGCCACCGGGCCCTCCTTAGTCAATGGTCTGAGGTCTTGCAGTGGTAAAGATCAGGGCTGATCATGCCTCTGAAGACCATGAGGAATTTTACTTTAAAGAAAAAATTTTAGTATATATTATAATTGCAAAATTACACAATGTTCATTGTAAAATTTATAATTATAGGAGATCTTAAACTATCACCAAAAAAAGCCACTATCTTACCAACCCATTGTTAACATTTTAAGGCATATTCTTTTATTTTTATGAATAGATATGATTTTTTAAAAAGTGGAATCATGATAAAATGCTTTTTTATAATCTGCTTCCCCCAGGTCAATTTTCTCCCAGTTTTATTGAGACAATTAACATATGGAACTGTATAAGTTTAAGGTATTACAGTGGTGAAATAACGTCCAAACTTGTAGAGAATTTTAATGAGTTTATTTGAGCCAAACTAACAACAATTTCCAGGAAGTAAAATCTCGAAAGATTAAGAAAATGCTCTGGAGAATTGCAGTTTTACAGCTTATTTTATACATTAGAATCAAATGAGGAGACTTAAGGAGGGTTCATTGGTGGTAGATTAAAGGAGCAGGAGAAAGCAAAGCAGGGAACTCTCTGGGGTTGGATAAAAAGTAAAACTGAGGAATATATTCTTCTCTTACACTTGGCGGTACAGGAGAGTTAATAACTAACATTTACAATACATAGAGATGGTATGTGGGGAAAAAGATAACCGTGAAGGGTTATGTGGTCTCATGATCTGGTACTGTGGTCTGTGCCCTGAGGGGTCTGGAAAAAGGATTACTCTGACATGCCAACAGTATGTTATCTTGGATACAAAAAAACAATAAACAGGCTCACTTAAGGTAAAGACCGACCTTTGTCAAGAAAGCTATGGGCTCGGGATGTGAGGATGTGACTACTCTCCGTGACTGCTTTTAGTTAGAAATATTTTATGTTCAGACCATCCTCTGTGGTTGGCTACTTTTGGTCTCTGAGCTTGTGGGGACCACCATGTTGGCCTCTCCTGAGTTTGCTAGATTTAGTATGTGGCCTTTTTTATCATCTATAATGGCGTAATGATTTTACTTACATATATAGTGAAAGAATCACCATAAGTTTAGTTAACATTCATTAGCCCATATAGACAGAAAGAAAAAAAGTGTTTTTTCTTGTGATGAGAACATTCGGGATTTACTCTCTTTAAAGTTTTTGTACCGTACAGCATTGTTAACTCTCACACATTATACCCTAGTACCTATTATGATGTGTCTTTTGACCACCAACCACCAACTACCCAAACCTACCTCTGGTAACCACAAATCTAATCTTTTTCTATGAGTTTTGTGTGTGTGTGTGTGTGTGTGTGTGTGTGTGTGTGTGTGTGTGTTTTCCTTGAGGAGGTATTAACATTTTGACTGGAGGAGATGCACTTGCCCTAGGTGTGTCCTGGGGTCCGTCAGTGTCTATGGGCTGCAACGCGCCCTCTAAACAGTAGGTGAAGGGTGCCTGGGTGAGTTGGAAGGTGGTTTTAATTTCCTTCTTTCTATACAGAGGGGCCTGATCTAGAAAGCAGCGAAGACTAATTAACAATTGTGTGGACTTCAGGGGGACCTCTTGTAAAGAATTTAACACCTTAAATGCTTTTCCACCAGTATAAGTGTTCAGCAGAAAAGTTTTAAGTTTTAACCTCCCGATGTGTAGTTTTCTGAATTATCCCAACGCTGTTAGGAAGTGTGCAGAGAAGCTGGGAAGACCTGAGGGCGCGCTTTCAAGGAACCACTGGGGGCCCAAATGAAGCCCCCCTCTTCCTAGACGCAGCAGAGATGCAGATTTTTGCAGGAGTGATACCAGCTGTTTGGGATACGGTGGACTTGTCATTGAATGAACAGTGTCCACGACAGAAGGGGCCAAAAGGAGCGGCCCGGGGTAGATATGGCCCTCTTGCGCCACCTGCCTTCAACATTGGCTCATTGCAGTTCCCAAATGTGCTACGAAATAGACGGATTCAGGAGAGGACCAATCAAGGAAAATCAAAACTATTCAAGGTGCATTTTCTGCATTCGAACTACAATTTTCTGGCTCTCAGTTTTTCTTGAGTTGGCGGATTCCCAAGTATTCCCTGAAGTGACTTTACAGTAAGTTTATTCAGACGGCAAGGGACTCCCATCAATGGCTTTCCCAGTACCCCCTTGGGTGGTTTTGAGCGAATTTCAGGGCATTCGGCTTTTTGACTTTTTTTTTTTTTTTTTGGAATTGGCAGATGCTTATCCATAGCATGAGGAAAACCAGGCCCTAATGCCAGAGTTGCCTCTATTGGTTTCTTTTTCTCTCCTGTTCTCGATAGCAGTGGAGGTGGTAGAACTGTATATAGACTTAGGGTATATTTTGAAGGTGGTGGTGACAGGATTTGCTCATGCAGTGGAGGCTAGAACAAGTTATATGAAAGATGATGTCATAGCTTTTGGGTTAAGTCATGGAAATGAGATATGACATAACTGAAAGGGAAAGAGGGCAGGTGATGTGGGGCATACACAGGTAGACAAGAACCATCTAAGATGAGTGGAAGGGAACTGAGAACATGTAGGGTCAATGAATTAGAGGTCTTGGTAATATAAAGAATTGTTGGAGCCAGGATATCATGAGATAGCTAGAAAGATAGCATGAAAATAGAGATAGAAAAGAAATCTTAAAAACAATCTTTTATTTGTCCATATACATTTTAACATATATTCTATTGATACACATTATATTTCTTTTCAGTGATAATTGAATAATTTACTATATAATGTAAATTTAAAAATATAATTCTTGAATTTTCAGCATTTCTATTACACATAATGTATAAGGTGAACCAGAATAATCAAACATCATTGGTGTTAATCTTAGTAAGTAAATAGCCAACATTTCTATCTAAAGTATAAATTTTGAGATTTAAGGAGATAAATTCCATTGTTAGATTCCTGTATCTTCAGAATTAAAAAGGGTGTATACATAAACAAAATCAATTTTGATTTTTAAATCAGCAAGGTGTGTGTGTGTATTGAAAAAATCAACATGTAAAATGGAAATCTAGTTAACAATCACATTTTCCTAAGGATAAATTTGTGTGTATGTGTCTTAATCATGTGGATATCATAAAAAACTATAGATATTAGCACAAATATAAATTGGTTGCCTATTTTGGCCATTGAGACAATATTTTTAACTGTTCAGAAGAGGATTTCTTAATTTTTTCAAGATACAGATCTTTATTGTTGGTTTTTCTATTGATTTTGAATAATATTTGTCTATAACACTCATTTTTAGTAGTGTTCATATTTTTTATTGATCAAAGATTTATGTTAGAATTTATAAGCTGCATTAAATAAAAATTTTTGTCACTGAATCAAAATAATTTTAGCCCCAATGAAATTTTACTTTCTAGGGCAGCCTCTTAGTGGCCTTGTTTTAGTAAAATATGAATCCAACAAAGCTTTTTGAAAAGCTGAAAGCAGCTCACAAACCCTTCTTGTTCAACTTTCTTCATGGACCTTATTTAGAGAATCTCTCTATTAAGGAACAACATGGCTATTTTTCCATTTTTCTTTTAAAATTCCATTTAAATTTTTTCTTATGGTTCCTCATCTATCTATGTCTTCTTTCTCTCATTCTTCTAACCCAGCTTCTTGCCCCATGTCTTTTTTCCTCATTGTATTCTAGGAAAAATTTCCTCCCTTTCTATTTCTTCTATGCTTGGATTCACATCTCCACTCATTATGCTTTGTCTTTCATAGAGAATTTGTTCCTGTTGAGTTCACTGGTTCTTTTACAGAGAATTGTGAATGGAATAAGTAAAATATTAACAATCTGGCTACATAGTAATTCACAAACATAAGATGTGTGAACATCTCACAAACACAAAATGTGGTTTCCATGGTTAATGTCAATATAGCATAGTTTCTTTGGTATAAGCTTCTTGTGTTCATACATTCTTGACTTTTTCATGTTGCTTGGTATCTCTGTGAATTAAAGGTATTACTAATGAACAATAGGATGAATGTTATTTTAATACTTTTTCATTTTTCTGTTGCATTATGGAAAATTTTTATTCTAATTCTTTAGTTCAAGTTAGTCTATGATGCTTTAAGGGAAATGGACATCTGAAACTGGAATGTGAACTGGAATATAACTCTCCAACTTTTTAGAGATTCACCAAATGACTTTTGGTTACAGAACTCTAGCTTTTAACTTTGTCTACTCTTTCTGTCTGAAATGTTCTTTCTACCATTCTTCTTCTCCATGTCAGCTTATTATAAACTTTACTCAATCTTCAAGCCACCCTCCTAACACCCTCCCCTCACCCCAACCCTGAAATGCTACCTTTCCATAATGCTCTTCCTGGTCCTCTAAAAAAATCAGATGTAATCTCTCTCTCTTTCCTTAGTATTCTTAGCACCTTGGACAACACATATGGCGCTTATTGAGCTTGTTTTATCATCTAGTTGTATGTGAATTTTCTTTGCATCCTCTATAGCCTATAATCCTAACTTAGAAAGTCAAGCCCAGTGTCTTATGCTGATTAGAAAATGGAACTGAAATGAATGTTCAATTTAGATTCTTAATTTTACCAGTACACAGGCAAGAGTGTTTACTTTTAAGAAATTCAGAGTTCACTGACCAGGAGAGATAAGAGTATTACAATATAGCATTTTGTAAAACAAACAAACAAACAAATACACTCATACACAAATAAATGTATGAGTATTACTATCTTTGTAGTAATAGTATGTGATCTTTCCAATCACAAGTGTGTGGAAACAGGTTTTGTAATTCAGTTAATAAAATCACATCCCAAGGTGGATGGTAGCAAGGGTTTCAAATCTGATTTGCGCCTGTCAAGCTGATACTCATCAGCCTGAAAAGGAGAGAGGCTGAGAGAACATGGAGGGCTGATGCTTTCCATCTTCTTCTCATTAGTTTCTCTCCCTTGAGTTTTTGTCATTGCTTTTCTTCATGTGATCAGGATTTAGCTCTGAACACTGACTGACCACCTGTGATAATTTTTGTCTTGTTCATTAACTAGCTGTATGATCACCTCAACTAGACCAGAGAGTCTACAGACTTGTGCTGGATACACTCACTACTCATTTCATTTACTTATTTTTAACCTTGAATGTTCTTGTAATGTTAGCTCCTTTCATCCCCCCGCCCCTAAAGTCTGGTTCTCTGTCAAGCACAGTCTTGCTTAATTTAGTGCCAAAGAGAGTCTGTGGGATGTATGGTCAGGGCATCTTTCAGATCTGGGGAAGCCTCACCTGAGAATTCTCAGATCCACACTACTCACAGTGCATCAGGAAGGACTGCCAATTGGGTGGTGTTAGGGGGAGTTTTATTTGGAAATGATTCCAAAACCTGTAAGAGAGATAAAACAAAGAAATGGATTTGGTAATAAACTTTCGTGCCTGTTCTGCTAGGATCTGTTTGGTAACCAGGGCTCAGTCCTCTCTAAGAGTGGTTTCAGCTGTGCCTACAGCTTAGCATTTCAAGTGTGTTGAATGCAGACAAATGAGTCTTATTTTTATTTTATTGTGATGCACCTTGCTTTAAGAAATACATTTGTGTGAAAATATAGATTTTTATTCCATACATGAAAGCATTAGGACCTGGTATTGGTGACAGTCCTCTCCTATGTTATTTCTGTGAAGGTGGGCTGGCTTTCTGAAGGGTTTGGCAGCATGCCCCCAGGGCCTTCACACTGGATCCAGCAGCTCCACTCCTATAAATTTATCCTGAGGACATCAACTATGAGTGTGCAAGATGCACCTACATGTTTATTTGCCAAATTATTGTTTTTCAATAGTAAAAAGTTAGAAATGTATAGATAGATCAAAGATTGTTTCATAAACATACAGATAGAAAAGTATGGACAGTATTATCCTATTTGTATAAAAAATGTACAGGTATGTGTTTGTAAACAGAAAAAAAAAAAGGTCTAACTAGACACCAATATATAAATTGCTATTTCTGGGGTGGGGTGGTGGTGGGATTATGTGTGATTTAAATTTCTTCTTGTATCTAAACATTTTTTCCAAATTCTCCACAGTAGATATGTATTATTTTTATAACAAGAAAGATGTTGAATAAACCCATACACCCCATTTTGAGAGCAATGAAGATAAATTGGGTTGCAACTATTTCTTGAAATTCTTTAGGGGATCCTCAGGTATTTATGACTTTTGTTATCTAAACACAAGATAGCAAAATAGTCCTAAGCATCAATATCCTAGAAGTTTCCAAGACAGAAAATATTTTCTCAAGAAAAGTAGCCTCTAGGTTTCCCATAATGTTGTCACTTTATTTATTTATTTTTCCAGAACAAGAATTCAGGTATATGCTTTGTGGAAAATGAACAAAAGTGGTCTGTTTTACAGCTGTTAAAATGTTTGAGGCTGATGTGTGTGTCCCAATGTGGAAAGAAACCAAAGATACACAAATGAGTAAAAAAAATGCAAGCTGCAGAATGTATATTACTTTAAAAAAACAACAGCATCAATAACCCTCCCTCTCTTCTCCTCCCAACTATATGGGACATTTTATTGAGAACACATGTATTTAGAGACATGTGGATCTGCCCAGACGCTGGCCTGGGGTGACACACACTGAGCTGTTATTGCGAGTTGCCCTGGAGAGTGGGTGGAGGGAGAAGAAGGACACAGGCGTTTGTGGGAGGTGTGGGGTGGGGTTGTTTACTTTTTGTTTTACATATTTCTACATTCCTTACATTTTTTCATAATTTAAAAACATTCAAAAAGAGATAAGTTAAAAAGAAATTTTAATAAATTTCAAGCAAGCTTGTAAACTCAAGAGCAGAAGCTAGATTGTGGGTTTTTCTTATTCAAAACTAAATTCCTGCATTTTTCAGAGGACCAGTGGTAATGATAAGAGAGTTTCTCCCTCTTGGTAATTATTTTTCAAATGTAAAAATGGCAAAGGGGCCTTTCTGACATTTCAACTCAAATATTTCAAATATAATCTTAAAGACTTAGGCAATTTTGCAGTAAGAGACTTACATGGTTTTGAAGTATAGGCAAAACCTCAGTGGGTTACTCCCCTTAACCAACTAGCTTACCAAATTTATGCTCAGGTTTGGGCACAGGGAACAGTGTGACTTGAGAGGTGACTGTCTTTAATGGCTGCATCTTGCCACATAAATACCCCCTCCTCATTCTTGCTTGGCAAACACATTCTTCACTCTCATAATGTCATTTTCTACATCAAAAACCACTTTCAGAAGGAATGGGAACACATTTACATGAATATATAAATAATGACTCTTTAAAATGTTAGCTTCTAACCAGCTTTGCTTTTTAACAGGCTACCAGAGGAATCAAGATCTAAAGGTAGAATCTCATATATCTATCCATCAGGATCATATGTAATGGTCCTGGGGGCATGTAGTCAGTCACCAACTCCACTTATATGTTCACGGCATCCTCTGCAGTGGCCTAGGGTGTGGCAGATATTTTCAGACTTACAGATGATGATATATGTCAGGATCCCGCTGAAGCCGTGTTTGGAATCCTATATACAAATCATCCCAGAGTAGACCATTCCTCACCACATGTCTGATGACATCGACCCGGCTCTGGATCTGAAACAGACATGGAACAACTAGCAGGGGAGACCCAGGCAGCACTGACCATCGATCCTACACATTCCTTGGAGAAGCAGATGCCTAGGACAGCAGGGGCCTAGAGTGTTAGGAAGTCTACTAGAGCAGGTATCACACAGGCTGAGGAAGAAGGAGGCCCTGAGGCGCCAGAAACTGAGAGAAGGGAAACAGGAAACGGATCAGGAGCTGGGGAAGCAACGTGGCACAGACTGCTGGGTTCACACCCAGGTTAATAGCTTTGGCAACCATCCTGCCCGTTTTCTCATTTATAAAATAAAGATAATAGGCCGTTTCTCATAGGATTGTCGTAAGGATTAACTGAGTCAATGTAAGTAAAATACTTAAAAAGAGGCCTAGCACACAGTGAGCATTCAATAAATGTGTGATGTCACTGTTATTCTGAAAGTAGAGAGTTCTAGTCTCCTATCTGAGCACTCAGAGGCAAAGCAGAGCCTTCAACATCACAACAGACTGTGTATCTCAGGTGAGATTCCCTTACCTAAGTGGCCAAGGCCTTAACCTGTAAAGAATCCCAATCTGTGATGCAGAAACTGTTGAATAGTCAAGGAGCACAGGGTTAGCAGACAGCAGAAGTGCTTTGAGTCTCAACCCTGTAGCCTTAACCTTACTAAGACTCAGTCCATGACAGGACTGTTATGAGGGAAAAAAAAAAAAAAAGATGTTTTATAAAAATAGCATGAAGAAGAAGTGTGAAGGTAAATTTTCCTAAGACTGGACATGGTTTAACAATTCATCAGCACTACTGGTAAAGTTTACCAGGAGTTTTTTCAGATTCTGCATCACATTTTTTCGTCCTGATAAATACGCTAATGGCAGTAGAGGCAAATTGTTATCAATGGTAAGCTAATAAATGACACAGAATGTTTAGAAAATTGGCATTTTAGATTTTTTTTCTTTTTCCTTCACCATTCCAACCAAATGATTACACCCACTGTAAACTGAGGTTACAAACCCATGTCAGAGGACCTGTTCTTTTGCTGATAGGGGTTTAGATACATGATGCACAATTTGCTCAGGCCAAGAACTGCTCTGCTATGATGCAGCATTGGGACCTGCCTCCTCACAGTGGAGGAAATGGCCTTTCATGATCATTCATTCTGTAGAGGAACACATGAGAGAATCAAGGGTAGCTTTGAAAAATAATTAGGATAATTATAATAGAAAGGCCTTGGTGATTGATTACATTTGAGGATGAAGGGAAAAGGAATAGTCAATTATTCCCTTGTGTCTATCAAGGCTCGCTGGGGAGATGATACTGCCAATGATCAAGGGAGAAATAGAGAAAGAAAAGAAAGATGATGAGTTGAATTTTGAATGGGACTGAAGAGGTATCAAGGATTTGGAAGTCTGGGTGATGCTATCTAGCAGGCAGTTTTGGGGAAGCTTGGGGGAGCCAAGGAAGGACCCAAGGATTTTTGGAGTCATCAGTGGAGAAGTGGTGCTGGCAGATGAGTTCATCCAGAAAGAGATTTGAGAAGAGTGGGTTGAGCAGAACCATGCAGAGAAACAAGAGATTTAAGTGGCAGCTGGAGAAAGAGAGACTCTGAGAAAATGCAGAGGAAGAATAGTCATGGAAATGAAGAAATTGTCCCTGGAGCTGAGAAAGAACTTCTAGTTCAAAATGATGGATGGATCACATGCATAACCTATTTTTTGTACACTTCCAGACCCAACTAGAATATTGACAAAGCAATTATATAGCTATAAAGTTCCACAGTGAAGAAGAAACGAAGTGAGTCATCAACAAGCAGGAGATTTAAACTAATTATTGCAATGAGTGGCAACCAAAGAATAGGGCAGAGGCTGCAGAATCTCAGAGAGCATGAGGAGGCCATTTGGTGAAAGGAGTGGAGGTAGGTACATGGGTGAGGGAAAGGACACAGCACAATGTACACAAAACAGTTGACCCCTGCCCTATGCCTGTGCCTGGCTCCCACCAAATACATTCAGACAGTTCTCTGAATAAATTGAATCAACTTTGGGGAGAGGGAAGAACAAGAGTAAGTACAGCATTTGTGATGTCCCAGGGCAGGAGCCTCTGTGTTTTGGTATTTGAGGTTCCACAGCCTAATACTTGGTTCCTTACTCTCACATCTTAACCTAGTGACCCTGACCAGCATAGCTTTTGTTTCGTGCAGCCCACAGTCCCTTTAAAAAAATTGAATTAGCTTTCCACATTTATAAATCTGGCTATTTTACATGAAAATCCAGATTTGTGAAAATTAACATCAGATCATTAATATGTGGTTTAAGAACATATTTATTATACAAATGCACATTTTAACCTCTTCGATTAAGGTGTTACACATTTATATGACACATGTAATAAGCTTAAGGACAGACTACATATCCTCCTGGTTTATCTAATAATTTTTACATTATATGTAATTTAAAATTACAATGCATGCTCACATATATGATGCCATTTGATTATCACAAAAAACTGGTAAATTGGAAATATACCTTATGGAAGAAAAAACAAGGCTCAGAAAGCTAAATAACTGGTGAGAGCCACCAATCTTGACGCTGCCTCCAAAACCACAGCTCTTAACCTCATTCCTGACACAGGTGAGGGGTTTCCTCAAAACTGAAGCTCAACAAAATGTGTTAGTGTATGTTGACTTAACTCCCTTTAAAGAGCCTATGAGTTTGGGGGGAGATAGGGCAAGGGTCAGAGGAGACAGCTCAGGAAAGGAGAAAGGAGGGGCGGACACCAATGCCCACAGGCTGCTAAAAGTTTAGGAAGTAAGCAGGTGGAGAAGCCAATCTTTGCAAATGACTAAAAAAGAAGCAAGTATGGGTTTTAGTTAATAATAATGTTTTCATCTTGTTTTATTGGTTGTGACAAATGCACCACAGTAAAGCAGTTAACAATACTGTGTATTATCCTTGTAACTTTTCTGTAAATCTACAATTATTCTAAAATAAAAGTTTATTTAAAAAAGAAGGAAAGAGAGAAGGAAGGAAAGAATAAAGGAAGGAAGGAAGGAAGAAAAGAAGGAAGGTAGAAAGGAAGGAAGGAAGAAAGAGAGAGAGGAAGAAAGAGAAAGAGAAGGAAGAAAGGTAAGGAGGGAGGGGGGAAGGAAAGGAGGGAGGAAAGGAGGAAGGAAGAGGGGAAGGAAGAGAGAGAGAGAGGGAGGGTAAAGGAGGAAAGGAGAAGGTGTGGAGGGGCATTTCCACCAATGTCACTGCTTACTTCCTCATATGGATGTTCCCGGCTTGGTCTTTCTTTTGGAAAAGATAAATCTAGAAAGTCAACCAAATAGTCATATCCTCCAGGAAAAGGGCTAAAGTCCTCATTTGTTTCAGTCATCTGTGCAAATAACAACATGGTAAAGGGAAAAAGCATATCAATCTGGTGGTCAAGGTCCTTAAAAATTCTAGGATATGTAAGACTCAAAAGCCCTAAAATGGTAGCAGTAAATTGGCATTGACGTACAATCTCTCCTCTCCTTTCTCTTACTCCCTCATTTTCCTCTAGCACCTCCCTCAATCTTTCTCCTGCCTCCTGAACCAACAACATTCAAATCCCAGTCTCCTACACTAGCAAAATTGCCTTATATCACTGACTTCAATCAAATTTGCAGGTTATGGTTATCTTAAGTACTATTAGTAATGAGATATCAAATACCATTCTATATTTTCAGGCTAAAAATTAAATAACATTTGGAATATTTTTCATCATTATACAACAGCTAAACATAAATAGTTTCATTGAAAATTCCAAACGTTTTCTCTTTTTTCTGTTAATTGTCTAGCTGAAAATATCATTTACACCAATGTTTCCCAGGTCTTTGGATTTCAAAGACAATTTCCTAAAACATATTTAGGAGCTAATATCAGCACCACTATTTTATTTTGCCAAGTGAGGACTTAAAAAAATTTACATCTACTTTTATTTCATTAAAGAAAGAATGCTTTAAACACTTCAAAAATAGGAAGGACTCAATCTTGGAATAATGACAATTCATCTCAAAAAAAGAGAGCTGACATCTTTGTAACCACACTCATATGCACACTCATATTTCACTGTTGACCTGTAAACATCATCACAGACTGGTCTTGGCCCTCAGGTAAGTTTTTAAGAATGCTTTTGAGAATGACGAATGTTGCCTGGCATTAATGTTCAGGGGTTGAAAGAGAAACTTGGAAATAGTCCTTGCTCTGAGAGTGACCTATCCTGGTCTCTAAGAGAGTGAATGTGGTTCACTTCCTGATGCCTTTCCTAAACTTTGCCTGCCAGCACATCATCAGGCACTAAATGTAAGCTGGCAAAAATATACATATAAGTGGCTGGTTGCTCAGTGACTTTGCAGGTACTCCTGGTACTTTTCAGGCCTCCTCTTTCTCTTGCATTCCCTGCCTGTTAGTATTTAACTTATTTTTGGTAGATATACCTTCAGCATCGGTGTCCAGGTTACAACTTGAATCACTTGGCTTGTGGGTTCTGTGTGTATATGTCAGGCTAATTTAAGTTCTAGATCTAGGCTGACCTCATCACAGCTGCAGATAAGAGTTACCAGCTTCTACATCATCCTGCTATAGGGCACCACCTCTCCGGTGTATCCCACCTTCACAATCCACAGTTTAAACAGCTGTTTCTGCCATGCCAAACAAAACAAAACACCCACAAATACAAAAACAAACAACAAAACCAAACATATGGTGATAGGAGAGAAAAGAATGATCCAAAAGAGATACTGAGATGGATTTCAACTGCCCCCCAAGTGTACAACAAGAGATTGTTTATTGCATGGCCAAATCTGTTCTCAAGCAGCTAGTGGGACATGATGAATGCTTATTGAAAAACAAGTTGGAGTCCTAAGGATTTCCATTCATTTCATTGTACAATAAATCAAGACAAATAATACTTATAGCCTACCCTGACCACCAGGTTATAATTCTTAAATCCAGCCCAGGTGAAGTACTCCTTTATCCAGGCTGGGTGAAGAAATATTGCGTCTCCTACAGCAGCATTCAAAATTTTCAAATATGGTCCAAAGTCCCAGGAATCCTTGTAAATTTTAGTTCCCTCTGGAGGTTCTATGATGCCCTTGCTTAAAGACACAAAGGCAAGAGAACAGTGGAAAAAGGAAAAAATATAGTTAGTGCTGAAACTCAAAAGTTAACCAGACGAGTAGCTTCATGAGAGCTCAGATGACCCTCAGGGTCCAACAGAAGTAGCTCAGGGGCCCTCTGAAGGGCAGGGACCACCTAAACCTAAACCAGAATAGCTCATGTTAATTGTTAAGCATGATGAGTTTCTAAGTCATATTTTATCTGAAAATAAAAAAGCATATGCCTAGGGAAGAAAAGTTGGAAAACCACTGATGTGGACCTTTTGGGTCCAAAAACTGAATTGTGGAAATATTGAATATACTGTTGTCAGGTTGAATATGGACCTCTGCTCACTCCTGCCCTGCCCTTCACCCCCAATAGAATATAAGTTTGCTGAAAGTAAAAACCATGACTGGAGCATAAACAGGCTCAATAAACATTTATTGAGCATATGAATGGCTTTAGCCTTTGATATATATTTGGAATTTTGTGCCTCTAATATATGGTTTCCTGCTGTACTAATCAAACCACAGCTCACAGACATGTGGGCAATTTTATCATGAAACACCATCAGTAATATGGACAACAGAGATCTTTGACATTCTTAGGGCTCTGTGCATTTAGTGTAAAGGTGGCTCATTGCATGAAAGGCAAAATACTGAATCCTGAGAATAGAATAGGATGTGCTCTGAATAAGGGACATATAAAAAGGGAAAAAGGCAGTCTAAAAGATTTTGTGAGTAATGGTAGGTCTCTATGACCCTTTTCTCAAAACAACACTTTTAGTCCACTGTTTGCGCAAAGCTACAAATGCACTGGTTTCTGTAATAACTTACCTACCAAATCCTAAAGCTTCTGATTTCTAGGTATATCTCAAATCTGCTTCTCCAACCCCTTACTCTGGTCTCAGTTTAGATCCTCACCAATCTCTTCCTGGATAAAACCAAAGCCTCCCTGACTCTGGTTGTTTTACCTGTAGCCTTTTCCTGTACATGCTTCTCTGATAACGAAAATAGTTTTTTTCTAAAACACAATATGGTAATGTGCCTTCTTTGTTTTAGAACTTTCTTGAGCTCTCCTAACTCACAGGCAAGTTCCTTGGACTGTCTGATAAGGCCTTTTTGACCCTAGCCCCAACACGGCATTCCTGTCCCATCCTTCTCCACTTCACTTCCCAACCCCATACTCAGGGAGAAGGATGACTTCCTGAGGGAAGGACATTTCCACAGCTGTGTGCCTATACCTAATATGATGCCTGGTATAAGAAAAGAGTTCAAGAAACCATTTCTGAATAAGTGGCAGCCATTTATTCACTCATTCAAAGTATCTACATTTACCAAAATCATGATGTGGTTTACATTTCTCTTCATTGCATGCCATTATTTCTGACTAGAATCTCAAGCTCTCTTTTCCTCCCACTTCCCTCCCTCTCTCTGTCCTTCTATCTACCCATCTCTATCTCATTCTCTCTCTCTCAATTAATTCACTTGTCACCTCCTCACATCTGAGACCTAGCTCAAATGCCAGAGATTTCAGATTTAGTTTCCTTAACCACATTTTCTGTTCTCTCCCATCTTCTTTTCTCCTCATCAGACATAGTTAAGCACTTGTCTCCTTTTGTCCCTTACACTCTGTTTTACTACTGAAAATCCTACAATACTGACTGTCTTATTACCCAAAATGCTTTGGTGGGACACCATGATACAAATGCAGATTCCTGGGCTCACCCTGAGGTCTAATGAGTCAGAACCTCTGGGGGTGGAGACCAGGAATCTGCATTTACAGAAGTGCTTCAGTTTATTCTGATCTTCATTAATGTTTGAGAGTTAGTGCTATAGGATGTCTCTGGAGACCTGGAGAGAAACAATGGAGAGTCCAGCAAATGACAGTGACAAAGGCTCTTGAATACCCCACTAATACTTGAAAGCATTGAAAATCTCTGTTGCCCTTGAACTGGGGAATAAAAACCACTTTTATCCTAGAGGCACTGGGGAGACCCTAAGGAATTTTAAGTAGGGAAGGAACAGGAACAGTTTTGTATTTTAAAAAGGTAACTTTGGCAGCAATGAAGAAGAGGGAAGCTTTTATACTTCTTGCCTAAAATCCCAGTAAGAATTATATCAGGACCCTGGGGGTCCACATACCAAGGGTACTTATGAAACAAAAGCTTCCTGAAATAATAGTTATCTTTGTTAAATGCAATGTACTCACGTCTATTCTATTCTGTTCTGTTCTATTTTGTTTTTTAAAAGTGCTTATTGTGATTGACACCATTGATTTTTATTATGACTCACCAGTGGACTGCAACTAGCAGGGACTAGCAGATTGAAGGTTGGCATGGAGGAAGGATAAAAGCAGGTTTGGGGTGAAGGCACAGCAATAAGGCAGGGGCTGCTGCAAGAAACTTGGTAAAAATTGTGAGAAGCCAGACTCAGGCCATGGCAGAAGGGACTGATGATGAATGATAGATTTGTGAGAGATTTATGAAGAAGAACTGACCAGATTCGATAGCTAACTTGATATGAAATATTACCAAAAGGACTGAATTGGCTGCCCAAACTATTCAGACTAATCCTGTAGAGGTGAGGCCAAGATTGTGTGCCCTATTCTCCAACATGGTTAGTCCATTTCTAAATAAGGGTTCCATTTGGTTCAAGATAAGTATTTATAAAAATCTACAAGAATGATGTCAGAAACATGGCAGAGTTAGAGACATTCCCAGATCTCCCCCGTTGAAACAACAATAAGTTGAACATCTAAAATTCAACAAAAAATACCCAATCTGCACACAAGCATGTCTGAGTGAGGGGTCTACAAATAAGAGCTGCCACAGACTAGAAGAAACAAAGAAGCTGCCTCTCATAGCCCAAGCTCCATGAAGAAAGAGGGTAAGAGTAGAAGGTGTGGCAGATTCCCTGAACAGCAGTGACTGAAAGAACTGTGACCTCCATGCAGCAGCAGTGCCCAGGGATCAAGGCAGACAGCAGAGAAGTGAGGAAGGCAGAGAAACAACAGCTGATTATTACCAGTGACAGCTGAAAAATGTGAGGCTGAGTTGCAGTCTCCATCCCCCAACCCAGAGGGTCCCTCCCCCCCACATCCTCCCACATGAAACACCTCAGAGCCCCAGGGGAATCTGAGTAAATGCTACCATAACTGTCACTAATGCTGACATTAACTGAGACTGAAGGTAGCAATTGTGATTGAATATTTAAAAGAAAAAAGAAAGGCATTATTAAGACTTTATATAAAGCAGGGATCCAAGAGGCTTAGATGCCACCTACTGGAAACCAAAAGATAGTTGGCATCTTAGCAGAAGGCTAAAGAGGGACCTTTATATAATAAATCTTCTTTCAGGAAAAAAAGCAGACTACACTTCCATTAATGCCCAGGTGGAGAAATAGTCAATTAAATACCATGAATAACCAAGGTGACAAAGCAGCTTAGAAAGAAAGAGAAAAATCTCCAGAATATAAGCTTATGGACATAGAAATAGGCAATTTAAGTGACAGAGAATTCAGGATAGCACTTCAGAAAAAACTCAAAGAGATCCAAAACAATTCATATCAATGATTCTAGAAATTGAGAAGACAACCAAATCCGAAGGATAAGTTTTTTTAGCAAGGACATTTAAACCCTTAAAAAGAACCAAATAAAACTTCTGGAGATGAAGAACACACTACAAGAGATGAGGAATAAAATAGCAAGCTAGGGAAATAGAGTCAATCAAATGGAGGAAAAGATCAGTGATGTCGAAGACAGAAATATACAAATAAATCAGGAGGAAGAGAGAAACCAAAGAATGAAAAATAATGAAAGAAAAATACAAGAACTAGCTGATACCATCAGAAGAGGAAACATAAAACTAATGGACATTCTTGAACAGGAGGAAAAGGAGCAGGGACTAGAAAGCATTTTCAGACAAATAGTTGATGAGAATTTCCTAAATCTAAGGAATGAGCTAGAGCTTGGAATTCAAGAAGTCAATAGAACACCGAATTGTCTTAACCCAAAAAGGCCTTCACCAAGACACATTGTATTAAAATTATCAAACAATAAATGACAAAGAAAGAATTCTCAGAGCTTCCAGGGAAAAGAACATGGTAACCTATAAATCAACTTCTCAGCACAAACCTTACAAGTCAGAAAGGAGTGAAATAAAATATTCAAACTATTAAATGAAAGGAATTACCAGCCAAGAATAATGTATCCAGCAAAGCTCTTCTTTAGATATGAAGGAGAAATAAAGACCTCTCCAGACATACAAAAATTGAGAGAATTCTCTACTATGAGGCCTGCATTACAGGAAATACTGAAAGGAGTCAGCTCACCTAAAACAAAATGACAACACACACACACACACACACACACACACACACACACACACACACACACACATGTACATATATTTAGGAGTAAGGAAACTACCAGGCAGATTGAAGCAGAGGAGTTCAACCCTTACTAAGAACAAAGCATTATAAGCTTAAACAATAAGAGAATTGCTATAGCAAGATAGTAATGAATGTTCAGCATAATAGGGACAAATTGAGATAACAATGACTGAAATAAGGAGGATTCAAAAATCCATATTTGATATGAAAACTGAAGGCAACTGGACTCTGGGTGGTAATCATACAATAGAATATATAGATGTCAAATTATAATGTACACCTGAAAATTATATAATTGTGTATTAACTAATGTTACCCCAATAAACTTAAAAAAATCCAAATTTGCAAAAGGGAATGGAGATAAGGCATGTGCAGAAGAAAAATGGATGACTATATATGTGTGTGTATATATATATCCTTTACATATCCATAATGATAAACATATGCTAATGATACTTCAGAACTGAAAGACATAACACAAAACAAGAGGGACCAGATGGAAAACCATCAAAACCCAACCAAAATAAAAAAATAAAAAAACTCAGACACATAAGGACAAAGAAGCAATGGAAACACCAACCTACCAGAAAGCAAAACATAAAATGGCTATAAAAAGGCTCGTACTTCAATAATCTCCCTAAATGTAAATGGACTGAATTCACCAATAAAAAGGCACAGAATTACATATTGGATCAAGAAACAAAACCCGACCATATGCTGCCTCCAGGAGACACACCTTAGTTCCAAAGACAAAGATAGACTCAAGGTGAAAGGGTGGAAAACTATATTTCAAGCAAATATCATTCAGAGAAAAGTAGTAGTACTAATATCAGGTGAAACAGACTTCAAAACAAAAAAGGTTAAGAAAGATACAGAGGGACACTTCATAATGATAAAGGGAATCATGCACCAAGAAGACATAACTCATATTAATATCTAAACTCCCCATTAGACAGCCCCAAAATATGTAAAGCAATTACTAACAGAGCTAAAGGGAGAAACAGACCAAAACACTATCATTGTAGGGAACCTCAATACCCCACTGTTGGATATGGACAGATCATCCAAACAAAAAATCAATAAGGAAATAACAACCTTAAATGACACATTAGACCAACTGGACACAATTGACATTTACTGAGCCTTCCATCCCCAAACAGCTGCTTATACATTCTTCTCTAGTGCACATGGAACATTTTCAAGAATTGACCACATACTAGGACACAGAGACAGCATCAACAAACATAAGAGGGTTGAAATCATACCAACCATATTTTCTGATCATAATGCTTTGAAGCTGGAGATCAACTGTAAAAAGAAGGCAGGAAGAACCACAAATACATGGAGATTTTACAACATGCTACTGAAGAATTACTGGGTCAGAGAAGAAATAAAAAAAGGTCAAGGGATACATAGACATGAATGATAATGATAGTACAACATAGCAAGACTTTTGGAACATGGCAAAAAAAAAAAAGTGGTCATAAGAAGAAAGTTTATATTATTACAGGCCTGTCTCAAAAAATAAGAATGAGTCCAAATAAACAACTTAACACTTGATCTTAAAAAACTAGAAAAGAAAGAACAAATGAGGCCTAAATTCAGCAGAAGGAAAGAAATAATCAAGATTAGAACAGAATTAAATGAAATTGAAAACAAAAAACTATAGAGAAAGTAAATGCAACAGAGTGGTACTTTGAGAAGGTTAATAAAATTGACAAACCCCTGGCTAGACTCACTAAAGAAAAAACAGGAAGGACACAAATAAACAAAATCAGCGATGAAAGAGAAGTTATGACAGACACCGCAGAAATACAAAGGGTCATGCAAGAATACTATGAAAATGTACATAACACCAAATTTCATAACCTTGAAGAAATGGACAGTGCTTTGAAAAATATAATCTTCTTAGACTGAATCAAGAAGAACTGGAAAATCTAAATAGACCAATCAGCAGTAATGAAATTGAAACAATCATTAAAAACCTACCAAAAAGTAAAAGTCCAGGACCAGATGACTTCATCAGTGAAATCCACTAAACATTAAAAGAAGATTTAATACCTATTCTCCTCAAACTCTTCCAAAAACTTGAAGAAGAGGCAATACTTCCCAACTCATTTTATGAGGCCAATATCACCTTAATACCAAAACCTGGTAAAGATGACACACAAAAAGAAAACTATAGACCAATATTTCTCATGAACACAGATGGAAAAATTCTAAATAAGATACTAGCGAACCGAATACAGCAATGTATTAAAAAGATTATACAACATGATCAAGTAGGCTTCATCCCAGGGGCACAGGGATGGTTCAACACATGCAAATTGATTAATGTGATACACCACATAAACAAATTAAAAAATAAGAATCACATGATCATATCAATAGATTCAGAAAAAGCCTTCAACAAGATACAGCACTCATTTATGATCAAAACACTTAACAAAATTGATATAGAGGGAAAGTGCCTTAACATAATAAAGCATCCAACATTATACTTAATGATGAAACCCTAAAAATCTTTCCTCTAAGATCAGGAACAAGGCAAGTCTGTCCACTATTGCCACTGTTATTCAATATAACATTGGAGGTCCTAGTGAGTGCAATTAGGCAAGAGAAAGATATACAAGGCATCCAAATAGGAAACAAAGAAGTCAAACAGTCACTATTTGCAGATGATATGATTCTCTATATAAAAAACCCTAAGGACTCCCCAAGGACCCTATTAGAAACAATAAGCAAATACAGTAAAGTTTCTGGATATAAAATCAATGTTCAAAATCCATAGCATTCCTATACTCCAATAATGAAGTGTCAGAAAAATAAGTAGAAAAAATAATTCCTTTTGCAATTGCAACAAAAAGAATAAAACACCTAGGAATAAACCCAACGAAAAATGTGAAACCTATATAATGAAAACTATAAAATGTGAAACCTATATAATGAAACTATAAGAAATCATAGAAGATACAAAGAAATGGAAAGATATTTCATGTTCTTGAATTGGAAGAATCAACATAGTTAAAATTACCATATTACTTAAAGTATTGTACAGATTTAATGCAATTCCCATCAAAATCCCATCGTTTTTTTTTTTAAATGAATGTAACAAAAAGTTACCAGATTTGTATGGAACACAAAAGACCCCAAATCACCAAAGCCATCCTGAGAAAAAAGAACAAGTTTAGAGGCATAACTCTGACCAACTTCAAATTAACACTCTGAAGTGACAGTAATCAAAATGACATGGTATTGGTAGAAAAACAGACACACAGACCAGTGGAACAAAACTGAGAGTCCAGAAGTAAACCCATATTTATATGGACAAATAATTTTTGACAAAAGAGCCAGAAACATACAGTGGAGAAAGAAAAGTTTCTTCAATAAATGGTGCTGGGAAACTGGAAAGCTACCTGCAAAAGAATGAAAATTAACTCAAAATGGATTAAGGACCTGCATACAAGACCTGAAACAATAAATTGTATAAAAAAAAATAGGAACTAAACTCATGGACCTTGTACTTAAGAAGGATTTTATGAATTTGATCTCAAAGACAAGAGAAGTAAAAGGAAAAATAAATGGAGTACGTTAAACTAAAAAGCATCTGCACAGTAAAAGAAACCATCAACAAAGCAAAGAGACAACCATCCAAATAGGAAAATATATTTGCAAGCAATGCCTCTGATAAGGGCCTGATATCCAAAATACACAAAGAATTCATACAACTCAATAACAACAAAAAGCAAACAATCCAATTAAAAATGTGCAGAGGACCTAAGCAGACACTTTTCCCGAGAAGATATAAACATGACCAACAAACATATGAAAGGATGCTCATCATCCCTAGTTATTATGGAAATGCATATCAAAAACACAACGAGATACTATCTTACACCTGTTAGAATAGCTATTATCAACATGACAGGTAATAACAAGTGTTGGAGAGGGTGGGGAGAAAAAGGAACCCTCATACACTGCTGGTGGGACTGTAAATTGGTACAGTCACTATAGAAAACAGTATGGAGTTTCCTCAAAAAACTAAGAATTGATCTGTGAAATGATCTAGCAATCCCTCTACTGGGTATTTACTCCAAAGACTTAAAAACTCTTATCTGAAAAGATATTTGCACGTTGATGTCCATAGCAGCATTATTTGTGGTGGCCAAAGTGTTCTATGATAGATGATTGGCTAAAGAAACTGTGTGGTACATGTATACTCAGCCATAGGAAGATATGAAATACTGCCATTTGTGACAATATAAATGAACCTTGAAACAATCATGCTAAGCAAAATAAGCCAAACAGAAAAAGTTGAAAATCACACAATATTACTTATATTGGGATATAAATCTAAAAACAACAAACAAACAGGATAAACAAACAGAGACTCATGGATATGAACAATAGACTAGTGGTTACCAAAGGTCGGGGGGTGGTGAGGGAGGTAGATGGGGTAAAAGGGGTCAAATATATGAAGACAGAAAGAAATCTAACTATGGGTGGTGAACAGCCAATGCAATATATATATGTATGTATGTATGTATGTATGTATGTATGTATGTATGTATGTGTATATATATATATATATATCTTACTGTTAAATTGCACACCTGAAACTTATTAGATTTCATTAACCTATTTTGCCATAATAAAAAAATAAATAAATAAAATGTAAAGACTTTATGTATAAAAAAATGTAGGTCTGTGACATCAATGTTAACTTTTTTTTGGTTGCCCTCCAGTATGTCATTGCTTTTTCAAATGTACCGTCTGTGGAATAGAGAGTTGGGTGATGTTTATGCTGATATGAAAACTAACTCTCATGCTTATTGCTTTTTACTTAAATATGAAAATTATTTCTGAGTTGTATCAAACTTTTTCATGCTTTATCTTTAAGTAAGGTTCAGAGTTGAGAAAAACATTTGAGTAATTATTACATAAAATTAGAAACTTAGAGGGGAACACAGCTTTTTTTCCCCTAGATTTGAAAGATATTTATTTAATAGTATATTTTATTTAAGTAGAAAGACTTCCATTTGAAGAAGTAATATGTGCCTCTTACTGCATACTAAGCTCAGTATGCCAGTCAACAAAATAGGGACCTGTCAAGAGATCACAGTTGTCTTCTCATTTTCTCATTTAATTGAGAAAATTTATAAATCATTTTTATTCTCTACAAATATTTAAGCCAAACCTGTCTGTTGGATCCTTGAGCATCCTACCCAGATCAAGAGTGGCTCCTGGTTGCGGGGTCCATGTTACCACATCTGAATTTTTCCGGATAAGATCGTTGAGTTCATTTGGGTCATTTTTGATGTTTGTTTCCTTAATATATCTGAGAAATAACAATATTCTCATGTAAGAAGTTTACTTTCAGATGTACAGTCTGATTACAACAATGACAGATGTTTTTTCTTTTCTCTGCATTCCTACTTCCCAATCCACTTATCCCCGGAAAATTAAAGACTAGAAGAATTGTTAATCAAGAAACATTGTGTGTATACCTTGTTTTTAGGAATGACCAGATGGTATTATATTAAATATTAAATCAATATTTAATACACTATCTATATTGAAAAGAAGTTAGATGTACAGAGACTAAATATTACAAATAGGTGGAAATAGCACACTCTTGTATTTAAGATTAATTAAATATTTAGATGATTGATGATTAAATATTATTTGGTAGGAATTATACCAAGTGCTTCACAGGAACTAATTGATTCTGTCTTCACAACACTCTAATGAGCTAGCTTCCATTATTACTCTCCTTTTATAGAGAAAGGAACAGGTTTAGACAGGCCAGGTGACTTGCCACAGGTCACACCACACAGCATGACCCCTCGATTTCCACCACACAGCCAAAGCCACCCCAGCCTTCCCAGGAGGCTGCAGGAGCAGCCCCTCCCCAACTTTGGGAGTAGAGTCTGAAAAGTCTTTCCACCCTCTCCACCATGCAAGGTTATATGAAAAAGTCTGCCATCTATGAACCAGGAAGCAGACCCTCACAAGACAAAGACTTCTGCCAGCAACTTGATCTTACACTTTTTAGTCTCTAGAGCTGTGAGATAAATTTCTGTTGTTTAGAAGCATTCCCTCCCCATCCCCCCCCAAGTCTTTCCATTCAAAAGCATTCACCTATTACAAAAGAATACACACATCCTCAGTGGCCATCCTGAGATCTAGTTTCTAATTGTGCTATTAATCAGAATGGGTATCTCTGAAGTCAAATTCCAAGACACAATCTTTCTGGAAAAGCTGTAAATCACCAATTTCAATATGATATGGGAAGGTAATTGTGGTAGAGTTGGAGTAGAAGAAGGAAGATCCAGAGAAAAAAAATTTGGCATTGTTTTATCTGACATGGGTTAGGTAGATGGACATTTCTATTAAAGAAAATTTCACTTTCTTGAGCTACAATTGGTTATCTAGACTGGGTAGATATTTTCAGTCAGAAAGATGAACACAAAACAAATGTAAGCATTTGTATTTCTATAGCATCATGGTGAGTTACATTACTTATGACCCTGGAATAAATTTTGCAGACATGAATAAAGATGTCACTCCAAGATGTCACTCCAGTAGTATTTCCCTTCCTACATGTGTTAATGTCCTCCCACTGGAGTAGTCCTCAATTGGAAGCAGTACTACCACTTTGTCTCATATTTCTTATGGCATCTAGTCTCAAAATGGTTCACTAGCTGGTCTCCCGGCCTTAAATTTCTTCATCTCCAAACCATGATACTATCAGTTTACTGTTCCTAAAATAGAATGCATCATATACACAAAATTCTGTAATTTCTTAATGTTTCTTTGCCTCCCTCATTAAAATAGTAATAAAATCAACACCTACATGCTGCCCACTGAGGGTTACTGTGGGTGCTGAAAGCAACATTTGCCAACTACTACATTTCCCTTTGCCTTCTTACCACATAGACATTTGACATTAGCTCCCTAGTGCATGTCTGACCATGACTCTGTTCCTCATTAGACTTGTCCCTCCAGAATAAAATCCAAGCTATGTGGTTTGGCACACCATGTTGTTCACTGTCTGGCTCATGTCTTTCATACATTCCCCTGCACTCCTCATATACCCTTTTCAGTCATCTATACTTTCATCTAGGCATCTCTTTACCTTTGCTGGTCAGTGTCTGCTCATACTTCTATACTTAGCTTCATAGTTGCATCCAGTTGACATCTGCATCCCACTGCCTCCAGAACATACATGTATCAAAATATCATTCTATATTATAATTGTTTTTCTTTTCCAATAGGCCATAACTCTGAAGACAATCATTTCATCTCTAGTTCTCCAGTACCTAGCACAGTACTGCTCAATACATGATAATTGAATGAATAAATAATGAACAGCATTGAACAAAAGAAATCATTTTTTAACTTTAAGCCAATCTTTCTGGAAAAAAATTGGAATATATGAGAAAACTGAATAATGTCAACAACAAGGTTAAAAAGATGGAAACACATCAGCAATAAAAAATATTAAGTGATTAGACACATGTAGCTATGTCATCAGTGAACATAAAAGAACATCAGAGTGAAAAGTCATGTTTTAATGATGAGATAAATGGATCCCAGAGAAGTCAAATTATTGGTAGGAGCAGAACCTAAATTCCATGTGCACTACTTCTTTTACTGTACTGTGCTGCCTCTGGTGGGTGGAAAATCCTGGCCAGTCCTTCTAGGATTGGATAGTGCTGTGAAAATTTATCTCAAAGACTGATTTTACAGATAAATGTACTCTGAGTAGAATGCCACATGCATTCACTATCTGCATGTAGGCAGTTCCTGCCTTTTGTTCACAAAATGTTCCCAGTACTGGTCATAAAGTGGATCTTCAATAAAACAGATGGTAATTGTACTTGCTCATAAAAACAATATTATAATTAGGGGCTGAGTCACTGCATGTACTAAGGATCAAATATAGTCAACATACAATCAACTGAATCTTATCAAAGAAAAAATAAACTACAAGATCTTAACATTTAAAATAATAAAACTATGCTTTCAATACTGCAAAATGAATAAATTCTATATATTATTTTTTTCAAGGGCTGTGAGTTCTATAAAATGTGTATGTATATTTGCGTTAGAACTCAATTGTGGTTTCATTGTAGTTTTAATCTGTGCTTCACAATGGCCAATATGGGTAAGTCATTTCTTATGTTTATTTGCATCAATATATCTCCTTTGCTGAAGTATCTGTTCAAATGTTTTGTCTACTTATTACTGAGTTCTTTGTTTCTTTATATTGATTTTTTGAGAGTTCATTCATTTGATCATTAAAACAAAAACATTTATATAACATTGTCAAAGAATATTAATGGACCTCCAAAAATACACTTGAGAAACAAGACCTTTGTTTCTCCTAGATGTTATACTGTTATAAGAGAAATCATTTTAGATACCCCCAGATGAAAAAACAACTTGAATTTGATAATGATACAATTCTCTACTCTTAAATGCAGTGTGGTGTAGAGAAAAGAGCTGAGGAGCTAGTCATACCAGGTTTCAGTTCTCAGCTGCAGTATTCCCAACAGGGTGGCTTTGGGCAAATTGCTTAGTCACTCTGAGTTTCAGATTCTCTAACTGCAAAAAAGGCATAACACTTACCTCACAGGGTCGCTGGGAAGATTGATTTAGATGACTTGGGTAAAGACTTAGTTCAGTTTTCAGCATATACTGAACACATATCAGTTCATCTTCCCAGGATCCTTTCAGACAAAATCTATCTAAATTAACTCTAGCCACCAAGCATCTCTGTTTTCAGGTAGCTTGTTAAATAGGCTCCAGACTCCTACTAATGACTCTTCTTCATTTCATGTTGTACTTACTGCTAAATAACTCACCCCAGGATACATTAACTTATGTGTAAAAATGTACAAAACATTCAGCCTTACTTGTCTGATGGGTGGGATTCCACAAAATACCCAGCAAAGGGGCAATAAATTCGGGGTTGTAGGTCCTTCACCAGCCGAACCTTGTAGTTCAGGAGCTTCTTCCTTTCTATTTTAATAAACTGGGCCTTCCATTCCTCTGGAACGACAGATTTTGGATTAGAGTCTCCTCTGTTCAGAAATCACAGAAAAACAAAAGTTCTAGTGGATCGGAACTTTTTCAGGAGATAAAGCTGACAGATGACTAATACAGAAATAGAACAAATCTCTGTGTCATAAGTGAAGATTCCTCTCAGTTTTATTTTGCAAATTTCAGTCGGTTACTAGGAAAATATTACTAATCCAGCCAACGAAACTCTCTCCTTGTTTATCGTCATTCATTCAAACCCTAGCTGAACACATAGGGTGGCATGTGTGATTGGACCTTGCGTGATGTACATTTTAAGAGCATTGTAATTCTTGTAATCATTAACTCTTTGCTAACATGGAAATGGATTTTTTTTTGTTTTGGTATATTATAAATGTAAATCATGTTTATAATACCCTCACAATGCATAGAGTTCAAGGGCATGGATGATGGAGTCAGTTACGACAGGATAAAAATGCAGCTCTACTACATAAATCCTTGTAAGTTTTTTTTCTCCTCTGTAAAATGGAATCATGATGCCTGCCTTAGAGGCTGTTCTTTTGTTCATGTGCTCATTTATTTATTCATTTATTTGAGCACCTATTTTATGCCAGACATCATTCTAGGCACTGAGAATACAGCGACGAACAAAGTAAAGCAGGCCTCTGCTCTTAGAGAGCATCTATTTTAGTGAGAGAAGCAAATAAGGAACAAGTAAATAATGTCATTCCAAAGAATGAAGATCAAGGAAGTAAAATAGGGTAATGGGAGAGAGATGCTGGGCGAGGGGTGTGGAATAGAGGTACATTCTGAGGCAGGGCAGTGAGTGAAGATGGTGTTGAGTCAGAGAACGTAGATGTAGACATAATAAGGAAGTTGCCAACTGCATGGAGATCAGGGCACTAGCACTCCAAGCAGAGGAAACAGCCCAGAAAAAAGGCCTACGGCAGGGATGCACTGGTAGGTTGGGTCTGGGGAGCAAACAGCAGGCCATTGTAGGCTGCTACACAGCAAACAACTGGGAGACAGGCTATCAAGGAAGATGAGGAATTAGTCAGGGCCCAGGGCATGTAGGGCACTGTATCAGGGAGATATTCCTAATTTTATTGCTATGGAAATTTGATAAACACAGACAAGGATACAGAAAAAAATAAGTTACCCATAACCAAGCCATAGCCACTATTCTAGTATATTCCAAACTGTTTGAGATATATGTGCACGTACTGACACATATACACTTGCACAAGAATGGGATTATGCTAGTTACCGTCCAATAGGTACATTTTGCACCCCCAGTCATGCTGTTAACTCTTAAGGACAGTCCTTCCCTCTATCTCTTATGTGGTTATGTAATCTGGAAAACAATGACTATTGATGTATAGAGAAAATGAAGGAACTGGACTGAGGCTTTCTTTATATTGCAGGTGGGGCATTTTTAATCACATTGTTAGACAGATATCACTTACCAAACATGTTAATTTATTGAGTGGACATATATTGAAGACTTACAGCACTAGTATTGAAGATACCTAAATGAACAAAATATACCACCTACATACTTTCCCCCATCCCAGCCCTAGCACCACCTGCAGACCCAAAGCAGAAGGGCTCCCGCTTGGACCCCACTCTCTTTTTCTAGCTCTGAGATACAATTGACATATGATATTGCATCAGTTTTAGGTGTACAACATGACAATTTCATACACATGTATTGTTGCTAAATGATTACCACAATAAGGTTAGTTAACATATCTATCACTTCACATATATATATATATTTTTGGTTGTAAAACATTTAAGGTCTACTCTCTTAGTAACTTTTAGGTATATAATACAGTATTGTTAACTATGGTCACCATGTGTAACTTACATCTCCAGAACTTATTTGTACAAAGAGTTTGTACTCTTTGACCAATATCTTGTCATTCCTTCTACCCCTACCTTCAGTGACCCCACACTTTAGAGGGGCTTCCTCTGGCTGAAGCCCTCCCCTGTATGAGCATTTCACAAGGCCAAAGAATGTGCCCACATCAAGTTGCACACAGCCTATTTTGAACCACATTCTAAGAGCACTTAAGCCTGGATTGCCAATGTCAGATGTTTCCTGTCCTACTCTATGGTCTATACTATCCTATGAATCCAAATGATTTTTTCTCTGCCTATTTCTGAGATGCTCCTTCATCTCCTTAGTGTTTCATTCATGCTCCATCAGCATTCTTTGAATTGGAAACTTAAGTTTGTATACCTGTGACTTGCAAGTCTGGATTTTCAATAAGATCATGAGCTTCTTGTGGGGGAGGGACCATGCCTTAATTATCTTTGTGTTTATCCTCACAGCAGTTGGTAAAGTGTCATGCCTGCTCCTTGATTTCATTCATATGAAAAATTACCAGTAAATTTTCCACCACTGAAAGTCATTGGAAATCCTGATGCTCCTCCAGCAAAATCACTCATCATTAGAGCAACATTCATAGGCAGTCTTCCCCCATTGGGTCTGGTGCAGTCCACTGTATTAAGTATTTTATGACCTGTGGAAAAATAAAGTGGCATGAGTATTCAAGATGAAACTTTAAACACCAAAGTTTACATTCCCAAGCCATAAAAGTCTTCCATGCACAGTGTGTATAATCTGACTCATTATGAGTACAGAATAGCTTATGCCCACGGGAAAAAAGTCAGATTTCAAAACCTAAAATCTTCACTATCAAATTTTGAATTTTCAAGTGAATAAATTTATCCTGTTTGATGTAGTAGGTTCTGGATGTCCCATGAGGATGACTAGCTTGAGTCTACTCCAGGGTCATAGCCTACTATCTCCAGATACTGAGACCAAAGTAATCAAAGGAAGGGGTGATTAGATCAATGCAAATTTCTTAATCTTTTACAAACGCCATTCTAAGCTCACATTCAAATGATTGTTGGGGGCAGTAAGACCAGCTTCTCAAATGAAAGGCAGAAGTGTATGATTTTAGTACATAATAATATTTTAAGATGAAAGACTTATTTAATAAAGGCAGCTTTGAAGAAATTTCTGTAGGTAAAATATAGAATATCTGTTGCCTCATGAAAAAAAGCTTTGTACCCATCACTACATAGAATACATTACAAGTAATTTCTCTGGAAAGATTATCTGAATCACAGTCCATTTTTCTAAGACAAGGATAGAATATATTATATTCTATGTAAAATAAAGAATATAGGATTAAGTTTTTGATAGCTATTATTATCCTTCTTAACAAGAGTATTTTTATTTTTTATTGTTGATAAGGATGAAAAAGTACCTTTGTATTCCACAATAATGCAAGTGTCCATCTCAGGATGAACGCCATCCATTAAGATCATGAATCGAAGATTTTTGTCTACCTGAAATTTAATGATAAAACCAGTGACTGTGGATGTCAGTTTGACTTTTAATTCAATATTTGAGAAAGCTGTCATCCCTTCTGGAAAAAAATCTCCTTAATTCAAAACTAGATTTATTATCCTGCACTATAGAGTTATACTATACTGTATAGAGAGTCTTTTATTTTAGCTCAAGGGGTACTTAGAATGGAGGTTATCTATACACAGTACTATGTACAGACAAAATAGGTCATTGTTTTTTAATCGTAAAGTGACTACTTTACATAACATTCAACATGGAAACATAACTGAAAAGTGTGGAAAAAACATGGCTATCTCACCTGCTGCCATATTCCAAATGGTACTACATTGATATTAGTCAACTGAACGCCACTCTGATTCATATTCCAAAATACAGGTCTTTCTGTATTTCCAACGTAAATGGGAATATCTGGTCTTTTTTCGGCAAGCTTCTTCAGTGTGGGGTAACTAGGATCAAAAGGATGGAAAGGTTGAAAGGTGAAAAAATAGGACCATCTAATATCAGAGATAGTTTGCTCCCCACATCACATGTTGACTGAGAAGTAAGAAACTGAAAAACCAGACTCATCAGAGTCCACAAGATTTTTTTTTGTCAAGGCTGACTGGAAAGGTGAGTGGAATCCCACAACTGAAGGTAGGTTTCCAGTCTTCAAAGTTTGATAGCTACACATAGGTATACAGATTGAATTCTTTTCCTTAAAGAGAGTCAATTACCAGCAGGGCAAGACAGTTAAATTTAGTGCAGAGAAAAACCACATTAACATTGGTAGTAATCCCAACTTAGTAAATAATTAAGTACACCATGCAAATATTTTTGAATTCCTGTATAAACTAAGTCAACTTTCATTTATTGAGTGTTCATTATATGAAATGATTATAAACCACTGTGGGGCATGGCAAAAAAGATGAATAATAAATAAATGGCTAGGCATCTATTACATTACAAACAATGGTAATAGGTACTTTCACATGTTACTTTATTTGATTCTCATAAAAAATTGAATTTTTCTTTGTTTTTATAAATAAACATTCAGAAATAGAAGACTAATAAATAGTAAATTGGTATTCAAATTTAGGTTTTCAGATTCTAAATCTAGTGCTTCTATTAGAAGGCAATTCTCAATTTTAATGATTATGCCATCTGGTTTAAGAATCATTATATACAGAGTATTATGTCAGATGAAATAAGTTATTTCATCATAACAGAAGTATAAACAAAGTATGTATATCAGCACTTATTAACTGTGCTGATATTCAGGTTCTAGCACTGTGTTAAAATCTATCCAAATATATAGAATCTGGGGGCAGGGAAAACAGTAGGTTTTCTTCTCTAAAAGCAAAGGATTAAAAAAGTCAAGAACTCTTCAAATATACCTTCAGTCTCTGGGTTCAGCATCTAAACTCCTATTTTAAAAGACTTTGGGAGTTAGGATAAATTACTCTAAAATGGATGTTTATGATATGTTTGTGATATTCTAATTGTTGAGAATTCTTACAGGCATCTGTTAATAATATCACCTATTAAAATACTGTTTTTACGTAATAAAGTCACATATCTTTGACTAAAGACTACTCTCTAAAATACATTGGCCTTTCCCCTTGTTTTTGTAAATCAAGGAAGTTTCATTCATTAATAAAGTTCAGACAAGAGAAATGGGGCAAATGACCCCCATGTTTATTAGTTAATGAGGCAAGTAAGGAACATTGAAAAAAATAGACTCAACGGAGTGAAAATTAGGAGCCTCAGTAACTTTTCAGTAATAAACTACGTTAAACTAATAAATACACTCCACAACTAACATGTTATACAGCAGTTGAGAACTTGTGTTTCAATGCCTGATAACTTTGCCCACACAAGCTCCTGAAATTAAAACTAAATTGGTTTTCAGGACAGTGATTGGGATATAATTGGACTCAATGCCATAAAAAGTTCTTACCCTCTCTAAAATTCAGTGTACTCCCATAGGCAATTGCATTATGAAACAGGCACTATGAATCAATCACCTCATTTATGTGCTATTGTTCTCAGTATAAACACTGTATAAAATTAGCATCACACACACTGTTATTACACAACGTTTGAACCCAGGTGTCTCATAAACACGAAGTTGTGCAAGTTTACTTTCAGGAGATTGAGTGGGACAAAGGTATTACAGAGTAGACAAGTAGATTTTTAATTGTAGAACCACAGTACCCCAGTGAGTTGTGGTCAATTTATGTGTGTTGCAGGTAATTTGTTGCTAAACCAGTTAATTAAAATTTTAAGCCATTGCCTTTTAGAAAGATAAAGGAGAACATATTTGTGTCTTAGAGATACTATATGCTTTGGAATAGATCAAGGGACCAGCCAACTGGCAAACAATATGAACTTTGTTATATAAGGTCACAGAAAAAAACCAATTCTTTAATCCTGCTTTTTGATTGCCTGGATTAGAGGAGTTTCCGTTTCTATCATCAGTACCTCCTTGCCTAGTTTCCATAAAGTGTCAGTTGAGGTTGACACAAGGAGTTTGGGAGCTCAGTGTGGTTGGGACACTACAAAGCAGAAGTTGGCAGACCAGGGTTACCTGCTACTGCCAACTAAGAGAAGTTTTCATCTTTTAAAAATGATCAAAGAGAAAATAAAAAAGACGGCAATATTTCATGTGGCACATGAAAAGTATATATTTAAATGTCCTTATCCATAAAGAAGGTTTTATTGGGACACGGTCGAGCTCCCTCAGGATTGTCTGTGGCTGCTTTTGTGCTACAAAGCAGAGTTGAGTAGTTGTGACACTCTCATGACCACATGGCTTGTAAAGCCAAAACTATTCACACTCTGGCCCTCTACAGAAAATATGTGCTGATTCCTGCTATAAACATTGAACTGACAAAGGAAGTCAACTTTGACAATCCTTCAACCTAGATTTTATCAAGTGGGCTGAGGACGGGAAGTGAGAAGGTTGAAAGAGTTATTAACCCCTGTCCTCCTTCCTACCATAGCTCCTTCTTCACTCCCAATGGCATAAAGTGTGGAAATACTTTTAAACAAAGTGAGCAGTGATTACAAAAATGATTGCTTTCCTACAGCTTTTTCTTATGAGCTGAAGGTCAGAACTTCATTACCTCAGGTGGTCTGAGTGCATGTGACTGATGTAAATTATGTCCGCTCGACACAGCCTCTCCAGCCAGTCAGATGGTGGCTCATGTAGCAACCACCATCCTCGGGCAAAAGCAGGACCGATTAACCAAGGGTCAAACACTATTCTCTTGTTTCCCAGCTTGAGGTCCATGCAGGCATGAGTGAGGTATGTTATCTGTTGAGGGAGAGTGAAATTCAAATTATCAAATTATGACTGGCAAACAACAAGGAATTGAAAGGCTGGTTAGGTGACAAGTCACATTGGAGAAGTGTATATTCAGCAAATAGGACTCAACTGAGATTCAGCAGGAATCTTGATGTAGACACAACTCCCAGCTCAGGTCACTACTGTATTAGAAGAGAAATTCTCATGGTTGGTTTTGAGTGTCAAACCAGTGGACTTACCTAGTTTTACCCAATTTAAATGATCTCCTAAATACTTACTTGCAGTCTGCACTGCAGAATATCTTTTGTGACTAGTCCTCCAAAGTACAATTTACAAGAAGAGGCAGTCAGAGATGTTATGACTGGCATTTGGGGGTTTAAATGCCAGAGAGGCTGTGAATAAGAATATGAATGAATGATTCCCAGTGAGATTGGTGGGTTGTCATAGCCTTACAGCCTGGTTAAATAGGCTTGCAAAACTTTCTCTTCTAAATGATTCCCAACTCCCCACTTCAGGATGTCCATAAAATAGGGAATGGCCATAAAACAGTGACTAAGTGACAAGTACAGACTGGAGGATTCAGAATCAATTCTTCATTCCCTGCCCGTGGTCTGGCATTTTCACAGGAAAAAGAAGTGCACCCAAAAGCAGTGGCAAGGTAATAAACTCTGGTGAGAAAAGCCAAGAAATAAGGTGAGGCAAGGTCAAGGACATAAATTTGTTTTTACTATGCCTGTTCTGGGTTGGTTTCTATTTGTTTCATCTATTTTCACAAGCTTCCCAAGCATTCCAGAAAAATAAACTTGATTGTTTATCTTCCTCAAACTCCCAGAGTTTGCTCTTGAGGAAAATCTCTTCTAATGCTAGAAAAATACACCAGAAAGTTTGTAAAAGAATTTAGAATGATTGCAGAAATACACAACTGGCCATTTTATCTGACAATGATGTGGAATCTGGGTAATTTCTGAACTTCTTCCAATAGTTTTGCATAATCTCCTTTGGGACTGCCTCTAAAAGATTTTTGTTTTGTTTTTTATTTTTCTGGATTTTTTCTTGTAATTCCTGCCAAGTTCTGGGAGTTCTTAAAAAAAATTTGCTCAAGAGTTCATAGTAACTTTACTATATATCTTAACCAGCTGCATCAAAGAGTATTCAAGGTACTACAGAATGTAAATGTGTATGTAATGAACATCTTAGTTTATTGTATATATATTATATACATACATACACATATAAATAGAATTTTAGTTTTATTAAGAATTGTAATTTTAATGTTTTCTTACTTGAACTTCCCCAAAAGCCAGATCTTCAGGTGATCTGGGCTCTGCGTCCCAGGGGTTGGGAGGATTGAGTTCTAGAAGTGAGAGTCCATCTTCTTCATCCATTTCAATAACTGAATCCAAAGGGGAACAAATCCAAATTAACAAACATAACTTTTAAAAAGCATCACTGAAATAGGAACGAACAGCCCAGATACCCAGAGTACCAAAAATCAAAGGGAAATCAAAACAAAGGCAACATCCGCTGAGATGAAGGCTAAACATAAACATTAATTCATAATAATTTATGCATATTATGCTTCAAGAACTCATGAAACCTCAGTTGTGTCAGGGACATACATATACACAAACAACCCCATTGCAATGAATAATTAATGGATGTAGGTTCAAGGTGCTACAGGAGTGTACAAGGTGGAACAGGATGTAATAATTAATGGATGTAGGTTCAAGGTGCTACAGGAGTGTACAAGGTAGTCTGGTTGTAAGAGTTGAAGCAGATTTCAAATAGGAATTTATCCTCCAGCTAGACTTGAAAGATGAGATATTTGGGGCAGACACAAGAAAGATGACAATATGAAGAGAGATAAGAGAAGAGCATGTAAAAAGGACGGAGGCATGGAAGAGCTTGGTATTCACAGAGTGACTGGTAACTTATGGCCAAGGAAACTGGTGTTTGAGTTCCACAAGACAGATATATAGCCAGAGTAGGTCATGGAAGGAGCTTAGATAACATGCTGGGAAGTAGGATGGATTTTATATTGTGGCCATGAGGGGCCAATGAAGAATTGTGGCAGACACTCTCTCATTTTTATTACTGTTAGCATCTTAATTTTTTTATAGGAGTGGTTGATATGCCTATCTGAAAATCATAATTAAGTCAGAAAGATAAAGACAGATACTGCATGACTTCACTGACATGCTGGACAGAGAAAGATGAATAACATGTAATTTCACTTATATGTAGAATCTAAAAAACAAAATTAATGAACAAGCAAAACAGAAACAAACTCATAGAGAACATTTTGATGGTTGCCAGATGGAAGGGGAAGAGGGGGTTGAGTGATAAAGGGAAGGGATTAAAAAGTAGCTGCCAAATAGTCATATGAATGTAAAGTACAGCATAAGGAATATAGTTAATAATATTATAATAACTATGTATGATGCCAGGTGGGTACTAGTCTTATCTGGGGATCACTTCATAAATTATGTAAATGTCTAACTACTATGCTATACACCTAAGACTAATATAAAATAATATTAAATATCAAATGTTATTGAAAACTGAAACAATAAGAAAAATAAAAATCAAAACAAATGAAAATAAAACAGACTCATGGGTGAAAATAGGATAGGTAAATATAGTCAATAATGTGAAAACTTTGCATGGTGACAGATGGTTACTAGACTTAGTGTGGTGATCACACTGTAAGGTATACGAATGTTGAATCACTATGTTGTATACCTGACACTAATGTAATATTGTATGCCAACTATATTTTAATTTTAAAAAAGCAGAGCAAAATCTTAAAAATTTTTTTAAATAAAAATCATGATTTCGTAGGTCCCCTTGCAGTTGAGTGGCCACAGACATAGCTCTTATGTGTAGTACATATAGCTCTAGTGAGTAAGATGTGAGCAGAAGTCTACTGGTGGCACTTCCAGGAATACTTTTATTTTCCTGGCAAAGAGGGACTAACTCTAGGGCCCTGAACTGTTGAACCTTCATAGTTTCTCCTTCTTGTTTGGAACTTGGTTGCCATTCCTGGAGGAACAGCAGTCATCTTGAGGTCCTGAGGAACAGAGCCAAATACTAAGGATAATAGAGCAGACAGATAAAACCAACTTGACCCCTTGACAAACCACAGAAGAGCCATACTGCCCAGGACTACCTGCTTTCTAGTTTCTTGTGATATAAGGAAAAAAAAAACCAAAAAAAACCAAAACCCTATATGATCAGGCCACTCTTATTTGAGTTTTCTGCTGAAAGCAATACTTAACAGCTAAAGCGAATAAGTATTAAAATCAGAACTTAATTTTAGCAAGTCCACCGTGAAAAACATGGGGTCACTGGAAGGAGGCAGGGCCATATTTGAGAGCTCTCTCCATAGTTTTGGGAGGCCATTAGCAATCTGCTCATGGGCATGGGCTCAGGAGACAGATGGCCTTGTTAGGAGCCCACACTCTCCCACTTAATAATGGCTTAGTAGCTGGGTGACCTTGGGCTAGTTTCTTGATTTCTCCATTCTTCAGTATTTTCATCTTTAACCCTACTGCCTCCAAGAACAGTTTATCCTAACAAATGCCAGCAATTCTATTAATTGCAAACTTAAAGCAAATGAGGTCCTAGATCAAGGCAATGCCTGTGGAAGCAGTGTCACTACCCTGCCCTCAAAGTCATGAATTTTTCTATTTCCTTTGAGGCATATAAAAAATGTTCTGCCTATACTTTCTAAATGAACATTCACTATACTCACTTAAAGACAACTGCTTATGGAAGAAACTGAGGTAAATATTACCCATAAAATGAAAATTTATTCATCTTAAAATTTTTCCCAGTAATTGTGAACGGAGACTTAAATATACTGTCAAACTTCAATTTTCAAGGTTATTCTGAGAGACCATAATGAATAAAAAGACCCAATGTCTTCTTGTCTTTCTTGTTTCCCTTGCTTCACCTCATGGCTATGCACTTATATTCTCCCTCTCTGCCCCTGATAAAGTAATACTTGTTCAGATGGTATCTCAGGAAAACTCTCCATGGTATCAGCACTACCCACCCCTTGGCTTCACTAGGCACTCAGATGTCACCTTATCAAAGAGGGTTTTCTGACTACTCTATCTCAAATAGTGCTCTCCATCCCACGAGAGTCATATCCCTCTTCAACACTCGACCCCTCGTTATTTTTCTCCTAGCCCTTATCATCACTAGACATATTATATATTGTTTGCTAATGGTCTGTCTCCCCTACAAGACAATAAGCTCCATCAGAACTGGGATTGTGGTTTGTTTGCTTTATCAATAATATGCCAACAAGAATGTCTGGCTCATAATAGGCACTTGTTAAATATCTGTTGAGTTAACTGATTAATAAATGGTCTTAACTTTATGTCTTCTAAGACTCAGGGTTGCAAAGTCCCCTCTCCCAACCTAGACACTGCTCCTGCCCAGACTTGGCACCTAAAGTGGAAGAATTTAAATATAAGATTATCTCAATATAAGCTAAAAATAAAATATACTACTTATTTCTAAAAGAGCACTTTAAAAAACTAGAAATATAATTTTACCAGATAGTTTCTACTGGTCCTTGAGTAGGAGTAAGGAGATGGGATCTAGTGTGTGATGAATAGTATTAGCCTCAGGAGTACAGTCTGTACATTCCCTGTAACCTATAACAGGAGTCAAGGAAGAATGTGTAGACACCAAGACAGGTGAGTTGATAAATTTAATGGTAAGAAAATAACTCTCCATTACTGACTCCCCATTATCACATTACAGGGTCAGTGTGAGGGTAAAATAAAATAATTTACACAAAGTACCTAACACTACACCTGGTGCACACTTAAAATGTTCTGGATTAGTTCTTCCTTCTTAGACTAGCATTCAAGGCCCTCCTTGCAATGTATCTTTGTAGTCTTATATTCTACTACATCGATGTGTATACTCTGTACTTCAATCTGTGAAACTATACATGTGGCCCCAAATATGCTAAAGCTGCTCCAGCTGCACCCTCTACATAAAATCCCTTTCTTCCTCTTCTCTTCATGATGAAACTGTGCCTATCTTTCGAAACCAAACACATATGCCATTTCTAGCATGAAGCTTTCTATATTCTCTCAATTAGATCAAATCTATTTTTTTTATTCCCACAGTAGTCACTCTGAAATGGTGTGTCTAACACACTGCTGAGCAGTTGTAAGGATTGTCACAGTAACATTTCCTACTGATAAAATATTAGTTTAACCTATTAGAACAGAGACAAATTCATTCCTATGACTAAGCACTTTCTTACTCTTATTTGTATAGGTTTTCTTAATTGGGAGAAAGCAAAAAGTAGAAGTGGAGTCAGCATACTGGGACTCAGATATAAATTGTAGTCTCTTATCTATGCAGAAAGAGCCATAGACTTTAAAGCACTCAGTTTCCCAGCCGAAGTCATGAAGTTTAATCATAATTGTTGAGAGGATCATGAACATGAACATCTATCTTGTATATGTTCACTGAAAAACTATTTGGAGCCACTATTTTGTAGCATAATGTATCTTTGAAACCTATCAGAGCACTCATGATCTTAGTCGGTCACCAATTTATCTTAGCCACCCCTTCATGTAAATGCCATCTCATTTACACTAACTCTCTGTTAACCATCTTTGTATCTCTTAATAGCCAGTGCAATGTTTATTCATGGTCAGGTCTCAACAAATATTTCTAAACAAATAAATGAATAAATGGAACTTTTGTTGAAATCATGTTTAGAATTTTTAGGGTTAGTTATATATATAAAAAAAAAAGACTGAAAGTCCACAGTGTCAAAGCAGAATGTATCCAAAACTTCCAGTGAGAGTGAAAACAAGTAGATGAGGAGGATCCCAATAAAAATAACCACAGAATACAAGTACCAACATGGACGGTATTTACCCAGCTCATCTTGACAGAAGCTGCCTGGAGGATTAATATACTTCATGGTGCTTACATCAAGCTTCCAGTTGTGCTTTGTGCATTTAACAGACCTGGATAGAAAGTTGTACTTAGGGTTAAGACACAGGGAAAATAAAAATTAACCTTATTAGGCTTAAATACATTATTGTATGATGAAATTAAATTAGATGGCTGAACACAACATACATGAAAGGAAAACTATTAATAGGTAAAACTCAAATATCATAGGAAATAAAAATAATTACCAGTAGGTGATTTTAAAAATAATAATAAAAATATCTCCATGTCACAAAATGACATGTGTTAGAGATCTATAGAACCAACAGAGTAAAGTAATCTTCACAGATGGCTCTTGTAGCTAAGCTAGATAAGATCCAACAGGGGCCAAAACAAGAAAAGAATGTTGTAGCATGCATGTGTCTATAATATGCAATTACTCCATGACACTTGAGCCCTTTCCTTATATAATGTACTAAACCTGTGTTCAACTAAGTTTCCATTTTCAAAGAGAAAAGATTTCCTTACAGTTTAATATTTCAGATCATGGTTGTCAGATAAAAATACAAGATACCCTGTTAAATATGAATTTCAGATAAATAATGAATCATTTAAAAATATATCTCACACATATTTGAGATACACTAAAATTTGTTGTTTTTCTTTGTACACAGCACTATACGGCCTACAAAAGACCTGAGAAGGCCAAAAACACACTGGAAGGAAAAAGCTGAAGTGGAAATGGTTGAAACAAGGCAGGTGACTAGGTTGGATAGAAGCTTGAAATGCTGGGTCAACTGTGCAGGCGTGGCTGGTGCCAAGAATCAGGCTGGCAAGTGCCCTCCCCGCCCCCGGACCTCTTCCTGGTTCTGCCAGGCAGTGCTTCCATCTTTTGTGCCATCACTGAAAACAAAACAAAGCCTGTCCTGGAATTGCTCCTGCAGTGGGGAGGGGATCCATATGCAAGTTTTATCCAGGGGTAGGGAAGAGAAGGACCAGTACGAGTTCTTCCAAGAAATGACCAGAGGGGCCACTGTTCAGGGCAGGTACAGCTGGGGTGCTACCATTTTTGTTTTTTTTAATTACAAGTAGGCTGCCAGTGAAATTCTGTCTGCTCTCCAGCATAATTTGAAAAAGTGCTCCCCCTCTTCTTGGGGGAGAGGGAAAAATACCTGAAGGAGTTTAATTCTTTGAATACAAACTGGTAAACACTGAAACATGCCCTCACAAAGGTCACACATACTCCAGAAGTTTTACTATTTATCAAGCCAGGAATAATTTTTAAATTACAGTTCTTACAAGAGAGAGAAAAATTAAGTAAATGTCTCAAAATTTTGACATCAGAGAGATGCACTAAATGAGCACACAAAAAAGAATTTACTAGGGGAAATAATTTGATGATTTATTTTAAATTTCTACATGAGCACATGTCCTGCCAAATTTAATTGTAGGGAGGGTCACCAGGGAGGAAGCAAAGGATTCTCGGTACCTTCCATCCAAATCCTCGATATCTTTTATGAACAGGCCTCCTTGATGCTTGCACAGATTCTTGCATGCTCTCAGGTGGCTCTTGTTCTTATAGAAGATGTAATCCTTGCCAGTGCTCTTATTTCGAAAAAAGTTGATTCCTTCCTTGAGGCTGGCAACTTCAACAGGAGATAGACACAACAGGATCTCAGCTGTTTGTTCAATGCTATAAGAAGGCAAATATTAATAATGTTAAGGTTTTTAGAGAGAATCATTTGAAACTGACAGCTCAAAACCTCTTTTAATTAAAATATTTTTCAGCTTCTCCCTCTAAGTGGCCAGGTTTGGTGGTGCCCTCTCCCCTCTTTTAAATGTAGATCCTACTTGAATGTTCACCTCCCCCTTCTCAGAGAACTAAAGCCCTCTCACCTGCCCATAGTCAGTGGCCACCTCTCTGCCTCTCTGGGTATTTTGAAAGAATGACAGTTGCTCTTTCCACTTCTGTTGCTCATTTACTCCCACGGGCGTTAGTAAAGGGAAGAGATGTGAACGCCTATTTACAGTCATTTCCGCTCATACGTTTCCTGCCTCTTTCAGAAGACTAATCCTATGTTCAGCTCCAGGAGCCCAGCCTGCTTTCTCCACCTCCAAGCCTCTGCATTTGGACCTCCTTCCACGTGAAATAGAGCTCTTTCCTTTTCACTGCTCAGGGGCTACCCTTTAGATTAAAAAATACCTGTTATCCCCTCCTTGATTAAGCCTTTAATACCCCCCAGGCTGAGTTCAGCACATATTCAAGGACGTTACAGTTCTGTAGAACATCATACTCTAGGACTCAGCACCTTGCCCTCTTAGACATAGAAGCTTTTGAAATACTCTATGTCTTCTCTACGTTTCTCTTTCCACCACTTAGCAGATTGCCTGTTTTACAGTATGTCTTCCCTAGCAGCTACTTAACAAATTAACCCTTCCACTGCACTCGATTTGAATAATTTATAAAAAGCTCCAGCAGCAAATGCAGTATTTAATCTTTCATAATTTTTCAAGGAAGCTACAGATGTTACACTTCTCAAGCCCTCGTTTCCACACAAACCTTCTTTATTATGAATCATAAGAAAATATACTTTTTGCCAAGAGACATTTCAAAATATCTTTCTGCATATCCATGGTATGAAACCCTGGTGTGTGCTGTTGCATTTTACATTTTGCTCCGGGCTGAAAGTCAAAGTTCCCCTCATGAGTTTGGAACACAAGTACATTTATGGCATTTTCACTTTCATTTTTAGAAGTACTGCAGATTTCTTAAAGAGGAAATAATAATAATTTTAAAAACATACCAGGATAAAGAATAATAGCGAAACTAGTTTCATTTTAAACTGATGAGGCACAGCTCAATAACTGAGTAGGCTCTACTTTCTCAAAGCAGATTCTCATTATCAGTTCTAGCCCAAATTCTTCATAATTCTGTTCACAATAACTTTGAAATGCTTCCAAAAACATATTTCAAATGCACTTGACAGGAAAGAAACCACTGTAAGCCTCATGAATTTTATAAACTTTGTTTTTATGAGTAGGAACATCTGACACCAAGCCAAAGTGAACATTGAGGCACTTCTAAGAATAAGTTGTTTGAAAGTGTAAAAAGAAAACGTCTCTGAACATTTGGTTTAATTTAATTAAATGAATTACTTCACCAAAGTTCTGTCAGATTACCAACTTTCAATGTACTGTGTCAAGCAAGTGGACTAACTACATCTTTCTTGACCAATTTAATGAGAACCTAAGGCATATTAGAACCTATGGCAAAGGAAAAAAATGTGTGCTTCTGTTTACATGCTTTTTGGGGGGGTATTTCTAAAAGTTAGTTTTTCCTAAAAATAGATTTCAAAGATATTATGATGAATTCGATTACATTAAAATCAAGAAAGTAAAATTATAGTAAATTCTGGTTTGGGTATAAATAAAATATTTAAACTAAAATAATGTGAGTTTTTATAATCTAATTTTCAATGTTTCAATACTTGAATGTTCTTGAAAAAATAATCATTAAAAAATACACAAAAATATTTACTATATGGGGCAGTCATTTTTCCTTTTGCTTTAAACTTGGTGTCATGGTGTGGCAGTGTCTTTAAAATTTTAATATTTTGTCATGAAGTTTTGGCCTTAATTTTGATTTTTAAAAATATTATGTTTAAATAATATTCATCTTGATTATATTTATCTCATACATCTAGGAATTGTCTAGAGCAGGGGTCCCTAACCCCTGGGCCATGAACTAGTACCAGTCCATGGCCTGTTAGGAATTGGGCAGCACAGAAGGAGATGAGTGGCAGGCAAGCAAGCTAAGCTTCATCTGTGTTTGTAGCTGCTTCCCAGGACTAGCATCACTGCTTCAGCTCCACCACAGATCATCAGGCATTAGATTCTCATAGGAACACCAGTCCCTGGGGGCAAAAAGTTGAGGATTGCTGCTCTAGAGGGTTAAGCCCAGAGAAAAAAGGGAAGGGGAAGAAAAGGTAATTCATTCAGAATTTTCCATCTATAAGTGCATTTTGCTACCCATCATTTCTTAATTAAATTACTTTAGTTTTGTTTTAAATGGGAAGATGTTTGGTATTGCATTCAAAGGAAGGTGCATTCCATGAAGGCTGAGACACACAGTGTCTGTCATGGGATAGGTGCTCAGTAAATAGCTGGTGAGTGAAGGAATTCTTTCATAAGAATGAAATATGTCCTCAGTGTTTCAAATTGGAGAAGTTCACCTATGGCTCCCTGTGACAGTCATTACTGAGTTTGAGAATTACCATTTAGACAAATGATGTGGACATGCTTTCAAAAGTCACAGATCTTTGAAGGTGACAGGCAAATTGGCATATGTAAGTTTTAAAAAGCAATTTAGGAGAGTCTTTTTTAATCCCATGCAAAAGTAGAGGATATTTCTCCATTTATTCAAATCGTCTTGTTTGTTCTTCATTATAGTTTGAAAATATATTTTTTCATAGTGGTCCTATGTATGCTCAGTTAATTTTCTTAGTCATTTTATAGCTTTTGCTGTGGTTGTGATTACTGTCATATTAATTTTATTTTCTAATCAATTATTTCTGTTATAAAAAATGCAGCCAGTTTAAAAAATTGTGGTTAAAAACATATAATAAAAAATTTTACCATATTAACCATTTTTAAGTGTACATTTCAGTAGTTTTAAGTATATTTCACATTGCCGAGCAACAAATCTTCAAAATTTTTCATCTTGCAGGACAAAAATTCTATGCCTATTATTTAAACAATATTTTTCTCTCCCTCACCCCCTGGTAACTACTGTTCTACCTTCTGTTTCTATGAATTTGACTACTTTAGATACTATATATAAGTATAACCATACAATATTTGTCTTTTTTTAATCAGCTTATTTTAGTTAGCATAATGTCCTCAAGTTTAATCCATATTGTAACACATGACAGAAGCTTCTTCCTTTTTAAGGCTGAGTAATATTCCATTCTATGTACAGATCATATTTTATTTATCTCTTCATCAGTCAATAAATATTTGTGTTGCTTTCACCTCTTGGCTATTGTGAATAGTGCTGCTATGAACATGGTGCACAAATATTTGCTCAAGTCCCTACTTTCAATTATTTTGTGTTTGTACCCAGAATAGGGATTGCTGGATCATATGGTAATTCTATTTTAAAATATATTTATCTAAAATATTCCCCTAAGCTTTACTGAGGTATAATTGACAAATAGAATTGTACACATTTAATGTGTATAACATAATAATTTGATATATGTATACATTTTAAATAATTACTACAATCAAGTTAATTAGCACATCTGTCACCTCACATAATTACCCGTTTTCTCTTTTTTCTGTGATGAGAAACTTAAGATCTATTCTCTTAGCAACTTTCAAGTATACAGTACAGTATTATTAACTGTAATCACCCTGCTGTATGTCAGATTCCCAGAACTTATTCATCTTATAACTTGTACCATTTGGAGACCTTTTTATAATTAAAGAAAAGTGTAAAGTAAATAAAAAACAAAGAAAATACACAGATGGCAAATAAACATACAAAAGATACTCGAAATTATTTGCCTTTAGGGAAATGAAAATTAAAATAAAAAGAGATATAACCACATACCTATTAGAATGGCTAAAAATTATAAAAAATAAATGAATATTAAATAATGGCAAGGATATGAAGCAACAGAAACTAACACATTGCTTGTGAGAAGAAAAATGGTGCACCAATTTTGGGACCTAGTTTTGCAGGTTCTTACAAAGCTTAATATAGTCTTACCATATGATCCAGCAATCACTCTGTAAGATATTTACTCAACTGATTTGAAAACTTCTGTTCACACAAAACCTGCACAGAAATGTTTATAGCATCTATATTAGTAATTGCCAAAACCTGGAAGGAATCAAGATGTTCTTTAATAAGTGAACAGGTAAACAGTGGTGCATCCAGACAATAAAATATTTGGTTAAAAAAAAAAGGAATAAGCTAAGTGTTTCAGACTTCTAGTTTATCATCTAACATATAAAAAGTTTGAAAGTAATTACTCTGCCCTACTAACAAATAAAAAATGGAATATTAAAGAATCGAGGTCATAGAGCAAATAGCTGTCCTCAAAATTGGAGAGACAATAGGTAGGTACAGAGAATCACAGTTTACTGAGGGAGATATCTACAAGTGAAAATCTCTGTGTGGACCAATTCTGTGTTTCTTTCATCCAGTACATTATATTTAGTGTGCAATAAAATATTACAAGACATAGTAATAGGCAGAAACACAGTTTGAAGAGAAATAGCACATATCAGAATCAGATTCAGATATGGCAGGGATGTTGGAATTACCAGATTACAAACTGAAAAAAGCTACTATTAAAATGTTAAGGGCTCTAAGAAAAAGTAGACAATATTCAAGAACAGATGGAAATATAACCAGAGATATGGAAATTTAAAGAAGGAATAAAAACAGAGATGAAGACTGCCTTCAATAGGATTGTTGGTAGATCTGTCATGGCCAAGGAGAGTCTCTTAATTTGAGGCTATGGCAATAGAAACTTCCCAAACTGAAAAGCAAAGATTAAAAAAAAAAAAACTGAGAAAAATGAAACAGAATATCCAAGAATTGTGGTACAACTACAAAAGGTATAACATATGCATAATGAAAATACCAGAAGGAGATAAAGGAATAGAAAAAATTCTTGAAGCAATAATGACTGAGAATTTTTCTCAAATTAATGTTGGATACCGACCTACAGATCTAAGAAGTTCAAAGAATACCAAGTAGGATAAACACCCTCCCCAAACCACACCTAGGCATATCACATTTAAACTTCAGAAAATCAAAAATAAAGAAAAAAATCTTAAAATATGACAGAGGGAAAAATCATCTTACTTATAGAGGAGCAAAGATAAGAATTATACACTACTTCTCAAGCAAGAAAAGAGTGAAATTAAATTAAGTGTTGAGAGAAATCTGCTGGCAACTTAAAATTCTGTATCCTGCAAAATTATTCTTCAAATGTGAAGGAGAAATTGAAGACTTTCTAAGACAAACAAAGACTGAAGTAGTTTGTTACTAGACTACCTGCCTTATAAAAAAAAAGTAAAAAGAAGTTCATTAGAGAGAAGGAAAATCAAATAGGCCAGAAACTCAAAGCTATATAAAGAAAGGAAGAACACTGAAGGAATAAATAAAAGTAAAATAACATTTTTCTTATTCTTAATTGACATAAGGGATAACAGCTAATTTGAAAAATAGCAACAATGTATTTGATGATTACATCTATGTATAAGTGAGATGGATGACGATACAAGGAATCAATGATACAAAGAGGCAGTAAGACTACTTTGTCATGATAAGGTATTTGCACTACTTGGGAAGTGGTCTAGTGTTATTAAAAGTGGACTTGGATTAGTAGTAAACATATATTGCAAACTATAGGGCAGCTATTAAAAAAGTTTAAAAAATACTAGGATTGATATGGTATGAAAAGAGAGAAGATGGCATCATATAAAATGCTCAATTGAAACCACAAAAGGCCTTTGCATGGTGTCAGATGGGTATTAAGACTTATCATGGTGATGACTTCATAAGTTATATGAATGTTGTACACCTGAAACTGATATAATATTGTATGTCAACTGTAATTGGAAAATTAAAAAAAAAATAAACCACAAAAGTCAGAAAAAAAGTGGAAGGAAAAATAGAAACAAAAAAAGCAACAAGTAGAAAATAGTAACAAATATGGTAGTTGTTAATCCAACTATATCAATAAACACTTTAAGCATCAAAGGTCTAAATACATCAATCAAAAGAAAGATGGTCAGACTGGATCAAAACACAAGACCCAACTCTGTGTTGTCTACAAGAAGCTCACATTAAATATCAAAATAAGGAATGGATTAAACATGAAGGAGTGAGAGACATCCCCAGATCTTTTCTCTTGAAACAACAGTAAGCTGAATACCTAAAACTCAACAAAAAACACCCAAACTGCACACCAGCATGTATGAGCGTGGAATCCGAGAATAACAGAATCACAGGTCAGAACCCCTGGTCTTGGGCATAGACTGGGAGAAACAAAGAAGCTGCCTCTCACAACTGGAGCTCCCTGTAGGAAGAGGGGGAAGGAAGACTGTGCTGCGACTTCCCTGTACAGCCCTGCCTGGGAGTGCTGTGAGTTCCACATAGCCAGAAGCAGTGCCCAGTCATCAGGGTAGAAGGCAGAGAAATGAGGACAGCAGAAAAGCAGAGATGACAGAGAAACAACAGTTCATTTTTAGAAGCCATGGTTGTAAAACCGCGGCTTAGCCACAGCCTCCATGCCTCACCTATAGAACCCCTCCCCCCATACCCACTGAGACTGATCGCCAAATAATCCCAGGGGAATCAGAGCAAATGCTACCAAAACTGTCGCAATACTGACAAGAACTAAGACTGAAGGTAGCCAGCATGATTAAACATCCAATGGGGGGCGGGGAGGAAGATATTAATTCAGCTTTATATAAAGCAGAAATCCAAGAGGCTTAGATGTCACCCACTAGAAACCAAAAGAAAAACACCTTCTTTACAACAGGCTTTAATAAATCTTTCTGAAAAAAGAAAAAGCAGAACACAATTTCATTAATGCCCAGGCAGGGAAATAGTTCATTAAACACCATGAACAACGAAGGTGACAAGTCATCTCAGAAAGAAAGAGAAAAATCTCCAGAAAATAAGCTTACAGTCATAGAAATATGCAACTTAAATGACAGAGAATTCAGAATGGAACTTCTAAAAGAACTCAATGAGATCCAAAATGAATCATATCAACAATTTCAGGAACTGAAAAAACTACTAGATCATCAGAATGAGTTCTTTAGCAAGGAGATTGAAACCCTAAAAAGGACCAAATAGAACTTCTGGAAATAAAGAACACCCTACAAGAGTTGAAAAGTAAAATAACAAGCTTGGGAAATAGAGTTGACCAAATGGAGGAAAGGATCATCAGTGATCTCAAAGACAGAAAACTAGAAATAAATAAAAAAAAAAAAAAAAAAAAGAGGAACCAAAGAATGAAAAATAACAAAAGAGAAATACAAGAACTAGCTGATACCATCAGGAGAGGAAACCTACACATAATGGGAATTCTCGAAGGGAGAAAAGGAGCAGGGATTAGAAAGCATTTTCAGACAAATAGTTGACAAGAATTTCCCAAATCTAAGAAATAAGCTGGAGTTTCAAATTCAAAAACTCAATAGAACATTCAATTATCTCAACTAAAAACAGCCTTCATCAAGACACATTGTATTAAAATTATCAACACTCAATGACAAAAAAAAAAAAAAAAATTCTCAGGGCAGCCAGAGAAAAGACAGTAACCTATAAAGTGAAACCCATTAGATTATTGTTGGACTTTTCAGCACAAACCTTTCAAGCCAGAAAGGAGTGAAATAAAATATTCAAACTATTAAATGAAAGGAACTACCAGCCAAGAATAATGTACCCAGCAAAGCTCTCCTTTAGATATGAAAGAGAAATAAAGACCTTTTCAGACATATAAAAATTGAAGGAATCCCTACAAGGCCTGCACTATAGGAAATACTGAAAGGGATCAGATCACCTGAATAAAATGAAAAAAAAAAAAAAAACATAATTAGGAGTAAGGTGACTAGCAGGCTGATAAAAGCAGAGGAGTGAGACCCTTACTAGGAACAGGGCATTATAAACTTACACAATAAGAAGAGATTTACTATAGCAAGACAGTAATGAACATTCAGCATACATAGGCACAAATTGAGACAACAATCACTGGAAAGGGGAAAATTCAAAGATTCATATTCGCAAAGAATATGGAGATAACGCACATGTAGAAGAAAATTGATGACTCTGTGTGTGTGTGTGTGTGTGTGTGTATTCTTTACATATTTGTAATAGTAACCACATGCCAAAGATACTTCAGAACTAGAGTATATAACATTAAACAAGAGGGACCAGAGAGAAAACCCACAAATCCCTACCAAAATACAGAAAAAGAGACACAAGCATAAGGAGGCAAAGGAAATGCCAAACTACCAGAAAGCAAAAGATAAAATGGCTATAAGAAGACCTCATATTTCAATAATCACCCTAAATGTAAATGGACTGAACTCACCAATAAAAAGGCACAGAATTGCACATTGGATCAAAAAACAAAAGCCAACCATATACTGCCTCCAGGAGGCACATCTCAGTTCCAAAGACAAAGATAGATCAGAGACAGGATGGAAAACAATATTCAAGCAAATGGCATTCAGAGAAAAGCAGGAGTAGCAGTAATAACATTGGACGAAATAGACTTCAAAATAAAAAAGATAAAGAAAGTTACTGAGGGACAATTCATAATAATAAAGGGAATCATGCACCAAGAAGACATAACTCATATTGATATCTATGTTCCCAATCAGGGAGCCCCGAAATGTGTAAAGCAATTACTAACAGAACTAAAAGAAAAAACAAATCAAAAGGTTATCATAGTAGGGGACCTAAATACCCCACTGTCAGATATGCACAGATCATCCAAACAGAAAATGAATAAGGAAATAACATCCTTAAATGACACATTAGAGCAACTGGACATAATTGACTTCTACAGAGCCTTTCATCCCCAAATAGCTGCTTATATATTCTTCTCTAGTATACATGGAACATTCTCAAAGATTGACCACTTACTGGGACACAAAGATATCCTCAACAAATATATGAGGGTTGAAATCATACCAACCATATTTTCTGATCACAATGCTTTGAAACTAGAAATCAACTGTAAAAGAAAATGGAAAGAACCACAAATACATGGAGTTTAGACAACATACTACTAAAGAATTACTGGGTCAGAGAAGAAATTAAAAAAAAAGAGAACAAAAGACACATAGAAACGAATGATAATGATAGTACAACATATCAAAATATTTGGAACATGGCAAAAATGGTCATGAGAGGATATTTCATATCATTACAGGCCTATCTCTAAAAACAAAAATGAGCCCAAGCAAACAACAATGCTTCATCTTCAAAAACTAGAAAAGGAAGAACAATAAGGCCTAAAGTTAGCAGAAGGAAAAAAATAATCAAAATTAGAACAAAAATAAGTGAAATTGAAAACAAAAAACTATAGAAAAAATAAATGCAGCAAAGAACTGGTTTTTTGAGAAGTGTGATAAAATTGACAAACCCCTGGCTAGACTCACTAAAGAAAAAAGAGGAAGGATACAAATAAACAAAATCAGCAATGAAAGAGAAGTTATGACAGACACCACAAAAATACAAAGGGGCATACAAGAATACCCTTAAAAAGTACATAACACCAAATTTAAAACCTAGAAGAAATAGACCAGTACTTAGAAAAATACGACCTTCCTAGACCAAATCAAGAACTAGAAAATCTAAATAGACTGATCAGCAGTATCGAAATTGAAACAATCATTAAAAACCTACCAAAACGTAAAAGTCCAGGACCAGATGGCTTCACCAGTGAATTCCACTAAATATTCAAAAAAAAAAATTTTTAATACCTGTTCTTCTCAAACTCTTCCAAAAAATTGAATAAGAGGCAATACTTCCCAACTCATTTTATGAGGCCAGTATCAACCTGGTACCAAATCTGTAAAGATAACACACAAAAAGAAAACTACAGACCAATATCTCTCATGAACACAAATGCAAAAATTCTAAATAAGATACTAACGAACTGAATACAGCAACATATTAAAAAAGACTACCACAATCAAGTGGGCTTCATCCCTGAGGCACAGGGATGGTTTTCAACATATGTAAATTGACTAATGTGATATACCACATAAACAAATTAAAAAATAAGAATCACATGATTATATCAATAGATGCAGAAAAAGCCTTTGACAAGATATAGCACCTGTTTATGATGAAAACACTTACCAAAATCGGTATAGAAGGAAAATATCTTAACATAATAAAGGCCATCTATGACAAACCCTGGCCAACATTATTCTTAATGGTGAAAACTAAAAACCTCTCTAAGATCAGGAACGAGGCAAGGCTTTGTCCAATATAACATTGGAGGTCCTAGTGAGTGCAATCAGGCAAAAGAAAGATATAAAAGGCATCCAAACAGGAAACAAAGAAGTCTAACTGTCAATATTTGCAGATGACATGATTCTCTATATAGAAAACGCTAAAGACTACAAAAGAACACTTCTGAAATCAATAAGCAAATACAGCAAAGTTTTTGGATATAAAATCAATGTTCAAAAATTCATAGTATTCTTATACTGTAATAATGAAGTGTCAGAAAATAAGTGGAAAAAATAATTCCTTTTGCAACTGCAACAAAAAGAATAAAACACCTAAGAATAAATCTAAGGAAACGTGTGAAGGGCCTATATAATAAAAACTATAAGACCCTATTAAAAAAAATTGAAGAAGATACAAAAAAATGGAAAGATATTTCGTGTTCCTGGATTGGAAGAATCAACATAGTTAAAATGACCTTATTACCTAAAGCATTACACAAATTTAATGCAATCCCCATTAAATTCCTGTCGGATTTTTTAAAGAAATAGAACAAAAAATTGTCAGATTAGTATTTAAGCACAAAAGACCCAGAATTACCAAAGCCATACTGAGAAAAAAGAATAAAGCTGGAGGCACCACTCTCCCCAACTTCAAAGTATACTACAAAGTGACAGTAATCAAAATGGCATGGTATTGGCAGAAAAACACACATAAGGACTAGTGGAACAGAATTGAGAGTCCAGAAGTTAACCCATATTTATATGGGCAAATAATTTTTGACAAAAAGTCAAAACATACAGTGGAGAAAGTAAAGCCTCTTCAATAAATGGTGCTGGGAAAACTAGAAAGCCACCAGCAAAAGAATAAAACTAGGCTATTGTCTATCACCACACACCAAAATTAACTCAAAATAGATTAAGGACCTGAATATAAGAACTGAAATGATAAAATGCATAGAAGAAAACATAGGAATAAACTCAAGGACCTTAGACTTAAAGAGGATTTTATGAATTTGAGGTCAAAAGCGAGGGATGTAAAAGCAAAAATAAATGAATAGGACTGCATCAAACTAAAAAGCTTCTGTACAGAAAAAGAAACTGTGAACAAGGTAAAGGGACAACCATCTAAATAGGAAAACATATTTATAAGCAATGCCTCCAATAAGGGCCTAATATCCAAAATATACAAAGAACTCATACGACTCAATAACAACAAAACAACAAATGATCCAATCAAAACATGGGCAGAGGACCTGAACAGACACTTCTCCCTAGAGGACATACAAATGGCCAATAAATATGTGAAAAGATGCTCAGCATCACTAGCTATTAGGGAAATGCAAATCTAAACCTCTATGAGATGCCGTCTCACAACTGTTGGAATGGCTATACTCAACAGGACAAGTAATAACAAGTGTCAGAGAGGATAGGGAGAAAAAGGAACCCTCATACACTGCTGGTGGGACTGCAAATTGGTACTGCCACTATAGAAAACAGTATGGAAGTTCCTCAAAAAACTAAGAATTGATCTACCATGTGATCCAGCAATCCATCTACTGGCTATTTAGGCTAAGACTTGAAAACTCATATCCGAAAAGATATTTGCACATCGATGTTCATAGCAGCATTATTCACAGTGGCCAGGACATGGAAGCAACCAAAGTGTCCTTCTATAGATGATTGGCTAAAGGAGCTGTGGTGTGTATACACAATGGAATATTAGCCATGAGAAGAGATGAAATACTGCTATATGCGACAACATGGATGGACCTTGAGATAATCATGCTAACCGAAATAAGCCAGACAGAAAGATTGAAAATCACATGATATCACTTATAGGTGGGATACAAACTTAAAAGCAACAAATGAACAGGACAAATAAACAGAGACTCAAGGACGTGAACAATGAAGGGGGGGAAGAGAAAGAGGGGAAAAATAAATAGTTTAAAAAATAAAATAAATAAATATTGCAATGCATACAGACTACAAGTAAAGGAATGGAGAAAGATGTATCATGCTAACATTAATAAAAGGAAAATAGGAATACCTATATTAATGCCTGACAGAATGGACTTCAGAGTAAGAAAAATTATTAAGTATGAAGAGGAGCACAACATAATGCTACAAAGGTCAATATTCCAAGAATACATATTGATTCTTAATGTGTATGTGACTAACAAGAGTGCACCAAAATACAAGAAGCAAAAAACTAATAGAACTGCAAGGAGAAATAGATGAATCCTCTCTAATAGTTGAATACTTCAACACTCCTCTCTCAGAAATGAACAGACCTAGGGAGCAGAAAATTAGTAAGGACAAAACTGAACTCAACAACACCATAAATCAATTGGATGTAATGGGCATCACAGACTACTTCAACCAACAACAGCAAAGTACACATTCTTCTCAAGCTCACATGAAACATTCACCCAGATAGACCACATTCTGAGCCATAACATAGACCTTAACAAATTTAAAAGAATAAAAAGTATGCAATGTATTCACTAAGAGCATCATGGAATTAAACTAGAAATCGATAACAGGAAGATAGTTGAAGAAACACCAAACACTTGATGTTTAAACAACACACTTCTAAATACCACATGGGTCATAAAAAGAAATCTCAAAAAAATTTTTTTAATATTTTGAACTAAATGAAAATGAAAATACCACTTATCAAAATTTGTGAGATGCAGTAAAACCAGTGTTTAGTGGGAAATTTATGGCATTGAATGCACATATTAGAAAAGAATAAAGATCTAAAATTAATAATATAAGCTTCTGTATTAGGAAGCTGGGGAAAAAAGAGCAAATTAAATCCAAAGAAGCAATAAATGAATAAATAAGTAAATAATTAAATAAATAAGAACATAAATCAATAAAATTGTAAACAGAAGTCTATAGAGAAAATGAACAGATAAAAAGTTGGAAAAGCTCAAAAAACTCAATAATTCTAAGAGAATTATCTTATCAGAATTTTATCAGAAATGAAAGAAGGAGCAACACTACAGTTCCTGTGATCATTAAAAGGATAATAAAGGAATATTATAAACAACTCTAAGCTCACAAATTTGATAACCACATATCTGTCATTTTACTATTCATATTTTTTTTCCTTCTTCTCCTCCCCTTCTCCCTTCTCCCACCCCTCTTCTTCTTCAAAATCTCTTTAACATATCTTGTAATAGTGGTTTGGTGGTTATAAACTCCTTTAACTTTTTCTTGTCTGGAAAGCTCTTTATCTTTTGATTCTCAATGATAGCTCTGTTGGGTAGAATAATCTTATTTGTAGGTCCTTACTTTTCTTTCCTTTTAAAAAAAATTAATTATTATTATTATTATTTTTTTATGGTTACATTGGCTAACAAAATCTGGGAAGTTTCAGCTGTACATTTTAACAGTAAGGCATATATATTTACATTGTGTGTACACCTCCCATAGTTAAATTTCTTTCTGTTATCACATATGAGACCCTTTTACCCCATCTACCTCCCACATGCCCCTCTGCCCTCCGGTAACCACTAGTCTATTGGCCATGTCCATGAGTCTCTGATCTCTTTTTTTTGTTGCTTTTAGGTTTATGTCCCACATATAAGTGATATCATGTGGTTTTCAACTTTTTCTGTCTGGCTTATTTCGCTTAGCATGATTATCTCGAGGTCCATCCATGTTGTTGGAAATGGCAGTATTTCATCTCCTCTTATGGCTGAGTGATATCCCATTGTGTATATGTACCACAGCTTTTTTATCCAATCATCTATTGTAGGACACTTTGGGTGCTTCCATGTCCTGGCCACTGTGAATAATGCTGCTATGAACATCAATGTGCAAATATCTTTTTGTATATGAGTTTTTAGGTCTTTGGACCTGAATTGAGGGTCTAAATAGATCCAATAGAGGGATTGCTGATCATGTGATAGATCAATTCTTAGTTTTCTGAGGAACTTCCATAGTGTTTTTCTTAGTGGCTATACCAATTTGCAGTCTCACCAGCAGTGTATGAGGGTTCCTTTATCTCTGCATTTTCTCCAACATTTGTCTTTTTGATAACAGCTATTCTAACAGATTTGAGATGGCAGCTCATAATGGTTTTGATTTGCATTTCTCTAATAGCTAGGAATAATTAACATCTTTTCTTATGTTTGATGGCCATTTGTAGGTCTTATTGAGATTCAGGTCTTCTGCCCACTTTGATTTGATCATTTGTTTTGTTGTTGTTGTTGTTGTTGTTGTTATTAAGTTGTATGAGCTCTTTGTATATTTTGAATAATAGGCTCTTATCAAAGGCATTGCTTATAAATATATTTTCCCATTTGGATAGTTCTCCCTTTACCTGTTAACAGTTTCTTTTTCTGTACAGAAGCTTTATACTTTGCTGTAGTTCCATACATTTATTTTTGCTTTTATGTCCCTTGCTTTTGACCTCAAATTCATAAAATCCTCTTTGAGTCTAAGGTCCTTGAGTTTAGTTCCTATTTTCTTCTATGCATTTTATGCAGTTCTTATATTCAGGTCCTTAATTTATTTTGAGTTAATTTTGGTGGTGGCTTTCTAGTTTTTTGCAGGTGGCTTTCCAGTTTTCCCAGCACCATTTATTAAAGAAGCTTTTCTTTCTCCACATTATGATCAGAGAATATGGTCGGTATGATTTCAACCCTCTTGCATTTGTTGAGGCTATCTCTATTTCTTAGTAGGTGGTCAATCCTTGAGAATGTTCCATGTGCATTAGAGAAGAATGAATAAACAGCTGTTTTGGAATGAAAGACTCTGTGTATGTCAATTATGTTCATTTGGTCTAATATGTCATTTAAGGATGTTATTTCCTTATTCGTTTTCTGTTTGGATGATCTGTGCATATCTGACAGTGGGGTATTTAGGTCCCCTACTATGATAACCTTTTGATTTGTTTTTTCTTTTAGTTCTGTTAGTAATTGCTTTACACATTTCGGGGCTCCCTGATTGGGAACATAGATATCAATATGAGTTATGTCTTCTTGGTGCATGATTCCCTTTATTATTATGAATTGTCCCTCAGTAACTTTCTTTATCTTTTTTATTTTGAAGTCTATTTCGTCCAATGTTATTACTGCTACTCCTGCTTTTCTCTGAATGCCATTTGCTTGAATATTGTTTTCCATCCTGTCTCTGATCTATCTTTGTCTTTGGAACTGAGATGTGCCTCCTGGAGGCAGTATATGGTTGGCTTTTGTTTTTTGATCCAATGTGCAATTCTGTGCCTTTTTATTGGTGAGTTCAGTCCATTTACATTTAGGGTGATTATTGAAATATGAGGTCTTCTTATAGCCATTTTATCTTTTGCTTTCTGGTAGTTTGGCATTTCCTTTGCCTCCTTATGCTTGTGTCTCTTTTTCTGTATTTTGGTAGGGATTTGTGGGTTTTCTCTCTGGTCCCTCTTGTTTAATGTTATATACTCTAGTTCTGAAGTATCTTTGGCGTGTGGTTACTATTACAAATATGTAAAGAATACACACACACACACACACACACAGAGTCATCAATTTTCTTCTACATGTGCGTTATCTCCATACTCCTTTGCGAATATGGTTACTATTACAAATATGTAAAAGAAGGTTATATACATACAGTCCATTTTCTGCTAGGTGTGACTTATCTCCATTCCTCTTTGCAAATTTGGATCTTTGAATCCTCCTCTTTACAGTGTCTCGATTTGTCTCTATGTATGCCGAACGTTCATTTCTGTCTTGCTATAGTAGATCTCTTCTTATTGTTTAAGCTTATAATGCCTTGTTCTTAGTAAGGGTTCTACTCCTCTGCTTTTATCTGCCTACTAGTTGTCTTACTCCTAATTATGCATTTATTATTATTATTATTATTATTATTATTATTAATTATTATTATTTGTCATTTTGTTTTAGGTGAGCTGACTCCTTTCAACATTTCCTGTAATGCAGGCCTCGTAGTGGAGAATTCTCTCAATTTTTGTATGTCTGGAAAGGTCTTTATTTCTCCTTCATGTCTAAAAGAGAGCTTTGCTGGATATATTATTATAGGCTGGTAGTACCTTTCATTTAATAGTTTGAATATTTGATTTCATTCCTTTCTGGGTTGTAAGGTTCATGCTGAGAAGTCCAACAATTATCTAATGGGTTTTGCTTAATCGGTTACCATCTTCTTTTTCCTGGCAGACCTGAAAATTTTTTCTTTGTCATTGAGTGTGGATAATTTTAATACAATGTGTCTTGGTTAAGGCCTTTTTGGGTTGAGATAATTGGGTGTTCTATTGAGTTTTTGAATTCCAAACTCCAGCTCATTCCTTAGGTTTGGGGAATTCTTGTCAACTATTTGTCTGAAAATGCTTTCTAATCCCTGCTCCTTTCCCTTCACTTTGAGAATTCCCATTATTCTTATATTTCCTCTCCTAATGATATCAGCTAGTTCTTGTATTTCTCTTTTGTTATTTTTCATTCTTTGGTTTTTCTCTTCTTCCTTCTGATTTTTTCTAGTTTTCTGTCTTTGATGTCACTGATCCTTTCCTCCTTTTGGTCAACTCTATTTCTGAAGGTTGTTATTTCATTTTCCGACTCTTGCGGTGTGTTCTTTATCTCCAGAATTCAATTTGGTCCTTTTTTTAGGGTTTCAATCTCTTTGGTAAAGAACTCATTCTGCTTATCTAGTTGTTTTTCAGTTCCTGAAATTGTTGATATGACTCGTTCCTAAACTCACTGAATTTTTTCAGAAGTACCATCCTGAATTCTGCCATTTAAGTTGTATATTTCTATGTCTATACACTTATTTTCTGGAGATTTTTCTTTTTCTTTCTGAGATGCCTTGTCACCTTGGTTTTTCATAGTTTTTAATGGACTATTTCTCCATATGAGCATTAATGGAAGTGTATTTTTTTGTTTTTCCAGAAATAAGATTTATTATATAGAGGTCTCTCTTTAGCCTGTCTCAAAGAAGGTGCTATTCTTTCAGTTTCCAGTAGGTGACATCTAAGTCTCTTGGATATCTGCTTTATAAAAAGTCTTAATAATGCTCCCCCCACTATAGATATTAAATCACACATGCTGTTCTCAGTCTCAGTCCCTGTCAGTGTTAGCAACAGTTTTGGTAGCATTCACTGAGATTCCCCTGGAGTGTTTGGCTTGGAAGATATGATGGAAGGGGCTCTCTGGGTTGGGTTATGGGGGCTGCACCTCAGCCTCACATTTTGCAACCATGGCTTTAAAAATCAACTGTTGTTTCTCTGCTGTCCTCGCTTCTCTGCCATTTCCTTTCTCTGCTGTCTGCCCTGATCCCTGGGTACTGCCGTTGAGAGAAGCTCACAGCACTCCCATGCAGGGCTGTTCAGGGAACCCACCATTTCTCCTCTCCACCCCCTTCTCCTACAGGGAGCTCTGGGTGTGAGAGGCAGCTTCTTTGTTTCTCCCAGTCTACCACCTGACTCCTAGGGTTCTGATCTGTGGTAGCTCTTATGCGCAGATCCCATGCTCAGACACTTTAGGTGTTTTTTATTGTTTTAAATATTTAGCTTATTGTTGTTTCAAGAGGAGAGATCTGGAGATGTGTGTCATTCCACCATGTTTCTCAGTAACTCAGTCCTTGCTTTTCATCGCTTTGAATATTTTGTGCCAGTCCCTTCAGGCCTGTAAAGTTTCTATTGAGAAATCAGCTGACAGTCTTATGAGAACTCCATTGTAGTTAACTAATTGTTTTTCTCTTGCTGCTTTTTATATTCTCTCTTTGTCTTTAAATTTGGAATTTTAATTATGATGTGTCCTGGTGTGGGCCTCTTTGGGTTCATCTTGTTTGAGACTCTGCACTCCCTGGGGTTGTATGTCTATTTTCTTTGCCAGGTTAGGGAAATTTTCTGTCATTATTTCTCTAGTTACTTTTCCATGTAGTCTCCAGCTAGTTCTCTTTCTCCTCTTTATAGTCAGACATGCTTTTGTGGTTGTAGTGTCTGCACACCCAACAGCTTACTACTTTTCTTCCTACATTTATGGCCATTCTTTCTGTTTCCTCTGTAAATGTTCCCTTCCTTTACTTGGCCATTAAATGCTGTATTTCCTCAAAGCTCATTTCTCTACCTTATCCATGTGACATTTTGTCCCCAAAGGATCTCATCCTACACGTGAGTCCTGAACAACAGTGATTCTCAAACACATACATGCACAGACCAGAGCCATATCTGTAAAGTGAACTGTCTTTGTGCATACCCATCATGATATCTGACAGACACCTGACCCTTAGCATGTCCACAATCAAACTCAGCGCATTTTTCCCATTTCCAAACATTAAAATGTCCACCATGATACCCCAGTTATTTTTGACACCTCTTGTTCTCTTGCTACTCTATATTCAATTCAAATTCATCAATTTTACCTTTTACATTTATTATCACAACCATACTCCTCTACCACTCTCCTCCAAACCACCATCATTTCTCTCCTGAACCACTTCCATAGTCCCCTACTGGTTATTCTGCCTCTATTCTCTAACCTGCTTCTTCTAACATGGCCAGAATAACATTCTTAAAAAGGAAATTTTGAAATAATCTTAGCTTGTTGACCTTTTCCCCATCTCTCACAAATGCATGAACATCCTTTTATTGTTTTAAGACAAAGTTCAAAGTTCTAACATGGCCTAAGAGGTGAGGCAGAGTGACTCCTACTCAGTTCCTCCAGCTCATATTGAACTATGCTTTTTTTCCTAATGATACTTGGCCTCCTTTCATTTTTTCAAAGTACAACTCTGCATCCAGAATATACTGCTTGGACCCCTTCTTCACTGAAATAGCTCTATTCATCCTGTAGATCATAGCTCAATCATCATGATGTCTTCCCTGACTTCCTAGAGGAGGTCAAATCCTCCCATTACACACTCTCATAGCTTTTTTTTCATATCACTAATCACACTTGTTACTTCATTTTTAATTATGAGATTAATTAATGTTTGCACCCCCCTGAAAACAACTGAAAGCCACAAGAGAGAAGAAACCAGGTCTGTGTTTGCCATTGCACCCCATAGCCCAGTATACCTGAGGGTTTCAATTAATATTTGCAGGAAGAATAAATGAGCATTGCAATTAATGGCCCATAATAGTGATTCTTACAAAATCTTTTTTATGAACCTGGGACTAAAATACACTACCATTCTTAATATAACTTTAGAATAACTCCAAGTCTAATTAAGAACTAGCACTTACATAAATGTTACATTGACATTTAAAAACTCTAAAAATACTATAGACAGTATCCCCAAGATGACCACGTAGAGGTCTAAAGGGTTATTTGTATTACATTTAACATTTCCCCATAGAAATAAGTGGCAAAGTTCTAACCCAGTTCACAAAATCTTATCTATTCCATGAAGAAGTGAACATTTTACTGATAAGAGCTTTACGATCAACTGTACCTTTGAGCCATGAATTCAGGGTACCTCTTAGTCCAGAGAAACCCTCAACTCTAAACTCTGCATCCTTTAGCCCCTCCAGCCTTGAAACTTTAGGATCTCTCTTGGTCCTAAAGCTTTCTGAACTGTGGGCAAAGCAATAGGTAAGATATTGACAGAAGGAAAGCCAAAACAAGATCTGCTGGCAGCCAGAGAAAAAATAAGGGAAATCTACAGAAAAACAGATGTTGCTGGTGATGCTGTTGGGTGACCCATGGACAGGGCTTAGAGAGAGTGGGCTCCAGCAAAATACACAGGGCAAGCAGGGTGTGGGGAAGTAAACTTGATCTCCATGTAACATGATGAACTCTTCCCATCTGTCACCAAGAGCACTCAGTTCTTAAACCTTTTCACCCAAAGTGAAAACATTCTGCTAAAAATATCAATCCTAAATTCATTAGAAAAAAATTAATCATACCTTTGTTCCATTCCAGGCAGAAAGAAGCCAAAAGGCACAAAAACAGCTCCTTAGAGAAAAAAGAAACAAAGAGAGATTGAAATCTTCTTTTAATGATATTTGGAACTTCTAAAATGACTGAGGGGATGGAAATTGCAATTTACTTGGTAAAATACTCAATTTGATTTATTTGAAGCCAGAGAACCTTTCCAAACGTAATTTGAGAGCACAGCAGGCGAGTTGGGCTTCTGGTAGCATGAACACTGGCCAGTTGATGTGGACTTCAGTCGTCATCATCTATCAGCCAACCTTTAACTTTTATGTTACCCTCCTAGCTCCACCCATTAGAGCTGAGTAACCTTAGATAAACTCCTGTTTTCCTGCCAGTACCAGTGTGTGTGTGTGTGTGTGTGTGTGTGTGTGTGTGTGTGTTTTGGAGACCAATGAGTAGGGCAAAAGAGAAAAAACCATGAAGGAGGAATTAACACCACACCCAGCTTTCATACTCTTTTGAAAGTGAGTCAGCCTGTCACATAGACATACTTTGTTTTCTTTAATTCAATAAGAATAATTGCTTTATTAGCAAGGAAAGAATCTTGTAGAATATTTCCCAGAGGGGTGTTGAGTTTAGCTCTGGCCTCAGTTCATTCTTGATTCCTACACTCCTCTGTATTTCTGTCTTCCCAGCCTGGATTCCAGACCAGTGTCAGTCAGTTCAGGGTCCAAGTCTGAATCTCCTGAGAAGTCTGTAATCCCTGTCTTGGTTTATTTCTCCCTACTTGACAAATTGCCTATCTCTTGTCTGGTCACTATTTCAACTCTAGAAGGCAGGCCTTCCATGATTCTTTAAACAAGTACAATAAAGTGAAGGACTCGCTGACATTTTGTCTGTCCATCAAGTTTTAAAAACTCACCTCAAGTCTTTCTTCCTTCATTAAAGTCAATGACTTCATTTCTCACTGATTTTTCTTTCTCTTGAATTTCTAGAGAATTCTGCACCTCACAATTTGCACTTTAGAAAAAAGATAGTAATCGTAAGATTTCTAAATGTTTTAATTTATGTTAGGCTTGTCAATTAGATTGTAAAGCTTCTAGACTCCCAAGAATGTGATTTAGATCTTGTATTCACCACACTGCTTACTCGTGGTAGATACCAGGTGAAGTAGCAGAAGAATCTTTTTAACCAGACCTGTCCAAGTTGAAAAAACATCTGTTCTAGATAAGATAAGACAATTCTTGGTAATATCTGGACCTGAACATATTCTTTTCTTTCCTAAATCAAGGTCTCTCAAACTCATCCTTCCCTAGTTCTAGAAGATATCACGTGATATTTTTTACACTGAGGTATAACTTAGAGTAAGTTGCACTAACCTTTAATATACAGTTCTATGACTTTTTTCTACTCAAGAAACTAGAACACTTCTAGTACTAAAGCAAACACCTTCCTAGTCAAACAGTAAACAGTCTTATGACGTCTGTCACCATAGGTTAGTTATTCTTCCTCTTGGATTTCATATAAATGAAGTCATACTGTTATATATATGGTCTCTTTCTCCCATCCTTTTGACTGTGGTATTTATTCATATTGTTATACATAAAAATGTGTTGTTCCTTTTTTTGCTGTATAGTATTCCATTGTGCAAATACATTATATTTTATTTATCTTACTATTGTTAGATATTTGGATTGTTCCTTGTTTTGGCTCTTATGATTAAATGTGCTATAAACATTCTTGTGCACAACTTTTGGTGGACATAAACACTCATTTCTGTTGGTAATATACCCACAAATGGTATTTCTGGGTCAAATGGTATATGAACCTTAAACTTCAGTAAGTACTGTCCACAAACTTCTCAAAGGGACTGCACCAATTTATATTCCCATCAGCAATGCAAAAGAGGTTCTGTTGCAAAATCATAGCTTTTTGCACTAGACATTTTTGCAGTGTTTTTAGTCAACTGGACATTGCTAGATGCACATTAAGCAACTATGAACTTTTCTGATTGGCATATCAGCCCCAATACAAGCATATAGACAGCTCAAATAAACTGGCACCTAAAAGTATGGTATAAGGACCAGATGCAGCCCCAAATTGAATCTAAATCAAGTAAAAAAGAGAGAACAGACAGTAAAAAGTCTGTTGTTTACTACTGGCTGCGAGTGAAACAAATGTCTGAGATAAGAACTACAGTTAGTTGAAAACAGAATGACACTCCATAGAGTTCATATTTTATTGCTAGAAGTGGTAAGTTTGCATATATATTACAATTTAACAAATTCTATATAAGCTTTACTTAAGAAAAGGAAGCAGGAAACCACTGGAAGAAACTTAACCTTGACATGCACAATTGCTAAGAAAACCCACATCAACTGCCAAGAGGAACCTAGACCTGCCAAAAGGAACCTGAATCTGTATAGAAATATATAGGCAGGAATCCAGAAATCTAGGCTGGTGGAAGAATCACTAGACACATGAGGAAAATTTGCTATCAGAAATAATAACAATTTGAGCAATCAGAGCAAAGATCTGTCTCCCCAAGATGAATTTATTATAGGAAATAGGAGACTTAAAAAAATTTTCTTTAGGGTATTGAGGTATAAACATTGTCATTTTAATAGTAGGAGCCTGAATTTAATCCACTGAAATCCCTTAAGGGGAGAACAGGTTTAGTGACAACTTTGTATACATGACTTCTAGATAAGACAGAGAAACAAAGAAAACTTTAGAACTCAGGTGAAGAGAGTCCTGGCATGAGCACAGACAGGAAGAGAGTGGAAGAAGAGAAGAGAGGCAGGCCTATTACAGGAAGGACTCTGCTGAGAAGGAGGGTGGTGAGAAGTTCCTGGTGGTGTGGAGCTAAAGGATTTCTAAGAGCAGTAGGTACTCTCTGGAGGGCTGTGAGATCACTCCTTTTTTACACCTTCAGCAAAGAGAGCACCACACAAGGTGAATGGCATTTGGGACACACAAGGGAAAGAGGTGTTCCGTGTCTGGGCCAGGATGGGCTGTAAGAAAGAGTAAGATCAGGAGATCACTGATCAGAGAAAATTGGACCTAGAGGGGAACACAAACATAAAACCCTTCAGAATCACACACACACACACACACACACACACACACACACACACACACACACCTAGGGAAGGCATTAAATTTCTAATTGGGTATAGAATTGTGAGTTAGACATTTTATTTAAATCTGAAATGACAGGGTGACCTTCAGGAAGATTTTGCATAGATGAAATAATAGCTATGAGAAAGGGGTATTGAGAAAACAAAAAGTTTTTTTTAAAAATAAACTATGAGTGCAAAAACAAAACAAAATCAGTAGAGGCTTTAAGAAACATGTATACCCTAACCAAAATCTGGAATGGGGGGGGGAGATTATTTAAAAAAAAAACAAAACAAAGAAAAATATATAACTAATTTCCATATAACAGGAATTCCAGAAGGAGAAAAGAGAACAAAAGAATAAGAAATGAAAAACAAATTTTTATCAGCTGAAGGAAAACTTGATTTCAAATTTAGAGGACCTAGTGATTGTTGGGGAGAAATATTTTAAAAAGACATAGATAATCTGATGAAATTATAAAATCACCCAAAAAATCCTACAAGAAATCCTATAAGCTTCCAGACTACTTCCCCACCCACCCTCCAGCCTCCATGAAAAGACTCCCCAAATCATGTGCCCACCAGGTAAAAGAAACCTGCTGACATCTGCCGTCTATTTTGCCAGCTAAATGTCAGGGGACAAAAAAGTGATGGTCACACAATTCTGAGGGAGAATTCTATAGACGAGGGGTCCCCAGCTCCTGGCCCATGGACTAGCACCAGTCCTTGGCCTGTTAGGAACTTGGCTACACAGCAGGAGGTGAGCGGCAGGTGAGTGAGCCAAGCTTCATCTGTATTTGCAGCCATTTCCCAGAGCTAGCTAGCATCACCACCTCAGCTTCACCTCAGATCATCAGGTATTAGATTCGGTACCAGAAAGAATGGGGACAGCTACTATAGACTAAATGTGATTCAAGCATAATTATAAAATGTAACCCTTTTCAGATTTACAAGAACTCAGTATACGCTCTTTCCAATCATGCCTTCAGAAAATTGGTTTCATGGTATCCTAATCCTCTCTGCCTTAAACTCTGGTAAAAATCCCTGGAACACAAGCTTCATTTCTCAGAGGAGCCCTCCAGTCTTCCTAGTAGACAAATTTTCTGTCCCTACTCTTATCCATGCAATACCTACCACTTTTCTCTAGTTCTCTAAACATTGTCTTCATAAAAACCTCCCAGAGATGATGACCTCTTCTTTCAACTGCTCTCCTTTTTTCTTTCCAGTTGCAAAGTTCCCAATTATGCTTATGCCTTCTCTCCACCTCCTAACTTTATTCCTCCCCTGTGGCCACCTGTCTTCTTCCACTGATCCCCTGAAACAGAAGCCTTTGGTAGTAGCCTGCATGCCAAGAAGGGCCATAAGCATTGGCAGTCCATACCTTATTAGCTTCATTGTTACACTCAGTGTTGTCGCCTACTACCTTCTTGAAATGTTCTTCTCTCTAGAAATTGGTAGGTGAAGTGTATACTCTCCTGGGTCTCTATTGCTGTTATTATCTTGTTTTTCTCTTCTGCCTGACCTTAAATGTTCCTGCTTCCCAGGCTTCCTTGCTCCACTGCTCTTATTACAGAGACTGTGTGTGTTTCTAATAGAGACTGTATTTGTATCTAGAGATTAAATCCTACTGAAGTGAAAAGAGGGATTTCCTGAAGGATCCAAGGATAGCTGAAAGAAACCAAAGATCTGAACCCTTCTGGCCTCTTACAGGGCTGGAACATCTGGCTCTTGAGTCAATGTAGGGAAAATCCTCATTTCACTTTTCCTGTGTTTCCATAGCATGTGATGGAAGAAAACTAATCTGAACATCCAGACATGCATCCAAAGGGTAAAGTGCATGAGTGGGCCACAGAGGAGTGGGGCAATAAGGGGGACAGGACTGGGATTCTTTCTAGACTACTTGTTGAACTTGGAAACTCCTCTGCAAGCCCAGTCATAGCTCTGCAGACACACTGAAACATACAAAAATCCAAACAGAAATTCAGGATGGGAGACAGAGCCCCACATAAGCCTCTGTCCTTATCATGCTCCATAGTCCAGTTTCTATCAAAAAAAGCCTGTGCTGGAATTTATAGGGTACTGCACTGATTAAGAAAATCATGATTTCTTCCTTTTTGTAAGTGGATCTTTATGTGTGTGCTGTTTTCTAGAACCTAGAGAGCTCTCTAAGTTGCAATAGTGAAACACAAACTCCAGAAAACAGGTCAAACTATCTTTTTATTATTATCCATATCTGACAGACTACAAACTCCAGAAAACAGGTCAAACTATCTTTTTATTATTATCCATATCTGACAAAGAGTCTGGACTAGAGGCACACAGTAAATGTGTAATAAATATTGGTTCAACAAATAGATCCTTAGCACACTCCTTTCTTAGAAGTATGAATTAGTTTGCTTCTGTAATACTTATGTCCTTTGGTTCCTGCTTCTATTTTTTCTCCCTACAAACATCTTTCTCAATTTATCATTCACAGAATCTCACATAAGTATCAAATATTTTTTAAGTATTTTGAAATTTCAGAAAAACAAATAAATTTGGAATGACATTTCCTAATCAATATTAATTACATCCTTTGCCAGTAAGAAAGAAAATTTTAATGTAATTGTTTCATTGAATTAGTTGAATTGAAATATTTGTACAAGTTTTAGGAGCAACTGGATGGAGAGCATTAAAGATCAGCTCTTTGTTACTTTGCTCATGGCCTGTGCAAATGGCTGTGTCCTACCTGACAAGAAGGGGACTCAGAAGGAGTGAGCATTGCTCCTTCTGTGGAGAGCTATTAAGTTGTTAATCTTGCCTTCTGAACCAAGGAGAAAGTCAAGAGGGAGAGTTTATTTTTAGTCATTCCTGATTGCATTTAAAGGCATTCATCAGAGACTCTCAGTGGTTTTCAACTTCCTTAAGGATAAAGTCCAAAATCTTTAGCATGGCCTGTAGCATATATCCTGGTCAGGCTTGTGCCTACCTCTCCAGCCTTATCTCCCACCATATTCCCCATCCCTCTCTCTACTCTGGCCAGTGTGACCTTCTTATAGCTTTTCTAATGTTCATGGACTTTCTCATTTCAGTGATTGTTGCTGCTTGAATATTCTTCCTCTCCATCTTTGGCTGGCTAATTCCTCCTACTCACTACTCATATTTCAACTTAAATGCCACTTCATCTAGAAATCTCTAATACTTAAGAATTTGGTTAACCCTTAATATAAGATCCTATAGCATGAGAAACTTAGCATTTTTCATTCTTAACATCCAGTGTCTGTCTTCACTCCTAGACATTAAGCTAAATGAAAGCAGGGGCTGTGCCCATCTTGTTTGTGACTCTGTCCCTAACACCTAGCATGCTGCATATTTTTAAATAAATAATGAATGAATATACCAGTTGCTATAAAAACAGCTAAAAGGAACACCTGAACCAGTTGTCACAGGTAAATAAAGGTCAGTTCTCTTCCAAATCTATCTTACTATAATTTCTAGTAGAAATATAGTCAAAACTGAAGGGAGGTTTATAGAAAGAGCTGGATGTTTGTAAAGGGCAGGTATATCTTCAGAAAACAGCTAATAAGAGCCAAATGTGTTTTAGAAAAACTATTGTTATTCTGAAGTCTTAAATATAAAATACAACAGGATCTAGGGTATGAAAATATCTAAAATTTCTGGCCAGAAGTATGATTTATACTCAGAATAAATATTTGTTATATTAGATAAATTTATGTTGCGTATTATTAGCTAAGTAAAGGTGTGGCAGGATTGGCACAATCCATGGGACGAAGCATTTGAAATTAGCTCATTCCATAAATCAACACAGCCTAGGCCTAGGAATTATACCTTTATACAAACATTTTGACGTAGCGAAAAAAAGCAATCTATAAGACTTTTAAAATCCTAGATGCTTAGAGCTGAAAGGGACCTTGTATTATCCAGTCCAGCCCACTACACTGCTCTTCTGCCCTCTCCCACCCCCGGCATGTTGTACAAGTGGTTAAGTCACTATCCTAAGGTTATGTGTCCAGTTAGTGGTAAATATAGTGATAGAAACAAAACTGAATTATTTCAGATTCTTGATTCCAAAAACACCAATTTCATGGACTTTAAAACTTTATTCAAATTGGTTTGAAGGTTTTCCAGAAACTGTTAGCTTGCTTCAACCTCTGATTCTGATTTACCAAATAGCATACCTTGCATAAAGAAAAGCCTGTAGGTGTGCTAACCCCAATAACTTCCCCTCACCACCCACACTGCTGAAAGGCTTCAGAGGTGATCAAAGTAGCAACTTAAAGTAACTCCTTGACATGATGTTCTGTTTTGTGTCATTATATAACATTGTTCCCAGCTGTACATTCTGAGTTCTGGGAAAATCAGTCTCCTGGAAACTTTTTATGTTTTAAAAAATCACACAAGATGATCCAGTAATTCCACTACTAGGTATATATCCAAAAGAATTTAAAGCAGAGACTCAAAACAGATACTTGTATACCAATGTTCACCGCAGCAGTATTCACAATTGCCAAAAGGTAGAAACAACCCAAGCAAGTGTCCATCAACAGAATGGATTAACAAAATATGAGATTATATAAATTATGAGATATATATACACATACATACATATATACATGAATTGTGATATTTATATGTCACACTAATACATATGGATATTATTAAGCCATAAAAAAGAATGAAATTCTGATTCATACTATATGAATGTAACTCTAAACATTACACTAAGTGAAATAAACCAGACACAAAAAGACACATATTGTTCAATTTCACTTAAATGAGATACTCAGGATAGGCAAATTGAGGCAGAATGTAGAATAGAGTTATCAGGGGTGGGAGGGAGGGTATAATGGGGAGTTGTTACTAAATGGCTACTATATAGTTTCTGTTTGGCATGATAAAAATGCTCTGGGAATGATAGCGGTGAAGGCTACAGAACTTTATAAATTTACTTCATGACACTGAAAATATATTTAAAATGATTAAGGTGGTGAATTTTATGTTACATATATTATACTTTTAAAAATTTACTCAGCAGCTTTCAGTTCTAGCCAAGATGGAACCTTAAAACATATTAATCTACAGGAAGGTACACAAGGAGAAACAGAGAAACAAGAAAAATAGGAAACAAACAAAAAAGCAAAACAAAAGAATGGCAGTTATAAGCTTTAACATATCAACAATTATCTTCAATATAAGTCATCTAAATATGCCAAATAAAAAACCCAGAAATTGGCAAAGGGGATAAAAAAATATGACCCAACAATATGCTGTCTATAAAAAATTCATTTCAGATATACTACAGGTAGATTAAAAGTAAAAGGAGAGACAGAGACATGCCGTGCATAAATTACTCAAAAGAGCAGGATTTGACTATATTAATATCAGTGTAATCAGTAATCATGAATTTTGAGCCACTTTGAAATTTTAACTTGTGGATAGAAAACGTCAATATTTAAGGCTAGATAAGATTTGTGTTACTACTTTCTAAACAGGCCAAAGTCAAAAAAGTGCATTACCTTATTCAATCCTTCACCTAATAAAACATCAGTGTACTCTTCCAGTGATGCATAGAGACTGAAACACGCTTGGATGAGAACGAATACACACTTCTATTGTGGCAGTTGGCTCCTGTGATGCAGAATGTTGTAATCATATTGTACCAGTTATGCACCTGTACCAATTACACACACCCTTTCCAGGTTTCTGTGGCCCTCCTAGGACTGACTCCACTCTCGTGTGTATTGGGGACCAAAGTTCAACAGTGACGTAAAAGAAAGTGAGAACAGAGCACTGCTGTCTATGGAGTGACACTCTGATCTGATGCACAGGGCAAGGAACCATCTGGCATCTGAATAAGAGAAGTGCTTATCAGGCCTGAGAACTTCTTCACCCCTTCTTACTAATGCTATGAAGACTGTGGCAATGGGTATATTATCTTCTTTCCTTATGAGGCCTGCTCCATTTCTAGTTTCCAAGCTACCTAGAACTTAATTTCTTACATAACCATGGAGAGGCAAGATTTTTAGTTGAAAATGGGTAAATATTAAATAAATATAAATATAATTTCCAGGATCAGAAATTAAATGTAAAATTGTGAGGGGACAAAACCAATTTATATATCCTTACAGAGCTAAACTCGAATAATATATGCTATAAGCTAAGATGTAATGAGTGGCACTTGCAAGAAATGGGATATCTTGTTCAAACAGTCAGGTATTGTGTTAAGGTTTTACACCTAGAAGTCATAACTTTTTATTAGTTTCCTGGGATTAGCATAACAAGTTATCACAACTATGTGGCTTAAAATAATAGAAACGTATCCTCCCACAGCTGTAGAGGCCAGAAGCCCAAATCAAGGTATTAGCAGGGTTGGCTCCTCCTGGGGGCTCTGAAGGTGAATCTGTCCAGGCCTTTCTCCTAGCTTCTGTGCTGGCAATCCTGTTATTCCCTGGTCTGAGGTTCATCACTTCAGTCTCTGCTTCCATCTTAACATCACCTTCTTCTCTGTGTTTCTCCTCTCCTGCTTGCTTTCTTCTCTTCTTATAAAGAGAGATACCTTTTGATTTAGAACCCACTCAGATAATCCAGAATGATCTCACCTTAAAATCCTTAACTATATCTATAAAGACTCTATTCCCATATTAGGTTACATTTAGAGGTTCTGGGTGAAAATATCTTTGGGGGATGGGGCAACCATAAAATCCATCACAGCTTATTTGTATAATTTTAGTTTTGGTGGAAGACTACCAGAACAGAAATATAAACAGAAGGCAAATAAGAGCTAAAAATAGAAAAATGTAGTTTTTCTGGGTGGTTTCAAGTTGACAGATGTAAGTGGCTTGTGGGATCCTCTTTAAAGACTGACCCGAGATAGGAACATTACTAATAGGGTTACCACATACTTATCAACTAACGCCTGTCACTCTCCTAGTTTCTTCTCATGAAATTTAGTTTTAGAAAACAAATGTTTTTGATGATAATGTACTGAGATATATAATTATTTGAGAAGGTAAAAAAGCATGAATAAATACCCTAACAGAGTGTGAGTGCTATCTACTAAATTTAGATTCTGTTTCCGGTTGGGGTGTGGGCTAAATGCTTGAATGGATCCTCTTGCTAAAAACAACAAAACCTGACCAAAAAAAAAAAAAAAGAGTTAAGGAGCTATCAAGAAAATAAGAAATGCTCAAACCAGGGACTAAGTGAAGACAAGAAACTCTATAGGGGTATTGGGTAAGCACTGTTGCCAACTATTTCCCAAACAAAGTGAGGTGGAGGTGGGGATTCAGATTTGCACTCCTGGCCTCCAACGGCTCCAGAGACACAGAACAGAGCCTGCCTAAGTTGTAAAAGTCTAGTAAATCTTTTCCCCAAAGTTGGGATCCCAGTGAATTAAGCCATAAATTTAAGAATGAACTTAGAAACAAACTAGTATTACTCCTCAACACCTTACTTCTCTAATATCACCCTCAGTTGCGGGGTTTAAGAAAAAAAAAACTACACTTATTAGCTCAAATTTTACTGCTAAGTAGAAGGAAGAAAACAACAAAACAAAATCAGGAGTTCATGCACATATTCAGCCTGAATTCACACTACCTGGGTAAAATAAGAGAAACCTGTTGCTGCACATTTAATTTAGAGTGACCCTAGACCAGTAGTTTCCATAAACCTGGAAGAAGCAAATGAAAATCTTCTCTGGAGGACGCCACTTTTAAGTCGGCTAAAGATCATTTCTGCAGGCATAATTCATAAGCACAGAGCAACTCACAGTACAAAATGACAAAACAGCCAAAGCAGCATAAGCAAGAACCACCTAAAACAACTATTCAATTCAATGTGCCTAAGACCTGAAATGTGTCTATTTACACACTTATACATATGTAATATGTATATAAAATAGATATCAAGCAAATTCTTACCAAGAAAACATCGAAATAGCCATATTAACAATAGAGGAAATATGTTTTAAGCAGCAAAATTGCCCAAGAGAGTCATTTCATAAAGATAAAAGGTACAATTTAACAGAAACCATAATAATTTTGAATTTATATAATGACCTCAAAAGACATTGGAAAACTATACAGACTAACAGGCAAATTTAAAATCATAGTAGATTTTTAAAACTTCTCTCAGTAATTGATGGAATAAGCAGATAAAAATGTAGTTTAAAATTAAGTAAAGAAAAAGAGGGTTTGAATATCACAATTAAGAAACCTGACATATATACATATATATGTAGCTAGATATAGATTGATATTGATATATAGAACATACCACTCAGCAATGACAGAATATATTTTATTTTCCTGCACACACACAATGGTTATAAATGAACATATACAGGTTAGGCTCAGCAAATTTCTATGGAATAAAGTCATAAAGAGACTTAATATTGCATATATCATAATGCAACTAAGTTCTAAATCAGAAACAAAATGATAACTAGTAAAGTTTATTGTTGGAAATTAAGAAATACATTTGCATAACATATTGGTAAAAAAATAAATCATAATAGGTCAGAAATTACTTAGAGATAAACACTAATGAAAATATACATGTCAAACCTAAAAGAGTCATTTGAAACAATACTTAGAGGAAAATACTGACATTAGAAAAGAATATGTGAAATTTAATAAGCTAAATATTAATTCCAGGAGTGACGTCAGAAGCATGACAACAAACTGAACATCTACATTTCATCAGAAAACATCCAGCCTAGCACATAAACATGCCTGAGAGATCTGCATTTCAAAGTGTGTGAAGAGTACATTCCCATAAATGCATAGACAGAGAAATAATCCACCAAATACCATGAATAATCAAGGTGATGAGGCAGCTCAGAACAAAAATAAAAAATCTCTAGAAAATAACTTAAAAATATAGAAATATATGATTTAAATGACAGAAAATTTAAGATTTCTGTTATGAAAAAAATTAATGGGATGCAAGAAAATTCTGATCAGCAGTTCAATGAACTCAGAAACGAAATTAATGAACAACAGGAATACTTTACCTAAAAGATAGAAACTCTAAAAAAAAAAAAACAGAACTTCTGGAGCTGAAGAACTCAATAAAAGGGTGAAAATAAAATAGCGAACTTAGAAAACAGAGCTGACAAGATGAAAGAAAGAATTAGTGACATCACAGATAGAAATCTGGAAATGACAATGATGAAAAAAGAGAGACTTTAGAGTGAAAAAAGATGAAAGAATTGTATAAGAACTCTCTGACACCATCAGAAAAAGCAATATAAGAATAATGAGTATACCAGAAGAAGAAAGGAGAGATATAGGAACAGAGAGCCTATTCAAACAAATTGTCAAAGAGAATTTCCCAAACCTATTGAAAGAACTGGATCCTTGAATCAAAGAAGCAAACAGAATACCTAATTATCTCAATCCAAAAAGGCATTCTTTAAGACACATTATATGAAAACTGTCAAAAATTAATGACAAAGAATTCTCAAGGTAGCCAGGGAAAAGAAAATGGTAACCTATGAAAGAAAACCCATCAGATTATTATCAGACTTTACAGCAGAATTTTACAAGCTATGAAACAAACATTTAAATTATTGAAAAAGAGAAAGCACACCCCAAGAATAGTTTATCTAGCAAAGTCCTTTTTTAGATATGAAGGAGAAACAAAAACCTTTTCAGACATGAGAGACTCACTTTGTGTTAAAAGACACACAGACTAAAAGTAAAGGGATGGAAAAATATATTTCTTAATGGACCTAGAGGGTATTGTGCTGAGTGGAGTGAGTCAGATAGAGAAAAACAAATGCCATATTGCATGCATATCAGAAATCTGAGGAACAAAATAAACAAAAACAGAAACAAACTCATAGATACAGAGAATATTTTAAAGGTTACAGGTGTGAGGGGGTTGGGAATGGGTAAAAAGGAGGAAGTAATTAAGAAATACAAGTTGGTCATTACAAAAAAGTCATGGGTATTTAAGGTATGTAATAAAGAATATAGCCAATAATATTGTAGTAACCATGTACTGTATTGAGGGGCACTAGATTTATTGTGGTGACTGCTTTGTGAGTTATATAGATGTCTATTCACTATGTTGTACACCTGTAATGTTGGGAGCCGTTTGCCTGATGGCTGCCCTTGGGGCAGATAAGGGATTGTTTACTCAACAGGATGTCTGCCAGCTGGCAAATACTTTGTTAATCTTATCATCTGAAAAGCACCTTTGTGGCTTCAGGGAATGAGCTGATTGTTTTAAGGAGGAAGACAGGATTAGCAACAGGTTTCTTATGTAAATGTCAGCAATTGTTTGTGTATACTTGGGATCTTGGATTAGGGATTCTCAGATTCCCTCGGTGGGATCCCCGCCTAGTCATGTGGTATAAATATGGTGTGCTGAATAAACTCGGGACTGTAGTATTGATTGTCAGTCCTCCCGACTCTTTCTCTTCTTCTGTCTTTTTTCCTTAATCCTCACTTCCCCTCTCAGGACTGTTCGATCTTTGCCGGCAGGCTCTGGCACTGTAACCAATATAATATTGTATGCCAACTATAACTGAAAAATAAAAATTAAAATATAAATAAAATGAAAAGTCATCCAAATTGGGAACGAAAAAGTCAAAATGTCATTTTTTGCAGATGACATGGTTATATAGAAGACACTAAAGAGTACATCAAAAACTATTAGAAACAATAAACAAATACAGTAGTTTTCTGATAATAATGTAGAAAAGTCCATAGCATTCATATACACTTAAATTTTCAGAAAAAAAACAATTTCTTTTGCAATTGCAACAAAGAGAATAAAATAACCTAGAAATAAACTTAAGAAAGCATGTGAAGGACCTATACATTGAAAACTATAAGACATTATTAAAAGAATTGAAGAAGACACAAAGAAATAGAAAGATATTCCATAATCTTAGATTGAAAAAAGCAAAATAGTTAAATGACTTTATTACTTAAAGCATTATACAGATTTAATGCAATCCCTGTAAAAATTCCAATGGCATTTTAAAAAGAATTATAACAAAAAAAAATCATCAGATTTGTATGAAAGCACAAAAAATCTTGAATAGCCAAAGCAATCCTGGAGAAAAAAAACAACTCCAGAGATATCACCCTGCCTGACTTCAAATTATACTACAAAGTGACAATATTCAAAACTGCATGCTATTGCCCAAAAAATACACAGAAACCACTGGAACAGAATTGAGAATCTAGAAACTCCTGTATATGTGGTCAAATAATTTTTGTTAAAGGTGCCAAAATAATACAATGAGAAAGAAAAGCCTCTTCAATAAATGTTGCTGGGGAAATTGGAAAACTACCTGAAAAAGAATGAAACTAGATTGTTATCTATCACCACACACCAAAATTAACTCAAAATGAATTAAGAACCTGAAAGAAGACCTGAAACAATAAAATGCATAGAATAAAACATAGAAACTAAACTCATGGACCTTGGACTTATAGAGGATTTTATGAATTTGACCTCAAAGGCAAGGGAATAAAAGCAAAAATAAATGAATGGGAATATATCAAACTAAAAAGCTTCTGCACAGTAAAAGAAACCATCAACTTGTAGAGTAGACGTGGGATGTAGGGTATAGCATGGGGAAGATGATTAATAACGTTGGTAAAATATGCGGGAGGAGGAGGGGTGCTCAATTTGATAGGGTGAGCGTTTTGCAAGTTGTGTGGATCTCTGATCAGTATGCTGTACAACTGAGGCTGGTGTGTTGTATGCCAACTATAATCGAAAAAAAAAAAAGCTCATTGAATTGTACAATATAAAAAACAAAACAAAACAAAAAATCTGTATAGTAATGTTTTGGTGACAACAAAAATATACATTATGATAAGTATAGTAGTACATGTATTAGAAAAATAAATAAATGAAATCAAAACAAAACAAAACAAAACAAAAAATCTGTATAGTAATGTTTTGGTGACAACAAAAATATACATTATGATAAGTATAGTAGTACATGTATTAGAAAAATAAATAAATGAAATCAAAACAAAACAAAACAAAACAAAAAGAAAACATAAAGGCAATCAACTGAATGGGAAAGATATTTGCAAACAACGCTTCCAATAAGAGGCTAATATCCAAAATATACAAAGAACTCATACAACTCAAAATTAAAAAAATAAACAATCCAATTAAAAAATGAGTAGAGGAACTAAGCAGTCACTTTCCTCAAGAACTCATATAAATGGCCAACAGACATATGAAAAGATTCTCAACTTCATTCATTAGCTATCAGGGAAATGCAAATCAAAACCACAATGAGATACCACCTCACACCTGTTAGAATGGCTATCATCAATAGGATAAGTAATAACAAGTGTCAGACAAGTTGTCGAGAAAAAGGAACCTTCATACACTGCTGGTGGGAATGTAAATTGGTACAGTCAATAATAAAAACAGTATGGAGGTTACTTAAAAAATTAAGAACAGAATTACCACATGACCTAGCAATCCCTCTTCTGAGTATCTACCCCAAAAACTTAAAAACATCTATCCATAAAGATATATGCACCACCGTGTTCATAGCAGGATTATTCACAGTGGCCAAGACATGGAAACAAAAGAAGTGCCCTACAATAGATGATTGGATAAAGAACATGTGGTACATATATAATGGAACATATTACTCAGCTATAAGAAAAGAAGAAATACTGCCATTTGTGACAACATGGATGGATCTTGAGATTATCATGCTAAGCAAAATAAATCAGATGGAAAAAAGCTAAGAACCATATGATTTCATTCATGTGTGGGATATAAAACTGAAAGCAACAAACAAACAAGATAAACAGACTCTTGGACACAGAAAAAAGTTTGGTGGTTACCAGAGGGAGGAGGAGATGAGGAGAGTTAGATAACGATAACTGGGGTTAAATATATGGTGACAGAAGGAAATTGAACTGGATGGTGAACACACAGTGCAATATACACATGACATTACTGAATTGTAGACTAGACTTGAAAGCTATGTAATTTTATTAACCAATGTCGTCCCAAAATATTAAGTTTAAAAATAACTAAATATTCCAAGAAGTTAGAAAAAGAATTGCAAAATAAAACAAAGAGGGAGAAAATAATAAAGATGAGCAGAATTTAATAAAACAGAAAACTAACATACAATAGAGATAATAAAAAAGCCAATAATTAATTCTTTGAAAACACCATAACAAAATTGAAAAGTCAGTAGTGATATCATTGGTTAAGGAAAAAAACAAAAGACGTAAGTCATCACTATCAGGAAGAAAGAAGGGGACATAACTATAGATGCTGCAGACATAAAATAAAATATAAAAATCTTTGTACCAATAAACATAAAAATACAGGTGAAATAGATAAAATCCTAGAATTTTAAATCCTGTAAATTCCATCAAAATTCAATTGTATAATGTATAAATTAAAACCCAGCATAAATAATAGGATTCAAATATTAAGGATAGACTCAGTTGTTACAATCTCAATTCTCCCTAAATTGATCTATTGATTCAAAAGATTCTATGCTTTTCAATCATAATCCACTAAACTTTTTTGTACAGATTGATATTTACTTTAAGACTTATACAGAAATACAAAGGAACCAAATAGGCAAAGCAATTCTGAAAGAGAAGAATAAAGTTGGAGGACTCACACTACCTGACTTATTATAAAGCTGCAGAATCAAGACTGTGTGGTACCAGTAAAACATTGAAAATAGTAGATTACTGAAATAGAATAGAAGCCGTTTGCTATCTTTCAACAAATGGTGAAAAGAGAAAATTGTAAACTGACAAGGTCCTTGCAATTTGGGAGGCAAACCAAGGATTGCTTCACCTCCACAAATCCTCCTGGGAAAGTGGAGGTAGGAACTGTTAGAGAACAATACGGTTTTGAAATGTAAACGATTAAAGCAGGGTGTGTAGGTTGGGTGGGGATAATCTTATTTTTAGCCAGTGGTGTATGCTCTTGTATAAAGGCAATTGGAAAAAACAAAATCGCTCTCTACCCCTACTCAGCTGGCTGTAGAGAGTCATCAATTGCACCATCAGAATGCAGCTGCCCTAAGGCAGCAATCTGGATTAATTCGAGAAAGTGCTGGTCAAATTTTTAAGCAATGTTATCAATGTCATATCCATCTGCCTGTTCCTCATTATGGAGCTAATTCTAAAGGACTATTACCCAATCATATCTGGCAAAAGGACGTTACTCATGTTGGGTCTTTCCGAAATACTCCATACCATGGATACAAGTGGCTTTATGCCACCGTTCGTTCAGGTCAAAGTACTAAACATGTCATTAGTCATTTTTTTGCAAACTTTTACAGTCCTTGGCCTTCCCAGGCAAATCAAGACTGACAACAGGCCTAGATATATTAGTAAAACATTTCAACAATTTTGTAAAAAATTTCAGGTTGCACATATAACAGGTATGCTCTATAATCCTGAAGGACAGGGCATTGTGGAACGTGCTCACTGTACCCTCAAGGTTCAGCCCCGTAACTCCTCAAAATATATTAAAACCGTGTACTTTTTTGAAGGACTAGAGTAACTCCATTTTGTTATGTAGACTCCAGATTAAATGAAGAAAAATTCACCGAAAAACAATTAGGGACAACACCCTGCCGTTTGGTCAAGCCGACCAAAGCCAATAATCAGTAAGCCCTTAAGGCACCCACACCCTGTTTCCCTTTTGCGCAAGCCCTCTCGGCACCGGCCCTTCTTGCGCACAGTCCTCTCTGCACCCGGCCCTTTTTGCACACTGCCCTGCTGCACATGGCACTCTGTGCACACAACCCTCTTGCGCACGGTTTTACCCTTTAAATTTGGTCCCACCCCCCCCGGTCGTGACTCCTCTCACCCACTGCTGCGTCAGTGAACGAGTGGGGTCCAAACTCGAGTTTGTCAATAAACTCCCTCTTGTGCTTGCATCGGTGTCAGCCTCCTTGGCTCGTGGAGTTCCAAACCAGGGCATTACATTTTACTTTAAATTTTTTGAATACGGATAATGACATTCCCCTTCGGGGAATCAACAAGTAGTAGTGTATTAGCAAGATTCATTAACTAATGAATAGCATGATCCCGTATTAGTATGGGTTTGGGGGCATGTTTGTGTTTTTCCTAAAGGTGCAGCCTGATCTCCTTGGCTGCCTGAGAGGCTGGTCAGGCATTGCGAAGGTGGCGATTGGATCAGACACAGAGAAGCTCATCCTTCCCTTGAAGCCTCTGAAGATCACTCCTCCAGAGACAGGACATGACTTGTAAAATTCTTAATCTTTTAGCAGGAAATAAAACAGGCCATCTCTTGCAGAGTTAATCTTTTTATTAACCCTAGTTAAGTTTTCTCCCCTCCTTTCTTTGGGAAAAAGGCCCTCTTCCTCAAACCCTGATAATTGCCCTGGTGACTCAGATCCTCTGGCTATTGATAAAGGTCATCAGCCCACTATTAAGCAGAAATGTTGTTAAGCCAGGCAGGGCCCTTAAAGTCTGAGGAGGAAGGGGACTTTAGACCAAAGAACTTTTTACTCTTTAAGAAATAAAGTGGTGGGCAGTCCCTGACTCTAGTCCTTAGATTAATTTCCCTGGGCTTTGCTCTTATTTTCCAAAATTGATTTCTGCCTCATCATTATAATCTATTTGATTGTGTGTCATGTCAAAACACACAACACTCTTTCATTTCAGTGACCCTTATTGAAAGAATGCTTCTGTTACTTTAAGGAACTAAAAGTTTGTGATCATCTGAGCTGGGTTGTTGGGAGCCAAAAGGCCTTCATCCTGACCGCCCAGCCCCCCGGCATAGAACCTGGCCGTTAACAAACCTGTATGCTATCTAAAGAATGCATAAGCAGACAATGTCCCAGGGAATAGTTAACCACAGAATGTATTAACATACCCGCTGGATAAGGAAGGACCTACTGAATGGCTGTGGACCTGCCCAAGGAGCCCCTCTCCTCCTTGTTCCTCTTCACTTCTAACCTTTGTACCCCCTAACCCCATCAACCAAGGACCAATGAAATTGTAACAAGTATCCCCCTGCCTAGTCAGTCCTGCCTCCCTTTGTTCTTCTGTATAAATATACCTGCTCTAAAATAAAAAATTTGAGGCTTGATCAGAATACTGTCTTGCCTTCGCTCCTTTTTCTCGCCCGTTCCTCTTTCAGGCTGGACCCTCTTCGAGCCCGCGAATAACTAGGTCCCGCGGGTCGGGACAAGTGGCGCCCAACGTGGGGCTCGAAGCACGGGTCCTTGCCGGACGGGAGGTCCCGCGGCCTCAGCCCAGGACGACGTAATTGAAGAAGGCCTGGCCAGGCACCCAAAGAAGTGAGGACTGCTTTCACCGCTCATGGAAGTCAAATGTCCTCGGTGAGTTTCGCCCGTCTAAGAAACGGGGACGTTTTTCGGTCGTTGAAAGAGACCCCCCCGGTAGGGGAAGTTCAGGGTAAAAGGAGTTGAGTAACATAAAAGAAAGTCTCGGTCGTTGAAAGAGACCTGAGCAAATCGGTCGTTGAAAGAGACCGGTGAGTTGTCGCGGATATTCGGGTCGTTGAAAGAGACCTCATGAATTGTCATGATAGTCGGGTGGTGCCCAAGGCCATCCTTGTTTTCGTTTTGTCTTTGTTTTATGTTAGTTCTTCAATTAAGACCCTAAAAAATTGTAATTCATTCTGCTACTTAACATCCTAATATTAGAAAATAAAAATAGGCAGCGGACTCTCTAAGGAGGCGCTCTTTATTAAGGACCTCAAGGCATCCCTCAGGGAAAGAGGGGTTAGAGTCAAAAAGAAAGACCTGATAAAATTCTTTATGTTTGTTGATAACGTCTGTCCTTGGTTTATTGTAAATGGGCCAGAAATACACAGGAAAAAATGGCAAGAGGTCGGTAGAGACTTAAATGATAAACTAAATCGGAAAGGCCCAGATAGTGTCCCTGTAGCCGTCTTCTCTTATTGGGGGCTTATCCGTGATATTGTAGAGGCAGCATCTGATGACCCGGATAAACAACAGCTTTTGTCAGTTGCGGAGTATTGTCTCCGTCCCCTCTCTCGAGCGGTCTCGGTGGTTTCTGCTTCCTCTGATAAGATCCCTTCCAAGTCTCCCTCAGTCGTTATAGACATTACAGGGGGCCCGCCAGCCGCCCCTACAGACTACCTCCCTTCAAACTCTCCCTATCCCCCTCTCCCTAAGGAAGCCTCGCTTTTAGAGGCCCCAATAAACTTCCCAATTTTCTCCAAGGCCATAAATAATGACCCTTTAAGTTCTGGAGATGCAACTGTCCTGGAAAATGAGGCGGCACGCTACCACAACCCCGATTTGCCCCCGCTCCTCTCAGCGCCCCCACAGAGGCCCCCTCCCTATGCTCCCCAAATTTGTACCAGGAATAGAGTAGAAATTGCATTGTGCTTATAGACCACAAAATTCAGTTAAAAAAAAAAAAGGATAATAGGAATTTTAAGGAAACGTTGACTAAATTCGAATTAGAAATTAGTGAAAACTAGGTAAGCTTCCTTCCCTTAGCTCTTTTAAGAACACAATGCACCCGCCTACTATCAAAGAAATCAGGTTTGTGTGTTTAGGCTTTTTAAAAAATTTTGTAACAACTATTGGATAAAGGAATTTAATAACTCACTGTTATTGAGAAATTTGTTTTTCACTTGTAATTTTACATAAGATAATTGCTGTAAAATGTTGTTTACTAGTGTACCATATTGTTAAAAGCCAATGATAAATAGGTAATTGTACTTATTATACTTAGAAAACAGTATATTGAATAGTTGAGAACATTATTTCAAATGTAAATATTTAGATAAAGTTTTTGTTTGTTTCAATATTCATTTACTGCATCAACCATAGTCTCAAATTTTACCTTTTAAACAGCTTAGTTTCAAAATCTGTAAAATTGTTGGAACAAAATGGCCCTTAACTTTTCACCCCCTCAAACCCTGTAACTTTCCATTTACCTGAAGTGAAGCTGACGAAATCCCCTATCCCAGGATGCTTAGCAACCCCACTGGCGCGAAAAAAGCCCGCCGGCGCCAAAAGCCCCCTCCATCTTAGTGAAGGTCCAAGAGATCTATCAACACTAGCCCCCCTACCACAATCCAATCAACACCCTACACGAACACTAGCCGTCCCCAACCGGATCCTCCCCCTATATAAGCTCGCTCCTCCATTTAATAAATTGGAATTCCTCTCGGACTCCTGTGTGTCCTGGTGATTTCTTTCATCTTGGATCCCTGCGCGTCTTGGTGATTTCTTTCATTTCGGATTCCTGCGTGTTCTGGTGGTTTCTTTCATTTCGGATTCCCGCGTGTTCTGGTGGTTTCTTTCATTGGTGCCGAAACCCGGGACAAGGAGTGCCTTCATTAGGCCCCTTGTCTCCCGTCTGCCACCTAGAACGACCCAGTCCGGAATTCCCCTGCCCATTTGACCCGGCTCTGGCTCGTCACAGTCACCACCGACCAACCGGCTATTCCGTGAGTAACCCCTCTAGGGACGGACACTCCCCGGTGACTACAGCAGGAGAACTAGCCGTGACCATCCGGTGGCCTCCTGTCGTTACCGAGGAGAGAGGGAATACACCCCACCACGGTCTTCAAGACTACGGTGGACCCTCGTCCTACCCTACACCAATTTATAGGGACAACACCTGCGCGGGGTAGAAAGGGGCTGGCTCCCTTCTTCTCCTATACTTTTCCTCCAGGCTCCTTGCCTTCCTCCTAAAAGCCCGGTACCGGCACTCTCCGAATCCTGAGTCCTGGACTCAATTTAGGAACCTCCCACGGGTGACGACCTCTGGGAGGTCTCCTAACCGGTTCTACTGAACCCTCCGGAACCCCCACATTGTATAGGGGACGCCCTATATATTTGTGCGGAGGTTCTCCCATGCTCGGAGACTTCTTTTCCTGCCTCGTATCTCCAACATTATGGGAGCCTCCTCTTCCTCCCCCGCCGCAGACTCTCCTCTCCAATGTCTTTTACGAAACCTTTCCACACTCTCTTTAAAGGGAGACATCAAACCTAAACTCCTCACCAGATTCTGTACTCAAAATTGGCCGCAATACCCCTTAGATAATCAGTCCATTTGGCCTTCCGAGGGGTCTCTTGACTCTAACCTCATCCATGATCTTTTCAATTACTGCCAGCGCCTGGGCAAATGGGCAGAAATCCCCTACGTTCAAGCTTTCCGTCTCCTATCTCAACACCCTGCTCTCTGCTCCTCATGCTCTCCCTCCCAACTCCTCTTGGCCGTCACTCCAAAGCCATCTCCGCCCACCCCTCCCTCCTCCTCCTCCCCGCCTGCTACCAACGAAACCTTCGATCCTGCAGATGAGCCTCCTCCGTATCGATCTCCACCCCAAAATCTGGCTGTACCCCTACCACTACCTGCCTCTAACACACCTCCCCCAATTCATATCTCTTCCGCTCCTCCATTCAGCCCGCCACACACACGATCCCGTGGCCCTCCCCCACATCCGGCCCCCTCCCTTTCTACCCCTTCCAATCCTCCCACCTTAATGACCCTCTTTCTAGCCCAATCCTACCCCGACATAAAAACAAAATTAAAAAAACTAGAGCATGGCCCGGCAACCCCTCAGAGCGAAATCCTTTCCACTGCCTTTAAGGTCTTTCACGGCCGCGAGGAGGAAAAAGAAAAACTCCGTAATAAGGCACGCCAGGCTGACTTTCAGATGGTGGCTCAACTAGCGTCCAAACAGACAAAGGCCGACCCTACCACAAAGACCCCTCCCGGAGCGTGCTTTAAATGCGGCAAGGAGGGCCACTGGTCGCGTGCGTGTCCACAGCCCCGGGCCCCCACCCGGCCGTGTCCTAAATGCAAACAGATGGGACATTGGGGATCCGATTGTCCCACCACCCGAAGGGGAGATGGAACAACGAATCTTCACTCTCCACAATCCCCTCCTGTGATCGCCTTGGCCGATGACTGATGGGGCCCTGGGCCTGTCCCGACTCTTACTATCACTAAAGCAGAGCCCAGGGTTAGTCTGGTGGTAGACGGTCAGCCTATCTCATTTTTAGTGGACACTGGAGCCACCTTTTCACTCTTGAGGGAGTTCCGAGGCCCTACCACACCCAGTTCAACCCCTATTGTCGGGGTAGGGGGAACACGCATACTCCCTCATAGAACCCCCCTCCTATTTTGCCAATTACAAAACGCTCCCCACTCCTTTTCACACTCCTTTTTAGTTATCCCACAATGCCCAGTTCCTCTGCTAGGAAGAGATATACTTTCTAAGCTTGGAGCTTCCATTTCAATCCCCTCCTCAGATCCCTCCAGTTCCTTCATCCTGGCCCTGATCTTATCTGACTCTCAAGAATCCAATAATCCTCCCCCACACCCTACCCTGCCATACCCTGTAAACCCTGTAGTGTGGGATGTCCATAACCCCTCCTCAGCACATTGTTCCCCTGTCAAAATTGTGTTAAAGGACCTCCAACCAAAATGGGAGGGTCCTTACCCAGTTGTCCTAACCACTCCAACAGTGGCCAAACTACTCCTTCCAGACAAAAATCTAACTCCTTGGATTCACATTTCCAGGTTGAAGGCATACACCTCGAAAAACCTCTCCTCCAGTCAGACGGCGGAAAACACCAGCCACTGCGATACCTACGCCGGCTCCCCACACCCGTCCAACCCCCTTAAACTCAAAATCACTCGCGCCGGAAGCCTGTCGCCTATCCCAGAGTAAACTATGACCCTTTTTCTTATTTTTTCTTTTTTAGTCTCTCTCCCCTACCCTGGGCTCTCCTCCAGTCAGTTTGTCTGGAGGTTTAAGGTTCAGGAAACTTACACTGAAAAACAAATCCAACTCACTCGCCTTACTGCCACTGCTGACTGCCCCCTCGCGGGATGTTCCGGGCCAGTCACTATACCCCTGACAGACAGTAAGCTTATCTCCCATGCCACCCGTCCCTATGTCTGCTTTTTATTTGACCAAAGACAGGATTATTGCAAACGATGGCCGGAAACTTATGGTGGATGTCCTTACTGGGCCTGTAAAATCCATGACCCATATCTCCAACAGGCCAAGGTAGGTGGCAGTATTTTACAGGTCTCAGGTGGCTCCTTCAAACTCCACATCCAAGATTCTTGGGACTCTAGATGGGCGGGGGTAGTTCCTGGTGCCTTTTATTGTAATGGCTATGCTTCACGCCCTTGCGGACGCCTTACTATCACCCGCCAATACATTCCCATTAACCACTCGGTTTCTCTGGTATCTACTGACATCAAACATCAAGAGACTCAACTCATTTCAGCCCTAGGGTCCACTGACTCCGACAAGTCAACTACCTTAAACACCTACACCTGGCTACAAATCCTCTCCAAAACGCTTATCTCTCTTAATCACACTCTCCCTTCCATATCTCCCAAAAACTGTTTTCTTTGTGCATCTCTCAGACGACCACTCTTGGCCGCTGTCCCTCTAAACTTAACTTCATTTCCTTCTAAAACCTCGAAACATACACTCCCCCCCCATCTCCCTAATGTTCCCTTATGGGAACCCGAGGACCAGTCCAATCACACCCTTATCCCCAGACTGTGCCTCCTAGGAAACTCTGCCCCCTCTCTATCATCGCCTTTCCACTGCGACTATAACATCACCATTTCTAATCCCACCGCAGCATCCCCGGGTTCTTTTTTCTGGTGCAACGGCACTCTCTACACTGTCATCTTTCCCAACGTTACTACTCCCTGCCTCCCCGTCACCATTGTTCCCCAGCTCACCCTCTATTCTAACTCTGAACTACTCTTCCTCCTCAACCTGCCCTCTAGACATAAGAGAGCGGCCTTCCTCCCAGTCTTGATTGGAATCTCTCTTATAACATCGGTGGCAGGAATTGGATTGGGAGGCGGGAGCCTCGGACACACTCTATGGGCCGTACACGATCTTAATTCTAAACTCGAGGGTGCTCTTACATCTACTGCTGAGTCCTTAGGCTCTCTCCAACGACAAATAACATCACTCGCAAAGGTTGCCTTGCAAAACAGGAGGGCTCTGGACTTACTAACTGCAGAAAAAGGTGGAACTTGCTTATTCTTAAAAGAGGAATGCTGCTACTATGTTAATGAATCAGGTATTATTGAAACCAACATAAAAAAACTTGAGGACCTAGCCACTTCATTCTACAAAACTAATGCCCAACCCGCCACCTGAACATCTCTTTTCCAAAACCCCCTCCTCACCTGGCTCTGGCCCATTCTAGGGCCACTCACTATAATCCTTCTCGGCTGTCTCTTCCTTCCCTGCTTAATTAAATTTCTTCAGACACAGGTTGGAAGAATTTCTAACCAAACTTTTAATCAGCTTCTCCTCAGGAATTATAACTACCGTCCTTTGGCTCAGGATCCCGTTTCTTTTAAAGAACAAATCACTGAATGCTGATGGCTACCTGGGTACAGTTCCTGGAGGCTCTCGACTCTGACCTGTGGGCCCTCCACCCCGAGGATTCCTGGGAAGATTTTCGTGAACAGATCAACGATTTCTGGCTGCAGGGAACCCTCCAGGACTTCACGCCAACAGAAATTATCCTCTTCTCCCGCCTAACATGGGACTATATACAGGTCTTTTGTTCCAACTTTCCCTTCCGCAGCAACTCCCCTCCCCTCCCCAAACAGCCCTAAAACTACGCCCCCTTTCAGCAGGAAGTAGCTTGAGACGGTCATCGCCCCCTTTCCCCAAAAACAAAGAGGGGGGAATGTTGGAACAAAATGGCCCTTAACTTTTCACCCCCTCAAACCCTGTAACTTTCCATTTACCTGAAGTGAAGCTGACGAAATCCCCTATCCCAGGATGCTTAGCAACCCCACTGGCGCGAAAAAAAGCCATGGCGCCTAAAAGCCCCTCCATCTTAGTGAAGGTCCAAGAGATCTATCAACACTAGCCCCCCTACCACAATCCAATCAACACCCTACACGAACACTAGCCGTCCCCAACCGGATCCTCCCCCTATATAAGCTCGCTCCTCCATTTAATAAATTGGAATTCCTCTCGGACTCCTGTGTGTCCTGGTGATTTCTTTCATCTTGGATCCCTGCGCGTCTTGGTGATTTCTTTCATTTCGGATTCCTGCGTGTTCTGGTGGTTTCTTTCATTTCGGATTCCCGCGTGTTCTGGTGGTTTCTTTCAAAAATGAACTAAGAATCTTGAGTATTAATTCATGCATATAAGACTAATGTGTCCATAAAGCATAGATCTTACTTTGATTGTATAACTTTAAGTAAAGACTGCTGTTTTTATACCAACCACTCTGGCATAATTCGAGATAGTCTAGCCTTAGTAAAACAAAGACCTTTAATATTGGCTTTTCTAGGACTGCTATTTAGGCCATATATAGTAAATTGCCTTATAAAGTACATTAACAGAGAGTCCAGGCTGTTAAATTAATAGTATTTTCTACTCAAGTAATAGGGGTATCTCAGTTTCCGCAATTTATAGGACATCAAAGATTTGATATGTGCCTGAAAACCAATGGGGAATGTGACAGCCTACTAAAATGTAAAAAAGGTAAAAGTTAATTAAAAGTCCCAAAACTAGACAAAAGAAATCTTTACCTGAGCAATTTTTAATTGGGACAAGAATGCCTAGTTCCTAGAACTTTTAACTGCTTAGTGTCTGCTGTGAAACTTGTGACAATGAGCTCTCTCATATGCTAAGAGCGCAACATTCCAGGGCACAGATAAGGAGAACATCTGCAAGGCCATGTTTAAAACTAACAAATTCCCTGGCTACATTTATCTTTGTAATGACCAGTTTCTGCTAGCTTTATAAAAGATTAACTTCTGTTCTCTTTTTAACTTCTGTTCTGGATCTCCTAAAACTTGAGTAAGGACTTGCTTCGTCCAGGGGGCGACTGCTGAGAGATGTTTCTCAGCCCCAGACACCAAGCAGCCTTGCTCAGGAGGACAGGAGGAAAAGAAGTCTCACTTTAACTGTAATTGGGCATGAGCCACCTAAAGCAGCCTCACCGGTGAATAAGACTGCATTAACATCTGTCTAGATGCCTCAGTTCTGTTCCTGTCTGATTGGGCCCTTGGTTAACTAGCGGAAGGCTGGACGCAGCGATACTTCCCTAGTTCGGTCGGTCTGAGACGTCAGACTCTGACCCTGTACCTGTTCTGGTTCTGGTTTCTGATGCGCTAGCGTTTTGTGTTATCTGTAGTTTGTCTTGTCTGTCTTGTGTCTGTCTGTCTGGGCTGGCCGAATGTACTGCTATCCTCCTATACTTATTTTGATTCTTCCCTTAGGTCTGGCCTCCGTGGCCCCACCCAACTGGATGCTAGGTGAAAGGCTGATCCTAGCCCTGGCTTAGTTGGCTCTTGTGGGGATTTTCTCTTTTCTTACCTGTTTTCACTAGCATGGGTCAGGCTTCCTTCTCAAATCGTCCTATGTTCTCCCCCGTTTCAATACTTTAACCATTTTAAGGATTTCAGGAAACAAGCCCAAGCCTACGGAGATAGAGCGTCAATCCCTTCAACCTTCAAAGGTTCTGCCAGCTAAATTAGCCCACGTTTGGAACAGAGTAACTATCAGAGGGGCCACTTGACCTGAAAACAGCCTTTGAGCTGCGAGATATCATCTGTGGTAATCATAGGTTTCTTTTAAAACAATGCAGAGAATGTGCATTTGTGTTAGAGATTTAGGTCTGAAGAACAGCTAAACATAAAACTGATTAAGTGTTTACAGAGTGTCTGTGGGGCGGAGTCCTGAATAGTGAAGTCTCCCTTCTGGCTGGTTCTTCAGTTTAGGTTGAAATTTATTTTTATCGGAAAATAAATTAATAAAAGAGCTTCTGCTTTAATTGGTTTAGAAAAAAAAATAAGAACCGTATAGATAAATTACATCTTCCTAAAATTGTCAGAAAAATAGAAACTAATTCAAATGTTTTTTGTTTTATCAAATCTACATGATCTGAGATAATCTTTGGTAATAAGAATAGTTTAATATTATAAGTTAAGGAAAAGTAGTTGTATCTTCAAGTTATCAGAAACACAATTTTATTCTACCTGTATTCGTCAGGTCATGCGTATGCTAATTCTACTAGTTGTTCAAGATTACAAAATTATAAGATTGGTATATTCATAAATTTGCTAATCTATTAAATGCTGATACTTAAAAACAGTCTTAACATTAAGAATGCTAAGGTTTTTTATAGTCGTATTTACCTTTGAAATCTTTTATTATTACATTGGTTAAATAGATAACTAAGTATTGTTTCATAATGACCTGTAATTCTATTTAACCAGGTGATCAAACCTTGTAACATAGTGACAAATTTTCCAACAAAATCTAAGTAGAATTTTTGTTTTGAATGCACCAAGGGTAATAAGACATATTACACCGCTAAATTAACAAGATGGGCGCCTTATGCCCCTAACACTGGCAACTGGGCCAATACCCTGTAAGCTATAGGCCCTGGAAGCTTCCCAATAGCCCCTTGTGGTGCATCTAAGGATGTTAGAAAAACAATTTGTTGGCCAACCGATCCTCCGCCTTATGTGTCAGACGGTGATGGTCCTGCTGATGCTCTTCATTATATATAATTACAACAAAAATTTGAGGAATTCCAAAAGGCTTTATGCCCCCCTTCTTATCCCCTAGCTATTCCTAGATCCCGAGGAAATATTGACATTGACACCCAAACCAATAGTATCCTGGAAACTACTCTATGGGCCTTAAATAATTCTAATCCCCAACTTGCTCAAGATTGCTGGCTATGCATGACTATAGGCATCCCTATGCCCACTGCTATCCCAGTCTTAAACTCGTCTATTGACCATACTCTTAACTGCAGTCTCAGCCCTCCTTTTAGAGTCCAGCCTGTAGGTTTCAACTCCTCCACTTGCTGCCAAAGTCCATTTCAAAATAAATCCTTTGACATTGATGTAGGATTTGTCACCTTCGCTAATTGCTCCAATATTGTTAATTATAATGAGCCCCTATGTCCAGCCCCTGGACAGGTATTCTTATGTGGAAATAATCTCGCATATACTGCCTTACCACAAAATTGGACTGGACTCTGTATATCAGTTAATATTTTTCCAGACATCTCCATCATACCGGGAGACAAACTGGTCCCCCTCCCTAGCCTAGATTACATAGCGGGACGACACAAACGAGCCATCCAAGCCATCCCCCTCCTTGTCAGTTTAGGTATCACTGGGGCACTCGCCTCTGGTTCAGCTGGAGTTGGCGTTGCAGTCCACTCCTACAACAAATTGTCCCATCAATTAATTAATGATGTTCAAGCCCTTTCAGGAACCATAAGCGACATACAAGATCAAATTGATTCCCTTGCTGAAGTAGTGTTACAAAATCGCAGAGGCTTAGACCTTCTTACAGCAGAGCAGGGAGAGATTTGTTTGGCTTTACAGGAACGCTGCTGCTTCTACGCCAACAGATCTGGGATCGTTCGAGATAAGATCAAGAAACTTCAAGAAGACCTTGTCAAAAGACGCAGAGAGCTCCAAGAGAACCCCTTTCTAACTGGGTTGAATGGGCTCCTTCCTTACCTCCTTCCCATCCTCGGCCCCCTTTCTTGTGTTCTTTTACTTATAACCTTTGGGCCCTGGGCTTTCCGGCGCATAACTGATCTCATTAAGCAATAGGTAGATGCCTTGCTGACCAAACCTGTCCACATTCACTATCACCGTTTGGCTACCCAGAGCGATGACACCACTGACTATAATAATGAAAACCCCGAAGACCCAAGATCCCCACTGGCCCCTATCTCACCTTTAAATTTACATCGGCTTCTTTAAAATCCCTTTCAGGTTATATACAAAACCCTAACCACTGGTTCCACTGTAAAAGGAGAAATATAACTTTGCCTGGCTCCCTCCCTACGGGGACGACATATAGAACAGAGGTATGTCTACCCTCGACCATCGAAAACTCGAGGGGGGGTATGGGCACCGAGATGGGTGCAAGAGCAAAGCATCTGCAAGGGAAGGTCTCAATAAAGAGACCCCCTCTGTATTTCCCTGAGAACACACCTGGTTTGCATAGAGGTTGGTATCCAAAAACTACTATTTCAAAACGGCTCTGCCTCTCCTCCCCAAAAGATACCAAGAGCCAAATACTAGGCGGGCCCACATAGCCCGCGGGAGGAACCAGGTCAATGTTCCCCCACTCGGTTAAGGCCCACCTTTTCTAAAACAGAAAGGGAGGAGATGTTGGGAGCCAAAAGGCCTTCATCCTGACCGCCCAGCATGCTATCTAAAGAATGCATAAGCAGACAATGTCCCAGGGAATAGTTAACCACAGAATGTATTAACATACCCGCTGGATAAGGAAGGACCTACTGAATGGCTGTGGACCTGCCCAAGGAGTTCCTCTCCTCCTTGTTCCTCTTTTCACTTCTAACCTTTGTACCCCCTAACCCCATCAACCAAGGACCAATGAAATTGTAACAAGTATCCCCCTGCCTAGTCAGTCCTGCCTCCCTTTGTTCTTCTGTATAAATATACCTGCTCTAAAATAAAAATTTGAGGCTTGATCAGAATACTGTCTTGCCTCCGCTCCTTTTTCTCGCCTGTTTCTCTTTCAGGCTGGACCCTCTTCGAGCCCGCGAATAACTATGTCCCGCGGGTCGGGACACTGGGTTATTAGACACAAAAGGGAAACGTCTTTTCTTAAAGCTTTAGATATTATAAAAGTACATACATATTTGTTATTTAAAAAAATTATAGGAATATTCAAGGTTAAGTCAAATACCTCTGGCTCGATACTAATCATCCTGTCCTGGAAGACAGCCTCTGTGACAGTTTGGCATTTATCTTTCCCATCATGAAAAATAAAAGTAACTTGATCTACTCTCCTCCCTTGTCAGATTTGATATTTAAACAGCCACTTAAAAATTATAGCCACTCATTTAAATTTTCTACTACAGAGAATCTTAGACATACACAAAAGTAGACAAAATAATGTAACATACCTGTTACCCAGTCCAACCACATTCAACCCAGGGTCCATCCTAGTTCCCATCTACTTCCCTCAATTCAGTATTATTTGAAAACAAATCCCTCATACCGTCCATATGTTGCCTGACTCTCTAAAAGAATGACTTTTTTTAAAACAAAACCATATGCCAATATTACATCTAGAACATTCTTTAATATTATTAAACATCTACAGTTCATATTTCCAATTGTCTCATAATTGTAATAAATAGAAATTTCTACAGCTTTAAACAAATTCAGGGTATAAACAAGCTTCTCACACTATGATTGGTTGTTATATCTTTTCAGACATTTTTTCATTGAGACTGCCTTCCATCCCTTTTCCCCTTAAAATTTATTTCTAGAATAAATCAGTTGTTTAATGCTCAGTTTTACACCATGTGAATTTTGCAGATTCCATCCCTGTGGTGTAATTTAACATGTCCCTCCGCCTTCTTTATTCCTTTAGTTGGCTCTAGATACTTGATCAGATTCAGGTTCAGTTTGTTTTACAAGAGTTTTTCATAGTCAATACTCTATTTTTTCTTTCAGGATTCCCATGATGTCATGCTCTTTTTCAGTGATGTTGTAACCACTGGTATTAAATACTGTGATTCATCATTTCATCAGAGACTTGTGAGATAGCAAAATACATTTCATACATTAACTATAACCCTTTCACAAGATAGAATTTTCTTTATCTACTTCTTAGTTGCCTAGCTATACAATTTATAAAGGAAAAGGATAAATGTATGATATTTCCCTATAATTTTTTTCAGTATCAATATGGACTCATTGAGCTAAACATATTTGATGAGCTTGAATCATTCTAGTATCATCTATCTATTATCTATCTATCTATCTATCTATCTATCTATCTATCATCTATCATCTATATTGTTTGTAGTGACATTGGTCAAAGAAATCCAATAAGTTTCAAGTGTACAATTCAACAGTATGTCAATATATATATATATATGCATTGTGTATTCACCACACATAGGTATTTCTTTCTGTCACCCCTTTTACCTCATCTACTTCCCCTCTACCCCTCTATCCCCTGGTAATCACTAGTCTACTGTCCATGTCCACGAGTCTCTGTCATCTTTGTTGCTTTTAGATTTATGATTACCTTTATCATTATGAAGTGTTCCTAGGTATCTTTCTTTACCTTTTTCAGTTTGAAGTCTATTTCTTTCTATATTAGTACTGCTACTTCCACTTTTCTCTAAATTCCATTTGCTTGAAATGTCATTTTCCACCCTTTCACTTTGAGTCTATATATAGTCTTTGGAACTAAGATGTATTTCCTGGAGACAGCATATGGTTGGGTTCTGTTTTTTTGATCCAATCTGCAACTCTCTGCCTTTTTATTGGTGACTTTGGTCCATTTACATTTAGGGTGATTGTTGAAATATGAGGTTTTCTTATAGCTATTTTATCTTTTGCTTTTTGGTAGCTTAGTGTTTCCATCATTTCCTTGTCCTTGCATTGCTATCTTTTTTTTTTTTTTTAATTTGATTTTAATTTTTTTTTTTAATTTGTGGATTTTTCCTCTGGTTTTATGTTATATACTTCAGTTATGGATCTTTAGCTTGTGGTTACCATTATGAATATGTTGTCCATTTTCTTCTGCACATGCCTTATCTCTATTTTCGTGAATTTGGATCTTTGATTCTTTCCCTTTTGTTATTATTTTCCCCAAACATCCCTATGTATGCTGAACATTCATTTCTATTTTGCAATAGCAATTCTCTTATTATTACTTAAGCTTATAATACCCTGTTCTTAATAAAAGTTACACTACTCTGCTTCTGTCTGCCTGCTACCTTACTCATAGGTGTTTTTGTCATTTTATTTCAGGTGAGCTGACTCCTTTATTTCCTGTAGTGTAGGCCTAATAGCAGAGAATTCTCTCAACTTTTCTATGTCTGGAAAGGTCTTTATTTCTTCTTCGTATCTAAAAAAAAGCTTAGCTGGATACATTATTCTTGGCTGATAAATCCTTTCACTTAATAGTTTGAATATTTGATTCCACCCCTTTCATGCTTGTAAAATTTGTGCTGAGAAATCTGAAGATATTTATAAAGGAAAAGGATTTATAAAGGAAAAGTCTAATGGGTTTTTCTTTATAGGTTACCATCTTTTTTTCCCCTGGTGCCTTGAAAATCCTTTCTCTCTCATTAATTGCTGATAATTCTAATAAAATGTATCTTGGAGAAGGCCTTTTGTGATTGAGATAATTGGGTGTTCTGTTAGCTTCTTGGATTCGAAGCTCCAGCTCATTCCTTAGATTTGGGAAATTCTCAACAACTATTTGTTTGAAAATGCTCTCTGATTTCTTCTCCTTTTCTTCTCTTTCTTACTTATTATTCTTACGTTTCCTCTCCTTATGATGTCAGCTAGTTTTTGTATTTCTCTTTCATTATTTTTCATTCTTTGGTCTCTCTTTTCCTTCTGAATTATTTTTAGATTTCTATCTTCAATAATCATTTTCTCCATTTGATCAGCTCTATTCCTCAGCTTGCTATTTCATTCTTCATCTCTGTTAGTATGTTTTTCATCTCCAGAAGTGTTATTTGATTCTTTACAAGGGTTTCAATCTGCTTACTAAAAAAACTCATTCTGCTGATCCCTTTTTTCTCAACTCCTGGAATTGTTCATCTGAATTGTTTTGGATCTCACCGAGCTTTTTCAGAAGTACAATCCTGAATTCTTTGTCATTTAAGTCACATATTTCATATCTTTAAGCTTATTTTCTGAAGATTTTTCTGTCTTTCTGAGCTGCCTTGACACCTTAGTTGTCCATGGTGTTTCATAGACTATTTCTCCACCTGGGCAATAATGGGAGTATATTCTGCTTTTCTTTTCTTTTTTTCCAGGAAGATTTATTAGATAGAGGTCTCACTTTAGCTTGCTGCTAAGAAGTGTTTTTCTTTTGATTTCTAGTAGGTGGTATCCAAACCTCTTAGATCCCTGCTTTGAGACTTAATAATACCCTTTTTCACTTATAAATAATCATTCATGATTACTACCCTCAATGTCAGTCCCTGTCAGTATTAGCAACAATTTTGGTAGCATTTACTCAATTCCCCTTGGGCTCCACACTGGTCAGTCTTAGAGGATATTGAGAGGAGGATACCCTCTTGGTTGGTGGGTGTGTGCTGCTGCTATCTCTGTGTCTCAGCTTGGGGCTTCACAACCACAGTTGCTAAGAAGCAGCTGTTGCCACTCTACAGTTAGTCCCTGCATCGCTTTCTGCCTTGATCCCTGGTCTCTGCTTCATGGAACTCAAGATTCCTCTGGCAGGGCTGTTTGGGGAATCAATAGGAACTTCTCTCCTCTCCCTCCTATTGCAGGGAGATTTGGCTATGAGTGGCAGCTTCTTCGTTCCTCCAAATCTACCACCAACTCCCATGGTTCTGATCTCTGGAAGCTCTTATGTGCTGATCACTTGCTCAGATGTGCTTGTATGCAGGTTGGGTGTTATTTGTTGAGTTTTAGATGGTCAGTTTATTGTTATTTCAAGGGGAGAAATCTGAGGACATTGCTCACTCTGCCATGCTTGTGACCAGTTATTATTCTTATTAATGTTCAACTCATTTCATTGTGACCAGTGGGAACCTTTTTAAATTGTCTTCTTGAGTCATTTTTAGATAATCTCAGTAGTATTACAGAGCTCATGCCCTCTTGTAGGACAAAATATTCCACATTCATTATGAATATTTCATGCTCCAGACTTCAAATCAGCTTTTTATCCTGAAAGCTTTGATTCTTTATTAGAAATCATATCTGAAAACACACTCTGGATGCTAGAGGCATGATTATTCTTAATAGATATCAATTTCTCACATGTTTTTGGATGCTGTAAAGAATTTTCTGCAAATTACATATGGCCCTGAAAATACTTGGTTATTTAAGAATGAAATATCTAGATCTCTTGCTTTTTATAATTGCTCATTTATCTGTGTCCTTTCTGAGTCTATGATTTTGAGAACATAAATTCTTCTTCACCAGTACCAGAATTTGTACATGCTAGACATTCAGAATAGATTTATCGAATGAGAAATATCAAGCTTCAGACACCAAAAAAACTACCAAATGAGTTTCAGAAATATGAGGAGAAATGGCAGCATTATTAGAATAACTCAGTAGCCTCTGAGGTAATAATTCTAATAGGTTCAACATGTGCTTAGATGTTTAAGTTCATGTATGTTTGTTTAAGAAGTAAACCCTTTACATCACAGACATATCCTACTTTTTAAAAAAATCATTTCTGAGAAAAGATGTAAGTCTAAATTTCCTACTTCAGGTCATCTTTGCCTGAACATTTCAATCTAAGATGGCTCTCAAATAGAGGCACACATGGGCAAGGCAGGTCTGAAATAACTAAGTGTGTCCAGTAGAGCTGACAGTAATGGTGATCCAGTGGTGGTAGGGACTTGGCAGTGGGCAGGGCAGGGTATGGAGGGGTGCTAGCTGATTGAGAGACAGGAGGCATTTGGTTGGTGGGTGGGGAAACACATGGGTGGAGTATGCTTGTTAAGTTGCAAATTGGCCCTGGTCAGTTCACAGACTTTGAATGCAAAGAGTAAGATCTGAAATAGAGGCCCTGGTAGGAAGTGGGATAAGGCGATAGAGGTGGATGTGGCTGTTAGGGGCAGAGACTGAAAGGGTATAAAAAGCTGCCCTTTTGTGCCTCCCTCTACTTCCTCATCTAACTTGCTGCTGAATTTTGCTCATGCAAGCCCCATCTTTGCTCTTTCTCCCACTACTCCTTAATTCTCTCTTCTATTCTTTTTTCTGGCTGACCAAAAGCCTCTCTCTTCAAGGTTTCTGAATTGGCCTTAATTTAAAATGAAAAAATGATAATTTTTGCTTACTAATGGTAAAAACAAAAACAAAAACAAACAAAAAAACCCCCCCACAACTCTGGTTAGCTCCAGCAAAAGAGAGTTATTGTGAGGAAATAGATAGCTCTGAAGATTGACAGGCAACCTAGGATAATTGGACTTGGACATTGGCAAGGCTCAGGGTAGCTCTGGGTGTGAGAGCAGGAGCTACAAGATGGGTTTCCTGGAAGAAAGGGCCTGGTCTAGGCTGTTGCTGCTGGGATAAATAATTTATCACAATCTCAAAAGAGAGTTTACTCAGTCAAAGTCACCAGAGGAAAGATCTTCTGAAGTGAGAGGCAACCCACTGGATTTATTCTTTCACCAAGACTACGTATGATAGGGGAAGAGTGTTTGAAATTGGCAGTGCTAGTAGGAAGAGGAAATGAATGCTCATCAGCCAAAAAGAAAGATTTTTTTTTTTTTTACTCAAAGACACCAACTTATTATTATTTATTTGAAAAACGAAAACGAATATGAAAACACAGTGTTAATAACTATTATAAACATCCTATTTATTGTTTGTAATCAATGTGCCAAGAATTATATCATTCATAGTCAGCGTTTCTTTTTTAACAGCAAAGCTGTATGTTAGGCATGATGATTTTACCTGTAACTGATGTTCAGGAAGGTAAAGTGTAAGGTCCCTTAGCTAGTAATTGCCATAGATGGGATTTTAATTCAGCTGTAATTACTTCAAACAAATTACTTTTCCAAGCTGCCTCTCTGACAAACCCAGACTTAATTCATCTCTCTTTTCAACTCTAATTTTATTTTTGACACCACTTTATTTATTATGTTTTACAATATTACTTTGGACATGTTTATTTCTCACTCATGATCATTATCACAATTACTTAGTGATTCAAATACTGTGATTCCTTTCCTGAATTTTTAAAGTCAATGCTGTTTGTTTATTTTATTTTTTAAATGTTTTTAATTAAAAGCTTATATCCTTTTTAGTTTCTTTTCCTCCCATGAGTCAGTGACCTTAAAATAAAATGTCATCCCTGAACTAAGGCCAGCAAAAATAAGCCAACCTTAATAAAATGCCTTCTTTCCACACCCAAGTTCTTTTACAACTTTCCTCTACTCCAGCAGAAATATTCATCACAGTCTAGTTGTTTTTTCAAATTATTACAAAATTTTCACAATATACAAAAGTAGAAAGAATAATATAATCAACTTCCTTGACCCAACTTTGACTGTCAGCTTTACCCACCCATTCTCATACACACCCTCACACACACACCCTCACAAAAACCTATACAAAGCCTCACACACACCCACACACACCATATATATATATAAATTCTGCCCTCTCAGCTTGATAGTTTGAAAGTGTACCCATGACTTCATCTTCTAATATTCCAGGATACAGCTTCTAAAATATAAGGATTCTCATAAACCTAACTACATTATTATCAAGTCTAACACATTTATTAAAAATTCCTAATATTATCAAATATCTAGTCAGTAGTCAAATTTCCCCAGCATCCAAACCTCGTCCATACATTGCAACAAAAACTTCTAAGGAAACACATCTATAAATGCCCAACCTTTACAATCTAATTTTATTTGAACACAGTTCTTTCATTTCAATATTCTTTTAGAAATTAGATTCTGACTGACTGTCAGTCTAAGCTTGTCTAGGCCCTGAAGCTGCCCTTGGCTGCAAGCAAAAAATGACTCAGTGTCCCTCAGACCACATTTCCAGGTGAAGTAGGCCCATCTTGCAAATTAATTATTGGAAATTAGGCTTTTAAAAAAGCTTTTATTATTTTTCCTAAAGGAGCAAAGAAGTTCTCTTAAATGTAGCATTTATTTATAGAGGCATTGTTTATGATAATTTCAGGGTAGAACTAACCTAAATGTCCATCAGAAGGGGGTTGACTGAACAGACTATGGTTATACCCAAATGTAAGAAACCAGCAACATTTTTAAATAATAAAATTGCTCTACATATAATAACATGAAAATACTGAGTGCCAAAAGATATTAGTGAATGAACATGAAACGATATGAGTAACGGGATCCACTTTTACCTAAAAAAATAGGAGTTTTTATGTACACATAAAGAAATCTGAAAAGATAAGCTCCAAATCTTTACATAAAATGTAAAATTATGGAGGAATTTTATTTTTTACTATTTTATGTTTTCATATCATTTAAATTATTTGACAGTGAATGTATATTATTAGCTTTATAATGTGTAAAAAAATACTTTCATGTTGAAATACTATATATTATATATATTATGAATATGTTAATATTATATGAAATAAGGAATATTATTAAAACTATGAAATATATGAAACATAATATATAATGTATATAAATAATGTACAAATAACAAATAATCTCCCTTCTTCCTGTAATCTTTCCTTGATATCAGAAATAATTGGAAGTTGACTTTGCCACAGACACACTGTTTTCTTCAGTTGGAAAAATTTTTGAAGGTACAAATCAGTGGTCTTCCTTTAATCAGAACAATACTGAACAAGGACTGTGCCAGACACAGAGCTAAGCTTTAGACACATTATCTCATTTAATCCCCAGAATAATTCTTTGGTATAAATATCATCATCTACATTTTACAATGAAGGAAACTGAAGCTTAGAGTAGCTAAGTCACTTGCTCAAGTTATATCTGGGTGCCATATCTCAGTCTCTTTCATACTGAAGTCCATAAATATAAAAATAAGGGCAGTTTTCCAAAATTCAAGGCTATAAACTTGTACTTCTTTTAAACAAGCCTAGTAGAGCCACCATGTTGGAAAGTCCCAAGACCATCCCAAGGTTTGATGATTTGTTAGGAGAATATATGCAGAATATATATGCGGAATATATATGAACCCATGGCTATGATTTATTACAGCAAAAGAAGGCAAAGCAAAATAAAAAAAAGGAAGTCACAAAGGACAAAGTCCTAGGGAAATCAGGCACAAAGCTCCAGAGTCCTCTCTCTGTGAAGCCCCATGGGATGCACTTAACTCCCCCAGCACAATTGTGACAACACCCATGAAATGTTGTCAATCAGGAAACCATATTAAAGACTGAGCACCCAGGCTTTTTATTGAAGGCTGGTCACATCGGCATTCTCTGTTTGGCACATACCCCAAATTCCAGACTTCCAGAAGAAACTCAAGTGTTCAGCATAATATGCTGTTTATACAAATAGTTTAGGCACAGTGAGACCTTCTTATCGGTTAATCATGGTAACCCTCCTAAAATTGAAATTCCCAATTGCTAGCCAAGGGCTACCCTTGTAAACAGACCTACCGGCTATGTTAACTCTTTTCTGAACAGCCACCAGACAATTCAGAGTCAAGAACAATGAAAATAAAATTATATCAGCAGCCCTCCAGTCTGCTTTCATGGTGAAAATTGTGAAACTAATCACAAATATCTCAGGAAATAGATTTTTAGGAAGTCATATTTTACCTCCAGATACCAGGGATACAGTGCAGAACACTAGTGTCACACTGATGAACCAGACAGTGCTGCAATGCTGGTTTGTTTACCCATTTTTCATAGCATCTTCCGTGAAAGTTTAGGGCTGACATAAAACAATCCATAGAAACAGTGTTCTCTAAGACTGCAGCAGTCCCTGTTCTATTGCTTTGTGTAAGGAGGGTCTTAGTTGTATTGGTGGAACACCTTTTAATTAATTGTTTTATTAGTTTCTAGTACACAGTACATTGGTTAGACATTTACATAGTTTATAAAATGATCCCCCTAATTGCTCCTTCTCTCTTCTGGTTTTCCATCTAGGCAATGTATTAATGCTAACTGCATTCCCTATGCAATGCTCTCCATCCTTGTGACCATCTATCAGCTACGAATTTGTACTTCTTTAACCCTTCACTCCATTCTCCCAACCCCCCAACTCCTCTCCCTTCTGACAATCACCAAATTGACCACTATATTTGTGAGTCTGTTTTTGATTAGTTTGTCTTTTTTTTCCTTAGATTCCACATATAAGTGAAATCATATGATATTTATCTTTGTCTGACTTATTTCACTCAGCATAATAACCTTTAGTCCCATCCATGTCATTGCAAAATGTAGGATTGAATTTTTGTAATGGTTGAATAATATTCCATTGTATATATGAACCATAACTTCTTTATTCAATCATCTGTTGATGGGTATTTAGGTTGCTTCCATATTTTGGCCATTGTAAATTGTGCTGCCATGAATATTGGGGTGCATAGATGTTTACGAATTATTGTTCTGGTTTTCTTTGGATAAATACTCAGAAGTGCAATTGCTGGGTCAAAAGGTATATCCATTTTTAATTTTTTTTTGAGAAGCCTCCAGAGTGTTTTCCATTAGCTACTGTACCAATTTGCAATCCCAGAATGATGATAGTCATTCTGACAGGTGACATTGTGGTTTTAATTCGCATTTCTCTAATGATTAGTGACTGTGAGCATCTTTTCATATGTCTATTAGCCATCTGTATTTCCTCTTTGGAGAAGTATCTGTTCAAGCCTTCTGATTTTTTAATTGGATTGTTTGTTTTTTTGTTGTATAGTTCTTTACATATTTTGGGTACTAACCTCTTTTCAGATGTGTCATTAGTGAATATCTTCTCCTAATCTGTCAGTTGTCTTTTTGTTTTGTTGATAGTTTCCATTGCTGTAGAAAACATTTTTAGTCTGATGTAATCTCCTTTGCTTATTTTTTCTTTTGTTTCCCTTGACCAGGAAGATATATCTGAAAAGAAACTACTGTTAGTAACATCAGAAAGTTTACTGCCTATGTTTTCTTCTATAAGTTTTAAAGTTTTGGGTCTTACATTTAAAACTTGAATCCATTTTGAGTCTATTCTTGTATACAGTGTAAGATGATGGTCCAGTTTTTTTTTTTTTTTTGCATGTATATGTCCAGTTTTCCAAATACCATAATTGAAGAGACTGTCTTTACCCCATTATATATTCTTATCTCCTTTGTCAGATATTAAATGAGTAGATTTATTTCTGGGTTCTCTATTCTGTTCCATTGATCAATGTATCTGTTTTTACGTCAGTACCATGCTGTTTTGATTATTGTAGCCTTGTAGTATAGTTTGATATCAGATAGTGTGATACCTCCAACTTTGTTCTTCTTTCTCAAAATTGCTGTGTCTATTTGGTTTTTTTTTATGGCTCCATATAAATTTTAGGATTATTTATTCTAGCTCTTTGAAAAATGTCATTGCTATTTTGATAGGATTCACATTGAATCAATAGATTGCTTAGGGTAGTATGGTCATTTAAATGATGTTAATTTTTCCTACCCATGAGCACAGTATATGCTTCCATTTATTTGTATCATCTTCAATTTCTTTTTGCAATGACATAATTTTCTGAGAACAGGTGGAACATCTTTTTAAAAGACATTTGGTTTCGAACTTCTTGGTCACAATTTTGGTCTTCTCTTTGATAGTAATTTCCAAATGACTCGTATACAGAAAGCCAGATTGAAGAAGAACTTAGCCAAGGACCTGATCACTCTGCAGGTTCTGTCCATCCCAGCTCAGTTTGTCATACTTGGAAACTCTAGCCTTATTTTTGGTGTGATAACTTTTGCCTTATGTTTTTTATGTGAAATATTGCACTTTATATGTTTAGGAACTCCCATCCAAGTTTTTTTGGATGGTGTTGATTTAGGATAAGCTACCTGATGTATGTCATAATATGTTCAGAGCCAGAATTCATCAATTTGAGGATTTTCCAAAGCACTAAACCAACTTATCTGGTTCACATGGAGTTCTTGCTTATTTGCAATTCAATTTTTACTGAAAATGATGGAAATGCATGGTTTGAAGAATTAAAAAATTTAAAACTCATCTCATTTCTGGTACTATTTATCATGTTTTATTATAAACATAAGGCTTGCATTTCTTTCCCACATCCATGCCAGCTCTTGTTAGAGCAAGCCGTCATGAGTCACATGTTGGACTCTGGGCTTGGAAATCATTGAAGCTGCACATCTGTAAGTACACCCCTGGAGAATAACACATAACATTTGCAAAAAAAAAAAAAAAATGTTATTTGGGAACTTTATGTGCTTTTATGGAGGAAATTTTCACAAATACATTAGGCGAAGTTATGTTTTAAAATTTGTTTTAAATTTCTGTGCTTGGATTGAATAATCCCAGTCGAAGATATTCAATAACCTTAGATATGTAATTTCTACCTATGAGTAACTGTGAATTAGCATATTAAAAACCTTCCATTAAAACAGAGGGTTTTGCCTGTTCTTTCCTTGCTTCATTTGGTGATCAATCACCTAGTACCTGATAATTTCTCTTTATTGTTTACTGACCAACAGTGTATCTCCTGCTTTGTTACTTAATACTTCAGGCCTTTGTCTACTCTCCACAAAGCTCCCTTAAAGTAATAGCTATAGCTTTATTTTTATTCATCTCTGGGTCAAGCAAAGTGTGGTAAAGGTAGCTGGTACTTACTAATCTTTTGCTGAAGGGGTGAACAGTTAAATAAATGAACAGATTGTAAGCTCCTGAATACTGTGAGCTATCTATTATCTTTCATGCAGTGTTTATTAGACAAATACTTGTTCTCCTGAAGAAGAATATGAGTACTCATGAAATCCAGATGTGCCAAATTGCTTCTCTATAATCAAAAATTCACAAGCAATTCTCATCTCTTAGAGATACATGCCAAAATATTTATGAATGAAAATGTTAATGTTTGGGATTTGCTTCAAAATAATTGATAGCAAATGAGAGAATGAGTACAAGCACAGCTAAAAAAACATTAACCATAGTTGAAGTTGAAGCTGAGTATATGTTCGAAAGTTTTCATGATAAAGCTTCACAGTGAACTCTACACGTGCTATAGTCATCTAACCTATTTATGGATGTTTATGTGCTCATTCTAGTATGTTATTTTCTCTAGGGGAAACAAGGTACTACAGTAGTCTCCCTTGTCTATGGGAAATTGTAGAAATAAACAATTTATAAGTTTTAAACTGTATTCCAATCCGAGTAGCATGATGATATCCTGTTGTCTTGTTCTGTCCCTCCCAGGACATGAATCATCCCTTTGTCCAGCATTCATGCTGTATATACCACCCTCCCATTAGGTAGCCCTCAATTATCAGATTGACTATCGGTACTGCAGTGCTTGTGTTCAAGTAACCCTTGTACTAGTCTAACAGTACATCACAGTGCCTGCATCATTCACCTCACTTTATCTCATCATGTAAGCACTGTATCATCTCACATCATTGCAAGAACAAGAGTGAGTACAGTGTACTGTTTTAACAGAGAGAGGCCACATTCACATAAGTTTTATTTTAGTGTATTGTTACCTTTGTTTTACTTAAATATACTTAAATATTAGTTGTTGTTGTTAATCTCTTACTGTGCCTAATTTACAAATTAAACTATCATGGGTATGCATGTACAGAGAAAAAATAGAATATATAGAGTTTAGTACTTTCTACGGTTTCAGGCATCCACTAGGAGTCTTGGAATGTATCCCCCTCAGATAAGGGGGGACTACTGTATTATCTACTATAGTAAATGTTTGTCAAGCTTCCTGGCAACTTTTTAACCTTTATATGTTTGGAGAATTTTATACTTTTTCAGTCCTTCTTTTCCCAATACAGAAACGAGAAACTCACCTTTTCAATTTCTTTTGTGGCTAGGGTCTAGATATGGAAACTGAACTCTGTCAATCAGAAGTGCCCAGGTCAATCATCAATTCAGAAATGTGACACAAATAAGGGGTTGTCTGGAAGAGTTGTTTTTGGCAAGGATGGCAGGGAGGCATTCACCATACAGAGGCAGCACTGGCTGGGTTTCACCCCTTGTCCAGGCCTGTGTCTCCCACTGAAGCAGTCAGTATTGCAATTGGGCACCATTCCTGCTCCTTAACATCCAAACCCAATTCCCTGGACCCCACCAGACAGTCTCATGTTCTTTAACAAATGTCTTTGCATGAACTAAAGTAGGTTTGCCTTTTTGTTTTTGCAACTAAATTCCTTGATTGAGATATCAACCTCATACGAGGTATTTGATATTTAGTACCTCTTTAAGCTGGAAACAATAATCCATTGAGGTTTGAAAAGAGAGTGGTATTATGAAAAACTTTGTTGGCCATTCTCAGAAGTTTGAAATTTATTTTGAACATAAAGGGGAGCCACTAGATATAACTTTGAAAAGGAAGTTATGTGGCTATAGAGACAGTGGGGGAAAGCCTAAATTATCTCAGGACTTTATCAACCAAGAAAAAGGAGCAGGAGCCAAGTTAAACACAATAACTCTAGGATGTCTCTGCAAAGTAAAGGCATCCACCAGGGGGCATAGCTTGCTCAAGCACCTGGTCCTCTCCCTAAGGAGCTTTTTGCCTGTGAGCCCTATCTCCTTACCAAAGTCAAGTCTCTCTTTCCCATTATGGAAATAGATCTACAGTGCCCAAAGTCACTTCAACTAATTATGCTAATCAAATTGATCTTTCATTTAAACATAAATGAGCCCCTGTGCCAGGCAGAATAAAGGCTTGGGAATCATGAATAAATTAGGTTATATGGCAAAGGGGAATTAAAGTTGCAGATGAAATTAAGGTTGCTCGTCAGCTGATATTAAAATAGTGAAATTACCCTAGGTGTCCAGGTTGGCCAGATGAAACCCGACGGTCCATAGAATTGAAAGAGAGAGGCAGAATGGGAGGCCAGGGTGACATGTGAGATGACCAGGTGACCTGCTGTGGCTGCTTTGGTGATGAAGGAGGGGCCATGAGCCAAGGAACATGGGTATCTCTAGAAGCTAGAGAAAGCAAGGAAACAGAGTTTCTCCTGGAGCCTCTAAAAAGAAACACAGCCCTGAAAATACCTTGATTTTATTCCAGTAACACCTTTGTTGTACTTCTAACTTACAACACTGTAAGACAGTAAATTTGTGTTGTTTTAAGCCACTGAGTTTGTGGTAATTTGTTACAGTAACCATAGAAAGTTAATACAGCCCCCAAGGATAAAAACCATGATACATAAACAAATGATTATTTTAAGAATGACCTAGAGAAGAGTTCTGATTGGTGAGAAGTTAGGTATTTAAGAAGTGCAATTAATTGCTGATTTCCATTTCCTAAAAAATAAAAATAAAGTTACCCAAAGTCAACAAGTGTAGAGTCACAAACACAAAACCCAGTCAAGAAAAAATCCAGCATTGGCACTAAGCAAACCCGTGGGATGTTGCATTATCAGCTTTTGTGAAGTGCCGTTTAGCACCAATAAATTAAGATTAACATCTGTCTGGTTAAAGTAGTGTTGATAGGATTAAATGAGGTGGTATAAATGTCTGTACTGTACAGTCAGTCTACACAAACAAGTTATTTTTTAACTGTTATTGCTAGTTTGTGGCTTGGCTAAATCATCAGTGGGGGGGACTACCAAAACAATCACAGACATTTTGTTATTTGGACACAATCCAAGTGACATCATTATCACATTTGATACTGCACATTTAATAAATATTATTGAGACATAGAGAATGATAGTTAAGAGCACAGGCTATTGATTCAGACAGACCTGAATTCTGCTTCTGTGTGCCATTAGGTGAATTACTAAACCACCTTGCCTGTAAAATGTGAATAATGGAGTTGCTATGAAAAGTGAAATGAGATCATGTCAATAAAACACTTGGCACAAGCGCCCAGAATGTATCAGGAACTCAGCATAATGGTAGTTGTCATTATTAATAATGAGGACTTATTATACAACATATGCTGCTTTTGAACATTTAAAAATTTTTACACATATTATTCCTTTGATTAGCAAAGCCTCCCTCAGGAAGAAGCAGGGCAAGTTTACATGCATTTTTTTGATAAGAAAAATGATGCACAGAAAATAAATATGGTTTGCTATAGTAAACTAACACAAGAATTGGTTTCACTTGAAAATATTTAGGGGAAATAGATAGCTAGAGTGTTCCAGAAATACATTTCCTTATGTTCACACCAATAATACTAGAAATACTAGCAGAAATACTAGCAGAAAATGAATAATAAAAATCTTCAAAATAATTTATTTTAAAATATCATTCAGTAGGAAGACAGTGGCATCCTAGAGAAGGAGAATTTGGATAGATTTTTAAAGGACATTCAAAGTGGAGGGGTCGATTGAGGCAAGAATCCCCTAGCCAAGTGTGTTTGGTCAGAGTTTAGAGGATAAACTGTGATAAAATCTACAAGAGGAGTTGGAATTATTACAAAACAAACATCTGTATATACTCTTTTTTATCCAAATAAAAATCACAGGAAGAAAATTAATTTTATATGTAATCACCTTGGAACAAGGTATGTGGAATGTTGTTCAATGGTGGTAAAGTTTTCAGTGAGTTCTGGCTTTTCATCAGCTGATAACAAAAGTCAACTAATGAGAAGAATTTTACAAGAAAAAAATGAACTACATTAAAAAGGATATTAAGAAAACAATTTCATTTGCAACAGCATTAAAAAGAACAAATACTTAGGGATAGACTTAACCAAGAAGGCAAAAGTTATACTGAAAGTTACAAAACATTGCTGAGAGAAATTAAGGACATAAATAGATGGAAAGATATCCCATATTAATGGACTGAAAGACTTAATATTGTTAGACTGTTAGAATACTTGAAGTGATCTACAAATTCAATACATTCTCTAACAAAATTCCAACAACAAATTTTGCAGAAATAGAAAAATCCATTCTATAATTCATATGAAATCTTAAAAGACCCTGAATAGTCAAGAGTCTTGAAAAAGAAGAACAAACTTGGAGGACTCACTTTTCCTGATTTCAAAACCTGCTACAAAGCTGTGGTAATTAAAACAGCATGATAGTGGCATAAAAACATACATAGAGACTGTTCAACTAAATATTTGTGTCCCCAGGAAAACACAGGTTGCTCCACCCACGGAATTCCCTGAGACTCCACCTCTCTAAATTTGTGGGCCCACCCAAGCCTCTTCCAGAGGTCAATTCCATACAAATGGGCTTTCTTAGCTTTCAAAGGCATCTAACCCAAAGAAGCAGCATCTAGCCTTGGCATGCCCTTGCTGAGCAGCCTCAAGCCCTGCACTAGTGGCACCCAGCCTCGGTTTCTGTCTTGGTCCCTTGAGGCACATATAAGCCCAGCACAAGTGGCAGCCATCTATGGATTGCTTGGTGACTCTTACCAGGTGGCCCTGGAAGTGCACAGGCTGTGGCTGAACTTGGTCTGCAACTGGACTGCTTCTAGGACTGTGCCACTGAGCCCCACAGGACACCTGCTATATGAGACCATTCTACTAAGACTGGGAGACATAAGGGCCCTACCTAATACATAGAAACAGACACAGGGAGGCTACAAAGACAGAAAACATAAAAACGGAGGTGAAAAAAATAATAGGAAGCCAATCAGAAATGAAGAATAAAAACCTGAGTTGGAGAGTATGTTAGAGAGAATCAACAGAGTGGATGAAGAAGAGGATGGAACTGGAGACACAGAGGATGGGATAGTGGAAGACACCAAATCAGAACAGCCACAAATGAAAAAAAAAATTTTTAAATGAAGATAGTTTAAGAGGCATCTGGGACAATATCAAGCATAACAACAGTCACATCATAGGGGCACCCTACAAGGATAAAGTACAAGTAACTGAAAACCTATTTGAAGAAATAATGATGGAAAACTTCCCTAATCTGGTGAAAGAAATAGACATACAACCCCAGGAAGTTCAGAGTGTCCCAAACAAGATGAACCCAAAAAGGCTCAGACCAAGGCACATCATAATTAAAATGCCAAAAGGTTAAAGAAAACAGAGAATCTTAAGCGGCAGGAGAATGACAGTTATCTACACGGGAGCTCCCATAAGTCTGGCAGCTAATTTCTCAACAACAACTTTGCAGGCCAGAAGGACTTGCCTCAAAATATTCAAAGTGATGAAAACTCAGGACTTAAAACCAAGATTACTTTACCCAGCAAAACTATCATTTAGAATGGAAGGAAAGATAGAGAACTTCCCAGACAAGAAAAAGCTAAAGGAGCTCATCACTACCAAGCCAGTATTACAAGAAATGTTGGAGGAACTGCTTTAAGAAAAAGCATATATCAAAAATATAAATAAATAATGGCAATAACTACATATCTATGAACAAGTACTACAAATGAAAAAAGAATTAAATGATTTAATCAAAAGATAAAGTGGCTGAATAGATATGAAAACAAGACCCTTGCTTAGGCTACCTACAAGAGACTTTCTTAGGATTAAAAGACAGACTAAAAGAAAAAAGGAAAAAGATATTTCATGATAGATCTAAAAGAAATTGTGCTGAGTGGAGCAAGTCAGATAGAGGAAGACAAATGTCATATGATGGCATGTATATATGGAATCTTAAAAAAAAATAAACAAATAAAAACAGAAACAAACTCATAGATACAGCAGGTGTAGACCATCAGTCTCCGAGCCAAAGAACATAACTCACAAAAGGCCTGACAGGTTAAGGAAAATTCTTTTTTCAAGCTCTGAATGGTTTCATATGGGTAGTTGCTATGGACGTGTTGGTCTTTTCTGCTTCTCCTACTATTCATGACTCCTAGGGTTCCCTTCTGATGTCACACACCACGGGTATATGAACTTAACCACACTGAAGGCAGAGCTGGGTTCCAGCATCGGCCACCAGGGAATTTAAACTCTCTCAGCATATTTTTTCTCAAAGAATTGCTAGATTTGGTGGCCATGTACTGCCAACATCTGTGACAACCCACCCCATCATCCCACAGATCTTTTATGAAGATGTGCTTCATCTGCCAATTAAGGAGTTGGATGGATAATTCATCCAGATTCCTGGCCAAAGTTTCCAAGGGAGGTTAAGGCAACTTCATGGACAGAGGAAGGGACAGATGGATTGTTCTCCACCTCCACTAGCTTTATGTAGTAGCTGCTCCAGCCACATTTTAACCTCCATTTCAGACTTGAAATCTGAACAAAATATTCATCTTAGAATAAAACACAACCTAAACTTTACATCTACTGTCCAGAATGTCAAAGGGAACAATATTCTAGAATATATCAAAGTAGGGCTGTGCATGGGAGGATCAGGCTGTCGAGATGCCTGAAGAGTGGGCACAACCCACACTGGCTTCTTACCAAAGAAAGGCAGGGTACCTGGGTTCCATCAAATGCACTCTTGGTTTTTAAAAATAGCAGGTTAGATTATGTCAGTGCAACTAAACTCAAAATGAAGGAGAACCAAGCATTTGCGAAAACAAAATAGAAGTCACCTTTAATGTTTACCACCAGAGAGGCTGTGCTGTATGAGACAGTCAGTCCTTTCCCTGCCATAATGGATGTTTTACCCATGAGAGCTGGAGGCAGCATCATGGGACAAAATCTACTACCAATTTAACTCTAAATAAAATCCCATAATCTTATTTTTCTTATGGGTGCTGTGATGCAACAAAATGTATCCAGTTGTTTCTATCCTGTTTCAACTAGTGTAGCCTTTGAAGAAACTTCAAAAAAACAAAAAATAAATCTATGGGCTAAGGCAGTCATTGGCAAGATAATATTGTGCCAAGTGGGAAACAATAACGACCTAAAGTATGAGTCAATGGGTCTGTCTCAGGACATGAACTTGATGCTTTCTGGATGTCACATAAGGTTCTTTCCATTCGATAGTAACTAACATATACAGGCCCAGGAAAGCCTTGCACATTGATTTGAAGATATCAAATACATACAACAGAATAAAGAATTTTTCAGATATGACTTTCTAGTGAGGATTTTATCTGTTGGCATAACAGAAAATCTTGACTTGTTTTTATAAGTGTACTGTTATGTGTTCAGATCACCAGCAGCAACAACTCAAGTTCAGGGCAGGTAGCTACAGTCACAGCAGCAGCTGCAGCAGCTATAGCATTCACAAAAGCACAAGAAATTGAGTTAGAAAATGAGGCTTCTGCAAGTTCACGGCTGGTTTGGAGATGGGAATTCTGACAAGTCTATGTTTTTCAGTTATTCCCAACAAGACCTACAACAGTGTAAGTTATTTCCAAACTTTCATGGCCTGAATCAGAATTTCCCTAATATTCTGAGTTTAAGATTACGCCCCCCCTACACAACTTTATTCCCTGTAATTGGTCTGTGTCACCCCAGCTTTCTAAGTTTATTCAGTCCGACTTTGCTGTAGGAACTTTTGAATCGTCACATCTGACAACTTCTATTTTAAAGGATTCAGTCAGTTGTTTATACACCTCTGAAAACCAGTGACAATATAGAAGAAATGCACAGCCCATTGTGGTAACTTCTCAGGCATGTTACTCAGGGGATATATCACTATGTCAGTGCAAACCAGAAACTCAACTCTAGGTTCACAGATATTGTAAACCAAATTTTGGAATACAGGAGTTTTCAGTGAAACATTTCAGCTGAATTAAATAGCATAAATAATGCTCAGACCATCACTAAGAACACTAACACATGCACATTCTTAACCATCACATCACCAGCTTCTTTGTTACCCATCAGAAACCAGACTTTTGCCAGAATGACATCCAATGAATGATCTGACTCCAAACTCAATTTGCACCTTGGTTTTTGGACATGGCTTAAGATAAGAATTCAGAGAGATAAAATTGAAAGCTCAGTGACAACGAGTTCAAATAGAGGCATTGATGCACATTGTAATGTCGTTCCAAACCAACTTGCAACTTTTGGTCTTAGAAGACAATTTTTAAAGTTAAATATGTATACATTGGCATTAAAATAGAAACTGTGCTGCTACAAATAAGAATATACTACATATTCTACAAATAAAAATATACTACAATGTGAGCAACACATTGTATAAAATATTTACTTGAAGGAAAAATGAGTATTTCAGATGCTTTCAAATAATACAAAATTTTCTCTATTTAAATTTGCCACTTCAGAATAAAAATGAAACATAGAGTTTAAACTTTTGGACTGTTATTAATAAATCAAACACAAAATTAAAAAACTGAAATTATTTTCTATAGTTTTAGCTTCTTTTTTCTTGGATATTAAAATAAAGTGTGGTTTTATTTTCAAAAAATCCTAATGTTTTTATTCTCTGTTAATCTAAATGCTTCACCATTTTTTATTTTTACCTAAACAGTATAGGATCTATAGTTTATATACAACATACCATTTTTCTTATTAAATTAAAATTTTTCTGCACACAAATTATTGTTTTTTAAACCTAATAGTTTTGATCAATTCTGGTATGTTATAACTATACTACTTGCCTGTTTTGTTCAGGTAGAACAAGATAAAAGACAAATAATGATTGAAAAGAGAAGTATTACATAATCGAATGGCTTCTAGACTTTTTTTTATTTTGTGGGGTTCAATTTTTTCCCCAGCTTTATTGAAGTATAATAGACAATTAGTTGCTTATATTCACATTGTATAATTCAATGTTTTTTTAAAATTATAATTGGCATACAATAATATATTAGTTTCAGTTGTACAGGATACTTATTAGAGATCTATATAACTCATAAAGTGGTCACCCCATTAAATCAGGTAACCCTCTTCCCCCTTACATATTTTTTTCAATTTTTTAAAATTTATTTTACTTAGTTTCTAGTATACAGTATATTGGTTAGACATCTATAGTTCTTAACATGATCCCCTCAATTGCTCCCTCCCATCCCTGACCCTCCACCTAGACAGAGTATTAATGCGAATGCATTCCCTATGCTGTGCTCCCCATCCCCATGACCATTTGTCAGCTACAAATTCGTACTTGTTTAACCCTTCACCCCATTCTCCCAGTCCCCAACTCCCCTACCCTCTGTCCATCACCAAATTGTCCACTGTATTTGTGAATCTGTTTTTGATTAGTTTGTTCTTTTTATTCCTTAGATTCCACATATAAGTGAAATCATATAGTGTTTATCTTTCTCTGTCTGACTTAAATACCTTCTAAGTCTATCAAAGCAATATCTTTTTCCATCGCCTTCCTTTTTATATGTAGGGGTCTTATTTTCTTCTCCTTTTAGCCTTTCTATCTTTCGGTTGAAGCACTTAATTCTTTCCCATTGAAGATACTTATTGATAGGAATGTAGCTATTATCATTCTTTTTGATACATGTTTTTTCTTCTTAAAGAAGTCGCTCCAACATTTCCTGTAATATTGGCTTGGGGGTGATAAGTTCCTTTAGCTTATTTTTGTCTGGGAAGCTCTTTATCTTTTCTTCAACTCTAAATGATAGCTTTGCTGGGTCCTAGGTTGTATCCTAGGTTGTAGATCCTGGTCTTCATCTTGTTGAATACTTTTTTGCCAGGCCCTTCTGTCCTGCAAAGTTTCTTTTGAGAAATAAGCTGCCAGTCTTATGAGTGTTCCCTTATAATTATCTGTTTTTCTCTTGCTGCTGTTAATATTATTTCTTTGTATTTAACCTTTGGCATTTTAATTATGATGTGTCTTGGTGCTGGCCTCTTTGGATCCCTGATTTTTGGAATACCTTGAGCTTCCTGGGGTTTTGTGTCTATTTCCTTCACTGAGTTAGGGAAGTTTTTCATATTATTTCTTCAAACAGCTGTTCAAGATCTTGATTTTCTTCAATTATGCCTATTGGACAGATATTTAGACCCTTAGTAGTATCATAAGCTTCTTAAATTATTTTTATAGTATTGGCATCTCATCTCTTGCCATTCTGATTGTGTGTCCTTGGCTTTCCCATACTCTAGATATGGCATTTAATCCTTTTCTTTATTCACTTTGTTTTTTTCCCCTTTGTTTATTCCATTTAATTTACTTCTCATCTCAGATGTGTTCATTTCAGACTGCTTCCCTTTTATAATTTTCATTTCCATTTTCATGTTTTCTTCTCTTTGTCGAAGTTTTCTACACTTCCCAAAAGTTCATTAAGCATCTTTACAACCAGTGTTTTGAATTCTGCATCTGTTAGGTTGTTTGACTCCATTATTCCTGAATCTCTGTTCTGTTCTCTCATATGTTTTCTGCTTCTTTGTCTTCCCATTTTGGCTGCCTTTCTGTGTCTGTTTCTATGTACTAAGCAAAGCTCCTAAGTCTCTCCGTCTTATTAGTGTGGATTTGTGAAATAGTTGTCCAGTGGCACAGTCCTGAGAGGGGTTCAGCTGCAGGCCAAACTTAGCCCAAGTCTCTATCTCTCTGGGACCACCTATTGAGATTCAGCAAGCAATCCACAGATGCTTATAGTTGCCTCAAGAGGCCCACCAGAAACCAGGCCAACTGCCTCTAGTGTGAGTCCAGGCACTGCTCAGCAAGGAGCACCTGACTCACTGAGGATACCTGGATGTGGCTTGGGTGGGGCTGCGAGTTGGGGGAGTTGGGGTTTCAGGGAATCCTCTGGGCAGAGCGACCAGTTACCAAGTTTGATGATGTCACGGCTATGGCGTTGCTGTGTCCTCACACTGGTATGGGGGAGGACTTAACAGGGAACAATGGATACTGCTGGCACTGCTGAACTGAGTGAGTCTCGCCTTGGCCGTCACTCCGACAATGTCTCCCTGTAAATTCCTGGTGCTCCCTGCATGCAGCCAAGATGGCACTGGTGCTCAGAGCGAACAGGTCCTTCATCATGAAAGTCCGCTTCTGGACGCGACCCCTTTTAGAGGCGTCTGCCACTGCCTCAGGTTTCATCTCACTCAGTCACTCAAGACTGGGCAGCCTTGCGTTCTCACTCTGTCTTACCTTCTTGGATTTCTTCCTAGTTGTAAGGCTTGTTCATCCCAGGCAATTTTTCCTTACTGCTGCTCCTTGTTTCTGTCACAACTTTGATTTGGTCGCCAGAGGGATAAACAGAGCCTCTATCATCTACACCATTTTTTCCCTCCACTTCAATTCAATTTGAGAAGGGCTCAACAAGATTAAAGGAGACTGTTAGACTCTGGCCTCCTTTCGCATCCCTGTGCCAGGCCTTTTTTATTGGTCCTTTAGAACCTCTGGCTTCATCCCCCACAAACAACATTTCTCTAAGCCTCCCCTCCCCACTTCTCAGTTACCTCCAAGAGCAAGGGCATGACCCCTCCCCTGCTCCCCTTAACTCTTACCCTTTTCCCCTCTGGTCTAGGCTCTTATATTTTTTTACATTGTTGACTATTTTTCTTATGCTATGCTTTATATCTCTATGACTATTTTGTATCTATTCATTTGTACTTCTTAATTCCTTTGCCCTTTTTCATCATCCCTCCAACGCCCCCTCCCAACTAGTAAATCTCAAAATATTCTCTGTATCTATGAGTTTATTTCCATTTTTGTTTTTATTTTGTTCTTTAGATTCCACATGTGTGTGAAATCATATGGTATTTGTCTTTTTCTGACTTACTTCAAAGTCACTCTGACTTACAGGAGCCACCTGTTAAGCCACCTGCCACCTGTTAAGATTCAGCAAGCATCCACAGATGCTGTTTTTATAGTTGCCTCAAGGGGCCACGCCAGAAACTGAGGCCAGCTGCCACCAGTGGCGCTGCACACTTAGGTGTGGCTTGGGTGGGGCCTTGAGTTTGAGGAGACAGAGTTTCAGGCAACCCTCTGGGGGAAGCAACCTCTGTTATCTAGTTTGATAATGTCTCAGCCACTGTTGTTTCTGTACACTGGGAGGAGTGAGGGCTCCAAAAAGGAACAATGGATACCGCCAGCACTACTGTCCTGTAGAAGGCATTGCCTCTGGCTCTCGTTCTGACAACTCACTGTCCTCCTATAAGTCCCTGGTGACCCCTGAGCAGCTGACCTGAAGCTGGTGCTCAGAACAAGCAAGTTCATCACTGTGAAAGTCTGCTCATGGAGATGGCCTGTTTAAGAGGAGTCTGAAGCTGTAATGGCCTCTGTTCTACTCAGCCACTCAGTACTGGGCAGCTTCACATCTTCATCCCCTCCTACCTCCAACTGTTGCAGGATGATTTCTTATTTCTCTCCCTAGTTGTAGTGCTTCTGTTCATCTAGATCCCAGGCAACTCTGCTTGCTGTTTGCTCCATGTTTCTGTCTCAACTTTGATCACAAGAGGGAATGAGTGAAGCTTCTATCATCTATGCCATTTTGCCCACTTCCTAGATTTTAATATTATGTGCCTTATAGTGAAAACTCTTTGAAAGGGAAAAGATCTTTCCTAATTATTTCTTAATATTTACATAATTATTAAGGTGGTAGCACTTATACCTCACAAGTGTTTTCAGAAGAATTTTTAACTTTATTAAACTCTCCATGATGATAATTGAATGGTAATTGGATATACTTGAAATTTTTGCACTATGTAAAAATCTATTGTTAAATGCATATTGCAATCAGGAAAAAGGAAAGGTTAATGAAAAACTGCTTCAAATAAGAAAAAAGCAAGACTGCTGAGGATTCAAGTCTTCAAAAATGAAAGTTTGAGTCAACCCAATCTTGGCTGGCTGAAGTCATGGCTGAAGGTGAAAGAAAATGGGGCATAGTTCACAGAAGAAGAAAGTTATTAATAGGTCTTATAATTTTTGAATTAGTTTGAACATTTAATTTTTTCTAAAAGACACTACATTTTGTTTAACTTTTCTAATTATTGACAGAAAATTATGGTAGTCTCATGGTTTAAAAAAACGTTATCTGTAGTTATATCTGCTTTTCATTCCTGATAATGTTTATTTTTGCCTTCTATCTTCTATTCATCTATTATGTGGCCTATTTTAATATTTTCTTTTTACATGGAAGTTTTTAGTTTTTTGATTTTTCTTATTACTTTTTCTAATTCTTTCTTTTTGCTGCTGTCTTTATTACTTCCTTCCAATTTCTTTAAATTTACCCTATCACTCTTTCTGTAGTTTCATGAGTAAAAATCTTAATTCACTTATTTCCAGATTTTGTTATTTTTTTAATAAATGCATATAAGTTTATAAATTTTCTTTTAACTTAACCTCACTAGTTCAGATATATAGTACATTCCAGTCTTTCAGGTATAAATATTTTGTTATTTCTCTTGTAGTTTCTCTTTAATCCGTACTTGGTAATTTAGTTTTAAGTTTCCAAACATTTAGATCTTTTAAAGTCTTTTTACTGTTTATTTCTGATGTGATTATTACAATATGGTCAGGTAATCTGATTTATATGACCTTAAGTTCTTAAAAATTATGACTTAGTTGTGAGATAAATAAGTCATAGGGGTGTAATGTGCAGCAGGGTGACTATAGTTAGAAATATTGTACTGTCTATTTGAAAGTTTTTAAGAGAATGTTGTTAAGAATCTTAAAATTTCTCATCACACACACAAAAATGTAACAATGTATAGTGATGAATAATCATTTTTCAATATATACACAAATATCAGATCATTATGGTGTACTAATACAATGTTATATGTCAATTATGACTTCTTCAATGTTAAGACTTTCTTTGTGACCTAGTACCTGGAGTGAGAATAGGGTATGGTAATATTTGAGATTATTTTTGAAGTTAGAAACAAAATAGACTTTTAGTAACCAAAAGCTGTTAAATGTGCCCAAGATTTTATTAAGGGTCAGGAAAGAGGTACTTTGACAGGGCATGACTAAAAGCATTGATGAGCAAAAAGTTAAATTTGTTCACACATCTGCCACTGAAGTGAAACTGCTCAGTAAGCCAGGAGGGCCTCCATACATGTTTGTTGGGGAAGAAAAACTATCCAAGAGCCCACATCTTCCCCAAATGGTCTTATAATCCAATTCCCTTTCGCCTAACTCTTCCTAATCTGAGAAATCTTTTTCTTTTCTTATTTTGTTTATTTAATATCATGGTCTGCTTTCATTTCCAATATAGTTTCTTTATAAATTCACTGAGATCTCAAAGAAGGGCATCCATTTCTGAAGCCCAAGCTTTCTTACTTTCTGAGAGTCCTTTGAGTCCCTCAGATGTGTTCTTCTGACTTTTGGAGGACCAAAGAATTCTGCTTCCACTCTCCTCACCAAGGAAGCATATGCTTTCAGGTCTCCGGCTGCGCTGAAAAAAAATCCAGCATTTCTGCGGCTCTATACTAATGGCCACTGGGTGTCAGTCTTGAGTTGCACTGCGGAAAAAAACCAGGAGAGTCAAGCAAATCCAAGAGGGAGGGAAAAGTAGGGTTTAAGGAGATAACACGAGTCATCAAAGTTCTACCATTTTCAACCAAAATAAGTGAAAGAAACCATAGTAAGAGTCTGAAAAAAACGGAGGTCTCATCACAAGTTTGAACCAAAATTGCCCAAGCTGCTTACATAAAGTTGATACAAAAGCATTTCTCCCTCCCACGTATCATCATCAAGGTGATGCGGTCTGCAGTGAACTGAATGTCTACCAAAGGCAGTCCTCTGCTGCTGGGTAGACTTCTGCATGCACTCATCCCTTGTTTACCAGCACTTCGAAATAAAGTCAGTCCTGCTCCGCAAACCCTCTGGTGTGGGTCAATCCTTTATTTCCCCTTCTGTTTCTGTAACTTAGTGATTTAGCAATGCTGGAGGAAAGCGCAGTGTGGGAATTTGTGTTTCCACAAATGTATAATCTTTAATTTCAATTCAGCTTGTCAATCCTTTTCCCTGTCCAAGGATAGGTCATTTCTCTCTGTTTTATCTTCCTTCAGCTGGTATTCCAAACCTTCAACTATCTCTCTCATTCCTAGCAGATGATTTCTCCCACCCATAGAGAATATTGAGTCCCTCAGGTCTTCACTATCCTATCCTACTTCATAAACATCCTGCCACTCTCACAGCCTTATCTTCATTCTCACCAACTCTCACACCTGTCCCACCAACGACAGGGAATAAGATAGCCACTCTCCTGTCTCCTCCAAGTTTCTCCCAGGACTTTGCTTCATGAATTCATCTTTGTGTCTCTATAAACTCTTTACCCCTCGATTACTAATGTAACAAGATAGAGAAATATTGGATTCTCTTAGCCAATGGCATGAAAATTCTTCTGGATGATTTGTCAGAAAATTAATTGATAAGTCCATGGAGGTTGAAGGTGAGAGTTTGCATGGGCCTGAGTATAAGAGGATCACTCAGCTCTATCAAGGTAAGTAACTCCCTGCTCTACAGAAGCAGGAGGGAGTCGGGCAGGATGGAGACAGAGCTAGTAGGATGGCAGTAGGAAAAGTGGTTTGTAGTGTAACCCCTCTCTAGGAGCATACCCAGACTTCCTTAAAGTGTCTTAACTTACACTAGTCTTGATTATATGGATTACTATTGGCATGAGCATGTGAATCTGTGTAGAAACTGGTGGAAGGGCTGAGATTTGCACTGAGGTAACCTGGGATAGACCTGAGACCACAGGTAGAGAGATGTGTGAGGGGACACAGAGCATGAGGGAGCAAACTCTCAGGAAGTCACTGGGACCAGGGAAGGAGCCCTGGATTGTAACTTTAGACCAACTCTACTTATGTCTTCCAGAGGCAGTTTTTTTTATTCTAAATAAAAGCTTCTTCACTCTGATCCCTTTGTAGCTCCTCTTACTTCCTCCTTCTGTCCTTATGCAATCTTCTTAAAAGTATGGTCTAAACTCTTGGTGGCAGCTTCAATACCTTCTGTTAACTTCTGACCCCTCTGCTGTCTGGTGACTACTCTCACCAACGTAATTTATAATGTCCTCATGGGGATATCTCAGTCCTTATATGATAGGACGTCTCTTCCACAAGAAGCACTATGGATAACTTCCTGGTACCTCCCACCTGTTCTCTGTCCCTTCCTTTGGCCTGTGCCATGGGCTGCTCATCCTCTTTTTTATGCTTCAATATTGGCATTGGTGCCTGAAGGGCTGCATTTCAACTGGCACCTAGAATTCTTATGTTCACTGGACTAGGTGGTGGGGCAGGTGTCTGTTGAATTGAGTTTAACTACAGCTGAGTCGTAAAGAAGATGGTACTGTCAAAATCTGATAAAAGAAATAATTATGGAACAAAGTAAAAGTTTTAAAAATGTCAGGAATACTCTTGGTGATGTTATGGAGAAGAATATTCTGAAAATAAAAGGAATAATCTAGTTATGGGGGCCAAATAGAAATACAGAGAGAGAAGGTGACATTGTGAGAGAAGATATAGGTGTTCAGAGAGAGGAAGAAATAATGTTACAAAATGAAATTATTTGTGCAATTTAATAGAAGGTAAGACAGCTCCCTGACAGGAAAAAATAATGGGAAACACTGTGCTACATAAATTCTACTTGGAGTGGTTTATGCAGCCATTTATCATAATCCATCTGGATCAGTGAAATACAAATGGTGTTCTTTTTATTAGCTGTGGTGGAGTCAGTGTTAGAAGACATTCAGATTATGTTTGCATTATATTCCAACAGGAAGATCACTCAGTTCACTAGATGAGTATCATCAATAAAACACAGAGCTTTCTAATGCAGTTTGTCTGGTGTGTTGACCTGATTGTCTTCCTCTGCAGACACATGACCCTTCTGTGGAAACGTTTGTCCTTATTCAGCTTCCGTTCACATGACCACGCTAGAGTTTCACTGTGATCCTACCTATTCTTAGAATTGAGGGTAAGAAAGTTCTATCTTTAAATGTTTTCAAGAAAATGAATCAGAGGAACTACCAAAAGAACTAAATTACATTGTTACAATTGTTCTATAGCCTGTGCTGTCCAATATGGTAGCCATAGCTATACATGGCTAGTTAAGTACAAATGTAAATTCATTAAAATTAAATAAAATAAAAATTTCAATTCCCCAGTTGCACCGGCCACCCTTCAAGTATTCAATTGTCATGTGTCTACTTCAGTGGAGAGTATATATATAAAGCATTTCCTTCACTACAGAAAATTCTAAGGGCAGTAATGCTACACACACACACACACACACACACACACACACACACACACACCCAGTCATCATTTAGGGACAATGATAAAAGCATTAAAGTTTCTATGTCAGTGCAGGAACCATACACAAAACTTTGGCCTCCATTCCATAGTTTTAATAAGTCTGATTATCAGGTTTTCTTGTTAAATTAATGTGTTATTAAGATGTTTTCCCCAGGACTATGTCAATCATCAATCACTGAAATAGTTACTAAGAGATGTTATAACATCTCCTTCAGTGAAAAATAGTTTGAACCCTGCTCCTCTTCAAAGCAGGTACATGGAATTGTGAATTCAGGAAACTTCTTCTGCATTTTTATGGTCTCCATAAAGAGAGCACTAACCTATTTGTAGTTATTAGATCCTAATATGTCAGGTCCCAATTATGCTGTTTACTAAGTAAGTCATTTACCTTCCCTGAAACTTATTTTCATCAGCTGCAAAAAAGGGAATTATGAGTGTCGCAGAAGTTTTGCAGATTAAATGAGATGATGCATAGAAATAGGTAACATTCATAGACATGTGCAGGAATGGTTAACAGTCATGGTCCCATGGCAAATTAGGTCGAGTGATAAAGACTTTAATGACCTCTGCACCTCCTCCTAGGAATTTCTTTTCCCACCAAAGACCCAGAGGCTTATAGAAAACCCCGCCTCTTCCACAAAGTGTGCAGAGGAGAGACACAGTTTGCAAATAGCTATTTGTGAAATTCATTTTGTGAGAATATGATTTTGTGGTTTAAAAAAGCTACCCGTAGTTTATCTTTGTGACTATAGAGGTGACAGACTTCATTTCAGGAGAGGACTGCTCTTATTTTGAGGTGTAAAGGACACATTGACAGGCTTTAATCATGCATGTCAGGTCCCAGAATCCTGCTCTGATGATAACATAAAAATCTCTTTATCATGGAGGGAACGTTGCTGAGCAGCACCATGTTGGGGCCTGAGGCCAAAGGGAAAAGTGCATCCGCATCTACAAAAAACAAAATACCCTCCCATATCTTGAACCAAATAGAAATTAAAGATTGCTGTCAGTACTGCTCAAGCCTCTTGGAAAACAGGGTCTACCATGTCTTTGTCTCCAGAAGGGAATGGTGAAGAAGGTGAGAGCAGAGAGAAGTGGCTGCAGCAATGAGAAGTGAGAATGGTAATGATATCTCCAAGAATGTCTGTGGGTTCTCTGAGAACTCAAGAATTCCTGGTCATTCAGAATGGGGTTTAGATCCAGCTTTATGAGTATTAAAGTGAAAAGTGGCTTTGAAAAGCCTAAAAACATGGAATGTTGGTTATCTACATGGAATCTACACCTGTTATTAGAAATACCAACAAGAGTGGTCATTCCAGGACAGACCCACAGGGTAGATATGTGAGAGGATAAATAGATAGCACACAGATCCCAGGCAACCAATAGAAATCCAGGACCCCCCACAGAGCAATTCCCTTGACCACATGCAGTGGGGGTGGGTAATTATCACTGAAACAGTGCTGCATATAATATGTGATATTTACATTCATGCTGAGTTAAATGTTTAGCAAATCGTACCTAGTTCTTTCATAATGTATGTTCAGTTACTGTCAATGAACAACAGTCAGATAAAATTCATAAAATCTTGAATTAAGGGGTTCCTCTGGGGCACACTGAAAATGATATGCTCAGCTAACAGCAGTTCTAGAGACTAGATTGGGCAGGTAGTTAAACAGGTACACTGACTTTCTATTTGCTTATTTTCTTTTTAGTAACCTTTTGATTTTAGAATAATTTCAGACTTAAAATTGCAAAGAGAAAAGAGAGAGTTCCCATGTACTTCTCACCGGCTTCCCCTCATCGTTACCTTCTTATATTACCATACAATATTGGTCAAAACTTAGAAACTAATATTGGTATAATATTATTATTACTTGTTTATTTTTTAACTAAGAAGTGCCAGCTACTTGAATCAGAATCATCTGAGATGCCTATTGGAAAGACAGATCTTTAGGGTGCATACCAGATCCACTGAATCTGGGCATAAGGATCTACCTGTCAGCAACTTCCCCAGATGGTGGAGAGACAAACAGCCTTGGGTGGGGCTTATATATCATAACAAGTGAACAAAGACAATTCCAATAGAAAAGATCGAGGTTTCTAATGGGGTAGGGTGGGAGCCTGGTGATGCCCCCTCTTGAGCCAGACCCAGGACTTTTCCAAGTAGGTGGAAAGAGGCAGCTTCTAGCAGTGCATGCTGGAAGACCAGATGGAGGCCCAAGAGCTCCACTCTCCAGATCCTAATGCCATCCTGAGGAACCGGGCAGTGTGCTGGGGAAATGGCCCTGCCCACACCTTCATCCATTACCCTACAGGCTGAGAACCTTCTCTGAGAACCCGAACACCCCTCGGGTTTATAAATGGAAATATATGGGGACAGAAGGAACTACTTCAGATGCCAGGGAGCCAGGCTTGTTGTGGGTATGCGCTTTGGGTCTAACAAGAACATCTGTTTAACCATCTTTTCTGGGTCCATGAGATGGCCACTGGCCTGTCCCCAAACATCTGAAACCTCAAACAAGGGTGCATTGAATGTTTTTATATTAAAGGAAATAATTAAACCTTTTAGTTAAAAAGAAACAAATAATATTATACAATAGTAGTGTCTGTGGTAACGTAAGAAATAAATGATAAAGCGAAGTGGGTGAGAAGTATATGGGAACTTTCTCTTCTCTCTTTTCAATTTTAAACCTGCAGTTATTCTAAAATTTAAAGTTTAGGAAAAGAAAATAAACAAATGAAAAACACATGCAGGGCGCCCAGGAGGGTGTGTCTCAGACCCCACCTTTTTTTTTTTGGGTGCTGGCCTCCCTGGCAGAGGCTTTACTCCCATGACTTGAGATTCTCTCATTTGACACTCCTCAGGATGGTGGCAGAGCTCCATCTTTTTTCCTTAATGGGGTGGGACTTTCACATGTAGCCTCTACTTAACCCTTCAGGTCAGCCGACCCAAACTGCTCTGCGGCTTCTTCCAGCCCTAGGGAAATTATTTCTATCTAGTTAAGACCTTAGATTTGAAATGGTGTGGAACTAATTTACCTACATCTAAAATTTGGCTTGAAATGTGTTTCCTCTCTATTTATATTCTTTGCATATGGACCTACTACTATAAGCATCACAGCGGCACTTGGGTGAGGGTGGAAAAGAAAGAAAATTGGGTGAGGCTCATCAATTTTACTTGAAATATTTTGTAAGGGCATAGTTTATTGATTTACCGATTAATTGGTTGATTGGACAGTGAGATTTTAAATTTGTGCTCCACAATTGTGTAACTATTAAGAGAATATTGGGCCCCTTTAAAACTACCAGTTAAAAAAATATGAAGGAATTAGGAGGAAATATTCTCTTTATGAGGAATTCTGAATGGAGTGCATTGTGTGAGGCCAGAGGGAAGCTTCATTTGGGGAAGATTCTAGTTGTTTTCTTCCTTATCATGCCAGAGAAGCTGACAACCAATATTTTACTGCTCAAAAAATAAAATAAAAGGCTCAACTCTTTTCTGACACAGAACTCAAGAAAGCCTAAAAAAACAAGTTGAATAAAATGTTTCCTTTTAATTTTATTTTCTTTCTGAAACAGTCAATCTGGCATGTAGAATCCAGGAAACACAAGAACTATTTAATTGTTTAATATATTAAGCACACTTCTCTAGTCCTGTGCTTGCCTCAAGACGTGCAAGGTGTGGCTCCAATTTAAGCAGCATTCAATCTAGAAGTGTGACACATGTTAAAATGACTTCAATATGAGGGAGTGATTCTCAACCAGGGTAATTTTGCACCCTCACCCTCCCACCACCAATTTGGCAGTATCTGGAGGCAATTTTGGTTGTCACAACCGCAGGTGGGGGTGGGGACAGAGAATGATGGTACTGGCATCTGGCAGGTAGAGGCTAGGGATGCTGCTAAATACCCATCCATGTACAGGACAGCTCTCAAACAAAGAATTAGCCAACATGAAATGTCAATAATGCCAAGATTGAGCAACTTTTTAAGGTTCCTTCAAGCTTGAGAAAACACATAAATACATTTTCATGCAGATGGTGTGGTAATCTGTGTGTTATACAAGCCAGGTAGGTGCTCCAGAGGAGCAAAGAAGGACACATCATGTCCAATTGGGATAACCAGAGGTTTTAACGACCCTAACAGTAGGTTTTTCTGTGGTCAATGGTATCTAATTTTTTCCTGAGTCTTACAGGTCATATAAAGTTCCTAAATACTGTATTTCTATATTTCAGTCAATAACTAGCTAGTGAAAATCCTTGTGTGCTCATGTAACTTGACACATCTCTGTGTTTGCTTTCTCTGCTGGAAAGTGGCAGGTTTGATTCAGAAGGCCCCTTATGGCTTTGAATAAGTGGCAGTTCTCTCTCTTTTTCTGCCTGGCAACCCTATACCCCCTAAAACATGATTCTTAGTCATTGGTAGTTAATCCACTCCTGTGAATATCTGTCTCCCCAATATGCTCACAAGTACAACATTTTGCTTATATTTTCAGGGAATCCAGAGATTCTCTGAATCCCATATCTGGACCTCTCTTGGGTCCAGGTTTAGAATTTCTGCTCCAGATTGCCTGAACAACAAAATCTTGGTTGGGTCATCTGATCCTTGGAAATCTGACCAAGCTGTGTTCCCCAAACTACCAAGCTCTGATTTTGTCACATGCCATACTCATCTGTCTCTTTTTTTCTATCATGGAATTATTTTACCAAAATTATTTTAGCTGATCTTGTGACCTTCCAAAATTCTGCTTACATGGCAGGATGAGCTGTCACCACCTTTTCTCAGTCCTAGAGGGTGTTTTTGGTGGGTTCCCTTTAGCTAAGGAAACTATTGATGAATGTGTCCCTGAAGATATAGGAGAGAGGATCCCTGTTTGGAGGAGCTAATGAAAGACCATGGGAAAAGTCTACTGTAAGCCAGCAGGGTGCTCAAGAAATTATATCAGAGAGTATAAAACATGGCCTGACTCCACCTAGAAAAGAGGTGCCAAGAACTGCTTTGTCAATATGAACAGGGCCCAAAGATCCTGTTGAACTTACACAGTTTAATCAGGTCACCATACATTACTCTTGAGTACTTGAAGTGTAGGTAGTCCAAACTGAGATGTGCTATAAATGTAAAATGCCACCAAATTTTGAAGATTTAGTGTAAACAGAGAATATAAATATTAAATTAATAATTTTTATTAGAGTCCATCTTGAAATGATGATAATAGGATTTAATTATTGGGTTAAATAAAGTATATTATTAAAGTTAATTTGACCTGTTTCTTTTTATTTTTTTAATATGGCTATTAGGAAATTTCATATTACACATGTACCTTGGATTTAGACTTGCATTATATTTCCACCAGACTGTGCTGGTTTGAAACCTGATGGGGTATCACCTGAGGGCCAGTTTTAACCTCTATGGAGATTCCTTTTCTATCAAATCTAAATGACCTGCTGAAGAACCAGCCCAGATACCTGGAATACTTTAGACTAGGGAAAGGCTCAAAATCTGAATTCATACATTGAAGCTCAATGTGACAGTATTAGGAGCTAAGGCCTTTGAGATGTGCTTAGGGCATGAAGGTAGAGTCCTCATGAATAGGATGGGATTAGTACTCTTATTAAAAAAAAAATATCTCACAGAACTCCCTAGTCCCTTTTACCATGTGAAGACACAGCAAAAAGACAGCCATCTTTGAGAAAGTGGGCTCTCCACCAGACACCCAATCTGTTGACACCTTGATCCTAGACCTCCCAAACACCAGAACTATGAGAAATAGCAATGTTTTCTATAAGTCTCCCATAATATGAAATTTTTTTATGGCAGCCCAAATGGACCAAGACAATGGTAATTGGCAGTATTCATGCTATGACCATAAGCCTTGAGTCAAATCTCATTGGGAAGTTGATGACTAAGCAGCAATCATTGTAGGGACTTTCAAATACACTTTGATCATTAGCCATGGTGTGCCCAGCAATTCACTCTCAATGGTGGAATATATAGGCTGAGCCTCTGGGATTCTCCGCAGAGATGAGACTGGTCTCCTTGGGATGCCTGACATTTCCTGACTTGCATGCAGGGAATACCTAATGTGTAAGGGGCAGAAACCCAAATATTTTGCAGGGAGATGCCTTGAGACTACATAAGTAACAAATTTTTTACCTACTAGTTTTAGCTTTCATGATGCTTCTTGACTCAGTTTATTATTATTTCCATGGTTAGCAAATAGTGATTTCCTATTTACAACATTTATTTTTATTAGTTGGAATTCTACTACAAGGAAAACTTGTTTATTGATTTATTGCAATTTGGACCTATGGAAGCATATTCAATAAGTTACACTTTGTAACTATCATTTATTTTGAAGGTCAAACTGACCCAGATTTCATCTGCAAAAGCCCCCATTTAAGTTAACTGTAGTGTTCTTTTGACAGGTCCCTATCATTCTTTGAGGTGTCCCAGATAATCTTGTACTCTCCTTTCCCCATACTGAGAGTCAGCCATTTCTCCATGAAGCCTTGGTCCATTTTAGTGAAGAGTGGTGATTAAATACCAAGCTCTGGGCCCAAAGGCCATTGGAATATTACTGCTGCTTCTACACCTCAGTGAACAGAGCTAAGGAATATATGTGTGTATCTACATAATACATGAATAAATATTGACATCTTTATTTCTAAATCTATATATCCAAATATATTTTGAAAAACTAATTCTCACACTAACTGTCAATTCCAATCCAAAAGTACAGCTTCGTTCTAGTTTTCTCCCTTTTCATATTTATAACTCCTTCCTCCCACAGTGGGAAACTTGGCTTCTATTGTCCTTAATATATTTACTTATTGGCTGCATACAGTACTCCCCCAATTTCGTGTGGGCAGCCTCCTAAGTCCACTTGGGCTCAAACACGCTGTGTTTGAGGCCACCACCATGGCCCCCACATGGGTGTTCTCCTCACCTTCCATTGGCTCTCATACATCACAAACACCTAGACATGAATGCTTTCCTCATTCCACTCAGGCTGTACTATCTCATACTGGTGCACTGCCCACTGCTGCACAAAGGCCTACTTCAATCTGTGCTTCCTAATGACTTTGGACTGAATTATTCAGAAAGACAGTCAAGTAGGTGGACATAAATAAATTAAAATATATCTGAGACAATTTGGAGCATAAGCAAAACTATTTTACAGTTCTTTAGGACAGCCTAAAAGGTTCTGCACAACCTCATGCTAAAAAGTTCTCACAATCTCATCAATCTCTACCTGTAGAAGAGTCAGGTGAGTGCCGTGTAAGAGCATGGGCTCTTAATGTTCAAGTGTATACTTTGAAATTACAGGAGAAAATTTTCATTGAAAGTGTCACTGTGAAGCAAAATATTCATTTGCACTGATATTTATAGCCTGTGCAAAAAAAAAAAATCTCTGTTTTCTGACATCAACACAATATTTAGTGTTTGAGGTAAAACGTTCTTTTCTTCCCCCCGATGAAATCTCCTAAAATGATCTATGAGTATAAATCAGAATATGGATCAATTAATCTTGCCAAGAATACCTATAATATTGTAGAGGAGCAGTTGAATAGAAAGTATCCTTTCTCCAGAATAAATTAAAACTTGAGGCAACACTACATCTAAGAGAAAAACATTGTGAAAGGGTCTCAAAGTTCTCCTGAAATATGGAAAACATTAGTCAGGTGAAAATATATTAGAAAGAAAAGTTAGAAATACAAATGGCAACACATAGAACTATTTCAAGATAATGTATATAATAACATAACAATGGTTGTCCAGCATATATGTGGATTGAGCAAGAAATATAATGTGCATAGTATATCCTCTGAAATGCATAGAAACTGAATATTTTAAACATTTACTTACTAAGATGCAGTGTTAAAAATAACAGTTATGGTTTTTACTGTTTATCGAAAGACATATATTCATTATAGAAAATAAAATAGAGACCAAAGAAAAAAGTAACAATCACATGTATACATACCACTCAGATTTAACTTATTAATATTTTGATATATTTCCTTTAGATCATATTGTTTATCTGTATTAAGTGAGATCATATACTATATACATTGTTTATAACTTGGATTTTTCCCCCACAATTATATACATCACAAACATTTTTCCATGACGCTGGATACTCTATGAAATCATAGTTTTAATGACTGTATAATATTGTGTTGTATAGATGCACCATAATTTTCTTAACCACTTTTTTACTGTTGGATATTTTAGCTGTTTCCAATTTTAGCTATTAGAAATGATGTTGGGAGGAGAGTCATGTCCTGGTGCTGGAGGACAGAGGCCATCTCCTGGGCCATGTGGTGGCCATCATGGCCAAGCAGGGAGGGCATCAGCATTTCTGGAAATTTCTATAGAAAAAAAGTCGAAGTACCTGGCCTTCCTCTGCAAGTGGATGAACACCAACCCACTCCAAAGTCCCTACCACTTCTGGCCCGAGCCACGTGTTTTGGTGGGCAGTGCGAGATGTGCTGCCCCATGAGACCATGTGGGGCCAGGCTGTCCCGGACCGCCTCGAGGTGTTCAATGGGATCCCGCCCCACTGTGACAAGTAAAAGCGAATGGTGGTTCCTGCTGACCTCAATGTTGTGCACTAGAGGCCTACATGGAAGTTTGCCTATCTCGGCGCCTGGCTCATGAGGTTGGCTGGAAGTAACAGCCAGTTACGGCCATTCTGGAGGAAAAGAGGAAGGCCAAGATCCATCACCGCAAGAGAAAGCAGCTCATGAGGCTACAGAAACAGGCTTAAAAGAATGTGGAGAAGAAAATTGACAAATACACAGAGATCCCCAAGACCCATGGACTCCTGGTCTGAGAACAATAAAATTGATGCTTAATTCCTCAAAAAAAAAAAAAAAAAGATATTGTAAGAAATATGTATGTAAGTCTTTGCTTCTATATATACCTATGCTTATTTAAAAATAATACCTATGATTAGTTTTTCAGGGTAAACTTTTAGAAGTGAAAATTGAGTTGCTGGTTTAAATAGTGTTGTACAAAATTTATGTTACTATCATAATTTTAATTATATATAAATTAATAGCATACGCAGAAAAGAGTAATACACTTCCATGAAACATGTGACAGTTAATATATTTTTTAGCATTTTGGTTAGATTGTGTGCTTAATAATCTCTGGGAAATTAAAGAACAAATTGTCCCCCCAACAGTCTCAGAAAAGCCGGATTACTAGTTTGATCCTAATTCCATGGGTTTCCCTTGTCTTTTATGATAATAAAAAAATTATTGCCTCATGTTCACTGGCAGAGCAAACAGTAAAATATGTATTTTTGAATATCTGCTTTCTATCTGGTAGGAATTTGGAATTTAAAAATCTTTTCAAAAATATTTCAGAACAGCAAAATACGATAAACTTTGAATTAAGAATTAATTGGGTTTTTCCCTACTGTTTGATCACTTTTTTAAGGACTAAAAAAAAAAAAAAAAAAAAAAAAAGATTGCTACACAGAATACAATTAACTTAATAGTCTTGAATAATTTTAATGTATTGCTTAGAAGTCAGACTAGTCCAGATGACCTTTTGAGATCCTTTCCAGCTCAGTAATTCCAACTTTTATATTCAATTAGGTTTAACTTGGAGAACTTCTCATCCACTGTTCCACCAAGCCGTTTCCCCTTTACCACACATTTTCTTCATACTTTAATTTTCCTTTTACACTCACAGGGGGTGTCTCCCAACCCTCCATTGTTGTAATTGTGGCAGCATTACATCATGAACATTAATCGAACAATGATAGAAACGAAGGAGCAGAATGCCAAATGCAGTTATTCTTAATAATCATAACTGTGGAACATTTTTAGAATATTAACAACAACTTTAAAGTCTTGATTTAAAATATGATATGAGTATACTCAAGAAAACAAGAAAAAATCTCCAATGCTTAAGCCTTAAAGTGCAAAAGAGTCAGTTTTTTTTCATTCAAAACCTTCTCAGGAAAAATAAAAGGAAAACCATCACAGTGTTATATATTAAATAATATTTTTGGTTTACTAATCTATAGTTTTGTAGTTTAACAAAATTCTTGTCTTCTATGTGAATCTATTGCTCTAACATACTTTGTAAATTATTTATGTTTATTTCTTTGAGTAAGCTTTCAGTTGCTGCTGATGGTGTGTGTGTGTGTGTGTGTGTGTGTGTGTGTGTGTGTGTGTGTGTATCTATGTCAAGCACTACAATGGTCACCTGTTGGTTGGCCACCACATTTCCATGACCCACTTAACCCTTTCCAACAGTCCTCGCTTTACTTCCACCTATTCCCAACTATTCTACTTCAGGGATGAAACAAATGACATGTATTGGGCCAAATGGGACATTCTACTACAGTGACTGCAATGATTAGATCAGAGATAAACCTATGGTCTGAGCCAACAGTGAATTTCAGGACTTTTGTGGGCACTTCTGGAACACCTTTCTTTCTGCATAGCTTGGAATGTAAAATTAGAACTGTGATTGATATACTCTGCCACCATATAGGATACTAGCCTCAGAATTAATCCAGCACACGAAGAAGGGAAAACTAAAAAAATTAAAAAAAAAAATTTAACCCTGACTGATCCACACCTGAAGGAATAAATTCCCTTTGTTGTGTAATGCAGTTTGAATTAAGCTTTCATTGCCTGTCACTGAAAATATTCTAAGCGACACAGAATCTAAGAAGTGATTATGTCTTTGGGAAGTATGGATGAAGCTGAGTAGTTCTCACCTTCTTCAGGAACCATGCTTTCTAGAGCCTATTGATTAAAGAGAGATTAGGGGAGAGAAAAAGTCAACCCCACTGTAATGGTTAATTTTATGTGATAATTTGGGCTAAGGGATTTCCAAATGGCTGTGTCTGTGAGGCTTTTTCTGAAAGAGATTAGCAGCTGAATCAGGACACTGCATAAAGATCACCCTTAGTAAAGCACATGGGTCTCATCCAATTTGTTGAGGGTCTGGATAGTACAAAAAGGTGAAGAAAGGGTAAATTTACTATCTTTGTTTGAGCTGGGACATCCATCTTGTCCTGCCCTCAGACATTGGCACTCATGGTGCTAAGACCCTCAGAATTGGACCTGGACTTATGCCACTGATCCTCATCCCACCAGTAATTTTTGGGCCTTTGGACTCAGACTGAATCATACCACCGGCCTTCCTAGCCCTCCGGCTTGCAGACAGCAGATGTGGGGCATCTCCATAATTACATGCGCCAACTCCCATAATTAATATAATACAATGTAATGTAATGTAATGTAATGTAATGTAATAATAATGTAATGTAATATAATATGTAATATAACATAATATAATATAAATATACACACACCCATACATTCATATAGATATTTAGATAGAGATATAGATAATATAGATATAGATATGTAGATATATAGGATATACATATCCTATTGTTTCTGTTTGGGGAACCCTAACACATTGATATATTTTAGTTTCACTCACTGTTACTGTTGTTTTGCTTATTGTTCCATTAATTATTAGGGGATATATGTTTGATTCCCAACAATGATTGTGGAGTTGTCTATTCCTGCCCTTAGTTTTGTCAGATTTTTGCTTCATGTATTTTGATGCTCTGTTACTTGGCACATATATGTGTATTATTGTTAAATTTCACTGAAGTATTGACCTTTTTGTTATTATGAATACTTCCTCTTGTCTCTAGTAATACTTTCTATATTGAGGACTGTTTTGTTTAATATTAATATAATCACTCCAGTTCTATAATGAAGAAACTTACGGAACTTCATTTACTGCATTGTTTGTGAAACATCTTTTTTGATAAACCTTTTTTAACACCATCTGTTGAAATAGGATTTGGGAAACATTAGCCAGTGTTTCTCAGGTGTTTTATCTATCTATCTATCTATCTATCTATCTATCTATCTATCTATCATCTATCTATCTATCTATCATCTCTAAAACTAAGATTCTTTATGAAATCTATGCAGTATAAATGATAGACTTAAACATAAGAATGAGACTCAACTTATAAACTAGTTTAAAGCAGTGAAACGCCAAGTGTGTATATAAATCCAGAACTGGTACAGTTGATGGAGTAAACATTCTAGAATGGTATCATTGCTTTGTGTGAGGTAGCCTCCGTATTCTTTCTGGATTTGGTTATTTGTGGAGTTAAAAAACAACTTGAGAACTTTCACCAAAAAAAATTCTCCCGGGATATCCCATTCATTCATTTCACAGACTTTGAGAGCTATTATGTGTCTGGCACTGTTCTACACACTAGCATGATGGCACAAATGTGTATCAAAATCATTACTGCTTGCTGTGCAACCTGAGTTTGTAGTGCAATTCTGCTAGTCACCAGCAGAGGGCAATGGTAGTCATCTTTTTAATCAGCATACTTGGGTATAAGCAGCATATTAGGAATAAATTGAAATACCACAACCTCTTGAACCCAACCCATAATCAGAGCTACTCTGTGGTGTTGATGTGTGACTTTGGGACAAGCATTTAACCTCTCTGGGGCAAAGTTTTTTTTATCTAAATAATGGAGATAATAAAAGCACCTACTTTATAAGTTGTCTTGAGTATTATGTGAGAAAAGACATTTAAAGTGCTCAGCATGAAGGAAAGAATATTATTCAGTATGGTTGATACAGTTCTTGTGCCATTTGACAGAATGTCAATTTGCCAAAATATGAATGAAATCAGAAGACTAAAAGTAGTATTTCTCAATAGAGCAATAACAATATTAACTATAAAGAAAAAGATCTAAACTACTAAAAATATAAAAAAGGATGCAATATAACCTTAAAGCAATCTGAAAGAAAGCCATAAAGTAGACATATTTTGAAATTACTTTTTCCATAGGTCACTTTTAGAGTATCTTGATTGTCTGATAACTCCCTAGTTGTACTCACTCAAAGTCATTGTGAATTATTTATAGATTTCCTATTTTATCAGAGGGGTAGTTGGCTTGCTAAGGGAGTTCCTAGCTAGACAGCCAAGGGAGCCACAGGACTATTAGAAAGAGAATAGTTTGATTTAAGCTTATCGTCTCTTAGACAAAGGAGACAATTGTTTCAAGACCTCTGGACTTCCAAAATGACTCAGTTAAAATGAACCAGAATTCAGAATTTTAAAGCCTCAGAATCAGCTTATTTAATTTCTAGAAAAGATATTGGAGGGGAAAACTGGGGGATGAAGTTTGGGTGAGGGGTGGGTAGATTTAGGGTACTTTTATATGCCTTTGAGAACAGCTTAAACAGCAAAGATTCCCCAAATAGGGACAGTAACTTTTAGAGATAATCTAGATATGCAAATATAGGGTTTATTGAATGAAGTCATCCACATGGGAATAAATAAGATGCTTTGGGGTACAGATGTTGTCAGTAAAATCTCAAGACTTCAGTTAAAGAGGCAAAGTGTGATTTTCTGGCTAAGACGGTGGAGTAAGTAAATGCTGTGTTTGTCTCCTCACTACTACATCAAAACTGAACAACTGTCGTTGAAAATCGACAAGTCTAACTGAACAAAAGTCCTACAACCGGGGACATACAGAAGAGGCCACCTCGAGACTGGTAGGAGACTGGAGACATGACATAGGCAGGTCCCACACCTACATGTGGCAGCTGAAAATCAGGAAGAATATTTCAGTTGCTAGGGTCTTCCTGGAGGAGTGAGGGGTCCTGGCCCAACATGGGTTCCCCAACCTGGGGTTCCAGTGCTGGGAAGAAAAGTCCCCATGACTTCTGCTGTGAAAACTAGTGGATATTGTGGCTGAGTGAGATGAAGGACTGTAAAAATCCCAGGTGCTCCTTTTAAAGGGCCCATGCATGGACTTGTTTGCTGATGAACTCACTCTCTCTGGGCTCCAGCACTGGGGCAGCAGCTCGAAGGACACTAGGGACATATGGGGAGGAACTAAATTGTCTGGCTTCAGAGTAAGGGGTAGAGAGGCTGTATTTGGCCTGTGGCAGGGTCCCTCCAAAGAGACCTTGTGCTGGCACACCAGATGGCTATGGACTGAGCTGGAGCACCCCCTGGGGCCATGTCTGAGGATTACACACTCAAAGGGCAAACTGGGCAGGCACCAGAGCCCTGCTAAAGTGAATCCTGTTCCACAGGGTCAGCCCTTGCAAAAATACTCCTCCACTGTACTCACCAGCCATCCTCACAATCAATCAGCTCAATACCTGCCATTGATGTGCAAACAGAAACTAAAGTTCAACTACAACAAGATGGAACAAATAACCAAGTACAAAAGACACACATGGAACACCTGGCTTAGGTGACCAGGGGACTGTGCCACTGGGCTCAAAGGACTCCTACTGTATAAGGCCACTTTACCAAGAGCAAAAGACACAGCAGCTCTACCTAATGCATATAAACAAACACAGCAAGGCAGCCAAAAAGGGGAAACAAAAAAGCATGTCCCAAGTGAAAGAACAGAACAATGCTCCAGAAAAAGAACTCAAGAAAATAAAGACAATTAATCTACCAGATGCAGAGTTCAAAACACTGATTATAAGGATGCTCAAGGAACTTAGGGGAAGAGCAGATGAACTGAGTGAGAACTTTAAAAAGAGACAAAGAATATAAAAATGGATATAGAAAACATAAAAAAGAATCAGTTAGAAATGGAGAATACAGTAACTGTAATGAAGAGTACCTTAGGAGGAACCAACAGTAGATTAGATGAAGCAGAAGATCAAATCAGTGATTTAGGAGATAACGTAGCAGACAACACCCAGTCAGTAGGGCAACAAGAAAAAAAAATCCCCTCAAATGAGCATAATTTAAGGGACTTCTGGAACAACATCAAGCATGTGAACATACCCATCATAGGGGTACCAGAAGAAGAGAGAGTGCAAGAAGTTGAAAAATTATTTGAAGAAATAGTGAAGGAAAACTTCCCTATTCTGATGAAGGAAAATAGACATACAAGCCCAGAAAGTGCAGAGAGTCCCAAACAAGATGAACTCAAAGAGGCCCCCACCGAGATACATCATAATTAAAATGCCAAAGCTTAAAGACAAAGAGAGAATCTTAAAAGCAGTAAGAGAAAAGCAGTTAGTTACTTACAATGGAACTCTCACAGGTTGTCCATGCATAATTTTCCAAAATAACTTTGTTACTCGGTACATGTTATAGTTAATGCAACTATTTAATATGTAAAAAGTTTGGGTTCAGTAGGGATTCTCTGAAAATCAGGTTTTCCTTTCTAACTAACAGGTTTCATTTTTATTAGCACTAGTTATGCTTAAACATGGACACCTATATTTACTAGATGAAGCTATAGCTAATCACACATATAGTATGGAAGTTGGAAGGCAGGTACACTGAGAGAAGAAAGTCAGCAACAATATTCTCTCATTATTATGAAAATCCATGTGATGAAATTGAAAGAGAGTCAAAGAGAACATAAACAATGCTGGTGAAATATGTCTATGGCTTAGCATCATTAAATGGCAGCTATGGCTGTTATTATTATTACTTCTCATATGACTAGAGTTTTTTAACTCTGATTTTATTTTTTAGAGAAGTTTTAGGTTCACAGCAAAATTGAGTTCTAGGATTATATCAAATGTATTGATTCTTTTCCCCAAAGAACCAGATTCATTTTACTGATTTAAAGAAGTTATTTGTTTATTTTTAATTTCATTGATTTCTACTCTTATCTGTATTATTTTCTACCTTCTACTTATTTGGGGCTTTAGTTTTTCTTTTTTTATGTATAAATTTTTTAAAGTCTCTAATGAGTACCCAGGATTAGAACAGATGACTCCCCACCTTGGCTGAATAGGGCTCAAATCTCTCTTTCCTTTGTATTAGGTGTAGGAAGAGTTCAGCTTACAACACTCGTGATCTTGTGGAGTCTCACCTTGCATATGTCTGCCTGGCTGAGTGCTCAGCAAAGACCCATGGGATCGCTCTATAGATTTCTGAAGCTCTTCCAAGAGCAGCTCCCTTTTCCTTGGAACTTCACTTTACAATGTATGGCCACCTCTGTCTCTCAAAACTTTATATCTTTTTGATTCAGTGGACTCTCATTAGGATCCCCCTCTATGCACCCACCATCCAGTATTTTCAGGCAGATATCTGTGTCAATCATAGCAGTCACTTTGTTTCTCTTTTTTCAAGGATCACAGTCCTACCTGATATCAATGTCTGAAAACAGTAATTTTTTATTTTTTGTATAATTTTCTAGTTTTTAATTGAAAGGAAGTTTCAATCATTGTTATTCCATCATGACCAGAAGCAAAAGTTCCTATATCTTAGATTTTTAAGTTTTATTTTGTTCCCATGCTTGTCTTTGTTCCTTGTTAAGGTTTGTTTGTTTTGGTCTTTGGCTTTCAGGATAGAGGCTGTTCTCAAATATCAGTGTTGAATGTTCATATTTCACAATGACGCATAACAAAGCTGATCAATTGGTGGAGATCAACTGAGGTTGATCACTTGGGACCTGGCCTTTTCATTGGCAAATCCCCATATGTCAGTATGCCACGGGTTTTTCTTTTAAGAATGGGCAGTGACATAAGAGAGGAATTATCCATTCTGATGCCTGAGATTATCAACCTAGCTGCTAAACTTCTGAGAACAAAGCAGAGAAAGAAGTTGTGGGGCTTTGTATTTAGGAGGTAGATTTTTCTCTACATTTCCTCTTTTCAGTATGATGTGACTTCTCACTTTTACCTTCTGCTGTTCCAAGACTAGGTCCTTTTTGTTTGGTCTCTCCAAAGAGTAATCGTCCCATCTTAGGCTGTAGTCTTGGGATGGGCAGTTGACTGGCTGTGTGAGGTAGAAATGGGACTCTATAGAGTGTGTTAATGTGTCCTTTTAAAGTCTTTACCAATCCTCCTGTTTGTTGTTCTCTCATTCTGCACTTCTGCATTTAGAGATCATTTGTGTCTGCAGTTCCTGAGATTCTTCTTGGGTTCTGCTATAGAAATTAGCTTGCCTTTTGCTTTCTCCCCTCTAGCTCAGAAGTTGTTTTTCTTTGGCCTAAGTTAGTTACCATGCTGTCATTGGCTTTCCCAGTTTCTAAAATGTCAAATTTTCTTGTCTATCTTCTTTGTCCTTGTGGCTCTGTGCGTTTTAAAATATAAACTATTTTTAGAGCAGTTTTGGATTCACAGAAAAACTGAGCAGAAAGAACAGAGAATTTCCATATACAGTCATGCACCACTTAACAATGTAGGATACATTCTGAGAAATTGGTCATTAGGTGTTTTGACTGCTGTGCAAACATCATCAAGTGCACTCACACAAACCTAGTATAGCACACTACACACCTAGGCTGTATGGTATAGCCTACTGCTCCTAGCCTATAAGCATGCCATCGTACAAAGCAACATGAGATGAAATCAAGCACAAGACAAAATGATGCAATAAAGAGACACGGTAAACAAAAGATGTGTGAGACTGCTGTCAGTGTGACATGGAATATTGTTTACAGAAAACATTTTATAAGTAGAGAACACTCTAAAATAACAATACAAGTAACTACATAACCCAGTAATGTAGTTGTTTATTACTAAGTATTTTGTACTGTACATAATCGTATATGCTATATTTTTATAGGACTGGCAGTACAGGGGTTTGCTTACACCAGTATCACCATAAACACATGAGTATTGCATTGCACAATATTATAATGGCTACAATGTCATTAGGTGATAGAAATTTTTAGGTCCATTATAACCTAATGGGACTACCACTCTATATGTAGTCTGTGGTTGACTGAAACATTGGTTATGGTGGGCATGGCTGTATATAGGTAAAATGTATGTCTAGGAACAAAAACTAAAAGTCCATGCATAATTTTCCAAAATAACTTTGTTACTCGGTACATGTTATAGTTAATGCAACTATTTAATATGTAAAAAGTTTGGGTTCAGTAGGGATTCTCTGAAAATCAGGTTTTCCTTTCTAACTAACAGGTTTCATTTTTATTAGCACTAGTTATGCTTAAACATGGACACCTATATTTACTAGATGAAGCTATAGCTAATCACACATATAGTATGGAAGTTGGAAGGCAGGTACACTGAGAGAAGAAAGTCAGCAACACAGAGGGGCAGGTAGATTTGTCAATAAGCACACATTTCAGAATTCAAAATGCCTTCTTTAAGCTGGCATCATGGTTGTAGTGTGCAGGGGATGTTTACTGCTTGTTGGATTTTACAGCATTATCCGCAGTGCTCCTTGAAGTTCTCTGCTTGCTATTCTGAAACATGTTTGAGTTTTTCACCCAAGAAGTAAGTGACTTTGGTTGCCCAGATTAGTCAGTCATTTTTGAGCACTGAGACAGGAAATTCATTTGAATCCATGCCTTCAGAGGCACAGAAGCCAGTCAGGACCCTGCTACAGTGAAAAAAAAAAAGATTCATTTATTTAGCCCCCACCTTCCTTTAAAGATGCCAAAGAGCTTTAAAGATGACACACAGCCTTTCCTTTATTCTTTTCTCCAGGGAGAGAGAGGGACAGCCACAGTCTTTTGTCTTTTTTCCTTTATTTTTTTTCTTCTACAGCACCTGGTATTCCTAGGTGGTCTCCCATCCAAGTACTACCCAAGCCAGATCCTGCTTAGCTTCTGAGATGAGCTGAGAATCAGCATGTTCGCGGCAGTAAACTTGTCTTTATTTTCAACAGCTACAGCATGGTTTGGAAACTTCAGGGCTATTTATAAAACTTCATTGGGATGTGACAGAAAAATCTTCCTTAACATATACAGTTGAATGAAAGATAGTTTTGAGATGCTAATTTGTATTTATTGAATAAAAAAATTAGAAGTTACTATACATTAAATTTCCACTAATGCATAAGAAATTGACATCTAGCTTAAAGAAATTGACATCTTTTGTCTCAAAGATGTAGGAAACCTGAGGTCCAAAGCTCTAAAACCAGCCAGTTGGTACATGTTTATCAAACACCTATTTTGGACAAGTCTGTTGAGGTTGAAAAGTCTGAGATAAAGTCCTGCCCTCCAATTGCCTATAGTATTATCAGGCAGAGAAACCCAAACTCCGGGAACCATGCAAGAGTTAACTAGTAAGTCTAGACAAATACACAAGCAAAGTTTTGGTTGGATTTACAAAAGAGTGTTTCAGGCAATATATTCTATTGGTTTTAAATATAGGGACCACATGATCTAAAAAAATCTGGAAAATCTTTATAAAGAAAGTACACACTGAGTTGGGGTTGAAATAGATAAGAACCAGAAAACCTGAAGGGTAAAAGAAAAGCAAATAGCAGATAGTCTTGGAGGGTGTGGCAATTAAGAGTGGGAAAGGGCCAGGTTGGTAAATGCCCTGATAATTATGCCTGGCAGAGAAGGTGAAGATTATTTTGGGGATCCAGGGTCGACATAGTGTTTACAACTAGACAACCAAGGCAAGGATTCCCTTTCTTTTCTTCTCGCCCTTCTTTTTGTCCTTTAAAAACGCAACGTGATTCGACATTCTCAGTCGCTAGGAATAAAGCAATTAAGGCGCTCACTGACGTTCCGGGCTCTGAAGTTATCTCTCGGCTGGAGCCCGGGGCGGTCGATGGGAGTCCGCCAGGTAGGTTCGGACCCGTCCGCAGGCCGATCCCGGCTTCTGTGAACAATGCTCACTGCCCGGATAGCCCTGGGTTGGAGGAGGCTCCCCGCGGGCGGCAGCCTGTCACCATCCGACCGTCCGCGGCGCACGCAGCGGCGGCGGAGCGCCGGCCGAGCTCACGCCTTTCAGCAGATGGTTCTCCCTTACAGGTTTCGTCTAGCTCCTGCTCGCTAGGCGTGGAAAACCGACAGAGCTGGCGGAACGACGAGTCACGGGAGGGCTGAGCTAGGCGAGCGCGGCAGAGTCCCAGGAAGGTCGGGCTTCCGTCTCGATGGGCCTGCAGGACCCGCGTTCGTCGGCGGCGCACAGCCCCGGCCCTGCACGCGGCTCTCCTCCCTCGCAGCCGGCAGAGGGCGCCGGTGCCCCCGCGCCCCTCCGCCGACGCGGGGCTCGGGCGCTCGGGGAGGCGGGCGGCCCCGCGGCGTCGCCCCGGGATGTGCCCGGCGCGGGGAACACGCACCCGGGCGCCGAGGCCGCCGCGGACCGCGCTGCAGCCGCTCTGGCGAGGCGGGGAGGAGGGGGGAGGGGAGGAGGGGGAGAGGGAGGACGAAGAGGGGAGGAGGAGCTGAGGAGGCGGCGGGCCGGAGCCGCCCCGCCCAGCGGAGCCGCCGGGGTCCCCGCCCCCGCCGCGCGCTCCCCGCGCCCCCCCGCGCCGTCGCCGGCACCTGGGGCTATAGGTGCGCGCGGAGCGGGCGGGGTCTCCGGGCGCAGCCGCGGGAGCCGGGAGCCTAAACGCAGCCGGAGCGGAGGCTCAAGCCGAGCAGCCGCGCGAGCCGGAGCGGGGTCCTGCCGGCCTTCCGTCCTTTCGTCCTTCCGTCCGTCGGTCCGTCGGCCGTGGAAGCCGCGAGGAGGCGTCATGTAGCCTCGGCAGCAAGCCCGCCGCCGATTTGCAACTGTTTATTTACTTAGGTGGGGCGGGGGGGCGGTGAAACTGCCTCTCCGCTCCGCCTTCTCGCCTGCTCCCGTTTGCACACCGCATCTGCCCCCCAAAGCCGGGGGGTTCGGGGAGGGCGGGGTCGTGGAGCAGAGCGGGACCTGCGGTCGCCGCGCGGAGGAGCCATGGCCGAGGAGAGCGCCGAGGTGCCCCGCGAGCTGTCAGGTGGGAGCCGCGCGCGTGGGGCCCCCTGCCTCTGCCCACCCCGGCCGGGGTCCCTCGGGTCTCGCCAAGTCCCGGGCCCGGCGCGGAGTGCGGTCCGGCGGTTGCCGGGGGCGCCGGGAAGTTTGCCCGGGTCTGACCGCCTGGAAGGCCAAGTCCAGCGCGACGAGCGTGGGGGGAATCGGGCGCCCCGGCGCCGCCTCCCGCCGCGACCGGGCTTCGAGGTTGGCGGCGGGAGGGGGCTGCCTGGGTCTCGGGAGTTGAGTAGGCTTGGAGAACCCTTGCAGCACCTGGCCCACCGCCCCCAACTCAGGGAAGTCCGGGGGAGTCCAGCCCAGGACGCCGGCGAGCTGGCGCAGTAGGTGGTCCCTGGCACGTGTAACCCCCTTTTCTCCCGGGAAAATCCCAGACCTGAGGTGCCCCGCTGACATGCAGATTGGGGATGGGGCGCTGGTCTAGTATTAGGACTGAGCCTGGCAAGGCGTGGCTTCGCTTAGCCGTCTGGGAGCGAAAGGGTTACAGGACTGACGCAAACTCAGGCCAGGAAATCGAGGGTTAATGATAAAAGCCGCATTTTAATAATAATTAACCTTACCTGTTCTCCCCACCCTGGCTCTCCTAGGGAACCTGTGTGGGGTACCCTATGCAAGGTGACCCATTGTTTGAGCCCCTTGAGGTTATTTGGGGAGGGGGGAATGACTGGGGCTGGATTTTATGCCTTGAGGTTTAACTTAATTTCGTGGAGGGTTAAGATGGCAGAGCTAAAATGAGGTGAGGGGACAGTGTTCTGGAAACCTAGTGTTTAAGCTTGTGTGTGTATGCGCTTGTGTGTAGCCTGTTGTAACAAGGTATGTGTGTCTACGTGTGTTTTGAGCCCCCACCCGTGGCCTATATTCCTTACTGTCCCATCCTTGCCTTACCACACAGGCCTACAGCTCAGTAAGATGATGTAGAATGGTTTGGACAAGACGAAGTTCTCGTCGCCCCTTCACCTGCCTCTGAGGAATTTGCCCCCTGTTCCTCTTTTTAGCCACAGTACTTCCTAGGAGTTTGTGCTTCTCGATTAGTGACTGTAAACTCAGCAGGTGAAACCTGATGGACATAAGCTGTTGCTAGGTTTGTATGGAAGCTTCTGCTTTTGTTGAATTGAAAGGAAAAACAATTATTTACGCGAATTTAGGGTATGAAGTAGCTCCCTTCTCTCCCCTTGTATCCTGGGCCTCCTTCTCCTCTCTTTTCAACCCGGTGGAGTCCCCTCCTCAGATAAGCATCAACTGCCTTTGCTGGATGGAGTGACTGGTCCATCCGGTTTTGGGAGCTTGAAGCCTTTCCAACACCCTGCCCGGAAGAGGAAACACGCCCAGAGCTCTGAGCTGCCTGGAGGTCCTGAAAAAGAGAGTTTAGGGGAGGGCTTGCTTAACTGGCCAGGGGATAAGGATAACTAAGAGTGTGTCAGATTTTTCAATTAGTTGTCCTGAGCCTGGTAGTGAAAAGTGTAGGCAGTTACTTAAGTCTAAGTAAGAGAAAGAATGATGAAGGATGGGGTGGAAATAAGGCGCCTGGTTTGTATTGATGTTTCTGAAAATGAATGCTTTGATATATTTAAAGCTGAATTTACTCCTTATCTAGAAATAGAATTTTTATATTTATTGAGTCTTGCCCATCTCACATGTTTTTCAACCAAATGACATGCTTTTGGGATATGCCCAATCTGATTTTTTCTGAGCCTTTTAATGGTCTAATTAGTGTGAGATAGGAGAAATTCCTGCAGTTGCTTTTCTCTTAATTTCAAATTCTCATAAGAGGTCTACTCTGATCAATTCAAAATTCAAACATATGAAGAACCTCAGTGTATTCCCTTAAGGCAACCCATGAAGGCATTTAAAAATGTATTGTGTAGCTTTCTGATTATGAAAGTAATACAGACTTTTTATTAAAAAACTTAAGTGCAGAGAAGAATGAGAAGAATATGTTACCCATATGCCCACTCAGAGATAGCTACTTCTAATTTTTTGGTACGTAATTTTTTAGTTTCTTACCATGTGTATATATTCTTAAGTCAGTTTCAGATATAACCAGGAAGAGAATAGGAAAAGGACATCCCAGGAAAGAATAATATATACAGAATCCTGGGTGTATAGAAGATGGAGATGACAGGGATGATTGAATCTTTAGGTATGTGATGAGAAGCTGAAAAAATGTGAAAGACATTCACACACCTTGAATGACTTGCTACAAGGTTTGATTGAGTTCATCCAGAAATGACTGCAACTTATAGACCAAGAGTGACATGGTCAAGCTGTGGTTTTGGAAGGGTCACTTTGATTATGGTGGGGGGACAGGGACCTGATAGGTTAGAAGTCATGGACTTAGAGATTCTGAGGCCCTGAATGCAGGGTCAAGTCCCCAGGGGTCAAGAGCTGTTCCAGGAGAGTAGGTGACTGGCTTCCTATCGTGAGAGAAGTTGGAGATAGTGACCAGAGGAGGAGAAGGAAAATGATGAGTTTGGTTTGGGACCTATCCAGTTTGGGGTCGTCATGGGATTCCCAGGAATACCTTCTTGCCACTGTCCAAATTCTCAGGTCTTCCTGTGTCTCTCTATCTCCCTGTTCCATTGCCTTTTCACCACTCTTTGTGAGTGTTGTGCTGTGATGAATTTGGAAGAACAGATGGCCAGGAGCACTTTTCTCTGTCTACATTCGTCAGTCTAGTTCTGAGTCTTTGCCCTATATCCTAACCTTCATGTCAGGGCACTCCTAGAAAATGATAATGTCTGTGTTCTGGCACTGGGGGCCAGGGGTAACTATCCAAGGAGTTTGTGAATTCTTTTGTGCTTATGATCTGCAGGCAATGTATATTTGATGATACTACCCAAGAGTGCTCCCCTTTGTTTTCTTGTGTGTGTATCCTGTTTACTTAGCATTATGTCATGCCTTGCATGGACTAGTTTTATGTCATATACTTTTATTTTTGCCTGGGCATCTGAGCACACAGCATGAGGCCCAAAATAGGTGTTCATTAAATACTTGCTGATTGATAACTATCAGGCTTGTTAAAACAAGCAAATAATTAAAGGACAATAACACAATAAAAATAAACAAAAATACCCCTCCAAATGCTTTCGCTGCCGCAAAGCTTTTTTATTATTTATAAAATATAATGAAACTATTTCCTTTTTTCAGAAAACATAAAGGATGTTATTGGCAGAAAGATAAAAATTGGAGTGAAGAAGAAAGTAAAATTGGAAGTTAAAGGAGACAAAGTTGAAAACAAGGTATTGGTAAGTATTCTTGTTTTTAAGAAAATGGTTGGAAATGAAAATGTTTTTCTCTTCCATTAATTTGATTGCTTAATTTTTATGTAGTACCAGTTCTTTTTTTTATTTTGTTCAAAAGTTTTAAATTAATTGGAAGTATTTGTTTATTGAAAGATAAAAGCAGAATAATTTACTTTTACAATTATTTTTCTTAAAGTTGTAAAAGTAGCCTATCTTTAGATCATTTCCCAGAGCCTGTTTTGTTTAATCAAAGTTTGATGTTAAATGGACGTTATTATTTTTGTTGTGGCTGATTTGAGATTTTATTTGTGAGGATTTAGGGAGGAGTTAAAATTTATTTCATCTTAATGGGTGATGATCTGAGAGTGTGAAGAAAACATTTGTCCTTTTGTGTTGGTTATAGTGTTTCAGAGGTAAATGCCTGCTAGAGGTAGTGTCTTTGGGTGCTGAGATTGAACTTGGGGTTCCGTCCAGTCTGTGAGAGGAGTTGCTGGAATGGATGAAGGATTGGACCTTGCTGGGCATCAAGTTATTAGGCAGTTGCCATGACAGAATTGTTTCTTCATAGAGGTGAAAAGTTATTTATGGTATTTTAATGGTTTCTAGGTTGAGATTGTAGTAAACCTCAATTTAAGCTTAGGTGAATATATCTTGTTTTTATTTTTTGGAGGAGAGAATTCTCTGTTTATCTTTTATCATTGAGAATTTTTAAACATGCAAAAGTAGAGACTAGTATAATGAACCTTGTGTACTTTTCATCTAGCTTTGATAATTTTTGATGTTTTGCCAATACTGTTTTATCTATTTCCTCACAGGGTTCCCCGCCCCCGCCCCAAGTGTATTTTAAAACAAATCTCAAGCATATGTCATTGAAAGAGAATATTTTTAATATTCTGTTTCTTTAGTTGAAGTTGCTACAGAATTTGTAGTGTCTTTTTGATAACATCTGTCTTGAGAATCTTTAAAAGTATCTGCTTGCCTTTCCCTGTATATGTAAGGATTAGGCTGTTGATGGATGACTTCTATTTCTCTGTGCTCTGTACAAGTCAGGATGGCAGAGAAATTGAAGTGGGAAAACTTGAGTGACTTTTGGGCCTCAACAAAATGTGTTCATGTAGATTGCATAATTAAGGTCATCCATAGCAGTGGTGAGTGGTGCCATTGTTCTGTTTTATTTGGCTTTAATAAAGAGTAAGTTTCCTAAAAGTACATTTTACTTAATGGTGTTTAACCATAGAATTCTGGTATTTTTTGGAGATGGTCATGTAGAAAGACAAACTTTTGTTTCTGCCATTTGTTGTTTTACATGCGTAAAGTAAATATTCACAAGGTGGACCAACTTTTATACAACTTAAATTTCAGGTAGTGTTTGCCACAATAGTCTAACATGGTACATGGTGTTATTTTGTATGAATGCTACTCATCACACTAAGAATGAACCCAGGTCGTATTAAAATTTGCAAAGGTAAAATTTTAAAGACAAATTTAAATATCCGCTATAATAAAGTTAGGTTAAATCCATTTAAAAATAGTTATGATTAGTACTTAATATAAATATTTTTTTGGCACTTCTTAAAATTAGCTGGAATTCATTAAAGTTGTAACCAAATTATGAGTTTATTTGAATTTAAGCAATTATATCTCCAAATCTGGAATCTGAACAGTTTTAAATAGCTTGGTGTAAACTTGTTTTAGCTGTTCCTTACTTGCACGGGCAGGAATTATTAATAGAAATATTCAAGGTTGGACAAGCTTCAAGTTTGAGGAGATGGTTTATGAATTAAACTTTAAATTGTGGATTTTGGAGTTTCTGAATTTCGAGAAATTTAATTACTTAAATTAAAACATTGGAGGATCTCTAATTTGCATTTCCGGCTTTCCTTTCGCTTTCAGTCTACTAAAATAGGTTATAAATGAATGGGCTCATACTTTCAACACATCTTTTTTGAATTTTATTTCTTGTTCCCTTCCCCCAGTGCCCATGCTTTGTCTTTTCTTCTTATCGAGGAGTATGTTATGTTACTTATTCTCTTTATAGTTTGAGATTTTATTCCTTTTCTAGCTTATCTTTTGTAGAAAGTTTAGCTTCATCTTCCATCTTCTCATGGCCATAATAGCTAATAATTATTGAAAATTGATCAAGTGTTAGGCCCTCAGCTGAACACTTAATTATGTATTTCCTTATTCAGTCCCACAGGAACTCTATGAGGTAGGCACTCTTTCTATCTCTATTTGAGGAAACTGAGATTTAGAGAGGCTAGAGGAACTTGTTGATCCATCTAGTTAATGACAGAGCTGGGATTTGAACCCAGATTTGCCTCAGCTTATCTGCTTCACCATTATGCTCAAAATAGAAAGAAACATCCTTTTGTTGGTTGTTCAGTGGTTGCAAACTTTCAACTGGTGATTGGGGAGAGTTGGATCTTAGAAGGATCAGTAATCCCTATGTTTATTTGATTTTATTTGATTTATATATTAACTTGTTCCATACTTATTGAGCGCCTACTGTGTATTAAACACATGGTATGTACAGGGTGCCCTTAGATTCTGCCTTCATGAGACTCAGAGCTCACAGTCTAGTGGGAGGTAAACATGTACTCAGATGTACTCTGAGCAGGGTGACTGGAACTGTGACAGCACTTAAGAAGGGCCCTAATTCAGGCCCGAGGGTCCAGGAAGATTTCCAGAAGAAAGTGAGATATAAGCTGACACTTAATGGATGAGTCAGAGTTAGCCAAGGAATAGAGACATGTTCTGAATAAAGGGAACAGAATATGCCTAGAAGCCAGAGGGAGCATAGCGTGTTAGGGAAACATACTAGGTACGGCTGGAGCAAGTTGTGCACAATGGAGAATGCCAGGCCTATGATTACTTTCCTTGAAATTGCCAAATCAGGTGAAAGTTGGGAATGATTAGAGAGGCCTCTACTCATCACCTGTTTCTAATAACATTTACATGAACTTTATCCTTGCTCCTCTTGAAGGCAGTAGAGCTCAGTGGTTTAGGACTTGGACCTTGGTGTCACACCTGGTTCACACTGTGGCTCAGCTACTTTATGACAACATTAAGCCTCAATGCCTTTCTCTAATGAAACAGGTGTTATAACAGTATCTAGTTGTAAATGGTTGCTTTGAAGATTTACTGGGATATATTTAAATACTGCTTAGCACAGTGCCTAGCATATGATAAACACCCAGCAGATAAAGCAAAGGGAACCAGGGGGTCCCGTAATCTGTTTTCTCAGTGACACAGAAAATGCCCAATTCTTTGGATGGCCAGGTATCCATGGCCTTCACTGAGAGTTTGAGCTCAGTTCACCATGAGGCCAAGGTGGTTTATTTTTAGTTTGTGGCACCTATTTAGCAGGATGGGGTGTACCTGACTAGATCCAGAATTCCTAAGGTATGCTTTAGTCACATGAAATCAGAGATACTATAGTGCTCAGTAGAGTTCTAAGGATGAGGTCAGTGACACTGTCTTTCACAAACTTATTTATCCTGAGACCCTAATGACTGTAGTTGGGAAACTGGGATGGAGCAGGCCCAAGCTGGTGTCTTTTGGGACAGTTTAAAGGGAAACTGGACCAGGCTGGAACAGGCCACCCATCGTTAGGAGTGCTCACCGAAATGTGGCCCATCAGCCCTGTGCTTTTTATATCTAAGTGATGGGCAAGCGTGCTGGAGTCCACACACTGGCAATGTGTCATCCATTGCCATAATACCTTCCTCTGTCGTCTTTAGAGAATGTCATTAGAAAGTGATTCTGTGTTTCTTAGATTCTATTCTCTCATTTGCTAATTGAATCTTCACCCAATTTTGGTTGTAGCTGGACTTTTAATAATGTATTTTAATTTATGTATTCATTTTAAATTAAAACTTTCATTTTTAGATAATTATAGATTTATAGGTAGTTATACAAAATAATACAGAAATATATTTGTACCCTTTATCCAGTTCCCTTATCTTCCAGAATTATAGTACAGTGTTACAACCAGGGTGCGGACATTGATCCTGTGAAATGCAGTACACTTCCATCACCATGGGGGTCCCTTAATTGCTTTTCACAACCTCACACTCTCACCCATTATTCTCTGACCCCTGGTAGCTACTAATCTGTTCTTTATTTCTGTAATTTTGTTACTTCAAAAATGTATATAAGTGTAATACTACAATACATGCCACATTCCATAGTATGGATGTGCCACAGCCTGTGTACCCAACCATGATGGATTTGTGGGCTGTTTCCAGTTTTTGTCCATTAGGAATAACTGATATAAGGGTTTTGTGTGAACATAAGTCTTCATGTCTCCCTGGTCAATGCTAAGGAGTGCAATTGTGGGTTTGCATTGGAATTGCCTTAGATTTCCTAAGAAGCTGTCAAGTCGTTTTCCAGAGTGTCTACACTCTGCAGTCCTACCAGCAATGTATGAAGGATCCAGTCTCCCCAAATCCTTGGCAGCATTTGGTATTACTTTGACTTTTTAAAAGAACTAATGGTCGAAAGAAAAATATTGTTAGGAGGAAGCAAGGTCCCTGGTGACCTCCTCTTGCCCATGCTTCTGCCTTTGCTTGTCTGGGGGCAGGCATATGACCTCCTTTCTCTCCAAAGTGGTGGCTCTGAAGGGTATGGAAGGTCTATTCTTGGTCTCAGCTTTGTTTATTCTGTTTTGTTTTGGAATTTGGGTTATATCATCTTTACCAACTCTGTGATCCCCCACACCCCTCACAAAATGCGCTGGAAATGGGACTTCTTTCTTGTTAGACTGAACAGGCAGGGGAAAGGACATGCACATTTTATTGTGTCAGTTTATTTACCTGTTCCCTTTAAAACAATTCATAATTTTTCCATTTATTTTCTTTTGAAAAGTTAACCTGGAATCTCTTTGATATATTTTATTTTATTTGGCTATTTATAACTTTTAAGCATCTTAATTAGGCTTAATTGGAACAACTGTAAGTAAACTTTGAAAATATTGAAAAGTGTAAGAATGTTATTTTGGGTAACATGCATCCTTAAAATATTTGATGGTAGTGCTGGCTTTTGTTAACTCAAAGTATAAACTCAATTATTACCTGTTGAAAAATATATTAAAAATGGACCATCTCTCACCTAAGTTTTGTAAGCATTTGGCCCACTTAAATCATGAATTGCTTTAAATCTCAGATGTTCTCTGATGTGGAAGGCATTGTCCTTTTACATCAGCCATGTTCATTTCGCATGACCAGTTTGTTTAATCTTTTCCTAATTCCCTGGTCTCTAATAACTAACTTGACTCAGCAGCACAACCCATAGCATTGTCATTTCTCAGAGAAATATCCACTCTGGAATCTGTTTTGTAGCTACTTTTGGTGACATCAATCTTTGCCAATGGTTTCGACACTTTTTGAAAACCAGTAGTACCCTTTTAAAACACATAATTTTCCATGGAACTCATAAAGTAGTGATATTTTAAGTGTATATTTTGTAAGCTTATAGTTAAAGCCAAAATGGTATAAACCCAATCAGTGATGTCAGTGAGGCTGTTTTGATGAACATAAATTAGAACTAGAAGGGAGATTCGATTTTCTTTGGACTACATAGGATAGAGACATTCCCTATTCACCAGTTAAGTGGTACAAATATCACACTTTTAAAAACAGCTAGTTTTATAATCCTAGGATGCTTTCCACACAGAAATGGCTGGAGAAGCTTATTCTGAGTTCTGTACAAAAATGAGTTATCCTGACAGCACAGCTTCCCTCATTGTTGATCTCCAACATGTTAAATGTGATGTAACACATCAAATCATGTATTTGTGTTTTATTCCAGTAAAACACAGTTAAAATTGATATAAGAATGAAATTCACATCAAACATTTGTAGATTGCAGTGGCTTCTGGATCACCCTGTTGGAAAATCATTGTTCTGGCCTCTGGGTTTCATTCTCTCTGTGAAGGCTCTTGTACCGGTTGTGGGGTAATTTGAACAGATCTCTTTGTGGGACCGCTTGGAATCTTAGCTTTTAAGGATCACTTACAATTCAGTGCATAGGTAATTTTCAGAGCCCTGGGTGAAGTTACATGACTTAGAAAAATCAGCAACAACATTGAAAATATCTTCAGGAGTGGGTATCAGGGAGCACCTGTTTTTGCCAAGGGTCCTAGCAGAAGTTCTGGGAAATTCAAAATTCATCTTTGAATACTTCAGAATTTACCCCAACTCAAAACTGGAGTTGGCTCCCATTGATATTGGTTAGAAGTTGGTGGCAGGCTCTGGTTCTGGGCATGTATTTCCAAGTTGCAGTTCTGGCCAACTTGAACTTGTTACCTGAGTTGCATTTTCATTATGCTTGCTCTCCTTCAGCTGCCCCAGTTTCTTCTGTAGTTAGGATAGGTGGGTCAAATGACCTTGGGCAAGAACGTGTGGAACATACACCAGCCCTGGTGTAACTTTTCATTGTTTTTGAAAAGATACTCTTTTCCAGCCTCTGGGATTTAGCCACCCTGAGGACAGGGCATTGAGGTACAGCCTGGGGAGGGGGAGGGGGAGGAGGAGGGGAAGGCGTGAGGGGGAGAGAAGGAGGAGGAGGAGGAAGAGGAGGAGGAGGAGGAGGAGGAGGAGGAAGAGGAGGAGGAGGAGGAGGAGGAGGAGAGGGACTAGAGGGAGTATTGTGAAAGGAGCCCTGAGGACATGGAGGAGCCAGGATATCTAACCAAAACATGGGATGAATAGGGAGAACTTTTTTTTGTGTGGTTACAAAACAGTTACAGAGAAAACAAAGACTTTAGTAAAGTGTGTCTGTAGCACCTTTATGTTTCATTTAATTGGAAACACTGTTAATAGTTGCTGTTAAAGTAGATTGACAAATGCAACTAAAATTTGATGAAGGGTAGAAGAATTTTTCTCCCCAAATTCTCTTCCCCTTTCTAAAATGCTTGTTGTCTTTTAATAGAATATAATAATTTGGATTGGTATGTAAGAGGCATATTGATGTCTAAATTTTTGTTATGGTTTTCTCTCTTGCTTTCGCTCTCTTTCTATCTCTCTCACTTTCTCCAAACACTTTTGAGAAAAGAGGGGTAAAGTAAAGGAGGGAAAAGAATGATGCTTGGGGTGGGGTGTGTGTGTCTGCATAAAATAGTTCACTTTCATCCACGGGGTCCTTTTCCTCGTCTTTGTCTCCGGGAAGAGAGTTTTTCTTTTTGAAAATATCATCTCTTGCTAACCCTTGGCCCACAGGTGTCTTGGTCTCTCTAGAAGTGCACAATAGCAGGTCCCCTTAGAGGTTGAAACAGGGACCTACAAATGTCCTGAGCTGTTCTTAGAGTATTTTCAGCCTGTGGCAAGGGTTAAAGATGAATGTGCTTAGTTCCTGCTCAGGGGACATTGATGGGCATTGACTGAGATTGGTAGACATGTTCCCCAGATGGGACCTGGTGTGGACAGACTGACTTGAGCTAATTCTGGGGAAGTTACTGAGATCTTGCCCTCCTTAATTGCTGCCTAGAGGATTTTTGGCTGGAGGACTCTTGGTGACTATCTAACCATGCATTCTGGCCCATGAGAATTTTCTTCTGTAGCATTCCTGGTAGCTGGTATCCACTTTTTGCTTCACTATTTTCATGATGGGGAAAGCGAGAGTCTCAGAAAGCCTTTTCTTAGTTTGGACTGGAATTTGCTTCTCAGTTACTTTTCTGTGTTCGTTCTAGTGTGGTGTCTACTGAATGTCACAGAACAGTTTCACTCTCTTCTACTTATGAGTGTGGGTCAAATATTTGAAGCTGATTTTCAGATTTTCTTTGGCCTTTAAGTCATCAGGCTGGTTATGCTCATCTTCTGCAGTCTCACTTCAGGGGCTGTTGCTTCCAGACTTTCCACTGTTCTGATCACCTTGGTTTGGAATCATTCTACTTTGTCACTGAGCCTTTTAAACTCTAGGTGTTTTGGGATCACTGATGTTTGGCAAACTGTATTATACTGAATTAAGCAGACTTTCTCCGAGTCATTAATGGGTTCCTGGGGATAGTGCCTCTTGAAGGGGGGCTGTGGTCTGTGGCATCACAGAGCCCTTCCTCCTGTTTTTTTCTTTCTTCCTTTCTTTTTTTTTAAATTTACTTAGCAGAATGGCTTGTTCTCTTTGTTAAAGTTCTTGTACTTCTTAGGCCAGTGCTCCCCTAGCGTTAGAGGCAATCTTTTTCTTGCAATTTAGGGCCCTTGACAGGTCTGCCTGTGTGTATATACTGTCTTCCACAGCCTGTTTGTAGACGTGGGGAGGTCTTGTGGCTCTTGTGTATCTTAGGGACTGTAAATGGAATTCCTGAGTCATAGCCCTTGACTGCTGTTGTCTTGGCTTTTGCTGAATCAGCTATAGTCTTTTCCTTGGCTGGATCCTAGCTGGGTGTGATACTGTGTTACGTGATTTTGGTCTTTGATTTTTGCTCTTATCGTGGTGCATTCTAACCTTGGGTTCTTGAATGCACTGATGAAAGGTTGTTGAGCAGATTTGCAAATGATAAGGCATATAGCACTTTCATTAGACAAAATGTAGTTAAGAGGTCCCCTAAGCTAATAAGCATGTACAGCTAGTCCTGTGTCTTAGAAGATATTTTAGTATCAAATAAAAGGAGGAGGCAGTTTACTTCACCTGTATAGCTGCCACTAAATCTCTTCAGTTGCAAGGTCCTTCCCCACTCTGCTGTAGCAGTGGGGTGGTCCTTACCTTTTATCTAACTTCCTTTTCCCAATTCCTCACCCTTCTCCTGGCTCCCTACCCTGGGAAGGGTGTGTCCAGGTGCTGTGGACTTTGGGCTCCTGATGGAGCCCTTCCTCCTTGCCGAGTCTCTCACTTGTTCAGCCTGAACTCTCTACTCCCAAGCTGCCATGTGCATCTTGCTGCTCATGGTATCTTCCCTTCCCAGACTGGCTGGTAGGAGGGGGTTCTTCAGGGGCTCCCTGTTTGCTGCTTCCGAAAACAAGCACATAGGACCCCTTCTATTTCTACATTCCTAGTCCCTTTGGGGAACAGACCAGGAAAAACAAGAGAAAGCAGATGTTGGGAATGTCCTGTGATTTCTGAAGCCTGGCAGGGCTCTTTCAAGGAAGTCTCTCCGCTACTTGATTTCGGACTCTCCTGCCCTACGGGTCCAGTGACACTCTTATGTTGACTCTGAGCTGAAGTTTGGCAAATGGAAGTCTGGGCTGGTTGGTAAGGTGTTACTGCTGGGCATTTTTTGTTTCCCAAATTCAGCTGTCCTAAATTGTTTGTCAATAGCAACCAAACATAGATGATACTTCCCGCCAGGGTAGCAGAAGGAAACTGAGACCTGGAGGGAAGCCCCTTTCCGGCTCGGTTGTAAACAGACCAGTCTGGGACTGGGAGCACCCCAGCTCCTTTTCTTTTAAATCACTGTGAGCCAGTCTCTATTCTTTGCCTCCATTCTTGGCATAATGTTGCAGTTTGGGGACACTTTTTGTATAGCATTGTACACTGAATCCCTGGTACTCTTTGTGCTGATGAAAATCAGAACCAGCCAGCAGAGCATGACTCGGTCCAGTACTTGCCTTGTTTGGATGCTTTCATTTGAGTCTCTTGGTCATGTTCCTTATCAGGAGCATTATTCCCTCAAAGTTGATCATCATCTATGAAGTGCTGGGATGTTTCCTTGCCAATGGTTTGCCCCCCTCGAAAACTTTTGGAGTTTAAACAGCCCTGAACCTCTCCCAGTTTGCACTCCTCTGAGTGATCTCTGTGGGGAATGTGCTGGGTTGTCTGTGTTCAGTATTGCTTTCTCTTTCTCGCCAAGGATGCAGGAAGTTGGTCCACCCTCTCCTTTCCAGTGTTGCCTGTTAGCAGAGCAAATGGAGCACAGGGAAAGTGATTAGCACCTTGTTACTTAGAGTTTCTTAAGCATTGTTCCATTCACGTGTTCTTGCTGTGGAGAGTTAATGAAAGTGGCATCTGTCTTTACATCTGACATAGCTGGTTGTCCGTGGAGCAGAGCAAGTGTTGTCAACAGTGCTGGATGTGCAGGCAGCCTTCAGTTATGGTTGTGCTTATAGTATGGTGAGTGGTACTTTTGGGGCTCATTGTCCCATGGATCTGTGCTTTTTCACACACGAAGATCCCTTGGCAGGTTGGATTCTTAATTCTACACGGTGCTGAATTCTCACCTTCTAAACAACTTATACATCAGGGTTTCTCAGTGTCAGCACTGTTGACATTTTGGACCAAATAATTCTTTGTCATAGGGGCTGCCTGTGCATTATGGGATGTTGAGTAGCATCCCTGGCCTCTATCTACCAAATGCCAGCAGCCAATTGTGATAATTAAAGATGTCTGCCGACATTGTCATCTGTTCTCCGGGTGGCAAAATTGCCCCCAGTTAAATACTGATTTAGATTAGTGGGTCCCAAAATATCAGAGAGAAAATGTATACCTAGTCATACTTAGCTTGTAAAGTTATAGCTAAATCTGAAATTTACAGTTCTATAATATAGGTATGGTTAATTTACCTCAAAATCCATGTGCTTTTAAAAATACTTATTTTTGTAGTATGTAGATATATATTTATATATAACAGAATACCAGATTGCACCAAAAAGAATTTTCTTGTTTAAGATACCTAATAGGTTTGACCAGTGGTTCCTGATGAGAGCAGCAACCTTAGCATTACCTGGGAACTTGTTAGAAATGCAAATTTTTGAGGTCCCTCCAGAGCTACTGAATCACAAACTCTGGACAAGGGGCCCAGTGATCTGTTTTAACCAGCCCTTCAAATGATCCTGATGCACACTGAAATTTGAGAAACACTGATTTAGATTGTTAAGCACCAGTTTTAGACCTGTAGAATAAGCCTTACTGAGAAATCATTACCCACCATATACAGAACTTTGATACTTTTACTAACCTAGTTAGGGTAGATGTCTGCTGGTTGTAGTGGCCCCTCTGAGATCCTGCTGTCCACAACTTCCTTTGGAGGGTTTCCTTTCTTCAGCCTCCCTGTACTTGCTGCTGGAAACCCCACACCTGGGCCAAGTGGTTGTGCCTGATACCTCAGGTAAGCTTCTGTAGGCCAGCTAGAAGCCTGTGCTTCAACAACTGTGCCCCACAAGGCTGATCTGTATTGGGCAGAGTCTTCTTCCTCATGGAAGTTTGAGACATAGAGACACAAAAACGAGAAGCACAGGCATGGGACAAGCCCTGGGTAAGCAGCCATAGCATGTGAAGGGGGTGTTACTGAGCCAGTAGTGGCTGGAACAGTAGATGCAGAAAGAGCTTGACAGAGCACTGGATGGCTGCTTTGGAAAGCTAGATCCCTAAAGTCAAGTTGAGTGAATCCAGCTATTTAATAGACCTGGGAATAGTATTTCTCAATTTTCTACAAGATCCACAGGCCAGCTGCTGAAGGTATTTCCTGTCTCACTTGCTCACCTTTCACTCACTTCCCTAGGTGTCCTCTTGTTAGATCATCATGACCTCAGGCTCCTCGCCTGGAAGAGCCAAACAAATGTACCCTTATTTGAGGAGACAGTGGTCTCTGCAGACCAGTTTTATGGCCAGTTGCTCCTGTAAAGCAGAGATTCTCAGCCTGGCTGTGCCTCAGAATTGTAGGGCAGCTCCTGCCTCTTTATTTAGAAACATTCTCCACCCAGTATCCTGATGTACATGAAGTCAGCGTTACAAGAGAGATGGGAGATGGAAACTGTTCACGTCAGTGTGTTGTGTTGACTTTTCTGAAAGAATCCAGCACAGGGCATGTTTCAGAAAACCTCAGACCTTCCTTCACTTCCTGAGATCAGACCAAAGAGGCTAGCTCATCGTATTCATCCCTGGACCTTTATTGTTTTGACCCCAAATGACTTTTTCTCTTAATATTTCCTATTAAGGCCCCTCAGAATCATCTCTTTTAAAGGGAAGTGCTAAGAATTAGACTTGTAAAAAACATTGGAAATACAGGCAATAGAGTGTTGAAATCAGCTTTATGAATCATTTTCTAAAAATTTGGTGGGCGTAAAGAACTTTTTTTCCTGTTTGAATTATTTTCACTGGCCCTCTTTTGTTAGTGCCTCTATTATCCTTCCAGGCACCCCTTCCTCCTTCTCTTTCTTATTCAAACCTGGGAAAGAATGCAAGTACCCTTCAAGCTGCAGATCCACTGGGTCCTGTCACACAAGTCACTCTACAGAATGTTTTACCTTGTTGCTCAGATAGTTGGCTAAGTTCCATCAGGCTAACGGATTCTGGGAACGTAGGCCGGTGCTTGTTTTCAAGGCTGGTTTCAAAGATTTGGGGCCTGACCGAGAGCATAATTAGTTCTTTTTCTCAAACTGGTATTCTTGAGGAGACTGTAGACTCTTTGAGAGCCCGAGACTCTTTCCTTACTGTACTTTTGTACCAAGTCCCCTACTTTCTAATAGCTTTCTTTCCATGGTGTATGCAGAATATTTGTTTAGTAAATGACTCTGGCTTGGATTATAAATCTCAAGCCCAAACTGGTTTTCTCAGGGGCCTGGTAAATCTCTATTCAGTGGCCTTATCTGATGTAGCCCATCTTTAATTTAGCTTTGTGCAGGATGCAGAGATCAATACCAGTGAGGCAAGGAGAGAGTGAGAGTGGTCCACGGCACACGCTTGAACTGAACTCCACTTTGGTCAGAATGATTAGCGCAGTCGCGAAAGCCACGGCATGCTCCCTGACTGCTTCCTTTGAGCTCTGCTCTCCATTACACCCAGTTCCTAACCCAGGAGATCAGGGATGCTTTAAGGAGAGAGGTGGTAATGTCTCACTGTTGTGTTACTGTGCAGTGTTCATGCCACTGTCTCAGGAATGTGAACCCTTGTGCAAATGAGTCACTTCTGTTTCCCTTTCTGCACATCATTTCAGAGAGTGATTTATTTCCTGTTTTTGAAGGCTTGATTTCATCGTTTACTTGGGAGAGAAATTGGATGGACTTTCAACTTTTAGTTGGTTACTTGTTCCTCCTTTGCTGAAAGATAGTCTGTTTTTGACAGAGTTGTTCATGCTGTCAGTGAGGATGTTTTTTAGGCTTTCAGAGATGACATTTTATTTCTTTAGTGTGATAAAATGACAATATGTCGTTTTATTTCTAAGCAAGTTAAACTGTCACCTAAAATTTCACCTGCAGTCTTTGGAAAACCCAAGAAAGCATCTCATTACCTATTGGTTCTACTTTCAACCCTTTTTAGCATATAAACCTGAAGAAGCCTTGTGTAGCTATAAGCCAGTGTTCCCCCAATTGGGGAAGAGATCCTTCTACCAAGATAGGAACAGATGGGCTGGCAGCAGGTGCCCATGAACCTGCCTTTCCCAAACTTAAATTGGTTTCTGCACTTCTCTATTCCCATAACCTTAAGCATTCTTACTTTATATACGTTGTACATTTCATGAAGCACCATTAACATCTCATTGGACACTGGTGTTCTAAGGAGCTCAGAGACAAGTTGACAACTTAAAATTTTCATTTCCCTTTGGATTTTTATCATGTCTGCTTTTGAGGTTTTACATATTAGCCAATTGGAAAAAATTACAAGAAGACACATCTATTCATCCTCTTTTGAGGAAGATTATGTTTCATTTATCAAATAATTATTGGGTACTATCTGTGTCTAAAAGAGCTGTGTTTTAAAAATTTATTTTATTTATTTTATTTTATATTAGTTTCAGGTATACAGTAAAGTGGTTAGATACTTATATAATTTATGAAGTGATCCCCAATTACTCTTAAAACCCATCTACACTCAGCCAATACAATAAATAATATTGACTATATTTCTTATGCTATACTCTATGTACCCATAACTTTTTAAAGTACCGATTTGTACTTCTTCATCCTTTCACCTTTTTCACCCAGCCCTCCAACCGCCCTACCCTCTGGCAATTACCAGTTTGTTCTCTGTATCTATGTCTGTTTTCACATCATTTGTATCTTTTGTTTCTTAGATTCTGCATATAAGTGAAATCATATGGTTTCTGTCTTTGTCTGACTTATTTTATTCAGAGTAATACTCTCTAGGTCTGTCTATATCGTTGTAAATGGTAAGGTTACATTTTCCTATGGCTGAGTGATATTCCATTGTTTATATGTACCGTAACTTCTTTATCTAATCGTCTGTTAGTGGGCACTTAGGTTGCTTTCATATCTTGGCTATCGTGAATAGCGCTGCAGTGAACATAGGGGTGTATAAGATCTTTACAAATTAGTGTCTTGGTTTTCTTTGGGTAAATACTCAGAAGTGCAGTTACTGGGTCAAAAGATAGTTACATATTTAATTTCTGAGGAACCTCTAAACTTTTCCATGATGGCTGTACCAATTTGCAATCTAATCAACCGTGCATGAAGGTTCGCTTTTCTCCGCATCCTCTCCAACACTTGTTTTTTGATTTATTGATGATAGCCATTCTGACAGGTGTGTGGTGATAATTTACTGTAGTTTTAATTTGCATTTCTCTGATTGATGAATTTGAGCATCTTTTCATATGTCTGTTAGCTTTCTGTATTAAGAAATACCTGTTCAATTCGTCTGCGTATTTTTTAATTGGATTGTTTTTTTTTTTATGTTATTGTTGGGTTGTAGGAGTTCTTTATAAAATCTGGATATTAACCTCTTATCAGATATATTATAGGCAAATAGCTTCTCCTATTCAATAGGCTGTCTTTTTTTGTCTTGTAGATGGTTTTCTTTGCTGTGCAAAAACTTGTTAGTTTTTTTGGGATGTCTTAGATCAGTAGTCCCCAACCTTTTTGGCACTAGGGACCAGTGCTCCTGTGAGATCTAATGCCTTGATGATCTGAGGGGGAGCTGAGGCGGTGATGCAAACCCTGGGGAGTGGCAGTAAATACAGATGAAGCTTTGCTTGGTCACCTGCCACTCACCTTTTGCTGTGCGGGCCCGGTCCTAACAGGCCACTGACCTGACCATTACCATTCTGCGGTCCCGGGGTTGGGGACCGACCTCTATCCTAGAAGACGTTCAAGTAGGAAAATGCTGCCTTTGATCTAAGATTTCAGGATTCAGAGTTCTCAGTCCTCATATGTCAAATAACTTATGTTAGAGTATATTATATATCATTATTTTACTCTTGAAGACTTAGAACTTCTATTAGTGAGGCCAGGACAAAGCGTTACTGGAACCATTATGTATCACACTATCTGTGTAGATTGGCTCTGTGTTTTAGGATTGAATGCACTTGTATCACTCTGATGAAATTAAAATCAAGTTGTTGGAAATCTGTCCCTTTTACACTTGGTAGATTTGCGGCTTTGAGTTCCATTAGAGATGTGAAAAGGTTTTTGGAACGTGTTTAGCTGGGTTAGATTTCGGCACATCATCCCGAACAGAAACTCTGTCCCCATTAAACAATAATTCCTCATTCTCCTTTCCCTCCACTGTGGAAGCCACCATTCTACTTTCTATCTCTATGAATTTGTTTATTTTAGGTACCTCATATATGTAGAATCATACAATGTTTTTCCTTTAGTGTCTGGTTTATTTCACTGAGCCCAACTTTTTCAAGATTCATCCACATTGTAGCATGTATCGGAATACCATTCCTTTTTATGGCTGAATAATATTCCGTAGTATGGATGAACCGTGTTTTCTTTATCCATTCATTGATGAACACTTGGGTTGTTTCCACCTTTTGGCTGTAGTGAACATTCACGTTTGAGTTCCTGCTTTCAGTTCTTCTGGGTAGATACCCAGGAGTAAAACTGCTGGATCTTATAGTAATTCTATAACTTTTTGAGGAACACCCAAATTGCTTTCCATAGTGCTCTGGCCATGGTAAAACTAGGCAGTAATATCTGTGCTTGTAAGAAGTATCTTAAATATTTATCAACCATTTGAAAGTTTAAATTAGAAATATGAATGGAGTGTGTACTGTTAGCGCTTTGATTATGTACTTATGGGATTTACTCATTTGTCTTGAATGTTACTTGTTTGGGTATGTGCCTGTGTTTCCCACTTCATAGCAGTTCATTTACCTGAACTGCATTTTTATCTTCAGCCACCTTTTTCTGTTTTTTATATAGCAAAAAGTGTTTTTCACGTATTGATTAGATGTGCAACATATTTTAAAATATCATTGAAAAAAGAGATCAGTTTATAAGAAACATGTTGGAATTATTTTCCAGTTTTGTATTGCCAAAGTTGAGATCTGAAATTGGTGGCAGAATGGGGAGTATTTCTGCTGGTAAAAATAAATATTAAAGAAGTGGTAAGACAGAAAAGTATTCAGATGTTGGGGACAGATTCCACTGGATACTGAAATGGTGTGGGATAGAATAAATACTGTTGGGGTGGTTCTGTGTTATTAGTTCTACATTGTTTGGACATTGAAAACAACCAGAATTTTCACTTCTTGGGTCAGAGTGTTAGCCAGGCCTGTGTTGTCATGCGGGTGGCTATTAGGGATGTTGGCTTTTCAACAGACATTGATGAGACTTTAAATGAGCAGCCATCCAGTTGTGCTAAGGCTAAAAAAAAAAAAAATGGCTCTTTGCAGATTAAGCTATATGTCATAGCTATAAAAAATATATTTTTTTTCAACAAAAGTAGCACTAGCTCTGCTTTTGTGATTTTAGCTTCCTGGATCCCTTACTCCTACTCTCTTTTGGTGGTTAACTGTTGTCTATAGCTGAGCCAAAACTGTATTTTTGCAGTAATTAAGCTTAAAATAGGCAATTGGAGGTTGGAGTCAGCTGCAGAGTATGTTTTTAACAGCCTCCTTTCTCACCGTGGCTGAGAAAGCTTTTATTAGCAGATTTCACTGGAGGTTCTATGGGGCAGACTGTTGTACTCTTTTTTTCTTTTTGAAATAATGGGACAGCAAAAAAATAAAGTTTTTCTTTCTTTAAAAAACCCATTAGTTTATAATTGTCAAAGGTATTGGAATCTGGATTATTTTGTAAGTGAAGGTGAGAGGTTTAAAAAACGAAGCTCATTTCCTTCTTCGAGTGGTTAACCTCATGCTGCCCCTAGGTGGATGTGTCTACCTGACTGAGAAAGCCCATTTGGCCCTCATCAGAGAGTCAGTTATTAGTTCAACAAACACTCATAGAAACTTTGTCATGTGTCTGGCCTTGTGTTAAAAGCTGGGGATAAAGAGTGAGACGAATTCTGTTCCTGCTTCCTGCAATTTAGACTACTTCCCACGTCTGTCCCTGAATCAGTCTCAGTCAGTGTCTGCCTGTCTGTCTCTTTCTCTTTATTTCTCTCTCTCTCAACTGGTTTATAGAACTCATATCCCGCATATCCCGCAGTGTACCCATTTAACATGTACCATTCGCTGTGATTGGTGTATTCAAAGTCGTGCATCAGTTACCACAACCAATTCTAGTGTCTTTTTATGACCCCGAAAGAAACCCCATACCTTTTAGCTTTCTCCGCCAATCTTCCCCTCTTCCTCAGCCCCTGGCAACCACTAATATACTTTCTATCTTTGGATTGGCCTATTCTTGATTTTTCATATAAAAGAACATATATGTGATCTTTCAAGTCTGGCTTATTTCATTGAACATAATGTTCATCCATGTTATAGTGTATATCAGCACTTCATTCCTTTTTCTGGCTGAATACTATTCTATTGTATGGATATACCTCCTTTTTGGTTTATCCATTCATCTGTTTACGGGCATATGGTAGTTTCTGTTTTAGCTATTTATGTGTGATACTGCTATGAGCATGTGTGTACAATTTTTTGCACAGACGTATGTGTTCAATTTTCTTGGATCCCCTGGATCTCCTGCCCATCCCATGGATACAGGCTTTTACATCACAAAATAATGTAGGAGGATTAGATATATGGGAACATTAAGGCTGGACATGTAGCCATAATTTAGGGAGGCAGGGAATGCTTCCCAGGAGGACATGATGTCCAAGCTAGAATTGAAAGGATGAATGAAAATTTTAAACTGTAAATCATAACTCACTAGCACGTTGTGAATCAGTTTAGTGGGTCATGGCTAGCATCTTTTAAGAGCTGAACTAAAATAGAGCAGTAGGTAAGTATGCTTGTGTACATTTATTTTTGTTAGGCTATGTGAGCGTATAGTGAAGTGTAGTATATGTAAAGTGTATTTTGTACTCTAGGCTGCAGTCAGAACAGCATGAAAGCTACTACTTTAGGAATTTTTGAAGAGAGATTAGATTATTAATCTGAAGGGTTGAGTATGGCCCTAGTAGAAGATGGAGAAACACAGCTCTAGAAAAGAAGAACCTGTACAGAAATTTTGTTTGACTACCTTAGTACGAGAGTATACATCCTCTAAGACAAGAGACCAGAAAGCTGTTCGATGGTTAAGATACCAAAGATAATTTCCAAATTTTAGTCATCCTTCCTCCTATTCTACCAATTTTTTTTTCCTGGGAAAATAGCTAGGATGATAGCAAAACATAAACTTTGAAAAAAGACAGAAACTCTTAAATGCAAGAATGTAAGCTGAAGCCCACACCCTTAAATAAATGTGGAATTTATTTTTTATTTTATTATTTATTATTATTTTTTAGGGGAGGCAGTCCTTAGTTAACCTCACAGATTGCAAGGACCTTGTCAGCTTACAGTCCCTTATTTTTTTTTTATTTTTTATGCCCGCAGCACGTAGTCTACCTAGGTGGTCTCCCATCTAAGTACTAACCAGGCCCGACCCTGCTTAGCTTCTGAGATCAGACAGGATTGAGCTTGGAATTTAAATTTTAATTACTAACACATTTTTTTCCCTCTCAAACGTGTGATAAGTATCTTTAATTGAGGATATTTATTTGTTTGGGAGATTAATATTCTGATGTGGAAATGCCCTTTTTAGAGTTTATATCTTTTTTTTTGGGGGGGTGTAGATTATTCAGTCCTATTATTGGAATATCTTTTGGAATTCCCATTTCCTCTTTTCAAATTACTTTTGACTTTTCCCTAAGAAATTACTGAAGATGTTTGAAATGTTGCCAGGTTGTAAGAAGGTCTGCATTATTTAAGGACACAGCTGGCTAATCTATGTGATGTCCCTTTACTGTTCTCCTGGGCTTGAAACTTCCTTTACATGACTCAGTAGCAAAGCCAGGAGAGGGGAGTGACTGGGGAGAAGAAATCCACTTCCCTTTCTGAGCTGCAAAGGGCTTTTATGGAGGTTTTCACTTAATTACACTTGTTTCTTTTAGTGGTCACAGCATGTGCTGAACTCAAACATCTTCCCAAAGTGGCCTCCAGAAGAGCTCTGAGAAAGACTATGAGCTGGACCTGCCTCCCACATTTTTCCTTTGCAGATAACTTTTGGTGAATTCAGTTATCTTCCTGAGTGTGGGAATGATTAAGAGAAAACAAACTGTACTTAGATATGCAAAATGGAGACCTGAATATTTGCCCGGAGGGTGAGAATGTCCTTTCCACCCCCAACCCTTCCTGTGCCAGTACTGCAGCCTGTCCTGGGGGATGGTCTTCCTCCCTGAGACTGGGGGACTGGAAAGCAGTGGACTACAGGGTTGGCCCCTCTGGAGGGGCGTGTTTCCTTGGGGCTTATTCTTTCCCTGGCTGAGTTTTTTCCTTAATCATTTTATATTTTTAGCACCAGTGTGCAGTGGGTCTATGAGGCTGCGGGTATAGTGGACAGAAAGGGCACCTGGCCCAGGGCCACAGTCCACCACCAGTTAGCAGTCCCGCTAAGAGTGAGGACAGAGATGCTTTGTGTGGGTTAATAGTGCAGCATTTCTAAGATCTTTAGAGCTTTGCCCAGGAAAACTAGTTTTCCTTTTTTTTTTTTTTTTTTTTTTTTAAAGGTTATTTGGGACAAATTAGAAGTAGTATATTTAAAAATAGCTGTCTTGAACTTTCTAGTTAACGTATTTAGGGCTCACTTTTCTGGAGGTTGGCCAGTTCTTGCCTGTCAACGATTTCTTTCACTCCTCTGAATGAGCATGAGAAACCAAAGGATGTAAAACATGGGAAGAATTTTGCTAAAGTAGGCCCTGGCGAAGCTCAGAGGGGAAGAGAGAATGAAAACTATTGAGTCCAATGAGATTTTAAAATTATGTGTCAATTAGTCTGTGTTTTATTTTCAGTTGATCTTTTCCTAATTACAGTGGTTCAGACATTTGAATGTCTGGAAAAATGTCAGGTTAAAGGATATGAAGAATCCTAGATGAGGTCTAAATTGTTAGGCAGGTCTTTTTCTGCCTGAATTTTGAAACCATCTTCTTTTTTAATGTGTGTATGTGTGTGTTCACAATTATAGTCAACCTGTTTTGCCACCCCTCTCTTGACAGTATCTCTCATATATCCATGTTCTTTCCTGGTGTGTCCAGCTGTTTCCTTAATGGATTCTTTTCCATCCTATCAACAGTTGAGCATGTATTTGGCTTTATTGCAAGAACTGGTTATGATACAGATGGAAGTACTCTATATAAATGCCCCAAAATAACCCTTCTTATGATGATGATTAGATTTTGCCTACACATTTAAAGTTTTGCTGTAAGAATTGATTTGCTTTAGAGTCAGAAATAAGCAGCAAAGTTTTAGAGGGGCTGAAAAACATCACTAAATCATAGAATATCAGTACTTCTGGGAGAGTATGTGCCTCTGCTTTGCTGAGTGCATAAAAAAAATAGCTCTCATTTATTAAAGGCTTGCTGTATGTAATACCATGTATTTTAATCCTCATAGTAACTGTGCAAGGTAGGTCCTGTCAGAATCTTAATTTTGCAGATGAAGAAACCAAAGCCAGAGACCAGTTGGCCTCCAGGGTTGCTGTGTCTCAGATTATAAGGACAGAGGTCATTTCCACTGCTTTAAGGAAAGTTTCCTCATCCACCCTGCCTAGACCACAGAACCCTGTGGTGCTGTCAGGTTTTCTCTACACAGCAATTTAGCCTCAGCTTTGCTCCTTTTGTTTTGGTAGGTACCTGCCTCTTGTCATGCGCTGCTCCCTGTTTGAGAATGATGAGCACTCCTCAGTTACAGACATCCTCTGGAGAGCCAGCAGTTTGCACACTGCCCCCATCACAGCACCCCATGGCCTACCCAAATGCCCACCCTGTGGTGGAAGGTGCTAGCTGCTTTCCTTTTTTCTCTCTAGCCTCTTTCTCCTACCTTCCACCTTCCCCTTTTATGTGTGTGTGTCTCTCTCACAGCTTAGTTAATTCCATCTCAGATAATCTCTTATTCTTTGACAAAATCCATTCTTAGTTTCACACCTTTGTCATAAAAATGAGGGTTCCACTTCCCCTAAATTGGGGATTACTAGGATCAGATTCAGCAATATTTTGAATTTAGTTTTCCTTTCATTGTGCTCATTCAGAATTAGATACAATACAATTGAAAGAAAGGAAAAAAAAAAACAACAAAAAACAGATACCATGTAGCCCCTTGCTACCCCAAGTGTGGTCCATGGACCAGCATCATTGCATCACTGGGGAGCTTGTTAGAAGGGCAGGTAAGCCCTCCCTGTGGAGGTTGGAACTATGGCATTCATCCCCTTCTCCCCACAGTTCAAAGCCCAGCTGGCTCATTCTATTGTTTCATTTTTTCCCCCTCTCTGCTATATTTTTCACATATAAATAAATGATCATTGTACAAGAGGTTAAAAGGTGGTTCAGGATTTGGGTCACTTTGATTTTCTAGCTCAGAATGGAAATGTGGGAGAGCAGGGATCAGTTGTAGGATTGACCATTATGGCAGAAGGGAAAAAGCTACAGAGAAAAGAGGAAGAAGACATGCCTTTTTGGCATCCTGGGTCCTTCGGTCCCCAGCTTGTGGTCCATGGCTAAGGTAAAACTCCAGGTAACAGTGATTTGTGAAGGTTACCCTATTTAATGGCCCACAAAAAAGCAGACCTGTAGGAATGCCTTCCCTAGCCTGCAGCTGCTGCAGAGGGTAGAGGAGAATTGGGTTACCCCTGGAGGGAGACCCTCCCCACTGTCACAAGGCTGGGGACACCCTGACAAGCATCATAACATTCCTGATGGCAGGTACGAACTATGTCGAAGAGTCTGATACCTCAAGATTCAATATTTCTTTTTTTGGCTTAAACATGAGTCTGTTGCTGAAAGGATTATTGGAGTAAAGCTCTCTTAGTAGACACCCTGGTCAGAAGAAAGCAAGAAATATGTTCCTGGTGTCAGGCAGTTGCAGCAGATTTTTGCAGAATGCTTGAGCCTGGCACAGCAATCCTGAGAATGTTAAGTGTGTTTTTTTTCATATAATAAAGGCTGACTGTATCTTGTTCTCATCTATTTAACAGACATTTGAGTGATTACTATGGGCCAAGGCCTCTCTAGGCATTGAGAAGGTGGCAGCAAGCAAACCAGCCACTGAACCCTACATTCCGGTGGGAAGATGGACAGTGAACACTTAGATAAATGTGATAAAGTATCTGGTAGTGGCAGAGCCAGGAGGATAAGGGGCCAAGTGGGATGGTGGGGTGCTCTTTTAGATGTGCTGGTCATGGAAGTTTGGGACATTTAGTGGAGTTCTCTGAAGTAAGGGAGAAGGCATTCCAGTTGAGGGCAGTCGAAGTGTGCATGGCCTGAGCCAGAGCACAGGTGAACCTCTAGACGGCTGCTGGGCTGAGATGGCTGCTGGGGCTGAGACGGAGGAGTGAGGGAAGAGAGGGGGGAACTGCGGGGGAGTCACCAAGGGCCACATGGGGCCTTGGAGGCCCTTAGCTCACCAGACAGTCTCCTCTTGGTTTGTTTTGAAGCCTTATTCCTTTTGTGGCAACATTAGTTCTAGTTTGATAAATAATAGTAGGAAAATGGAAATTTCTGTATAAAATTTACTTTTCTGGAAACTGCAGTATTTTGGCTTAGACTTCAGCTGTTGTGGGGAGGGGAGCAGTAAAAGTCTCTTGCCTCTGTAACATTCATTTTTTTTGTTATGGTAAAAAACCACATATAACTTTTACCATTTTTAAATATATAGTTCAGTATTAGTTTTATGTACATTGTTGTGCAACAGGTCTCCAGAACTTTTTCATCCTGCAAAACTGAAAGTGTATCTACCCACTGAACAGCAATTTTTCTTTCCCTGTCCCCTTAGTATGTGGCAACCACCATTCTACATTCTGTTTCTAAGAGTTTTACTACTTTAGATGCCTTATGTAAGTGGAATCATTAAGTATTTGTCTTTTTGAGACAGCTTGTTTCATTTAGCATAATGTTCTCAGGTTTCATCCATGTTGTAGCATAGGACAGGATTTCCTTTCAAGGCTGAATGATATTCCACCGTATGTATGGATGTTCGTTCATCTGTGGATACACATCTGCCTGACTCCTACCTATTAGCTGTTGTTACTTTTCTTTGAACCCTGCTTGTGTCAGGCACTGTGAGAGGCTCTGGGATCAGAAATGAATGTGGCCCATGCCTGACCCTCAGGGATGTCACTCACAGTGTAGTCATGGGGAAAGCAAGTGAACTTTTCCATTGTGACTAAGAAGAGCAGTGGTGGAGGCGAACCCAAGGGCCAAACCAAGTTCTGAGAAAAAGCTTGAATTAGATTAGGATGGATGATGGCTAGTGGAGGGTTTGCTAGACAAGGAGTCCTGATCTGAGGAAAAACAGTTTTCCTTACAGAATTGCAAAAGGTGAGAAGGTGGAGAGTGGTGAGAAATGTAGCTGGAAGCGTAAACCACAGCTGGAAAAACAGATCGAAGGTCTCATGGGCCCTGCTGAAGAATGTGGAGGTTTTCTTGGGGGCCACTGGCACTGTTAAAGGAGTCAAGCAGACTTTCTTTTAGGAGTGTGATTATGGGATATTGGTGCAGAGGCCTTCCATGTATTGTTTTGCTTATTCCTTGCTTAGTAAATATTTGCTTAATGAGCAAGTATGGAGCAGACCTTTCATCAGGGATCAGAAGTGATCAGATAGCATTTTGGGGGTTGGAGGAGAGGTTATGATGAGCTTTGTGTTACTTTGCCTGATTTATTGCTGAGTATCTATGGAGACCAATTCCCTGAGCTGTACCGTGAGATAGGTTTCCTTCATCCGTGTGGTGGAGAATTACTTGAAACTTGACTATTTGCTGTAATGTGAGGAAGGAATGTGTATTCTATGAAAGTGTGTTGACATATTGTCATGAGCTGTGTAATCTGGAGGTATTTGTAAAAGTGTCATCTGGTGCAAAGGCTGATATTTAATTTTCTTTAAAAATGAGTACTGGAAAAGACAATCCAGTTCCAGATTTCAGGGTTCTGTAATGAGTCTGTTTTGTGGAAGTGATTTGTGTGCAGTGGCATTTTTTCCCCTCTCATAACTCTCATATGGTACTGTTTTGTCTTGTTTGAAAGATAATTTACTTCTTAAAGAGATTGATTCAACTAATCTGGGAAGTTGGTTTGGTTATGTTAGCTAGAAATTTGAAGTCATTGCCTTCTACTTACAAGGCTTGTTGTTTATTCATTTATTTGTCCATGCATTTCTACAGTGGAAATTTACTGAGCTTGTACTATGTAGTAGGCACTGTGCTTAGTATATAGTAAATATGACAAGCATGGCTTGGCTGGCCATCTAGGCAGTGAGGGAGACAAAGTAAATGTATAAACACTAATTGTGTGGCGAAGCTGGAAACTATTGAAAAGAGCCTATGATGGGGAATTTGGGGAGGGGGGGCTATGTGGGATAGTTAGATGAGACAGTGACATTTAAGATGAGCCTGGAAGAGAAAGAGAGAACAGTCATATGAAGAGTCATGTGAAGAATCTTCTAGGCAGATTAAACAGAATGCAAAGGCCCTGAGGAAGCTTATGGTTTTAGGGGAACTGAAAAGACAGTGAAGCTAGAGCATAAAGGATTGAAGAAATCATGCTGGACCACATACACTGTGGCATCTAAGGAGTTCGGATTTTGTTTTTAAATAGGAAAATAACATAATCTGAAATTTTAAAAATGATTACGTAGGTTTCTTAAATTGAGAATGAATTGAGGGAGGTGAGACATTGTGAAAACCAGTAATTAGGGCGTTCTTGTGTAGTGAGGTGAGAGAGATTGGCTTGGTTTAGGGCAGTTATAGGTTTTAGGACCAGCAGCACCAGCAAATTAGAATCACCTGGGAACTTAATAGCAATGCACTGTTCTCAGCCTTATCACAGACCTACTGAATCAGAAACTCTGCTCAGGGATCAGCAGTCTATATCTTAAAAAGCCCTCCAGATGATCTGATACACAGAAAAATTTGAGAACCCCTGGAATCAGGAGATGGTGAGAGGGGGACTGATTTGAGATGTATCTGAAATAGAGAAGTGACAGAACTTATACATGAGAGTTAAGAAAAAAGGAATCAGTGATGAGTTTGAGCAGCTGGGTAGGTAGAGGCCTTACCTAGTGTGATGGGAGAGATTGATGGGATTGGGAAATGGCTTAACCTTTGAAAGCACTGAATTTAGGATATATTTGAGACATCCTGGTGAAGATGTTGAGCTGTGGATGGCAAGATGAGTGTATAGCCCAGAGAAAAAAGTTTGTTTGGTCCTTGCCAGTGTCCAGGGAGATTTTAAAGCCATTGGAATAGGTGTTTGGTCTCACTCATGGGGTCAGAGGGGGGAGGGAGAGGAGGGGGAAAAAAAAGGGGGATGAGAGAAGAGGGAAGCAGAAGGGGAGATGGGGGAGAGGGGAAGGGAGCGCCCAAAGGACCAAGCCAGGAGGAACTCAACTTCCAGAGACTGTGAGCAAGCAGAGGAATGGAAGAACAGCCTTTGAGAAAAGTGGTGAGACCAGGAAAATGTGTCATGGGGTAATAGTCCAAGAAGGACACAGCGGTCAACTGTGTGCTGTTGCCTGTGAGCATTCCCTCTGATGAAGTTGAGGTTTGCGGCATAGATGTCATTAACTGCTCACCCTCTTTGGCTCTTTGGTGAAATTGCAATAAAAATTCATGGATCAACCTGATATGCATCAAGGATTTTAGATTAGAAGAAACCAGAGAAACATAGCTTCTCTTTTCTATTAAACAAGTTTTCCAAACAGCCAGTTTCCATTGATTTCTCTGGCTCCCCTCTGGCTGCTGCTTGCTGTGCAGACAAACTCCGAAAGAGCATTTTGTAGTCCTGAAAAGGAGCAGTATATGGGCCTCCACAACTGTTTGTATTTTCTTTTATTATTATATTTTAAACAACATCCAAGATTAGGAAAAAAATTTTCTGGCAACGAGCACAACAGGCTCCAAAAAAAGCGATTACTAGCTATTGATACTGGCAACTACAGGCTTTGTGTTTTTCTGCCACTCGGAATATGTATATTGATGAGTAAGAAGAAGAAAAAGAGATTTATAAGTTGTGTGTCTCTTTGGGATTCTTTTGGATATGGTCAGTATTTCAGAATTTTCTACTTTTGACATGTTGGGTCATAGACTACAAAATGTTAGAGCTTGAGTGGGAGGATGTGGGCTCGGGAGAGGAGCGAACATTTGAGCACTGATTGTGTTTGAGTCGAGCTAGGATCCTGAAATTTCTTATTTTATCTGATCTCCTCTGTGAGGTAGGTGGTATTTCCCATTGGTAAATGAGGAAATGGGCAAATAAACAAAGCTCATATTTAAACCCAAGTCTAAAATGAATCTTTTTGTGTGTGTGTGTGTGTGTGTTGAGCTCATGTGGCGGGTGTGTGTTTGGAGGTGCGGGAACAGAGGGGTATGGGGTGGAGGTGTAGGGACGGGGCTCATGGAGTAGTGAGCATCAAGGTAAGCAGAAGTATCAGAAGAAGTTAAAGCACTGATGAGATCCTTTAAAGGAGACTGAACCACAGCAAGGCACCTAACTTTACTTTTCCTAAGAAGTATTGCACAGAACAGAAGGTACTCTAGACCTTTTGTCCTTAAAGACTGACATAGGCATTTTCTAGATACTGCTGAGAATCTTACTGAGGCTACGGACCTGAGCGCCTCTGGGCATTTCATTAAAAGCTTTCTATTTTGATGTCTTTTCTCTCCCTCTTGTTTGCATGTCTAATTTAATTACTTTTCTTTCCTGTAGAGCTGCAAGGCCTTGTTTCTTTTCTGTGGAGGTTGTATTTCCCTGGAATTCTGGTGTCACACCCTTTTCCCCTTTTCTCTTTCAAGTCCTATTAGGAATTTAAGATTGTTCTCTCTTTCTCTCCCAGCGTGGTCTTAGGTCCTGAGGGCTTTTGACTGCTTCCTCAGAGCCTCTTTCATTCCCTTGGCTCCTTGTGGAAACAGTGGTTGAGGTAATTAAATTGAAATTTGGGGAAAATCTCCTGAATGATGAGCTATAGACAAAACTCGAGTTAGTTAACAGGGACATTTTAATCCAGCTGTTCTTGAGCATGAAGCATTGGAGTCTTGGACCCTACAATTGGTGCCAGTCTCAGGAGGTCATATGTACTTCTAATCACAAAAGGGCTTTCAGTCACATTGGAGAGGACAAAGTTCATAAGAATCAGTGGACTATTTTTAAATGACAGTGGGTAACTTAGACAAAAAGCAGATGTCACAAGCTAGTGGCTTGCAGCCTATTGTAATGCCCTTTAAGTATATGGTTTTTAAACAAAATTAAAATTGATTACCAACATTTACAAATTGGGAGATTTCAGTCATAAATGTCTGTTCTGGCTGCTGTTGAGCAGACAGACCACTGAGACCATGGAACGTTAGCCACACTTGTGTCTCACAGGGATGGGAAGAGCTGTGCATGAGCCCTTCAGCTGAGGCATGTTTGCTTTCCTCATAGTCCACAAGGCGCCCTCGTGTTGTCAACTCTGAAGCCAGGGTTGGCTGCGGTGTGTTACTGTCCTCAAGGCTGTTTTTTCCATCCTGCCTGTTTTGCTCTTTCACAATGAATGCCAAGTTGGCCTCTGTATATATTTGCATTTTCTGACTCTTATCCTACGTAATCAGGACATGACAACATGACATGTTTAGAAGTTTATATTATCCTTGCAAAAGCAGAGAATGGGAAAAGTCTTCATTGGTGTTCACATCAAGAGAGGAATAAGAGGATGCAGATATTTAAGTAGAATGCAGAGGGGCCTTCTGGAGAAGTTGAACAAGAGATTGGATTACCTCTTTGGTCATACCTAAGTGCAGATTTCTTCTTGTTTCTGACAGAACTTTTCAAAATACTGTAGTTCAGCTGTTATAGTTGCCTGTATGGTTTGATAGTTGGGTTGAGGAAAACAATTAGAATAGAAATGGGATGTTTTTACCCCCAAAGAGTTGTTCAGACTATTCAGCGATGAGAGGATATTTGAGAAGTTTTAATTACAGTCTGGGCATTAGCTTATTGTTATTAATCTAAGCAGACATTCTTCGATGTAAGTTGTTTAATGGTGGACTTGTAAAAAGCACGTGATCCTATTTAGTATCAGGGCTCTGTGGTTAAATTAACCCATCTCTGCACATCGCAGTGCACTTTTGTAGGTCAGGAAACTGAAGGTCAGGGGAAGAGTTTCATTCTGCAGTTAGTTTACTAAACAACAAAGGGGGTACCTGGGATGCATCGGACCCTGTGGTGCTATGAGGGGTATGGAGATAAGTAAGATGAAGAAAAGGTGTAGATGCTAACAGGTCATTTTAGCATCATGTGGTAAGAGGTGCCCACAGTGCTATGGGATGACAGGTTAGCCCTTGGCCTCCTTCAGGATTAGAGGGATGATCCCTAGGGAAGTAGATGCCCACATAGAGCCTTGAAAGCTGAGTAAGAGTTGGCCAGGCAGCAACAAGTGGGAAAGGATTTAAAGGGTGCCATGCAACCTGATGACTGGAGGAGCCAAGGCTTGGAGGGCTCTGCAGAAGCTTTTGGGAAGCCCCAGGAGGGGAGAAATGATCACATTTCTATCTTGATTGCAGTGCAGTGTGGTAACTGAATGACAGTGTGGCAGGAATGGAAGCTGGGAGGTCAGGAAAATTGTAGCCAAGTCAGAAGGTTTTTTTGTTTTAGAAGACAGGTAAGGATGGGCCCTGAAATGGACCAAGGCACAATTTACCTGCTGTCATAGGTGAGACTTTTCTTAGTGGTGCTGGCTTTTTGCCATTTCAGAGGACTGGCTCAGATGTTCCTTTATATACTTAGAAACATTGAGAATGGGTGATTGATTTTATCATTTTGCTGAGCTCTTGCATTATGGTTTATATTTCAAGTTTCTTTTTTGAGGGGAGGGAGGAGGAACTTATTATAACATTTTGATAAAAGTTTGCAGAAGCGAATCATGTTTATCAAGATAAGTTGCATAAGTTTGTTTGATAGTCACATTGTTTCTATGGACAATCACTGCTTCCAAGAAGCAGCCAGCTCCCTGGGAGGAGGCACACAGCGCAGTCTCTGGCCAGTGAGGACCTGGAGGAACTAAGCGTTACCACCACCCACACACTGGGACTAGTTATGGGACTAGTTAATTTTTGGCCTAGGCCAGCCTCTTGCTGTCAAAACAACTCTTCTATTTTCATGTGGAAGCTGCATAATTCAAAAGTTCAGTTCTATGCAAGGGTTTCATTAATGGGTGTGAGAATAGCCCTCTGCAAAATATTTTGGGTAAGGATTACATGTGCCCAGGGACCCCCCACAGTCATAGAGCTTCAGTGTTGCAGCATACCACTGTAGGCTACAGAGATTTTGTGGGTACTAAGTTAGATTAAAATCTAGTTCATGCTGTTACCATTGTTCTCCAGGAAAACTTCAATAGCCTCTTAACTAGCCATGGCCTGTGGCCACACTGGGGTTTGTGGTCTGCACAGCTGCAGGGGTGATTGTCTGAACTGCACATCCAAGCATGTCACTCTCTGCTTAAAATCCTTCACCAGTTCCCCAGAGCTAATTGGCAGAGGCAGGACCCCAAAGACATTCTTCTGTATGCCCTGCGGTTCAGTTTGGGCTCTTCTCAGCCTGCCTCACTGCCTTCCGGCACCTTTGGGACCTGCTGAACTGTTCATCCCAAAGGTCATCACACATTAGTCCTCTTTATTGTGAGGTCTCTGGAAATCTACCCGGCTGGACCCTTCCTGAAGGTCTACTGCTTTTAATGTTTGCCATTGGCTTTTAGAAAAAGTTGACACGAGAAGCCTAGAGTATGAAGGACAAGTTTATATATTTTCCTATTCAGTGCTTTATTTAAAGACCTGTGACCATTTGTTGAATAAAGGACTCAAAATTGTTTTTAGCATTTAGTCCCAGGAGAAATGAACTTTTCTCATTTAATAAACTTACATGCTTTCTTTTAAAAAATCACTTAATTAAAATAATCCTTGTTTGCTTTTTTACCATTGCTGCCAGGAGCCTCAGAGCTAAACTTTTCAGTCATAATAATCATAAAAGCCTGGGTATTGGTTGAACTGACCATCTGCTGCATTTGTCTGTCGAGCCCAGCTCCCCTTTTCTGATTAATTCATTTGTTTGCAAATATTTATTTGTGGTTGTCGTGAGCTGAGCACTGAGACACTGGCAAACACGATGGGTGGGAAGAAACAGAAATGGGTGGACTGGACTGCAGCTGTTCCAGTGTGAGGTCGTGGCGGCTTGGAGGAGTGTTGGCAGTGAAGTTGTAGAGACGCAGATGGGTTCCAAATATATTTTTAAGGTAGAATCAAGTGGATTTGCTGAAGCTTGAAGTGGGGAGTAAGGGAAAAAAGGAATCAAGGATGATCCTCAGGTTTGGATGCAGCGTATGGTGGTGATTTGCTGAGGCTGGGAGAGGAGCGGGTAGGGGGAAGGGATGGAGAACTGAAAACATTTTGGGTTTAGGAATACTCATGACACATCCAAATGGAGGTGTCATTTAGGTCAAAGTCTCAGAGTAGAGATTGTTTCTCCTCCCCTGTTCCCTCCCTCCACCCCTTCTTTTAGGGACATTCCCTTGCCCTCTGTAGCCCTGTGTTTCTAGTGTGGCTTCGGCTCCACCATCGCAGGAGAAGGCCTGATGCTTCTGTGCCTGTTGGTACCAGGGCTGGTCCCCCGGCCACAGGGATCAGTCCAGGTGTGGGCATAGGATGCAGGCAGGAGTCCTTCTTTGGGTCTTTGGAAATACTGCCCTGGAGAGAGGGTCCTCTGTCTCAGCTGGAGAGGCCAGAGGGTGAGTAGTCAGTGCTGCTTGTGCCACAGTTCCTGCCTTGTGGAGGAGGCCCTTTTGAATGTAAAGAGTGATGCAGATGTCAGAAAAATGTGGAAGGGCCTTTCCTTTATTTGCTACATGCATCACTTGGAATCTAGCGTTCACAGGTGTGAAATGAAAAAAGCTTTGTTAAACAAGTTTCTCGACAGCAGAACTTGTCAGAATCTTTAATTTTGAATAGGCACTGCACCTCTTCAAGAGAGAGAAGAATGAGCATTCAGTGTTTGCCAAATTTGAGTGTGGATTTTGAAAAAAGAAATGAAACACCTACAAATATCCCATCATTACAAATGAGGAAACTGAGTCCTGAATAGGTTAAAACACTTCTTGAAATCATGCAAGTAAGGGCTGGTCTGGAAGATATACTTAGGTTTCCTGTCTTTTCCATCCATTTCACTGTCCTGCTGGGGTTTTTACTTTTTTCTTTCTATGAAGCTTAGGAATTCTTCTCTGTGTATGTATGTGTTTGTTTGTGTTTGCTTTTATTTTATTTTTTAAATTAATTATAGTTTTCAATTAGTGTGTGTGCTTTTAAATTGGAATTTGTGTTGCAATTTGTAGCATTGGTTCTTGTATTACTACTCAGGCCTTCTCTGTAGGTAGGCAGTTAATCCATGAAACTCCTGGAAAGCATACAGTTCCATTGATTTGATTTTGTTATAAGGAATGTATAGTAACTCTGTGTTCCTGCCTTTAAATTATCAGGATGTATTGTTATGAAAATGATATAAAGTTTCTGGAAATTCTGTATTCTAGAAGGTGTCATTAATCAATTGCTGCTTTAATGCAATGCCTATTGAAAAGATGTACTTTGTGAGTGTGGTTGTGTAATTATTTTTAATCTTTGTGATTTTTCTGGAACTACCCTTGATTGTGAATGATTATTGGAAATAAACTAATAAAAAGGAGAAATAGGATGACACATCTTACTAATTCTGACATGTCTACAACTGAGAAATGGTATTCAGACACCATGTGAGTAGACTTGCAGTTCATCTGTAGCCTGATTACAGAACTGAGCACCTAGTGACATGTGGCTGTCCTGGGTGTCCCTGCTGTGGAGTGGCAGAGTGGGGCTGACCGTGCTAGGAGTTCGTGCACTTTTCATCACCTGTGCTGGCATCTGCATTTCTGTTTATTGTCTCTAGGTTTCCACCTCCCTTGTAGGCAGTTAAAGCCATTTTATGTGGAAACTATGCACATGTTTTATATGAAGGGTGTGTGTGTACATCTAAATTATTCATTCTGAGAGGATCTCTATTCTGCTGTGTTACTGGAATTGCCAGTCACATGCCCATCTCAGCACCTCAGTTTGGATCATTATCACTTCTCTCCTGAATTGTTACAGATGTTCTCTAGCTTGCTTCCTTGTTCACCTCCCTTCCATCCATCTTCTTTATTCCTAGGTGAAAAAGCCATGCCTCCCCTGCTTTCAGGTTTTGTTTGCTGGCCTCTGCCTCCCTGTGCAGCCATGTCTCCTGCTTCTTGTGGAAGCATTCTTTGTCCTGGCTCAATAAGTGGTACATGCCTCCATGCTCCTTGGTTGCAGTGCCCCTGGACTGGGATTTCTCCCTCTTCCATTTCATCCTTCATGACTCAGCTCCCTGTGTTTCTCTAGGAAGCCCTTCCAAACACAGCCTCTCCTTGCCACCTTCCTGTCAGCAAGTTAGTATAATATGATGGTGAGAAGTGTGGACTGTGGTCCAAGATTGCCTGTGTTCAAACCTGTGCTAAATCAGTTCCACACAGTGTGACAAGTCACTTAACCTCTCTGTGCTTCAACTCTCTCCTCTGTAAAATGGAATTAATAGTAATGTTTATCTCCTGGGTTTCTTGTAAGGATTAACAGAGTTAATGCATGCAAATCACTCATGAAAGCAACTCAGTCTTCTTAACTATTATTTATATTTTAATTATTATTATTAAAAATATAGTATTATTAGCCTTTATTAAGGATAAAAAACTAGTTGTATTCCATTTTTAAACTTTCAAGCCCCTTTTGTAGTACATGGTGCTCAATAAATGTGGTTTCCATGAATGAGTAAATCAAATCCATAAACAATGAGCACTTATTTTAGTATTTGTCAAGTTATACCCTACTTTAAGAAAAGAATTTATTTCATCACTGTTGTAAGTGTGCCCTTTTAGGAACAATGGATAGATGTGAGCCTTAATATCTGCATCCTTTGAAGACTCAGGAGCCATTTAGAATTTCATTTTAAAATTCTGTTCTTTCACTGACAGATTTGTAGTTTTAAAGGACATAGTTGCCCTTTAAAAGACAGTGTCTAGATTGAACATTAAAATGTCATTTTGAATAAACTGTATGCTTGCTAATAAGTGAAGTACCTCTTTGTAAAGATAGTCATTAGGTTGACTTATGATGTCATAAGGTTTAGGAGATAAATGCTTATCATTTATTTGTGCTTTAAAAAAATGTAGACATATCCAGGCACATTTCTCTACTTCCTTATTATCCATTTCCACTTCTGAGTTAATGCTTCTCTTACTGCAAGTCAGCTATGAATCTGTTCAAAATCAAATGTTGATTCTGCTTCCAGTGTTTGCCGAAATATATATTCAATTGATATCATTTCTCAAGAACTATTTAAAAGCCAAATAACATTTATGAACTAAGACTTAATTTCTTTAGTTTTACATTCCTATTTCTTTATTTGTACTATAGTAATAGGACACATTTCTTCTGACTTTGGTCTCCCCTCTGTTACAAGGAGGCTGGGAGGAAACAGATCTAGACTGATTCTAAAAAGCTGAATGTCAAGTTAATTGTCTCATTTCACAATGGTGTAACCAGCTAACATCTTCTGAAAGATCCCATGTCTGTAATGGTGTCATTGCCTTTTGAACTGTGTGGAGTTGTTCTCTGAAAGGTGGTACAGAAAACACAGTGTGAGGGACGATTGTGGTGGTGATGGTCAGAGGCTCTTCAAGTGAACTGAATGAGGCCAGTGGGAATGAGGACAACACGGTGAATGACTCTTTTGTTATTCGGTGAAATAAAATACTAAAAAATATTCTTGTAACAAAGAGTGCTATTTGGCCAGAGTGAACATGATGTAGTGATAGTTTTTGAAAATTTTGTTTAGTGGTTATTAATATTTTGACTCAGTAAGGATATTTAAAAAACATTAATCAAAAGGTCCCAGTATGTAAGAAGGATACTACAGCTATAAATGTTCAGTACTGAATGTGATGGACAGTACTGCTGTGTGACTACCCTGCTGAGTTCTGCCCCAGAACTTGTGCTATGGGTGGACTCTGTCTTGTGTGGAGTCTGGTCAGATCACAGTCCTTATTTTCCATACATATGATGGAAATAGCATGCAGCTCGATTACTCCTGATTTTGCTTGTAGTTTTGTCTTTATATATTTTACTGAGAAATGGTAACCCTTTTTCTATTTCTTGGCTGATTTTATTAGGAGAGTATATATTTTTGGTAAGAATTTTGCCATTATGTCATTACTTATGAGCAGATATAAATTGTTGCATTTATTTTATAAGAACAGTTCAGAGAATTTCATTCTGATGAAATCTTTGTATTTAGCACTTTTCCAGTAATGACCATTGATTGAGATTTCACAACTATTTTGGTGAATGAGTTAGGAACGGAATTCACACTTAGATTTAGCTTTTTGGGTTGTTCTATTTTTGTCTTTTGAACATTATTTAAAATGAAAAAAATTAGCATATACATTTTATATACTGAAAGTTAATGGATCATCCCACTGTTTCAGAATTTGAGTCTCCACCAGCATTAATTCTCCAATAGAGGTCTCTAAAGGGTATATTCAATTTCTTCCGTACAAAATAATGTATTTTATTTCAATTTCCTGTTGAAGGAATAGCTCTTCCTGACCTTCTCCACAAACTTTCTATACCTATAACAATTTTTTTTTTTTTTGGTCAAAATGAAGCAGTTATTTTTCACTCTGCACTTTAGGTTAAGAGAAATTTATCAGGAAAAAGTTTCAATCACCTCATTGTTATTTTCTGCAGTTTTCATTCTTTTATAGCTGGTGATCTTCAGGTGGAGACCACACTCTTGAGAAAGCCTCTGTTTCTTCTTGTGTGTACTCATCGACACAGACGTCCGGGTCCTTTTTTGTGGTTGAGGAAACTCCTCCTAAATTCTTAAGAATATATTCTAGGACATCCTCATCTGGGAACAGATGCAACCTCTGCATCCTAGTGTTCTGTAAAGGTTTTTAGCAGCCTTTTTTTTTTTTTTCCTTTTCTTTTTTCTTTCTTTCTTTCTTTTTTTTTTTTTAAATTGCCACTGGATCGTTCTGGTGAGATTGGGCAGCTGTACTTGTTTAAATCCACCTGGGTAACCAGTACATGACGAGTATACTTTCTGTTCTCATTTGTTCCCAGAAAATGTCATGTGCCTTGTGTTCATTATGACAACGTGATTGCTGCAGTCTCTCAGTTGATGGTACACAGGTTTATATAATCCTTGAAGTTTAACTGATGCCACAGCAGTGAGTTTGCTGGGGGGCTGCATTTTCTCATTTAAAGGATGTCAGTCTCAAGCAAAAATGTCCCATTGCTGGAGTGCTCTTGAGAAACCTGACATGTTTCCCCACTAGCAGGACTGTCCTTCCTCTAGGATCCAAGGCCAAGTCTGCAGTATGACTGGCCTGGTAGGAAACGCACATACGCAAGCATGGCAGTGTCTAGACCTAGAAGGGCCAGTGCTTGTCTGCTCCTCTATTTTGCTGAGTCCCCTCCAGTTTTTCCATGGTTGCGATTTCCTCATGAAAGAGGAAATAAGCAATTACTGAGAGAAGAACTCCCAAAATTCACCCTCTTGATAAAAAAGCTGCAGAAAAATCAGTGGAGGACATATAATTTCCAGCCGACCTAAGTAGAAGGGGACTGGACGTAAAGGGTATATTAGTTTTGATGGAATTTCTGTATTCCATGAGTGAAAAATAAACGTACAGAATTCCCTTCTTGTGATTACCCCTCCCACGTGTTCTCCCACCAATATAAAATAAAATAAAACCACCAAAACAAACTGAGGAAGGTGAAAATAGAGAAGTTGTCACTTGTGTTACAGAAAGTGGAGCCCTCCCCTCCCCCCAACCCCCACCTCTTCACTTACCCCCAACACGGTCTTTAAGCCTGGCTAGGAAGGGAAAGTATTTTTTGTTTTTAGCTGTTTGGACCTTCTTGGAAAGTCTTGGAATATGTGAGTCCTGGCTATTTTAGATGACCAGCTGGCTTCATGAAGGTGGGGTTAGGTTTCCCCACCTCCACCTCCCCTTTGCTTTCCTCCAGTGGGATTTATGGAGTGGCTGCCAGTCTTTCCTGCAACAAGGACATCTACGTTAAGAGATGTAGCGTAAAGAAAGGAACCCCTTTCCCTTTTGTGAATCTTGCCTGCTCCTTTCCTGGGCTTATTTTGATTCCCATCATGGGTTCTGTCCAATTTTCAGCGTTCTTCTTTGTGTTGTGGGTAGTCAGATAGTAGATATTTCAGATATCCTTTCTTGATTGGAACAGCAAGTCTTAGCAGTGTGGCCATAGGCAAATCTGTGGCCTTTTTAGCCATGGTTTCCATTACTGGCAAAACCACCAAATGGAAGTTTTCATTCTCACCAGAGTCAGGTCTATCCTGGGCTGGGAGGTGGGCGGCCTGATGCAGGGGTGCCGGGCAGGTGGTAGGAGGTGATTAAGGGCGTGGGGTCCTCTCCTTTTTTTGCTCTGTGCGACTGACTAGTGCATGTCACCTACTCCGTAGGGGTTTTTATAAAGATTAATGAGGGATGGCATAAAACACTGAGCATAGGCATTTACTGGCACATGATCAGTAATTGGTGATGGTGAATTTATTAAGAAAGAATTGACTATAGATGCTCTTTTCCACTTTCTAGGATTTTAGCATCAGGTCCATTTTGCCTGTGTTATCGTTGAACTCTAGGAATCTGTCAACTTCATTGTCTATTCTGTTTGGTTCCTATTATTTTCCCATTACAGATTCATTACTTATATTTTAAAGATGTTTTCTTTAGCCCTACCATAGTAAGATACCATTTCTAAGTAGAACCAAAATGCAAATCTGATTGAGTGTCTGAATCTGACTCTCTCTCCACTTAACACAGGTGGGTAGACCTTCCTTAGGAGTGTCATTTATTTTTCAAGCTATGTAGTAAAGAAGCAGAGGGCTTTTCTTTACTTATAAAGTCAATTTCCATAAATATCTTCAGTGTTCAGTGCACAGCTTAATGTCTTTTGAAAGGATTGCTTCTTTTGAACAAGTGCTTATGTCATAGCATTTCGAATATAGAATATTCATTATCTGACAAATCCCCCACTTCAGGACTTTACAAATGACTAGGAATGATCCATTATAAGGTATTAGTTTTGGCTGGAGGCCAAGAATGTTGGCTCATTTGTTTAGGGTTTGATACTTAAAGAGGCCAGAGATCAGAGTTTTAATTCCCAGACAGGCCAATTAGTGTAGCTTTGTTCCACAGCTTCAGGTTGAACCTCACATCCCAGCCATCTGTCTTCTAAGTGCATGCCATTGGCCACAGGGAGCATTGGTCACATTGGTCAGAGACTGGATGGATCAGAGGTCCTTGGACCACTCACTACAAGGAAACATCCAGAGGACCCCTGTGTACAGGATGATGGGTCATCAGAATCAACCCCCCAAAATGAAACTTGAAGAAGACTGTCAAGGGAGTTATTGTTTTAAAAAATGCTGACTAAGAATGGCTAAGTGATAAATCAGAATCCGAAAGTCAGGAATATTAGGAAACTCTCATGTATTTTAATTCTGACCACGTCATTGTAAGTGATTCTATCGGACAAGGCTGGGGAAAAATACTAACAGGAAGGAGTGTGACAATATGGCAGTTTAATAATAAACTTAGACTTTTAAAGGAAGTGCACCAAAGGTAGAGGCTGGACAGAAGCTGACAGTCCAGGCTGTAACAGTAGCTCGTATTTACATACTCTGTCATGCCGTGTTCTGAGCGCTCTTGTTTGACCTCCCTTGGACTTTATGAGTTTGGTTTTATTATTATTGTCATTTCACAGATGAGCAAATTGAGGCACTGAGATTTTAGGTATGACTGAAGGTCACACAGCTAGTTGAGTAGCTGAAGTAGTTAGTTGAGTAGCTGAAGTGAGATATGAATCAGGGCAGTCTTGATTCTAGAAAGATCTGAGACTTGCAGAAGGTGCTGTGGACATTAAAAAGGTTGTTAACAGAGCCAGAAGAAAAGAAAATAGCTGTATTTGAACAGACCTGATGGAGGTGTGTGTAGTGGTAGAGCACAACTCTGCAATTTCTGTCACCCCTTTGTCTTTTATATACATATTTAAAAACCTAGAACATTAAAAATGTGTTTAGGAAGTTGTAAAGAGCTAATTTTTCTAAATTAATATAGGCCTTCTGCCCTAATGGAGTTCCTTCTCAGGGTCCTGAGAAAACTTGGAATGGAGATAGTTCAACTGTGTGCAGGATCTGAGGAAACCTAGAGAATAAGAGTAATGCTGAGAAGGTGGAGGGGTGCAGGTGTGTGCCTTGGTGTAGAAACAGTCTGGAAGCCCTCCTTAAAAGGAGCTGATACCCTCACGTATTTAGAGCTGCCTGTGTTTCCAGGCTTGCTCTGAATGAGCCCACAGTGTAAAGCTAGGGTTAGAGAAGGGATGTTAAATGGGGACAAAGTTTAGTTGTCTTATGGTACATTTGCTAGTAACTGCGTGTGGAAGAATTCAGGTGTGAGATGGATGAGACTCTGGACTGGAGATGTCTCCACTGGATAGAAACTGCAGGTGGTGATCAGACTGTTATGATTTCCTCTGACCTGTTTCTAAGAACACAACTCAGTGTCTGTGGAATTAGACTAGAGGCTTTTTTGATCATTGATGAAGCCATTTCTGTCTATGAAGAGGGCATTTAATTTTATTTCCAGATGAGGAAACTGAGAGTGGAAGAGTGAGTGACTTTACCAAGGCCATTCAGCTAGCTGCTTGGTGACAAGCAGACTGGATGCTCACCTGTGCTCTTCCACTCTCACTGTGTGGGGCTGGCTCACCTGGGTTCAAGTCCCACTCTGCCACTCACTCTGTAACCTTGATCACATCTTTGACTGCTCACCTGAAGAAATGGGAATGTTTTTGAGGATTGGGTGGAAAGAATGTGCTTGGCATATAGTAAGTACCAAAGATATGTTCTCTTTCTAGTGAGGCCTGAAATCTTTTCTTTATCATGCTTATTATTAATGGTAAGTTTTTTTAGCATCTCTCATGATGGAGAAGTTTCATTTTTGCCTTATTTTTCTCTTTGGATGATGTGAAATTTTATAAGAGCATTTCTTATTGTTTCTCTGTATGTAACAGCTTTACATCTTCTAGGGTAGGAGTCCCCAACCCCCCAGGCTGTGACTGGCACCAGTTCATGGCCTCTTAAGAACTGGGCTGCACGGCAGGAGGTGAATGGCAAGCAAGCCAGAAAAGCTTCATCTGTATCTGCAGCCGCTCCCCAGAGCTAGCATCACCACCTCAGCTCCACCTCAGATCTTCAGGCATTAGATTTGCATAGGAGGATTGGTCCCTGTTGCCAGAAATGCACTATTCCTAGGGCATTTTAGTGAATGATGCAACTACAGGACCTTTAGCGATTCTTTCCATTCTTGAAATTATGTGATTTATTCTTTCTGAAAAAGGTGCCTTCTAACTTCCTACTCTAGCTATGCATGTGGCTCACTGTTACTGTGGTAACATCTTCTAATAATCCTTTCAGGAGATGTGATGTAACTATCTGTTGAAAATGATTTTACAGATGTAAAACAAGCACCTAGCTTCCTCCTAAGAATCCTTCTGAAACACTCGGGGCCTAAGCACTGTTCCTCTTGTTTTCATGTTTTACAAAATTGTGCCAGCAGGAGAATGCACATCAGCTAGGAATACTTACAGTGCCCAGTGGAGCCAGTGTGTCATGGTCAGACTTAGTGCTGTCATGTTCATTCTCTTATAGTTTAGGAAATTTTGGGTAGTTTGAATTGTAATTAAAAAAAAAAAGGAGAATTGTGGTTTCTAGAGGATTTACATTTATTTTGGACATAGATGATCTAATTTAACTGTTAGGATAGTTAAGTCAGTATTTCTGCATTTTTTCAAGAGCCTAATTATATAAAACATATTTACCTGTCCATGAGTGGGGAGTCAGTTTGTACTTCTCAGTAACCCCCACCTTCCTCAATATCCCCTGCCTTCCTCAACTCCCCGCATTCCTCAAAAGGGGTCAAATGGGATCCCTCACTTTCTCCTTCTCTACTCCTGGCAAGACCTCTCTGCTGTCTCAGCCTTTCCACAATGTCCTACCTTGACCAACTGGACAAGTCTCATCACAACTTGTGTCTGACCCCTAAGGCATCCATCAACCCTGTGTCCTGATCCTCATCTGGCTCTTCAGCTTTTCCAATCCTGTCTCTCTTCCCTCAGGAACTCTAAGGGCCCTTTCTCTGTGTGGTCTGTGCCCAACAGTCAGTCATCAGCAAAATCCCTCCTAACCTGGCCTACAAATACCCTCTTTCTCTTCCTGCTTTATTGGAGACCTGGATCTCCCTGACGGCACTGCTTTCCTGCAGCTCTCAGCTGTCAAATGGCTGCCATTTTTCCTCATTACCCTTTAACCCTGGTTGGGTGGAGTAGTATCCTCTATGTGGTTTTTGTACTTCTCCCACTCCTTCTTGTGAAAGCTTCTATTCTGAGTCTCAGGTCAGTCTATGGCCCGTTGCACCTCCTATTGCCGTTATCTGCTTCTCCACCCAGTCACTCCCCTGGTTCATTGAAGATTTTTGTTTCTGGTTGGTTCTCCATCTCTCTGACACTAATTTCTTAAGATTTCAGTCTTCATGCTGATAATCTTTCCCACATCTTCAACTCTCACTTCCTTGACTTGTCCTCCTATGAACTGTCTCCTGCCCTCCTCACCCACTCTATTCCATAGTCATGCCCTTGACCCTGTCATCACTAGTAACCTCTGTGCCACCAGAGCTCATGTTGGACACCCACTTTGACCACCACGTTCTCTCCAACCTCCGCAAACCTGGGACCACTGGGACCTTCAGTTCATAGAATCTGCCCCCTCTTCATGGTTCCACCCTCATCCCACATCTTTAACTCTCTCCTTTCCCAGCTTGAATTCCATGATCAACCACCATGTTTGCCAGCATGGCACACAGCTTCATCACCCCGATCCCTCTCACACTTTGCCATTCTCACTTGACTGACTATATAATTCTGGTGACATCCATCTCTGTCCACTTCCTCTGCAGTTGCTCTTGTGCAGCCGAATGTGCCCGGAGGAAGCTGCTCCACCATATTGGTTCTCGCTCAGTTGATGAGCACAAACCCAGTGGGCACTTGGTGCTGCCTTGTCTCCACTGTTCATTCCTTCCCCGCTCTCTTAGGCTACTATTGCATACTTTATACTTTTCACACATTCATGTCTCTTACTCTCAGCCACTTCCTTTTTCACTAACCAGAAATGATGAGATGAGAACTTCCATGTCCTCTCACCACCACACCTACCACCTGACTGTGTCTGTGCCTGAACTCCTGGCTCCTTGTGGGTGACATTCTATTTACATCTCTGTAGACCTTTTCAAGGACATTGCTCTCTTCAATTTCCCCTCTCTTTTCTATAATATTAGTTTTTTCTTTATCACTGAATTCCCACTGGCACACAAGTTATTATTTTTCCCATTAAATAAAAATATTTTCTCTTGGCTCTGATTTCCCCTTCAGCTATTAGCCAATTTCTTCTTCCTACAACAGGACACTGTAAATGAGTTGTCTCTATTCATTATGTCTCACATTGCCCCTCCCATTCCATCTGAACCCACTGCAACAGGGTTGTTGCCCCTCACTCATAAGCTACTGGCACTGGCCTTATCAGGCCACCAGGGACATTTCATTGCTGTAGCCTTGGGCAGGTCCTGGCTCCTCCTGCTCCACCTACTAGCAGCATTTAACACAGTGATTATTCTTCTGGAATACAGTCTCCACTGGATTGCCTGGACACATCCCTTCTGTTTTTCCTTTTTCCTCTCAGGCTTGTCTTTCTCCTCTGCTGGTTTCTCATCTCTCCAAACTCTAAACAGAGCACCTCAGGGCACTGTATCTCTTCTCTGTCTACACACTTTAAATATCATCTCTGTGATGAAGGCATACATTCTTATCTATGGCCTGGATTTCTTCACGAGCTCCAGATTCCTTTACCTGGACACTTGCTGGCCATCTTTACTTGGGTGTGGCTAATAGGCATTGCAAACATATCCTGCCGATGGGACTCCTGATGCTTGTGAAGTGTCTGTTTTACTGGGTGACCATTTCTAGGGGATCCCTTCTAGGGAGTTGCTTCTGGGGCATCTCACAAGGATGTGTGGGCATCAAGGAGCTTCTGGAGGCAAAGGGAAGAAAAAAAGACAGTTTTGGGGCAAAATTACCTTGACAATTGCTTGAATCTTGTGACAGTTAACATTGCTGAGAAGCATTTATGGTTTTGGGGGAAGAAGCAAAGAGGGATACAAGGTGTGGGGATGGACTTTGAAAATGGTAAATCAGTGACTAAACCAAGAATCATTAGTTCTTTTTCTGAATGGATCTTGACTATATCCTGTAAATTCAGGAATATTGGAATGAAAATCAACTGCTTGAATTTTAAACAACAAAAATAAAAACAAATAAGCAAGCAGAGAACATAACATGTCCAAAGAGACATTCTTATCATTTACTTATCTCCAATGTATCTCCCCTCCTCCAGTCTTTCCAACTCAGTAGCATTCCGTTCTTCCATTTACTTAGGTTAAAACATTTGGTGTCATACTTGAATTATCTTTTTCACTCCCTTCAGCAAATCCTATAGGCTCTACCTTCAAAATATATTCAGAATCCATTTCTTATCTCACCTGTCATGCTGTCACCCTAGTCTAACCCACCATAATAGTTCACTTGGATAAATGGAGTGTCTTCTTAACTGGCCTCTGCTTCCCACCTTATTTCCATCAGTCTGTTATTAACTGGCCTCTACTCTTCCCTTCTCACTCAGAATAAAAGCCATCATCGTGACTGTGACCTATAAGATATTATGTGATCCTCAACTACCCTCTGACTTTCCCTCTTACCTTTTTCATCGCTTTCCCTACTGCATCAATCTTGAAACCATCTAGGTCTCCTTCGACCTCAGAGCTTTTCCATTTGCCGTTCCTTCTGCCTGGAACTTACTTTCACTTCTTGTTACACATTCATGTGGCTGGTTCCCTCACTTCATTTGGATCTTTTCTCAAAGGTCACTTTTTCAGCAAGGATTTACCTGACCACCCATCTTAACTTTCAGCACCCCTCCAGCACTTTGTCCTCTTTCTCTACTTCATTGTTCCTTTGCATTTAGCATAATCCAACAGAGTATATATTTTGTTTTGCTCATCTCTTGTCTCGTCTCTCTCTTACTAAAGTCTAAGCTCCACAAGGTGGGGGTCTTTATTCTGCTTGCTTGCTTTTTATCCTCAGGTTACTTCATGGTAGAGCCACATAATATTCATTCAATGGAAGGACTGTTTCTTGCTCTGGGCATGCTTTTGGCTTAAAGATATTATAAATCTGTTTGCTGTGAAGCACTAATAAAGTTAATTATTTTATTTCATATTTTCTGTTAAATATATTTACTGTGTATGTCAAATTGATTTAAGACCATAATAATAGGAATGCTATACAGATGCAAATAGAAAAGAATTCCTATAGCTTTTCATGCTGTTTCATTTAAGTGTAACCTGTAATGGTACATACAGCCCTCTCTACATACATCTGGAAATATGTCAGTTTATTTATATGTATATCCTTTTATTATAAAAACAAAAGATTTAAAGGAACTGTTGGCAATGTGACAATGTGAGGACTTTTCACCCTAATCTGCTATTTCAAATGCTGGCTAGTTGGAATAGATGGTACATCACTTACAATAATAATCGCATTTCTAAGAGGTACTGATATCTTGCCTGTTGTGCAGTTTGCGTTATTCCACGCCAAAGCTTTTGTATTTTTTATTACAGTTCTGCCCCTTGTTCGGGTAATGATGTCTCCAGTACTCAGGTTGTAAGCTCATTTATATTCTAAGGCCACAAAGCTCTTGAGTGTTTGGTAACTTTCTTGATTCAGTTCACATTAATCATAATTACCTAAATGCGGCCATTTGATATTTTACTGAAAGTCCACTAATTCCCTGCCCCACTGGTTTTTGCACATACACTATAAAGCCAAGGGTGAATATCTATTCTGGTACCTTCTGGTTTTTCTTAGTCTACCAGAGTGAAGATTCAAGGTAATTCATGTCTCTGCTTACTAGCAATTTTTAAAAACATTTCATTTTAGAAATGAGCATACTGTAAAATTAACATTTTTTTTGTGGGGAGGGGTACAGTTCTATGAGTTTTTGAAAATTTTTATTTGCAAATTATTTTAGATTTATGGAAGAGTGGCAAAGAGTTCACTATGCATCTTTTACCCAGGTTCCCCTAATGTTAACAGCTTACGTAACTAGTAAATTTCTCAAAGCCAAGAAATTAACATTGGCACAATACTATTAAACAATAGTCTTTATTTGGATCTCTGTCAGTTTTTCCACTACTGTCCTTTTAATTCCAGGATTCAGTGTAGGATACCAGGTCTCATTTAATATTCTTTCTCCTCATTTCCTTCAGCCATTGGAGTCTCTCTCTCCAAACTTACATGGGTGGAGGAAGAGGGCATGCTCAGTGAAATTAGGAGAATGTTCAGGTTGCAGGTGTCCAGAGTGCTGGGTCTCGGTGTGACTTTGGAGGTGTCCTGATCCAGGGGCTATGGAGGGGCGGCTCTATGGGCTGACTCTGGCTCACGTGGTGTTGGAAATACAATGTGAATTAGTTGCCAACATTTAACAATTACGATGATTTCCAGGAAAAGCTATATTTTTTGGCTTCTTTTTAAGAAATTGGTGGCTCTTGCTGCCCTTGGTCTGGTCACTGACTAGGATGTTCATGTGGCCTTGAAGGGTGGCTATCCCTTCTCTGTGAGGAAGAATATTCTAGTTCACGCTGGGTTGTGCCCCTTCTGATGCCACCCTGGCCTAAATCATTGTACAGACAAAGGTGCCCAGGAGGGTTGCAGCAAGTCTGCGCTGTCTGTGCTCCTCTTAGTCTCAGAGGGAGCTTGCAACGTGTGGTTTTGACTCCTCTGGAGGGCAGTGAGGATAACTGGAGAAGGAGGAGGGCTGAGTATAAATTCTTCTCAAGGTCATTTCATGCTTAGTTTTTGTGTGTCTTTACTGTGTCCCACAAATACCAGAGTTTGCATACTTGTTCCCCCAGATGGATTCTGATTTGCCATCACTTCCTATTTGGTTGTACATGGTTATCTAATATATTACATGAGTTGCTAACAGTTAAAAATCAGGTGATGAACCTGAAGAACCAGATTTACAACTTCTCTCCAGAAATCGGGTGAACTGGCAACAGTAGGGCCACCTTCCCACGTAGCTTGGTCTCAGGTCTGGAGTCAGGGCTGTCCCTCAGATGGGGACCGGCTCATTGTGGGCCTGCTCTGGGTCCTGTGGGCATTTAAGTTTGTAGTGTTGGCCTTAGGGTATTAGGTTGGAAATCAGGGAGGCCCCAGCGGTTTCCTTTTCGTGTTTCTTGACCATAGCTTTTCTTGAAAAGGAGTTACTTCATAACTCTTCCAAGTTGTTGAGGAAGGGAATTTGGGACAGGGACTTGTGACATCAGTTAGCCATCTCATTTTGTCTATGGTGCCCCACCCTCCCTTTTATGTAACCTAAGGCTTAATGCTGGACATTGTATGCTTAGAGTACTGCTCCTTTCAGGAGCATTATTGTTTGAACACAATTCAAAACACATACTTAAAGAATTCAGTGGAAGTGACAGTGGAGGGATTTCAGACACTGCTGCTTTATGTAATCTCAGCTCAGGAGTGTGTAAGTAGAGAAACAAGACTAGAGCACTCCCTTTTCAGGTTGTTAGGAAACGTGGGGCCAGTTACTAAAGGGGCATTGAACATATGGAAATCTAAGGGTTGGGATCCATGTGCCTGGTAAGGCAGCTGTAAGTTGTAGGTGGCAGCTGAGCACTTGAAGTGTGCTAGTCTGAAGTGAGAGGTGCTGTGTCAGGTACACACTGATGTCAGAGGCTTACTGTGAAAAAAAGAATACAAAATGTCTCAATAACTTTTATATTGATGACATGTTTCAATGACATTCTAGAAAATTAAGTGAAAGACAATAAGTTGTTAATTTCATCTTTCTTTTTTTACTTTTTAAAAATGTAGCTATAAGAAAATTTAAACTTTATATGTGGTCCCTGTTGTGTTTTGGTTGGACAGAGAGGTTCTAGATTCTACTGTGTTTGATAGAGAGTGAGGGTGAGCAGCCTGTTCTCTGAGCCTTGGTAAAGTACAAAGAACAAATGTGGACAGACTGAATGGGAAATTTTTTTCATAGTTCTTGACTTTAGTAAAGTTCATACCTAACTGCTCACTGTAGTGTTTTCGGTGCATTTAGATGGATGCAAAGTTGCTATCTGACTTATTTAGCTGTATTGATGGCGTGTGTACAGTGGTCAGAGCATGGGACTGGTGGTCAGGAAGATGCTGGGTGGAATTCAATCTCTTCTACTTGAGCTTGGGTCAATCATTTAACCTCTCTGAGCCTCAGAGCCCTGTACTATAAAATAAGGACAACAGCAAGTTACCCTGTTGTGTGAAGATTTGAGTCATAGCGCGTGTAAAATGCCCAGTGTAATATCGAGGGTGCAGTATTAGTACAGTAAATAATTTTTTACTTCTATTTAATTATCATTCCTGGTAGTATGAAAAAATTTTACTTACTACTTCTGTGTGCTAGGAGGAAGGCTGCCCTGAAAAATCAGGAAAAGGTACCTTCTTGCTTATGTGACCTCATATTACATCTACCAGCAAACATTTACAAATGGACTTTTTCCCTATTCACTATTTTCAAGGCACAGATTTGTATTTAAGGAGATCAGTCTTTTCTGTGTTGATGCTCAATATTTATTGAAACTCAGCAATGGAGTAGGTGACAGATACTCTGTTTTAGAAAGTATTGGGCACCTTGAATTTTTAAAGAAGCTGGGAGCATGTGCCGTGGGTACAGTATAAAGTGATCAGTGCATTGCCCCATAAGTGACCCCAGATGACAGGAATTGGACAGGTGAGGATGGTGATGAGGATAAGAAGGCATAGTGACCAGAACCATGTGGTAGGAGATCCCCATCTGTGCCTCATTTTGCCCCCTCCCTTGGCAGTTTTCAGGCACACACTGGGGTACTTTGTGATTTTTTTCTTTCTTTCAGGCAAGGCTAATTTTTCTACATCTTTAAATTATTATTTTGTGACGTATGGAATTTATTAAACATAGTGGAAGATTAGTGTGTAAACCTTGGAAGCTTCCGCACTAGTTAACTGCTAGGGAAGCCCTAAGTGGGAGAGCAGGGCAATAGGAAGAAGTGTCAGTTGTTGTGTGTCCTTTACCTCTTTCTAGTTCATAAAGGTATCGGGACCCCAAAACTCAGATTTTGGGACTCAGAAATTTTGGGACTCATGGGTGGTCTGCTCACAGATAAGAGTACATAGATTGGAAATGTGTTTTTAAAGCTTGTCTATTTTCCCTTAAACCTATTAAAGATACCACATTAATCATTCTCTGGCTCACATCATGTCGCTGTGCTCAACCCGAAGGCAAAGTCTTGTATCTCCCACTTCTTTCCACAGATTGACTTTGCTTGGCAGTGACTTTGAAATGACTAGTAGAACTCCTTGCTAGAGTAGCTCTCTATTATTGATGGACAGGCTTGTTACATGCAAATTACTCAGATAGTATATGTAGACATGCTTTGCAGGCTAAAATTTCTTTATAACATGGAAAGTCTTATTACTACACTGACCATGACTACTGGTCATGGTATTCACTGGAAGTCACCTGCATATTCCAACCATCCATCCTGCCACCATGTCTTGGTAGGTGTGTTTTCACATTGGTCCTGCTCTCGTGCTTGAATGTGGCCAGTATCTCATGGCCCTCAGAAGCCTGACTGTACCCACCAACTATAGGTTCTGGTTGTCCTGCTTAGGATGTGACAGCCACTTTGCAACCAGAATCTCTGATTCTTAACAGGTGAGCTCTCTTCCTGAATTATATTATTATATTATATAATATGTTATAATCACAGTAATAATAGAAACGAAAAACTGCTTACTATTTGCCAGATACTCTCTTATAATTATTTCCTCTTAGTTGATCCTCTCAACAACCCTAGAAGAGAGATGCTGTCATTATCTTCATTTTACAGGTGATAAAAATGAGGTGCAGGGAGGCCAAATGACTTGCTCAGTCTCAGGCTTGAGGTTGTCAGAACCCGTGTCTGTTGCAGAGTAACTCCTGAGCTTTTAACCTTGCTCACTATGTGACTTCTACTTATGTAGTTTTCCTTCTCTCCTGCCACTTGTCTAAGAATTCCTCATCTTCAAATGCAAGTTCCATCTTGCATTTATGACATTTTTATTTAGGATTTTAGGTTATAGTTTTATGTACTTTTATTCTTTCCAATCAGAACCAACTACAAGATGTCTGGCCTCTCTGTGATTTAAACCCTTTACATTGCATTTTTTTCCTCATTGTTTCATGGGCATCGATCTTGATTTTTCGACATTATTGTCAGTACTTCCAAGTTGTGGGCACTTCATATGTGTCTCTTAAACTGTTCCAACATACTTTGCATAGTAGCGAGTGTGCTCATGAGAAAACATTTAAGAAATATGTTTAGAGTGTTTGGGGCAGGCACTGTGGGTGGGCTGACAACCCCATTACCACCCTTTTCTTCTTAACCTACAGAGTGGTGATTAGTCTAAGTAGTTTTCAATCAGGGATGGTTCTGCCTTCCTGGGGAAGTTTGGCAATGTCTGGAGACATTTTTGATGAGCACAGCTGGGGGTGCTAGAGGCATCTGTGGGTAGAGGCCAGGGCTATTGCTAGATATCCTGTCATGCACAGGCCAGTCCTGAACAACAGTTATCAGGCCCGAAATGTCTTATTGGGCTGAGGCTGAGAAAGCCTGGTTTACAGACAGCCATGTGATTCATTCTGGCCAATAAAATGTAACTGGAAGTCTGCCAGGGCTCTGTGTTTTCTGAGACAGGAGCTGTTCCTGCCGGTGTTCAGTTTCTTCTGCCTTCAGTGGCCTTGAGCCTGGAGGAAACAAATGTGAAGATAAAAGCACACGAAGGATGGCAGAGTGGAAAAATAAAAAAGTGTTTGGGTTTTCTCATATTTGTAGCCAAACACAGTCCTAATTAATATACTACAGAAACCTGAGCTCAGAAGGGCCTAGCCCAGTGTCTCACCTACTCAAGAGCTTCTCTACTTCAACATTCTCGGTGACATAATTCACTTAGGGAGAGAGGCTAATTTTGCAAATCTTAAGTCATTCAAAAATTCTCCTTTATTTTGACTGAAATCTCACCTATGGAGCTTCTTCTACTCACGGACATGGTTTTAAGCTTGGCAGGGATTTTCCTGGGCAGTCTCTTCCACACTCACTTGTCTATGGAAAGTCATCCTGATCCATCTAGTCAGCAGGAGTGCTGACAGACCCCCTCTTCCAGATGTTCCTGAGGGATATAGATTAGAACACTCTCTTCTTGGACCATTCCTCAAGCCAGAGTCCAAAGGCAGAACTGTCAGAGGATGTCACCTCTGGGGCCCATCAGCCCTTTGGTTTCCTATGTGTGACTTCGGAATCAGTGCAGAGATTCTAGGTGTTTCTCATGTTGTGATGATGTGAATGAGCGGAGGAAGGAACTTTCAGTGCCTTGAGTGTCCCTGTTATGTCCTGCATGTTTGGGACACGATACCAGGAATACCACCTTCCTCCAGGTAACCTGTGTTTTCTGTCTGTCAACAAATAAGTGCCTCGAAACCTTTCTGAGTAAATGCTTGCTGTCATCTAGACTTGTCTTTTCCTCCTTTGCTTTCTGTGCAGTGTGGGATGCTGTTCCTGCTGGATATCTTTTAAAATTTTTAAAAAATTTATGGTAAAAAATAATTTACCATTTGAACCATTTTTAAGTGTGCAATTCAGTAGTGTTGAGTGCATTCACATTGTTGTGCCCTGGATCTCCAGAACCTTGTCACCCTGTCTGCTGACGCAGGTCTTTATTGCACTCTTGTTTACCTTTGTCCTGCTGCTTGTCCCCTTCCTACCAAATGCTCCTGCCGAGGCTTATTGTACAGGACAGAGGCTCCTTTGGCCAGACTGTTTTCTCTCTAAGACTGCTGGACCAGCTATTCAGTGAGTTAGCCCCAGTTTTGTACCATCTTTTATAAACTCCCTAGCTGGAAGTCAGCATGGGATTTGAAAAGCTAGAGTTTGGTTTAAAGAGAAGAAATATTTTTTGAGGGTTACAAAAATTCTCACTCGATAGGCTACAGACCTCACCAAATAACTCAGCTGAATATTCTATGAGCTGAGCACCGGTCAACACATGGAAAAATGGACAGGGCTATTTTCTCTGGCATTTCTCCCTCTCAACTAGCTCCTTTATTTCTTACACCCTCCCCTCTCCACCCCGCTCCAGACCGGCATCCAGACCCTTACCTTGCTGGGCCTGGATCACAGGTGTTAGGTATTGTTTGATTTTGAGTTAATTGGGCTTTTGCTGCTAGACTCTTAAGAGGTTTCTTGAATTCATGAATTAGTCATTAATTTGTGTTTACCAGGCAGACACCCTGGCAATCTGTGGTCTGTCCTGCTGACTTTCTTTTTGAAAGATGCTATTTGTGCAGGCTTCAGGAAATGGAGGGAAAATGGAATCCTCTCCAGGGACTCTTTAACCTCAGCCTTTTCCTTACTTTCAACTCTTACCTCTGCAGGTGGGTTTATCCTTACTTTAGAATTACAGTTTTAGTGGAATTATCTGTCTGGTGGGATGGAGCTTGTGTTCTAAGATGCTGTTGTATTATTTTTGTAGCCACCTGTAAGGGTTGAGGAACGTCAGTTATTGGACAAATTTTCCCCAGGAGGACTCTTCTCTAGAATAAACTGTTAAATTGAATAATTGGGATTTCCTAGTTAGGGTGGTTCTTGTCAGGTTCTGTTTCTTTTTCACAGTTGTGAAAGCACTTGATATTTCAGGTTTCCAAATATGTGCCACAAAAACTCAACATAGCCTAAAAGTACATAGATGTTCATGGTGTTAGTATTCTAATTGTTTAATGTTTTATAAGCTTTGAGAAGTTATTGCTCACTGTCCATCCTGAGTAGGAGTATGTTTCCCAGCTCAAGGGGGACAGCCTGTAATTGTGTGCTTAAGGAAATAAGCTGGAACTACTTCCTTAAGTAGGTGGCAAATGAAGTTAAGGTACAAATATTTCACTTTACCCACTAAGGATGGACTAACATAGCATGACAGGTCCACTGTTTTTGGTGGAATGTTATGAACGCTTCCTATTTCTAGCTGTGATCAGCTCGGACTTCATAGTCATATACTTGTAGATTTATGCCAGAGCTGTTTGTAAGGTTTTAGCCCCCAAATCTGGACCAAATTGTTTTGTTCGCTGGGTTTGTCCATATAAGGGGTCTCACAGAGGTACCGTATGTGAGTTAAAAAAAACTTGTTGGTAATAAAAATTAATATTGGTTAAAAAAAAAACCAGTCAATCCTATATGTGTACTAATCCTATTTATGTTGCATTTTGGCTGTTACCTTCAAACAGTGTTATATTGGCTGTTAATTTTCTTCCATGGAATAAAAGATGGATTTCATTTCTGGGTGAAGCATTGTAATTCTTATACTTTAATTTCTGATCATGTGAGATGGACAGTAGAAACAAAGTAGGAATGTGAAGGTAGGAGAGATGTTATTACTTTAATGTGATGTGTAAAAAATGTGTAGGGGTTTCTCTTTTCTGGAGGTCAGAGCATATGTTAGAGATATATAAGAGTAAAAATTAGAAAGTTAATAAAGAATATGTTGCCTATCATACTTAAACATTACAATATTTATAAAGTATATCATGGGCTATTTAAAGTTGGGGGAGACAGAGTTATGTTCTCATTACAAGGAAGTGATGTATGCATGAAGTGTAAGTCACTAGCTGCTTATCTGAGAGAATCCATAACTGTTCAAGGCTGGTCCCCTAGCAGATGGTGGCAGTGTATGCCATGCCATGTCTGAGACATAATGCCAGGAAACACACTGTAAAATGGTGGAACTTAGTATATAAGCAATTTAAGAAATAAAATGGCGCAAGGAAGGTCCAAGATGGGAACAGCAATCATGTGTTAGTCACATGTGATTCCTATCAGGCATCATGCTATGGAAATCTCTTAGGATGGCAGTTTTACGATTACTGTGGCCAAGAATGCTGATAGTTTCAGTTTTGGAGTCTAAATGTGAATGCATAATCATGCTATGTGTGATTTGCTCTGTGCTATGTGTACATCTATTGTTGGGATCATGGTTTGTCCTTTTCTGCCCGGATGGGTGTGGGGTGCTGGCTTCTTGGGTGCTGTAAAGGTAAAGCTCCCTGTTGGTTCTCTGTTGTTGGGCAGAAGGCTATGAATGCTGCTGGGGCTAGGGTTCCTCCATGCCGGCCAAAGGAGAAGCTGGAAGGGCTTGGACTCCCGCATTTATGCTGACACCATTAAGTCCTGCTGCTGGAAGCCTTTAATGTGCTGTCAGTGAGTTGGTGTTTGAGAACCACATGACAGGCAGGCTGGTGGCTTCTCTGAGCTCACAGAGGCTCTTTCTGCCTGGCGATGAGGAGCTCCTGGCAGATTTGTCACTGGCCCAAGGAAGGCAGCAGAATCGGCCATTGAGCTGGCCGAGTGCTCAAAGACAAACATGAAGATACTTGGCAGAGGGAGACTTGGGGCAGGCACTCAGCCTCTTGGCTAAGTCTAACATTTCGGGTGTGTGGAGTGTGGAATTGGTGAAGAGGCACTCTCATGACACAGCGGGCTTCAGCTCTAGTGGCATGCCCATTTTTCTCCCCTGATACTGGGATTGCCTTCCCTTCACTGTTGCAGCAAGAACTGAAACAGGAATCACTTCCTGTGAGCACCCTGCTGTGCGCAGTGGGGTAGGGGGACCACTCAGAGGCTTTGTCCTCATTTTTGAAGCCTTTGAGTCTGGCTCTTTTCTTAGGGGTATTTGGACCAGTTCTTGCATTTCTCACTGTGTAAATTGAAGGTTTGGCACCAAGTCTGGCTGAATGATTTATCCTTTTTTAAAAAAGTGAAAGCACTTTTTTTGAAGTGAAAAAAGTTTACTTATTTTAGCATGTGGTGTGATTGACCTAAGTGAACTTGGGCATGTTACAGGAGTAAACAGGACTATTTACTGTGGTTAGGCAGGGCCTTCGTGTTGCAGGTGTCAGTGTCCAAATGGGACCTCCAGATAAGCCACCATTCAGCCTCTGTGGGACGGGGATTGGAGCCTACAATACGGTCATTGTTTACTATCTTCCCACTTAAGTTATTTTGAAGATTGTGTTGTGTTTAAAAGCCTATTAATAGAGTGTAGGAGTAGGAATAAAAGTCCTCAAGTTTTTCCTCCTTCCACCAGTGTTAAAAGAAATTCAGGAAAGTCACTATTTCCTGTGTATATGAGTGGGGAAGGGAAAAGAGAAGGAACAGATTCACTTTCTTTGAAATGAGGGCAATGTCTTACTGTAAGGAGTGAGAATATAACAGACATGTGAGCGCCTAAGAAAACTTTTACAGACCATTACTATGGCATTTCACTTGCTCAGCGGGAGGATTTAGAATTTTTCTGCTGACTTTCTTATCTGTAGGAGCCCTGCATTCTGGAATCTCATTGGGTTCTTTGTTAAACCATGGACACTTTTGTTGTTGTGTCAAATTTAGCTAGATTACCAGAAAATATTTTTTTCACTAAAATGCATAGTTTTTTCTTTGTTTTATTTTCTGGGTCAGCAATAGGAGTCTGAGACAGCCAAGGTAAAAACTGCTCGAATTATTGTAGACAAGAGGAGGGATTTGGCTCTGTGACACTGTAGGGGAGGAACACTGAGAAAGCAGAGTGACATCTGTCTACTGACATCTTAGTTCATGTGAAGTGTTATGACTAGACCTAGCTTTGTTTCATATTGAGGAATGGATATGTCTGCAGCTGTATTCCCGTGACGTTAGGATTATTAATTGGAATGGAATGTCTGCCCCATTGCTGTTTTGCACAGCCACCTGGAAGCACTGGAATGCTTGCTTGGGAAGCAAAGCTCTCCTGGTTAAGTAGAAGTTTTATCTGAAACTTGTTTCAGACGTGTTGGAAGTGTTCCTAAAATGCACGAGTGTGCCTTTGGAGTGGAGTACTCAGTGAGATCACTGTTATCCTCTAGTGATTGAGACATTTTTTCAGTATCTCAGGAATTCATGAGAAATTCTTTTTTCCCAGATCTTTACATAGAAGATGGCTGGAATAAAGCTAATTTTGAAGTGTGTATTCTTGAAATATTTTGTTTTTTGGAAAATCTCTAATTTTTCTCCTACTTATTATTCTGATTAATTTCTTTTTAATAGTATTCTGAATATATGCTTTAATTGTATAGTTAGCTATAGCTTCTGTTAATTGGAAGAGGGCTTATTCCTATCAATGGAAATGTGTGAATGCTTTGCACATTTGGCCTGGACAGACCTGTGAATGGAATGAAGCTTGTTTTTGATCATTTCTGCCTCTCTTTTTCTCTCTCCTCCTCCTGTTCCTCCCCAGGATCCATGGTCTTCATCTTCCTCCCCATCCAAGCCTGACCTCAGCAAATTTTTTGACATTTGGAATTCATTTATATGACTTTAACCTGAAATCATCTTTATGAAATGACTTAAATTTAACTTGCCACCTCTCCCAGAAAGAATTACATTTAGAGCTTTTTTCGTATTTTAGTATGAAAGGCTCTACATTCTGCTAAAGGAATTTCAGGACCTATAGTTTTGAGTATGGATATCTTTAGTCATGAGCTTATTCCCATGAATTTATTCCTTGTAATCACATCACGTTGTAAACTGCTGTTTTTGCCATGAGCGGAGCGGACCCTCAGGAGACTACCGGTATCATGCAAAATCTTTGAACCAGAAAGTTTCTGTGAAACTTCCAGAAAAAAGCACTTTTCTCAACTAAGTGAGAGACTTAAATCAGGAAAAAGCACTTCTATGCTCTCAGTTGTCATCCTACAATTGTACTTACATTAACTCTAATTCAGCAAACATTTATTGAAGGTCAATTGCATGCAGTTAAAACCACTACGCTAGCTATAGAACAACCATACATTTCTCTTCTAAAGTGTAATGGGTGAAGAAATTCGGGTAATGAGTAGCTGACGGATGTAGATAGACTTTCCAAATTATATTTCTCTGGTATAATAAAATGATTTTGTGAACAAATAAATTTCGAGAAAGATGGGTTACATGAAGTTGCGTGGGAATTTTCTTTTCTACTAGAGCTGCCAGAGGGGACATACTATGTGGCCTCTCCCAAATTCATTTGACTATGGATCTTTTATTTTGCTTATTTTTAAATTATTTTGTAGCATCTCAGGGGACTGGTATTCCTTGAAGAACACTTTGGAAAGCGCTGCACTACACCATGAAAGTATTTTTTCAACTCTTTAGAGGACTCTTTTATAATAGCACAAATATATTTATTATTCAGAGATAAAATAGTCTTTACACGTTGTGGTCAATGGATTCTTCTCAATAAGTTTCTCCATTGGTTTCCAAAAGAGTGTTTATAATTCAGCTGGATATTAGTGTGAAGAGCCGGGTCCAACAGTAGTGGTGGTGATAGCCTCTATTACACAAACCCTCACCTGTGTGCTTACTCGGGTATAGAGTCTAAAGTGGGAAGGAGGAACCTGCAGTTCTGGTCTACAGGTGGAAGGATAACTTGCCCCATGTACCCCACATAGAGTATTCATAACACTCCAGACATTTTTTAAGGTGATGAGATTTTAAAAAACACTCATTTGAGATCATTGTAGATTCATGTGCAGTTGTAAGAACGAACATTGAGAGATCCTATATATTTTTACCCAATTTTCTTATGGTAACATGTTACATAACAATATCACAATCAGGAAATCAGCACTGATACAATCGTCAGCCTTATTTAGATTTCATAGGATTTACATGTCTGATGAATGCTTGTGTGTGTTTACTTCTGTGTAGTTTTCTCACATGTGAAAATCCGCAGTCAGGATACAGAATAGTCCCATTTCTAGGATCCCTTTATATCCCTTCTATAATCATAGCCAACCCTTCCTTCTCCTCTCCCCAATCCTGACAACCACTGATCTTTCTCCATCTCTGTAATTGTCATTTCAAGCATGCTTTATAAATGGAATCACAGCAGTAACCTTTTGAGATTGGCCTTTTTACACTCTGGCCATTTTAAACCTACTGATTCCAATCCTTATAAAAATCTTACACTGTAGGGACTCTGAATTATCTTCCGTAGATGAGGTGAAGCCTCGGAAAAGTGAAGGCATACCCAAGGCCACACAGCTTGTGAACTAGGCAGGGAGCCCAGATACTCTCAGCCTTGGCTCCTTTGACTCAGACCTGAGCTTACTCCGGGACCTGGGAATCCGCATTCTGTTTTTTTATGTATACAGTTCTCCTTTTCTCAAAACAAGAATTTTGGGAAATATGTATTTAAAATAAGGTTTCACATGCTTTTTCTTTTTCCTTTTTATTGTAACTTTTAAGAAAAGATTGAGTCACATTACTATTTTGGATGGACAGAGATTGAGTACTTTTTTTCCCCCTCCAGCTCTATTTTGGGCTTATTACCATTTTTGGAGTTTTCTGTTCCTACCTCTCACCACCTTGACACCTAAACGGCCCAACTGGTGAGGATGGTTATAGTGTAAGGGATGAAGGTCATGATCCTTGCACACCATTTGGTGAGTCGGCATATAGGCATCTTTGACTTGCAGCATATCAAAGGCTGTGCCCAATTGGGCTGCTAGCTTTGGTTGCTGGGATGCTAAACATGCTCCCTGAGTCCTTGGAACGTAATTCACTGCAAATTAGACACTATCTGCACATAGGGTGATGAGAAAGCAAAACACATACACGAATCACAGCATTGTCAGATGCTATATATTTAAGAGAGGATTCCAAATACTAGAAAAAAAATGAAGCCTTTTGAAATCTCTGCACTGGATACACTTTTTAACAAGAATATGAAACAATTAACAAAATGGACATTTTTGTTGATCATTGAATTCTCCAGACATTCAGCTGCTTCTCAGTTAATCAGATGCTGAAGGCTCCTGTTTCCACACTGTATGGTTGCTGCATTTTTATTACATCGCAGCTGTTCGGGGGTGGCTTCTGCTGCACCCCCTACCCCACCTCCACCCACCTCTGCCTCCTCTCACTACTTCCTCCCTTGTTGTGCTTTCAAGGTGGTGAATTCCCAAATAAGCTTCTGACTTCCCGCCCTGGCAGGGCGGGGCCTGAGGTTCATAGTAGCTTTTTTTCACCAAGAGAATCTTTCTTGGCTACAGACCCCACCTCTGGAGCTTGCTCTGTGCTTAGGTGTTGACTCTATCCCCTTGACTTGGAAACTTGTGTAAGAAAACTGAAAGGTGCTTTCAGATGAAGCAGCTGTGTCCCTCTGCCATTTACCTTCTTATTTTTAAACCTCAAAAATGTTACTTGAAGATAGGAGGTTGCAGTCAAGGTTCCCGTTTGCTAACGGTGCTGCTTACCTTGCGTTGTCTTCTTCCCAACGGTGTCTTCAGTTCTGGCCTTACTCTCTGAGAGACCATCTACAGGTAGCTGTTCCTCCTTGTCACTTTTTCTAAAGCTTCTCAGACTCTCTCTCCAGTGCTCCGCAGCAAACTATGACAGTGGGCATAAAAACAAGCACCTTAAACTAAGAATTAGTGAAAAAAATGGCCGTTTCTCTTAGCCAACCTCATTAAAAAACAGCGATGAAGTATGTATGCATATAATTATGCATAGAATTAAATATTTGAAATTAGCTCAGTAGGGGGCCTTCTTAATGTTTTTCTATGTATGGGATTTTCATTTCAGAATGCGGACCTGGGCCCTTTTGTCGCACTTCACACATCTTTTCTGTGGGGACAGGAAGGAGAGGTAAAGGAGAAGAGCGTGTCCTTTTTGACTGTAGCTCCAGGGTTCTGTAAAAGTAGTGTTATTATACATATATTAGAGTGGAACAGACGAACTTTTCCATAATCGTGTTTATTTTTGAGGATATGTTGTCAGATATAAAGACATGAATGAAAAGTCTGGCTGTTAAATATGGAAAATAATTGCAAACTGCATGTTATGCTCCTAGGAGTAAGAAACAGGAATATTTTGTATTTTGCATAACTCTTATGAAGTCATATAGTCACTTTTTGTGGGATGATAGTCTTCTGAGATCTGCCTGCCTCATGGCTCTCCCTGCCTGTGAGACATCGTAAGCTAGCAGCCATTCTGAGAACAATTAAAGGGCCAGCTGAAGGTAGAACCAGAGTTTCATGTATGTTTTCATTCATAGCAGGTTTTATTGAGTATCTTCTGGGGTAGATGTCTTATATACCTTGAGTAAAACAGATCCTAGTCAGAATCCTGGCTCAGCCACTTTCTGGTTGTGTAACCTCCAGCAAAGTCTCAGCTACGTCATCTGTAAAACTGGAAAATGGTGATAATGGCTAACCATAATGGTGATAATGGTGTATTTGAGTCCCATAGAATTATTTTGAGAATTAAATAAGATAATGCATACAGAGCGTTTAGCATGGGCCTGACTGCATCGTTGACTTAGGTATGGAAGAAATATACAATGTTTGTTCTGCCTTCTGGAAGCTTACACTCAAGTGGAGGCCACAGGCACACGTATAGATTCAGGAAAGAGAGAGGGATGTCAGCCTGCTGTGTGTGGATGGCAAAGACTATATGGAGGAGCTGGGGTTGGAGTCACCATGTTGCATGATCCAGGGAACATCATTCACATGAGGGTCTTTGTGAATTCATCCATCTGAGTGGCACAGAGGCACTGGGTGGAGTTTCAGGTGGACTGTGAGGGGTAGGAGGAATCTGGAGGGATGAAGGTGTACTTGGCAGAAATAAATGAGTTTCTTTCAGAGGAAGGTGAGATGTCTCAGCTGTCAGGAGAACTGTTTGTGCTGAGGATGAGTAGGTGACTGTGAGGTGTGAGATGGGTCCAGTGTTTTGCTTCTTTCCAAGTTCTGAAAACTGGAAGGAATAGACCTTCTGGTGTGATGAGGGCAAGTTGGGATAAAAGCTTATGCTCTCTTCATAGTGTCTTCATTGAGTCTCCTTTGCACAGGGCTGAGATCACCGTTTCCAAAAGGGCACTCTTCTGTCATAGCCTCTTGGCCTATCATAGCCACAAGGTTCACTTTCCCTTTCTGCCATTTTTTTCTTTTACTTTCACATTACGGACCTTATTTTGTTAAATATCATGTTTACTCAATACATGTGGAGTGATCAAGATGTCTTTTATGCTGGTTCAATTTTGCATGACCTTCAATTTCTTTTTAACATCTTTATGCACTTTTTCTTTCCTTAACCTCTATGGAATTTATTCTACTCTTTAAGTGCTCTTAAAGGCTTTAAGTATACATTAGGTGGCAAGAAAGATTTTCCTTATCATTAGTCTTCTGTGTGTGTGTGTGTGTGTGTGTTTTTTTTTTTTTTTGGCATGTCTTTAGTAGAGTTTACTTATAAGGATGTAAAGTAACCATAATGACCAGAATCAAATAGCATATTTGATTACCTGTGTCAGGAGGGGGAAATGTCCCCCTTCTTCTTGAGTTCTTGTGGCTGGACTAATAATAGATTTGATATAAGACAGATTAACAGGAGAAAAAGCAATTTTATTTCATGTACATGGGAGATCATAAAATTGATGCTCAGAGAATGACCTAAAAGCAGGCAGCTTTTATAACTTTTAAATTTTTAAAAATTTTTGAATTTGTATTTGACTTAGGTATCAGTGCTCATTAGTGAGGACTCTTAAGAAAAGTTTGGGCTTCGGTAATAAATTAGTAAGAAATGTAACAGAGTTTGTTTATACATACTTTTCAGCCCTGAATTCCCTAACTCTTATAGTAAGGATGTCTTTCTCCTTGGCCTTCAGGTACAAGGAAGGGTGCCTTTTGCATGAGAGATTTATCCTGCTGCTTTCAGGGGGACAGAGAGAGTGTTCCTGCACTGGCAGTTTCTTAAGTAACTTTAAATCATAGTAATTAAAATATGCCATTAGAGTGGCCTGCTCTGGGCCCCGACACTTATAAATAACTTTAGCTCTGCAATCTTCTAAATTATTTTAAAAAACATCCCCCCACACACACATTTTATTGGATATTTAGTGTGCCCTAAAGCAGGGGCCGGCATACTTTTCCTGTAAAGGGCCAGATAGCAAGTATTTGAGGCTTTGCCGGCCAATCTCTGTTGTTGACACTCAATTCTGCCTTCCTAGTGTGAAAACAGCTACAGACAATATGTAAATGAATGGATGTGGCTGTTTTGCAATAAAACTTTATTTATAGAAATAGCCAGAATTTTTCTCTCTGAGGTACTCTGCTAACACCTGCCCTGAAGGAAAGATTTTGTTAGATTGGGAAGGTAAATGGAAAATTGAAATGAGATAAATCACAAAATTTCCAGCTAATTAACCACCAAAGACTAAAAAATTGAAAAAAATGTTTTCTCCTGTTGTTTGAAGTAAACTTCATTTTTAATAATGAGTTTGTAAATAAACTTTGAATATCTTTATCCATAGGTATTTTTTTAAATACAGTGTCTAAGTTTCAAAACAAGCCTCTTCATATTAGGCAATCATTAATTGTTTTATTTGTCCCAGACACTGTGTAGGTCATTGGAAATCCACAAATAATGTAGGCACAAACTTTCTTTTAGGAAGCCACAGTCTCGACTGTGTACTCACTGCTGCCGAATGTGGGCTCAGGCCTTAGGCCACTGGATACATGGCCCACTGTGCAAGAAGCCTGCACTAAAGATGAGACTTTTTGGGGGGTCCACTCGTCTTTTCTCTCTCTATTACATATATAATGAGATTTCTGTGTTTTTGTTTCTTTTTATTTCTGTATTGTTAGAGAAAGCCAACTTGAAGAATTTACAAACAATAAATATATTTGTTTTAACAATGTATAGTTGCCAAACTCTCAGTCTTGATGATTCAAGAAGCTATGTGTTTTCCTGTCCTTATAGTTTTTACTTAGTCACCTAAACTCCTTTTTTTGAATTTATAGAATTATGGACCAGTCCCACCATATTGCAGAGGGTAGTGTTCTTACAGTACTGAAATTCAAAAGTATGAAGATTGGTCTATGTCCAGCCACCTTTCTAGAGTGTTGTTCTTGGAACTGAGCCATTTGAGCCCTTGCAGATTGGGCAGAGTTATTGGGTAGAGGGAGGGAGGGAGGCAGTTCATGAAGGAGAAAGCTCTGGAGTCCAAGTGAGTATGGAAATGGGGACCCTAAATGGCGGGGCCCATTGAGCATCGTTGGGTGATGATATTGCATGGACACTGTTTTTTTTTTTTTTTTTTTTTTAATGCTGGCTGAAAGTCATTTCTGTTTTTTAGGTTTGCTTTCAGACTGTTAACTCTGGAGTAGAGAATCCAAGAGTATAGCTTCCACTTTATCCCTCTTTCTTAGAGTTGTCTGTACTTCATTACTCTGAGATATAAGTAAAAGCCACTGCAGTACTGTCTTATATGATGAGTATAAATTCTGTAATCATTGCTACTAATGGAAAGTATTTTGTTATGCACTTTATTCATATTTATTTTCCCTTTGTCATCTTCAAAAGCACTGTTGCCTGTGATATTTTTGGATTGGTACAATTTCTTTTTATTTTGTCCATCCATTCTTCCATCCAGACATTCAGTAAATATTTACAGATACCTACCATATGTTGAGTACTTTGCCAGATGCTGGGGATACAGTTATTACTAAGATAATCTTCCCATAAAGAGTTCATTATCTGGGGAGAAACCGTTGAACACCAAAATAGTTAACACAACAAGCTAAGTACAGTGATAAAGGTTATGTGTAGCCTTTCAGGAGATCACCGTCATCTGGCACCTGGTTGACATGAGGCACCTGGTTGATGGAAGGGAGGACAGGGTACCATTTAGGCATGGGGAATTTCACTGTTGTGACCACATAGTCTAGTGTAAGAGTGGGTTGAGAGATAACACAGTTGCACTGTGACGAAGTTTGGACTTCAGCTGGCTGGAGGTGTGGTGAAGTCTGTGAGGGGAAGTCAAGAAGTTGAGTGACACAGGGACATTTGTGTTTTAGAAGAGTCCCTCTGATGACTGTGCAATGTGGTTTTCACATTTTCTAGTCCAGGACTAGAAACAGAGTAAATAGGTAGGAATACTGAGGTATCTGAACTATTTAATCATGTACTTCATTTAGTAAACATTTATTGAGCACCTAGTGTGTGCTATGCCCCTTCTAGGCACTTGGAATATATGTTCACATAGGAGAACAAAAGAGAGAAATAGTAGTAAGATTTGGGGATTATTAATACCAAAAAAAAAAAAAGGGCAGAATTTGCTGGTGTGATTGTGACACACTTTAGAATACATGGCTGTTTTATGGAGGAGTAAATTGATTTGGGTTATTTTATCTTGGATTTTGAGTTGTGCAACTCTAATATAGGAACTAGCCTCTTCTGTGGTGCAAATGAGTAAAGTTTTAATAAGTCAATTCTTGTAGTTTCAAACTGATGATTCTAGTCTTAGATTATCCTGGGCCTTAGACTCTCATTTTCCTGCTCAGTAGCACCGTCTAGCAGACAGTGCGGGGAGAGGGAAGATTTCAGACTGACTTGCCACTTGATAGCAGATTTGGTAAAGAAGGTGATAAAATTAATAGTTATTTTTGAAATTGAGATGCAAATGGTCAGTGGGCTTGTTGTAGCCAGAAGCTCCCAAGTGTGGGTAGGTAACCCATTGTCTGGGTGTATCTGGTGAGGGTGTGTGCCCATGCACACTGAGGGAGGGGCGAGATTAACCTTAGAAATTGGGCATGGGCAAGTAGCCCACTTAATTATTTTACCAATCTCAGTAATCACTTGCAGCGCAAAGGAAGTCTGATATAAGGACATGACATTTATTTTGTTATTTACCTGAAATTTATGTTTTTACTTGAGCTTATTGATAGAGTTTAGGACTGTGAACTTGAAAGTAAAAACAGAGATGGAAACACACTGGGGCATGAGGGAGGTGACAGTGCCCACCTCAGAGGGTCATAGAGAGGGTCTTAGTAGTTAATATAAGCAAAATATGAGATCCAGCCCATAGTAATATTGACCATTATCATTGGTCTGCTTTTTAAAATGAATCACAATTTGCATGAAATTAACAAGCAACAGGTGAGGATCATGATAATGTTAGATCATACAATATCTGGATAATATAAGACAAGACAACATAATATATTAGATAAAACAATATATCACCATTAACTTCACTAGCAACATATTTAATAAGTAGACTAGACATTTTTAAATGCTTAGATTTAACGAAAGTTAGTTTAAAGTGTTCATCGTTGTAAACTTAAGTTAGCAAAATACTTGTTATGAACCAAGGAGTAGGCACACACTGCATTCGGGCTATGATTTTTTCTTCCACAGTCCCCAAGACAATAATTCTGAAGAGCAAATGGAGAGACGTAAAAGTCTGACTAAGTACTGTGCCCACTGTCCCAGTTCCAGGACAGATGAAACATTAATGTAAATTGTTCTGAATTTTCTAAGAGGTCTGCACTTCCTTAAAGAGGATGTATAAACTCTTAATTAGCAATTTATATTCTGCAATTCAGCAGCTTTTCAGCCGATGATTTTTATAGCCATCTTTAGATTTGAAGATGTGGAATTTTAAATTCTTACTTGGGGGCATTTCATTCAATTCAGCAAGCCATTCTTCAGATTGGATTGTCGAAGGTATTGAGCTCTATGAGGCGAGAGGGATAGAACCTAGTGACTTGTTTCTTGGCTACAGTGACTTCTAAACAAAACGCACCTGCCATATGTAGATGTTGATGACTTTAAATTGTAATGAAAATATTTTCAGTGCAAGAATGAGGCCTCAGGGAAGAGCATTAAACATCTATACATAGTGTGAAATGGAGGGTAATCACCACGTGTGACTGTGGGCCCCCTTTCCTAGTGGGAAATGGCTTCTTTGCCTTTAGCTGTGAATTGGCAAATGGGCAAACGGATGCTGTCATTTTGGCTATCTTTTGGGAGACTGAAAAGGAATCACCAGAGCTATAGGGAAGCAGTTCATAAGCGAAAAAGAGAAAGGACATTTAGTGACAGGTGAGTGGAAGCAAACTTCTTAAGAATGTGGGGCCTCCAAACCTTGTAGAGTCACGTTGTAATTGTGGCATCATAGCTACAATTTGTCTACAGTTGTTGTGAAATAGGCTTGGTATACACACCATTGGTAAGTGTTACATTTGGCCTTGTTCTCTAGAACTCGGGAGACTTAAGGCTGTAAAGTAAAGGCCACTGTTTCTTTGGTATGTCTATCCTGGTTGAAGCACCTGAAGTTCTGTGATAGGAATGAAGCTTCGTGGTGTGTTAATTTGGTAGGTTTTGAGGGTATTTTGCCCACACAATGGCATTATTATTTTTCACCTATGAAGGCAGATTTTTCTGCTTACATATGGCAGGCATTATCAGCAACACAAAAACAAGTCAGAGGGGAATTCTGCTTCCATTGCTCATTGCTGGGGACTTCTTCCCACTAGCATTGGGGAAGCCCACATGCCCACGTTTGCAAATTCAGCAATCAGCAAGCATTTCCAGGTGCTTGGAACTGTGCCACTTACTGAGCTTCTGTCACCTAGAACACCCTCCCTATAGAAAATGCATAATTTTATTTCAGAAGATATAAGGAGGGACCTCCAGTTCTTAATTGGAATCTGCTATGGACTGAATGTTTGTGTTTCCCCCAAATTCACATGTTTAAGCCGTAACCCCAATGCGATGCTATGCAGAAGTGGAGCTTTTTAGAAGCAATTAAGTATTGGTGGTGCAGCCCTCATGATGGGATTAGTGTGCTTGTAGAAGAGACCAGAGAGCTAACTTGCTCTCTTTCTGCCGTGTGAGGCCACAGCAAGAAGGAAGAGGGCTCTTATCAGGAACTGGCATTGACTGGCACCGTGACCTTGGACTTTTCAGCCTCTGGAACTGGGAGAAATAAACGTTGGTTTAAGTCCCCCAGGCTGTGGTATCTGTTGCAGCAGCCTGAGCAGACCAAGACAGAGTCTGTAGGCAGACTTAAAGGGGATCTGTCCTTCAACCTTTCGTTAAATGTTTAAAAATTATGATACTATCCATTATGTTTTTTATAACTTCAAGTCAGTTTTAAAAAATATATATTACCTGCTTAAGACGTATGTCATCCTGGGAGTAGTTGGTCACTTTAAAGAAAAGTGTAAAATGGAATAATTGCTGGAGTTGAACATCTGTGTTTTTATTCTAGACGCTCTGAAACATGAGTAATGGTGTTGGGAATACTTGAGTCAGCATGTGAAAAGAAAAATGCAATGAGTTCAGTGTCTGCACAGTGATCAGAGGCAATTATGCAGGGAAAGGCAAGCATGTGCTTGCAGGGGCACCTACAGTGAGGCTTTCGTCTGCCTTATTCTCTGGGTGCAGGACTCATGATAATTACAGGAGGTTTGCAATATCAGCAGAATGCAGGTTAGGAATTAAGAACGAGCAAGCAGACGTCTGCGCTTTCTGCGTAGGAAAATCTGCGAGACTAGCCAGTTGTGTTGCACGGTGCTGGGAACAGCCCACTCCGTTGTTAAACAGGCCATTGGCTTAAAGTGAGTTTTTTTCTAGGCTCTTCACATTTTTTAAAGAAATAATGTAGACAACTCTTCAAGGAGTCACTTTTTTTTTTTTTGGCTTTTATTATTTGTGTGTTTTCAAATGTGTGATTGGCTGTGTAATTTGATTTGACATAAATAGACCTAAATAAATCTGACGATGTGCTTTACAAGTGGTATTTAACTAATTTAGAGGCAGCTGTTTGTACTCAACAGTGAACATTATATTTCCATAATGTTTCAGTAATTATCGACCTTTATTCACAAATATTTCACTAATAATTCACCAGAATCTTCATATTAAGAGTAGGAGGCTGATGGTATTTCCCACTGGGCATCACTTTTCCAAGCCCATCCTTCCAGAGAACTTTGATGGTTACACTGCCAATATTGAATACAGAACCCAGCCCTGGCCATGAAAGAGTGAGTGCCACTGAGTTGTCCACCCTGGGAGGTTGAGTGATGATGAATTGCACCAGCAAAGGCTGGTGGGAGCTTTAAGCATTTTCTCCCATCATCCTCACACAGCTGTCTATATGGTGTCCAGATCTTGTAGAAGATGATGGGTTGAAGTTGGTCTGCAAATTGACTCTCTCCTTCCACAGTCTTGTCAGGAATCACTAGAGCTTTATTGTTCAATATGCTAGTCACTAGCCACATGTGGCTGTTTAAATTTAATAAATTAGTTACAATGAGGTATAATTAAAATTATGTTTAAATTAAAAATTCTTCTGTTGCTGTAGCCACATTGCAAAAGTTCCATAAGCCACATGTGGCTGGTGGTACCATATTGAACAGCGCTGCAAGTTCTTTAGGGCACTCACATCTATAGAGGGGCAAGGGCATGTCCAAGGTCACACAACTAGTCAGTGCAGAATCAGGAATTTGCATAAGTTTAACAATTTTTCTCATATATCATTCATGTAGCCTTCCCATTTGGGTATCTCAACTGGAACTAAATATTTTGTTCCTGGATAATCCACATCTTTCTTCCAAACTGTGAGAGACTCAGTAATAAAATTAGAAATTAGTTCTTACTACATAGTTCTAGTTTTACAATATCTGTGATTCATCTTAGGCAATTTTGTGTGTGTACGTGACATCACCTATAGTACAGTGGCAGTTAATCTTACACACCATATCTTGTTCACCCTGGTGTTGTGATGCCCATCACATAGGTATATGAGGGGATCTAGATGAGGTTCTAGATTCTCAGGGTATTGGAGTTGGAGGGGACTTTCAAAGGCATCTAGTTTAACTTTTCACACTCCTGTATAATATTCTTGACAAGGCTGTTGATGGTGAAAGCCCAGACTCATAAAAGAGTTCATTTCTTTCTTCAAATTCTAATTGATCTTGGGCTCACTTTGTTTATATTAACATGGTCCTCCCTTTAATTTCTACACATTGATCCTAGTTGGCTCACAGAAAAAGATTTGCTCCTTCTGATACATGCAGCCCTGTAAATATTTGAAGACTGATTTCCTTCCATCTGATGCTAAGTAGACCTAGTTCCATCAGCTCTTCCTCATGTGGCATGTTTCACAAACCTCTCACCACCCTGCTTGCATCTGCCTGGACCAGCTCACATCTGTGTGATTGAAAGCTATGCCCCTCATCTGAATGTATGTATGTCATGGCTAGATACATTTGGAAAATCTGAATAAGTCATTTTCGAGGGAATAAAGTGGCTAGTAGTATTTACATGTAGGAAATATATTAACTTAATTTCCTTTGGTAAGAAGAAAAATATTTGTCTATTAAATATGTGTTACTTTTATAATCAGAAAATATTCAATTTTAATAAAAATAATACTTCTGTTTATAGTCAGTATATTAGGTAGAGCTTGGATTTAGTGACTAGAACAAAAAATAATGTTCTGTCTCTCCCTCTCTCTCTGTTTTTTCCTTTCCTCTTGTCCATTCCATCTGTTCACCAGTCTTTGTGCCTGCTGTGTGTCAGGAACTGTGGCACTGGGGACACAGTCATGGACAAGAGAGTGAGTACATCTCACTGTTACTGAATTCTGTTGACAGCAGGAAGGGTGCAGTAGAACCATATTTAATTCTCCATAATGGCATTTGTCAACTGTTTAGGATCCTTAGTAGATCTTTCAGTCTGTTGTTTGTGAATTTCTGAAATGGGAGTGGTTCTTGCAGCACTTCCTTTTAGGTTTGTCGTAAGACTTAAAATCAAAAGGATAGAACACAGTAGGTGAGGTTTCTGTGAAGGCCATGGCTGCTGCTGTTGCCATCATCATCACTGGTGAGTAATATGAATATTTTTTTTAGGAAGGTAGAGTGACTGCTCAGCCACAATAATTCCCCCTTTTTATGTATTTCTTCCCCTTATCTCATGCTTTCACCATTTAATTTAAAAATTTTCAGATGGGAAATAGACCATTTCCCACCATGGTTTTGTTTCCCTTCCCAGCATGGTCGTAATGATGGTTTTTTGATGACACAATATCCAGGATGGCGTACTACACTACTCACTCATTTAATTAGTATCTTCATAACAACACTAGGAGACAAGTGCTGTAATTAATTTCCACTTTCTAGAAAAGGAAACAGAGTCACAAGGAAGTGACAGTTATCTGCCCAACATCACACAGCTAGTGAAGGGCCAAGTTAGATATCCAGTAATCACTCTGATAAGGCTATGTTGTTGTTGAAATCTGTAGTACTAATGGGACAAAGAAGTGATACTCTATGTGAATATGAAAAATAACCTCGTCAGTTGATTTAAACTGCTACTTTGAGGCAGCCACGATGTCGAGAGCTGGGTTTATGCAGGGGATGAAGTCATGGTCTCATCCTGAGCCAGGCTAATGGGCAAAGCCACCATAATTTGTTGAAAGGGTTGATATTTTAATGTAACCAACTCCACTAGAATAGTTAGAAATGAAAGTTTCAGTAAAGGAAAGTTATATTACATATCTAATTTTCTTTAAAAGAAACCTGTACAGAAAACAGTTGCTTTTGTGGTAGGGACAGGGGCACTGTTTGTGACGAGATAAATAATTCCAGCAAAAGAGCACTACCTGTTTGGAAGTGTCTTACAGATTTGTTTTGCCTTATCAGAGGAAAATAATTTTGGGGAAATACATCAAAGATTGTTTATTTTAATTATAGACTATATATATTCTGATTAATGGCATCTCTTAGACTGCTTATGGTAAAATGTGTCTAATAACATTTCCCAAGGCATCTTATTGATAATAACTAAGACATGACTAAGACTTTATAAATGAAAAAAAAATCCAAGTTAAACTACTTTTAGTTGACCTTTGTTGTGCCCATTTCTTGATCAATATCTCTGGCAGAAAATGAGATAATACAGGGAGTTTGAAGTTTTGTTTCCATTTATTCTACCTGTATAAGAATTCTTAAAATGTATTTTTATTTATACATAAGTAAATAATACTTTATTTTGGCAACCTCTTTAATGATCATTCATATGTAATATTTACTTTTTGAATCTGTGATCTGCCTGAGCATTACGTCATTCTTGATTAACATTACTCTAGAGTTGTTATAGATGATAATGTTATGAAGGAGGAAACAAAATTGCATTTGTCCTCCTGTTGAGGAAAGACATGAGCAAGAGGAAAGATAGTTTCCAGATGTGCAGTGAAGCCTGTTCAGTCTGATTTTTGTTAACTAGTTCTCCTGGACTGCTACCTTGACTGTGGGTATCCTTGTGGCTTCTATACATCACAACTACCTGTGATTCTGTGCCTTGTTCTCCTTCTGGTCTTTCCTGCACTGCGGTCATTTCTTGACCAAGAGGTAATATCCAAGTTTTCCTTGTTTGAGGTTCATCCCCTTTAGTATGGGTGGACTCCCCTGTGCATAAGCTGAGATTTATTTTGACAGCACTGTCTGCAGAGCTTGCCCCATTTCTTTCCAGAAAAAAATTACAATCCTCTGCCTTACAAAATGACTATTTCATAAAAGCCACAACATTATAAATAGCTTAATAGTAGAATTATAACACTATTGTCAAGAGTCCTCACTTGGTCACAGAATTTTGGAGCACTGGAGCCAGCTGGAGAAGCACAGCCTCACTGCCCCACTGCCCCACTGCCCCACAGGTACATCCTTGGGAACTGTGTGACATGCAGAATTCATGTGGTGCATCTCTAGCTTCTATTTCTGTTCTTATCCTCAGTGCCCTCAGTCGATAGTTCTCTATCTTTAACTTAAACTCTTCACATAAATCATGCTTGTAAAGATCATAATTTAGCACAGTCAGCATTTCCAGGAAAAGAAATATGGCCTGTGAGGTGCAGTCCAGCTAGTACCTGGTTTTCCCTGCCTATTCTGATTGTTAGGTTTTCTACATGAGACCGATGTGCATCTTTTGGATGCTTTTATTTCCCACTTGTCTGTGGAAGAATTAAAATCAGTCTTCCTGCCATAAAGATTGCTTAGGGAATTAAAGGGGCATCTCAAGTCCCCCCTTATTCTAAAATTCTTTACACAGATTATGTCCCTGCCCCTGGCTATGATTAATAGTATTGACCAAAGACTTTTTCAGGATTAAGACTGGGAATTTTTTTGTCTATGGCCATACTACCCTGAACGTGCCTGATCTTGTCTGATCTCGGAAGCTAAGCAGGGTTGGGCCTGGTTAGCACTTGCATGGGAGACCACCTAGAAATATCAGGTGCTGTAGGCATTTAAAAAAAAAAAGGAAAAAAATACTGGGACTTTCTTGGTCTCATATCTTGAAGCTCCTTTTAAAACTTGGGGAATTTTTTAAAAATTCAGTTTGAAGGAAATGTGCACTTCTGTAACACTGACCATCAGAGTGTCAAGCCAGCTGTGATGTAGCATGGTTGGCAGCTGGCTTTGGGCAAGTAACCTTTAACAGGGCAGAAACAGCCTGGCATTTTTAGCATTTAAAAAAAAATCACCACCAGCATCTTCATTGTCATCAGGAAACATGTACAAAGCCCTTGCCCGTGTTTAGCATTTGGAGTTATTGTTAAGGTGGGGGATGAACTGGAGTGGAGTGTCTCTCTGCCCAGTAAAAGGAAACATCAGTTCAGACTTGCCCAGACTGGTTAAAAGAGCAGGCTCACCGAGTTACCCTTAAGAAGCCCTTCTAAATCCCAAAGAGCATATTTTGCAAGATTTGTGATGCAGTTCTAATGTTGTTCTTTGCCTACATATTGAATAGTACTTGGGCCCCATATATAGTGTATTTAGTATAGTATTTATGCTTATTTCATAGGAACTAGCACATACTCGAACAATTTTAAATTATTTTAATGGTTTATATTTGTTTCATCTTTGCTTTTATAACATTATTGTGTCTCAGCTTTGTTTTAATGATGTTGTTTGGGGATGCAGTCACCAATTTTAATATTCTTCCTCCAGGGGAAATAATATAATTATGTTACATATATGCTGTAATGTAATATATGTGTTGTATATTATGTAATATGTATTGCATATTATATATATGTTGTTTGTTTTACAGGGAGGGAAACCTATTTTGAATGACATTGTTAGAGTGATGGCCTAGGAGATATTGGAGTTGTATGCAAAAAATAAGGAAATATGTTTAAAAACTATTAAGACCAAGCCAGATACTGTTTCTTTTCAAAGAATGTATGTAGAAATAGGATAATTAGATGGCAACTGTATGGTGTAATAAAAAATGAGAATGTTTAAGATTTTACAAATCTATTTTGTGTATATCATTTTAATTCAATTTTAAGAGAAAAAGTCTAACATAATGTTCCTGAATGTTTCATTGGGTCATGATTTTATTTCCTCTAGATCTGTATGATTCCATATGGTAGCCACTAGTCACAAGTAGCTATTTTAATGAAAAATAATTAGAATTAAATAAAATCAAAATTTTCAGTTACTCCATCATATTAGTCACATTTTAAGTGTTCAGTAGCCACATAAAGCTAGTGGCTACTGTATTGGAGAGGCCAGATACAGAACATTTAGGTAAAGTTCTGTGAGAGAGCCCTGCTCTAGAGGAACTAAGGCAGAGGAACATCCTCACTTCCTTTCCCAAAGTTGCCTTTAAAATTTAAATACAATCACTGGCTTTATATTACACGCGCACACACACACACACACACACACACACACACACGCACACCCACACCCACACCCACCCACCCCAGTACCTGGTCTTCCTAGGTGGTCTCCCATCCAAGTACTAACCAGGCCTGACCCTGCTTATCTTCTGAGATCAGATGAGATCAGGCACATTCAGGGTGGCATGGCAGTAGATTATATTATTATATTTTAAATGTACATTTAAAATTATTGAAGAAAACAGAAGTTGGGCAGGAAAGCACAGCTCACTGCAGACATTATTTTCTCTGCTGAGAACAAACGAGCCCTTAGTTTGATCATCTTCAGAACAGTCACACTTGGAAATTCTGGAACTAGTTCTCTGCTGTCAAGTTATCCTCATTTCATATATATTTTCTTGCTTTACTAAATAACATATTGGCTAAGTCATTCCAGTAGTCACTTAATCATGTGCCATCTTGAATTGTTATGTAATTATTTTCTTGGGTGTAAACCAAACTATTAACCTTTAGCAAAAACCATAATCTATTATATTCAAAATTCACTCTACCACTAATGCAGCTGTACTCCATCATCAAAGGATATCCAGAATCTGACCACTTCTCACTCCCTCTGACCACTGTGGTCCCAACCATCATTGTGCCTCCTGGCTGGTCTTCCACTTCCACTTCTGTCCTCTCACCCTTTCAAGTATGCTCTCAACACGGCAGTCAGATCATTTAAAATGGGTCACATCCTCTGGAGGCTTACCCTTGTATTCCAAGTAAGAGCCAAAGTGTGGACAGTGGCCTCTGAGCCACATGGATCTCAAGTCCCCTGCCCCACCTTGTCACTCTTCTGACCTCATTCATGCCTATGCTCTTCAAGCCACAGTGGGCTCCTCTTTATCCTTCAATTCCTGCAGAGATATTCTTGCCTCAGAGCCTTTGCACTTGCTGTTCCCTCTGCCTGGTCCACTTTTGTTTGGTATGCTCACATAGCTCATTTCTTTACTTCTTTTATTCTAGTTTCAGCGTCACTTCATGATGAGGTCTCACCAAACTATTTAAAAATGCCACCTACCCACTACCCTAATCCCTAGTTCCTGCACAGCAATCACTGTTTTCTTTCCCAATTATATTTTTCTCTATAGCACTTATCACCATCTGGCATACCATATGTTTTACTTATTTATTTGTATATAGTCTGTCTCTTCCTGGTAGAACATATGCTACTTGAAGGGAGGGCCTTATGTCTTTTTATTCTTAGTGTCTAGCACAAAGTAGGCACTCAATAATTATTTAATAAATGAACAAATGAAATAATTACTCAAATATTTAATGGCAGTTATGACAAATGCTACAAAAAAGAATGATAGGATAAATGCATTTAAAAGAGAATGATATGTTTTTGGGAAGCAAAGAGTGTTAATCTAATTGAAATTCACTTTAGCCAGAGAAAGAGGAACACAAAGACATCTGTGTAATCCTGCCTCTACCACCATTCCTCTGTAAGATTGCTCTAGTTTTGAGCACCGCTTTCTGCCTGACCCAAATTCCTCCCCTTCCCACTCTTCAGGGACTGCACAGATGGGCATTTGAACCAGGACTCTGGGAGCTGTATGTGACAGTTGTGAAAAGAGAGAGCTGGGGGCCCCAGTGTTGGCTACTCCTGCAGAACTGCCAGTCCTTTGTTGTCCTGCCACAGCACACTCAGGCAGAAGGAGCCTCCTGGTTTTGGAGCTGAGCTGCCGTGTGTTTGTTCAGAGGGAGCAGGGGCTGTGGGTGAAGGACTCAACCTTGGGAGCAGGGGGTGATTGAGTTTTCGAAATAGAGAGGTGGGGAGCCCCCTGCCTCAAGCTAGGAAGTGGCTGGTGCAGACCCCTGCCTGTCTGGCAGAGTGGGGAGAGTGGTCGGAGCAATAAAGACTGAGGGGTCACTTACAGTTCGCTGGTTCTCACCAAGGCATGGAAGAGAGGCACCGCTGGCTGTGTAGAGAGCCTGAGTTACTAATTTCTACATTGAAGGGCATAGCAGAAGCAGTGTTTGTAACAAAAGATACCAGTTTTTCACTTCCTCCCACTGTATGAGGGCTGGGTTTGGTTTAAAAAGCTCTGCCCCAAAGTTTCACTTTATCTTGAAACTGAGCCATTTGGCAAAATACTCAGGTGGAGTTGTTTTAATAGATGATTGATGTTTTTATGTTTCCTGGGAAAAATGCTTGTCCACAAAGCAAATCCCTTTTATCTGAAGCTTACAGAAAGAAAAATGGGCTCTATTTTAAAAAATTATGTCTCCTTTCTTTGCATGAAAGGGTGTCCTTTCGTTAAAAAGCTCTGGCTTTTTAAAATCTGTCTCATCAGTACTCTGACCCACCCTTTGTAAATTGTGTAGTCTGGTGGCTTTAACTCTATTTCCTTGTTGGCACAGTCAAGGGAAAGTCAAGATATAGAAAGCTATAGGACCTCTGAAATGAGTTATTGAAACAGATTTTGCTTACTCTTCACCCATGGCTAGAAATGACACTACCAGCCCGAGGGAGCTGCAGAAGACGAGAGCTGGCACCCCACCCATCTTTCTCAAATGGATTTATGAGTGAAGGTCTTTGAACACAGTAGGCAAAGGCAGCCCTTTGACACTTGTCCACCTTCCTCTATGAGGTTATCTATTTCTCTTCATTTTGGCAGGTGAGCTGGGAATGAGCTGTTTCAAGTGGGTTGAGGTGAGCTGCAAACATCTTCAGGTACTTTCCTTCCAGGATATGACTATGAAATAGGAAGGTTGTGCCAGTTAAGTGGTAGGCAGTGGGAATAAACAGGTATAATGGCATTTTTATAATTAGAGTCACAGGCTATAGCAACTTTTTACCTCTAAAATCCTGAGTGTTCACAGCTGGAAAGGGGGAGGTGAGGAATAGCAGTAAACTTGTTGCATTTATTCATTTAGCAGATATTTGTACACCACCTTTGTGCTAGACACTGGGAAATACAGCTTTGAGTAGGACAGATATGGTCTCTACTCCCAGTACCTTACGGTCTGATGGGGCTGGTAGATATAAAACATTTAATTTCACCAATAATTAAATTAGGTATTACTAAGGAAATGCACAAATACTGTGAAAACATATGATAGGGGCCCTACTGTATTTCGGACTGTCTTTGGAAAGTCCTTTAGGTTGGGATCTGGAGGATGAGTAGGTGTGAACCAGATGAAGGTAAAGAAAATAGAGGACAAGGAGAGCATTTGAAGCAAAGGGTGGGGCAGGAAGCCTCCACTTGGACCAACAGAAGGCCACTGTGGCCACATGGTGGAGGGTTGGGGAGAGGGATTAAAGTGAGGTTCAGGTGGAGGTGGGGACCAATGTAGTCATGAAGAGCCATTGAAGAGCTTAAGCAGAGAAGAAATATGACAATGTGTGGGATTTTAGAAGATAACCTCAAGATCCTACATAAGCAGAGGTGGGTGGGATGTAATCCAGAGCCAGGTGAAGGGATGGAATTTACCTCTAGAGTGTCAGAGGAGGAGATAATGGACACAGCTTCAGGGTCAAACAGGTGTGGAGGTTTCAAGTGGGATGGTCAGTGATACCATGCTGATAATGTCTATTTTCTCAGTGAAGTAGAAGGAAGAGTCATCTTCCCTGATGAAGGAAGTGGAATCAGCTTGCTGGTTAGATCCTTTGGCAGCCAGCACTGCAAGCACAGAGAGGATAGAGGTTTTTCCTCTGTGGGAATAAGGACAGGACGAGGAGCACAGAGGCTCGAGGTATTAACAGTGAAGGAGCATTTTCCATCGGGTGAAATTTGGTAAAGGCTGGTGGAGAGGGAAGAGGTAGACTAGATGGATGGTCAATGACCCTGCAGGGTCAGGGGGCTGGAAACAGAGTGGTGGGGCAGCCAAGAAGGAGAGCAAAATTCTAGTGCTTCTCTAACTGTAACATGCATGTGAGTCACCTGGATCTTATTAAGATGCAGGCTCTGATGGGCAGGTCTGGGCCAGGGCCACACATTTTGCATTTCTTACACTCTTATGTTAGAAAGGTGCCAGCCCCTTTGGCACACAAGTCACACTCTGGGGAGAAGTTAGAAGTAGAAATTCAAGAAGTGGGAGGTCTGAACTAGAAATTCTAGAGATGGTACAGTTTTAAGCAATAGGTAAGACAGCCTGTGGTATGACAGAGTAGACCAGAAGGTCAAGGAATGAGAAGGCCACCGGATCGTTGAGTCTCTCAGGATGTATGAACATGATGCTGAAACACTTATCCTTAGCAACACTGGCCTAAGAACTTGTCCATATTGATTACTTACAATGTCAACCCCCGATGAGGTCTGTATTATGATTCCTTATTTTAAAGGCGGGGAAAGTGAGGCACAGATCATCCATGCTATGAGTGCTGGAGTCAGGGTTGAAACTAGGGCACTCCAGAACATTCTCAGAGCCCGGTGCCCTTAGGTAAATGGATGTACTACTGACCCCTGATTACAGAAGTGGGGTGGGTATAGAGATTTTGAGCCAGGAGTTAGCATCATCTCTGAATAAAGTTAAAAGTGTCTAAGAGTGCTAGGGTTTTTACACATTATTTAATTTCATCCTCACAATTTCTATGGGGGTTATGCCCATACACATTTTACAGATAAGAAAAATAACATGAAGAGGTGTTACATAATTGATAAATTGGCACTTGGCAAGTTCAAGTTGGTCTGAGTCCAAAGCCTATTCTTCCTTCATACCAGTTTTCACTATATTACCACACAGAAATGGAAATTCTTTTCTAACTCTCAGGTTGGGTATAGTTACCACGGGAATAACCTCCCGTGCACAGATTGGGCTACATCCTAGAGATGGTGAGCTGTGAACAGAGCTGAGCCCAGGAGACTGGCTCTCTTGGCTTGGCTCTGTCTCTAACTAATAGGTTTGCACATATCTCTTTAGGTCTCTGGTTTTATCCCTATTGCATCAAGTATGAGGACAATTATAATGGCTCCTTTTATAGTAATGCCTGCTATACTCTTAGCACTTGATAGGTTACCTTGAATTCTTACATAATGATAAAATATTGTTTTCAACTTAAGAGTTGAGGATCCTGGGGACTGGAGAGCTGAAATAACCTGCCCACTACATATAAGTTCTCCAAGTGGCAAAGCTGGGATTTCTCCTGATGTTTGCTGACTCCAAAGCTCATGTTTCTGCCATCCTGCCCCATTCTCTTCCACAGCCTCACAGTGGTTCATGCTCACAGGTGCTCATGGTGCCACAAGCCATTGGATCAAACTTTCCAACTTGGACTCAGAGAAGAAATACATTTTATATTGATTTTGAGAAGCAGCCCCCTCCCCCAATGTCTGCACATACATATACATGCATGTGTACCATGTGCACACTGACATGTTTGAGTGAAAGTTTTATTATACAGTGCTTAAGGTTTCTACTTGCAATGCACTTGATTATTTTTTCACTTCCACTTCAGTTTAGTCTATTAATATGATTTTTAAACTCTACTGAATTGATTTAACTATCCACCAAAAAATGGGCTACAGTCCTCCATATGAATGTTATGTGCATACCTGGATTTCTTGATATAATCACTCCAAATCTTTTCTGTCTACTTCTTATTTCTGAACTTAATGTAGAATCTCTCTGGTTATGTAACAGTTTTAAATCTAAATCAATCCCCTACCATGCGCCATGCACACATCTGCAAAATGGAAGAATATTTCACAAATATGCACTGAGAGAAGGAAGGAAAATGTGTGCTTTTTTCCACTGGATGAAAATGCTACCAACAGAAGGGGGAGAATAAGGATGTGACGTTTGTGTCTCTTGGGCTTGAGAAGATGAAACAAGGCAAGGAAACGTGGCTGAGAAGTGAAAATAGTGTGGGTTGAGAAGCGACTGCAGCCCTAGAATTCTAATAAAAGACTTCTTGTTTTACCTCTGCCATTCAGTCAATTGTTAGCTATTATAATCATTGTTTTTGCCCAAGGATATGTGTTTATGTGCCAGGTCTTGTTCTGAATACTCCACGATGTTATCTCAGTAGGTGATAGCGTGGCTATATTTTTCTAGATGAAGAGACTGAAATAGGGAGAGGCAAGGGACCTGCCCAAGGCCACACAGCTAGTAGTCATTGGTCTAGTGGGGATTCATACTTACTGCCTCTGGAGCCAGATTTCTTTGTCACTAAGCCATAACTGTCACTTGTCTTTCCTTTAAAGTAATTGTGTGGTCTCTGTTGGGTGCCAGGCCCAGGACACAGGCTTCTCACCTTAGGTTTTGAATCTTGAGAGGGGTCAAATGTAGATGAAAAGTGACTGGAGTCCATTCACTCTACATGAGCTGCCAGAAGGGACTTCTCTCTCGTTCTTGCTTCTCAAATCTGTAGAGTTGATTTGGTTTCTGTACCTCTTGAGCTCTGGTTGTTTGTTTTCTTTTTTGATTACAATAACTACTCATTTCCTTTAAATAAATTTGTGCTTAAATTCTATTTTTTTAAACAAAGAGCCCCAGTGGATGCAGATGAATTGTTTAAACCAGCCAGCCACTGTTTCCTTCTCTGTGAAGGAATTGGATAAACCCACCCCCCAGATCTATCTCAGCTCTGTGATTTTTAGCTAGAATTGGGCTCTAGTGACTTTCTCATGACATGTTGCAGAAGAGACTGGCTGGTCCTGTGCTGGGGAAGCAGGAGAAGCTTTGATAATTGGGATAATATGGCCTTGTAATCATGTCGTATGTTTTCTGTACTCCTTGCGTGACACACCATTGTTGGTGAATTTACTTAAAACAAATACGATAGTGGTAACTAGAAGAGGTCCCTTCCCAAGCCTGCTATGTGCAGACATGTGAGACCCTGACCACCACTTACCCAGTGCTGAGAGGTCTGTACAGAAGCTGCCACACACAAGCACCTTGATGTGAAACCTCCTGATGTGGACCCTGTTGGACTGGAGCTAGGTATTGGCCTCACCTTTACTCTTCGTTTAAGAGGTGTCACCATTCTAGGGATTATGGTCGTGCCATCATTTTGCCTTTAAAAATGTGTCATTATAATAGAGTCAGTGTAGCAGATTCCAGAGTTATTTGAAAAGGTCTGATAGGTAGTGACATTTAGAAAAATTAATATTGTTTTGAAGTTGCCACATGTTCATCTGTGAGGAAAATTAGTTATGTTTCTTTCATGCTTTGATAATGTCTTACAACTTGTAACAATGAGACTGCAGAAATAATTAAGTGATTATGTCTGATGAGCTGTATGTACACATTCCTTTTCTGTACAGTGGCATAAATAGCTAGGTGAAAAGAAAAGGATTTGCACAGATGTTAGTATACAAAAGCTTCCCCTGGAACTAGACATCTGAAGAGAAAACCGAACTTCAGTAGCTTTTTTGTCCCACTGTTGAGGTAGCATCTGTCCTTAGCAAATATTCACCGGGGACTGGCCATTACCAGCAGACCACACAGACGAAAGCATAGCAGAGTCCTGGGAGATCCCACAGCGGCCTTCATCATGGACCCAGAGTGCAGGAAGGCAACTGAGAGACTTGTTCCAGCTCTTTTATTTTACGTTGGGGTGAATTTAGGTCTAAAGAGATAGTGACTTGTTTATAGTTAGGTTTACAACAAGCTTGAGGCCAAACCTGGGCTAAATCTGATGAGTCTCTTCTTAGTTTAAGCTATATGGACATTTATTATTTTCTTATAATATCCAAGTATAAATAATAATAACAAACACTATGCAGCACTTTCATGTGCTAGCATGCTTCTAAGCAGTTTACATATATTATCTCATTCAAACTCATGGCTCCATGAGGTGTAGGTATGATTATTGCTTCCATTTTGCAGAATAGGAAACTGAGCCCCAGAAAATGGTAAGGAGTTTGGCTTAAGTAACACAGATACTAAATAGTGAAGCTTGGATTGCAACGCAGGCAACCTGACTCTATAGATTGTCCTCTAAACCACTAGGTCAGGGGTTGACAGCTTTTTATGTAAAGGACAGATAGTAAATATTTTAGGCTTTGGAGCCATAAAAATCTCAGCTGCATCTATTTAACTCTGCCTTATAGTGCGAAAACAGCTCAACATGATACATTAAACAATGGGTATGGCTGTGTCCCAATAAAATTTTATTTATAAAAATAGTTGGTGGTAGGGAGGCCGGATTTGGCTCACAGGCTGTAGTCATTTGCAGATCCTGTACTAGACTATATGCTTTGTCAGGGCACACCTATTAATGACAGCAAGAAAGATACAGATGCTCGAGAAGTATGGGGATCCAGTTTTATAATGAAATTGGGGCCAGAAATTGCACTAAAATAATGCATTGTCTTGTATTTCTTTTGGGTGAAGTGTCCTCTGATTTGGCCAGAGAGGGTGATGGTCATCATAGCTGTGTACAATGGGATGTTCTGAGGCTCAGAGCCAAGAGAGACTTTTGATTCTCAGCTCTCCGGGTGACTTTGCACAAGTCTCTTGACACCTGTAAGCCACACTCTCACAAAAGTGATTAACAGTCCTTGCACCTCTCTCTCCCTCCCTGAAGTGTATGTCTGGGATTAATGAGGTCTTGTTCATGATGTTCTTGGAAACTGGGAGTTTGGAAGAGGGGCAAAGTATAAAATAGCATTCGTCAATTAATTTATTTGTTCATTAGAGAGCATTTTGGGGATATAAGACCATTTTTGAATGTTTGCTGTGTAGAGCTCAATTTTAAAGGAAAGGTGTTCTTGGTACTGAAAGAGGGAATGTGGATTTATGGGGGCCTGAATTGGTGAATTGCTTGTGCAGCGGGAGGCTTTGGGCAATGGAATCATTTAAGAGGGTGAAACATGTATTATTTCAGTTTTTAATGAGTACAGTGAGAAGGTCCCATAGCTGACTTCATTATGTATCATCTGTGTAAGAAAATTGAGACTTCTCTGTTAAGGTGAGTCTTAGCAGTAGAAGGGATTTTTATTAATGTTTCCAAGTGAAATTTTAAAGTTAAAAGTTGAACCAAGAAGCCTCAGAGGGAACCAGGCTGTCTGATTGCATTTCAATGAAAGGGAGAGGAAATTCATTACAGAGACTGAAAATGTGGTTTGCATGCTAAGACCCTTGTGGAAGAGTGGCCCTTCCTGAGATGTGGGGTTATAGCTGACCCTTTGTGATTAAAGGTCCTTGGCTGAGCATTTAGACACTTTCTGATGCCCCCCCATTATTTTTAACTTTGCAAGAACATTCTTCTCCTTCAATATAAAAAATGTATATTGAACTGAAATTTTCAGCCTAGGATATGTCTCAGAATCTTTGTGGGTTTTGTTTTGTTGAAAAATGGTTATTTAAAAATCCAATAGGTCTAACTACTTAATCCTACTTTGGGAATCTAAATTTAAGAAGCTGTCACATCTTACTGTGACATAAGAGCTGGTGTTTTGGCAAAGGCCTTCTGGGAGCACAGCTACAGCTTTACTCTATTTGTATCTTATTTAAATTGATTCTTAGTCCTACAGAGGGATAGTCTTCTTGTTTCATAGGTGAGCACACTGAAGCACAGAGAAGGTAACTGACTAACTGTTGGGATTAAACAGCTAGAAAGTGGTAGAGCCAGAATTTGAATGTCTTCCTGATAAAACATAAGCAAATAGGGTGACCAAAAGCCCTGGTTTCCAGGATGCAGGATTCTCAGTGCTAAAACTGGAATGTCTTGAAAAATCAGGATGAGTTGGGAATTTTTCTGTGTGATTTTCCCCTCACCTGCTAGAAGCCCTGTGTGTGCTATAAGACCTCCAGGGCCATGATCCTAGGGCTGTCTTGGAGCCAAACAGGAAAGCTAGGAGACGGAGTTCTTTGGGATTCCCAGCATGAATGTAGCCCCATTTCATCTGTTAACTCAATTTATTTTGGTAGAGAAAGAGGCACAATTCTGGGAACTGAAACATTTGTAGTTTTCATTCTTGCTTCAAAATACTGCTATTGTGTTGTGCTCATGTGAGTGTAGTCACGAAAAAGACTGGGTCTACTTCGGAGGATTTCACTGATTCCACCCCATCCCCTTACAAACATTCTAAGAAGAGCCCTGTGCCTCTGGGGACCCTAGCTGACCTCCATAAATGGCGACAAGCCCCCACAAAATTCTTCCTTTGAATTCTTCCTGGGCTCCCTTATGGATATTTCTCTTTTCCAGCAAATTTTTTTTGGCCCATGTCCAATGTCTGAAGGACACTGTGTTCTTACCCTGCCTTTAAAATAGTTTTACAGAAAGGGTGCTGGCACACAGGCCACAGAGTGAAAACAGACATGACTGTTACAGCATCACGTATCTACGTATGGTCAAAAAATGCACTTTATACTCAAAGGTGAATCCATATGAACATTTTGGTTTTTTTCCTCCCTCTTTTTAAAAATGTGCTGACCCACTTAATAGTCAGTCAGTGGTCCCTAGAAGCCCCCTTTGGTGAGTATTCAGGAGAGGGTAGGCCATCTGATGCCTCACTACCTGTGGAAGGCGTTCTTCCCCAAAGCCACACTTGAAAGGGGACAGGAGGCTAGCCCATCCATGCCTGTGCTAGTGATTGCTGCTGCGTGCCAGTTGTTTGGGTGCCTGTTTTAAGATTAGTTTTTAAGACTTACTAGTTAGATCGCACAGGAGACCTTGTAATTACCAGTATGCTTACTGTATAAGTCCAAAAATATCATGTCATTTTATTTTATGTTTTGTTCAAGTTTCTCTGCAGCAAATGAAATACCATTTCAGAGTGCAGTATTTCTTCTGTGATTGGTGTCTACTATTTTGCAGTAGGCATAAACGACATACAAAGTCTCAAGTGATTAGTGTAGAGAAAGTGCTGGGAAATGGAGGGTAGAGTGAAGGCAGAGGGAGTGCCAGAGGATGGACAAGAATGAGATGGCATAGGGCATGATGAGGATAGTAGCAGTGACAGCAGAGAGAAGGGATTGAGGGAAGGGTCGGGGGGAGGGCCAGAAGAGACACAGATAGACTAGGAGATACACACATAGAATCAGGTAGATAGAGACATGTAGAGAGACAGAGACAACAGACAGACAGGCAGACCAGTAGGGACTAGTCCTGTTTCTTATACCCAGCATCCCTCATTCAAGTCCCATGGTAACACCAGAGCCCATCAGGCCCACTTTGTGATACTTGTGCTGCTGCTTCTGTCTTGCAGGTGCTTACATCGTGCCGAGCCTTCCTTCTCACAGCACGAATCCCCACCAAGGTAAGTACTGATGAGGTTCCTCCTTCGCACACATGTGCACACACTCCCTCTCTCCTCTCTCCTCTCACCTCTCCCTGCCCACCCCCACCACACACACCTTCACTCCTCAAATATATAGACTTATGATTTAGGCTCATTTTTACTCCTTGTTCTCTCTTCATGGAAAGGTGTCCCCAGAAAGGTGGTGAAGCAGTCTGTGCTCTATGTCCTGAGCCTTGTGGGTTCCAGTTATTTTTCTCTCTCATCTGGCATGGTGTACACTTTTTTCATAACAAATTCTTATTTTCATCAGTCCAATAATGGCATATTTTCCTAAGGCTTGGACAGGTAGGAAAGAACCTTTTTAGCTCTAAGGAGTGCATCACCACCTCAGCCATTCCCCATGCACTCTGGTGGTGCTTAGAAAATAACACGGTACCACTTTGCTCTTTACAAGATCTATTTAATCATATATCATTATATGGTACAAATTAGAATATGAAGTGATAGCTTGTGAACTAGTCATAATGATTGTTTTTAAAACTTTTTTAATGGTAACAAAAGGGTGTTGACCAATTTTATAGGTAATGCACTGACTGGTAACAAAAAATTGGGAATTTCTTTCTAAAAAGATGGTGATAGCTACATTTATTGTGTGCTGTTTTAATAAATAAGATTTTTTTCTTAAAGAGATGTATGAAAACCACAATGTAGGTTCTATTTTTATTCACACCTAACAGATGAGAAAACCAAGGTACAGTAATCTGCTCAGCATCATGTTTCCATGAGTAGGTGACAGATGTGTGATTCTCATTAAAGGATGAGATCAGGGGCTGCATCACTTGCTTACTATTACTTTCATTTAATTAGTTATCTACTAAGTATATTTGAATATATTATCTGACTTAATTCACACAATAGCCTTTCCGGTGAGCAATATATTAGAGAATAGCTAAAAGGATGCAAAGTTGACTTGTCTCAGGATTTTTGAGTAATGAATCGGAGAAAGTAGAGATAGGCTCACTAGTTCCTGCTCTTTTCTCCTTTCTCTTGAGCTGAGCTGTTGCCCCTGCCAGATCCACTAAGATGGGTGTGGAATGGGAGATTTTTCAACCTCATGTGTTATGATGTTAGAGTTGCCGTATGACTTGCTCATTTTCTTAGTCCTTCTAGCTTGTTAAAATTGAACATTTAGCCAGTGTTTTGTGAATACCTATTTATGTGCTTGATGACATGGTGCTGCAATGCAATGGACTGCTTAGGACTTTCAGTCTAAAGATTTGCAGGAGTTTTGGTTAACTTTGGGAAGATACCAACCTACTGTTTGCTAGTCAAAGGTTAGGGTACCAGCTGTCTTACTCCTTTCTGATTATAAAAATGCTAAATTAAAAAAAAAATTGGGAGGGAATGAGACGGCTGGTCCCAGCCTCATTTGATAATATAGAGTGAGTCTATATGTTAACAGTGTGTTATAAATGAAATAAATTGTGTAAATGATGTTGGGCTATATTATCTATATATTAAAATGCCTGAAGGAATGACAGAAAGAAATGAATTAACCATTATCTCACTGGTGAAAAATTAATTGCAGAAGGAAATTTTATGAGCTCAAGAAAATAGGCAAGCAGCCTCTTGAGAAGAAGACTCCTAGATCCACTGTTTACCCTAATTAAAAACATTATGACACAACAGCAGGTGTATTTCCTCTTAGGAAGTCTCCTTCCTTCCTACTGCTGGCTGATCCTGGACCGCCCTCTCCCTGAGTGCCCCTGAGCAAAGGCTCACCTTCACCCTGTGATGTGTCTAATGTTTCACTTCTGCCTGGCTAGGGTAGTTTGTACATTGGTTCTGATTTCTGATAATGTCAGCATCACATACTAAGAAAGGAAGACTTCATTCCTAAGTAGTCTCTCTGCAGTTTTCACCACAGAGAAGTCTAGCTTTCATGTTCCACAGCACACCTGAGGCAAGAAGCATAACCGGTATCAGTGACGTTAATTTTCTAGGGAAATAATTACATTCAGAACAGTCATGTACACCTGATTATGACATAGGTTTCTTCTCTTTTGCTTAGAGGTTGATTAAACATTTTTTTCTTTTGTCTTTCTATTTAAATGTGCCACCAATATAGTCAGATGCCCAAAGTAGAAATGTTCATCTCAGTGATATTTAATCACAAAGTGTATATCTATAGTCACACCCAAATGAGAAAATAGTACCTTGCCTCTACCCCAGAAAGCCTCAGCTCTGCTTCACAGTGTGAGGATGGGAAGGATCAGTAGAGAAGCTAGTTGAAGGGTCACCCTCCCGGTCAACCAGATGAGGGTGTCTTTCACTGGTCGAAGGTTTAGCAGGATGAAAGAACAGGACATTCGGGGAGCTGGGATGTGGTCCCAGGGTTGTGGAAGAAGCTGTGTGGGAGGGAAATAGTTTCAAAAGTTGGCAGGACCTGGGCTGGCTGAGGAGGGACAGTTGCCTGTAGAGCAGTGGGAGTCACTGAATGATAGTCATGTCATCACATTTAGATATGCTCTGTTGCCTGTGGGGTGGTGGACTCTCTTGCTGGTGGGTGGGGGTGGGGTAAATGAGAGAGTGGAGGAAAAGCTGTTGGTATTTTGGGCTAATTCCTTGCTTCTGTCTAACCAGTCACTACTGTCTGTGGTTCTTTCCTAAAAATGTCCTGCAGTCTTCAAGCAGCCTGCATGTGTCTCAATCTCCTAATAGCTTCCTGCCTCCTCCTGACCAATGACAGTCTTTAAATTGTCTTTGGAATGGGTTGGAGTGGGGGGACTTGAGAGCAAAGGCCTATTAACCATGAGTGAGATTAGAGAAAATGATTCGAACTTTGCTACGATGCCTGTTTTAGACCCTCGCTTCCTCACCATTAACAATAACTGGGACTCTGAGGAATCATAGGCTCAACACCACAGATAGTGTATAGTGAAGGATCTACTTCTAGTTTGTGCCTGTCCGTGGTCTTTAAATGCTCCTATATCTTTGCAAATTTTTTCCCTCTGTCTGGTTGATAAACTCCGTCTTTGCTTGATAAACTTGAAATCATTCTTCCTGGCCCAGCTGAAATGTCACAATGCTTCCCTGGCTCCCTGACACTTTGCTTCTCCCAGTGACAGACCTCGGGTCCAGTGGAAGCATCTTAGCTGACCTCCAACTAATGTTACTGAGCCACATCGACCAGAGCTTTCCATGCCATCCCCTGAAGGTGCTGATGGCACAAGCTGCATTTTCATAGCTGCTAGGTTGTGAGAGTATACTTATTGAGCCTTCTTCCACCCACCTGGCAGGTGCAGGTAGAAGTGACAGTAAGTCACATTTTTCCTTTGTTGAACCCTGTCCCCCATTCTCTTGCACTCACTCAGCTGGCAGGCACAGGTGGACAACAAGTCTGAGTCTCCGTTAAATTGGCTAACACCATTTTCCCTCCTCTGGTAATTCCCTATGACCCTGCCCCACTCAACTCCAGAACTGGTCCTGAACCTCTTTCAGCAGCTACTGTACTCAATCAGTGGTCCTCAGCCTACACTGTGGACTTTACTAAAATTTCTCAAAGGTCCACAAACCCCAAATAAGCAGCATCTTGCCTCAATACTCCCTGTACCTATTACTAAGTGACCAAAGTCCAGCATTACTGGCATCCAGCCTTCATTTGCAGCTTAGCCTATCTTAGGCCAGTTCAAGCCAAGTACACGCCACTATGAACTGCAGATCACTTTGTAGCTTCTACCAGGTGGCAGTTGGCCAGGTACAGGGAGCAGCTGACCTGGGCCTGCACTAGAGCCCCTCCCGAGAGTCCCCAAAATCAGCATACCCAGTGGCCAGCCAGTTGCCACCCAGTTGGGTCCACAAATGACACACCCAAAGAGTGGACTTGTCAGGCACCAGTTTCCTGCCAAAGTGAACCATGCTCTGTGCGGTCAACAGCTTATATGATGTTGTCACAGCCAGTCCTCACAATCAGTGAGCCTAAGGATCAATCCCACCCACTGACATGCCAATAGCAATTAAGCCTCAACAACAACAAGAGAGCACACACAACCCACACAAAAAATATCTCTGGAGTACTTGGTTCAGGTGACCAGGGAGACTGCACCACTGGGCCCAACAGGACACTTTCTACATAAAGCCACCATGCCAACACCGCTTGATGTAGCAGATCTACCTAAGACATAGAAATAAACACAAAGAGGCAGCCAGAATGAGGAGACAAACATGTCCCAAGTGAAAGAACAAAACAAAAGTCTAGAGAAAGAATTAAATGAGACAAGCAATCTACCAGGTACAGAGTTCAAAATTGGTTATAAGAATGCTCAATAAACTTAGGGGTAGAGTAGATAAACTCTGTGAGAACTTACACAAAGAGATAGAAACCATAAAAAAGAACCATTCAGAAATGAATATAGTAACTGAAATGAAGAATGCAATAGATGAAATCAACAGCAGATTAGATGAAGAAGAGGAGCAAGTCAGCAATTTGGAAGAAGGGGTAATGGAAAACACCCAATTGGAACAGCAAAAAGAAAACAATTTATAAAAATTAGGGTAGTTTAAGGAACCTCCGGGACAACATTAAACATACCCACATTTGCATGATAGGGTACTAGAAAGAGAAGAGACCAAGGATTTGAAAACCTATTTGAAGAAATAATAATTGAAAACTTTCCTAATCTATTGAAGGAAATAGACAGACAAGCCCAGGAAGCTCAGAAAGCCCCAAACAAGATGAACTCAAGGAGGCCCACACCAAGACACATAATCAAAATGCCAAAGGCTAAAGAAGAAGAATCTTAAAAGCAGCCAAGAGAAAAGCAGGTAGTTACCTACAAGGGAGCTGATAAGACTCAATAGAAACTTTGCATGCCAGAAAGGATTGGCATGAAATATTAAAAGTGATGAGAAGTAAAAATCTACAACCAAGATTTCTGTACCCAGCAAGGTGCTCATTTAGAACTGAAGGAGAAATAAGGAGCTTCCAAACTACAGACTGGGGGAAAAATGGCATAGATAATAGAGGCTTTGTTCATCCCTCTTGTGACCAAATCACATTTGTGATAGAAACATGGAGCAAACAGCAAGCAGAGTTGCCTGGGATCTAGATGAACAGAAGCACTACACAGAGAGAAATAAGAAATCACCTCGCAATGGTAGAAGGTAGGAGGGGGTTAAGACATGAGGTTGCCTGTTCCCTAGTGACTGAGTGGGACAGAAGCTGCAGTAGTGGCAATGGCAGAAGCCTCTTAAAGGGGCTGCATCCGTGAGCAGACTTCTGTGGTGACTAACTTGCTCACTGAGCACGAGCACCGGGTTGGCTTCTTGCGGGGTACCAGGGACTTACAACAAGAGACTGATTGTTCGAGTGAGGGCTAGAGGTGAGGCTTTCTCCTGGGCAGAAGTGTTGGAGGTATCCATTGTTCTGGTGAGCCCACCCCATCCCAATGTGCGGACACAGCTCTGCCATAGCTGAGACATCATCCAACTGGGTAACAGAGGTCGCTCTACACAGAGGACTCCCTGAATCTCCACCTCACCCAACTTGTGGCCCCTCCCAAGCCACATGCACTAGTGTCTTTGGTGAGTCTGGTGCTCCTTGCTGAGCAGCGCCAAGACTCACTGGTGGCAGCTGACCTTGTTTTCTGATGTGGTTTCTTGAGGCAACTCTAAGCACAGCATCTGTGGATTGCTTGCTGAATCTTAACAGGTAGTCCCAGAGGGCACAGGCTGGGGATAAACTTGGCTTGCACTGAAACCCTCTCAGGACTGTGCCGCTGGACACCTACCACACAAAGCCACACTAATAAGACTGGGAGACTTAAGAGCTTTGCTTAGTACATAGAAACAGACACAGAAAGATAGCCAATATGGGAGGACAAACAGAAACCATGTGAGAGATCAGAAAAGACCAGAACAGAGACCCAGAAATAGTGGAGTCAAGCAATCTAACAGTTGCAGAGTTCAAAACACTGGTTATAAAGATGCTCAATGAACTTAGGGGAAGTGTAGATGAATTCAGAAAGAACTTTACCAAAGAGATAAAAGACATAAAAATGGGAATGAAAATTATAAAAGGGAACCAGTCAGAAATGAAGAACACATTATCTGAGATGAAGAGGATATTAGAGGGAATCAACAGAGTGGATAAAGAAGAGGTTCGAACTATTATAGAGGACGAGGAAGACAAGGACACTCAATCAGAATGGCAAGAAAAAAGAAGCCAAGACTATAATAATTAAGAATACTAAGGGACACAATTCAGTGTAAAAGCGTCCTGTTATAGGTGTACCTGAAGGAAAGCAAGACGCTGAAGAGCTATTTGAAGAAATAATGATGGAAAACTTGTCTAACCTGATGAAGAAAATAGACATACTACCCTAGGAAACTCAAAGAGTTCCAAAAAAGGTGAACCCAAAGAGGCCCACACTGACACATTCTAATTAAAATGCTAAAGTTTAAATAGAAAGAATCTTAAAAGTGGTAAGAGAAAAGCAGTTATTTACTTCTAAGAGAGCACCCATAAGACTGGCAACTGATTTCTCAAAAGAAACTATGCAGGACAGAAGGGCTTGTCACAAAATATTCAGTGTGATGAAAACCCAGGATCTACAACCAAGAATACTTTATCCAGCAAAGCTATCATTCAGACTCAAAGGACAAATAAAGAGCTTCCCAGACGAAGATAAGCTAAAGGAATTTATCATCACTAAGCCAGTAATACAGGAAATGTTGGAGGGACTTCTTTAAGAAGAATGAACATGTGTCAAAAACAGGGATAAAGAACGGTAGTAACTACATTCCTATCAACAAATACCTTGAATGGAAAAGAATTAAGTGCTCCAACTAAAAGATAGGGTGGCTGAATGGATGAGAAAACAAGACCCTTACATAAGCTATCTACAAGAGACTTGGTTCAGACTCACACAGACTAAAAGGAAGGGGATGGAAAAATATATTGCCTTGATGGACATAGAGATTGTTGTGCTAAATGAAATGAGTCAGATAAAGACAAATGTTGCTTGATTTCACGTACATGTGAAATCTAAGGAACAAAATAAACAACAATAGCAGAAACAAACTCATAGATACAAAGAATATTTTTAGGGCTCCTAGATGATAGGGAGTTGGAGAGATGGTGAAAAGGGCAAAGGGATTAATAAGTACAAATGGATAGTTACAAAATAGACATGGACATATCAAGTGTAGCATAAGGAAAATAGTTAACAATGTAATAAATATGTAAGGGGGAAGAGGGGTATTAGATTTAGTGGGCTGACCACTTTGAGATATAGATCCCTAGTCACTATGCTGCTGTACAACTGGAACTAATATATTATTGTATGCCAACTATAATTTAAAAAAAACACACCAAATTGTTCAGTGTAAATGCAAGCAACTAATTGTCTATTGTTTTTCAGTAAAGCTCAGGGCGGCTGTGGGGGGAAGGGAAGGTTCCCAAACAAGAAAAATCTAATGGTTTATCACCACCGAACCAATATTATAAAAAATATTAAAGGGACTTTTTTAAGAAGGAGAAAAAGGTTGAAAGTATGAATAGTAAAGTGGCAATAACTACATACCTATCAATAATTACTTTAAATGGATTACATACTCTAATTAAAAAAACAAGACCCATACATATGGTGCCTATAAGAGACCTACTTCAAATCAAAAGATACACAGACCGAGAGTCACACTTCCTGATATCAAACTATACTTTAAGACTACAGTAATTGTATGTGGTCAATTAATCTGTGACAAAGAAGGTAAGACAGTCTTTTCATAATAAATGGTTTTGGGAAAACTGGACAGATATGTGCAAAAAAAAAAAAATGTAACTAGACCACCTTCTTATATCTCATGCAGGAATAAACTAAAGATAGATTAAAGACTTAAATGTAAGACCCGAAACCATAAAACTAGCAGACTAGCAGAAAACATAGGCAGTACACTCTTTGACATTGCTTAGTAATTTATATCTATCTATCTATCTATCTATCTATCTATCTATCTATCATCTATCTATCTATCTATCAATCATCATCTTCTTGGGCAAGGGAAACAAAAGAAAAATAAACAGGATTACAATCAAACCAGAAAATTTTTGCACAGCAAAGGAAACCATCAACAAATTGAAAAGATAACCTACTGAATGGGAGAAGATATTCAGAAGTGATGCCTCTAATAGGGGTTAATATCTAAAACATATAAAGAACACATACAACTTAACACCAAAAAAACAAACAATTCAATTTAAAAATGGGCAGAGGACCTGAATAGACAGACATGTCTTTGAAGAGGACATACGGATGGATGGCCAACAGATATATGAAAAGTAATTCAAGTCACTGTCAGGGAAATGCAAATTAGAATCACAATACAATATCACCTTATATCTGTCACATCAGTGAATCAACAAACAAGTGTTGGCAAGGATGTGGAGAAGAGGGAACTCTCATGCACTGTTGGTAAGATTGTAAATTTGTGCAGCCACTATGAAAAACAGTATGGAGTTTCCCAAAATATTACATAACAACCACATGACCCAGTAATCCCACTTCTGGATATTTATCCAAAGCAATCTAAAACGATAATTCAAAAAGATACATACATCCCTGTGTTCATTGCAGCATTATTTATAATACTCTAAATATGGAAGCAACCTAAATTCTTGTTGACAGATAATTGGGTAAAGAAGAGGTGATGCTTATATATGGTGGAGTAATAAAAAATGAAATCTTACATTTGTGAAAAAAATGGATGGATTTAGAAGGTATTATGTTCAGTGAAATAAGTAGTACAGCTAAAGACAAATACCGTATAATTTTACCTTTATATAGAATCTAAAGAATGAAATAAATGAACAAACAAAACAAGAAAACTCATAAATACAAGAGAATAAACTAATGGTTGTCAGATGAGAGATGGGTTAGGAGGCTAGGTGAAAAAAGATGAAGGGATTAAGAAGTACAGATTAGCAGTTTCAGAATAGTCACAGGGATGTGAAGTACAGCATAGGGGATATAGTCAATAATATTGTAATAACTGTGTAGTATCCGGGTGTACTAGACTTACTGGAGGGATTACTTTGCAAGTTATATAAATGTCTAACCACTATGCTATACACTTGAAACTAATGTAATATTGAATCTCAACTTAATTTGAAAAACTTTTAAAAATGAAAAAAAACCCAGTATATTTAATAAAGATATTTCACATACCAATGAAATATGGTTTCTAAAAGAGGCCATGTCTATGAAAGATTGAATGTTGACAATGTGAATTACTTAAAAAACTACTATATTGTTAAGGCTGTTAAACTGTTAAAGCTGAAGGGATGGGGAACATCATAATATAGAAATGTCTGCCTTCATACTGCTTGGCAGGTGTCTTCAAGTTCTTACTCCAAGTTGTATTACAGCGTGGCTCATAGAGGAAATGCCACTAGAGGGCCAGCTGGTAGGCTTAACTCAAAGATGAAACTTTGACATTAAAACAAAGGCTAGGATATGAAAATATATTTATACATTCCTGGATTAAATTTAAAAAGGCAAACATGTACCTTCCTTTCAACCCATCAAGGATGTGGATAATACTTTTTTCTGAAATATGATCAGTCAAGGTCCTCTTTTGTTGAATGAATGGAGATACCAAACCAGCATACCTTCAGAAGTTGGTAGCATTTCTAACTATAGTGTTTTTACCTTAAGTTATATTTTAAAACCTTCATTACAGATCTTTGTTTCTCTTCCTCAATGGCAGCTTGAGTTAACCTTCAGCTACTTGGAGATTCACGGTGTCATTTGCAGCAAGCCAGCACAGGTGAGTGTGGACAACAGAAACCTGGTTGTTGTAACTGCAAGGTCATCACCTCTCTTGATTTACTGAAACTGTGAAACATCTATTTGGTTTCACTGTTGAAAGTTTCTTGAGATAATTTAAAAAGTAAGATTAGGGAAAATGGAAGTTTCTGGATGTGAGTCTGATGAGGCTGAGTGGATAAGAGCTGGGCATTGGTTCTGATATAGAAAACATTCTCCATAACGCGGGTTGAAGAGAACTAATTAGCTCTTCAATAGTGGGTGGTGTAAGAGTGAAAATGCTGTTCCTTAGAGATTTTGTACAAGTTTTAGCTCTAAAATTTCATAGCTGTCATACAGTATTATATAAGGTCTTTTTGGGAATATAGGGATGAATTAATTTTTTGATGTTAATAAAATGTAGACTTTTAAAAACAGTTGTATTGAGCTATAAGTAACATGTAATAAACTGAAGTGTACAATTGAGTTAGACAGATATTCTCATGAAACAGTTACCACAATCAAAGTATTTAACGTATCCAGCACCCCAGAGTTTTCTTGTATACCTGTCATCACTCGCTCCTGCCCTCCTCCTCAGGGGCACACACCTGCTCTCTGCCGATACAGATTAGTTGCATTTTCTAAAATTTTATATGAATGGAATCATACAGTATGTAGTCTTCCTTATCTGCCTTCTTTCAGTCAGTATAAATATTTTAATTGATTTATTTTGTTGCATGTCTCAATAGTTCATTTCTTTTTATTGTCAAGTAGTGTTCCACTGTATGTCTATTTCACAATTTGCTATCCATTCACCTGGTGATGGACATTTGGGCTGTTTCCAGCTTTTGGCTATGACAAGTAAGGCTGCTATGAACAGTTATGTACAAGTCTTTGATTGGATGTAGGCTTTCATTTCCTATGGGTAGATATCTAGGAGTGAATGGCTTAGTTGTAAAGTTGGTATATGTTTAACTTTTTAAGAATTAGCCACGGTGTTTTCCCAAGTGGTTGTGTCATTTTGCATTACTACTAACAGTGAGTGAGAGTTCCAGTTCCTCCACACTCTCCCCAACACCGGCATAGTCAGTCTGTGTAACTTCTTAGCCATTCTAATATGGATGCAGTGCTTTCTCATTGTGGTTTTAATTTGTGTTTCCCTAATGACTAAGAGATATGAATGTTTCTTATTTTCTTATTCGCCATTAGATATCATCTTTAGTCAAGTGTCAGTTCAGATCTATTCTTTGTCATTTTTTAAAATTTCATTTGTTTTCTTATAGTTTTAAGAGTTACTATATATATTCTGAATACGTGTCCTTTATCAGATATATGATTTATAAATGTTTTCTCTCAGTCTGCAGCTTGTCCTTTCATTTTCTTTACAGTGTCATTCAAGAAAAGCAGAAGTTTTAAATTTTGATGAAGTTCAATTTATCAAAATTTTCTTTTATAGATTGTGCTTTTTTTGGTGGCAGATTGAATAAGTCTTTGCTTAACACAAAGCCAGGAATTTTTCTGGAAGTTTTATAACTCTAGGTTATACATTTACTGCCATAATAGATCTATTTTGAGGTAATTTTTGTATATAAAGCAAGCAATATGTGATCACTGTTCATTTTTTCCTTTTTTACATATGTATAGTATATCTATGTGTTCTAGTGCTGTTTGTATAAAAGAATATTGTTTTCCCACAGAACTGGCTTTCACTATTGTTGAAGATCAGTTCATGTAAATGTCAGTCTATTTCTGGACTCTGAATTCTGTACCTTTGGTATTTGTCTATCTTTATGACACTATCACACTGTCTTGATTACTGTAGATTCATAGTCAGACTTGAAATCAGACATTAGTCCTTCAACTTTGTTCTTCCTTTTCAAAGGTGTTTGAGTAATTCTAGGTCCTTTGAAATTCCTTATGAATTTTAGATTTAGATTATGTTGACTCTATGAATCAGTTTGGGGAGAATTGACATCTTGACAATATGGAGTCTCTGACCCAATTTTTTTTTTAGTTGTATTTTATTGTAGCTTTCAGCGTATTGGTCTTATACATCTTTTGTCACATTTATTCCTAAGTATCTCATGTTTTTTTGATACTATTATAAATGGTATTATTTAAAATTTTCAATCTCCTATTTTTTCGTACTGGTATATAGAAATATAATTGATTTTTGCATATTGCTATTGCATCTTGTTATCTTACTATACTCATCTATTAGTTCTGGTAGCTTTTTTTTTTTTTTTTTCCAACAGATCATGTCATTTTATACACAGATGACTGTCTTTTGTAAGCAAAGACAGTTTTACTTCTTCCTTTTTGAATACTGATGCTATTTATTTCTGTTTCTTGCTATATTGCTGCTGGGACAAAATCCTTGTAACTCCCACATGTCTTACTGGTTTTGAATTCATGCTGTGACTCCTTTACCCAGGCTTCCTCTCAGGGATATATGCATGATGAGCAACCTTGGAAGGTGATAGATATTTCTCTCTGAACAAAGAAAGAGTCAGCTCTCTTACTATTTATTGTGAAGACAGGTGATTCCCTAAGCTCCAGGGTTCCTTTCCTGTAAGTAGCCCACTGTGTGTGTAGGCATCTGAGCCCTCCATGTCACCTTGTGGGACTTTGGGAGTTAGGGGGAAATCTGTGCAAACACGCACGGTGCCCTTTTCTGTACCATGAATAACAAAGTGCTTTGTCTCTGACCCTGGAGCCTCCTAGCTCCTGCCAGAATTCATAAAATAGCAACAGGCTAATTTATGACTTGTCAGTAGGGTAACATCACCTCAGCCCCTGACAATTGCACTGGCTAATGCCTCCTGTAAAGGGCTGAATAGAAATGGTGAGAACAGACATCCTTGTTTTATTCCTAATCCTCAGGGAAAGCATTCGTTCTTTTTCCATTAAATGTGATTGATGGTAGCTGTAGATTTTTCATAGATGCCTTTTATCTAGCTGAGGAGTTCTATTCTATTCCTAGTCTGCTGAGAGTTTTTATCAGGAATTAGTGTTGGATTTTTTCAAATATCTGTTATCATATTTGATATTGATATTTGGTTCTTTTTTTTTTCTGCATCAGTCTGGTTAGGGTTTATCAGTTTTATTGATCTCAAAGAATTTGCTTTTTAGTTTCAATTTCCTCCATTGAGTCCATTGATTCTTCTTGCTCTGATATTTATTACTTTCTTCTGCTTTTTGTTTTAGTTTTCAGAACTATAAAGAAAGTGTGTGTGTGTGTGTGTGTGTGTGTGTGTGTGTGTGTGTGTGTGTGTGTGAGTGGTTTGTTTTGGTAACATTCCTTAAAGAAATTGTCAAAATTGTCACTTTATGTTGATTGAGATTACATACAAATTCTTGGAACTTTTCCATAGTTCATTTTAGAGGAATGTTTTTCCTATGTGTTTATCATCAGAAACAGGAGTTTGGAAGAAAAATTATAGCTCCATATGTTTGCCCATTTGGATAAACATATTGGCTCATAAGTAGGTTGATATCATTCATGAATAATGACATAACAAGGGATTTCTTGATGTTCTTAAATCAGAAATGTTTGTTTTTGATTTGGGAATTGGGATGCAAGCAGAAGGACACTATTGAAATGTTAATACCAAGGTTATATTAAAAATATGTTATGATTTTGGCATTTAATTATGAGAAAGGATGTTGATACATCAGGACTAATTTTCCTGTGTGGTTGCAAGAACTGGTCTTATACCTCTTTATAGTCCTGTTCCTTCTGGTGTAAAGCAGTCACCCTCAGTTCCATGGAGCTATTCTGTCACTGTAAGTACCAAAGGAATAGCTCTGTAATATGACTTCAGTTAAACTTGGTCACATGGTGTGGACCTTGGAGATGAAATTATAGTGAAACAGTAGTATTGCTTTGACAGAGGGGCTAGCAATTCAGATATTGGCAATACCAGTCACTTAATTGTATTCAAAATTTGATGTTTCAGAATTGGTTGGAGTTTTTAAAAAATACTGATACCTTCAACAGTACCCCTCCCTCTTCATCACATTACCCCGCCCCCCCCACACACAACACACACATGCATGCACACATACACACACAACAGAATTCGGTATATTTAGGGTAGGCATTTGTATTTTTATCATCATTTGATCTAGCTGTTTCAGGTTGAGAATTCAAAACCTGTGTAACCTCAGACCCTTGATATCCATAGTTATTATTACCTTTTATTTAGTACCATAAAGCTGATAATGTCTGCCTGTGGCACTCATGATCTAGCCTTGATTAGTATATGCTTTTCTAATGTTCTCTGGGATTTATTAACTTTTTGTCATTGTTAGTTTTATCATTATTAAATTATAGTTTGTACATTCGAATAATTGCCTAGGACATACACATATTGTATGAATGAGAGTGGATGTGTTATTGACTTGGTGAAATGTTTGGAGACCTTCATCTTATTATACTCCAGGTCTCATTGTCATAGCCCTTTCTGGAGTTCAGGTCTGTTACCTTCCAATCTAGGCCAGCAGTTATAAAATTTTATAGTTAAAGAACTTTTGGACTGTTTCTTGTACAGCTGAAACACCTGCGATTTTTTAAACTATAAGGTAATTGTTTGCTGTATCATAGAATGATTTTCACAAATTACTCATGGCTACTTCTGTTAGAGGAAAAATGCTTCACAGATTATTAGCTGGAGTTGAGTAAAAAATGCCCCTCTTAAAGTTTAGTTAGGTTGTCCTACCTTATAAAAGGAGGTGGAGTGGATGGGGTTGGAAATTTAAATATTAAATAAGATACAATGGCTTATATTTGTAATTATTATTTTAAATGTGCATTGGAGGTCATGGATGATGTCCTTCTCAGCATCTAAGCAAAAAGTGTTCCATTGTTTTTCCCCAGCTGAAATAGCAGGGAAAGAGATATTTGAGAGCGAGTTCTTCCTAATGAAACGATTTCCTGTATTAGTCTCACTGCCATTCCTTTGTTGTAATCTTTACACAAAGGTGGTGTGACATATTATGCAGGGCTGTGCAACTGCTTTCATGTAAGTTTGAATTTGAAGGCTCATTTCTTCCCCACCTGTCACCTATTTTTCTTCCCTGTCACTCTATTCAATCCTATACAATTAAGGATGATTAAGTGTTAAGATGAAGTGGCATTAGAATAACCCAATCACTAATTACTCACACCCTAACTGTGAACTGAATAGATGTACTAGATGTAGAGAAAGTAGGAGTACTCAGTAGTGAACAATATAATTAATTAACAGAAATTGGAAGGTTGGGGACAGGGTGAGAATGCAGACACAATGGCTACCTCCCAAAGTATCTGTGTTTTAAAATATGCACAAATAGGTGCATATGAAACATCTGAGCTAACTGCACAAAGTAGCTTTGGTTTCACTTAAGGATCCTCATTGAGGTAGCCTGGGTTTGATCAGTGAACATCTCCAGTTAAGTAAACACTGCTTTCAGTTTCTTGATGAACATGCTGCAAATTAGGGTTAAAAATGTTTTTTATACAGAGAGCCAAGTAACTGGCACAGAGGTGGTATGCATTAAATACTTGTTAACAGATTTCTCTAAGGATACTTATGGAAAAGTAATATTTTCAGGACGCAAATCATTTAAGTCTTTTTCTTTGATCTCATCCTTTTGACAGATTACGTTACTTTTCCTTTTAACATACACACTTTGAAGAACCGATTATTATTTCTTATTTGGCTAATTTTAAGACAACCTAAAGCAAATGTAAAAACTGCTTTGTTAATCCAGTTGGTTAGTTGCATCTTAAGTATGGTCCCCCAGCAAATTTTCTTACAAATTAACTGATAACAGGAAATAAATGTGTGAGTATATTTTGAGGCAGTGATAATCCAGAGGGATTGCATTTTATGTGACTATTTTTGGTATCTAAAACAATGATATCTTTTTTTTTTAAGTGACTGAAGTTGATTCTTTTTATTTGTAATGTGTCCATAATCAACCTATTGGTCTTTTTCCGACCTACCCTTTTTTTCAGGTTGATTTGTACTTTTTATAAGACTCGCTATATGACTTCAATCAGAACAATTTTGGCATAAGTTTTGGATAGCTCTCGTGGTTAATTACAGGAATGACTCTTTACCTAGCACTAAGCATTTATTACCTTGTTCCTTTTATATAATCCTTTCTAAGTATCCCTTTTTTAAGAAAAGTTAGAATTTTTATAAGCATTTGATTTTTTCCCCCCTCAGGCAAAAGGTTTTAACATTTCATTTAAATATCTCATAAGGTTTTTTGTTTTTAAAACATGTTTGAAAAATAAAAAGGTACCTTAATTACACTGCATAGTAGGGCTTTGTATGACGGCATCTCACAACAAAGTCTTTGTAGGGGAAAAGTCACATGCTAATGTGGAAATTCAGTTTTCATTACATGTGGGGGGTCTGTTTGAATCTGTAGTTTGGCCTTTTGCAGCACTGGTTTTAGTTTTTGGGTGTTTCTGACAACCTGTCCACCCTCTACCTAAATACTCCATTGACTCTTAAATCACGAGTGGTTTTTTAAGGAAATGGTTCTTAAAAAGCTGGAATTGTATTAGTGCATATTAGTGTGAGTTTATAGTTTATGAAATTTCAAATAAAAAATTCAAGGAAGTGGAGTTGTTATTCAGCAGTGTCCCACCTGGCTCTTGCAGATGGTTGTGGAAACTGAGAAGTCCAGCATGTCCATGAGGATGGCCTCACCTGAGGATGTGAGCGAGGTGCTGGCTCACATCGGTTCCTGTCTGCGGAGGATATTTCCTGGCCTCTCTCCAGTGTGAGTTCTGCTGGGCAAGGGGAGCAGAGAACTGGTTCTTTCTCCAGCTGGCAGATGAGAGCATGCCTTCCTCTGACCCTTCTCTCAATTCCTCTCTCACACTTCCTTCTTAAACATTAAATATCGGCACCCTTATTCAAACCTTGGTGTTTCGTGTCTGAGGTTTTCTATGGGGTTACATTTTTTCTGTATTTTAAAAATTTTGAGTGATGTGGGATTCAGCAGTACTTTAACTTTTCATAAGACTAAAACAGAAACCTTTCACTATAACTTGAGATTTACCCCAGTTGAATTTTGCTCCCAGCTATTGAGTAATATTACAGGGGCCGAATACTTTGTGTAAATGCATCTAATATAGTATTAATGAAGACTGTGCTTCACTTTCTTTTTTATTTTTATTTTTTGTCCTACTTAGTAAGAGGAAACTTAAAAAAAAAAAACACTAAACATGATAATTAGCTTTTTTTGTTTTCTTCTTAGTTTTCTGAAATACACTGTAGGGATATTAGTAGATTTTGTTTGTACTTTTCCCCATTCTTTTTGTTAAGTGTTTAAAATCAGGATTATGTCCTTGGGTAACAGTTTGAACATAGAAAGTATGTGGGCTGTAGGAGTCGGGGAATAGGTTGACTGAGGTGAAAAGGCAGAGAGATGCTTATATGAGAGTCAAAATACCATCCTGATGAGAGATGATGCACAGATTGTAGGAACCCTGCCCTCCACTGCTCTCCCTGCACTCCAAGAGAAATACCAGGGAGAACATGGGGTCTCACTTAGACATGGTTAGCTGTGATGATTAGCTGTGCACCTTGCTGAGTGGGACTGCCAAGGGTATTGTGAGAACTGTTGCCCATCATGGAACATGTCCTTATAATGCTCTGCCTATAAATTAAGAGGCAAAGGGGCAGGAAAACCCAGCGTTTATACCTTTTGGACCTTCTAGGTGCCTGACAGTGGCTCAGTAGGGATGGGAGCTTCTTATCAATCTCTTTTGCTTTAGGAGACCAGCTTGGCCCTTTACACAGCTGTTCACTGGGTTCTGTCTTTACTCACACACCAAAATGGAGGTCTGGCATGGTGCCTTTTGGTTGACCTCCTTCTGAAACCTAAGTCTTGTGCTCCTGAGTCTCGGAGTAGCTGGTTTCTGAGATAGATGAGAAATGATGTAGGACACAAGTGCTGTCAGTTTATGTAGACCCTCATTGTGAAGAGTTTGGAAGAATTTGGAATTTAGTCTTGTTGCACTAGGAAGCCACTGTAAGGTTTTGAGCAAGGATGTGTAATGATTCCTTATATATTTCATGAAAATTATTTTTGATGTTAGGCAGTGGATTGGGAAAGGGCAATAGGAAAAGTACATGCTAATTTGGACACTTGTGATCTAGGAGAGAGGTGACTCCGCGAGAAGTGAGATAGTGACATTAGAAGTAATGAGAGAGAGGGTGATACAAGGTTCATTTTGGATACCACACTTGCAGATGGATTAGGTAGGGGGTCACAGCAGTGAGGATAGGGAAGGACCAAGGATGGCCCTCAGTTTCTGGTTAATAACTTAATGACATGCTACAGTGAGGTGGAGAATGCCTAGGGTATGTGTTGGGGCAATATAAGGTTCAGGTCTGGGGATGTAGTTCATGTGAGAGTCTTCATTGTAAAGATGACCTTGATGTGTGACCATGCAGACCTAGGAGAGAAAATGTCTCGAGCCCAACATTGGGGGTCACATTAAAGAGGAGCAGTAAAAGGATTCCCGAGGCAAACCGGAACCTGGAGGACTTTCTGAAGGAAGAAGTGTTGATTATAAACTGACATGGAGCATTGGACACTCTGAGGGCAAATGGTGTCCAGTGGGGTGGCAACATGAAGGGCACAGGCGACCTTTACCAGAACAGTTCTAGCATTTGGTTGGGAGAGGCAGATTGTGTTCATTGTGAAGTGAGAAAGTGGATGTGGTACATGTGGAAAACTTCAGAGAGAAGTTTAGCTCTAAGGGGTAACTGACAAATGGGGTGTAGCTAAAGGGGTAACTGACAAATGAGGAATTACAGGAGATTTTTGTTTGTATTCAGAATGGGTGATATTAGAGCACATGGCCATAATGAGTGGAATGTTGTAGTAGAGAGAGATTGTTGCTGGAGACAGGGTAGTCAGTCAGCACTGTCCTGGAGAAGACACAGAGCACAGGACAAACCTGTCCTTCTTTCTAGCCTACAAGCACCTTGAGCAAAGGTATTATTAATCTTAGATTTCTAGTACTTGGCACATAGTAAATACTCACTGAGGTTTTGCATGAGTTTATAAATTTACGCTTACTGTGTACCTAATGTGTTGGGTGATGTTACCTGGGAACATATAGAAGTTAGAAGTCAGTGGCCCTGGCTTCACACCATGGACACTTGAGCTCAGGTCACATGAAGCATCTGAGGTAGTAGCTGATTGAGTGTAGGTGGGCAGTCAGTGAGCACATGCAGCTGTGCTGAGATCTACCTAAAAAGGTTGGAGAGAATTTAGAGGTGAGGGAGTAGGGAAAGAAGAGTCAGTTCAAATAAAGGTACCAGTGTGGAAGAAGGCACAGGTTAGTCTTTAAAAAATGACTTGGCAGAGAAATTAAATAACTCAAATGTATTCAACTTTCATTTTGCTTTCCTGTTAGCTTGTCAAAATAAACTCTTGGTATTTTGTGACTTATATGTTCTGCCTTTACTCTTGAAACTCCTTAGATTGTATTACATGATTTTGGCCTGGGAAATGTATAATTATATTGGTGTTGGTTCTTGTGACTAGAGAGGGTGAAGAAGTAGGTATCCTATCTGTATCTTCTCTTCTACATTCTTAGTGTGCCTGAAGTTAAAACCGTCAGTGAGGGAAATAGTTCCTTTACATAAATAATATTAAACATGCAAATATAGTAATGTCATATGTCCCATATGAAACCACTTTTGGAATCCTCAACCCTTGTTTGAGTCATTAGACCATCAGATATATGACCTGAGCCTGTCATGGGGACCTCGGGTCTCCAGCCCTCATCTCCCTCCATGTTCAGGACATTTCACAGGAAAATGTCTGATGAGCAGCTATCAAGAATTAGGAGGACAAAAATAGCCAGGGCAGCCCTCAGTTCAGATAATCAGTGCTTGAATAATTTAAGTTTGGCTATATATAAATGACATAGTACCTGCAAAAGTCCGAATTTTTGGTTTTACCCAAATGTAATTCAGAAAATAACACACATAAAATCAAATATATAAAAATAATATATAAAGATCTATAAAATATGAGTTCTTTGACTATAGTCAGGAGAATGTAGGTGGGAATATAATGATGATTTTGAGTTAAAATTAATATTTACACTAGTATCTTCACCTCACTCTGCATGTATATGTTAAAATGTTTATCTCTTCCTCTCTCCTTTCTTTACAAAGTGACATTAGTTCCCTCATTAAATAAGGAAAGTTTATTTCAAAATTATATAGAGAAGGTGTGAAGATTAAAGAAGAAAATTTTAATTCCAATTAAAAATCAAGTCACTTTTATAATTGCTTTGTTAGCATTCTCATCTTGTCCTCACCTCTAAGATGGTGGTAGTGAAGGACACCCAGGAGATGTTTATATCCTGAGTGCTGTTTAATCTGTTTCCACAGAGGTATCTGTCATGGAGTTCTCTTCAGAAAGCTGTTTTGCACTGTGGCCTTTAGCTTCTCTAATATCAAGAACTTTGGCTGTTCTTCAAAACCAAGCTAGGTTTTCTTTTTTTTTTTTAAGTCATTAGGATAAATTGGAATTATTTTAGAAAATGTTCTCAAGAACTTCCTTAGTTGAACATAGAAAGTAGAATGTTTCCTGACCTCAAAGAGTTTATACTCTAAAGAGAGTGTATGAAAGTTTCACAAATTATATAATGATGTATGAAATAGATGTCAGAGAAGAGGAAGTCACATTTAACTCTAGATAACAACAAAATAATGTTTGATTTGTGTTTTCCTCTTTTTTTTTTTTTTTTTTTTTTTTTTGAGAGAAGGGCTATTATCAGGAAGGGGCCTGGGGAGAGTTCTTCAGGTGGCCAAGACTATAACTGGACACTGGGAGTGCAGAGAGAGGGCAGATGCAGCTGCAGCCTGATTCAGGGGACAGTAACAGCCTAACCTATCTGAAATTGGGAGGCTGCAGGTATGAGTGAGATAAGGGTGGAGTCCCATTGCAGAGGCATCAGGGAGCAGAGGGAGGTTTTTGACTTTTAGAATAAGGTGATAGTTGTTACACTTAGGGAAAATTAATTCTGTAGCCATGCTTTATGGGCTTGAGTGGAGAGAGCCTCAAGGTGGATCTGGAAGATGTCAGGTTGGCTGGATCCTTCAGGGAGGAGACTCTAGGCAACAGAGCTCACTTCACAATGTTCAATGCCATTACCTATCATATGGGGATAATGCTATTATTGTGGTTTTGTGAGGATTCCAGTTAACTTAAATAGTGCTTCAAAAGCTTTAGTTATATATGCTGTGCATTCAGTTACCCAGAGGCATCATACTGAAAGCGCACACAGTCAGAAAGGAAATTGGTGATGTTTGTAGGGAATTTCTTTGATGTTTATGATTTTTTATTATTTATTTATATGTAAATTGATTGCATGTCTGTTATTTGATTTTTTGTTGTTGTTAATGGGATAGTAACATCCTCTTTAGGTGACAGAATAGTAACCTTCTCACATGACTTTTTTCTCATGCTTCATTATTTTTTCATGTGTGACACTTGAAAGTTGGCTGTTAGCTTTGATATGTTAGGGCAATGTTTCTTTACTACTACTGTAATAAAAACAAAGTCAAAAGCTGATTGAAATATGAAAAGTGAGATTATTGTGAAGAAAAGTGTCAAAATGGGAGTCAATATATAAACAAAAGAAAGATGCTTTTTACAGACTGTGGTAGTCCCCTCACTTTTCAAAAGCAGTGGTCACATTCTGGTGTGATGTGATTTACATCATTAAAACATATACTATTCTGTAGACAATTACGTATTACATAGAAGGAGCGTTGGAAGTGAATTTTAAATAAATCAATTAATTGAGTGGATTAAAATCACAATTTTTTTATGTCAACAATTTAAATGTGAGATTTGCATACAGAGCTGGTGTGCTTGTCATCTAGTTCACTGTTCCTTGCCACATAAAACTATTTCTGAATCTTGTGTAAATTTAATGTACATAATGCACATGGAGTTGATTCAGCTATGTAGTACTACCTGCATGTGAGTGGCAGGCCTGACCCGTCTGTTTGCTAGGACTTTGATTTACCTGACAATTATTCTGACAGTAAATCCTGTCTGTCTTTCTGTCTGACACTCTCTGTGTCTGCATGTGCCCTGTGATGCACACACAGATGGGCTCATTGCTGTTATTTAGCTATAGACAGAAAACAACATGTGTGGCATGGATTTTCCTCTCACTCTGTTTCTGTACATGGTGTTAGAACAGATGAGACATAGTTGCCTCCTTCTGGAAGTTTAGTTCTTATAACTTTATTTCTTATGTAAATGAATATAGTTCCTATAGTTCCTGCAATCTTATTTTAGTTCCTTGAAAAAGGAAAATGAGATGTTACAGAAGTAGAGCTCCTTAGACAAGCTCAGAATGACTTGAAGAGTGGTTTTGAAGGTGAAGAACCCACCAGGCACAGGGTCCTCACAGCACGGCCTTGCTCATGCAGACGTCCACACCAGCTGCTACCCCCTTGGTCTCTAGTCGACTCCCCTTACCCTGAGGCTGAATGTCCAGTGTTGTTTTTGGAGTAAAATTGAGTCTCTGGTTCCTAAATCTGCCCTGAAGATTTGTTTATTTCTATGACCTAGATTGCTACCTTCCTACGGTTAATCCTACCAGCTTCCTGCCAGAGAGTTTTGCCTTGTTTTCTTCCTGCTTTTGAGTAACTGAAGTTCATTCTGTGTCATTGAAATAGTATGCCCTACAGTCTGCAGGAGTAAAGCAAGAATTTTAGAAGAGAAATGAAGTCAGACCTAAATCCAGCCTGTGTGTCCAAGATGTCTGCCACTCAGCTGTGTAAATGCCTGGGTCTGCTTACAACTCCTTTGCTGTTTCTTTGCATAATATTTGACGTCACTATCTTGATGTTGCTATAAAATAGTGCCACTGAAATACCTGGAGGACAGTACTGAACAAGATGAGCCATTCCAAATGGCCAGATTTTGAATGATAACTTTCATGGTGAATGTCCTCTTAGACCCACAGTTACTTCTCACATTAAGGACTTTTAGAATAATGGGACTTAATGATTGACATTTCCAGTAAAACAGGGAAGGATCATGCCACGCTTGGAGTTCTTGTGCATTTACACAAGAATTTGAAGAAATTTATTATATTTGAAACCCATTGGTTATATACCTCATTATGGTTCAATCATAAAAGTTTCAAAGTAGCAGGAGGAATATTTCCATGCCAGCACAATGTTCGTATTTACCTGCTTTGGGATATATTTGAAGTTTTCTTTCAGAGTAGAACAGGCCAGCAGGCACCTTGTTAGTCTCTATCATATTTTATTTGGAATCTATTCAATCAGAAAGTGGAGACGACTGGGGACATTTTCTTCTATTCGAACACAGTGATTGGCATTCATGATGACTGAGAGCTTTTAAATCATCACAGAAGGAGTAAAATATGTTTTGTACCATACAGTATGTGTGTTTCACCACTTTGCCTAGCCTTGGGCGGTTCCTACCTGCTGGCAGCCTTCTCGACCCCCCAACTCCCACCTGGCCCAGAACCCCTTCACCTCCTCGGTGCTCTTATGTCCAGGCCCTAGACCTTGTTATCTCGTGGAACAGCTTCTTCTATGGTGCAGTCACAGCCATAGCTTTTAGCCCTCTCATTTTTTCTCCCTTGAATATACCAGCACAGAGACTTTGGGGAGCCCCCAGCCTATCCCCCTCCTTCCACCCTTTCCTGCCTCCCCTTCCTGACCACTTAGCCCACAGTGTCCATCAGCTCAGTCCTGTTGTATCCTCAGCTCCTTCTGTCCCTGCTGTTTCTCTGGCTGCCTGCCTGGACAATCTGTGATGCCGCAGCAAGCCAGCCGCCCCTTTTCCACAAAGGGAAAAGGGCTGCTGAGATCTCTCAGCTCTCCAGTGTGGTGCCACCAGAAACTGATGACCTTCTCTACCACTGGGTTCCTACAGGTGCAGGAATTTCTTTGTCATTTCCCGTTATTCCTCTCTATATCACCAAAGTTCAGTCCACCGGCCCCAAGTGCTTATCTAGTCTTCCCTGTTTAGGCTCTCCTGTTCTTCATCATTTTAAGAATAAATACAAACCCCTAATTTCACCTCCAAGAATCTCTGTGCCCTGGTTCCAGCCTAGCTCCTAGACTCCTCTATTACCCATCCCTGTGGCATGCTTTTTGCCCACTCTTCTGAACTATATTCAGTTTCTGGTAAGCACAAGCTTTCTCTTAATGAACTTGCTCTCCCTTTATCTGAAACACTTTCTCCCCAGGCTTCACCTAATAAACCCTTTCTTCCTCCTTTACCCTTAGTACATGCAGACTCATCATATATCGAGGAGCGCTTGCAAGCTCCCCGTGCGCACTGCCCTTGGTCCACCAGATAATGAGTTAAGTGCTTCTTCTCCATCCCCACCTTTTGCCCTGAATTTCCCCTATATGACCACTTCTGTTCTTGTGTTGCTTGTTTGTCTGGCTCTCTCTAAGGGCTGGGACACTATCTGTTTTGTTCATGGCTGTGTGCCTGCTTAGTATTCGGCAAATGGTCTTTGCAGACTGTAGACATGTAATACAATTTTGTGGCAGAATTACTGAATTCACAAATTATTCGTTAAATCTTTTCTATGTGATAACTATGATGGTATCGACTGCTATCTGTGGAAACCTGACCATGCACCAGGGGTTGTTCTGATAACTTCGCAGGTATTAATTTCTTTCTTTCTGGTCAGTATCCTATAGGGTAGGTCCTCTTATTTTGCCAGTTCTGTGAATAATGGTGGTTGGCTGTGCTTTTAACCACTGTGTCCTGCGGCTGCATGTGTGGGCAGGACCTTTGTCAGGTGGAGGATGGGGGAAGTTAGGTCCTCTGCTCCAGAGGAGTAATAGTCTGTGGGGGAGAGAGTGAAAGAAACAGCTCTTCCAACTTGAGATGCCCATTTTCTTTGTGGACATTCATGCGGGGTGCTGTGGAAGGGATGTATAGAGGAGGAGCTTTGTACTGTAATTCTTTAAAAATTAGAAATTTATATTTACTATATATGGAATAACAGTTCTAAGTAGAACACACTATTTTCTAACTATTTCTATAAACTCTAATGTTATAAAACAACTAAATAACATGGAGACAATTTACATTACTAGATGCCTTTAGCTTATAAAGGAAGCTAAATGAAGGGGTTTATTATGAATTTCCTGTAGATTTTCAGCTAATATTAAAGAAATAGAATTATATTTACCAAAATTTAAGTAACACCTCTTTGTTTGAAAAAAAGGCATATCACAAAATACATTTCTATATGCAGTTCAAAACACTTGATTTTTGAAGTTCAATGTTCTTCTTATTGACCTTACAGGAGAATTATGAAAAAGGTGTCCATGGAACCATCTGAGCGACTGGCCAGTCTCCAGGCTCTGTGGGACAGCCAGACTGTGTCCGATCAGGGCCCCTGTGGTGAGCATGCATTTTAAAACCAAAATATGAGTGGCTGCATGATGTTCCCTGGCCAGGAAGTGAAGTCTATTTCTAGCATACTACTGTAAAGGTACAATTAGTTTTAAGGTGTAATTAGCACTGCACAGGCTTGATTGGTGGACAGAAGTTCTATATTTAAGCTGTATTGAATTCTGTTATGTCCCTACTATAGAACAGGGAGGAGAATCTTGGTTGTTTTTTCAAACAGAAAGAACGATCAGCTGTGTTGACATCGGTCATATTTAAGCTTTTAAGTTTTAATTTAAAAATTATTTAGCCAAAAAAACTGTCACATTTCTGTTGTATATTTTAGGTGGATTTTCTCAGATGTATGCCTGTGTTTGTGACTGGCTGGGGTTTCCATATAGGGAAGAAGTGCAATGGGTAAGTATTTAGTGTGTATGTGCGTGCACACACACTCACACTCACACACACTTGCACACACACGTAACACACCAGGAGAGTATTCCAATATTTGGCTGATTTATTTTTCTCCCCCCCCCCCCACTATTTATTTTGTTCACAATTTTCCTTACTTAGATTGCATAAAAATCTGCCTATGTCACTGTCTGTTTCTCTGCATCTCTCTTGCTTCCTTGCTCATTTATGTGGACTATTTACATGACCGATTTATATTTCAAATAGGATGTGGATACAATTTATCTGACACAAGACACCCGGGAATTGAATTTACAGGACTTCAGTCATCTTGACCACAGGTGAGCTGTTTTTTTTTTTTTTTTATTTCCTTTCTTTTTTGTCTACTCTTTACTTTTCTCTGCTTACACTGAGGGATGTACCTTATCTCCAGAGAATCCTTTTATAAGAGGAATACGAGAATCTAAGAATCTCTGGATTTTGCCTTTCAGCTAATAGTTTCAAATGTGTTTGTCACTATGAATACTTTGGCATAGGAGTGCCGTGTGTACCTCAAATAGAGAGTCTATAGTTAGAAAATGTGCTTTTACCATGGAAACAGTGTAAATTCTTAGGTTCTTATACCAGCTCACAAAGTCTTTTAACTTGTTGCCATTTAGAACAGTTTTTTCCTAGGAAGAAATTTTGTGCTGAAATCCTAACAAAGGACTTATTTCACAGTTTTTTTATGAATCGGGGATTACTAGGTATACATGCAGATATTGGTGGGAATCAATTAGCCAATGTCTGCCTTATGATAGTGATAATAAAACTATGACACCTGTGACAAGTTATTTGAGAAACTTTTAGGTTTTATGAGAGTGACTTTAATGTATTCAGGGCTGGGGCTCATGTGATCAGGCCCCAGAGAAAACCTTCATTCAGTTCTCCCTTCTCTCTGCAAGGACAAATCTGAGTTATCTTATACTCCTTACCCTGAATGTCTTTTCTGGTTATGTTTTCTGGCCCAGACCAATCTCTTCAACCCCAGATATGCTATAGGGAGGGCAGATATCAGCCCTCTCCCAGTGAACCCTGGCCCAATAAGTCTTTTCTCTGTGTTTGGAATTGAGAGAAGGAAGTCTGAGATTTCACCTGTACCTTTTATGTCATTTGGGCAATTGGGATTACAGAGAGCATTTTTGCCTCTTCTTACTCCAGAGTACCATGTCAAATGATTCTTCCACTCTCCTGGCCAGAAATCTAGAATTATAATGGGGTCTCTTCTGAAGATTTCTAGCCTAAAATGAGCCAAGAAAAGATATCCTCAGTGGGTCGCGCTCCTGTCTACACGGCCTGGGTCCATGAGGAAGGGTGGAACAGGCTCAGCCATGTCTGTAGCTGTGGCTGAAGTGCCTAAAACCCTGGATCTCAAGCTTGGATTCGCTTCCTTTTTAGGAGAACAGGCAGTCTTTCCTCTCCAGATATGGTCTCCCTCTCCTGACACATGAAGGAAATTCATAACCACATTTAAAGATATTTCCTGTATAGCTCATGAAAAAGTGAACTGACAGACAAAAAGGGAAAATATTTTGGTTTGAAATTTTCAATTAAAACAGAATTGCACATAGACTAAGGTAGGAGAAGGCAGGCCTACAGCATCAGATCTCAATGATTTTGGTCCCAGGATCCCTTTGTGTCTTAAAAATTCTTAACTTTTATATTTTGTGGATCACAGCTTTTGGCATTTGTCATAGAAATTAAAACTAAAATCATAAATGTTTTATTAATTCCTTTAAAAATAAATAAATCCATTACATGCTAACAGAGATACCATTTTAATGAAAAATAACTATTTTCCAAAACAAAAATAAGTCAGCAAGAAGAGTAGCACTCGTTTTCCTTTTTGCAGATCTTTTTAGTTTCTGACTTAGAAGGCAGCTGGGTTCTCATATGTGCCTCTATATTCAATCTGTTATGATTTGTTACTTTGGCTAAATTATGTATGAAAATCCAGCTTTATGCAAATACATAATTATAAAAGGGAATATTTTTAATAGCCTTTTCACAGAATTATAGATATTTTATTGGATTCTTCACCTAAACTCAACAAGTGATGGTTTCTTAAAGATCATTTGCAATGTCTGAGACCATATTAATGAACTGGTAGTGTTTTATTACATTAAAATCCATTTGGTCTATCTTGTGCTTTGAGTGGGTCTTACCTGTACATGGTTATATAGCATTTCTCACAGGTCTTTTAGAAAATACTGACTCACTGACTTATGCATAACTTCCAAATATTTTGCTGTTACACAATAGGGAAAATGACATTTGTTAAATGTCACTACTGAACTTATTGATCAGGCAGAGAAAGACAAATACCATATGATTTCATATACATATGTATATATACATATATAATCTAAAGAACAAAATAAACAATGGAGAAATTAGGCAAACTGGCAGTGAAAGAGAAGAGGTTAAATAGGCCAAGTGTTGAGCTGGAGTTTGCTAACATATAGTGGCAATAAGTATCGTATGCATACATGCATTTTCCCCCATGGCGATCAGCTCCCACAGCCTCAGTTGAACATAATTCAGATACAAGTAAGCAATTTGTTCACTGTTTACATTTATTAAAGTGAGATTCTGCATGCCTTTATGTAGATGTTGCTACACCTGGTCATTTCAGCCAGACTTGCTTTCGAAGACTGTATTTAATTTCATATAGTCAGTATGAAAGCTCTCCTCATTGGCCATCCTTCTAAGCTTTATTTTTTTCTTGTTGCATTTAGTAATTGTAGTTAGACACATCCATTTTTAACAACCCTTAAAACCATTCCTGCTCCTGGGATGGAAGCTTCACGAAGGCTGGGCTATGTCTCTCTTATTCATCCTGTCTGACACAATACCGTGCAGTCAAACCAATGGCTCAGAATAAAAGATTTTTAAGGGAAAAATCTGTTCCAAGAGAACAGATCAGAATTCTGGGAAGTTGAGGAGATTATATCTAGAGAGCCCATCAGTTACTTAATGCTTTCTCCCCGCTACTCAGCTTGGCAATTTTTGTCATGGTATTCTTACCCAGTTATGCTCTATGTCACTTACCCCAGCTCATAGCGAAATCCTGCCTGGATTCCTGTATGAGTCTGTGTGTTTCTTTCAGTTTTTGTGCCCACGTCATTGTCCTTTTGTACTTAAGGGTTTATAAATATCATTTTCTCAGGACCAGTTCAGGCTCAGAGTGGGAGAGGTTTGGGCCTTCTGTAGGGGCACTGATGTTACTGTTGCAGGGCTGGTGACAGAGAGGACTGAACGTGGCTTTGGCAGCTTTGTCATCTGGAGCACAGAGGTGGAGGAGACAATATTCTATTACCACATGCAGAAGATGGGTTTAAAAGGTGTCACCATTCTCATCACGAAGGTCCTGGATCTGCTCTTTTTCAGAGATATGCCCCGTGTTACAATACTGTAGCCTTATGTCACATGACCTACACAGCCTCAGGAACTGGGAAATGGAGAAGTGTGTATATCATCCTCAGCTATCCAGCTTGCTGTTGTCTTTTCACTGTAGACCAGCTTCTTTGCTTCTATATGTTCTGCCACCTCACTAACATTTTTAGGGTCTGCCTAGGCTTTTCAAGGTAGATTAATAAGCAATTTGAATGCTGTGATTAACTCATAACTAACTAACTAACTAACTAACTAACTAACTAACTAACTAACTAACGAAGGCTGTATCAGAACTGAATATAGGAGGACCAGGGACCCTGTTGTTGCTGAGTAAGCATTCACATCTGAGTGTGACAGTGTCCATACTAGATCCATTCAATTAGTCTCTGGAGAAGAATAGTAATTAGGAAGTACTTGGAAAATGCCAACTTAATTGTTACTTATAGCTTCCAAAATTTTATTTAATTATATTCTTAAAATTTGTCTTGTTTAGATATCGGTGGGCTGGAAAGAGACATGGCTTGAAAAAGACTTTGTTTTTTTTTAATATATTTTTCATAGATCTGTGAGCCAACATGTGTAAAATGTAATTACACTGTACTTGGAGTGGTGGCAGGGAAAAATGAGGGTAGAGGTAGTGGTACCAAGGAGAAGAGAATGTATAGCTTTAAATACATCCATTTTTCTTGCTCCCGGAATCCTTTAAAGGGAGCTCATCAATCCTCTAAAGACTCAATGACACGCATCATTGAGTTTAAACTTGGCTTTGAGAGCCCAGCCAGCAGTTCATTCCCTGTAGACTTATGTTTTTGTGTTGTTATATTTCTCACTCATCAAGGTGACATTCTTGAGCCTGATACTTTCAGGAAAAGAGTTTGAGTGTGGATTAATGTTTGTCCAAATTGTCCTAAGGTCATTGATATATAATTCTTTTCTAATCTAAGCTCCATTTCTTTATTTCTATCCTCATTTAAAAAGGAAGAAACACTGTTCAGAGTGTGGAATCTGGTGCAAATATTATTAGCTTCTCTTTCCATTTAAAAACTTCTGTAAATAATTTTGTAAAACAGTGGTTCCTAGCCTGGGTCAGATGGTGAATAAATTAATGATATATTAGGTTAACATCAAAAAAACAGTAGGGTTTGTTTTATGTTTATATTTTCTTCATCCATTTTATTTGTGTATATATGTTTTATACTAATATATTGTTACAGTAGTACGTAAACACAGATTTTTGGGAAACTGTGTACTCAAAATAGTTTTCAGTCAGGAGGGAATGATCACAAAGTTTAGAGACTGCTCTTAAACATCTGGCAGTGTCCTCCTCTGCAGTGTTTCATGTCATATTCTTCACAGGGCTGGTGAGTAGTCCAACTAATCACCTAATAATAATATAAAGGACATATCTCTGTATAAATGAGGGGATCAGGAAGGAATAGGTAATCCACAACATTTTAAACTTTTTAAAGCTCTCTAACTCCCATTTTCAAATTTGATATAAGGGAGAAAAGTCTAAATTATCCCCAGAGAAGCTATCAAATGAGTAAGTCAGGAAGATACTGTTGTGGCTCCAAGTTTTACCAGCCTTTTTCATATTCCACTGTGCACATGCAGGAAGCATGTAGAGCAGCCAGACTGCATTCTTGCATGAAACACCTCCTTTGAGCCTTTGAAGGTTGGTGATATTTATTAGGGGAAACCTTTCCTCCCGTGGTGTGTAGATTTACTACACACAATTATGATGCTGTTCACTGGAATGTTGCTTTCTACCTCTGCTTTTTCCACCTATTAGATTTGTAGGGCTTGCTAGACATCTTCAATTCTGTCAATTATTTTTATTCTTTAATACTTTCCTAGAGTATTTCACACTGTCTGTTTAAAAGTTAGTGTTTTTATAATTTCAGGGAAGAGGTGGGCCTGGGAAAGGGAGTAGGGAGAGAAATCTGGCCTGAAAATAATAACTGGAAAAATTAAATTTTTATGAAATCCTACAGATCGAAAAGATGAGGTAGGAACTGCTAAATCAAAAATTTAGAATCTAGTGTAGCAAAGAATTTGACAAGCAATTTAGTCTTCTTTGTTTTTGCATTTTACCTTTTTTAAAATAGTCCCCAGATATTAGCAGTTTATTTTTGATGTCCAAAGCAACATGAGCCATATTATTTGAGAAATCACTTCACTTCAGAATACATCTTGGTATTAACTTTCAAATTAGAAACTGAGTGTGTCTTTGACTGTGAGGAAAAAGGGTTTTGGAATCTTTGATCTGAAAACCCTGGACTTTTCTGTAGTGTAGGTTGGAGACTCTTGACAATATGGAAAGCAGGTTAGTCCTCAGACGTTAGACAAAGAGCTCATGAGACACAGTGCCTGGTATGAAGCGTGGCTCTACCCAGACTAACTCTGCGACCCTGGGTGGCTCTCTGACTTCTCTGTGCCTTGGGGTCTTCATCTGTAAAATGATGTTAATGGTGGTCCATCCTCCTGGGCTATAGTGAAGACTACATGGTTTAATGTATTTAAAACACTTCATACCAGTACATAAAAGTGTTTAAATATATGCTTGCTATTTTTCTATTTAAAAGCTTGTCCTATTTAAAGGAAAACTGTGTAAAGTGACTGTTTTTCTTAATTTGAACAAAAAAGAATTAGAGTTACATCATCCCTTTATTACAGAATATTTTGGATTTCCAGAGACTAGTTCATGCTTTTTTTTCCTGTGATGCTCTTATCAGTTCTTTTGAGTTTTAAGGGAAGGTTTAGCTTATGCAGAGGTTGTCAACTGAGGTGAGAAATAAAGATCCCAACTTTTATTGTAAACCTCAACCGGTGGCTGGATTAATAACAATAATCATAACAGAAGCAACTCTGCGTGTAACAAATTTATATCAGGTGAAGGTTAGGGAATATTAACTGTCTTGTTTCACTTCAGCACACTATAAAAAATGGCACTTCCATGTGGTTCTAAAATTCTGTGTTCTAAAGCTCTAAAAGTTCCACAGCTCTTCCTTCTTAGGATTTGGCATCTTATAGATGTTTTTGCTGATATCTTAAGAAAATGGTAAAAGTGTCATATGGAAACATACAAGAGAATTCCATGTTGCCAAGACTTGCATGGGGGTTCCCTAAATTGCTATCAGGCTTCAAGCCCAACTTTATTCTTCAAACCTGAAGTCACATGGTAATTAAGAGTCTCTTAGGAGTTCAAAGCAAAACAGTGGGATGCACAATAAATGGCATGGACCAATGGTAAAAAACTGTTAACCACTTTACATTATGAGAAAATCTGTCAAGATGCTAAGCACTGGTGTTTGGAAACCTTTCTCCATTGTGTAATATAATCACAACAGTGCTTTGTGAAACTGTGAAAGTGTTGTCCTCATTGACAGAGATCCCACCAGGGAAATTAGGGGACTTCTTTGCAGCGAGGTGGTATCAGCACAGTGTTTGAGAGGCCCATGTAAATGCCAAACTGAGTATTTATTCCAGGTTTGCTTATGAGCTTACACATCCAGGACTGTAAACTCAGAAATGAAATTCATTATGTACTGTTTTGTGTGTTTTCTGTGCAAGTGGGACTAAATCAGAGTTTTGATCATTGCTATGGTACTGTTTGTTGTATCTATTGCTGAGTCTCCCCGGTTTTGGCCTTTATGTTTGGCAATCATGGTGGCTTGGATGTTCCTTGGTGTAATGGATGCTAGGAATCCTGAGCATCACTTAGTTCAGACCTTGACTTTCCAAAGTGCTTTCTAGACATTTGGTCTTCTCAAACTTAAAGCTCTCCATTCTTTGGTTGAGAGAGAGGTGTTAAGTACCTGAGAAACTGAGGTTTCATAGGCTATATGTAGCTATAGTTTTTTTTATTTGTTCTTTATTCTAGTGTATAAACATTGCATAGTTTATCCATTCTACTTTTGAGCAATCATTTTGGTTAGTTTAATAACTATCGTGAACAGTGCTGCCAAGGCCATGCTCATATTTGTCTCCTTAGAGAAAAGTGTGTAGCTATGTACTGGAATGCACATAATTGTAAAGTTCTCCACTGTGTTCACTGCTTAGCTCAAGAAATAGGCCATTGCCTCTCCTTAGAAGACCTGAATAAATCAATTTTCAGTCACCATTCACCTTCTCTCCCTACCCCACTAGTTGTAATAATTATTCTCTGTTGACCATTTCTTCTGCCTGGAATATGTGTCCCCTCCTACTCCCTCATCTCAGGCAGTTCAACAATTTGCTGTTAGAACCTTCCCTGACCTACCTTTTCCTGATCAATGTTCCTCTGCTATACACCGTAGTATCTCACAGTGCCCTGCTCCATAGGGATTATCTCACTCTATTATATAGCTGCTTTTATTTCCTGAGTCTTCTGCCAGGTTCTGCCTTTGTACATGTTGTTTCTAATTACTTGAAATATTCCATTCCCTTTTCCATGCCTGGTTGGCCCCTTCCTATTTTTTAAGCCCTGTGGACTCTCCACCGTCTGCTCTAGTCTTAAGTACTTGCTGTCCTCCGGTGTCCTTATGGTATTTTGAACATGCCCCCTACTCAGCAGAATCTGATAACCCTTTTCATTAGTTAGTAGGTACTAAATAAATATTTTTTGAATGCATTGAGCTATGTGATTGTTTCCTTCTAATTAATCTTTAACATTAAAAGCCTAGGCATTCACGTAATTTAGAGAAACATGGAAGGCAGACTGTGCCAACATGGACGAATCTCCATCATCTTCATGGACATTTTTTTCCTAAAACAAAATATTATTTACATCATCCATAGGAAATTTCATAATTCTTTTAGATTATGGATCACTATCAAAGAAAATTTTAAATATCATATATAAATTGTGTTAGAAAAAAATTACATTACCTTTTATGCTACCACCTTGCAAGGTGTCCTTATAACATTTTGCTATATTTTTTTCTCTTAAGAAAAACACAGTGTCTAGATTTGAAACCATTTATATCATTTTATATGTAGTTTTTACTAATTACAGTCATTGACTGTATCACACAGATATGCACCTAGACTGTTTCGTATTTTGAAAATTTTAAATGTTTATACTTCTGGTGTCATTAAGTATTAGATTTTTAATGTACCAGCACATTTTTTCAAGGTTTTTTCCTGTCTTGTGTAGAGATGATGCTGCCTGACCCACTACATTAACATAAAACCTGGTTTTGTTAATGATGTGCTCTTCAGTGCCTGAAAATTCATTCATTATGACAAAAGCCAGCAGTACTTCACCTCAAGCAATAAATATAGAATACATAATACAGAGGTTCTGAAGTGTAGGTACCACTTGACATTAAATCCACAAAAGGAACTGAGATGAGGATGTTGCCATAGTCTTTGAGTGGAGCAGGACAGGAGAAGGCTGTGTAATGAGGTGGAATTCACTCTCAGAGAAGCTACAGCCTGTCCTGAGATGCCAGGAGAGCAGCCGGGACTTGTTCTGAGCACTTGGTCAGTGGAGAGAGATGGAAATAGTGAAGACCATAGCAACTGTGTAAAGAGTTGTCATGCTTGCTTTTTAACCTAAAACTTTCTTTTTAAATCTAAACCTTAAAGTGAATAAAGTAGGAAATGGCATGTGGAAACATATGACTATGACTGCTACTTTTTTTGCATGGTTTTCTGTATGAGCTCTCATTTTGCCTCTTAAAAGCATGTCTAATGAAACTGTACACATGGTGCAACAGAGTCTGGGCTTCAACTGTAGTCCTGTCCCTGTGGCCTAGATGTCCCTGAATGTCTGTTTCTTCATATGTAAAATGTAAGCGATGATTAACCTCCTCCTACATTGTCTTGAGATTTTAAGTGAGATGATCTAGTACAGGGCCTGATACCTACAAACTCTGAAATAATGCTAATTTTTAGCTCTCTCTTCACATTCTGCCTTTCTTTTCTATTTCTTAAAAATTTGAGTAACGGCTACTTATATTTGCCCTAAGGATAAAACTGATATGGCCTCACTGAAGCCACAAAACTAAAATAAGAGACTTGGTCTTCAAAGAACTTACAACCTGGGATGATAGAGGACTGATGTTTAAGCAGCAAACTAATACAAAGGTAGAATAAAATAAATACTAGAGTTACAAGCAATATGCTGGCCAGATGACTAGGGGGACCTTACAGAAGAGGGGGGTATATGATATAGGCACTGAAGGACACGTGGATTTTTGTAGCTGAACCATAGCAGTTAAAGATAATTCTGATAGTAAAATTGCATAGTATGTTTTGATGAGTTAGTGAACTGTCTGCTTTTGGGATTGTGTATGGGTTATGACATGTGGTAGGAGATCAGGCAGGAAAAATAGAGTGGTGGCAGATTGCTGATCAAATATCTTCACTCCATGGCTCTCTCATGTATATAGTCAGTGTTAATATTTGCAAGAAGCTACCAAATAGTTGTAGGATGCTTGCTATTCATTGGGGATCCATCTGTTTCACTTATTATCAGTCTAGACACAATCCTTACAATTTTATAAATTCCTCTGACTAGAGATTATATGACATACTTGATGTAGATAAAAATTTATGAAGTGAATTAAAGAAGTAAGACTTATTAGTATGGAATTAGACAAACAAATACTGCTACCATCCTCTTTTCCTTTGGAAATAGGAATCAGAGTCCCTAGAGGTAATTAATTTAACTTCAACTTTTAAGAATTCTGCTTGCATCATACTGAATGATCTGTCCTAGAGAATTTAATTGTCATCTAGTGGTCGAAATATTTTTGCCTGAATGGTGTATTTGTATATAAATAATAGAAATTAACAAGTAAATGGGGATGTCATGGATTAAAAATAAAGTACCAATGTGGCTGTTGCAAGAGCACATTCACTTATTTTGTTATTTCTGATTCTAGGGATCTCATACCTATCATTGCTGCTCTGGAATACAATCAGTGGTTCACAAAGCTGTCCTCTAAGGATCTAAAACTGGTAAGTAATTGAAGAAGTTGCTAGCTATGTTGAATTTCAAATACCTGGTATTTATCAAAAAACATTTGTTTTTCTACTCTACTGACAAGCTGCATACATGTTTTTTCTTGAGGAGATATTTTCCTATCAGTGATCTTCATAATATTTTATAAAGTTCGTAATGTGAGATGCCTCAGAGTGCTTCCTCATGTTTTCAGCTGCTTCAGGCAATTTTAGGTGATGAACAGAAAGACATTTATTGTAGCCTTCAGTACACTCTCATTCTGTTGGCAAAAACTATTTAAGTTACATTTGCACAACTGCAAATAGCAAATTCTATGTTCCTGTCTTGCATTACATCGCCCTGAAACTTCCCTTCCTAAGAATTTAGGAAAATGTTACCAGGTAGAGTTGCTTTGGTTGAATGAGTTATGGCAGTTATGGTAGCTTGTTGTGTGGCTCATAATAACTACTCAGTAAAAACTGGTTTAATAAGTAGATGTCAAGTTAGTTTGTTGAATGAATAGACATAAAAATATAACTAATTTTCAGGCTACTGAGATGAGTAAATAATCTATATAGAAATTCTAATGCAGTACCTGACATGTTGTAGGCATTTTATACCTGTTAGCTGTTATTACCATCATCACAATTAGACTAGCAAAGAGGTGGAGAAATAAGCAAATGTGGGAGCATGAATTATGGAAACTTTTATCAGTTAAACAGAGTGTCTGAGGTCAGTGGTGCTGGAGGTGAGGATGCCAGGGGAGCCAGGTGAACTCTCCGGGAACAGACAGAAAGCCATGATGGGAGACCTGGGAACAGAAACCTCTTGTTTGCTGCTGGGATGGGGACCATGTTCAGGACTGAGCCAGCAGAGGTTACAGCTGGGAGAGGGGAGCCAGTAGAAGAACAAGTTGTCAATTAGCCCAGGGATTGTGGGGTCAGAACAGTGCTTCTCTACCACGTCAGTTCTCTTGTCTTGTTCAGACATTCACCTAAGCTCATTTAAAAAGAGGTCACAGGAGAGCTCTGAAAGGGTGGTAGATTTCTCACTTTTGGAAATTGTCCCAATTCACTAATGGCGGAATGCATCCAGGTTATTGGTGCTGCCATTCTGTCATTCTTCCTCCTAGGTGTCATCTTTCAGCTGCCTTAGCTGTTTAGGAAAGAAACTGTATGTAATGATTTCATTTCTGTAAAAACAAAGCCTATAATCACTCATATGCTTTCCTGGGTATCCTGGGATGAAAGGAAGGAGAGTGACAGGATTTCAGGACTTATTGTTTTTCATTAACTGATGATATTTAAGCACAAAAATACATATATGTATATTTTTACTATTTGGTATTTGAAATAAAAAATGGTCTTTGGGATAATATTGCAATCTTCAAAAAGAATAGCAGTTCTTCATGTTTATCTTTATTTTATTTTTAACTAAATGCAGACTGTTGGAGAGACATTGTATATTTTGTTAGCCTCCCCCGCTCCTCCCAAATCAGTGATGTAGGGCTGAATGTGCATCAGACATTTGGGGACACTTATAATGGTCACATTTTTCTTTGGTATCTGTCTAGGTTTGTGTGTGTGTCTCTTTAAAATTTTCATCACTATATATTCTTCAGTGTAAAAAGTAGTGCCTTTCATGTAGTTGGCACTTAAAAAAACGTAGTGCCACTAGTGTAATCCTTAATAATTTGTTATACCTCTCCCCCACTGGCATCTTAAAGAAAAGTTGGACACACTACTCATACACTTCATTTTATAAATGTTATTGCCATGGCTACACCTAGTGGGTAAGTGAAAATCCTCCTGTGGTAAGTTATTTTTGTGGGTGCTCTGTGAGGTTGCCCTACAAAGGTCATGATACTATGATGTTTCTGGAAATTAGGATACCCCCTGCATAAACATTCATAGTTTGGGTAATCACTTTTTATCATGACAATAGTTCTTGTTGTTGTATATTGTAAGACAAAGAATTATTCTGATTAGGAGTCACCATTTTGAAAACCACCAACATCAGCATAATGTAAATTGCGGGCATCAGGTCAATTGGAATTAATTTTCCTCTTCCCTCATTAATCTGAGAGACACATTAGAAACCTGGAACAGTGTGCAATCCATATAGACTGAATGAAACCAGATAGCACATTAGAATTGTAAGAGCCGTAGCTGCTGTGGACTTGATATGCTCCTAAGTCAGGTTACTTTAGAACTTCTGCAGAATTTCAGACCTTTCTAAAAATGTTTAGTCCAGTTGAGTATTTATGATCTGCTGAATCAAAGAACTTTAACATTTTTATGTGGTATTTAAGAAAAGAAACCTTTGTTGTATGCCATGGCACACAGAACATGATTCCCTCGCCCCCTTTTTTAAAATTCAGAAAGGATTTAAATAGACCCTAAGTTGTAATGAGATTTTTAAAATCACTTTCTAATATTTAAATAGTTTTAAGGTCAGGAGCTGTCTTAAATTAGTTTTGGAATAAGGCAGGATATAAATAAATATAAAAACATTAATAAGTACAAATTTAAAAGAAAAAATTCACAGTTCCACCACCAGGTACACCTCTTCATTTTTCATAGTTCCCTCAAAACTTTTACTACATACTTTAACCATTTCAATTTTTGTAATCTTTATTGAACACTTCTTTTTAATTATACATTTTCATTTAATGTTCTATCCTAAGCATTTAAAGTATTTTGACAGACATGATAATTTTCTAATTATGTATGTAATTTTTAAAAACATAATGTTTATTAACACGAGGCCATTATCAAGCTCTTCATTTTTATTAATCTATTTCTCACTTTGCTGTTTACATCAAAACAGTAGTTTATGTTTATCAAGTCTTAGCATCCCTTTAAAGTACATAACATCTTTAAACCTTAATTTTTTATCTATACAAAGGGAATAATACTACTTAATTAACAGTTTTGTAATGAAATACACATTAAGGACTTAGTTCAGTGCTTGGCACAAGATCAGACCTTCGTAAAGAAATCCTCCTCCTCATCATCACCATTTAGTCTTTACTTTGCACATCACTGTCTTTGAGAATTCCTTTTAGTTTTCCCAATACTGGGTGAGATACACCTCTGTGTGTCCATGGAATTATCCAAATGGCCTTTTTATTATTATGTTGTAAATATATTTTCTAGTCTGATTTCTCTGCTAGACAGCATACTCTTGAAAGCAGAGACTTTGTCCTTTATGTCATTGTATCCTCAGGACCTTCATCATGAGGATGAGTGGTAGTAGATTCTCAGTTAAGGTTTACTGAATGAATGATTTGTTTAATTGCAACTTTATATCTGCATAAGTTTATAACAATGAAGTAAGCTCGTTTGTAGACTTAATGGCTAAAGAATGTTTTCTGTTACAGTCCACTGATGTCTGTGAACAGATTTTAAGGGTGGTGAGTAGGTCTAATCGATTGGAAGAATTGGTGTTGGAAAATGCTGGACTTAGAATGTGAGTATTTTCCTAATATATGAATATGTTGCTATAAAACTTTTGCCATTTCCTCTAAAATTAATACATAGTTTAAAAAATTGGCTATTCACATTTGGAGTATTTTGTTTTCCCTTCTTAAAAAGAAAATCCCTATAATCTCCATAATTATTCCAAAGCTCATGGATTTTATAACATTGTTTACTGTTGTGTCACTTGATGTTTTCAGTGGTGGATGGTGGTAGTGGTAGAGAGCATAGACCCTTGAGCCAGATGCCTCATCGCCTTGGGCAAGCTGTTTAAGCTCTCTGTGCCTTAGTCTCTTTATCTTTAAAATGGAAATAATATTAGTGCTCAGAACAGTATCTTTCATATCGTAGATGCTACGTGTTAGCTTTTGTTAGTATCATTGAAATATTTCATGATTTTACTGCTTTGCTTTGATCTGTTTTAAACATTCCCCCCTCCTTTCCAAATTCATACTTTCATCATCATCTAGTGGTTCAATAGTTTGTACTCAGGTCTCAGGTGGGGCATAGAGTTTGAATCTCCTAGAACAAAACTTTAATGCTACTAAGTGACGGTCGGCAGATTCATAATCATAGCACTTAGTGCATTATTTTAAGTTAAACATACCTAAAGTAGTGATTTTAATTTTTGTTAAAATATGGTGCTAGCAATTGTAGCCTTTAAACTCAATAATTAGAGCAATCAAGTTTGCATTCGTGAGTGTTGCATGAAATGAGAACTAAAATATAGTGAATAACTGATTGCAGTTTTCATTGCAGTTTTCAATTCAGGAGTTTTTTTTTTTTAAGTTATGGAGGGGCCAATTAGTGCTATTAATAGCATCCTGAAAATGTGTCTTTAATCGGATAATTATATAGTTTCTTTTTGCTTCTGAATGAAGTTTTGGCTAATGAAAATGAACCATATTTCAGCTGTGACTTTAGATTCTCAAATGAGGTTATATACCTGTGTAAAATAGATGGGGTGTTAACAAATATATGATGCATAATTTAATATTGTAAAGCAGCTTTTTTTTTTAGTTTTCACTCTAGCCATTCTAGCTTTAACTGTTTTATTTGAACAGTTTTGCATTTTGTGTTATTTAATCTTGTTTTGTTTACTTACAGAGATTTTGCACAGAAACTGGCCAGTGCTCTAGCCCATAATCCTAGCTCAGGACTCCACACGATTGACCTTGCTGGTAACCCGCTGGAAGACCGAGGTACCGTAGAGTTTACGAGACCATTGATGCCAGAATTATAAGCAGATTAGGGAGTTTAATTTCACCGTGACTGAAGAATAGAATCAGTTTAGCTATAATTATAAGTGCTGCTTTAGTTCTTGTTGGCTTCCATTTCCACCCCTTGATGAGAATACTCTTAACTATTAAAATTCTATCATCTGATGAATGGTTTTTAAGTGATACAAACAGAAAGGAGGATAATATCTTTAAACTATTGTATTAGTTCTCTATTGCTGTGTAACAAATTGCCACAAACTTGGTGGCTTAAAATTACTCATTTATTACCTTACAATTTGCTTGGGTTGGCAATCTGGGTAGAGGTTGGCTGGGTTCTCTACTCAGTCTCACAAGGCTGAAATCAAGTTGTTATCCAGATTGTGATCTTATCTGTGATTTGGGGGTCTTCCTTGTTGGGAAAATTAATTTCTTTGGGACTGTAGGACTAGGCTCACCATTTTCTTGCTAGCTGTACATTGGGGACCACTTCAGACTCAGAGGCTAAGCTGAGGTTCTTGCCATGTGGCCCATTCTCTCACAACAGGTTTACATCATGCTCAAAGACAGCAGGAGCATATCTATGTGATGCTTTTCTTTCTTTTAAACAGAGCATATGATTGGGTCAGGCCCACCCAAGACAACCTCCATTTTGATGAACTCAGAAATCAATTGATTAGTAATCTAATCATGTTAAGTGCTATCCCATCATATTCAGTGGCCCACACCACACACAGGAAGTTATACAGGGTCTGTATACCAGGCTGCAGGAGTCATGGGGACCATCATGCAATTCTGCCTACCATAGACGTGTTTTAATGTTTCACAGGTTTGAGTGTGAGAATGGGGAGATATTGAAGGATTAGAGTTCAGGATGAGATAGAAGAAAGTTTTAGTAGAGGGAAATTTTAGTAGAGGGAAGAGTTAGTAGGTTTAGAATGTGAATCTCAAGAATTTGAATTCTCAAAGAATGTTGGTAGACCAGGTTTAAGAAAAATGGCTTCATCAGTATAGGGAATATTTTGTTTTCTTTATCTGTTGCAGATGTTTTCTAGCATTGTCAAATAAGGGCCTTTTATCTTGTAATGTTATATTTTTGATGAGGATTAATTATTAAACAGAGCTGGAGATACTGATAGAGACACTCAGTTCTGCTTTTTGTTTCTGATATGGACATTATTATTCTTTGAAAGAGACACCCATCTGGTGTTCAAGCAGACATTTCAAGAGTAGCTTCCCAGCATCTGAATCATCGTGAATCTAGAGGAAAGTGAAGCCTGAATTAGAAAACCAAACCCCATGGAAGGCCCTCCTAGAATCGGCCACAGCTGGTGGTTATGGATATACATTCCTGGAGTGGGAGCTTCTCTGGGTATCATCAGTTCTGGAAAGAAAACAGGTGTTCTCTTCATTCATCAAATGTTACAAAGGGGAGAATGGGACAAAGTGGAAATCACCTTTCAGAAGGTTTTGTTTTTAAGATGAGAGGAACTCACACCTACTTGTCTATTGAAAGGACAAACTCAGTAGAGGTAGGCAGATGTTGGAGGCTGGTTCTACGGATGTGAAACCCAAGTGCAGCAGACCAGGAAGGACACACTTAGTCATTAGGGAAAGGCAAACTCAAACCACAGTGAGGTACCACTTCGTAACCAGGAGTATGCCTATAATTGAAGCAGCATTGGAGAGGATGTGGGAAGTGGGAACTTGTGCGTCACTGGTGGGAGTGCAAAACTCCCTTGTAAACTGGTTAGACAGTTTGTTGAACAGCTAAACCCAGGTTTTCCATGCAATGCAGCAATTCCACTGTTCGATATCTCCCAGGTAAAATAAAATATATGTCCACATAAAGACCTGTGAACGAGTTATTACTATAATAGCCCAAAAGGGGAAACAGCTTAGTTGTCCATCACTGGTGAATGGGTAAACAAAACAGGGTCTGTACAGCGGGATACAACAATATAGGAGAATGAAGTGCTGGTGCATGGTACAACATGGCTGAACCTCAGAAACATCATGTTAAGGGAAATAAGCTAGACCCAAAGACCACATATCATTTTAAGTTTAGGGGCCTGCGAGGGGAAGAGTGAGTCTGACGCCTTTCGTGTCCTTTCTTGTTGTGTACTTCATGCTCTGAGGTGCAGTTTTATCTATCAGACCTCACCTTTGGTTTAAACTTCCCTCATTTTGCTGCATTATAATTACGTGTCAGCGTTTCCATCTGCCAGCTCACCTTTCCTCATCCCTCATCCTCCTCTAACCTTCTAGGACACACAGCATCTAGCATAAGACCTGGTTCTTAATCTATAAACATTTTCCTTAAATTTTGTAAGATTTTATATAATTTTAATTTTCTTCAGTTTTTTTTTAATTGCACTTGAAAATTATGGCGAAGTTTATAGAGATTTCTTCGTTGTGTGGAGTCAGAACATGTGTTCAATGACGACATTTTCCTGCCTTTTTTTCCCATCTTCCTACCTCTGAGACCTGATTTTGTGTGTCTTTTCATATACCTGAAGTTTATTCACAGATATTAAAATCATATGTCAAGGATGTTTTCCTCAGCTTCATGTGTACACACCTATTCTCCAATATGGCATCTGTTCACACGCAGTTTGTGACACTCCTGAAAATATTTTCTCAAGCTAAACTTTCCTCATTTCTGCCCCTCTAGACTCATTTCTTGCTGTATTTCCTGTGCTCTTGGCACCATGTTTCCCACCTGTCTGCACTCTTAGGCTGAGCTCCTAAACAAATTCTTCATACGTTGCTGTCGTTTTTAAATTTAGGCCAAATACCTGAAATTCACAGGTAGCTTCTCAGCTACTGGACGGAAATTCTACAAGGAATCCAACCGAGTAAAATAGTCATAGAAATTTAAATCCAGGGGGGCAGTTGTCATAATTTTTGTTTCTGAGCTTTGCAATGACAGTATTTTAGGTTTGAAAACAATAAAAAGCAGGAGGCAGATAGTTAAATTGTATGTTTATAGTTCAATCTCATCATACTGTGTAGAAAGGACAGGTGGACTTCTGTCATTAAGGGGCTTGTGGTGAAGAAGGTTTAGGTATGATTTGGAAGCAGAGGTGCAGTGTGTATGTGCGGTGCTTTAGATGCCCCAGGCTCTGCTCTCTCTGTGAGAGAGCCGCACATGGCAATGACAGCACACACACGAGCTCTTCTCATCCTGGCTGCAGGGCCAGGCCTGTTCCTAGCTTGCTCTTGGCCTTCTAACAGAGCACATTTTCAGATGGTAGGTCGATACCCATTAGCAGATCATGAAATCAATTTAATAATTCATGACAAGCATTAAATACACAGGAAGAAGTAGAAGAGAATAGAAAATATTAGAGACTGCCACATCCCTGGGCTTTCCCCAGGTGGCTGGCCACCTCCACAGTGCCGCTGCTGGTCAAGGGGCAGTGAGTGTGGCTGCTGCAGTCTGCTGAGGAGCTCGTCCAAGCCCACCCACTTCCGGAGGAAAGAGAATTCTCAGACATCAGTCTAATGGGACCTCAGGGCCTCTGTATGTTCAGCAAAAGGAGCTTGCAAGGGACCTCTGCAAAGGATGTGTTCGTCTTCATTCTGGGTTCTGCTGATGCCACCATTTGTCACATTGTGGTCTTGAGGCACATAGGTAATGGGGCTAACTGCTTGACACATTGTGATGGAATTGACACCGAAGCTGAGGTCCCTTTGATCATGAATGCCATAAAATATTTTTCTGACCATACTCAATGTGGAAGGCTGGAAGTGTACTTTGTGGACAGCTTCAGTGACGATGGGCAGTTATCAAAAAAACTGACTCCTCACCTTTCTTAGCAAATTTGACAGACAAGATGGCTTTCATTTAGTCATCTTATGTCTGACAGAATTAAACGACCAGGAGTAAAAAGAAAACCACTTTCTAGTAATTTATGGCATTGTTGTCAACATTAAAACTGCAGAGATTTACTGAGCTTCCTTCCAATGTCGTGGTCCAGAGGAGGAGCCGCATGCTGCACCAATTTACAGGTGCCTGGGCCAGTGAGAAGTATTTAGGATGCAAAGACAGAATGACTTCGTCCAGGATTATGTTCCTGGATGCCTTTCCACCTATGGATTTCCGGTAGCAAGATGATAAGGGAATGTTAGAGAGCCTTTGCACTTCACCTCTGGTTGAACCCTCTTGCCTGCACACATACATAATTTGTTGAACATAAGATCTACTTTGATTTTATTTTTAAATACCCATCTCCAAAAAACATGTCTTTCCTGGAAATAAAGTTCTACTCCACGGAAAAAAAAATGAAGATGGTATATGGGAGAAGATCACTTCTCTAGGAAGCTCAAAATAGAAATTACCAAGGAAAGCAATGTTTTGGCAAGACAGAGACCTTCAGTGGGGGTGAGACAGAATATGAATTTGGAGTCTACATCCATTGAATTTTAGGTCTCCTTTTTTATTGGTCTTTCGAACAACTTCAAAATCTTATTTTGGAAAAGGAAAAAAAAAAGGAAAATATCAGAGTGTATATTTCAGGAAAGCTTTGGTTTTATTTTTTTAATATATTTATTTTTGTATGAGGTTCCTGCATCACCACGTCAGCTCAGTTCCTTTGTGTGGGTCATGGTAGAAGAGACTCGACGTCATTGCTGTGGCTGAACACTGTTAACTAGTCCTGTGTGAGCTCCCTGGCCTAACCCAGTGTTGTGGTTCTTGGTCATCTCCTGGTCACTAATCTTGTGGATGTGACATTATTTCTTGGATCAAAGTTGAGCATTTTCAGAGAATGTAGCTTTCCTCTGCTCATTTCACATACTTTGCTTCCTTAAATGCTACAGGCTGTATTTTGTTTTTCCTGGATATCCTTCCCAATTACCCGAGTTTTTATGCTCTCAGCCATATTGGGACTGTCTGTCCTTTTCCTACCCTCACTATGTTCTAAATTTTATTATTTTGTTTAAAGATGATTTAAAATCCTGTCTCAGAATGATTTTTCGTTGGAAATGTTGACCTGGAATACCCAAGTGTGTGTGTGTGTGTGTGTGTGTATGTGTGTTTTTTTTCCTGACCTTCTGGTGGTGACTCTGATTTGATCTTCTAAAAAAGATGTGAAATAAATTCTAGAATTGCTGCCAACATTTTTTGGTGCTTTATATCTTTATATCCATTAGTGTGTGCTAGTGGGATCTGGAGCCAAATTAAGTGTGTTCTGTTTTGGATTTCACCTGTTTCTAGCTGTTTCCTTGGACAAGTTACCTAACTTCTCTATGCCTCAGTCTTTATCTTTACCTGTCACCTCGGGTATTCTAAGAATTAAATGAGATAATGTACATAAACAGTTAAGAATGGCATATCAGCTACTGTAAACTCCAGAAATGTTAGCTTTTCTACTTAATTTGATTCCCAAAATAGTTTTGTGAAGCTAAATAGTGCAAGTATTATCATTTCCCTTTATGAGTGAGGAAATGTGTATTTATGTGATTTAGACAGTCTTGTGGAGTTGTACCTGATACCACTTGTCAGGTTTCCTTCCAGGATTTTCTGAGTAATCAATCAATCTATCAGTCAGTCTCTTAGACTATGATTGTGATTGATTGTCTGATTTAACTTTGGAAGTGAAAGGAAAGAATTTTGTGCACGCCATGTAAAAAACACTGGCTTAGTCCATAGCATGTCAGTAAATTTTCTTAAGTAGTCATTTTAATATTTAAAGATGCCTGATTTCTATATGATAGTTACAACCAAGAAAGTAATTTTCTTTAGAGTTGTGATGTCAGTCATATTTTATTGATATTTTTGTGGTTACACAAGGTAAAACGTTATTTTAAAAACTGCACAAATTTGGATTTTAGGATACTTAATAGTTAGGTGTGCTGACTATTTTTTTCATTAGTCTTTTGTTCCTGTATTACTAGTCCTTGAATCTCTCTCTGCCTTATTTTTGAAATGAGAATACTTCATTGTATTTTATTTGTCTGTTCACTTTTCTTAGTATTTCTGAACACACCATGGAAGCCATAGGTATCAGTAGGTATCTAAATAACTCATCTATATTCTGACATCTACAGCGTTCAAATCTATATGCTTTCTAACAGTAAAGAAGGAAGCCTTTTGTTTCCTGTATCATGTTGCTAGAACTCCATAGGCAGAATTTTGTTAAATTATTATTGATGCTTTTAGTTAGCCAGGACCTTCTTAAATCTTTTTTCTACCTTGTGAATCATTCTGATTCTGATTCCAGAATATCCACTATTAGAATTTTATATGGTATTATAGATTTTTAAATGCACATATGATTAATGGGTGAAATTTGCAATGTCAAATTTAATTTCCTGTGTTTGTAAGTTGATAACATCAGATGGTACATTATAATACTAAACATTTTATAATTACTTTTTTATTAGGTGTAAATATTTCAAAGCAGGAGCTATAATAGTTTTGTTTTCAAAGGAGAAATAAAAATTAGAACATTGTATTCTTGCAAATTTGACTCATACTGAAAAAAAATAAATCATAGGGTAATTCAACCACTAAAGTAGCCAAACAAAAGCTTTTAGCTTAAATTTACTTTTAATTCACAACTTTCTATTTTGCTTTATTAGAGGGACAGAATTGAACAGTTTTGTCCAAAAGTCAAAAAGTATCTTCTATCCTTTCTTTTTAGGGAACTATTTTCTCCAGAATTGGTTTCTTATATGTCTCTATTGAGTAAGCAGCTCCAGAAAGTACAGGGCAGGTTAATTTGTTTGATTTTTCTGAGATTTTGGCTGCCAACCACTCTTGATTTATTCATGTTGCCAGAACCTTGTTTCTGAAGTTTGCTAAAATGGGTGAACTTTGTGTAATAATGGTTTATTTTTTCATAGATCAGTTTATTTTTCATTTTAAAAAACGAACAGTGCTGAGCCCAGTTATGCCTTTCATTCCATTAGCACTTAGCACAGGTGTTTTTTTAAAGAAGAACTGTATTTTTGACTTATGGGTACCTAGGAAATTAAAACATATGTCAATAAATAAGTATTAACTTAGTCTAGAATTTTATAAAAACTACTTAACCAGACTATCTTATATCTGCTTTTAGTCCTGTTTACCTTTAATCTTATTTATATGAAGTCCTGCTTTTTTCTTTTTAAATAAATTATCAAACATGACTTTATTCCCCTTTTATTTAGGAGCCTCACTAGTTATTACTTTTATTATTTGCAGTATAATTCAATTTCCAGAGAAAAATATTTCTGGATTCTTTATTCCTTTCTGTCTACCTCCTTCCTTTTTGTAAAGATAATTTATGCTTATGGAATAAACAGATGGGTGGGTGTCACCAGTAGTGTAAAATAATTGTTCTATTCTGGCCTTGCATTTGGTTATAGGCATTTATAGTTTTATGAGGTGTTGTAGGTGTGACTGACACAAAAGTTTTAAAGCGGTCATTTTCTCAAAGATCAAAGCGAAACAACTTAAGTTTATTTGAAGTTTAGTGGTAGATTTTAACTTTGATCTAATATAATATTTTCAGAATGATTGAAGACATGGAATAGAGCTTTGGGGATTTTGTTTTTTTAACATTGTTGAGTTCATCTCCCCATCTCCAGCCACTGATCTTTCTACTGTCTTCATAGTTTTGCCTTTTGCAGAATGTCATATAGTTTCAGGGAAAGTATCCAAGAGCATGATTGTTGGATCGTAGTTAAGAGTATGTTTAGTTGTATAAGAAGCCACCAAACTGTCTTCCAAAGTGACTGTACCATTTTGCATTCCCACCAGCAATAAGTGAAAGTTTCTGTTCCTCCAAATCCTTGTCTGCGTTTGGTGCTGTCAGTGTTGTAGATTTTCACTGTTCTAATTGGTGTGTTGTGGTATCTCATTGTTGTTTTAAATAAAATTATATGATGTGGAGCTTCATTTCATATGCTCATTTGCCATTTGTGTATCTTCTTTGCTCAGGTGTCTGTTAAGATCTTTGGCTTATTTTATTAATCAGGTGGTTTATTTTCTTATTTTGAGTTTTAAGAGTTCTTTGTATAATTGATCAGACATGTCTTTTGCAATATTTCCTTACAGTCTGTAGTTTATCTTCTCATTCTCTGGACATTGTCTTTCACAGAAAATAAAATTTTAATTTTTTAGGAAGTCCGGCTCATCAATTATTTCTTTCATGGATTTTGCCTTTGGTGTTGCATCTAAAAACTCGTTATCAAACTTAAGGCCATCTAGATTTTATTCTGTTATTCTCCATACCTGACTCTTTGAAGTAATTTTTTCATTGAAGTATAATATACATTCAAAAAAATCAAGCCCCAAGTTGACATCTTAATGAATTTTTACAAATTAAATGCTTTTCTACAGCTACCAAGATCAATAAATAGAATGTTATTAGTTATCCACAGCTTCCCTTGTGTTTTGCCCCAATAGTTACCGCTCCTGCTCTCCACCCCGCCAGAAAAGATAACTACTCTATTGACTTCTGTTAGGATAGATCAGTTTGGTTTATTCTTGAATTTCATAAATATAGAATTATATAGTATATACTCTTTCACATTGGGCTTCCTTTGCTTTCCTTTGTACAGAGGTTTTTAACAATGAGTTAATTTTCTTGAATAGAGGATGGTTGGGACTATTTCTTATATAAGTTTTTTACCTTTTGGATTAATCAGGTTGGAAAGTTACTCCCATCTTTTATCTCTCTCGCCATTAACTTGTTATCCATTCTTTTGCAAGAATGTATCAACTAAATATCAGGTCCATCCACTCTTTGCAGTTAACATTATAGATTAGCATATTCTAATTGCTGGAAATATTCAGATGAAAATCCTGTTTATCATTTGTTCCAGCAATTGTCAAACATATTTGACAATGAAATGCTATGGAGAGATAGGCATGGGCTCTCAGGACACCCATCCAGAGGCTTAGTCAAGCTGCATGATTTTTAGGTTGTTTTTATGACAAACTTTGATAAAACTTGTAGAAAACTTGGGGTTAAATAATAGGGCAGCACACAGCACCATACTTTCTTAATGGTGCCTGGGGTTTGAGAATCGCTAGGAGAACATGGTTAATACTGTTTTAGGAATTTTGCCAAGAACCATACCCTTGGGAGGTGATGACTTGTGTGCAACATGAAGTGGTGGAAGGACCTGTAGGAAGGGCCTGCATTCCAGTATTATTTTTTTCCTCCCAGGAAACAGTCTACTTTCATTGCACTCTTTGGATGAGTGAGCTTGTGTTTGTTTACAGTCTCCTAATCAGGCCGTTAAATTTGGAAACTCTCCAATTTTCAATACTGTAAAATTTTCAGGAGTTATTATGTTACAAAACCTACCTTTAAGTAGTTAAAACATGCTCTGATGCTTTGTTCGAGGTTGTTAGCTGTAAGGCAATTAAGTATTGGAATCTATCTGTTAAAACTGAAGCTGTTATTTGAATATTAATATTATAGTCATTTTTTTTTTAACTTTTTTCTTTTTTTTTTAGGCAAGGCAACCCTTGGTTGACCTCACAGACTGCAAGGACTTTGTCAGTTTATGATCCCTTACTTTTTAAATTTTTTATGCCTATACTGCCTGCTCTTCCTAGGTGATCTCCCATCCAAGTACTAACCAGGCCCGACCCTGCTTAGTTTCTGAGATCAGACAGGATTGGGCTTGTTCAGGGTGCCATGGCTGTAGACAGTACTCATTTTCTTGACAACCATTAAATAGCACGCATCTGCTCACCTAGAAGGGTGATCAGCTCATTAAGACACAGGTTAAAAAGAAAAGAAGGGAGCTATATCACTCTTTCCAAGAGTATTTGCATTTGAAATAGGACTCTGAGGAAAAGGTGTACTTGGTACAAAGGAAAACATATCTAATGGTAAAATTTTGATATTATTATGCTTAATTAAACAACTTTTTCTCCTACACTATAGGTAGGACAGAAAGAAAGGGAAGCATGATGGTAGATGATTAGAAAACAAGGTCTGACATTAGAAAGGCAAAAATGATGCCTTATGTTAGAATTAAATTAAGATTCAGGTCTTGTAAAACAAATAAAATTCTGGGAACTTGAAAATTCTAATACTTTTTTTCCCTCAGGTATATCCTCTTTAAGTATTCAGTTTGCCAAACTCCCAAAGGGATTGAAGCATTTAAATTTATCTAAAACCTCACTGTCACCCAAAGGTACAGTATATCTTATTTATTTAACTTTATGTCTATAACATTTCTGTTGCGCCATGCTACCTTAAATAGTTAGAATTATTATGCAGTTATATATACTCTGGTAGTTTTAAGATAAAGAAATTATGTGATTGGAATTCTGGTTGTGTAAAGCAAAGTGCTTTCAAAGTTGAGAATAGTTTTGAAGTACATGTAAAGTTGTTTACTTATTTAACTTTGAGACACGGAATGCTCACCTGGCTTGGCTGCTTCCTGCCTCCTACCTCCTGCCTCACATTCCCAGAGGCAATTGGTTGTGTTTCTCTTGGTTCATCTTAGGAGATCCAATGGCCTCCCTTCTTCTGCAGGCAATCCCCCTGTCCCCCACCCAACTGTCAGCTGGACCATCTGCTCTACAGAAAACTGCTGTGCCTCACTGTACTCGCTGTCACCTCTTCTGCTTCCTGCTCTGGGAATTGTTCCACCCTACCCCATTCTCCCTTGACTCCACTCACCCACCTCTCACTTTTCCAGTTGCTCACCGAATGTGTCAGTTCTAATATTTTGCCACATCATCACCACACAGTAACATTTGAACTATCAGAGCATATAGTATGTCTTTGTATATGCTTTATTCTCTTTGAAAAGTTTTCTTTCATCCTGTGTAGAGACAACCTTAGTTCTTCCCCTCCTCCTGGTTTCTCTTTCCTGTATGTCTTCTTTCCTAGCCACACAAAACACTTCTGAAACTTTTGGTCACCAGATGTTTGGAGTTTTTCCCCACACCAAGCAATTCTCCCAACACCAGTCATCTCAATTAACCATAAGTTAAGGGATCAGTCCCACCAGACTGCTGTCCTCATCCTTTTCTGCAGATGTCAGTTCAAGCCTGGGTTATCAGAGGTTCCAAAGACCCCAGCCTTGGATTTGATTAATTTGCTGGAGTGGCTCACAGAACGCAGGGAAAAACTGGTGTACATTTACCAGTTTATTGAAAAATATGATAAAGGATACAGATGAACAGCTAGATGAAGAGGTACGTAGGACAAGGTCTGGGAGGGTCCGAGTATAGGAACTTCTGCCTCCATGGAGTTGGGGTGCATCACCCTCCCAATGTTGATGTGCCACTCACCTTGAAACTCTCTGAATCCATACTTTTGGGGTTTTATGAGGCTTCCTCATGAAGGCCTGATCAACTAACTCCATTTCCATCCCCTCTCCCCTCTCTGGAAAATGGGGATGAGGCTGAAAATTCCAAGCTCCTAATCATGGCTTGGTCTTTCTGGTGATCAGCACCCAACCAGGAGCCACCCAGAGCGGCCTCATTAGTACAAAAGATGCTCCTAAGAGATACTCTCATCCATTAGGAATTTATAGAGTTTAGGAGCCCTGTGCCAGGAATTGAGGACAGAGACCAATATGTATGTGTTCTGTTATCTTTTACATCTCCTCATAATCTAGAGAACTTCCGTTTATTTTATAAAAACCTTCATGTGTGACCATCTCTTCTGAGACGTATTTCCTATTCCTGAGGCCTCAAGGGAATCTGTTACTTTTTTCTTTGTGTCACTCTGGGTCACATGTCTAACATCTCGCATTGCTGTAAACATTGTGTCTTCCCTACCTGAATGAGGCCCTCATCTCCATATCTCCAGCACTTAACACAGTGCTTGGACCATTGTGGGAGTTTAATGAAAGTGTCTTAAATTGAATTAAATTTAAATACATTTCTTAAATATATCACATGATATTCCAGACTATGGAAAATGTTCCATCATTTACTTAGATGGCTTGTTATTGTATGTTTAGATGGTTTTTAATTCTTCAGTAACGCAAGTAACACTAACATGATTCCTATATCTAATTATTGGTTATTTGTTAATTTCTTCTTTAGGATGCACTTCTGTTAAGAATTTCCAATCAAAATGTTTGCACATTTTTAAAAGCTTACTTTGATACATATTGTCAAGCTGTCCTCTAAGTATTTTGTACAAATCTCCTTATACTATCACCATCACTAGACATTATTCTCCTTTTTCATTGTTCATCACGCATATGAGCAAAAGTGCTCTGATATTTTAATTTTTTAAATTATTGCTTAGGTAGTTTTTCCCCTTTGTTCCTTAAGCTTTTGTATGCTTTTTGGAGGAATTGCTAGTTCCCATCTTTTGTTGTCTATTATAGTGTTAATTATGTTTCTTAATTTATATGAATTTTCTACATGTTAAAAATAGTAACAATTTAAAAATGATTACATTAAGTTTAATTTATTTGTTCATTACTACAAAACAAATAAAGGGATGTGGTGATTATTTATCCTCCTGAAGGCATGTTTTGGTTCTGAGGTACCACTCACTGAAGTTCCTGTTCGTCCAAGTGAGGTGATAGGGAGTTGGTCCTCAGCTTCCTCATGAGGATAGCCCCACGTTTCCCACTTCCTTCACAAATAAAGTCACCTCATTTATCTTTTCCCTGCAGTAATGTATGTGTACTTTAAAATAAGTGTTGCAAGAATTAATATTATTTTATAATATGTGTCATAAAAGTCACCCTTCCTAAAATGTATATCTTGAAATACTGTTTTTATATTTAAAAAACTGATTTCTTAAAGCTTTCATATTCTTGCAGGCTGTCACATAGGCTCTGAAGAGTCTGCAGATTCAAAATAACTCAGATTAAATTGTGGTTTTAAGGTTGTGTTGAATTCTATTAGCATTTATATTTTAGTTCTCTGAAAACATTTCTATGCATAGCTCCATAATTCAAGAAAGACTTTTTAAACATCTCTATGATATTCACATTGTCTCCAATACCCTTTCTCTTCCTCAGATGTTAGCAAAATGATAGTTTTCTGGATTTCTAGTAAATGTCCTGCTGGCTGCCAGATTATGTCAATGCATGGCCATCTGGTACCACCCTTTTCCAGCGGTAAACACTCCAATAATAAATGGGAAGAATGGTCAGAATCGCTAGACTGCCAAGAATCCAGGATGGCGTGTAAATCTGTGTTGAGTTTGGGTTCTAAGAGCCCTGATTTTTTCCATCCTGTGTTGCTGTAGTTTCCTGCTGCTAATGTGCTTGTTAACACAGGCCTCACGTGGGTGTGGGCTCACAGGCTGGGGAGGAAGCCTTTCATTCTTTGTCAATAGCATGAAGCTGAGCCGATAACACGATTCTCCCCAATTCTATTCAAATATTGGCCAACTGCCAAGTGCTGGCACTTGTCAAGGAGCATTTTGCCATTGAGACTAATTTGGCCCACTAATTTTAGAATTTATTTATTGAGTTTTGTTAAACCTCACTAAAGAATGGTTTTACAAATGATTTTCTTGATGAGTCTGGTATTTTCCATGTTTTAGACTCAATTATTCCATTTAAAATATATTAATACTAGTAAAGGACAAACTGGAGAAAGTTCGCTATTTATTTTTTTATTATTTATTTATTTCAGGGGGTATTTAGCCATTTAGACAATCATAGTTGCTACCTCCAGAAATTAACCTTTTCTATAGGCCATTGCAGATTCCTTTTATCTACTATCACCTCTTTCCTTACCAAGCTCTTATTTCTTACATCTTTGATAGTACTGAGCTCGCTGGACTGTGATGATTCTGTTGTCTGTGTTTCCCACTGTACTGGCTTTTAGAGGGTGGAATAGTGGCCCCTGGGTCTCAGAATCCCATGTCCAGTACACAGGAGGCATTAAATAAAGATCTGTTGCAATGAATAAATATCCTTGTGTAGAACTGAGTTTTCATCCCAGAGTTTATTTGGTTTCTTTGCTGATTGTCTTTGAACTTATTGAAGGCAAAGAATGGGGCTTAGTTAAGTATATTTCCCAATCTCCAGCCTTTTATAAACATTTTGTGCGCACTCAATAAGTGTCGAGTTGATAGCCAAGAAATTTTCCTTGCAGTTAAGTAAAGTTTCACTCTACCCCATCTTTTCTCTATATGTGCCCAAATGTGGACTAACCCTTGAGAAATGGCTCAGGAGACTTTGTCAGACATTGGAGTCAGTTCTTTATGGCGTTTTCTTGGAGCGCCTCACTGGCTTCTGGCAAACCTGACCCTGGCCCCTTATTCCAGTAGAGACTGTCCAAGTGTGTACCGAAACACTCTTTCCTGTTTCGCATTAGAGTTGTTGAAAGAGGCTGAGATATTCAAAATTGTACTTAAAAATTTTTTTAAAAACCAAAATAATTTACAAAAGTATACTTAATTTAGAAATAGCCATATTTCTGGGATACACAATTTAGAAACACATAGTTTTAGTAAAAACATGAAGAGCTTTGCAATATTCCAAATCCCTATTGTCTTAACAGTAATCACTGGGACACTGTATAGGACTTCTCTGAACCCAGCAAGTGACCAGACTCTTCTGGGCCCCCATTGGTAATAACATACCTCCTAGAGCCTGTACTCCCCCATTACAAGGAGTGACCAATTTAAAAACCACCCAGCACCTGGCCCTGACTCGTAGGCCTGTTACCCACATACAATAGAACATGGTTCTCTTCACAGAACAATCTTGCCCTCCTCGTATTCTTTGTTTTCTGAGGTTGTATTACCAGTTTTGTTCAGTTGACTCTAATTTGCTCCAGTTATGTTGTTTAAATAGCGTGTAGAATGTTATCAGTTTTTCTTTTTGATTTCTTTTTACTTTATGTACAGATCATTTTCTCTCTATAAAATCCATTTCAGTCTAAATTTTGCCCTGAGCACACTACATTAATTAGGGAGTGCATTCCTGTATTAACTCCCAAGTACTTTAAGTAGCTCAAAGTACCTGTATTTTGCACCTGCATCATTTAAATATACACTGTTGAGAATCTCCTGGCAGGATTAAGAGAAGGATAAGAATAATTAGATTGCTTGCATCATTCTAAGACTTCAAAGTAAAATTTTTTCCATCCACATCAGAAGAAGCAGAGCAAAATGAAGCTGATTCCATTACTTTCTCCTATTCAGTGACTTGGTTTTGTCTGTGACTAACCTGTTTTTCCTGAGAGGATATCAAAAATGACATCCCTTTTGGGGATGTGCTTATGGTTAACCACAGTCCTGCAATTGGATGGGGCTGCTGGGCCACACATACTAACTCACAAACCTCATTTTGTTTCCTGGAGTGGAAATTGAACTGGATTTTCTTGCTGTTTCAGGAGTGAATAGCCTTTCTCAGTCACTCAGTGCCAATCCATTGACCGCCACCACCCTTGTCCACCTAGACCTCTCAGGGAGTGGCCTTCGTGGAGATGACCTCTCGGTAGGTTTTTCTCTCCTTACTGCTATCTTCAAAGAACTTGTATTTAAGAAGACTAGAATAATTTCTAAACATGGATTTCTAGCACATTTGACTTTATCTCTCTTTATCATGACAGCTTAAAATTATTTCATTATGAACTATAAAGTATTTTAGAGAGTAAATCCAGAGCCTTCGTGTAGTCTGTCACATAACTTTGCTTCTCCTTTGATGTTACTGAAATTTAAGTTCTTTTTGGAAATACTTTTCCTGAAGGAGTTTTTTTCTTTATTTGGAAACATTATTGCACCTGTTAAAAATGCCTGATAAGAAAGATTGGAAACATAAACTAAGTTATTTCATCATTAAGTAATATTGTTGGGTAGACGGGTGGGTTCTTTTGTTTTATTTATTTATTTTTTTTAGTTTGCAATTGAAAGGGATATTGAGATGAACTTTAGTTCTGTATTCCATGAGTGTAGTAGGGAGAGGTAAAGTAGGGGCCATTCTTTAAAGTTTGAGTATAAAGGAAAAAGCTTCCCCCCAATGAGTTTTTATGCAACTGAATTGGTAATATAAGTGTTTCGTAGATCTTATGGATACAATGAGTTAGGTCTGACCTCATTGCCAGGTATGGTGAGGGGTCCCCTCTGGTCATCAGATAAGATTTTGAAGAACTATTCTCTTATCAGCAGGGCCTATAGCAAGTAGGCAGCATCAGAGGACCTTGATTTGCATTCCTGTCTTTTATGGGGCTGAAAAACACTGTGAAATTTCTTCTCATTTCTCTTTTTTATTTTCCCTGTAAGGCAGGAAATGTTGCCACAATCCTTTCTGTAGTTTTTCCTTTTCCCTTACACTTGAAATCATTTAAATAATATTTGTTTCCTGTTTTGCCATGACTTTAATGCATTGTCCAATTGTAGTTGTCACCTTCGCTGATGACTCATAAATCTGCTCCCTCCCAGGATGAAAGAAATCCAGTATGAAACCACCAAAACATTACAGTGACAAACTAGAGGAACAGAGAGAGGATGAAAGAAGAGCATAGAGATGAAATAATAAGGTTGCTAAAATACACGCCAGGAGGGAGCCTTGTTCCAGCTTCCTCTAGGGACCGTGGGCTCCGGCCCCAGACATGCTGCCGTGCACCAGGCTTGGGGAGTGGCTCATTTTGCCCTGAGCCTTCAGGAAGAGCAGCCTCGAAGGGTCTACTTATTCCTAGAAGTGTCCCCCAAATGTGGTCTTGAGGGCAGTGAGACCTGGTAGCCTGGTGTAAAACCACAGTGTCAGTTAAAGACAGATGCATGTAAATGAGAGCAAAATTATATTTTCTGAGTCAGAACTTTTCATAAGACACTCCATTCTTTGTGTCTGGTTATTCTAAAATATTTTCAGGGTAACTTTTGCTCTTCTGAATTCCTTGGTAGGGAGGATTTTTCTCCAGCATCATACAGCTAAGCCGTTACACTTATAAGACATCTCAGTGTAAGCGTTTGTTTTTGCAAGGATCTGGTGGCATGCAGTGAAGCAAAGGAGAATTTATTTATTTGGTGGCAGGAACTTGTCCTCAGTGTGGTGCTGGTGGATTCTGGGGAATTAGGAAATAGCAAGAGTTGTTAATTTTACTGTTTTGATGACCTGCACAAAGATAGGGGGAGAATTCAGGTATTGTGATTTCTTGAAACCTGAGGCGTTTTAGCTATATGTGAGATTAAAACAATCAAAATCTAACTAATAGTACTGACAGGCCTTTTCTTGTTAGATTTTGGAAGTAACTAAGGATAGAAAAATCATTGTGTTAGACAGGAGAGAGTTTATATGTATATAGCCTGAGACCATCCTATGGTTCAAATTCCAATTAGTGGCTCCTTGAACACTTTCAAAAGTGATTAGCATTTTGATAGGGTGACCGCCACTGAGGTGGTATTTCAATCTCAGCAGTTCAAATTAATTAGTACTGTTCTAAAATTATAAAAACAGAGCTTATCAGGAAAACTAAATCATGTGTAAGAAAAAGGCAGTTTGGCAGCCATGATTTGTTTAGCTTTTTTTTTTTTTTTAATGTAAACATGATTTTCTTTTAAATATTCTTTGGATCTTTTCCGTTCAAGAAAGGTAATGACATAAAATGCTGCTAATCCTCTTGGTAAGAGTAGAGAATGATTCTGAAAGGATTTAGGCAACTTTATTTTGAAATATTAACTTGCACTGTGTGTATATATTTCTATAACCTAAAATATTTGTTTTTGTTTTTATTTTAAGTACATGTACAGTTTTTTGGCCCAGCCAAATGCCATTGCTCATCTGGATTTATCCAACACAGAATGTTCCCTGGACATGGTAATGTTTTTATATTGCTTTGCGGGTCTCAAACAGCCATTTAGATGGAATTCAAAGACTTTATTCCTAATAAAATATTCTCTTAGACCTAGAAATATGTGAAAATAAGAGTGCCTTATTTCTTTTTAGGTCTGTGGCGCTCTTCTCCGTGGATGCCTTCAACATCTAGCTGTGCTCAATCTCTCCAGAACTGTCTTTTCTTACCGGTATGAATTTAATCCTGCTGTTATTATTATCTAAGAATGTCTTTCTCTCAGAAAAAGTTGCAGTGATATGAAAACAGAATGATAAAGAATGAATGAGTGAATGTTGTACATGGAAGAAGATGGCTTTAAACTATTATCTATGAATATTAGGCCTGGGAAGTTTAAGTTTTTGTTGTATCTTTTTCACCATAGTTTGTTCTTATCAATAACTCCATCACGTTTATGTGAACTCTATAAAATGTACTATTTCTCATATGTGGACAAGTACTCTCTCAATATAGTAAAGACTTTTAGAAACTTCAACAGATATTTCTTAATTATGAACTTGAAGTAACTATAAACTATCTCTGGGGAACAGAGAAAATGCTCATCTCAAAACTCATGCATTTTAACCTATAAAGTTGAGCACCTCTCTTCTATCACATTGACCTAGAATTGTTTGCAAAATAGGGCATAAAATTAGAAACAGCAAATATTCACAAACAGCAGCAACTTAGACTGGAGAAGAGAATAAAGAACTATGAAAAGTATGTGGGTTATATAATATGGGATCCTGGGCCAGTTCAACACTTAACACTCATCATTATGACCACATGTCATAAACTTTTAATAACATGGAGAGTTGCTTAATATTAGAAATACATCCATTTTTACTAGTTAACTTTTTAAAAGCTTTTATTTTCAAAGGAATAACTCACTTATGTTGAAAATTTAGTTATCCAGCATGCTTTCTTCTATAGTTGTGCCTCACAGTTAATTATTCTGTGTTTTAAAGTACTGCTGGACCATTATTTTGACAGTGATGTAAATGTTTACAATCGCAAGAATGTGCCATAAATACCTCAATAAAATAATATCAGAGTTGAGAATTTTCTTAGACTTTGTTTCGAGGGTTTGAGATCAACCAGTTAACTCATACATTTGAAGGCAGCTTACAAAGTCACGCCCAGGTGGAGCTGTGATTGACTGAGGAACTGAATTAGAAGGCAATATCATAGACTATAAAGATTTTCCATAAAATCGGTTCTTTTGAGTTCACAATACTGTGAATTCTGTAATGACTGGTCTTCAGAGCTATTAAACTTGTAGAGCAGAATTGTGCTAACAAATTGCCTTGTCTTCCAAATGAAAGATTGTGATTATACTGTTTAGCACCCAGTACCTTACCTAGACATAATTGTAGAAGTCTCTTAGTAATTATCTTGAAATTGCTGTATTTACAGTGAATTACGGACTGTCAGCTGGGCTATTCATACTTTTGTTCACAGATAATTTCATAAGTGCATCACTCAGGATAGATGAGGTTGTTCTACAGTAACAAATGAGCCTCCCAGCTCAGCCCAGCCCCATTTCCATGGCTTTCAGCAATGGTAGTTTTGTGACATGTCCCCCATGGACTGTCCACAGGACCTTCACTCTAAGAGGCTGAGAGGCCTCTATCTAGGACACTGACAGTTGTGTAGCAGAGGAAGAAAAATCATGGCTTTGCACATACTGTCTGGTAAAGCCTCTCTCTGGAAGTTACGCTCATCACTTCTGCTGTATCTGATGTCCTGTTGGTCTCAGACTCAGGTGCACAGGCATGCCTGTTAGCAGGGTAACAAGCATCATCGTCTCTCAGAAAGGGACAGTGAATATTTGGAAACTTTGAACAGTCGACACAAAAACAGTAGTCAGAGGAGAGCTGTATTAAAAAAAATTTAACCACATTTGCTCATCAAAAAATAAATGGGGATTACAAACATTTTGTTCCAAGATCCGGAACCAGAGTTGTTGGAAATGTCTAATATATATTCTACCAGAATTATTTCCTCGTATGTTTATTTTTTATCTTCTTAGGTAGATATGCTGGTTGCTTAGGTATTTCTTCTCAAATAGTATGAAATTGCCCTGTCTTAAAATCTTTTTCAAATATGGACAGGTTTTCTGGGATCTCTATGTGCTAAATATTATTAAATCTTATTTAGATGAGCTAGACCACTAAGATGGCCTCTGCCCTGAGAGTATGTGCATCCTTCCATAGAAGATGAGTGACCATCATTAAATGGATATCTACTGCTTATCAGGCTAAGTGCCTCACACAGGGACTTATTCAATTTTTCCATCAGTTCTATGAGAACAAAACAGGCAAAGTGCTCACCTTCCAGCTTTGATTCTGGGATCTCATTTTTCTTGAATTCTCAGCGTGGTGTTGACTCTGCCTTCTAGCTGAGCGATGTGATTTGGTCCACTTACTTTCCACTGTAACAGAAGGGGGATTATTTGGAGGTTATAGCTATTGCTCTTTGGAGGTTTTTCTTGAACTTTTCTAATATTTGTCCTGAAATTACTAGATTTGTGATAGAGATATAAGAGCTGAGCAGGAAATTTGCCAGATAGGCGTCATGTCACTCAGACTTTTTGTTCCTCAGCTTAACATCAGGTCATAGTCTTATTGCATCTAAAAATATTGCCAAATGTAGGTGGTGATTTTTAACATTCAGTGTTACCCAGTGGGAAAACTCATTAGATTGTTGAGAAACATTTTAATTGACATCCTATTCCTTAAAAACCTAAACGGAGTTTTGTGAAGTTCTATGGGTAAAACAATACAATTAGTTTATTGGCCACAAAGAAAAGGAATAAGGACTTAAAGTGATGTCTTAACTTTTCTTACATCATTTCTTTAATTGTATTGGATTAGTTTATTTAGGTAGCTTCCAGACATTTTGTTTCTTTTTACCTTTAACTTTCTACTGAAGACATAACTGATTCATGGATTATTTCACAGTGCCTGAATAACCAATAGAACAGTCTTGCCAGTTTGGAAGTCAGGTGCTGAGATGGAAGTGTAACTGTCAGGCTGACACTTGTGTTTTGTTTTTCAGGAAAGGAAAAGAAGTACCCCTGACTTTCAAGCAGTTTTTTAGTAGTTCTCTGGCTCTGATGCAGATCAACCTTTCAGGCACAAAATTGTCTCCTGAGCCCTTGAAGTGAGTGGTTAATTCATTTTCTTCACAGCTGTTAAAGTTCAACTTGTTATTATGAACCTGCTTGAGGGAAGGAAAAGACATATAATCCTAAGACAGACAAAGCAGATGAAAATATCTTTTTACTTTGGGGCACAAAAGGAAATCAAATTCGTGACTGTGTTGTGCACTACTGATATTATTGCATCTTATACGAAAAAAGAAATCTTCCTTTGGTTTGTGACCTTGGCAATTAGTCACTGATTTTGTATAAAAGTTGTGTGCCCAAGTACTACTGCTTTTATATTAACTTCTGTTTAGTTCATTTTATGTATAGTCTTGTGTGTCTCTTTTTTTTAATCAATATTTATACTGTTCTACTAACAGTGATAATTAAAACTCTACACACACATGTGTACGACAGAATCAATTTTTAGGTGCTTGGTTTCTGAATTACCTAGGTCAATATAGGCTATCTTTTGGTGTTTTTTACTTGGCAATTTATATTATGGGTTAATATCTCTAGTGTAGGTGTAGTAGTGAAGTTAAACTTTTTAACTAAGTTAAGGTTTGGATGTAATTTATCATCCTTGAAATTTCTGTTCATCATTCCTGGAAATAATCAAAAGAACTATAGGATAAAATTCTCTGAGGATAAAGAACATATTATCAAGTTCATGTAAATATGTACATTGTCAGATATGTTCAAATATTCAGGTGTTCCTCAGCTGCCATGTAAATCAGCAACTAATTTTTCTCTTGTAATTTGTATGAAATGTTAACATCAATGTCTGCTATTCCATATTACTAGAACATTAATCTTCATCTAATTTGTAAATTGCCTTTCTTCTTTTCGAGAGGTATAAGATCTTGATTATATTATTCTGTATGACTAAAAGAATGGATGTCTTTAAGAACAGTAGATCCAGTCAGGTGCTAAAAAACCTGATGTTATAGCTGGCCTTTTCTTTTTAAACACTGAATTAATATATTAGCAGTTTCTCAGTGTAACAACTGCAAATAGTAAAAGCCTCATGATTAGGTTGTTTGCACAGATATTAATAAAGCTATCAGAATCAATATTCTAGGGGGTGGGACCCATTATAATTTAATCAACCATGCTCATTTACTTAGTCATTCATTCAACTAATACTTATTGATCATTTACAATGTGCTTGATACTGGAAGGGCACTAAATAGAAAGCAAAACTAGACTCGGTCCTTGCCCTTATAGTCTACTAGAGGGAGGTTGGCATTTCCACAGTGGTTTTAGTGTTAAGGTATGTGTGTTCTGATTCTTTCAGTGTTGTTGATTCTCTTAAAATATAGAGTAGTTCTTTCATCAGCATTGATTATAAATGTATTTCACACCACAACAACACCGGATTAACTACATTATAGGTATAGATTTATAAATATTACACTTCAAAGTTGTTCTGTGATTGTTAAATCTTATGACCTGTGGTCATTTATGGGGATGTTTAATTATGTTAAGTCAGTAGTCTCTTCAGATCTACATTTTACTCAGTAAAAATTTTAATGTGAGAAAAAAGGCTTCCTTGCTGAAGATTCTGTAAACAACCATTAGTTACATACATTTAATGTCATGTTGTAATTTGAAAAGATATAACGAACTGAGGTGCTTAGGTTGACTTGTGAAGGTTGGGATTGAAATGAACCTCAAAGCATGACCGTAAGCTGGACACTGGGTGCTTATGTGTGGACTGTCACCATTAGTGTTGACAACAGTTGAGAGAGAGCATCATTATTTCTATTAGTAGTTGAGGAAATTGAGGCTCAGAGAAGCTGAGTAATTTGTCCAAACTCCCTGCTGTAGCAGGTTGGGTTCCTGGGAAGTGAACTGTAAGATGGAGGTCAATACGGTCCCCAAAAAAGAAAGGGGGAAAAAACCGCTTTTTAGAAAAAGAACACTTTCATAAGAAATTGAGCAGAAACATACGCACGAATGAGATGTGCCCAGCCTCTCTCATAGGACATAGTGTTAGAATAGGGGCCTAGTGAACTGCGTTCAGGGAATTAGACAAGCTCTCCCTCCAGCCTCCTGACTAGCTGGGGTTTTTGAAGTGGGAAGCAGCCAGGCTCTTGTGCTCTGTGCCCACTCCGTGCCCTTTCAGTGGAGGGAGAAACTTCGGAACTGGCATCAGATACCCTACTTCCACCTCTCCCTCAGCCTCGCCCTGGGGCTTTTGGAGCATGCTAGCTGCAGGTCTTTCCCGTAAAGCGTTGAGAACAGACGGTCACTCCAAGGAAGGAAATGCCTTGGTTCCACTCTCTGGGACTTACTACCACCTGTCCCCTGTCACAGTTACTTGCACATATTTGTTCCCCTTGTTTGAGGGTGGAGCCCTCTCTTGCTCATCTATATTACTCACAGGGCCCAGCTGAGATCCTCTTTTCCCTGCAGTGGTATTTAATGGATGTGTGTGCAGGTGTGGAATTTTTGTTTCAAGACTTCTCTTGGTGTTGGATTCTGTAGGACTGATGTGTGTAAGTGGAATCCATTCATTCTCAGAGAGAGATGAGACCTACATGGTTAGTTCAGTCTCTTCAACATGCAGATGACAAAAGTCCTTTCCAGAGTGGAGATGTGACCAGCTGTTAGACAGGCCCACAGGATCCTGTCCTCAGACTCGAACTAGAGACTTGTGCCTTCTCCCTAGCTCTGTTCCACCCCTAGCCATACCACCTCTGTAGGTCTTTTAATAAACCCATCTAGACCGAAGGTCACATCCTGGCATGCTCTGAAGCCTGACTTCCTCACCAGTACACTCCTTAGGGAAAACCAGCTTCACTTGGCTAATCTAATAATGACCGCCTAAAAATATACTAAACATTATTATAACTGTCCTCAAGTAGATGCAGGTGGCAATTTACCTGTGATGAACACAAATTAACTTCAATGTTCAGTTACGGGTACTGAGGTTTATCTGCATAGGAATAGCAGTTTTGTCAGGTTTTGCATTTATGATGGACCTGCCCCGTGTCAAATGAAAGAATGTTGCACTGCTATCTGAAGACAGAAATCTAGTTGGCATTTTAAAAAGTGAAGTAGTACTTGGTGGGTGTTTGACCCGTGATTCAGAAAAGGTGTTCTTATTCTGTGGGCTTTATTTTAGTGGAATGTGTGGAATCTGTATCTCCTGTGTGTTTCTTCCCTCAGGGCGCTGCTACTGGGCCTGGCCAGTAACCATAACTTGAAGGGGGTTTCTCTTGATCTCAGCAACTGTGAGGTAAGAACACCTGGACACTATACACCAGAAGAGATAACAGCCTCAGCATCGCTTTGTCTTTTTCCTGGAAAAAAATGTGATATTGTGATTTCAGAAGATGTAAATTAAGCAGGAAAACACATTATAGAAGTTTCTAATGTTCTGTATTTTGCAGGTTTAATTTATAAACAGCTACAGGATCCCATTCGGAAAGCATTCAAGCGTATTTTTAATGACTTTTGTTTTAAAATCCCTATTCTTGGTGCCAGTTTCTTATGTATTTCATGATGAAGCCATTGTTATGAAAAGTGTAACATATAGCATTCCTTGCAGGGGGCAAATGTGTATAATCTAACAAGAATTTGAAAGAGAATAGTGATCATGTCACTAATTTTATTTTTTAATATCTTGATTTAAAACAGGACAATTAAGATGTTTCTTAAAATCGTAGCAATTTCAGATACTTCCTGTCAAGGAACTCAGAGAAGAATTGAGACTAAAAGCCTCTACATTTTAGAGAGACTTGAATATCTTGACACTTTTAGTTTGAGTAGAGATTAGTAAGAAATTTCCTGGATACATTCACTGGCCTCTTTAGAGCCTGACTCTACCCAGCATATCGCACTTGGTCTCTTTTTGGGGCTAGCAGTGGAACTCTTTCATTCCTGTTCCTGGGCCTTTATGCCTGCCATCCTCCCTTCCTGGGCCCTCTTAGCACACCCCTCTACTTCTCTAGGCCTCCCTCCCTTCAAGGATCTAACTCAAATCCAGTTTCCTCACACCTGCATCAGACTCTAGGGTTTAATCTAGGTTTGGCCATTACTAGCTGTGCAGTCCTGGATGAATTAGTTGACATCACTTAATTTCTGTATCTGCAAAATAGAGATAATAGTGCCTCTCCCTGTGAGTTGTTAGGAGGTTTAAAGTAATTGGTCTTTGAAAAATGCCTCATAGAGCACCTGGGACAAATAAGATTGTTTGTTCTTGTTTACATGACTGTTGCTCAGATTTCTTTCCTGACTGTATCAGCCCTTTGTGACCTTGTTCTTTTCTGATTGCTTAATCCTTAATGATGGTGACATGCATTTGGACGCTGACCACTGAGTGCCTTGCACAGTTGTTAAATTGGCTCCTGTAGGCTTTCCCAGCGAGGTCATAGCTTTCTAGAAAACAGTATTTGTGTCTTACTTTTTTGTGTTTCTCTTAGCTCCTAACAAAATGCTAAGCACAAGGCCAACACTCAGTATTGAAGGTTAATGCTTTACCTCTGTGAAAATACTGGTAACTGACAAGTCTGAAATCATACCATACAAATTGTTAGAATATTTTTTAGAGATTTTGAGCTAGGGTGAACATTACCTGTGTGTGATTGACTTTTTTGTTGGGGAATAAAACCCTGCATTTGTAAAATTTTTATGTGAAAATCAATGCTTTTTTATTCATTAAAAAAAGACCATAAAAACAGAAATGAACTCTGGTAATAAGAATTATTAGTTTACCAGCACTTTGTTAAGGGTAATGCCAATAACAAAAGCTTTTTATGGGGAGAGGTTTAAGAACGGAGATGGGAAGGGTTATTCCATCAAAAAAAAAAAAAAAAACAAATTGGTATAAACTTGATTGCTCTATGAGATCAAACTACTACATCAACAATGACCTATATGTGGTTTTACTATCCTGATTAAATATTAGGACTACTACCAGTATAATATCTTTAATTTAGTTCTGTGATCAAAACTGAAGTGGATAGTGGTGCTCATTCATCTGGTTCCCACACATAAGGATGAGAAACTGAGTTCTAAAGAAGCTGAAATAATCATGCTCCCTAAAGGCAAAGCCATAAAGGAAGTACACCCTCCTGATTGTTGTCAATAATAATACTGATAATTGTTAGAATATCAAGTCTAATTAAATAGTCTCTTCTCAAATAAGTTGATAAAGGTCATATACCCAAAGAACACTGTGTTTATTACTAGATAGCTTGTTCTTTAAAGTCCTTTGGCATCCTATTAGGAATACTTTCAAAGACAAGTTATATTAAGTAAACTGGATAAAATCCACATTTTTATAGGTCAAAAATGACAGACTATTGGCAAATCCATATGCCAATAGCTGGTAGACTTTTTCCTTTATAAATTTTTCTTTTAAAGAGAGGAACCCAGATCAAATGATTGCTCTGTGATGATAGGACTGACCATTACTATGCTCATAATTCCAACTTCATATTGGCCATTCATTTGTAGATTATAGGACAAAGTGATACTGCCGCTAGGGAACCTTTGAAACTATCTTAGTACCATGTTCTAGTATTTTATAGCTTGACTCACAATACTGGTGACCACTTTTATAAAGTTATACTTTATATTGCTGCTCATGAAAATTAGTGAAACACAAAATTATTTTTCTAAACTAACATGCCTCATCACCTTTTTTTACTTAGGGATAGATGTCCAAATTTAACAAGGTTTCACTTTACTCATCTCTGTGATATAATAAACCTTTTTCCTGAAAGGTATTTGGGGCTACAATATTATCCATGTAGAATGCTTGGCTTTTTGAGTATTAACTGCTACTGTTTAATCATTTGGAACTTCAGAGTTTAGATAATGCTCTCAGGAAAAAAGCTTTCACTAATTTGGAAGTTTCAAATTACTCATATGTGTCTTTTTTTCCCATTCATTCTTTATTTAGTCACTGCTTACTCAGTCCTCTCTACTCTTAGCGTGCCAGTCAAAATCATGAGGGAGTTCAGCACTTAACATTCTCTCATATCAGATAAATTCTTCATCTGTGGTGGCATTGAATGAAACTTCTCCCTGACAACCTAGTCATCCTGGGAAGTCATTTCCACAGGGTTGACTTACTACAGATGAGGGGCTCACACACCTGAAAAGAGTTTAATGTCTGAGGCATAATCTTGGCGGCTTCTGCTGTGGGTGTTGTGAAGTTCAGTGCCTCCTACAGGTGCCTCTAGTACAACAGTCTACCCAAGCCATGGTGCAAAGAACAAATATGAAATAACTTAAAGTCTTTTTATATTTATAAAGAGATAATTAGTTTATTTTAAAGAAGCTATTGTCTGTTGATTAATTTTAAAGTGAGGTTATATGGGTGTCATAGAAAGTAAATGACCATCATCTGAGATGGTGAGTGAATTTATTGGGAAAGAGAGGTAAGTAACCTTGAAATAGAAACTAGAAGTGCATAGATAGGAAGCTTAGAATAACTTTGCTTAAGAAAATTATTTTTGATTTTAGCATATGCTGGTTCCATTGCTATTCATTCTCACCTTTCCTCATGAGTTGTCCTTGTTTGGAGTATTTCTGTATTCCCATGAAAGGGGTGATTTAAATGTATTAATTTGAATGAAAGAGATTTACACTTTATGCTGTTTTTAAAAAGTATCATGCAGATATTTAGAAATTACAGAGTTACTTTCCTGCAGCACAAACATCATTGGTATTTGGAAACTTAAATCCCAAATTTTGGGCTGTATTCTTTTGGATCTTTGAGGGCTAATCTAACAAGCACTGAGAAAAAATTTCTTTATTCCCTAAAAGGTTTCATATTAATTATGAATACTTTGAATACTTTCTCTTTTTCCTTGGTCTTTTAGTACAAATATTTAATTTTTTAAATTACAATTGACACTCAATAATGTTTTATATTAGTTTCAGGTATACAGCATAGTGGTTAGACATTTACATAATTTATAAAGTGATTCTCCTGATAAATCTATTAAACCCCTGACATGATACATAGTTATTACAGTATTACTGACTATATTCCTTATGCTGTACTTTACATTCACTTGACTGTTTTGTAACTGCCAGTTTGTTCTTTTTAATCCCTTTACCTTTTTTACTCACCCCTCAACCCACCCCCTCCCATCTGGCAATCACCAGTTTGTTCTCTATATCTATGAGACTATTTCTGTTTTGTTTATTTGCTTATTTTGTTCTTTAGATTCCACATATAAGTGAAATCATATTATACATATCTTTCTCTGACTTATTTCACTTAGCATAATATTCTCTAGGTCTATCCATGTTATTGCACATGGTAAGAGTTCATTCTTTTTAATAGCCAAGTTATATTCCATTATATATATGTACCACTTCTTTATCTAGTCATCTATTGATGGGTTGCTTCAGTATCTTGGCTATTGTAAATAATGCTACAGTGAACATAGGATATATATATGTGTGTGTGTGTGTGTGTGTGTGTGTGTGTGTGTGTGTGTAGTGTGTGTGTATGTATGTATGTGTATGTATGTATGTGTATGTGTGTGTATGTATGTATGTATGTGTATATATATATATATATATATATATATATATATATATATATATTAGTGATTTAGATTTCTTCAGATAAATATCCCAAAGTGTAATTGCTGGGTCATAAGACAGCTCTATTTTTAATTTTTTTGAGGAACCTCCATCTGTTTTCCACAGTGGCTGCACCAATTTGCAGTCCCACCAAGAGTACACCTGGGTTCCCCTTCCTTCACATCCTTGCCAACACCGTTTGTTGATTTACTGATGATAGCCATTCTGACAGGTGTGAGGTGATATCTCATTGTGGTTTTAATTTCTCTTATGATTAGTGACATTGAGCCATCTTTTATGTGTTTATTGGCCATCTGTATGTTCTCTTTGGAGAAATGTCTATTCAGATCTTCTACCCATTTTTTATTTGGATTATATTTTTAGTGTTTAATTGTATGAGTTCTTTATAAAAATCCTTATTGGTATCATTGGCAAATATTTTCCATTCAATAGGTTGTCTTTTTGTTTTCTTAATCGTATCTTTTGCTGTGCAGAACCATTTTAGTTTGATGTAATCCCACTGTTTATTTTGTCTTTCATTTTCCTTGCCCTAGAAATTATATCAGAAACAAAAAAAAAATGTTACCAAGATCAACGTCAGAGAGTTTACATGTCTATATTTTCTTCTAGGAACTTTATGGTTTCAGGTCTTACATTTAAGTCTTTAATCCATTTTGAATTTATTCTTGTATGCAGTGTAAGAAGGTGGTTTGGTTTCATTGTTTTGCATGGATCTGCCCAGTTTTCCCAACACCATTTACTAAAAAGACTGTCTTTACCTCTTTGTATATTCTTGCCTTTGTCATAGATTGATGAACCATATAGGCATGGATTTATTTCTGGGCTTTCTATTCTGTTCCATTGATCTATGTATGTATTTTTATGCTAGTACCATGCTGTTTGAGTTACTATAACCTTGTAGAATAGTTTGATATCAGGTGTGATACCTCCAGCTCTGTTCTTCTTTCTCAGTATTGCTGTGGCTATTTGGGGTCTTCTGTAGTTCCATATAAATTTTAGGGGATTTGTTCTAGTTCTGTGAAAAATGCCTTTGGTATTTTGATAGGAATTGCATTGAATTTATAGATTGCTTTGGATAGCATGAACATTTTAACAATGTTAGTTCTTTCTATATGTGAGCACAATATATGTTTCCATTTATTTGTATCGTCTTCAGTTTCTTTTTTCAATGTCTTATAATTTTCTGAGTACAGGTCTTTTGTCTCTTTGGTTAAATTTATTCCTAGGTAATTTTTTTTATGCAATTGTAAAGGAGATTGTTTTCTTAATTTCTCTTTCTGATAGTTTGTTATTGATGTATAGAAATGTAACCTATTTCTAAATGTTAATTTTGTATTCACTTACTTTACTGAATTAATTTATCAGTTCTAATAGCTTTTGGTGGAATATTTAGGATTCCTGGTGTATAGTATTATGTCATCTGCAAATAATGAATTTTACCTCTTCCTTTCCAACTTAAAAAACTTTTCTTTTTCTTGTCTAATTGCTGTAGCTAGTACTTTCAAGTAATTTCTTTTCTATAAGAAGATAACTCAGAGTATTCCTGGGAGACAAAAGAGTATCATAGCAAAGGACAGACACTTTGGAATCAAAAAGACTCCTTTTGACACCTGGACTAGCCACTTGGCTTGCCAGCTGACTTACCTTTTTTCATTCTTTGTTTCTCACCTGTGGAATGGGGGTGAGACTACTTTGTGGGGATGGTATTGGGCACAACACTGAGCCTGGTATATGTGAACCATTATTAGGGGGAGGAGAAAGATAACTACAGGAGCCTTATTTTGAATGTAAGAAATTGCAGCATAGGTCAGTATTACCTTTCTTAAAAATTTATTTAGAAGCTTTAAAATATTCTGTCTTTACTAAAACTTTTTTTGATGATTGTCTTCAAAGCTAATTTTAAACCTCTCAGGAAGAATTTGCTTTTCAATCTATAGTCACACCTGACTTTTGACACAAAACAGCATTACCCTCTTTAGCCAGACCTGCCTTTGAATGACCTCTAGCTGGTCCTAATTCACTTTCAAAGAGTGAGGAATTAGCATCTGTGCAGATGTTCAAAGAAATGTGTGTATTCTGTTGCCCTTGAGGTTATTTTGAAAGAAGAGTTTCAAAGCTGTTTTACATGTTAGTACTGATGTTGGTTTTTTTATAGATATTCTCTCTGTGGACTCGTCTACCTGAAAGGAGGCAATGGGTCTATGTGTTCTGGCCCATTTTTTAAAATCTTACTAGTCTTACTTGAAGAGAATAATAGAGAAGTGTCAGGAAAATCTCTGGTGCTTCAGAGAAGATGGAAAAGCTAATTATTTCTAAAGATTGGCTGCAGGTTTGATGTGGAAGTCTAAGGGGAAACTTGCTTGCACATTATCCATGATTTATTGCAAGGTGCTTTACTGATGAGAAGAAGAAAGAGCACCAGATACTAAAATCTATAATGAGTAGGACACTCCAGCAAGTGAACAGAAATTTTTGAGGCCATTCCATTCGATTTGATAGTCATTCAACCAGGCTTTGAGGTGTGAAGACAGGTTTGGCATTAGTGTTGTTACCTTCATGTATCACTTTCCTATTAGAATAGAAAAGGAATGAAAAACAGAAAATGCTTCACCATAGGAGGCATATGTGAATCAGTGTGATATATGCAACTGTTCTCACCTTGGGAATGACTGTATGTATATATACCTTTCTTAGGTTCTAAATTGCCTTTTGACATCAAACCCTGTGTTAAGACATTTTCAGCTGGATCTTGTCAAACCATATTTTGTCCTTGGAGAAACCTATGTGAGAAAATTTCCCATGATAAAAATTTTTTTTTTTTAATTAAAATTGGAACTCCTATAGAAGAAAAGTGATCATTTTATATTTAAATTTGTAGTATTTACCACATGTTTTTAAATGACAAGTGTTCTTAAGGAAGGAAAATGAATTATTAAAAGTTCTCTCTAGGTTTTAATGTATTTGCTTTCCTTTCCACATTATGCATATTAAATATAACTATTCACTTAGAACTATAAGTAACATCTGGAATATTCCACCTTGAGTAGAGGACACTTTTCTCTTGAAAGAAATATGATTTTATTTTTAACATTTCAAAATGTATTTAGTGATTCAGTCACATTTACTTCTCTCTGAGCTTGCTTTCCTTTAAACAATGCTAGAGTGTGGGATCCAAATGATGGTAATTTAAAAACCAGTTTTACATGAACACATGCAGACACAGCCTTTAACTATACAAATTCATTTAAAAGGATTTTTTAATTTACAGTAATGGAAAAGCTTTTGCTGCTTGGGTAAAGCTTTGGCTTTGGGGGAATTTTAGGCATCATATAATCTTTGATTCAATGAAACTTTCTTGGAAACTGAAGATTAGTATCTTATTTAAATTTTTTATTTTGGGGGGGCAAATTTAGTTGGAAGTGTTTTCTCTGATTCTTTGCTGTTTTATAATGTGTATTGATAGAGACTTTAGCTTCTCTATTCTTATTTTAATTACTGCCCATAATATTTTTTGTTTTTTTCTCCTTGGGCTTTCCTTAGCTTGGCCATTGTGTAAGTACTAACGAATTGATAAAATTAGCACATATTAATATATTTTATTTTTTGACAATTGAGAAATGTTAGTTTTATGGGTATATGCTATAAATATTTTACTATATCAGTCAAGAGTTTTTATAAAAAACAGAAATGAGCACTTAAATGCCACCCTGAAATCTGTAATAATCATATTTTCCATTATCTATAAATGGACATATTACTGTATTTTATAATAATAGAGATATTTTCTTGTAGAAATTTTACTTCTCACAGAGAAATAACCAACAGCAAGTAATGAAATCGTAAAAACCTTATGCACTTACGTTTATCTTTTCAAAAGTATAGTTTGTTTTTCATGCTCAGAAAATCAAATTGTGTTTCTTTGAAGCATTTGCCTAAATTATTTCTTGCTTTACCTTTGACATAGTCTTTATATACATTCATTTCTTTTAGCATTAACAAGCTATGACCTGGAACAGTGCTTCTCAAAACTCGTGGTGAAGAACCTGTTTTGTTTTGTTTTTTAAATTTTTTTAAGTTTGCAAAAATAATAAAAATCAATTATTAGAAAGATTTAAGAAGACAGAAAATACAAGCCCTTAATTTTTATTAGGTGTAACAGACCTAAAATAATTATTACTAAGGTTTCTAAAATATTTATAGTCAATTTCTGTACTTAGTTTGTCTGAGACCTGTAACAAACTGTAGACTGCCACTAGTCCAAGGACCATACTTTGAGTAGAAGGGTGCTGGGGACAGTGTGCAGTGTGGTGTGATAAGATGGGCTTGAGAGGGCGTTTGCGAAAGCCTGAGCCCTGTTAGAAAACAGCTAAGTGTAATACGATGGGCCTGCTTACTTTTGGCGATAGTTAGGGCCCTTCAGCTGTGGAGTGGGAGGAGTTTTGGTTCCCCTGATGTGTGTATACCAGTTTCCAGGGGAGGTCTGCCCCTGAGTTCACTTCAGGCCCTTTGGAGTAGTCTATTGCTTTAAAATGTAGAATAGATTGAATGTAACACATCAACTGACATAAACCTAAATAAAGAGTGATCCCAAAGATGTGTGCATAACTCTGCTGAACATACCAGTAATCAGAGCACTGGTAGTTTTTGATTGGGAGTACCATACAAACATTGCATCTAAAATAGTGAAGTAAAGATTTTTTAAATTATTACATCAAAACTTGAACAAGTGGAAAGTAGCATCATGTAGTATCAATTTTGTATAGAAGTTTATATAAATTTTAATTTTCTTAAGTGAATAGAGAAAAGCTACCATGTTCCTTAGTATAAAATGGATTCCCAATAAATGATTATTTCTTTTTTCCTATTAGATAGTAATTTTGCTGAGCAAAGGGGCCATAGATCAGGAAACTTTGCATCCTGCACAATGCTGTACACATAGTAAGAACTCAAATAGTTGCTGAATGGAAAATAAAAAGCTATTCTGACCTCTGTAAAATATGATTTTAGTTTCATCAAAAAAGATGAAAAGTAATGGGTTTATATAGTTTGTCTTCCTTTTGGTATAAATTAGGTAATGAGATGAGATGAACAGCTCTTAATATTGCTATGAGCCAACCATAATACTAATGTTTCAGATTAATCTAACATCTTTTTCTTTTGGGGCTCAGTGCATTTGTGCAAATCATTCTGTAACCACCTTTAACTGTTTATTGCCTGCTTTATAATCGTGAGCCCTCACACAATTTCTGTAGAACAGTTAGTCATGGTTCCTTCCTGGATTGATTGATGTTCAGAGTTAGTCTTTATTGTCTCCTTTGGTTGTTTTGCTGCTACCCGGTGGAGAGTTTTTTCATGAAATCTCTAATAAATAAAGCAGTAACATTTTCTCATGTATAAAATGGATTCATTAGATGTCCCAATGAAGAATGTTCTTGCACATTGATAGACAGTTTTGCCAATGGTGACCCTGGGTCGTCTCCATCTTCTTTCTGTTTCTTTTTCTAATGATTTTTAGGTTGATGGCAAACAGCAGGATTGACTAGTGATTGGCTCACTGTAATTGTGATAGTTTTTTTGGAGTTGTTTTTGCTTTTCCTTTGGTACCTAGTTTAAGACTATATCTATCACCTGTTTTTAATGTTTTAGCTACACAAGGTGACAGCTGTACCTTGTGTTTGGTTTGTGTTTCTCTAGCTGAGATCGGGAGGTGCACAAGTGTTGGAAGGCTGCATTGCCGAAATTCACAACATCACCAGCTTAGACATCTCTGACAATGGTAAGTCAGAAATCAGTAAAGAGAAGAAACAGAATATTATTTAAAGCAAGTTAATAAAGGGAAACTCATCTTGTAGCCGAAACTAGACAACACCTTTATAAAAATGTTATTTTACTGCTTATTTAATAGGACTTTTAAATTTAATAATGGAGGTTATTTATGAAATAAATCTGTGCCAAAGTCATACTAAGTTGATTCCATGGCCAAAAATGCAAGGTCTGTAGAGTAAATTTAAAAAGAAAGCCATTTAAAAAAATAAGTACGTTGATAAAGATCTGAAACTGACCTTTTGTTTCTTGCTGATAAGAAAGTTGAGCCCTTGTTTATTTTTCAGACACCTGTTTCATTACATCATTTTTGCTGGTTGTAGTAGCGGGAGTATGACCCTGTTACATTTGCACAGACAACTGCAGATACCTACCAGTGAACAACGTATTGCAATCTTCTCTTACCAAGTGATGGGAGAGTTGAAACATTCTGCCATTCTCCACTTACAGTTTCCACTGGCTTTATTTAGCCACTGATTGTGTAAGAGAATGTAGAGAATGAGTTTGTAGAAAATGAGTTTATCTCTGAAATAATCTCAGGAAAGTCATCCAACTGCATGTTGCCTTTGCTTAATTGTGTTCCAGCTGAGTTCATTTATACACATGTGTTCTGATTCTCCACCTCCTCTCATCCTCTCCAGGTTTAGAGTCTGACCTATCTACCTTAATAGTGTGGCTCAGTAAAAACAGATCAATACAACACCTGGCATTAGGCAGAAATTTTAATAATATGAAATCCAAGTAAGAGTTTTGAGTTTTTTTATATGACAATGATGAAAATAACCAGCTTCCTGAAAACTTTTGAGTTGATTCCACTGTCTACATCTTTAAAATCTCTTTAGAAACCTGGCACCTGTATTGGACAACTTAGTACAGATGATTCAAGATGAAGAATCAGTGAGTATTATTTTTAAAAACTTTTGCCTAAAGTCTTTGTTACCATTCTTACTAGTTATTTCTACTGGGTTAATGCTGATATGTTTTCAAATAATTTTACCTACATATACATTTTCTATTGTTATTTTTTAAGTGGAATAAATGCTTGTGCTTTAGTATAGCTATAGAAGGTACGTAAAATTCACCTACTCATCACTTGATTCAACTCATCACTAATTAAAGGTAGCTTGTAAGTAATAGATGAAAAGAAATAGAAATCGACTCCTAAGCCCATCTTTTAATAAGCCTTATATTTTCTAAGGCTAATCTGCAGGCATGAATTATTATAATATATTGACTTTATGGCCTTATTTCATGCTGAGAAACGTCATATTCTTAATCTTAATTTCATCTAATAATTACACAGATACAAGAGACTAAGAAAGTTGTTTCCTATCTAAAATTGCTTCTTGAGCTCTAGTAATCCTCCTTATATTTTTCCCTTTAGTTGCTTCTGGTCAAGAATTGGTTCAGGGTAAAGAAACTTAATTTCAAATATCCTATTTTCTACCTTCTTAAAAATGTACTAGAAAAAAGGAAAAGATATATTGTGGACAAAGTAAGAAGTACTACTGTTGATTCATTTAAACCTGGTGTGTCACACCTTGCATTTACAAATGCTCTTTAAGATTTTATCCCTTTCCTGTCTTAGTCCTATTTGGCTGTCAGCCTCAGCTTTTATGGTTCCTAAAATCCAGATCAATTTGTATTCCTACTATGAAGATTTGCATTGCTCATGTTTGTCATAGCTACTTTTGTGGGTCGTAAGAGTGATTTCCTATATTAATCATATGAGATATGTCACATATTTTAAAAGCATAATGTTTCCTTTTGAATTCATATAGGAATATAGTAGGAAATTCTGTAAACTAACTTTTTCTGAGAAAGCCAAAGGGCCAGGGCAGATGGGAACTGGAAATTTTCCTTGCTTGCCCTGCTTTACACTGCTTTGTGGAAAGAACGTTCTGTTCTCCTGCCTCTTCATTGTGTGGATATATTTTCTAACTTGTGGGCTAGAAATGAAACTCATTATTTAATGAATTCAAGCACTTCTCTTTGTCCTCATTTACTAATAAATCCTATATTTTGTTTTTCTGGTACTAAGTCATTGAAATTAGGGGCATGATTAGGATGTAGTTTACACTTTTCAGAATCTAGGCTATTTATTTTACATATTCAATTTCATTTCACACTACCATGCTTTATTCACGATTCTGATTTCCCAGTATTGGCCCAGTTTTAAAAGATTGGGTAAGTGAATATTGCAGAATTATATCTAATATTTATCCCAAAATATTTGTTTCTTAGCATACATTTTAGGAAAATTTATATTTTATGAGAAATATATTTGTTTCATGTTTTGCTTATTACACAAGGGTCTTCAAACACCTTTTCTATAATTTAGAATCTTGCAAAGATAATCTTGACACTTAAAACACACCTAAGAAGATATTTGCAGTTGGTAAAACTTGCTTTGTAAATGTGAGTTGTGTCAAGCTACAAGTTTGAGTTAATGTGCTGCTAATAATGTGCACTGAAAAGCTTTTTATGTTTGTGTCATCAAAAAAGTAGGTGGCTTTTTCAAAAAGCAGTAGCCATCTATTTTTTTTAATTCTGAATCAGTAATGTGTAAAATAATTGAAAATGATCAGATGTTGAGTCTTATGCCTATAAAAATTCCACCAATAACTGGCACAGTAGAGCTCATTTTTTGTTTTATTTTTAAAAGTTTTTTTACATAGATAGTTATTTTTTTTAATATTCTGTCCCTATAAATATATATTTTTTTATATTCTTGACAGCCCAGGGAATACTTTATTTGCCCAGTATTACATATTAGGTACAGTTAGTTGGAAAACATAGACAGGTATGGTCTCCAGTGTCACCTAAACTGCAGACAGTAGTTGTCAGGGTGCAGCTCTCAGTCCTTGGACAGTAACATGGAGAGGCCAGGATGACAGGGATTCTTATTTTGAAGTGTACATACAAACCCATGTTATAACCAGTAGGACGAATGTATTTCTCTTGGGAGTGCTTGCACTAGGAGAACGAGTCTCAGATAAGCATGTTCAGCTATGAAAAGAAATAGTAAGATTTCAAATAGTAATGTTACTAGGTAGAACAATAAATCAAGAAAGGATGACCTTATAAATATGCATGTAATTCAGGTTGTGCTGTTTGCATTAACGAGTCTGCCTGTTATTTTTAAGTATTTACTGAGGTGTACTTGAGTTTGAACATAGTCCTGAAATTGGTGCTTTCTGGCTTGGAGACCAGTATTAGAGAGAAGCTGTAATATATCATTTTAGTAGCAGTTGAATAATCATTATTGAAATGATGAGAGATTTGATTACAGCTTTTTATTAAAGCGACAGTCCATTTGTTTTAACTTAAATATTTCCTTGAATCTGAAGCATTTTTAGTTAAGTTTTTTCCATTTACTTCAGTGTAGGATCCTAAGAAAATTGAAGCAACCTTACTAAACCTGCTAGAGTCTAATAAGCACATATTGGCTTTTGGCCCAGGTTTTAATTGCTTTAGCATTTACCATACTATTTAACTTTTAAAAGTTTAATTTTAAGTTATATTTTACCTTTTGATTTTACCATAGATGTACTCAGTTTAGAAAACATCAAATTTGGGCAGTTAGAACAATAAGTATAGTCCCTTGATAAAACTGTAACTAAACTCAGAATGCTGCTTTGTGGATATCTGAGTCTTGAAATCATTAGCATCCTTGTCCTGCATCCTGTAGCCATTTGGTAGATGTGCCTCAAATACATGTGCCTTTGGAAGTCAATATTTAGTGGTTGAGTGGACACAGATATACCCCAGGCTTTTTGTGGAGGATCATACAGACCACCGGGTGCATCTTCATAGCTCCAGTCCCACAAGCCACTCTAGAAGCTGTTTACAGCATCCACCTCTCTGTAGGGTCAGAAATACTTACGGAAAATCAGATAAAACTGTTCAGTGTGGCTAGGTCAGTGTAGACCACCTCGGATAAGTGAGAGACATTCGTATCACCCAGGAATGTCTGGATTCTGACTTTTAGAGCCACATTGATTCAAGTCCTGGAATTCTCATGTCATTAAATCAGTTATGGTGTAATCAAGAAATGCAAATTCAAATGTCCACAGGGCTAAGAAGGCAACATAAGTAAGTAAAGTGACCAGGAAATCAGCAGGGGCCCCTAGTCACTTTCTGGTTGGTTATACAGACCAAACAGAGCTGCCTTCAGGCTGAATGGATATCAGGCTCTGGCTTAAATGGACAGTGAGCAGCTTGGCTTTGATTCACCATATAGCTTATGGTGAAAATAAGGTTACCAATTTTTGGACTTTTTCTTTTTTAATTGTAGGTATATTTTCTGATTGGTACTTAAAAGGTAAACCTAAGAATGATGATCGAAGAATGTAGGCTAAGCTAACAGGGGCACTGTTGTGTAGGGTTAGAATTCTATGCACTGTTGTGTGCATAGAATTTGGAACCAGGCCATCTGGTTCCAGCTCAGCTACTTTCTAACTATGTGACCTTGGTTGAGTTATTTAACCTTTTTGTTTCGTATTTGGGAAATGGAGATAACAGTATCTAACATAAAGATACCTAAGTATTGGGTTCCTGGGAGTATTAAATGAATAAATACATGTAGAAACTTTAAACAGTGGTACATGTTCAATAAATGTTAGATGTTACTGATCTTGGCTGGTTTTTATTTTATATTGGTCCATTAATAATTTAAGATATCGTTTCACTTTGCAAGAAAATAAAATGGATAAAAAGGGATAAGATAGCCATACTGAAGCTGAGAAATTTTTATGTAGCATTTTTATTTATTTCATTCTATTTTCTACTTCAAAACCTGACATCTGCTTTTCACAGCTTCTCTTTGAGGAGAGGCAGCCACTATCTAGCATGAAAACACACAAGCCTTCATGTTTGACTCCAAAGGTCCATTATACCAGAATCTCAGGTGCCATTTATCAGTATCTTTTAGCCATAAGTTTAAAAACAAGGTGCTTTGAGCAGTGAGTACCTCCCCTTGATGATTCTTCATGACGTGGGTCATTGAGGATGGTGGCTACTTTGATAAGCCTGTATGCATGCTGCCTGCCATTTCCTCCACAGCCTCTGCAGTCCTTGTCCCTGGCTGACTCGAAACTCAAGACCGAGGTCACCATCATCATTAATGCCCTGGGAAGCAATACCTCCCTGACCAAAGTGGACATCAGTGGGAATGCCATGGGGGACATGGGAGCCAAGATGCTGGCCAAAGCTCTGCAGATCAACACCAAACTCAGGTACATGGGCCAGGCCCTGGGCCCTGAAGTGCGTGCTTATTCTAAGGAATGCCTGCAAACAATGCCGTCCAATGAGCATCAGAGAGCTGGCTGTGTCGAGGTGGCTGAGCTTCTTGACAGGCCAGCTGGGAAGAAGAGATTCTTTTAATGTCCACGTTAACACTGGCCAGTGGTGGGGAAAGACAAGGGGCAGCAGAAGAGGGTCTGTGTCAGCATCAAGTGAGCAGAGCTGAGAAGACAGCAGGAGCAGCAACCTGAGGGCTTTGTTGTACTTGGTATGAGGCCAGCATCTTGTCCTCCCCTCCCCACTTCTGCCTGTATAAAGACAGAAAACCCAAGTGGTGAACAAGGTTTACTAGTTCAAAGGAAGTTCACCCTGGGTGCTGACTGCTCTCTTCAGTGATTTCCATCCTTATGCTCCCAAGATTGGCTTTCCTGAAGAACTAGTCATGTGGTAACCACTTTCCTTTAGGATTAGCTCCATGGTAAACATGCAGCTTCTATCATTCAGACCTGGGTTGCTCATAGTCCAAAAGTCTTATGAATGAAGAATTAATTCACATTACTTCTCAAGAGCTCTGTCCTGTTCTCCTGGTTCTCCAGTGTAAGACAGAGCTTGTACCTTCTGTCTAAACTGAAGCCAAAACCCCAAACCCGCAGCAGTTTCTTTGAAGGTCAGTAGTATGTAGAGAAGGTCATTGAGATTAGGAGTGGAAGCAGTTAGAGATTGTGAGTCTGGGATCATCCAGACAAATAGGAGCCATTTCGTGTGTCAGATATATTGACAATCCTAAAGTATCTGTGAAGTATTCACATTCTGAAGATAAAATAATACTTTTCTTCTAAAATGGGTTTTGTGTTTAAAAAGAAACAACCTCATATTTATAGTAGCTGAGGTTTTGCCAGCAGAATGAGGGGTTTCGTGACATAGCTGATCACACCATGTCAGGGCAGCATTAGAAAATATGTTGCGATCCCCTCTAGTTGTTTAGAATGGAAATGTCTTAGTACCTGGAATTCTTTTTGTTGGACACAAGACTGCTTAGCATCTTCGTACATAGTTTCAGTCTCAGACATGAATACTAGACTACCACTGGGAGAAAAAGATGTCAAGTTTTAGACTTTTATGGCCTCGTAAAGCATTAATGGTAAGTGAATGTGTGTACTGTTCCTTTTAAAAATTTTTTCATACTATAGTAAATATGTGGGGAAATGATCATCCTTGCTTTGTTTGAAACAAGGTTACACATCATTTTTTGCTCACTTAAAGCCATGGTACTAAAGTATCTTCACAGTGTTGCCTGTAAGATTTTTCTTCAATGAGAGATTTATTTCCTCTGTTCCTAAGTGTCTGATCATTTCTGCGATTCGGTTTTTGAACAGGACTGTTATATGGGACAAGAACAACATTACTGCACAAGGCTTTCAAGATATAGCCATTGCTATGGAAAAGTAAGTTTCATTAGTGCTTTTTCTGAAAAAATACCAAGATGCAATGTTGTTTGTGTGATCTGTGGGGTAAGAGAAGTAGCTGTTGACTGGGAATCTGAAGACCAGGGTCTGTGTTAGTCTCTGCTCACAAGCCATGGGACTCAGGAAGACATGCACTTTTTTTCTGGTGTCAGTTTTTGCACCTGTAACATGAGGGCAGATCCACGTTCTACTGGAGACCCCTCATGGTTATGAGGATTAGAGAGCACCAGGAGAGGCCAGGAGCGTGGCTTCCTCCTATATTTTCACAGTCTATTTCCACTGGTTCTCACCTCATTGTCCATTATGATAACTTTGAATCCAGTGGTGAGAAGAAAGCTGAGGTCCAGAAAATTAAAAAGTAAAATTGACAGATGGCAAGCCTAGAGCTAACTTGTCTCATTATTCTAAAAGGCTTTCTTTATGACCTGAGTAACTAGAGTCTGCAATTATTTATTGTCAAATTTACTTTCCAAGTAAACTAAACGAAGAAATCATAATATAAACATGGCTGGAAAAAAATGCTAGAAATCTGGTTCTTTCTGAGGTTTTCAAACCTCATATTGTATTCTAAAGGTAGAAATGATCAAAGCATTACAGATGAGAGGTTATAAAATGTGAATGGGAAATAAGGGGCCATTAGCATGGAAGTCAGTCTCTGGAGAAGAAGAGAGGGTGTTTATTCTTTTGTGTTTTCCCAGAATTCCCTCCATGCATGAATCTGGAGCTCTCTTGCCCAGTTTAGTGCTGTGGATACATCCGTAGACCTGGAGTTAGAAGCCCTCCATTCAGTCCTCAGCTTTGTCACAAATAAGCCTATGATCTTGAACAAAGCATTTTAAGTAGATATCCCTAAGTGTCTTCTAATTCTAAATCCCATGAATCTGCTGTAGCCAGGAAGTTCAATTTGCTGCCTCCAGAAGCCATCACTAAACATGGATAAGGAGCTTGCACCCTTCAGTCACCATAACTCCCTCTCCCTAGAGCCTTCTATGACTATGGAACCACCTATAGTTACTCCTCTTCACCACAAAATCTCCAGATGGAAGCATTTATTTACGGTAGCTTCATTTGAGTGCTAATGGCACAGTTGCCACCCTGATAATGTTGTAGACTGCCAGCCTCAAGTGATCTTTGTGAGAAGCCAAGAGCACACACACACACCCAGTCTTCACCATTTCCAGATTGATGGTTGGGCTCCCTGGATCACAATTTGTTATGTACGGTGTGTTCCAAGATGCCAGTGGTTCAAAACCACATTTGGTTTCAATAAATTCTACTGGTCTGTAGCATGATCAGATTTGGATGAGAGAAAGGAAATCTTCAAGGCTATAAAAAAGACCTATTATCTCTTAGTTTCAGTTCACTGACTCTTAAACCAAACAAAAACAATTCTGCTGTAGCAAAGCTAGGGAAAAATTAAAATTATAGATAGAACAGCCTTTTCTTTGAGTTATTTTACATTAAGCCACTTTATAAGTTGGACTGGATGGAGAACATTTTTCCCATTTGATAGTACTTATCTAGATTACTGCAGTTATTAAAATGATTGTTTATCATTTCTTCATCATTAGAGCCTTATTTTAGGAAGTAGTTGTTAATGTACTTTTTCAGTAGAAGTTATCTAAATATTCATAAGAATTACATTGTGAGTGCTGTTTGTAGCAGGGTCAGGATCAAAGGCTGGAGTGCAGAGTCAGTCTGTGAGTTTTCCTCGTACCAAGTGACTCTCTCTTTCACTCTTGCGTCTAAGCAGCTGGTCAGCCATGGTGAGATAATGTGAACACAGGACTCCTGAGGGCTTCATTTGATATCCAGAGCATGGGGGTGGTGATCATGTTTGCAAACTGCAGAGACCTGCCATGGTCAGGGTGTTGAGCCAGGCAGGAAAGTGCTGCCAGCAACTTTTCTGAAGACAATCCTATGTCTTGGACTTGCTCATTTAAAGGAGCCCAGAGCCTGAATAGACTATTTTTGTGGATGCTAATGTAACATCCTTGTTTTGGAAGCACAAGTTGTTTTTTTTTTTTTTTTTCTTCTAACAGTTTGGTTCTGGCTGTCACCATAGCCACCGTGCTGATCTGGGTACATTCAGACCCACCAGTGACTAAAGCCCAAGCGGCAGGCTTTTGTTGGGCTGTCTTTTAGGCTTCCTCTCAGTCCATCATTCCAGTCCCAATTTGAACATTCCGTCCTTGATATAATTGAAAACAGAAAACAAAACAAAACCACATTCCTGGAAGTTGTGTCATTTTCGTCAGATGGCCTGAGTTGATGAGGTCCCTGTGGTGCTGCCATGTAGACACTGATCTGTAGTCTGGGGGCCTAAGATGTACTGATCATTCAAAATTTTCTAAGATAGTCTGACAACCATCTTTTGAGATTTTAAAAAAGTGATGAGTTAAGGTAATATGGTATTTTTAAATAAACATTATTTTCTCCTTTTTCTAGAAACTACACATTGAGATTTATGCCAATTCCTATGTATGATGCGTCTCAAGCCCTCAAGACAAACCCTGAAAAAACAGAAGAGGCTCTGCAGAAGGTATGAAAGAATCAGTAGCTTAATTATAATAAGTTCACATTTGAATTGAATTGTGTTCATGATACTTCTGAACATACGGACAGTACTTTGTATTTTACAAAGTTTTTTCTCATTACCTCATATTCTTAGGATCATGACTGGCATAACACATCAATGGGAAAGGAATAACATTAAACTGAACCTTGTCATGGAATTTAAGTGGAATAGAGAAACATCCTTATGACATCAACATGCCAGAGCTTAAGCATAGATGACTTCCTGTTACCCTTTTAAGAACTGTAGACCTGAATTTCACCTTGTTCAACCTCCCTCCTTCATCCTCAACAGACAGAACCTTCCCTCTCTTCCTCATCAAAAAATTTAGGGTATTACTATGATCTTCCTTCACCTTTGTCTGTAGATATGTCTAAATCCATACCCATTCCCACATCCTTTCTGGCAAACCAAGAGGATGACGGGTGCATCCCCCTTCAGAGTCCAGCCACCATGGTCCCTTGACCCCACCATCCTCTGCCCTGTGCTGGAAGCTTGCCCCATGAGTCATTCCCTTGCTCTCCCATGTCTTTATCCTTCTCTTTCTATGGTTAAGGTTACCTTTCTTTCCATTTTTAGATATGTTCAAATATTTTCTATTCGTAGAAGGCTACTCCACCTTGACTATTTGCCATTTGGGAAAATTTGTTTCTCTCTCTGCTCTCTCCTTGATAATACAACCCTCCATGCTCTCTCCCAAACTTGGCTTTCCTTCCTCATGCCTTCCTCAGTCAGTCAGTCACCACAGTTACAGATTCCAGAGCACAAATCTCTTCATTTGCTCCCCTCTCTCTATTTCTATCAAAAATTCCTTTGTTCGTACCTCAGCAGTCTCTCCAGGATTATTGTCACATTTGCCTCCCCTTACCTGTTTTCCATGTTCCAGTCAAAAATTACCATCTAATTTCATGACATATTTGAATGGGCTAAAACCTCTAATCCACCTATTCCTAGTGGTTTTTGAGAGAAAGCCTGACCTCCTTAACATGGCATGAAATTTTGCCCAGAATCGGCCTCCTCTTCCCCTCCAGCTTCATGTTCTACCAACCATTATGCTTTGTTATTCTAAACGTCTGGGAACATATTAGAAGTACAAATTCTTGGGCTTTAGAAACTGGACTGGGACTCAGCAATTTGTGTTTTCACAAACTCTTCTGGTGATTATGAAGTTTGAGAATCACTAATTTAGGTGGTACTCATGCTTTCCCCACTATCTTGCATGTCCATGAGATTGAAATTAAGTGTCAGCTCATCCAGGAAGATGTCTCAGAGCCCCCTTTCCCCGCTGGGTAGATGGTCTTCTCATAATTTCCTCTGTCATTGGCCTTGTGACATTGTTTTAAGTTACCTGCCTCCATATTTTTTTCTCCCAGTAACTGAACTCCTCAGAGGCAAAGCCTGTGTATTTTTCATTTTTTAAAAATTCTTGGTAGCTGGAATAGTGGCCTGGTATGCATGCCTGGATGCTCCTTAAACATATGTTGAAAAAAAGGATAAGATTGGGAGTGGAGAGGAGAGAAAGCTAAGGTGGCAAAATAAATCATCCAAGATTTTGATTCAGAAGATTTGACTATATCAGACTTGGCCCAGCTCTGTAATTTCAATAAGTTAGTTAATTTTTCTGTATTTTAGTGTCTTCATCTATATAAAAAATAAGAATAAAGCTATACAATAATTATGTTTAGCAGACACTTAGCATCTAATTCTTGCTTGGTGCCTGACACTACTTTAAATGCTTAACATAAATTAATACATGTACGATTTAAAATAAACCCATGAGATAGGTATATTATATCCCCATTTTACAGATAAGAACACTGAAGGACAGGGAGACAGTAATTTGCCTAAGGTGGCCACAAGGTAGTATATGTGAAAAGCAATTTGTAGACCATAAAACAACATGCAAATGCTGGATCCTAAAGGATATTAACTTATAACAAAAGATGTGCTTTTTTTATTTGATGATAAGTTTTCCTTAATATATTTCAGAATATTGTTATTTCAAGATGTAATCAATATAAAAATTAATGAGATATTTTGCTTTTTATACTGTTCTAAATTTGGTGCATTATTTTTTAACACTTATTATTTTTCAAGTACAGTTGGCATACAATATTATATTAGTTTTACACCATGGTGGTTAGACATTTATATAACTTACAAAGTGATGAACCCAAAATCTAATACCCATCTTACACCTTACAAAATTATTACAATATTATTGATTATATTCCTAATGCTATAGTTTACATCCCCATGACTATTTTATGACTACTAATTTGTACTTCTTAATCTCTTTCCTTTTTTCACACCTCTCAAACACTTTTCCCATCTGGCAACCATCAGAATGGTCTCTGTATCTATGTTTGTTTCTGTTTTGTTTGGTTGTTTGTGGTGTTCTTTAGATTCCACATGTAACTGAAATCTTATGGCATTTGTCTTTCTCTGTCTGACTTACTCCACTCGGCATGATACCCTCTAAGTCCATCTCTGTTGTTGCAGATGACAAGATTTCATCCTTTTGTATGGCTGAGTAATATTCCATTGTTTATGTGTACTACCTCTTCTTTGTCCATTCATTCATTGGTAGACACCAGGTTGCTTCCATATTTGGTTGTTTGCATGTCAGTGGGAGTGATTGACCCTCAGTCTGATCAACTGTGAGGACTGACTGGTGAGAAGCTGGTTCTGAGGAGCTGAATTCGCTTTAGCGAGACTCTGGTGCCTCCCCAGTCTGCCCTTTGGGTGTATTATCCTCAGATGCAGCCCCAGGTGGTGCTCCAGTCTTGTCCAAAGTTGGCCACTGGGTGTGCTGGCTGTGGGACCTCCTACGAGGACCTCACCACAGGCTAAGTTCAACTGAAGCCTGTGCCCTCCCAGGGTCACCTAGCGTGAGTCACCAAATAATTCATAGGTGGCCACTACTACCACTGGGCTTAGAGGTGCCTAGAGAGGCCAAGTCATGACCTGAGGTCAGCTGCCAGTTGTGTCAGGCTGCTCGGAAAGAGGTAAGGGACATACCGAAGCCAGATGCTGCTTGTTTAGGTTTTGTGAAGCTTTGAGAGATTTTAGGAAAGTCCACAGCATAAGCAAAGACAGGTCATTTGTATAGAAAAGCCTCCAAAAGTAGGACTGCAAGTTGGGTGGGGCAGGGTCTCAGGGAATCTCCAGGGCTGGGCAACCAGTGTTAGCCAGGTTCGTGGAGATTCATATGGAGTCAGCCTGCGTCTGCATGCCTAGAGGTATGGACAGCTCAACAGAGGAACAATGACTTCTACCAGTACTTCTGTTTGGGAGAAAGCTGCCCCTTAAGCCCTTACCCTGAAGCCAGACCATTCGGTTCCTCCCAGTATGTCTCTGGCACCTTCCAAGCTGTTGCCCCAGTATTGGAACTCAAAACAAGTGAGTTCCTCAGCAAGTAAGCCTGTGTGCAAGCCCTTTAAGAGAAATGTCTGTCTCTCTAGTTGCGTCCTATCTCACTCAGGCACAATCTTCTCTGATTTTCACAGTGAAGAGTCATAGAGACTCTTCTTGGCACTTGAATCCTGGGCTGGAGAGCCTGGTTATGGGGCTGGAACCCCTCACTGTTGTAAGGGACCTGTACTGCTTGTGAAATAGTGTAGTGTTATTTGAAAGTGGGCATGTGCACTGTTCTTATGTTCAGAAGTATCATGAACATAATTCAATTCAAATGTGAAAGTGAAAAATGCAATCATACTATAGTTAAAATCAGAGAAGGCAGATAAAGAGACAAGAAAAGAGTAAATGCAACAAATAGAAAATAGTTACAAATGTGATAGATATTAATCCAACTCTAGCAAGGCATATTTTACAGGTCAGGAAACTAAAAGTAGATACATAAAATGGGACTAAGGGCAAAGAATGATCCCAATATGTTAATTTTAAAATTTATGGATTTTTAATGGAAAAATTGATGAAGTTAAAGCTCATTTTTATTTTTTTTATCCTGTAATATTTACTATGCTTTTATATACTCATCTTCCTTTTAATGGAACTCTGTTCTCTAGAAGAAATATGGCTCTTTAATTTTACTCTACTAAAGAACAATGTTGTGATTCTATACTCAACCTTTATAAATTTTTTTAAAATACAAATTTCTTTATTAAAACAGGGGTTTTGCCTCTTGTGCTCCTGCTGTTTTCAGCGGTGAGACTGGAGATGTCTGACTGGCTCTAAACTGTCCCCCAGGTAGCCCTGTGCAGTCCTGGTCCCACAAACATGATCATGACAGCCTTGGCCCCTTACCATCTGACCTGAGTCAGGCCCTCTGTCCTTAGTCCCTGGGAGATGAGGTCTCTCTGTCCCTGGTCTGGAATAATGCACGAAAGGAAAGTTTACCCTGTTGATCCAAGATGCAACCACTTCTAGCAGTAATGTGTACATGATTGATATTAAAGGCAATCAAACATTGCTATTCTTTTCCCTTGTACTGGCTTTTAGGAAGGAACTTAGAATTTTGTCTTCTAAAAACTTCTCTTCAGGCTTGGTTTGTGCAGCCCAATTGGTACACTTGGGGAACATCTAGAAATTCATGGGCCAGCCTTGGGCATAACCAGTGTGTGAGCTGAACCTCCTGGGTAAACAGTCTGTTCCCAGAACTGGCCTACAAACAGTGCTTCCCGAGGCCAAATATAAAAGAATAACAAAACAGAAGCCCCAAGGCTGGTGGTGATGTACATCTACCACATTTCAGGCAAGAATCTTTTTAGGAAAAAAATTTTATGTTGATGATAATGTCACCTTGGAAAGAGGTAACTTCTTGGAGAGCAGCAAGAGAAAATTAATATACTCTGTCATGTTATCAATGTGTCATTTTCATGAAGTTTCATTTCAGGGATCTTTTTGTTTTTATAATTTCTTCGTTTCTGTTTAGTAAAAAGGTACATTTTGTTCTGCTTTATAGTTTCCAGGGATGATAGTAATTATAATCTATATTTTAATTGTTCCTAATTGGTATTAAGTAGTAGTCATTTTTGCATAAGGAAAATGAAAATGTAATCATACTGATTGTTTCCCAATTATTAGAAATTCTTATAAGACTAGGGAACCATAGTGGTAAATTAAAAGTCCCAATGATTAAGTGGTGTTATTAGAAACAAACAAAAACAACAACTGAAAAAAAAATGGATGGCACAATTAACCCATCTCAAATTATTTTTTAAAATACATCTTTCCAGGAATCCATCATTCCCAATAGCTAATCCTACATCTTTCTTCAATATGTATCTATTGCATATTGTTCTTCATAAATGCTTTATTTCAATCTTGTTATCATTTGTACTTTGAATTTTTCATAGGAGATTGTTTAGAAGTACAAATTGTTCATCAACTTCAAGATTTCTCATTTTCTGTGGAAATCCATTTTTTTATTTTTTGTAATTTTGCTAAAATCAGTTCCATTTACAAGAAGGTATGAAAACCAGGTGAATTAATGAAACTAAAATGTCTTCAAGTTTTATCAGCCTGTATTTTTCAAATCTGTATCTATTTTCTTTTTTTTTTTTTTTTTTTTTTTTTTTTGCCTTAAGTGTTGGTGGATTCTACCACTGGTGGCAAGGTTCAGAATATCATCTATACCCCTTGGGGACATTCATTAACTTCTCAACTGTTTAGTGGTTAAAAATTTATGAGAGAGAAAGAACTGAGATTGTGTGCAGGAGAGTGATGAAAAGTTGTTGTGGGGTCTCCAGCCTTACAAGCAATTAAATACTTCCCTGTCTTTGTTCACTAGAGTCACATAAAAATTACTCCAGTTACCCACTAGTTAACTTTCTAACTAAAAACACCAATAATGCTACAAAGTGATTGCCAGGTTTCCCATCTCATATGTTTTATGGGGTCAAGGTACTTGCAGGATGTGTGAATTAGTGCTTTGGTTTTAAGTTCAGCCACTGGCTGTTTGACTAATAACTTTACTCTCTGCTGAGTCAAAATGTGTTCTTGAGAGAAACACGTGCTTAATTTCCAGATAGAAAACTATCTGCTCCGGAATCATGAGACTAGAAAGTACCTTCAAGAGCAGGCCTACCGCCTCCAGCAAGGCATCGTCACCAGTACCACACAGCAGGTAAGAGGGCATGTTCTGTTTCCACACACTCTCAACTGACCCTTCTAAGAGCATAGCATGAAGGACTTATATTATTTGACTCATTCCTAGTGGGACAATATGAACTAAAGCTTTTAAAAATTATTGTTTTGGGACAATTTGTTTTGAGCTACAGGATTTAAAGACATAGAATTCATTTCTTTCTCTAAGGATCCCATAATCATAAATCTGCAACTGCATTTTAATGAGTTTAAAATTTTAATATCAACTTACACAAAAAGGGGAAACCTAATTATTGTTACATAAAAATGTAAATGTTGGAAATTTTAATTTAAAAGTAATGAACTAAGTAAAATAGGAATGAAGAGGGAGAAAGGTGAGTGCAAATATGCTAAATTTTAAATTTTTATTTCATGGAATCAACAGCTATTTTTTATAATATATAAATCAAAAATATAAAAATAATTCTATTCAAATTGAAAATGGAAGCCACCAAAGAATTAAAAAAGCAGAAGGACAAAGTGTTTATTTCAGCAGATTGAAAGGAAATGACTGGTGCAGAAAGTAATTTGAGACCATCTTGTGGGCTTGGCACTATATTCTCACCTTGGGCAGATGCCATTTTAAATTTTGTTGTTGTTTTTTCTTAAGAGAATTAAAGGTGTTCAAAATAAAAGCATATATAATATTCCAAGTAGGTAAAATTACACGGATGACTGTGGAGATATGCATAGAGATTTGTGAAAGGGTGCACATCAAAATGCATATTTCACAATATTTGAATACGATACAGTCAATATGTGTTATTTATGTAAACAGAGAGCAATAGGTGCTGGGAAAAATAATTATGAATACTAGTGAAGTAACGGAGTTTTGAGAAAGAAAGCATGATTTTGACCATATCGGTGCTTTAAATTTTTAATTTTTTTGTCCTGCAAGGGACTAATATTAGCTCAGTGCTTTATGGTTTCCTGTTATTTCCTGGTTTTAGTGTTTAACATTAAAAGCAGTGAGAGTGCTAAAATCTTATGTTGAACTTTTGCCTTGGGTTCTTTATGATTTCCCGCAATGCAAGCTTTTCTTAGTACTATTTCCTTCCAACTTTTTTCCTCAGTCATAGGGAATTTTGCCCATCACCCAAAAGTTACTACAGCAACCTTTAATGCTGTTTCTTAAAAGCATGTTATGTCTTCTCAGTCAGGAGGAAATTATACACAGGAGGCGGATGTTTAATTCTGCATGGGTGGCACCATTCTGAATTAAGTCATTATGTAGTCGATACAGTGCCACCTTTTCACTTTGGGGATTTCTCAGGATATTATGATTAGCAGTTTTTACAGTTTAATAGTTTCAGTTTCTTTAGGAAAATTTTATCTCCTTTTTATTGAAACTTCTTATTAAAGTTCCCAGAAATCCGAATACAGAAAAAATAAACCCTCCATAACTAATGTCATTCATTGTCAACCACCTAGCCCGTCCTCATTTCAGGTGACTCCAAAAGGATTAAAATAGCTTTTAATGAAACATTGAATCTCATAACTGTTCATGTATTTGTCTGTCTTTTTTCTTGGTTTAGGAAAGACCTTTGTAAGATTCAACATTACACCTTTGCTTTTGATCTCTTCTTTTCCATCTTAAATCCCTTTTAATCAAGAGTAGGCAAACTCTTCCTGTAAAAAACCAAATAGTAAATATTTTAGGCTTTGTAGCCAGTGTGGCCTCTATTGCAACTACTCAACTGTGAGTTTGTAGCTGAAGCGGCTGTAAACAGTGTGTATCTGAATGAATGTGGCCATTCCAACAAAACTTTATTTGTAAAGATGGGCCCAGAGTTTGCCAGTCTCTCTGCTTTTGTCTTCTTACCCTTAAAAAAAAAAAAAAGACAATTTTATTCCCTAGAGCTATTTACTCAGCATTTTCTCTTTCCTTCTTTCACATGCAGATTTTTATACTTGTTTTCATGACTTCTTTGCTACTCTCTCAATTTTGTAATCTTTCTAAATGTGATGTCTGCCCCATCTGTCTACTGAAATGGCTTTCCTTGGTCTCCCAGTCACTAGGTCCAAGGGCCATTCTCCCTCTTCCTTGTCCAAGGAAAGGAGTGGGCTGTATAGTGTAGAAGTCAGGAACTTGGGCTCTCAGGTCAGACGACCATATTTAAGTACAGGCTCTGCTGTTCCCTGTCCCTGTGAATTTACTGACCTCTTAAGCCTTGATTTCTTCATCTGTAAAATGGAAATGACTGAGATGTGCTATGAGGGTTAAATGAAATAATGCATGCAAACTTGACTCCTCAACTGTAAACATTAATGTTCATTGCTGCTATTATTTTATTATCACGATTTATCATCGTTATTGACCACTACATCTTTCTTACGACTCCTCGGTTTACTTTACAATGTGCCATTCTGAATATCTTTCCACTGCCCCTTTGTCTCATCTGTCTCTTTTCTATACAACTCTTTCTCCCTTATCTTCCAAATTCAGCCGTTTTTCTAAGTTTTGGTACTTTTTTCCTTTGGCTATTTCATCTACTTCTACCAATTTAACTCTCTCAGCTGTGGATGACTCCTTGGTACTGTTTTTCTTTCCAGAAAGTCTTATCTTTTCAACTACTTGTTCATCATGTATACCCAGATGGCCCCCTGAGATATCAGGGTCACTAAGACCAAACTAATCCCCTGGAACTGCTGATTTGTTCATTTCTCTCTGTGACATTCACTGAGGAGAAAACCTGTGGAGTTGTCTTGGATGAGTCATCTACTTTCCTCAGCCAGTGGTTGCCATGTTGTCCCCATTTACTATCGAAGTGTCTTTTGCAGCTGTTCTTTTCTTTCCATTTCTACTGCCAGCCCTCTTACTAAGGTTGCTTATTAACTCCTTCCTACCTCTTCTTTTATAAGTATGATAAGAACTAGTTTATCCTTCGTATGTGTCTCCTTTTGTATCAATCAGGGAAGTTGCATCACAACGAGTGTTATGAGGAGGGGACTTCTAGGCCCTTAAAGGTGTGAGAGGAGCTAGGAACACATGCCCTGTGCCTTATACCCTGTGTAGACTCTGTTGTTTGTATCTGAGTCTCCCACCTTCTTGCCTTAACCTAACATTCCAATCTCACAACCAGGTTCCTCTGTCCTTAATCAGGAAATAGGAAGCAAAGTATCTGCATGTGCCACTGCTTATGTTCATTCTTTTGCTTAAAAATCCCTTTTTTCAATCCATTGAAATCTTTCAGGACCCAGTTCAAAAGCTACCTTCAGCCTCAACTAGATGTGATCCCTCCTTGGCTGAAATCTTTTAGAACTATGTATAATTCATTTATCCATTGAATCAACACTTATAAAATGGTCCATCATATGGTAGACACTAGTGTAGGCTATGGAATTTTGGCAGTGAACAAAATGAAATGTGCATGTTTTTATGGCTGTTAGATTATACAGCACTTTAAATCTTGTGTTACTCTTAATTTTGACTATTTCCTCTTCTAGGTTTTTAAGTTGCTTGGTGGCAAGGGGTGTGTCTTATTCAAGACTATATCCCATGCAATGCTAGGTGTTCAATATATTTCTCTTGAATTGGATAAAGAAATAGACATGGAGGAAGATAAAGTTTCCCACAAATAAACCATTTGCTGGAACTGAAGATCATTGTAACAAGAGAAACCAAAGACTGCATTTGTTGTTAATAGTTCTGAAGTGTGCTCTTGGGTTCGAAAAAGCCTAAGTTGTCATTAGCAAGTGTAGTATGAGTTAGGGTGTGATTTAGTTGCCAAAAGAAGCCAATTTGACTTGTATCCATTAATAGAAGTGTACTTTCTGCAGTAAGAAATGTGATAGCCCTGTTCAGCCCACCAGTCCACTCCTCCAGAGTTACAGTCTGTTTTATCATGGGGACGTATTTCACGAGGATTGTAGATGGAAGAGAGCATTCAGAGATGTAACCTGGGGTGGGGGAAGGTATAGGGACCACAGAACTGTATCAGAGGAATGGTAAAAAGAACTGGGAATGTTAAGTCTGAAAAAAAGATTAGAGAAGAAAAGATAGCTATGTTCCAACCTGTGAAAGACTGACACATGGACAAGAGCTGGCGATTGTTCTGGGAGTTCTCAGGGGGAGTGACAGACCTGCAGGAAGGATGGGAAGGATGTGAGAAGACAGGTTAGGACTTACAATAAAGAAGACCATGTCTAGGAATGATGGAGCACGTTTCCTTTGAGGGAAGTGGGCTTCTCAAACTATGGCAGTTAACAACTTTTCTGGGTTGCTTTAGAAAACCAGGGCACCAAAGGATTAGGGTGACCTAGGGAGGTTAAACCAAAGAGCAGAGAATAGTCATCTACCCTGAGATCTCCTGAAGTGATAACCCAAGAGATGACAGTCTTCAGATTGCAATTTTCTTTATTTTCACATATGAGTACCTTAGGGGCTTGAATTATTAACAGATAGCCAAAACCCTTGATTTCTTTTTTTCAGGAATTTCACTTGTCATCTGTGTAATCATTCTTAAATATTTTAACATTTCTGGGCCTTGAGCTTTTTAGTTGTAAAGTCTGAATGTGATCACTTGGGCTGTGCTAACCTTTAGCAAGTGTGTGTTCAGAAGACTCTTTGAGATTTATGATATTTTCTGTCTTACTTGAAGAACTAAATTTTTATGGTTCATTTGGATATGATTTTTGAAAATTTCATTTAAAGATCACTCAAAGTTCTTTTAAGACCCCTCTTCTTGGTGAATGCTTAATCACACACATTTCAGGGGGCTTCTTGATCTCTCATGATTATTAAAGATGATAAGTTTATAATGCCACATCTACATGCCTCTCAAATGAGTCTTTTGTGTCCTCAGATGTATATCAGTTTAATTCCTAGTATGTTGTTAATTTTTTTTTCTCTTTAAATTAGCCATTCTTGGTAAGATATGAATTATTGATGACCGTTTTTGCTTTGGGAAGCACAAATCAATACAATAGTTAGATGAGTTAGAATTTATATCAATTAAGAAGATTTGAAAAAACACAGTTCTCTGCAGGGCATTGAGTAAATGCAGAAAGGTACACCATGATCCCTGCCCAGGAACTTGGATTGCAGTGAGAGGGAGAATATGGTATGAGAAGACTTATTCATATAACTTCTCTTTCCTGTGAGGAGCTCCACCTAGTTCACTTATGTAGCCTCAATGCATTTTATAGTAATAGGAGCTGCTCTGCATATACATTAACATTAGCATTACTAGCCCTTTGTCAAGAGAGTAGGCGCTTTGAGTGGTATTATTTTACTGGATTGTTTTTATAACACACTAGGAGATTATAAGGTAGGTGTTATGAGCCTGATTTCATAAAAGGCAAAGGCAAGAGAGGTGGTGATACAGCAGCAAGCATATATGGGCTCTGTAGGGAAAGTGCAACTCTTCTGAGCAGTGTAGTGGTTTCTTTTTTTGTAGAATTTATGGGGGAAGGGAAGCTGACTCTGGCTTTCTATAGTTATTATATCAGATAATTCAAAATAAGTAGATAAGTGTGAATTTAGATAAGAAATGTCATTAGACTATCATCTCTGCCAAAGAGATCAGGTAGGATGGGATTCTTGATATATACAAGGTCTTTGGAGAACTCATAATTTCTTAAGAACATGAAATAGATAACTTGCAGCTCTGACCAAAATATTGGAGAAACTTTTAAACTGTGGTTATCTTTTTCTTCAGACTTCTTAGCTTTCTTCCTCCTCCTCTCTGTGAACACATATATAAAAGCATAATACCTTTCTGTACTAATTTTTGTCTCCAGTAGTGATCTACCACTTCCCTTTGGGTTTTATGTTTAAGTCCATGGAACAACTTAAAGTGATTCATGTATAATTAACCAGGGAGAGGTAGCTTAATGGAATAGAAACAAAATGTTATTAACTTTATTATTACCTAGGTTACTATAATAAAACCTTAACTTGTCTTTTTTTTTTTTTTTGGTGGCTCTTAATATATTGAAAACTACCTGATATAATGAATTAATTTAAAAAACATATTAATTTCCAGGGATGTTCTAATTTCCAAGATACTGAGACTAACTGGCTATGGACATCATTTTGTAGTCATCTCTACAGCCTCAGAATGGCACATTTTATGTCTCTGTTTCCTCCAGTACCTAGCACTCTGTTTGACACAGAAGGTAGGCAATAAAATTTAATGAAGGACAGCTACTATTTAGCAAAAGTCACTGAGTAGCTACAAGATTCTGAGTCACTTTTGTTCTACATGCTATATTTCCTAAGGCAGGAAAGGGGACCAAAATCTCTTCAGTGCATTTCTGAAATTAATGTTGCCAAAGGTTTTGTATATGAGTAGATAAATTAATAATGGGCAATAAGCTGCCTTCTCAATGATTTTAGTTAGAAGTTTTCTTCCTCATTCATTCTGTGTTTCCTTCTATCTGAATATCGGCTGTGCTCATTGGGACACTTGCTGTCATTTTCATGATGTGGAGCAGATGATTGACAGAATATGTGTGAAAGTACAAGATCATCTCAACTCCCTACGAAATGATGGGGGAGACGCTGTCCAGGAAGATTTAAAATTGGCAGAAAGGCTCATGCGTGATGCTAAGAACTCTAAAACAGTGAGTTTCACTTCGGGCTATGTGAGTGTCTTACATAATAAAAAGATTTTTAAAATTCAGTTTTCGAAACTAGTTCCAACTTTGTATACCTTTCTACCCAGTTCCAAGGTTGCTAATAAGAGGCAAAGTGAGATGAATTAATCTTTGCCTCCTCTCTGTACCTGTACTAATTACTAGTAATCAAATGTAGACTAAAAGGCGGAGGGCTGATGTGATTTACAAAGGACATAGTCAGGTCCCTACTAACTGAGAAACAGTTGTACTTTAACTGATTAAAACCCATTTAATGTTATTCTGTTTGCAAGCTGATCTCATGATACTCACTTCTGTTACCTCTAAAAGGAAGCTTCTCTAAATTAGAATTTGGTCCCCAAAGTATACTTTGCTAGAGAAAGAACTAACTGGGATCTGGTCCTGGCTAGAAACACACACTCAATGAATGTTTTGAGTGGGAGGAACCTTTGAAAAAGTCAGATACTTTCATGCCCTAGATGAGGACATTAAGGCGCAAAGATGTGATACTGCATTCCTGTGGTTTCATAGCTGGACCTTAGTTTACCAATCTGTGTAAAGAACCTTTGGTCAAGAATAGATCATCTGTAAAAATATTTCTCCACCCTTTTTATTAACTCTGCAAGGACTTTGGTGCTTATTTAAATATTTCTTTAATTATAGAGAGGTGTCTTTTTTTCTTATAGTTGTTACCAAATTTATACCATGTTGGTGGATCATCTTGGGCAGGAGCCAGTGGCTCATTATCCAGTCCAATTCAGGAGACCCTGGAATCAATGGCTGGAGAAGTTACAAGAGTTGTGGATGAACAGCTAAAGGTTTGTGTTCTGTTATTTTTGGAAAATGACATTTTTATGATTTAACTATGTATGATAACATTTTATACCATAGCTGCCTATATTTTATAGATTTGTGTGTGTGTCTATACACATACCTACACACACACATGCACATGTAGTAAAAATTGAGTACTGTGTCTTTTCCAGCTTCATTTTACAAATTTTGGAGTAACTTCTTACATAATAAGATCAAATAAAACCTATGAAATTCAATTTTATTTCTGATGGTAAATCTCTCAATGTAATTAGCATGACAGGTTGTCAGTGATAAGAGAATGATTGATTTCCATTATAGACCAGAAAAAGAAGTGTGCTCTAGGAAAAAAATATGTTCTTTTACTACATTTGATTTAGAAAATGGGAAAGATGGAAGGAACTGTGCTTATAGTTCTTGACACTGCTTATATGAACAGTCTGACATATAAATAGGAGCTTTAAGGAACTGGCCCAAACAGGCAAAGGATTTAGAATGAACTTACAAAGCACCCACAGTAGCAGAGATTTATCCGTAGGCTCTTGGCTGAAAAAAAAGCCTCTGAAATTTAAATGAGTAGGGTAACCTAAAACTGGCTTTTTCCTAAGGTAACTCCAAAAACCAGTTACACCAGAGAGATGTCGCTTTCAGAAAATTTTCATCATTTCCAGTCTGCTTATTCAAAGATGCCTTAAAAAAAAAAGTCTAAATTTTTGTAATTATCAGCTGTTTTCTGACAACACATTGCTGCAGCTCATAGTTGATGTGCAACTCAGTGATATCTTTGCAATAGTCTCATTATTCTGCAAATTAAATTAGTGAGGGAGAAAATATTGTGGATTATTTAGGAGTTTAATCCTTTGTCTTCCTATGCATGTAATAGAGATTCTGTGTGCCATTTTATTTAACCATGGTTGTTTTGAATCCATTCTAGCAGAGATGGACCTTAGAAAAAGTATTAATTAGTTGGTAAAAAGTTCTGCCAGATCATTTGTTAGCTAATGGCACTTGTTTTATCCTTTATGAAGGATGAAATATATAATAAAGATAGTTTCCTACACATTGAAACAGTCATCTTTGTTGCTTATTTCTGACTGTAATAAATGAAATTTACTCTTTGTTTAACATTTAAACAGTCATAACAAGTATACAAAAGAAAAAAGTAAAAATCACTTGAAATCACAGATAGCATCATCTTAACATTTTACTGAATTTCCAAGCTTTCTATGTCTACACATAATGTTACATATATGTGATTGTACTATATGTATGTTTTTATGTTCGGTACAATATTAATGCAATTCTCAATCAGTGAGTAATCAACATCGTTTTAATGGCTACATAGTATTTCTTGTATAGATGTACCAATGTATTGGGAAACCTCAGTCCTCCTGTGTGTTTCTCCTTTTCTTTCACCCAGGACACCTCACTTCCAACACTTCTGGTCACTAGGTGTAGGAGTTTTCACCCATCAAGCAATTATCCACAACACCAGTTGGGTGTCCTACAATTTAACTCAATTCTGACAATATCTACCTAGAGACAACATCAGAACCCACAGGTTAAGGGCTAGTCACACAAGATTGCCTCCCTCCCCCACTCCCACCCCCATTTCAGATGCCAACCACAAGTCCAGGTAGTCTCTGGTTCTTCAGACCATTTGGCAATAAATGTGAGGTTCTTGTGACCCCCTCCTTAAGTTTAATTAATTTGCTGGAGCGGTTCATAAAACTTACATTTACCAGTTTGTTAAAGGATATGATAAAGGATACAGATGACCATTCAGATGGAAGGGACGCTTAGGGCAGGATATATGGGAAGTGGTGAGAAGCTTCCATGCCCTCTCTGGATGTGTCACTCTCCACTATCTCCACATGCTTGCCAACCAGGAAACTTTTCTAATCTTGGACATTTGGTTTTTTGTGGAGGCTTCATCATACACATTTTCAGCCTTTTCCCCTTCTCAAGAGAATGGGGCATGGGGCTGAAAATTCCAAGTTTCTAATCATGGCTGGATCTTTCTGGTGACCAGCCTTCATCCAGGAACACACCCAAAGTAACCTTATTAGAACTAAAAACACTTCTGTCACCCCGGAAATTACAAGGGTTTCAGGAGCTTAGTGTTTGGAACTGGGGACAGAGACCAGTATATATTTTCTATTATCTCACATCCAGTATAATTTATTTTCTAATTTCTGGTTAATTCTGTTATGGTAAAGCCTATAATTAACCCTTTCCTAGGTCAAATGCTACATACATTTTATACTTTTGTATGAATTTACAAACTGTTCTCCAGTAGTGTCAGCAATTTCTCGTTTTGCCACACTCTCACCATTATTACTAAGTATATTAACCTTTTAATATTTATCAGTATAATTCATTAAAAACACCATCTTATTTCATCTTTTGGATTTCTTTAATAACCAGTGGTACATCAAGCAATTTTATTATCCATTGTGTTTCCTTTGTAAATTTCATATTTGCATCTATTGCCTGTTTTTTTCCTTTTACAGTAAATATAAGAACTTCTTACATACTAAGGATTGGCTGACATTTAGATCAGCATAAAACACTGCAACAGGAATTTCCCTGCTGTCACTTGTTCTAACTATTACAAACCACAAGTTCTCTCTTGTGCCTTTGCTCCACTTCCTTCTCAGTGCATTGAATGGTTGGAATTAGCTCTTGTTAACCAGTCTTAGGAGAGAGTAGAAGGCAGAGGTCTAAAGTAAAAGCCATTTGAATTTTTAAAAGCCTGAAATAATATAAATATATTTAGGACCAAAAATATTTTTCTGTAAATAGACATTCCCCACATTGTTTAATGGTGACCTTTCTGACCCCTTGTCAGTGTCACCAATGTTCTCCATTCATTACAGCTTTCTTATTTGCAGCGTTATGGCTTTTCTGTCATTCTCACTGTCTCTGAGGTCCTAGGATCCCAAATGACCTGTTTTTGATATTCCCCACTCACATGGTTTCTTTACTCTCAGTTCTTTTGAGTTTCAGGTTTCTTTCCTTTTGGGGTTGTCTGGCAGGCATGAACCATAGCAAATCTTCAAACACTTCTTAATTAAATGTTATTTATTTATTCCTTTCCAACTGGTTGTAGTAGACTATTTTCAGTAGACTATGAGTTATTTTGTTTCCTTCCAGTTTACCTGACAAGTGCTCATGATTTTACTATTTTAAAAATTATGATTTGTCTATAGACTTTGTAGGCCTTGATTTTCTTAAAAATTGTGTAGGAAAAATGTGGTTTTACTACAATGAATATTCAGTTTATTATTAAACTTCTATGATCCATATTTATTTTATTACTAGTATAAAATTTTTCTGGTTAAAGCATTCTTTTACTATTTCTCAGATTCTCTAAAATTTTTACACTAGCAAAAGTGGATGGATTATTTTATAAAAATAAGTCTTTATTATAATGAATAAAAAACATGGGACCTGCAGGCCTATTTTTGCTCCTAGCTGTTTGTGCTAAGCAAGTCTTCTAACTTCTGAGCTTCCTTGTGCAGAATTGTCTTGGTGTCAAGATAATCAGGGGATTCTTTCCAGCTTTAATATTCAGTTGTTCTGTATCATGGTCAGCAGTAGATATTGTGACTATTGGATGAGAATAAATTTAAATATCTCTTTGAGCCATCTTTCAAAAAAGTATTTCAGAAGAACAAAAGAAATGGCCAGATGATCCAGCCCTTTTAGCAAAACTTCCTGGTGGAAAAGAAAGCAATAACTTTGGAGTGATTGCTCCTTTGAGAAGAGGTGATATTTTCTCTGGCCTGTTTTAGGTATTTTAAAATGACACTCCCTCCCCCCTTTTTTTTTGTCCTAACATTTCTTTCTGGAATAACAGAATAAGTGATGAATAAGTGAGATTTGAACATTTTAACATAAAATAAACTTTTATTTTTTTCCTTCTGGACTTGCATTTTAAAGTGCTCTTCTTGGTTATGGAAATTCTTGATTTCACTTAAGGCTTAAAATGGTGAAATACTTCACTGGTAAATAACAGATTAATGAATGAAATGAGGCCCAAGTGGTGTAGGCTGGATTTTGGCAACTATTAATCTAGTTTGGCCAGAATAGTTCTCGGAGTTTTCTTATTTTCCTACACTTTATATTTTATAAAGCAAAAAAGGAAGATAGATTTCAGAGCACTTTAGTATGGAAGTTGTATTTTCCTGTAATGAATTACAGCAAGTCACTGGCTCACTGCAAGAATGTGCAAGTGTAGCTGCCATGCTAAGGATTTTAATTAAATTTATGTTATAAACATTGCATAGGTTTTCTAAGTACTGTTAGTTATTTTTGCAATTGAGGAACAGAGACCCTTATAACCTTCATTGGGAAGATACTACAAAATGAAATCTGATTATCACATTTCAATTATAGGGACTGCTCAATGTGTGTTGTCTGAAGACAATATAACATAAACTAACAAAACAGTAAATATGTAAGAAAAGGTAAGAAATGTGTAGAGTGAGAAATCTTAACATAAGCCTAATTTAGACTTCCAGAAGCAAAGAAAAGAGAGAATAGAAGAAGGCAACACTTGAAGAGAAGGTAGCTGAGAATTTCAAGAATGAAAGATTATTTATCCAGAATATTCCAATTCAGGAAGAATGGTGATACTCATGTAAGATAGATAAGAGCAAATCCATGCCTTGAATCATCACAATGAAAAGTGAAAAACACTGAAGACAAAGAGAAGATCTTTAAAGGAACCAGAGGGAAAGAAAAGCCATATCACTTTAAAAAAATTAACATTAAGGCCAATAGTACAGCTCAGATCTCAACAGTTCATGAAAGTCAAAAGACCATAAAATAATGTCTTCACACATCTGAGAGAACTTACATTGTAAACCAAGGATTATGTACCCAATAAACCAGCATCTGTGGCTTGGAGGTGGAATATCTGGTAAAGCAACAGCCCCCAACCTTTTTGGCACCAGGGACCGGTTCTCCTATAAGAATCTAATGCCTTAAATCCGAGGTGGAGCTGAGGCAGTGATGCTAGCACTGGGGAGCAGGTGCAAATACAGGTGAAGCTTTACTCGTCAGATGCTCAACTCCTGCTGTGCGGCCTGGTTCCTATCAGGCCACACACTGGTACCAGTCCATAACCCCTGCAATAAACATAATTTTTAAGAATGAGGATGATGAAAAGATATTTGCACAACCGATGTTGATAGCAGCATTATTCACAGTGGCCAGGACATGGAAGCTCCCAAAGTGTCCTACAATAGATGATTGGATAAAAAAGCTGTGGTACATATACACAATGGGATATCACTCAGCCATAAGAGGAGATGAAATACTGCCATTTGTGACAACATGGATGGGCCTCAAGATTATCATGCTAAGCAAAATAAGCCAGAAAGAAAAAGTCGAAAATCACATGATATCACTTATGTGTGGGATATAAACCTAAAAGCAACAAATGAACAGGATAAACAGAGACTCATAGACATAGACTGTAGACTAGTGATTACCAGGGGGTGAGGGGAAGGGGAAGCAGGGAAGTAAATGGGGTAAGAGGGTTCAAATATGTGGTGACAGAAAGAGATCTATGGGAGATGAACACACAGTGTAAATATATATATACCTTGCTATTAAAGTGTACAGTTGAAACTTATTGGATTTCATTGACTAATGTCACCATAAAAAAAATTAATTAAAAAAAAAGAATGAGGATGAAATGAAAACATCTTCATCCTCCCCAAAACTGAGGTGGTTTACTGTCATTAGACTATACTAAATAAACATCTAAAGGGTATACCTAAAATAATAGTAATGATAAAAATAAATAAAATTTTCAAAAAAAAAAGGACAAGGATTTAAAAAAAAAAATAGTGTAGATGATAGAGGCTCTGTTCATCCATCTGGCAACCAAATCAAAGTTGTAAAAGAGACAAGGAGCGAACAGCAAAGAAAATCGCCTGGGATCAAGATGAACAAGTCCTACAACTAGGAATTGAAATAAGAAATCACCCTGCAACAGGAAGAGGCAAGATAGGGAGAGGACATGATGCTGCCCAGTCCTAAGCAGTTAAGTGAGACAGAGGCTGCAGCAGTGCCAGAGACCTCTTACTGGGGCCATATCTGTGAGCAGATTTTCACGGTGATGGACCTGCTCACTCTGAGCCCCAGCACCGATTTAACTGCTCAGGGGGCATCAGGGACTTACAGCAGGACATTCAGTTGTCCAAGTGAGAGTCAAATCACTCTATACAGAAGTGCCAGTGGTGTCTATTGTTCCTCTGGTGAGCCCTCCCCACTTCTAGTGTGTAGACTCAGCACTGCCATAGCCAAGACAGAGGGCACTCCACCCAGATGATTCCTGAAACTCCACTTCCCCCAACTCAGAGCCCTGCCAAGCAACATCCAGATGTTTCCTCACTTAAGTCCCCCTTGCTGAGCAGCGCCTTGACTCATACTGGTGATGGCTGGCCTCAGCTTCCTATGTGGCCTTTTGAGGCAACTATAAGCACAGCATCAGTGGATAGCTTGCTGAATCTTAACAGGTGGCCCAAGGGGAGCACAGGCTGGAGCTAAACTTGGCCCGCAGCTGAACCACTCTCAGGACTGTGCCACTGACACCTACCACACAAAGCCACATTAATAAGACTGAGAGACTTAAGAGCTTTGCTTAGTACATAGAAACAGACATGGAAAGGCAGTCAAAATAGGAAGATAAGCAGAAACCATATGAGAGAACAGAACAGAGATCTAGAAATAATGGAGTCAAGCAATCTAACAGATGCAGAGTTTAAAACACTGGTTATAAAGATGCTCAGTGCACACAGGGGAAGTGTAGATGAATTCAGCGAGAACTTTAATAAAGAGATTAAAAACATAAAATTGAAATGGAAATTATAAAAGGGAACCAGTCAAAAATGAAGAACACATTATCTGAGATGAAGAGGATATTAGAGGGAATAAACAGAGTGGATAAAGAAGAGGATCGAACCACTGATATAGAGGATACGGAAGCCAAGGACACTCAATCAGAATGGCAGGAATAAAAGAAGCCAAGACTATAATAATTTAAGAAGCCTATGAGAAATAATTCGATATAAAAATATCTGTGTCATAGAGGTACCTGAAGGAAAATAAGATGTTTAAGAACTATTTGAAGAAATAATGATGGAGAACTTCCCTAACCTGGTAAAGGAAATAAACATACAAACCCAGGAAGCTGAGAGAGTCCCACAAACAATGAACCCAAAGAGATCTACACAAATACAAATTATAATTAAAATGGCAAAGATTAAATACAAAGAGAGAATCTTAAAAGCAGCAAGAGAAAAGCTGTTAGTTACCTATAAGGGAGTACTCATAAGACTGGCAGCTGATTTCTCAAAAGAAACTATGCAGGACATAAGGGCTTAGCAAAACATATTCAATGTGATGAAAACCCAGAAATCTACAACCAAGACTACTTTATCCAGCAAAACTATCATTTAGAGTTGATGGACCAAAAAAGAGTGTCTCAGACAAAAATAAGCTAAGGGAATTTATCACCACCAAGCCAGTATTACAAGAAATGTTGGAGGGACTGCTTTAGAAGAAAAAAACATGTATCAAAAACAGGATTAAAGAATGGTAGTATCTACATTCCTTTCAACTCAACAAGTACCTTGAATGGAAAATAATTCTTTGCTAGAACCAAAAGATAGGGTGGACAAATGGATAAGAAAACAAGATCCTTAAGTATGCTCCCTAGAAGAGACTCACTTCAGATTAAAAGACACATAAGGACTGAAAGGAAGGGGATAGAAAAAGATATTGCCTTGATGGACCTAGATAGAGGGTATTGCGCTGAATGAAATGGGTTAGATAGAAAAAGACAAATATTGCATAATTTCATGTACATGTGGAATCTAAAAAAAAACAAAATCAACAATAACAAAAGCAGAAATAAATGTATGGATACAGAGAATATTTTGAGGGATACTGGATGGGAGGGGAGTTGGGGGTAAAAAAAAGGCAAAGGGATTAAGAGGTACAAATCGATAGTTGCAGAAAGACATGGAGATGTAGAGTGTAGCATGGAGAAGATAGTTAATAATGTAATACATATTTAAGGGGCAAGAGGGGTACTAGATTTAGTGGGGTGATCACTTTGCGAGTTATATGAATCTCTGATCATTATGCTATACAACTGAATCTGGTATATTATTATATGCCGACTATAATTGTAAATATGAGCAACTAATTGTCTATTATATTTCAATAAAGATGTAAAATATTAAAGGAGAGTCAGCAAGCAAGGGCACAATGAGAGTACTTCACAGCATCATCTCCACAGGAGGGGGCTACACACTGCCCAGGTCAGAGAAATTAGCAGAGAAAATATTTGAAGATCATGACTAGAGATCACCCCAAATGTGATTAAAGACATTCAAGAAGCTCAACAAATTCCAACTTGCATGAACTCGCAGCCACCCGTACCAGTGTAAATGAAGGATAGGAACTCAAATTGTGAGGGAATTGATAGTTCAAGTACGGTTTGGGCTGGTGGTCAACTGACAGTTCTCTCGGTGATAGATTTAACATTGTTATCTTAGCACTTCTGTCCAGAGAATAGCAATTATATTTCCTAATTGAGCATTAATTTAAATCAGATATTATTTTATTTTAACATACTTGACCTTTGCATTATGTGTTAGCTTCTAATCTATTTTAAGAAGACAGTTATTGTAATGATCTCAAAATATAAATCATGCCTTTGATATTTTTGAATATCTTGAATGTTTTCCTTTTTTGCATAATGGGTTTGCCTAGGGACATATAGCTGTTGGCTTTTTCTAAGCTAAGGAAAATGAGAACTTACTTTCTTTTCAGCTTATTAATTCTAAATATCCAAAAATATTGTAAAGCACTAAAAAGAAATATTTTAAGCTGTAAAAAAAAAAAAGATGTGGCTTTATATATGGATTCTCAGTAAAACAACCAGCAAGTGCAAAATGGGTAAATGTTATTCTTGGGATTACTGTAGCGATAAAGGCATATGAAATTATAGCTGTGTGGATAAGTCTCACTCTTATAAATATATGTGGTTGCTATGATTGGCAGAATTAATATTAATGAAATTACTATTGAGGAGGTAAATATGTTTATTACTTTTATTTGGAGTTGCACCAGTATTTTAATTGCTAACACAAATGAATATCTTCTATCTTTTAAACATTTGGGGGAAAAGTCATTTTATATATGAAGACATGAATTGTAAGTTTTTGCATACTTTTTGGTAAACAATTTTTACTTGGTTATTAGTTTCAGAATTTAATGTTTTTATTAAACTATTTTTGACATAGTTTCACAAATGATTTTGAGTTTGGTGAATAGGAGGAGGGGCAGAAAATATATTGTTATGAATGTATTCTCTTCTGTAAACAAGAGTTTAATATGGTTATTGTGCTTTCCTTGTTGTGTTATAATTAGAATGTACAGGGAATATTGAATAATGATAGTAGTGTTGGCTCCATCAGAGGGAAAGTTGTTCATGGACCACTAGCTGAAGTTGTGCTTCAGCTGTGAATTCATTCATGGCTTGAGTTTTTGTCTTTTGTGTGTATTGGTGTGGATAGCAAAGAATACAAGTTGAATGTATTACAGATCCTTTTTTAACTGTTTGTTTTTCAAACAAAACTCTAATTCTCTGATGACTTTTCTCACAGTTCAGAAAACTTGTTTTAGTTACAAATCAGTTTATCATTGTTTTTACTTTTTATGGAAGAATATAATTACCTTTTTATCATTTATAAGTTTTTAAGGTCAGTGTTTTCTATTTGTATGAGACCTTTATTCTGATTTGTGTCAGTTTTAAATAATCCTTTCCCCAACAAAGCACATCTTAAGAGATGCATTCAATATATAAGAATACGTAATGATACCAATACATAAGTATGTGTAAAAATTCATTGCTTTAAATATATTTATTTCATTTCCAAAAAATAAAAAAAAAAATGAAGGATATACCTAGAATAAAGGAAAATCTATTTAAAAGGAGGATCTGAGCTGCAAGATAGAATAATAAGCAGGGTAAACTGAGAAAGAAAGTCATTGATGATATGAAACAATAGCAATGCCTAATTTGTGCTATAAAATAAAAAAATACAAGTGAAATACTAGAAGTGGTTCTATAACACGGTTAGGAGTGAGTAAAAGGAGCTTAATGTTGTAGCTTTATTCTGAAAAAGGTCAACATTAGACCTGAGTTGTCCAGTGTGTTATCCATTAGCTACATGTGCTCATTTAAAGTTGATTAAAATTAAATTAAAATTCAGTTTCTTAGTTGTTCTTAGTTGACCATATTTGACTTGCTAGTGGCTCCTTGATTGGACGCAACTGATAGTCTCATTATCTAAGAAAGTTCTGAGGGATGGTGCTGCCTTAGACATGAAGTAAGGTATATGCATGTTAAAATTTCTAGTGTAACCACTAAAACAGAAGCTCTAAACCAGGGAATGTACTACATGCCTAAAGACATTACGAGGTGTTTGGTGTTATTTTGTGTTGTCACAGTAGATGGCATGGGCAAGTGACAATGATCCTAAACATCTTGCAATACAAGCTTCAGTTCTACACCAGAAAGAATGCTCCTATCCCAAAGTGATGTATTAAAAAAGGCATTACTACAGATAAAGTATGTCATTAAGTGATCCAATTTTGCCAGACGTACATAATTTCAAATGTGTATGCATTTAATCATATGCCTTCATGGTACAAAGAGAAATTGACAAGTTTACTGTTACAGTTTATATGTTTTAAATTGGGGAATATGAGTATAGGAAAGAAATGAGGCTGGGAAGTTAAGCAGTTACCAGATGTTTCAGGGATGTCTTTTTTGTGCTAGTAAATAATATTTTTGACATATTTGCACTTTTGAGGAAACTTCCAGGAGTAAATTTAATATGTTTTAGAGATAGAAATGGTAGAAGTTGAGCGAGGTGAAGTCCAGGGAGACTTGCAAAATTCTGACCTTGTTTGGTGCCATACCTCCCAATGAAAACTTTGCAAGGATGATTGATTTTGCTGTTATAGTTATTGTTTAGAGGGCAGGGAGTTAGGGAGGACGAAAAATGTTGTAGTTGGCCCTTTCATGGTAGAATATCCAGGTGAAAATGCTTAATAGACTGTATTATATGTGTATTTGTATATATTATGTAGGTTACTATAGATAAGCATTTGGTTGAGAACTATCAGAATGTACGTAGTAATTTGAAGTCCCTAGAAGGACAGATGAAGAATAAGGTTTTAGTGTGCAGAGGGCCATGGGACTTAGAAGGAGTTACTACTTAAGGACCTGAGTAGGGGGCTGGACACAAAGACATAGTTAGGAGTTTCATTGTAAATTTATCCTGTCATCCTTTCTCCCCTTTCTATCAGCCTTGTAACCAGGAAGTTCATCATGGTAGCCTTAGATGCCATTGACTCAAGAGGATAGGAAATGAAAATTGTAGGTAATGGAGGGAAGAGAAAAGGATGCTCCTTTGGTCCCTGGGCAGGTTAGGAAACAAGAGTGGGAAACAGAAGACCTGAGTCCCTATCTCATTTCTTCCAGTAACCAGCTGAGTGACCTCAAATCAAGCAAACTACTTATCTCCTCCAAGTACCAATTTCCTCATCTGTAAAATGAGATTACTAAAATCTCCCTTCATGTAGAGGGTTGTTATATGGATCAAAGAAAATCATAGATGAAGCATTTCATAAAGTGCTTATATTAGTTATATTGTTGGTTGGTGTTGGACTAGAGGTGGTGGTAGGGAGCTAACTGCAAAATATCTGTTGCATTGGATGCTTACAGCAGGTTAAAATTCCTTTTTATAGGATCAAAGTCATGCAACCATTGATTTGTAGGGCAGAAAGTGACTTTAGAAATAATTTTGTAGATGAGAGTGCAGAGATCTGCAAAGGTTATTTATGTAATGCTACTCCACACTCCACAGACATTTCATGTCAGGTCCTACACTGGAAGCCAGGCCTCCCCTCTTTCAGTCTGGGGTTCATTCTACCTGAATTAGCACTGTCATGCAGGGGCCCTTCCAAAGAGTCACAGATATGTTGTGACACGGCAGAATCCAAATAGCTTATTACTAGCAGTGCTGGACGGGTAGTCGATCTGGAGCAGAATGTGTTTATTTGAATGCCATTTGTGACTGCCTTACTTTCATTGTTTGGTGCTTTCTTGGAATAATGTTCTAAATCAGTGATTAGTCAGAATTATAGCAGGGACAGAGCACTGTCAAAATAGGAGTGGCTTTTAAGAACTTCTCCAGTGTCCCCTCCCATTTCTCCGCTCCTGTTTTCCGTAAGATCTTTATAAACATCCTGCTGCTCTGACTGCCCAGCCTGCAGTGTGATGAGGGTCTCTGACTAGTGGAACTATACTTTGCATGTGAATATGTGAGTAGACAGGCCACTGTACTACTCTTTTCATAATAATGCTACCCTAGTCCTTGTTCATACTCAGTAGTCATGGGGTACTTCTGGCTTTCAAATACTGGGATCTTACCATTAAGAGTAGCTCCTTTGAAAACCAATTGACAGTATCTGTGACAAATTAAACTTTTGTATATGCTGAACACTTTACAAATGTAAAGCTATTTAATGTCTAATAATTCTAGGAGGCAAGAATTTTATTATTTATTTATTTATTTTTGCCATTTTATAGATGAAGAAAGTAAAATGAAGAGTAACTCAGCCCAATGTCACTGAGCTAGGATTCAAATTTAGGTCTGACACTAATGCCGATATCCTATTCACTTACCAGCCATGTTGTTCATCTCAGGCAAATTGTTTAAGTTTCCTCAGCTCACACTCTTAAACTATAAAATGATGATCACATGAATAGCTACACAGATACTAGAAGAGTACAGTGTGCAGATAACATTTTTCCCACTCTGAAGTGCTACATTGATGTGTGTTTTAATTATTAATGTTGTTTATAAAATGCTCTGAATGTTTTTGTCTGCTATTTATGGAGTTTGTTGTTTTACAATTATAATTTAACCTAACACTAAAGCTTTTCTCTTAAAAGAGTAAAACTGGCAGTCATCTTTGTGGTTTTTCTATTACTGCTGTCTTAATACAGCTATTGAATGGCTCACCGTGATTTGGGGTTTCTGTGATTTGCAGAACTGCTAGGTTTTCCAGAGGATATCTGCAACTTTATTTTCTAGTACCAGAGAGAACAATGTGGTGTAGTAACTTGGTATATAAAGGCTGATGCATGCACATTGAACCTTATCCCAATGTCTTTGTGTTAAGTACAGTGAGGTCACCATAACACTTCACATGCCAGCACGAAGCTCGGGCATCTGCCAGTTGATTTAAAGTGATTACCTGAGATCATCCAACTGTCACAAGTCACCTGGGGCAGCTCAGAATCCTTGGTCGTGCCTGGGACTCAATTGTGTCCCTGTGCTCTGAGGGCTTGGAGTTATTCATATATAACCACTTTTCAGTTTTATGGTGGTGCTTTGGCACAGTGTCATCCCCTTCACTGTGCTGCATTGCAGGTGCTGCTGGAGTCCATGGTTGATGCTGCTGAGAATCTTTGTCCCAATGTGATGAAAAAAGCCCACATCCGACAAGACTTGATTCATGCCAGCACTGAAAAGATTTCCATTCCACGTACCTTTGTTAAAAATGTCCTGCTGGAGCAATCTGGAATTGACATCCTTAACAAAATTAGGTACGTTTATAGTGTTAATAATCTGCAGTGTATTAAGTTCTGCAGTTTCTGTGAATGCAATTGAGACAGCTGTGTGAACAGTGTTGTTGGCTCTCCATGTATGTACGTTTAGGCATGTCTAATGGGCAGTGACTGTATATAAATACAGCTGTGCATAAATGCGTAGAGGTAGACATTTCCAAAATAAGATGACTGCAGATATGCCCGTGTTTTCTTTTTAATAGGGGAATACATGTTTGTGATCCCTTTTTTCTGCTGCTAAAAAATCACTACCTTTTGCCTTTATAAATAACTTGAAAACTGAAATCATTCTGTTTCCTACCATCATGCTATTATGAGCAAATGCACAGCCTACAAAGGCAAAGAGCCCCACTGTGACACTATTTGATTTTTGGGTTCTTTCGGTGTGTTTGTGATGCCGTATATATACAAATAGTACTCTAAAGGGTTTATATCAATTTCTACTTGATAAAGTGAGAAAAATACGCCACAATACAAATGTTTAGAAGGTGTCATCAGCAACAAACTTTTCTAGATTTTTGTTTTGAGACTCTGGGGTGATTACCAGCATTAAGTGGAAACTCAGCTAATTCTCATTCTGTTTCTTAGTTGGAGAATCAGATGAATAGAAACCAAGTTTAGAAACATTTCGTGTTTCCCATTTTAGCCATTTCTGAATCTTGATAATCTTTAGATGTATCACAAATACGAGCTCTAAACCAAAGAGTTGGGAATTGTTCTGACACAATGATGGAGCTAAATGACAGCCTGCAAGAAAACTGAGAGTTAAAAACAAAACAAGCCAAAAATTATATCATCACAATCTAGATATTAAAGGTTGATACACTTAAAGTCAGATTATAGAACTTTGAGAGTTTAGAAAGTTAGCAGTAACTGAACAATCTCAGGTCTAGGATGCAACTGTCGCATGTGTGCGTGCATGAGTGTGTGTGTGTGTGTGAGTGTGTGTTTAAATAAAAGATCCTAGCACCTACTCAACTGAGTTATAAGACAATTGGAAGGGCTTGAGAAATTTAAAAAGAGACTTTCTGAGGGTTTATAGGACCCCATAGTTGAGTGAGTTTCTGAACTCTAGCAAACAGTGAATGTGCTTGCTTATTTCTATAACATGTAGTTTTTTCATTCTTCTTTAAGCCCCTTAAATATTAAGGGAAAAAAGTATTAACCATCATTCTTTCATAATAATTGATTGAACTACCAACATATCATACATAATCTGATGCCTTTACTGGAATTCCAAATTCTGTCAAATATGGTCACTTCCCTTGAAAATGGACCAGTTCTGAAAGATGAACAGCAGATTAGAGCTCCTCTCATTGGGAATTGGTTATATATCTATTAGCTCTCCCCTTGGCTTTCTTTCATGCATGATGCTGAGATATGTGAGAATGCAGCTGTGAATGTGCCAGTTAAATTGAATAATTTTTCTTAAAAATTTTGCAAACTAAGTTCAGTTAGCAAGGAAGTAGAGCATACAGTAGCAAAATGATAGCACATTTTTAAAATCCTGAGACATTTTTAAAATGTTTTTTTAAGAAACTTTTTGTTGTTACAAATTGAAATAGATAAACCACCCTCCCTACGAGAGCAAGAGAGAGAAGAGAAATAAACTGACTTTATAGTTCTATGAGGAAGTAAAATTCCCAAACATGTCTAAAAAGAATCAGAGGAAGCACATTATAAAATTGGAATTATAAGCCCCTCTGGAGGTTTGGGATAAACCCAGTAATCTCTATTTTTAATAACAGATCCCAGGGGAATCTTATCTGTGGAGACCTTTGTGGAATAATAAAGTATTAGGTAAATCAAATAGCTACTGAGACCTTATTTTAGAGACAGGAATTACAGACACATCCTTTTATCTTTAGACCAGGAAAATTTTTAATAGAGGCATTAAAGAATTCATACTTTCAATCTTCTGCCTTGTCATGAAAAATCTTCCTGGGCAGAGAAATCTCAGTGCAAATTATTGCCTTTAGGTTAGAAAGGTTTTTCCCTGTTAGATAAATGTACTTTCAACTTTAGTTTTAGGATTAAATAATATTATTTTGATAACTCCTTTCCCTGCTCTAAAAACTTTTTAATTCTTGACTTCAAAAGCAGACTGGAATTAGGGAGACAATGTCAAAATGTGGGTATAAATTTCTCTAGTACAGGGACCTATAAATATGTTATGCATCTATGTGCATGTGTGCATTATTCAGACCAAAGACACACATGGGATTTGAATTCTTGGGGATACCAAATAGTTACCGTGCTCACTAAAATACCTGCTCTTTGACAGAAAACTTAGTGGCTGAGTTGTTTATAGTGAAAGCTGCCAGCCACTTTGTGTTTCTGGACACTTTCAAAAGGTCAAGCAAGAGGCACTAAAAACTAAACATTTTGGTAACGTTCATTCATAAAAGGCAGCAGAACAATGAATGTGTAACTTCAAAATAAGATGGTGAGTCAGACCAGAAGCAGTTCCATATCATACCATCGGATTCATAAAAAGGTTTTTAAAAGGAGCGGGTTATGCATAATAAAGTAATAACCAAGACTTAACAGTCAGACTAGACTTTCTTAATTTGGTCCAGCCTAGGTGTGTTTTCATTTATGTCAATGGATGAATTGTTCTTGACCACGTGGTATATATGGTTCCAATTAAGTTCATCTTTATCCAGATGTTTTTATTTCTACCACTAAACCTTGAGTTTTGAGATAGCAGTGGCAGGTTGAAATTGTACAAGAAAGTCTATTATTACCTGTGTGTTTATGGCAGTGCTTAAGCCTTATTCTTGGAAATCTTCAGCCCTGCACATAGATTCTTATTCTATTTTCAAAGACAGAAACAATCACAGTGGATTTTATCAACATAGGATCAAGTGTGGGTGATTTTTTCCTGGTGCAAAAATTAAAATGCTACTCTGTACTTTTGATTTTTTACATAGTGAAGTGAAGTTGACAGTGGCCTCCTTCCTGTCTGATCGAATCGTGGATGAAATTCTGGATGCACTGTCACACTGCCATCATAAACTGGTGAGTGTCATGGCCGACTTGAGCAGGACCTCCTGTTTCTGCCTGCTATGATGCAGTGCAGCATCCAGCATGGCAATGTGGGTTCTTTTCTAAGTTTTGCTTCTTTATAGCATTATGAGTTAAGATCCCAGTTTTTCTCGTTCCTCTTCTATATTGCTTCTAGCCAATCTAGAGCATCTTAGAATTTCTCCAGAGAGAAAATGGCAGGGAAAAGAAAAATGATGGTTTCCAGATATCTTGTCTATTTATAATACAGGTCAAAAGTTTTGGTAGGAGGTGACGTTGAGACTGAAATCTAAATTTAAATTTTTTTAGATTAATTTTTTTGTGCTCAGTTTGCTGGTTTCTGATATGATTGTTTAAAAATGGACTATTGAAAACATGGAGGGGAATGAAATAGTTGGAGTTCAAAGAATGTACAGGAGTAAAATGGACATATTTTAGAGATTGAAAGTTGCTGTGCACCCAACCAGGCCTCTCAGACATAACCAAGGTGAGAAAAATAAATTTTCTTAATCTAGATACTGGTTCTACACCAGGGCAGAAGATTTGACTTTCAATATAATCGCATATGAAAAATGTATCAGCAGCTTCATGTTTCTTAAACTTAAGGGAATCACACAAATGAAAGTTTTAGAACTGGATACATCTTGTGTCTCAAACATATTAAGAATCTGATGCAGTAGAAATCTCCCAAGCAAATTAAGATGTTTTCTCCAGAGAAAAATGTCAAATTAACTCCACTGGCTGGAGTTACCCAGTTTTATGGCCTTAAATTGTTGGTTGACACTGGAGAACACTAAAATGAGAGGAACAGTAACATCTTCTTCTTCCCCATTAGGCAGATAGCACTAATGTTTTAAAAAATTTATTTCAGAAAATATGTAAGACTGTCCTCTAAAATCAAAAAGATAAGATAGACTTCTCCAGAAGCACTGCTCACAGAACTGCCTGTGGACTGCAGCTGGCCCCCATAGTGGATGGTTAGTAGTCCCTGACAGCATTAGCTCAGGAAACATAGAGAAACTTCAATTTGACATGGCCACAAACAATATCCAAACACAGAGTGTTTTTCTATCTCTTATTTTATTGTATTTTACCAATGCCTTCGTTTGTGGCAAAATGGAAATATAAAAAACTAGGTCATCACAACAGAGAATTTAAGAAGCACAAGTTTCTAGTTTGTGGAACAGTAAAGAGCTGAATCACTATTTGAGCTCCCAATTCAGACTTCTCATGTTTTAAATGAGTAGAAACAAAATCAATAGAGCATCCTTTATAGTAAAGTTTATTGATAACCCACAGTTCTAGGGACTGCCTCAAAATATCCACTCACTCGATGACACAAATACTGGTATTATAGCCTCATGACTACATGTGAGAAATACACTGAAAGTTTGAAATTTTGCCCTCTTTTATACCTTTTTTATTAAATTCATTTTTCACTTATGCTGTGAATGCACTTCTGTTTTGAATTTCATTTTAATATTAATACTGCTGATTTGAATTATAAGGAGAGTTTCACTGCTATGGGTAAGAAAGAGTGTCTTTAAAATGAAATTTCACTTTCAAATACATTCTGATACCATTGATATTTTCTACAACTTAGATTTAGAAATATTCTCAAAGGTTCCATGGAATTGTCCACTGGTTCCCAAAACTTTTGAAAGAATTTCAAAACTTTTGAAAGTTTTCAAAACTTTTGAAAGAATTAAATCAAAAGTTCCTAGTGAAGAATCAGGTCAGCACTAGAGCTTATTAATTGCAGCCCAGTTTATTTCAACTCTTACCACTTAATTTTTTAGGTTTACTTGAAGCATAATACTGGAAATTAAGAAATCATATCAAATATGGTATTCATTACATGAAAACAATTGAAGGTAGCAATAATGAAAATTTTGTCAGCGAATCTCTCCCTTTAATCCTTTAAAAATAACGAAGCTTGGAATTATTTTATTTACCCTCATTAGATATTTTTAAGCACTAGAAATAGAAATTCAGAGGAAATACGAAATATAATTAACAAAAAGAACACCTAGACTTAAGTGATCTCATTTCCTTTGTCAGTTATTTTTCTGGTTTAAATTTCCCTTATATTTCTACCTATAATATTGGTGACAATGACATCATACTTCACTGTTAATTTTCTTTAACCTTAAAAAGGCAAATCTAGTTGAACTGATTCTTCCTTGTCCTAATAAAATTGCATAAATAAAGTGGCTTCTCTGTACAAAAGGTTGAAATGACTCTTGATGGACATGTTTTATGATTTAAGATAAAATGGGGGAATCAATCACACTAGCTTCCTGAAAAGGTTTATAATACATCTTTTGAAAAATAAAAATACATACCTATTTTGTGCATATTTGCATCAACATGTCAAAGCTTTATGAAATACCTGTTTTTCAAAAAATAAAGTCTCAAAAGACATTTTATAAAAAGGTTTTGTCATTTCATGCTTAGAACACTCTATCCTCTAAAGAAGGATAATGAAAGAGGTAAGCTACTCCAGTGCGAATTGGTTAAGAACTGTCATTAACCACATGCAGATGTACACCTTCAGTGCTCCATCTTTGGGAATCCAGACAACCTGCTCTTCCCTTGTCTCTGCATTAATTTCTCCTGTGTATGTGTTTGTTCACTGTCTAGACTGACCACTTCAGCAGACGTGGCAAGGCCCTTCCTCAGCAAGAGTCCTTAGAGATTGAACCGGCTGAGGAGAAGCCTGTTAAGCGCTCAGTCATCACGGTGGAGGAGCTCACAGAGATTGAGCGTTTAGAAGATCTGGATACTTGTATGGTAAGTTGCATCCTTTGGCGACACCATTATCCCATTCGCTGAGCTCTACTATTGTTTTTGGTTCTTTTTTTTTTTTTTTTTTTTTTCCAATCTCACCTTTTACAAAGCAGACCAAATAAAACTTTTCTTCAGAGACAGTTCTTTCAGAAACTTATTGCTGTACAGACGCTGTTAATGAGACTAATAAAACTTAAGCTTCAAGTTTCCACCAGGGTTGGTGTCTGATGTTTTATTTGTAATTTTGTAAAACTTTTCTTAAAGTTTTACCTACCCACACCACCCCTCCAAAGAAACACTGTGACTCTGTAGCCGTAGTGGAAAAAGTCCTAAATGAATCAGAAGTTGAGTAACTTTTAAAGGTCTTTTTTGATAGGAAAATATCTTTAAATAAAGAGGCTATTTAAAAATATGTGGGGAAGGACTTTTTCTCATATAAAATGTGTAGGGTGACTATATCTTTCTTGGTCCTACAGTTTTGTTTTTACTTTCTGCTTCTGCTTCCTGTTTTTTTTTCATTACACAATTTTGATATACTCTTAAATTTATATTTCCTGTTTATTTCTTACTCTGTTTTCTTTCCTTCACTTGAACTGATTTATAAAATGGAATATATATTGCAGAGTAGTTCTTGATTCCTTACTCATTTTTTATATTTCATGTGATGCCTCCATCTGTCTAAATAATTAGAGTACTAAGGGCTTTGAAACTTTTTTTCCCTTTGAGGACAATTTTATTTCTGTTCTTATTTCATTATTTTAAAATTTGTGTTCTTACTGTAGTTACTTCTCACTTTACCATAAAAACAGTTGTATGTGCTTTTGTGTTCATATGTTTGCATCTCTATTTAATATTTTTATGTTTTAATACTTATTTTTTAGTAATTCTTTATCATCTGAGAAGGTACTGGTGAGACTAGGTTTGGGCTACTTATGCCCAAACGTTTCTATATCAGCTTCCAATTTTTGAGAGTTGAGATGCAGTCATTATTAAAGAATGGTACTTGTTTTTAACTTCCAAAACCAAGGATCTGATATGGCAGATGTTATTTTTCTAGCCTGGGAAAAAGTATAGGCTTTACATTCCTTATTTATAAACCACTGTTATCTTTTAAAGGCTGTGACTAATATAGTTGAGTGCCCTCCAGATAAAACCCAATCATATACAAAAGAACCTTAAAATATAATCCTAGATTTCAAGAAACATTCTAGTATTACTAAAAGTGACAGGTACTTTTCTATATAACTATTTAAATCTACAAATATATGTGGCCTCAGTGGAAAGAATTGTCAAGGCTTTTAGAAGTTACCTATCTAATATGTTATAAAATGTATTTTTAATACGTATTTTAAACTTTTCTTGCATTTAAGGCATTAAAAACTGGATACTATGTTATCATAGGGTATTCTGAAAGCTCTTAGGTGAGCTCTTAAAGAAAATAAGTAATAGGAAATGAGTTGAATTAAAATTTTTAAATTAACTCTATATATCACATTTTCTGCCAGAATTATTTGGTTATATATGAGTTGGAAAGGAATAAAGGAAACATGAGCTAATAAAATGTGTTTCATTGGGTTTGTAAGAGGTAATCTGGTTCACCTTGTGGGGTATAGTGAAGAGGAACAAGAACTATAGAATAACCTATACCCATTCTCATAGTCCCAGTTATTCTGATATCCCTTTAACTTCAGGGCAGAAAATCAGACGGTTTAACAAATCTTATTATTTAATACATTTCTATAGCACCTATAACATGCTAGGCACTAATCTAAGGTCTTTTTGAATAGTAACAACCTATGAATAATTGGATGTTATTAATATCTTCTGTTTAACAAATGAGGGAACTGAGGCATGGAAAACTTAAGTAATGTGTCCGGGGTTAGGTAGGCAGTTTGGTATCAGAGTCTGCTGTGATCAGTATACGGATGTCATACATAGTATATTTCTTACAATCAGAATTAAATTTTGAGTTAGATTTAATTAGATTGCAATGCTTTATGTAAAATATCCCCTTACTAACTCCAGATTTAATCATCAATGAGAAGATACACAAGCAAAAGATATGTGTGCAATACAACCATAATGTAAACCTCTAGTTTTTAAACATTTGGGGGAACAAGTGTATCAAAAATCTGACACATTTCATTGTGATCCAATTGTTTGAAATGAAACTGCCCACTTTTGGCTTCTCTGGAATGTTCTGTGCCTTTCCATGTGTTATTTTGTTGGTGACAGTGATTAATTAGCCTTCCTGTATACTTCTTATCATTTTAACACATGTGCCTTCTATGTCATGCTGAAACATGTATTTGCTTAGAATCTTTGTTATCTGTCCATGAGCCATCCGTCGTCTTCCTGCACACAGATGCTCTTAGGAAGTCAATATTTCTAATCATATCTTTCAGCTTTGGTTTGTCATTGGCTCTTAGGGTATTGGAGAATGCAGTTCTCAGTCTGATGATTTTTCTCTAAATAGTTAATTTGTTACTGTATATAGTTTTTACTACCTTTTAAAAATTGTGAAAGTTCAGCATTTAGGATAGTGTGCCAAGTAGATGAAGAAACAGTGTTGGCTCCTTAGGCATAACTAGCTCACTAATTCTAAGTAATTCTTTCAGTTATTTTAATGAGTGTCATATCAGTTTTAAATTAAAAAAAAAATTAATACAGAGAAGCAGTTCATCTACTTACTGCTATTTCCTAGGAAAATAATTTGAAAAGCCGTAAATTATTACAGAACACATCTTGTGAATCCTTTCTTAAAAGACAAACATAATTATTATTTTCCATAAAAATTCAGTCTCAATTTTAATACATAATTTTTAAGGTTTTTAATACAGATTAAAATTCAACAGACATCCATTTATCTTGGGCAAATACTATTTTTTTAAACAAATCACCTCATTTTTGAGTACCAACAGTTATTAACTGAACTGATCTATTAATGACATTGCCAAGTACAGACTACTAAGGTTGATATCTCATTTAAAATCAGTTGCACTGATATTAACTATGTGCAGAAGAAGCCTGTGCAAGTCCTAATTGTTAATTTTCTCTTATAATTTATTCTATCACGTCATTTTCTTAACATCACTTTGGAAAATGGAGAATAATGTTTTAATCACTAGAAAGCAACCCGTGAAACCCTCTTAATTTCTAAATTAAAAATTTCAAAACTATAGTACAATTTATATATTCCAACTAAAATGAATATTGTATGTTCCTCAGAATTTCTGATAATTTTTGTAAGTCTTTTGTGGAAATACCAGAAATACACTCCAAATCTCCAGAGAGTTCACCATTTGCTCAAGACCCAGAGTTTCCTTAATCTTCTAATTTTTAATGGGTATGAACATCTTGAGAGATCTGTCACTTATACCTTTTTTTAAGAATGAAAATAAAGCCTAAAGCATATCATTGACCACTTTCAGGAGACAAAGGTAAAACCCCATGGAAATCCCTCAGCTCCTCCATTTATAGCTGCAGCGTTTGCCCCCAGATAACTCGCAGATGACAGTCCTAACCTCACCCCAAAGTTTGCCAGGCAGTATCTTGCTTTTATTATTACTTTAACATCACTCTAGTACCTCCATAGTCTGAAAACAAATGACATCATTCTATTTATAATATTCTGGTTTTAGTAGTGGTATTTCTACTTTAAAAATATAGTAATTTTGCATTGCCAAAAAATGTCAAATCTCAGAATACGTAACATTTCTAGGTCTGATATTAAGTTAACTCTGGCATTGAGCTACACTTTTTTTCCTAAGTGGGAAGTGGGTTAAAAGTGGCCAGAAAAGCACAGGTGAGCCTAGGATATCTTCTATGAAAAAGCAGGGATTGGTTTTAAGTTTAATGGGATCATTTCAAAGGATACAAAATTCAGATCAAAATAAAAAATAAAAAATAAGTCATGAGTTCATAGTAATACTAAGAAAATAAGAGAGGGTACAGAGGATTTTAGAAAGGGAAAGTCGATTTTTTAAGAGGAATGGTACCTGAGAAATGTAGGAATAATGGTAGAAGTAGAAAATTACAGTTTTGTAGATCCTGTTTTATTCATTCACTCAGGCAAGGATTGTCAATGGTTGTTTAAAAATGGATTCATTCATGTGAACTAAAAGTATCATGCCACAGAGTTATTAATTACCAAGGGAGAAAATACCTGTGAGATGGAGCAATCAGGAGGTCCTTATTGCAATGACCTGAGTATCAAACTTAGTGTCACCAGAAAAGAAACAGCATAACATGGGTGCCACCTATTGTGGTTCAGTCATTAGTTCACAGCATCACCTATGCGGCACTCATGCTTAAATGGTTTGCCTAAATCTAATTATTAGGAAACAGACAAATATAGAATGTGGGATAGTCTATGAAATAATTGGCCCGAATTCTTTAAGAGAGTCAGTATTATGAAAAAGGAAGGCGGGGGTGGGAGATGGAAGGGGTGCTACATAAAACAGACTAAAGAGATATAACCATATGTCATGATTGAATTCTCCATTAGATCCTAGATCCAAAATGCTTGGTGATGGAAGGGAGGGGTTATAAGGCATTTGAGTGACAATTGGGGAGATTTGAACATTAAAAAGCCATTTCTAACTAAATGGCTTTTTCCCTCCTCAACCAATCTGGTTCCTGACCATCAAGTGTCTCTGTGTCCTTATTAAAAGGATGTGCTAAAGTGGCTGGCAAAACATATATATTTTAATAGAGTGAACCCCATGGTGATTCTAATTAAATTTTTTAGTCTTTCACATATGAATGTTGTGGTAAAGAAAATGAAGAAGGTAGATGTGGTACTGTTAGTTTTAATTTGCTTTCTTTGCCTTGGAAACAATGTTTGTCTCCTAAATTTTAAGATGGCAACTATTCCTGAACACTTTGTGACTAACATGTTAGCATTTTTGGTTTGCCAGTGTATTTTTTTTTTTTTTTCATACCAAAATATAAACTCTAGGAGTACAATGCCCTCATCTCTCTTATTCACTGCTCCATCCATTCCCCTTCCCCAAGACTTCTCAGTGCATGGTAGGTACACAATAAATACCTGTTGAATTGTAAATAACATAAAACATTACCAATAAGGTTATAGCCTCATTTTACCACTACCGACAATCTCTCTCTATTCCTCCTTCCCTCAGAAACACTGCTATCATGAGTTCGGTTATTTTTGTAAAGGTCTTTTTCCTTTTAACTATTGTCCCATCCTTTGCATATGCCTCATTTTAGTTATCCATTCTCCTTTGGATAGTCTTTTAGATTGTTCCCACCTTTTTGCTATTATAAGTTTACAATTTATACTTGCCCCTCCCCCCAGCCTTTCTTTTTGGAATAGAAGAATAAAAAAAATGACAATGTTATAATGTTTGTAATCACTACCAGCTAATGAAGTACTGTGAGATCATTGACTGGCACTATCTACCAGGCTCTGTGCTAAGTACGCACCTGTATTCATTATTTTGCTTAATCTTCACAACAGTTATTTTACAAGTTCATCTAAAATTTGAGCTCAGTTCTTGGATACCAAGCTTTGAGCTTGAGACATACTTGAGAGAGGAGGTGACCTCTCTTTACTAACTAGTCGGTCAGTATAAGTTAAATGAGTTCAACAAAAAGGGCGGAAGGAGTAGAGGAATCAGCTAATGATCATTCCATTGACAAGTTGAATTGTCATGATTTTCCTCTTCGTAAGATGTTTTGTTTGCCTGTCATTTTAGGGGTTTAACCAATTAAAAGGTTTCTCACTTTCACTTATAATAATCTTTGCAGAGATAATTGGGAAGAGTACTGTCTTGTTGAATTAATCTTTTACAAAAGTAGGAAAGTCTTAAAGTAACTATGGGACTTAACCACCACCTGTACCTCTCATGTTTGTATCCACAGTTACACCTCTTTAAGGAAGCTTTTGAGGAGGGGATATATGTTAAGTGGATAGAGTCTTTATTTTACACAACTCAAGAATATTTGGAATGTATTTTAACTTTTTCTCATTTCATTATGCAAGGGTGTTTTCAGTCTAGTGGATCATAAAAGGAAGTATATTTAAAGGAAGTTACCTAATAAAGTATGAAATTAGAAGTCTGGAAATTGAGACTTTTTCAGGACACTACTGATGGAAGCCTTTCCAATAAGCTGATAATATTGATGATGACAGTGGTGATGGTAGTGATAATTTGGGGGACTTCCTTCTACTTATGTGCCATCTTTCCTCAGAAGAGACCCAAACTACTTACACTTACAAATTGAAGAGACCTATATTTTCATCCTGTTGTATATTGAGGAAAGATGACACACAAAAAGTAAAGAACTTGAAGGGAAAAAATATGAGCCTTAGGTCAGTGGAGTATATCACGGTGTTTTGGGGAGGTTTGCAAAAGACCACCTCCATACACATACACCCATACTTGGCTTTCACAAAGCCTGACATTTTACAACTGGACTTTATATTTTTTGTTATGTTTTTAAAAAATTCTTTTATAAGTTTTCAGAATATTAAGAAGATGCTTTAACAACTGTTAATGGTGACCAACGAGACTTTTTAAATGATTTAATTAATTAGAGATTTAATGTGAAAGGTAAGGTGACTCAAATTTCCACTAAGATACAAGGTATCATCAACATTTAATTACACTGTGCGTAAGTAACCATGCTAGACAAAAATCCTGTTTCTGAAAAGCTTTGATGACTGAGGGGGAGAGAGGATTCAGATCTACTTCATTCTAAAGTGCAGTGGGCAGCATAGGATGACATGAAAAATCCCCGGAAGGGACATGATCATAGATATACTGTCCTTACTTTGTGACTGGGACTAATCCTGTGGCTCAGCACCAAAACCTGCATGTGGTTTGCTAATACCCACCCAGTGTTCTGTCCACCACCGTTGGAGCTGATGATGTCCCTATCCCCCTTATGGCCTTGGACTGTGGCTCAGCAAAATTGGTATCATCTCTAAGAGTTTCTTCGATTTCAAGCTATAATTGTGCTTCTGCTTATAAAAAGCTAGATTAGATGCCTTAAACTAATACTGTTTTGGCCTCCTTGCCTTATTCCTTTGCTATGAAGTCTTTTTGTGGAGCTTTTTCTGTTTGTTTATGAATGGTACCTCTCCCTCCCCTTTTCTTATAATGCTGTTGCTTTTTCTCTCTTCCATTCATATTTTTCCCTTTTCTTTTTGCTGCATGGAGACTCTCTGCTGTACAAGTGTAAGTATTTTGGTGGCTCTGCTGTTTCCAGCTAGTTTCCGGCTATCCTAGTTTATGTTCTTGTATTCCATTTGCTTCTGTGTTGCCTGGCTGGTCTCCCAGGAGACTGTCCTGTCACCATCCATCTGTGGATCCTGAATGAAATAGGCAGCAATTTAGAGACAAGATTGGATTTTACAAGTCGGTTAGCTAGCAAAACAGGGGATGAATTTAAAGTATCCCCAGCCATGTGCCTGAAAGCAAGCAGAGTGTTGTTGAAGAGGGTGTAAATATTCAAGAGGGGGAACAGTCCTTATTCCATCCATGTTTTTTTTTTTTTAAAAAAAGACCTGATTATTTAAACTTCTGGGTTTGTGTACTGATTCTTATTATATCACTTGTTTTCCAGAGTTATAGAAAATTGGTATCACAATTCTCTTCTAGTATTAGAAGAATTTTACTAATCTGCTTTGTACCTGTTTTCTTTAACCAGCTTTTTATATTTTTAGCTTTTGGGGAAAGAAGAAATTAGGGATTCTTGAGCTTGGAGTGAGAGTGTTTATTATTCTTTGGGCAAACTTGGTAAAATGAACAAAGAAACTACTCAACCCTATTTCTATGGTAATAGAAACAACTTAACTCTTGTTTTTTAAAAACTATGTTTAGGAATTACATGTAAGAAGAAATTCTAAATAAAAGAAAAATATGAGAGAACACTTTTTTCTCTCCATTGTTAAACCCCATGAAAGAAAGAGATCATAAAACAGTTAATCAACAGTAGTGTAAAATTGGGTTGCATTCTTAATACCATTTGTAGAAATAAGCCTGATTGCACATCTTGCCTATTTCAGCAAAAGGCCACCAGCCCTGTCCAAACATGGCAAAACTTCAAAACTAGCAGATATATGTGAGTGTGATAAGAGTTTTATGCAATATGCAATTAGAATTTATACTTGTAAAGAGCATTTGAAATGAAGGGAAGCAGTGAAAATGCATTAGAATGCATCTTTCTGATATTCAAATTTTGTCCATCAGGCTTTGAGGCATTAGAAAGCTAAATGAAGAAGAACAAAAAATTCCCCCTTTGGTTGATGTCAGCCATCAAAGATCCTGATGATTTTCTGCATTTTTCAACATGTCTATAGAATTAGATTGAGCTGAATGACCCATTTGCAAATAGGCATCAGTTTATAAATGAGTCTCTGTATGTCTTTTATATTTATATGTTACATATTATGTATTTATTTATATATAATTCTATATATTTTCACATGATTTTAAAATCATAATATATTTAAAATATTATAATTGTCGAAGCTTTGCCTGTATTTGGTGTCTGTTATAAAGGCTTAATAGGGAACTCTGAGCCAGATTACATTTGCTCATGAACACTCTATAAAATCTAATCAAGTCACAGGAAAAAAAATTAGAAAACATCTTTATTCCATGCATTTTTAAACATCTTTCTTATTTACGTCCATCTAAATGAAGTGGCCGGAAATTATATCCCAAGCTGCTTCTCGATTCTGTTACCTACCGTGGTTGTGCACAAAGTGAATAGAAATTTAGTCAAGAAATTTCCTTGACTAAACATAACATATATTTTGGTAGTTTGTGCCTCTTGAGAATTGTTTTTGGAGGTTTCACTCAAGAATAGACTAATTGGGCCACTTACTACCTTCTTCAGCCAACTATTAAGACCAAATTTGGGGAAAACAACCTTGAAACTAGATTCCTTTCCAGTTACCTTGGATTGACTTTTTATTGAAACTGCAAAGTCTGTTGCTTTATCAGTAGGTACTATTTGGCTTGTCTGCCTTTTACAAAACCTTGTAACAAACAAATCAGTTAAGTCTCATGACATGTTTCAGGAAGACCAGTCTAGATTTAAATACAATTGCTCATCATTTTTTCTCTCCTCTTTTTCTCAACAATAAATACTAGCCAGAGGGTATTGTTAAAACTGTTATAAAATTATCAACTGTAAGTTGTTTGCTTTACAGGTCAGTATGAACCAATTCATTCTTTGATCCAAAGAAAGTTTGTCAGCCTTGTGGATTTTTTTGTTGTTGTTGTTTGTTTTTGAGAAAGCCTTAGGGACAACTTATTAAATGAGATGAAAGTCTGAAACCTAAGTTCTTTCAGTTGTGTTATATCTTGTGTTATAATTTAAACAAATACCAGTTTCCAATGTCAAACCAGTTAAAACATCCCTGAAACCCATCCATCTGTATATTAATAATGAATGGTATGGTAGGAGGAGTGCTCGGCTGACCTTGGTGACTGGGTCTCTCCATGGCATTGCTACTGTTGTCAGCTTGAGTGGTAGTGTCTGTCATCTCCATGACTCGGTTTCCTCCTTTGATTTGTTTGTGTCAATGATGGCAGTGGTCTCCTCCAGCTTGAACGTGGAGGGAGAAGCAAATGCCTTCTTTCAGTTTGGCCTCACATAATCAACAGCTGATACCACCAGTCCTAGAAAAATAAATACTCTAAGGTTTGGCCATGATTTGGGTTTCGGTCTTGTATTTTAAAGAACTGGCACGATCAAAAATGTCTTTCTGAGAAATGAGAGCAGATACAGATTTCTAAATCATGGCAACTTTTTTTTTAACTAGTCTTTGCCTACAATGTAAAGATGAAAATCTTGGTATCAAGGATATGAAACAAAATAGTTAAACTGCTTTAGCCATTAGGTGACAAAAAGTTCAGTGTTGCTGACATTGATGTTGCTGTGATGACAGGTGAATCATTGTATCTTCAATTTTTAGCAACTGTTGTTTATAGTCTTTCAATCTTATTTATATCCATTTTAACACCCCTCATGGTGCAGCTCCGAGATAAATTCTGTATCATTAATTATTCCTTTCAGCCATGTAAATAGAATGTGACCAGTTAGGGCTGAGGGCAAGAAGACAAATGTTGGCATTATCATTTGAGAAAATTATAAACATTTAGAAATATATAGGTTCAGTCTTCATTCAGGCTATCACTTGGTACCAACTGTCGTCTAAAGAAGTAAAATAAATATTAAGCTTAAACTACTGATCCACATGTTTCTGAAATTTGAATGGCAAGTTTCCTATGAAAACTTGACTCAGTGTTTTCTTTATTTTATTGCTAGATGACTCCTAAATCTAAAAGGAAGAGTATCCATAGCCGGATGCTGCGGCCGGTTTCCAGGGCCTTCGGTGAGTGTATTTCTAATACCGTTTCTTTCCTTGTAACTGTAAAACACTCTCCACAAGGGCCTCGGACCCTTACAGCTTCTTAGGGATGCTCTAGATGAGCAAATATTGAGAAAGTCAAGTGATTTGTGAATGGGTATTTGCTATTCCATGATAGATTCCAAATTACTTATAGGAATTTTCTATCCATCTCTATGTAATAAGCATGGGTCTTGGGCTTTTTTTTGTTTTAGAAATGGAGTTTGATCTGGATAAAGCACTGGAAGAGGTGCCAATTCACATTGAAGACCCACCTTTCCCCTCTGTCAGACAAGAGAAGCGAAGCTCGGGCTTCATCTCTGAGCTGCCCTCCGAAGAGGGGAAGAAGCTGGAGCACTTCACCAAGTTAAGGCCAAAGCGAAACAAGAAGCAGCAGCCCACTCAAGCGACAGTAAGTGGGCCACAGAGGCCCTAACCCTCTCACCCTTTCCTTCTTGAGAGAGGCTAGAGAGTCCTGCACAACAGGAAAGCTTGTAGTGAGAGAGAATGTGATATGAGTACAAAATTTCTCCACTTGCTCAATGATTTTGGAAGAGACAGTGCTGTAAAGTTTCCAGCTCTTTAAGGTTGTCCTTAGACTTCCCTAGAAAAATCAGTCATGTGGATGAGAAAAACAAGCAACATCTATAGAATTTTACAAGTGTAAAAAGATAGAAAATAAGTACCAAAGAATTTATTTGTAAATTGTTTGCAATTGATTTTTGGATCTTTGAATCCTCTTTTCAGTCATTGTTGTCTCAATTTGGCCCTATATATGCTGAACGTTCATCACTATCTTCCTATATAGCATATCTCTTCTTATTTTTTAAGTTTATGATACCCTGTTCTTAGTAAGGGTTTCATTCCTCTGCTTATATCCACCTGCTAGTCACCGTACTCCTAGTTATTTTTTTCGTCATTTTGTTTTAGGTGAGTTGACCCCTTTCAGTATTTCTGTAATACAGGCCTCATAGTGGAGAATTCTTTTAATTTTTGTATGTCTGGAAAGGTCTTTATTTCTCCTTCATATCTAAAGGGGGGCTTTGCTGGGTACATTATTCATGGCTGGTAGTTTCTTTCATTTGATAATTTGAATGTTGATTGCACTCCTTTCTGACTTTTAAGGTTTGTTCTAAGAAGTCTGATGATAATCGAATGGGTTTTCCTTTATAGGTTATTGTCTTTTCTTCCCTGGATGCCCTGAGAATTCTTTCCTTATCACTGAGTATTGATAATTTTAATAAATGTGTCTTGGAAAGGCCTTTTTGAAATGAATTAATTGGGTTTTCTGTTGATTTCTTGAATTTCACACTCCAGCTTATTCTTTAGATTTGGGAAACTCTTGTCAACTATTTTCTTGAAAATGCTTTCTAATCCCTGCTTTTTATTTTCTCTTTCAAGAATGTCTATTATTCTTATGTTTCCTCTCCTGATGGTATCAGCTAGTACTTGTATTTCTCTCTCATTATTTTTCAATCTTCGGTTTCTCTCTTCTATTTTTGTCTTCGATATCACTGATTCTTTTCTCCATTTGGTTAGTTCTATATCCCAAGCTTGCTATTTCATTTTTCATTTCTTGCAGTGTGTCAGAAGTTCTATTTGGGTTTGTTTTGTTTTTGTTTTTGTTTTTGAGCGTTTCAGTCTCCTTGTTAAAGAATTCATTCTATTGATCTAATTTTCCCCCCCAATTCCTAAAATTGTTGAGTTTTTTCAGAAGTACCATCCTGAATCCTCTGTCATTTTAGTCGCATATTTCTCTGTCTGTAAGCTTATTTTCTGGAGATTTTTCTCTTTCTTTCTGAGATGTCTTGTCACCTGGATTGTTCATGGTCTTTAATGGACTATTTCTCCTCCTGGGCATTAATGGAAGTGTATTCTGCTGTTTTTCCAGAAAGATTTATTATATAAAGGTCCCTTATTAGCCTGTTGCAAAAAAAGGCATTTTTCTTTTGGTTTCCAATAGGTGGCATCTAAGCCTTTTGGATCCCTGCTTTATATAAAGTCTTAATAATGCCTTTTTTTCCCTTATAGATACTCAATCATGCTCCTTACCCTCAGTCTCAGTCCCTGTCAGTTTGCATAGCCCCTAGGGCTCTGTGGTGTTAGGTCTCAAATATGGGGGAAGGGGCCCCCTGAGTTAGTGGATGGGGGCTGGAGCTCAGCCTCAGTTTTGCAGCCACAGCTGGTGACAATCAACTGTTGTTTCTCTGCTGTCCCGCTTCTCTGCTTTCTGCCCTGATGACTGGGCACTGCCACCGGTTGCGTGGAGCTCCCAGCTCTCCCAAGCAGGGCTGCAGGGCTGTTTAAGGAAGTTGTCGCTCTTTCTCCCCTCTCCCTCCTCCTGTAGGGAGCTCTGGCTGCTGAGAAAGGCTGCTGCTTTGTTTCTCCCAGTCCACAGCCCAACTCCTGGGGCTCTGCCCTGCGGTAGCTCTTATGTACAGATCCCACACTCAGACTTGCTAGTGTGCAGTTTGGGTATTTTTTGTTGAGTTTTAGATGTTAAGCTTATTGTTTCAAGGAGAGAGATTTGGGGATGTCCCACTCTGCCATGTTTCTGACGTCTTAAATCTGATTTTAACTTTTTAATGCTCTATCACATATTCTTAGAGGAATAAACTTTTTTCTTTTTTCTTTTTAAATGAGGGACGAGCCCTTTCAGATAGGGAATGTTTCTAAATGGTTACTGAATAAACAGTTCCTCTTTGGTTCCTTCCATAAGGAGGGTCATTAGCAGTAATACTAATCCGATATGTTAACTTGAGTTTGCCTTTGATTAAGTCAGTGGCGCAGGGAAAGAGAATGGTGTATATTTTTTTCTTTATTCATTTAAGAAACAATAAAAGGGCAGGGAAGAAGGCCGCAACAGAGTTCTAATGGAGAAACATACTAGATATATTCTAGAAAGGTTTTAATTTTGCTCATGGTAAAGCTAGAACTTGCAGGGTTGGCACACCCCAGCCTCTTCCATCCTGGGACTCTGTAACACAAAGGTATGTGTCCTAAGTAATAGAGCGTGGCCATGGGTCTAAATAGATCTAGCTTCTTCCCAGAGGCTTGGTAGACTGAGAAACATGGCATAGTTTGCTTTCTCAAGTTCGTAGTGAAAATATACTGCCTTATGAGTTCACAGTGCTTCCATTTTCAGGGTGCTTCCATATCTAACAGCTCTGTGAAGCTACCACACAGGCATGTCACCCTCATTTTTCAGCTGAGAAGGAGAAGATTGCAGCTTATCTTTATTACTAGTATTTAGTAGCAGTGATCATTTAATATTATCATTGTTTTGTTTTTGTTTGTTTATTTGGCTAGGATTGAATCCATTCAGTCTACCCTGAGTCTCCTATAGCTTTTCTAGAGCTTGTCCTTGACCCCCAGTTCCCCTAATGAGTTTTTCCAGGTGACAAAATTGAAAGCCAAGGTATGGGCTGTTTTAACTCTGGACATCTGTGACAACAAATGTGTCATCACACTTGGTTACCATATTTTATTAGGATTTTTTCGTCTGTGTGCATCAACGAGAGAGAGCTATAATCTTTCTATCTAAAACGTCCATCTGGTTTGGGTTCCAAAATTACACTATTTTCATAAAATTAGTTGGGAAGTGTTCTCTCTTTTTCTTTTCTAATGGTTTTCATATAATAGAAATTTTTTGTTCCTCTCCTGGGAAGCCATCTGGGTCTGATGCATGTGCACGTGATGCTTATGTGTAAATTTCTTTACTAAGGATTTGATTTCTTTTATTTTTTTATCTATTCAGATGACCTAATTCATTTTGAGACCATTTTGGTAATTTCTATTTTTCTAGGATATTTTGTCTATTTAGACTAATTGTTCATTAAGTTTATAGATTCTCATAAGTTTTTAATCTCTTCTATATCAATACCTATGTCCCATTTTTTTCATTTCTAATGTATTTTATGCTTCTCTTAATTTCATAAGGTTGTCTCTTTTATTAATTTTTTTAAATGAATCAGCATATATTTTTATTAGCCCTCTCAAGTTCATTAACTTTTGTCTCATATTTGTATTATACTTCCTTCATTTTACCTCCTTTGGGTTCCTTATTACCTGACTTGATTGCTTAGCTTTTTTTTTCAGGCTTTTTACTAATATATGCATCTACAATTCCATGATTTTTTAGTTTACTAATTAGCACTCCTTGGGTATATTTGTTCAGATTTACTACTATACCTAAGTATTCTTCCTTTCCACCCATCTCTCTCCATCTGGCCTATGCAGACATCATCAGAGACCTGGCAGCTGCCTTTTCAGAATCCAAGCATACCACCTACTATGTCCTTGGTGCATTCATCTCAGTCCTGGCAGAGGGAACACATGGAGGGTGTTCTGAATTTTCCTTAGCCCTCATAATCACTCACTTACCTTCACAGATTTGACACATTATCCTTTTAGCATTTACCTATACACTAGAGGTACAAATCTACCTTTTTTATTTCTCAGTTATCAGCAACAATAATTCTCGTTCCCAATTTCATTTACAGATGCCTTTCTCTGAGGACAAATGCAGTGGTTCCAACTAGTTCAGGGCTGAGGTTTCTGTTCTCCCTTTCCGATAGCTATGCTACCCCATTTAATCTGAAATTTACTCTCCTTGTCAGAAAAGACCAAATTAAATGAGATTTTGAGAATGTGTCATGTCTGTATGTCCTTTCCTTTCCTTTTGCTAAAAACTGAGCTAAAACAGCATGTGTTTGGCCTTGAACTGTTTGAGAACTACATTTCATTTTAGTCTTCTCTTTTTCTGCTGCTCTTCTTACAAGCTGATGACACCTCCTCCTACTACTTATTTTTAAAAACATCTCATTGAAGATCTCATTGAAGATCTTTTAAATTACATCTCATTGAAGGTCTCCCAGAGATACTAGACTACTCTTAACCTCTCTACTCTCTGTCTTTTTTATCTCTAAAATGACACAGTTGGACTGGGGGAATCTTTAAGGACTTATCCAGCCCTAAAAACTGGCCTATCCTGCAGCAAAGCAGACTGCTTTGTTGAGCCCTGTATTCCTCTATCTCTGAAGCCCATTGACATTCTTCACATTCCCAGAGGACTTCTGTGCAAGTTGCAAATTCTTTTAAAAGCAGGAAAAGATAAAAAGGCTGAGAGGAGAAATTTTATTCTAGTAAAACTTATTTTTTTCTCAAAATGGGAAGGGGAATTTGACAGGGAGCCTCTGAAGGTGCACTGGAAGGAAGCCCCTTGTTGGGATTACAAGTCCTGGAGTCACATCCTTCTTATCCATTACCCAGGTGACCTGTGTGGATGCCACTCACCCTGTGAGCCATTGTTTGATCTGTGACTAACAAAAAACTAGGATAAAACTTTTCCCTTTTTATTTTAAAGCATAGATATAGGGGTGAAAAATAATTTCCATACACATGTAAACTATAGAGCACTGTGACTTACACAGATGTTTTTACTGTAGAGATTTCATTCTTTGACAAAAGGAAAAATGATAACACAAACAAGCTCTGTACTGCTTTATCTTTTGTAATCAAAATAAAAGGCATTGAGTGAGCTGCTTTCTTTCCATAACTGAATTACAGAACTCTGCTGATTCTCAGCACTCTCACAACATAGGAAAGCCTTGCGCCAATTCAAAGCACTATTCAGATGAGAGGTGTAATTGTTGTTGTTATTCACATTTCAGAGGGCTCTATGTCTATTACCTGTTATCTGTTCACTTTTCAGCTTTCCCAAACATGAATTCAGACACACAGTTCATTTTTATAATAGAGGTTTCCCAATGAGAATGAAGTAGATGACTATTTAAAGCAAAGCTTGGTCTTTTTTTTAAACGATGGATACTATGACATGAGCCAGTTCCCCTAGAGGCAACTTGAGACTTGAAAAATCAAGATTACAGAAAGGAACTTCCCCACCATGTTACAGGAAGAAATCAGACTAGATATTCTAGCCACATGAGAATTTGTCCTTATGTCCAACAGAATGGGCAAGATACATGTTTTTTTTCCCATTGGCCCACAACCTATCTATGTGTAACATTAATTTTATATACCATCACAGACACAAATCAGGCATGTTAGTAAGCTGACTGAGTTATTCATTCAAATAGAAATGCTAACTTGGTGAATCATTTTCTTACAGCTTCTCACCAGCTTCTCTCTTGAGACCCAAGTTTTTGATTCTTGCTGGACACCTGCCCCTGGACTTCCTACAGTATCTCAAACACTTGCATGAAATTGGACTCATCTTTAAACTGTGTTCCCTAGAACCACACTCCCATTAACCCAACCTAGAAATTTGGACCTCCATATTAAGCTCCTCCTTTCTTTCTGTTCTTTCTCCAGTTCTTAACCAGTCCCTTACCTCCTCCAGATTAGACTAAACTATTACAGGAGTCTTTGATTTGTGTTCCCTACTTAAAATCCCTGGCTTCTCCAATCTATCCTTCTTGCTGCTCTAGAATTATCTAACCAAAATACAGTTTGGGCCACATCATTTTTTTGTAGGCTCCCTATCACTTACAAAGTAAATTCCTCATATATTAGTGTAGGATTCGAGCCCATTCACCATTGGCTGTTGTGTTATTAGTTGGGAAGTATTCATTCAACTAGAGATGATGAAAATATTCAACTTAAAATAACTTAAATAATGAGAAATATTTATTATTTTCTCATCTAAAAAGAAATCCATTAATCTCCTGGGTGTTATCCACCTTTCTGCTTCGTTTTCCTGTCCCATCATTTTTTCCCAGCATATTGGCTTTTGTCCTCAGGCTTGTCCCATCTTGAACTTCAGGTTGCTATTGCAGCTCAGAAATCTTACCCCCCACCACACACACACACACACACACACACACACACACACACACACACACACACAACCATACAGAAAAAATATTCCTTCATCTGCAGGAAAATCTGCCAGGAGCCCCTCCTAGGTTTCCCCTGATATCTCCCTGACCAGGATTGTATTACATGCTTTTGCTATCAATTATAGTCTAGGAGATAGAATTGTGGTATTTGGTTTATAAAAATAAGTATTCACATCTTGAAATCAGCGTTCTTGCAGCAGGAAAAAAGGGGAGCAGATGAGAGAGTTTGGAGTGGCAACTATTAGCATCTGCCAGGGTTTATACTCCACAGTTAATCCCATGCACATACCTCAGGCCCCAGGCCCCTGGCCTCAGTGTGTTTCACTTTTTCATGCATTCTCTCTCCCATTACTAGATGCCTGCATGTCTTCTGCTTTTGGAAACTGTTCTTCTCAGCCTGTTCAGTCTGAGCTGTTTCTTAAAGTCCATCAGCATTAATCCTCCACTAGGCATTGTGTTCATAGTGTGTTCCTCATTTATTTCTTTCAGCCCTTGTCAGAGTTGTACACATGACTTCTATTCCAATAGATTATAACGGCTCTAATTTTAGTCAGTCTTGTCCTTCCTGTAGCCTTTATCAAAGTACCTTGAATCTAGCTATTGTTTGCAGAATTAAGTTTAATGTCAATTAACATTATACCTGTTTGGTTTTCAGGTCTGTGCTGCCAGCATAGTCCCCCAAGATGGTGAACAGAATGGTCTTATGGGAAGAGTAGATGAAGGTGTAGATGAATTTTTCACCAAGAAAGTGACCAAAATGGATTCTAAGTGAGTTCAGAGTTATTACTAATAATACTCTTTAATTCACATTTAAATGACTAACAGTTACAATTAATTTTGTATACTAAGGCTTATTTATATTTTTTTCAAGTAAAATTTACTATTCTGATGGTTTGCAAATTGTGATCTCCAGTCCAGCAACATCACTAATCATCACTGTTAACTGAGAACTTGTTAGAAAGGCAATTTCTCAAGCCTCCACCCCAGACCTCCTGAATCAAAAACTCTGAAGGCAGTGCCCCTCATTCTGTGTTTTTTAATAAGCCCTCCGAAGGATCTGCTGAACCATCATGCTATTTTAAAACAGACCACAAAATGTATCATCCCAAAGTATTTTTTCTAGGGTGTTATCACCATCAGGGGGATGATTTCATTACAGGGCAGTGAGCTTTGACAGCTGAAATTACTTACATCTAAATTCTCCTTTTTCATGATCTGACATATGTGAAGGCCATATATCATTGCGAGATGGCAGGACCTTAAGAGTGTCAAATGACAATAGAATTAGTGAAGAGGCTTCAGAGTTAGTCTCTAAAAAGTTTTGTGTGCATTTTATTACTACGTGGATTTTTCCTAAAAGACAATTCAGTAGTACTTTTTATTAACAGTTATGTTTAATTTAAAACACTCTGGTTTTTAAGATGATTTGTGCCAAGTTTTTAAACCCCCAACTAAATGCAAATCTATTCCAAAATACACCCTTGGATTTGTATTAGGATTGTATCTGAAGTATTCTTCACCTCGATGTCAAATTAAGGAAGGAATTTAAACCATATGATAAGCCAAGGATGGGCAAGGCTGATCACAGGTAGGGAAGAAACCAGCCCATTCTGAAAACTGTTATGTGTTATCTTGCCTCTGTAAAATGGCAAGGTGGAGTTTTTATATCCATAACAGTCCAACATACTGAATGTTATACACTTCAAGACCCAGTTATTTATCTTTGACACTGGTCTTAAAGGTTGGCACACTATACTTGGAAAAATTCTATTTTTCTATCCTTCAAGAACTGACCTAAATGTCATTTATTCTTTGAAGCTTTCCCATGGCTGCTTCCCATAGCCCGTTAATCACTCTTTTTCTAAAACTGACTCAACAATTTTTTTTTTATCCTCCGCACACTTCTGTGAGGGCATACATCATTCTTGGAGAGTTTGTTTGTTCTTACAGCTCAGGGAATGGCAATGTTAAAGAGTCAGGCAGCACCAACATAAACAGAGCAAAATGGGAAAGTCCCTCTTAATGGTTTGCTTTCAAGCCTTTTTCTCTCTTAGAAAGCTATTCTTCAGAAGCAACACCTGGGTCTTATTTTTTATTATAACTTTAGTGTCTGACACAGCCTATGATATGTAGTCTGTCCTCAGTCACTAACAGTTGAATGATTCAAGACTATCTTGGCCTGTATCTGTGTAAAGTACAGATACCATTGTAGGCTCTTTTTTTCCTAAACTTTAGAAATATATATTTAGTTAGTGGAAAGGTCTGTGAGTGTCTATGGTAATTTTCTCAGCTTTTCATGCTACCTTCTTTAACTGGCTTGGAATGAAAGTTGGGCATGCTTTATAAGGTATAAAATTTACTTTCTACAAAGATACTGCTCTAGGAGGATTCAGTTATCTTCTAGTAGAAATAGACAGAACTAGATACATTAATTTTTATCATATAGTGATGGAATCTACTAGAAGTTGTGATTTGTTTAATTTCATTTTGCTATATAAAAACAATTTATTGTCATTAAAAATAAGTATTGTCATTTTAATATGTAAAGGGCTAGGCATAGATAAAACCATGAAATAATAGTGTAAAGAAAGTTTGAAACTCAGTTTTACCTGCTCATAATTTAAAATGTCAGATGTTCTACAGGTTTTTTTTCAAAAAAAAAAAAAAAAAAATCTTGTTTCTTTCCCTATTCCCCGGACACAATTTCTGTTCCTTTAGCTGTTTAATTTTTACTTTTCTTCCATATTTGTTAATAACAATTTTTTTTTGCTATTTCCTGTTTTTAGTTTTAAATAGTAACTGTAACTGTTGACTTCTTCCTATAGAGGATGATGATAATTTGGTTCTTACACACTCTGGCCCTACCAGCTAAAACACGCAGGCAAAACTGTCTGTCTGTCTGTCCCTCTCTTTCTGTCTGTCCCCCTCTCTCTTTCACACACACATGTGCACACACACACAAATACACTTTCCCCATCTTCTAACTTAGTTATATCGTTATTATTGGTTCTATCAGTATTGACTCTTGGCTTTATTATATCCATATAAATATCCACAGCTGAGTTATATGTATGCTACATTTCCTTTCCTAGATAACTTTGTATTTTCTCTCAAGTTGGTAGTTGTCTAAATTTCATTTGCTTGATTTTCTGTATTGCTATCACTGACATATTCCCTAAATCTCCAGTAAAGGGATAAACCTCTCAGTTTTATCTATACAGACCATCTTTTACTGCTGTCTGACTGACTCCGCTTTGAACTCTTGGCCCATTCTACTGGAGTCTCCCTCATATACTTGGGGCTTCTTTCATCTTATTCCTGTGTCCTTCTCCTATTTCCTTTGGCCCATGTTCCCTTGTTTGGGTAGAGCACCTCCTGGTGTTAGTTTGAGAAAGGAGGCATAGGAAGTGAGAAAACTCATTGTGAATAATAGTGTAGCTAGGTATAGAATTATAGATTGAAATCCATTTCACCTTAGAATTTTGAAAACCTGGTCCCTTTATCTTCTAGCTTCTAGTGTTACTATAAGAATGTAATGTCACCTTGAGTCCTAACCAGTTGTTTATAAATTTTTCTGTTTTTCCTCTTCTCTAGAAGCATTTGAGACCTTCTCTTTGTTCCCAGTATATTAAAATTTTATGGTGATATGCTCTGGATGACTCTTTTGTTTGTTTGTTTTAATCAATTTGCTAGGCACTAGTGGGCCATGTCAATCTGGAAATTCACATCCTTTGGTTCTAGAGTTTTTGAAAAAAATTTGTCATAATTTCTTCCCCTTTTCTCTATCTTTTTTTTTTAAGCCTCACTATTCAAATTATGTTTCCCTTATTAATCCACTAGTGGTTTTTTTTTAACCTTTGCTCTCTTATTTTCTTATTCTTTTTGTTACCCTGTTCCTCACTCTAACCCCCAACACACACACACATTCTGGGATATTTCTTTGGTTGTATCTTCCAACCTTTAGTTTTCGATTTCTGCAATCACATTTTCTACTATTCTTGTTTCATGATTCCAACATTTTTTTTCCTGTCATGAAATGGGTCACTAACGAGCTTCATGGAAGTTTGTAAGTGGGACCTATCTACTGGTGGGCTTCAGTGTAGGGTGCCTTCTTCAGCCATTTTGTTGAGGGGAGAGTCTCTCTGCTTGTCAAGGTCTTTAGGTCTTTTGGGTTTTTAGGAAATTTTGATGTCCTACATGGAGGACATAAAACTGGCTGCCCCATTCTGGGATACAGAATGAGAGAAAGGGGCTGAGAGTTGTCACTGTTCAGTATGCGGGCTTCCCTGTGTGGGGGAGGAAAACTGATTTTTCCCTTCACCTTTCTGGGTTCTTGGCTGAGACCCCTGTAATAAAAGACAGATTAACAGGAGAAAAAAAAAAAACAGGTTTAATAACATGTATACTTCCTACTGCAAACATGGGAGAGACCCAGGAAAACTGAGTAACTTCCTGAAATGGCCCAAGCTATCACCTTAAATACCATCTCCAGCTAAAGAAAAAAGATGGGTGAGGAAGATATCAGGGAGAGAGTCTGTTATGGAAGGTGACGAGGAAAAGCAAGGTAAACAGGGTAAGGTTATTTTGCAGTTTTAATTTATGTCTCCCCCACTGATAAGAGTTCCTAGAGATTTGGTCATCCTCCTCTTCCTTATAAAAGGAGGAGCATAGTTACAAAGGAGATTTCTCATACAAATGTAAAAGTCCCTTACAAAAGGGTAACTTCTGCTCATTTTACAGGTGTCTGCTGTTTCTTAAAAATAATCAACCTAAAATAATCCTTTGCCAAAGAGGCATATTTGGGGATGACATATACTTGCCCTCCTCACTTGAATCTCTCCCTGTTTTCCTGATGGTACAGCTCTCCTCAGCTGCACCTGCTGTTTCTCACCCTCCTCAGGGTAAATTTGGGGTAGGATGGGGCAGACATGGGCTCTATGTTTTGGGGAGAGGATCTAACAGTTTGGTAAATGGGCTTCCCACCTCTTTCCCTCTCTTAAGCCCCACTCTCAGGTCTATATTCAGGGGTGTTTCTTGTTCCTGTTCTGGATCTGGTGCAAATCCATTTGCTCCTGAGCTTCCCCTACTGATGCTTTAGGGGTCAGCCTTTTAGTTTTGCCTTTTCTCCCCTCTAGCATTAATACCTTCTTTTAAATCCCTTGCAGTGGTTTTTTGGGGAGACCATGGGAGCTAACGGTGTTCAGTCTGCCTGCTCTGTGAAAGGCAGTGATGGTGCCTTCCACTCAACCCACTTCATTTCCACTTTTTCCTCACCCAATTCCCAAGTTCCTGAATTTTCTTTCTGACAACTCTCTACCAAAACTGTCTTTTCATTTTGTTGCCCATTTCACTGGTATTACATTTAAGCAGGGATCTAAGTCTTGTTTGCATTGAGCACCAAGGGTGGGATTTCAGGTGTTACTTAATGATTACTGGAAGAATTTTAGGGGGTTATTGGGAAATCTGGCCCTTTTCATTGTGCACCAAATTAAATGAGGCAGTCGCCTCCTGTATCTGAATTGCAGCCAGCTTTGTTGGAAGTTCTAAAAAGTAGAGAAGCACTTGACTAGAGTATATAAAAATAAAAAAATTTATCTCTCCCACTCCTGCCACCTTTGGATTCTTATTAGCTTGTGTGTGTCTCAATGTCCTCACCTGCAGATGTGATGATAGTATTCTACCTTCTTCTCTCTTTCCTAAGTGCAATGACTACATCGACTTTTTAAAATGCTTCAGAATAGTTGCCTTATAAGCAGCAATTGCCATATTTATATTTTGACTGATTCTTGCTGGAACTTGAATTACAGTAAAACCAGCAAGATTTATTCTTTTGAATCACAGGAAATCGTCAGTAAGAAGCTCAGAGTTCCATGAGCTTAGTGAAGGAGGTGATGAGAAGAAAAAGCGAGATTCTCGGAGAAGTGGCTTTCTCAACTTAATCAAATCCCGGTCCAAACCTGAGCGACCACCAACAGTTTTGATGACAGAAGAACCCTCCTTAACAAAAGGGGTGATCAGAAGTCCAGCCATGGACACACCCAGGAAAGACATGAAGTTAGATGAGCACAATGACAATTCTGAATGGAGCGAAGAGATAAAAACACCTGACTCCCATGAAGAAAGTCAAGAGGAGGACATGGGGAAGGTGGAACGCTGTGACAGCAAGGGCAGCCCACAAGGAGGCCGAAGGTATGGGGTCCAGGTGATTGGCAGTGATCTGCTGGCTGAGATGAAGGCCAAGCAGGAGCAGAGAGCAGCTTGCGCACAGAAGGTAAGGGAGAGGCCATTTTGATTTGTTTGGGGTTTTGCCCCAGTGGGTGAGAGGTACAGGAAAAAATATGTTAATTAAATAAAAATCCCAAAACCAAAGACTTTTTTCTAAAGAACCCATATCACAGACCACAAAGACATGGCCATGTTTTCCCTTTGGCACTATGGCCATGCTCTTCCCAAAAGCCACAACATTCAAGGTAGATTGTTGACTGTACCTGCCCAGGTGCTTCCTGTGCATGCCACAGAAGCATGTGATAGCTGTTCAGGGAAATGCTCAGATCTGGGAAAAGATTGAGTCTGTCGAATCCCAACAATGACCTCAGGGTGACTGGAGATAGGAGAACTGACAGAAGCAAATAAAAATACTGAAACCAGATTCTGTTATAGATAGGTAGATCTATTTTTCACTTATTTAATATTTTATTCTTTTTTTCAAACCTTAAGCTTCTTTGCTGTATTCCAGATTTAAAAGTCAGAGACCCACCCTCACCCCGCCCCCAAATAAAAGCTAAGGTATTCTGTTAGAATTAAATGAATATGTGACCATTGTGATATGTTGTTATCTGTTGCTATAAAAGAAGAAACTTCATAGTTTAAAACTTACAGAGTTCCCTACCACCACCAAAATCTGACTTAATACATTATTTGAACCCTTTTAAAAATATAAGTTGTAGGATATTTTTCCTTTTGCAGCTAATGAGGGTTGGCACCCTTGTTGTGGCCACTAAGACCCGTACGCCATGGTGGTGGCTTCTATGCACTCCCTGGCCTCTTTTATGTCTGTAAAGCTGGGTTCTCCATAAAAGGGAAAATTGCTCATCAGTTTTATTTGAAATATTAGAATAAAATAGTTCACCTCAATGAACCCTTGGTTTTCAGAAAGTGAATGGTAAACTAAATACCAGGGTGGGGAGTGTTATTTGGATTGTAAACAGCTGACCATTTTTTCATTAGATCCTGCCTCGTGTAATTTTACAACTGCTCTCCATAGTTCTTCCACTGGCACCTTTGTTATCTAGTAATTTCCTGGTTACAGATAACTCCTACTTCACTCATTAACCTTAGGGAAGGGCTTGGGTGGAAGGGGGACGCATATAACCCTACTCTGATGATTCAACATGGGAGGCATGAGGCAGCCTTCACTGGCCAGAATTCTGAATAAATACTGTGACCCGATCATTGGTGAGTCAGATGCCCAAAGAAGTGTTGAAATTTCAGTCTGTTTTATAGAATTTATAACAATGAATGTGCTGTTTTCACTAAGCTATTTTGTTTTATCACTGTTTCCATTGATGAACAACTGCCTTTTGGTGGAAAGATGAGAAGCACTACAGGGCTTTTTCCATGCACTTTGGATCTGACATGTAAAGTGGCTCAAAGTGACAAAACACCTATGGTTTAGTATTTTTATTTGTTCCAGGTTTATACTAACAATCTCTTAGCACCAACTAGTGTCTATTTAAAACAACCAAAGTTTTTAAATTTTGAACCAGTCAGGAATATTCATCCTATCTGAATAATTAAATAAGAGAAAGTTTTTCAAGAATTAATATTATAATATTTTTTTCTTAAAACTCCATGACTATATTCTTTATAAAGTTAGCAACATAAACATCAGTGGTGAATATACCATTGATAAAAAAAAGTTTACTTTCGAGCAATTCCCTTTACACTATTTTTAATATGTGTATTTAAAGGGAAAGAACTGTGAAATGAGCTATGGTATCAGTTACTTATTAATAAAGGGAGTAACAGGTATTGAATGCTTTAGAAGCCCCATCTTTTCTTGTGGGGCCACCTCGTCAGCTGCCTGTACTCAAAGACAGCTGGCTGAGTCCTAGCTTTACCCTGACAGTTCCTGCCCTAGGAGAGTTGCATCTAACTTTCCCCATCTCTTAGTAACAAGCTCCTTCCACCTGAGGTTTGTTGGATTTCTTTTTTTAATTCATTTCAGCCTGTTCATCTGTATTTGCCTCTTAAAAGATCTGTGTCCTTTGGTTCTACCTCAGAAGGAAGGCCCCACCCATTTTAGGACCCCTTTCACCTATTTTGTACATCAAAGTTGAAAAAGTTTCCACTGCTTTTTAAACTTGACTTTTGGAACCCAATTTGGAGAGTCCTATAAATTTATAGAGTGTCAATAGCACCATCCCAGGGAACATCACGGAAGCTGAGCCCACTCAGGAGCTCAGCAACAAAAACAATAGGCATCACCAGCCCACTGTTTCCCTGGACCCACATGACTCTCCCCTGTGGTCAGCATCCAAGGAACCAGCCACACTTTCAGCCATGGAGTCCTAACTGCAAACACAGAACAGAACATGTTCCTCTGAGCTTTGTCCTGAGAACTTAAGGGAGACAGCGGTCAGGCATTCTTTGTTATCATTTATTGTCTGCTTTGTTCTTTTTCTTACACTTAAATATGTGCTTTGTCTGGGGCGGGTGCTTGAATTTTTTAGAAGCTTGGAAATGATGCCATCTCCCAGGAGTCTTCCAGCCTGGCCATGAGCAATACAGAACGGCTGGAGGGAGGTAGGGCAGGTAAGTCAGGCCATTGCCATCACCCCCTTAGGAAAAACACTCTCTGGTTTCAGGAGTTTCATGTGATTGGCAGAAGATAAATAAAGACAGGGAGGCAAGAACAGGTCTCTGTGCTGTATTTTCTCAGCTTTGACCTAAAAGGAAACCACCTTCTCCTGCTCCAGCTCCACTTTGGAGCTCATCTCCCACCACCGGTGTAGCCTTGTGCCTGGACAGGGTACCTTTTCTGATTCTCAAAGGGAAGAAATTTCATTGAGAAGAACTCCCAAACTAAGGGGACTTAGTGGGGACATTTGGGGGACATAGCTGATGCTTTTAAAAATAAGCCATATATGGTATATGGAAGGTGGCTCTTTTGTTTGATATGAGGTGGTGGTCTTCCCTTTCATTAATATAGAGTATCCTTTGTCCCTCTGACTCTTCAGGTGCAGTAAAAGAATAAAGTACCTTAGATGGACACTGAAGAGTGACTTGAAAGTTACATTTTAGAAACCCCATTGTGCTGTTTGTAGTTTTCATGCTTCAGTATCTTCGTACAGGAGGAGCTGGGATATGAATTATATTTTACTGGTTTATTTTTGCCAGTCTTCTGGTTAAATTAAAGCAGCAAAAGGGATGGAGGCAGGGCATGAGATGACATTTCTGAGCTAGAGAGGTTATGGCCCCTGGCACAGCCCTCCTCTCTCAGGGACTGCAGCCAGACCCCTCACTGATTGCTCTCCAGAACTGAGGTGCCTGCAGTGGGATATACCTGCACCTTGTGCCAGGCCCAGGAAGATGTGCTGCTTCAAATGCATTAAGAACCGCTATTCTCTCTGCACGGGCACGTGGACCTGCACACTATTCATTGTGAGGCTTGTCATCTGTGCAGTAGTCAGTGGTGATCAGAAGACCACCATTAAGTCCATTTTCTAAGGATTTTAGTCCTCCACTAGCATCCTTCTGTTCTAAACATTCTGTGATGAGAAATGACAATAAATGATTACAGTGGTTTGTGGCAGGCTCCTAGTAGGTTCACATGATTGGTTTCCTTCACCTTCTATTTTTAAGGTAAAGTGTGCTTTTTGTACCCATTTTCACTTCAGTGCCTAAACTGCACCCAGGTCTTCCAGAGACCCGCTTCAGTTTGGGGACCTCAGAAAAGAATGTCAAAACAGACCCGAAGGTGGACACGGGCTCCCGATCTCGGAGCTCCTCCAGCACACCCACCAGCCCGAAGCCCCTCCTGCAGTCCCCCAAGCCCAGCCCGGCGGCACGGCCCACCGTCCCACAGAAACCGAGGACCACCTCACGCCCTGGTAAGGGTTTTGCTAGTCAAAGAGTGACGCTGAGACCATGTGGCATCCCAAGGTGGCTGCGTTGAGACTCCACAGATGGTTTCAAGGGCACCAGTGAACATGCTCAGGAGGTCTGCAGAGGGCATTTTGCGAAACCTGCCAGGGGCTGTGGAATTGACAGAAGCTGAAGGGTTCCTCTATTCAGCACTGAGGCCACCAACTCAGAAACTGTCCTTGCATTCAGGACTACAAGCTGCAGGGTGAGACTGGAAAAGCAGCCTTATGTTGTTCTGACCCGCTTGTAGTTCTTGGGGTAGCTTTCTGGAAAACCTCTTCAGGGTGGACAGACCCTTCAGAAGACTGCCATGTAAGGATGAGGGCCACAACCAGGGAAGGCACAAGTTCCTCTGTTTCTATTCATATTCTGTGAATTGCTTAGGGTTTAGGAAAGGGCTTGGCAAACTGTGGGCTTGTTTTGTAAATACAGTGTTACCACAAAGCCACTCTGTGTGTGCTCATTGTCTGCTTGCTTTGCACTTGGGCAGAATTGAGTAATTGCAAAAGAGTCCATTTGACCTGCAAAGTGAAAAATATTTAGTGCTTGGCTCTGTACAGAAAAGGTTAGCTGACTCTAGGTTTAACAAATCTAATGACAGAGGAAATTTAAAAATATTAGAAATGGGTTTGCTCCGCCTTATTCTCTCCTACAACTGCCTCTTTTCCCTGTCAGGTCATTTTTTTTTCTCTTCAACTTTCTATTACAATAATTTTTAAACATATCAAAAGTAAAGTGATAATACAATGAATGAATCCCATATCACCTCTTCACTTTATTCCCCCACAAAAATTAGGCAAATAAGGATAGAGATATACAGTCAGATTATGCTCATCATTATCATCATCATTGCCGCTAATCTTAACACTTAACTCTGCACCAGGCACTCACTGTTCTAAGTGCTTTGTGTGGATAAACTCCTAACGTCCTCACCCACAGCTGCATTTCACAGATGCGGATTGTGAGGCACAGAGATGCCAAGTCACATAGGTAATGATCAGCCACCAGACTCTACCATCTAGTGAGGACCACTCTCCTCCTGGGCTGTTTCTGCAGGGCATGCACATGGAAAGTAAGACTCCCTAGTCATCATAGTCCTCCATCAATACACAGATGATTTGGGTGGGATGAAAAAAAAAGATAGTATCCCAAACTCATTCCACTTGAGGATCTTTCTCATTTTCTCTCAAACATTTCTTTCACTCACCAAGTGGCCAACCTGTTTAATCATCTCTGGTCTTCACAGCCTATTGATCTCTCAAGTAACCCAGTGCAGTCTTCAGGGAGGAACCACAAAGAAAGGGGTACACTGAGAGCACCTCAAGCAACTAACTCTTGAAGCAGATGACATAGGATTTCTAATTCTACCCACACCTTTTTGTAAACCAGAGTTTGTCATGATGGGGAACCCCAGAACTTCCCGGTGCACACAAAATAGCTTCATAACAAAGTGGGGAGAAAGAAGGCAAAGAAATGGTTTAAAAAAAATTTTTTAATGATGGCTCCTCGAAAGCAGGCAAGCATTTTATTTCAGCTAGGTGTGTCTCTAGTCCAAAGTAAAGAAACAGTTCTTGTAAAATGAACCTCATCTAATGTGTGGAGTATTTGGCTACTCAGTTGCTAATACCAAATATAAAACTAGCTGGGATCCCCAATATTTTATTGCAAGAAGCATCTACTTCAGTTTATTTGCTAAATGTGTTCTTAGAACTTAGTATACTGACAATTATGTTAATAAGCTAATGTTTTTATAGAACTCGAGAAGTCAGCAGTCAGCAGGCATTTTCAAATACACCATATTTCTCCCCACAATTCTGAGAGATTGTCTAGGTAGGTAGAGTTATTTTCAGTTTCTTGACACATCCCTGCTTCTGTAGTGAAGCACATTGACTTGAACTGGAAGTATGAGGCTGAGGAGGACCTGGCTAATGGTTGTCTTCTACACACACGCACACACATACACACACACACAGACACACGTTCCGAATCAAGAATTACCTTGCTGCTAACAGATCAGAGAAAGGCAGTTCCATAAATCCTTTCAATTAGAGGGAAACAGCACAGCCTTCAGAACTAAGAGACTTAGAGTTCTATTTTGTCACCTTTTTAGCTTAGCAGGTCTTTTGATTTCTTCATTTGTACAGGGTTCACCAAAGTTCTTGTTGGTTCTAAAACTCCATTACTCCAAGTTACTCGTAGTGATGTCAGTAAGTGTGTGTGAGTACAAGCACTGGCATGCACAAATAATATTTGTGTGTATATATGGTGACCACCTTTGTAGATTTGACAATAGGTAAAGGCAATAGTTCATAAATTCTACATATTTTTCCTTCTCTTTTCTTCTCTCTTTCTGTGTGGCATCCCTTGGTTGACCTCACAGATTGCAAAGACCTTGTCAGTTTACAATCCCTTATTTTTTTATTTTTTATGTCTACAGCACCTGGTCTTTCTAGGTGGTCTCCCATCCAAGTACTAACCAGGCCCGATTCTGCTTAGCTTCCGAGATCAGACAGGATCGGGCTTGTTCAGGGTAGCATGGCCGTGGACTAAATTTTACATATTTTATGAAAACCACAGTCTTTGAGTTTGAGGCAGAAGGAACATTAGTTCACCTACAGTCTAATTTTCAAATATCAGCTCATTGGAATTTTATGTCTGCAAGGTAGATTTACATCAATGCAAGATCTAACCTTCATTTTGTTTTCATTATTTTTTTCTCTATTGTTTGTGGATGTTATTAGTTCCCAAAGCAGAAACATGAAACTAGTTTTTGGCCAGAAAAATTCTGTGATGCTTTTTAAAAAAATTATTAGTCACTTATATTGCAATAACCCGGCTTATGTTCAAAGAATCCAACTTATGGAACAGTTTGACTTGTGTGTTTATGTCTCAACAGACGACATTTCAGACTCTCCACCTGGCCAGAGTTCGCCTAAAGTTGCTCTTCTTCCACCCGTCCTGAAAAAAGTTCCTTCAGACAAGGAGAAAGAAGGTCAGGGTAGCCCCCAGCCCAGCCCCAGGACATTTTCCCAGGAAGGTAAGAAATGTTTTTCTTCAAGTTAGCTCTCCCCAAGGAGAGTTATTTCAAGAGAAAGGAATTTATCCTAGACTTAACTAATATCTTAGATTTTGTTTAAGTCAGCACCCCTTGAGTTAAATTTTGGAACCAGAGCAGTTTCTTGGTTCAGAAGAAGCTTGATTCAACATTAGCAATGACACTGGATCTTAATGGAGGACCACACACAAAGAATGAAAAGCATAACTGAGACACCAGCGCAGAGGTCTCACGTCTTTGTAACAGTCACCATTAGATGCACCTGCACTGACTCCTAGCATATCAGGCGTGCCTTAAATGTCATTTGGTGACTCATTTGGTGCTACTTGTAGGTTTCTAGGTCCCATTATTTCAAAGAAAAGCTTCCCCTGGTTGTGAATGATCGTTTCTATGGTTCAGGAGCAGTCCCCCAGGCCCGAGTGACCTTGGGGCTCACTGTGCTTGCTCAGTCATGAAGTCAGATGTTGCTCATTCTCAGAAGTGTGGCATCTGCATGGACGCATTCATTGTACCAGTTTGCTCCTTCTAATTTGTGGGTTAGGAGCAGGGCAAGATAGTCCTGGTGCGTGTATGCCATCTCTGAGTCTGATCAGGAGCAATAATGAGTGGAAGGGAATCATGTTTGAGTGGCTTCCACACCCCCACATCTCTTTCACCCACCTCCCTTATTCTATTAAATGCACAGTTAACTCTTGGGTTCTGTCCTTCATAAAGCATAATGTGATTACTGTTTTTAAGCCCCATCTGTAAAGAAATTCTAAAGCCACACAAGTCATCATCATATCCAGATGGCTCTTACTGTGGGTTGGGGTTGCTTTGTTTTATTTCAGATTTGCTTGATGCTTTGGAATTTTTTGACCTCTTGCCTCTGACATCTTCCTACATTGGCCAATTTTATTTTATTGATGGTAGTTTTGAAATCATTAGGGAGTACTGTCCTTGTGATTTGGGAATTGAATGAAAAAAATGACACTGCCTACTTTCTCATCTCCATTCTGCAGGGTTTTTTTTGGTGGGTACAAGCTTTACCCACCTATTGGCCAAAAATAAAAGAAGGTGAGATTTTGACCAAAACTGATAAACCACTTCTGTCACACAGAGAACCTAAAGCCATAAAAGGTGGCTGGCATATACAGTCATATTACACATGGTAAATAAACACAGGGCTCAGTGTTATAGCCACAGCCTTTGGAAGGCTTGGTATAGAAAGAAGAGCCTTTGGTGGTGCTAGATCAAAGTGGCTTGAGCCAGCAAGTGTCCCTGAGAGCCCTGATCATGTCACACAGCCCCTCCCCTGTACCTATGCTCATTTTCCTTCCTTTTGCAACTGCTTTTTCACTTATTTCTAAGGAAACTTTGAAAATGTCTGAAGGAATCATGGGTGTGTGTATGTGGGGGAAGTGATTAAGAATGCTCATCTTTTCAAAAGCAATTGAAATATGGAAGGGTAAAAAGAAAAGGTCAAGGTTGAATAATAATTAACATTTTTGAAGTGATATTTTCTAGATTCCTATATGATCCAAACAAGGCCTAGAGTAACCCACCAGCCTCATGAGTAAGAATGTGTGTACGGAGCCTGTATAGTTCACAAAGTGTGTGACACACTAGATGACACCACTAGCATATCCTTAGTTGTTTTGAGAATGTCATGTGTTCTCTCCACCGGAAGTTAAAAATGAGAGTTGCTCCTCAAACATTTCAAAGCATGAGGGGTAGATGTTTGATTCCCTTCTTCCCTCCCCATAAAAGCAAACATGAATGGTACATGCCTCCAACTTCCCAGGTAAATGGGAAGGGTAGAGCTATGGAAACCAACACTTTCCCACCTGGGATCTAGAATAAGTTAATCACAGAATCATTCTGGTATCACTTGGTATTGAAATTGGAATGAAAATATACATTTCTAATGACCAAGGTGGTAAGATTTTGAGTTCAGTTCATTTATCAGCTTGCCCACTATGTTGGCCCAGAAATGAGAGCCACTTGTGAACCCTGTCTTTCTTTTTCTTTAAAAAAGTGTTCGTGATGTGCTCCTATTTTCTTGTACATTATTCATTCTGGTTACTTCATTTCCTTGTTCTGTGCCTCCCTTTGGACTAGCGTGCCCAACTAATTTCTGAAACAGGTAAATTACTGTGATTTTGGGGGTTTATTCCATAGTGACTGTAATCTTCATTAATCCATCCTGGAATCAAAATGGTAATGTTGGGGCCTTTTTGTTAGTACCTTTAGGGAGCAGATTCAGAGCTCACCTCATTTTGCACGATATTTCCATAATGTTGGCTGTTGAATTCTGTAGATGATGGTACATCTGTTCAGAACCCGCACTATAGGTTCCTTGAATCCTAAATGGGGTGGGTAAGCTGATATTTAATTTTTAATTTTTAATGTTTAATTTATATTAATGTTTAATATTAATGTCAACACATTGATGTATTTGCTAATATAAAGGGTAAAATGAATCCCTTTTCCTCAGTAGTGCAAAGAGGAGATTATTACAAAAGACATTCAGATCATGACAGTGACAAGCCTTCCAGTAAAGGGAAAAGATCTTCAAAACTGTACTCCACCATTGCAGAAGAAGAGGTGAATGCAATTGGGCACAGGAAGTCACAGCCAACAAATGGTTAGAGCCTTCGATTATCATCCCTCACTGCCCCAAAGCTTATGAACTGGCACTAACAAAAACAAACTTTAGTTGAGTAACTTCTATCCTGGGACTAGGATGATTCAGTTCATACTACTGATTTTTTTTTTTTTTCCTAAATGGCAACAGGATGGTCCTTCCATTTGAGGCAAAATGTTTTTAACTTAAAATTTTAAATTAGGAATTCTTATGAAGAAGATCAAGTTATCTTGGAGTACCATGATGTGTCCTTTCAAATTTTTGGGATCATGTAGGTTTATTTTTCTATTTGGTGTCATGTCTCCTATTATCTTCCTTTTTCTCTCTATTCTATTAGATTTAAACTAGGATTGGATCAGAAATTTTTAGAGTAACACACTTTGTACCTTTAGGGAATATTGGCCTAACAAACACCTTACATTGTTTTAGAAAAGAACCAATAAAAAGCCAATGAATAAATTAAGACTTTGTGTCATATACATGATCTTTCAATTGACATTTTATGACCTTTTAGTGAGAAATAAAATATCAATTAACTTTTTAAACTCTAGGAACAATTTATTCTATATCACAGCAGTTACTCTATGACGTCTTTCATTTGACACTGTAGTAAATTCTGTAATGTTCTGTTCAGGTGAGGACTGTCCCAGGAGACAAAAAGGAGACATTTCAAATCAGCTTTAATCTTCAGTGGGAAATTTTAGAACAATCATTGCTGATTCGGAGAGGAATTTTCTTTTTTGTGACTGATTACTATTGTAAAACTTTATCAGAGGTTAACATATGAGTGAATTGGCTCCAGAGATGAAGAGCATGGCCCAGCTTTCTAGCTATAACTCTATACCCTTTACTGCCTCCTGAGAAAGTGCCCCAGGAGGCAAGTCAATGGGAGTAACATTGTTATAGGAATAACTTCTTTTTATTGCAAAAGGATAAACCATTCTCAAACTTGAGCACACTTTATTATTGATAATAAACCTCTTTGACCCTTCTTACAGCTTCACAACCCAATGAATTATGATTCTTCAAGTAGGAAATATTGTTTTTGAGGACTCTCTTTGACATAGATTTAAAAACAAAAACAAAAAAAAAGCATCTACCAACTCTCACCAGCAACAGTATTTGGAGGCAGCATTCTTTGCCAGCACTGTTGGATGAGTCATGTGTCCTGACTTGCATGTTGGTCAGGTGCACACTAACCAGATGATGGGGTGGAGTTTAGGTGGAGACCCACAGGATAGAATGAAGTCTGAAGGTCATTTGTGGATTCAGACCATATTGTTTGGGCCAGGTAGCACCTGCCTAGAGAAAACTCACTGGCTTGCTCCTTCACTTGTAAAGGATTTCTTTTGTGGTAGACATGTTTATAAAAAGGTGATTACAGTAACTCTTCTCTCTATAAGCGATTTTCTCTGATATTTTCAAGGAAATCTATTATCTTCAAGTCATAGAAAAATTATATCAGTGAATATCTAAGACCTTTATTTTCTGAAGAGAGGCAGAGTTACTCTTAGAATATATTAAATCAGAAGCTATATCTCTGCATTGTTTCTTTGAATAAAGATGCTGAAGGTCACATAGACATTTCTAGATGTGGGAAATTTACATTTGAACTGTTGTATCAGTTGACTTATGGTACTTGATCATTAGCAAAGCACCCTTGATGCAATGCAAGTTCTATCTTCATTAGGCCATTAAAAGCACTTTTTACATAAAGAGGCCACCTCCTGGTACCACACCTATTATTCTAAAAGGCCTTGAGTTAGAGTGAAAAGAAGTTGAAGACAGAGATAAGCCAAATCTTAAAAAGGCAAGAAATTCTGTGTCTGTCTTAGATTTTCTCACGACCTCTTTCCTTGAAATTCTGATTGTAATGGGCTGTGTAAAATCTCGATGGAATTAAATTGGACCATCTTGTATTTGCTTTTCTGCCTTGATTTTTTGAAAACCAGAACAACAAAAAAAGTAATTTTACAGGAGCTTCAATCAAGTTTTACATATAATTTTGTTTTGTTAGTGCCAATTTTTAGCACTTGAGTATTTCACCCTTGAGAACTGCATAGCAGTCTGCTTTCTGAATAGTTTCTGGTTAACAAATAGCACTTAGCAGAGCAATTTTATTAAACTATTGTCTGTATTTTCCTTTAAATCTTTTAAAAGTAGCTCTGTGTACTTTCCTTTAAATCTTTTGAAAGCAACTCTATTTGTCCTAAAACAGCTTTCTTATTTTCCTCAATCACGTATTGATGAAACAGAGGCTATTGTTCTCAAAGCACACTGCATATTTTAATCACGATTATTATTTTTTAATTGTGTGGTTATTTTAATACTGATATGACAGGTAAAATGTTTTCTTTTACTAGAAATATTTGTAACTGCATCTTTTGAATTTCATATCATTTCCCTCTACAATTAATTCTACTCTGTGATGTTTTTATTAGAATATGTTCTGTTTTCTTGAAGAAGATAGTTGATTTTGGCTTTGTATGCAGTATAATGTATCCTCTTTATATAGGCCATCTAATTCTGAGTTTATTTTTATGTATCACTTCTTGCATAATTCAAAATATAGCCAACAAATATTTGGCTATGACTTATAATCTGTAAGCTAGCACTCTATTCTACTTTTTCGCCGGATCTGGATTCTACTACCCCTATATGAGTTCTTCAAAAGAAATTTAACAGTCAGTTGGCATTTTGGCTTTTTCCAGAAGGTGTAAAAAATTAGGGCTGACTACCAAATATTATTTTAAAGTCATAACATTTTTCTTCTGAAAAATAAGGATGTCAGTGGAGCTTAAAATAGAGAAAAGCTCAAATTTTCATATGAATCTCTAATTCTGAGTTCATATGCATGTTTTAGAAGCTTTAAAAATAGTATATATATTTGCATATATATATATCGAAAGTCAAATCATCTTCAAGAATGTTTGAGCCTCTGTGCCAATTATCACCACTATAACCAGGATGTGAATACATTTGAAGTGTTTGTATTGAATAAATTACCTGTTTACTTAAGTATTTTATAATTTTAATGGTACATGAAGTAGTAATAAATATGTTTATAGACACATGTATAGAGACCCTCCAGGACTTTAACTGTATGAACACTTGCCTTGAATAAGTTAGTAAAACAATTTGATTTCTTTTACTCTGTATAAAAAACACCAAGTCAGGCTGCAAAGAAGGTTCATTTGAATTAGTAAAAAGTCTGAATTTTATAAATATTTTTAAATAATTTCTGAAGTTTGAAATTTCAAGCTAATGTAATCTTATTTAAGCTGTCCAGTAATGGGAGCTTTACCAAACCTACTTCAATATCATTGTAATTAGCATCCTAATTATATGCAACCAAATAGATGCTGCTTAAGGGCTGAAAAACAAACTTGACAAAGAACATTCTCCCTAGAAAGTTGTTTGTAACTGGTGATCTGGATTAACTGGAAGGTCGGAGGCGGGAGACAGAATGCTTTGGTTTACAAACTTAACTGTGAGTGGTGTGACCTTAGTTCCTTAACCTCACTATGCCTCAGTTTTCCTATCCGAGAATGGTACTGCCTATGTTACTAAGGAAAATGTCAGCCTGGTATGAGTCTCCTTATCACATTCATACATGATAGAGTTTAGTCAATGAAAGTGAATATTTTTGGAATGAATTTTTAAATAGTGTCATTGCCATAGTGATCTCCTTTGATAGCCCTCTAGAAAGGACATATTATTACTCTCAGTGACTGGGTTAGATGAATTACAATTGTTGCTTTTATGATGAGTACTGAGTCTATACCACTATCCCAGAACCCAGCCTGGCAACTTGTTAATGTTTGCTATATCCTCCCATCTCCCAGCCTGAGAGGACTCAGAAGCCCAGTGTCACTTAGCTAGAGACTGAAGGACAGACTGCTTTTTGTAGGAAGATTCCTTTGTTGGATTTCTCTGAATGTCAACCAGCCTTGCTAAAATCACTCTGGTCCAGGGTTATCTCAGTTTTTATCTATAACAAACATTTTTGTTTGCATGAATTTCTCCATTTTTAGAGAGTAGTCAGATGTCATATCATATGACATGAATTAGACCTGGGATTTCCAAAAAGCTAAAATATTGAGAAGGTTGAAAAGCTTTTTAAATCTAGGAATTGGAGCAAATATGTTTGCTCTGAAGACAAATGAGCAGTGTATCACCATATCTCTTCCCTTGAACCTGTAGTTTTGGAAGTTTATTCTTGAGTCACTTGATACAGAAGAACAACTTATTTTGGTTTTAAAATGGAATGAATAAAATTTTCTGTCAGATTTCACTAGCAATGCTCCATTTTGAGGTTAAATTATTAGAAAGGTATTTTTCAGATGAAGTCATTATAAATCTACTTCCTATTGTTCACAGTATACACAGAAGCTGAGAATTTTAAAGGACCCTATTACTATTAAATCAGTTTTTGTGATAAAGGGCAAACCATAGAAAATTACCTACCTTTTTCCTAGAACCTGGCTTATAAACAGCTTTCAAAGGACCAATCAAATAAGTACATTTAATTTTTTTACTCTATTCTAAAAATAAAAATCAGTTATAATATTTATTCATTGCTTCCTCCCCCCTCCAAAAAATAAATAAGTAAAAACTGTTGGGTAAAAGAAGTCCAAAAATGTTTTTATTACTTACCTTTATTATGAGATGTGAAAGGTTTATTCTTTTCAGAATTTGCAGTAATTTCAACTTAATGTAATTAGCTGAACATTTAAAGTTTTATTGTCTAGAGATCAGAATCAGCCCTGATAGCCAGTTTGGCAAGAGAAGTTTTTTATGATATTTGCACTTTTACTATTAGGTTCCATTAGCTTTTGCTTAACACTCTTTAGTGGATTAAACTTAAATAGCTAGTTCCTGGCAAGATGAATGCTTTAGCATAATGATAATGTGATGAGAAGCATCTACTGAATCCTATTGCTTTTCCAGCACCTGGAAATTTCTGAGTGATGAGGCAGCTGCACTCTTCTTTCAAGCCAGATAGTGTTTGGGTTTGGTATTTTTAGCTTAAGGGGTGTGCCTGTATAATAGACTTGGTGAGTAATAATAACACTTATTACTCTGGTGTATGGCACTAGAACCTTTTCCCAAGGTATAGTGGTATTACAGCTGTGATCTAGTTGGGAAAAACATAAGATTTGAAGAGAGATGTAATTTAAATTTGATTCCAAGTATCACAAAACCTACCTTCCAGGATAGTTGTGAAGAGTAGCAACAGTAAAAACAGAAAGTGCCTGACATGGAACATGACAAAGGCTCAGTTCCAGCAAATATTCTTCATCATTGCTTTATAAAATCTCAGTGAATCCTTCATGTTTATATGTAATCAGAATAGGCAACGATAATGGCAGTTCTTCCTGGAGGTTACTTCCAAAAGGATTGAATAGACCATGGGCGGTATTAATTCATTTTCACAGGACTTTAAACTATTCATCTAGAGAGTGAAACAGGATTTTTATGAGACAGAAAAGTCTGACAAAGATGGCTGGGGCCTTTCCTTATATCCAATCCCAAAGTAGAAAATCTCAGTCAAACCTAACTGTTCTTCAGAGGCACCAAAGGGAACATCTGTCCAGCAGTGACTCCTCAAACCTGTTTGCCCTGTTTTCTCTAATGCATAAGGGGGCAGCTGTGACAGGTCACCTGGCACAGCGGCTTCAGAATGCTTCTCTTTCCTGACATCTCCCTTCACTCGCTCCATCCTCACCTTCTGGAATCCTCACCCTCAGATTCTCAACTACATCTATGGGAGGCTCACCCTCTCATAGACTGGAGTTTTATATGTTGTTTTAATTTTTTCTGTTGGTATAATTTCTGTCTGGAATCTAAATGTACTTGGTAAGTTGTTCCTGAGACAGTTCATCCTGAACCCCCTCACTTTTCAGGGCCCTGCATCTCATCCCATTACTGGTCAAGTCACTGGTATTACCTTGTTAATCAGTGATAACTTCCTTTTCTTTCTGTTTCAGTTTCAAGGAGAAGCTGGGGCCAGCAGGCCCAGGAGTATCAAGATCAAAAGCAGTGGTCCTCCATTAAAGACAGCCATCAAGGCAGAAAATCTAGTGACTCTGGGGAAGAAGCAGAAAAAGAGTTTATTTTTGTGTGAAGGTCACTATACAGAAGTCCCGCCATGCAGGGCATTTTGTTAGCCATCAGAGAAGAACCCAGGGCAATACTTCCCACTTTCTATGCACTCTTTTATTGGTGCTCTTTTTTTCCCCTCCCTTTCCTTCTATCTTTTCTTCTTTTCTTTTCTTTCTTTCTTCTTTCTTTCTTTCTTTCTTTCTTTCTTTCTTTCTTTCTTTCTTTCTTTCTTTCTTTCTTTCTTTCTTTCTTTCTTTCTTTCTCTCTCTCTCTCTCTCTCTCTCTCTCTCTCTCTCTTTCTTTTCTTCAGACCCATTTCTTGGTAATCAAAGAACACTTGGGCTTCTCTCAACCCTTGGCATTTGATTTCTAAGCATTCCTTCATATGCCTTCAACAAATGCCAGCAAATATTCCATGGGCAGTACTTGAATTTCTCTGAGGCAGCTACTGTTTGCCCTACAAATGAGAGTTTGGAGGTGAACAAAGTAACTGGATATGAACCCGCACAAGAATGTCATCCAGGTACCAGTGAGGTATTCTTGCATGTACCTGTGTCAAATCTGCACTTGACTCAATAGAGAAATGTATTCTTGATGTATGCAATTGCACATTGTAATTATATTAACAGAGCACACTAATCATTTGTATAAATTATATATATTAGATCTTTGGTATGGTTTCTACATTCTTCCATGGGAACTTCTTCCTTCCTGATGTGGAATTGTACATTTAAACTTGGTCAGTGACCTTTTCAGTACCATCAATAAGCACAGCAAGAACAGAGAGAAGTCATGGCTGCCTCTACCATGTGCCCAGATTAATGTATATACTTGATTGGAATGAAGATTTATGAATATTTGTGTTCTTTGAAGGCCTTTAATTTCTCTCTGCATATTAGCTTTTAATGTGTGATTTTAAAGGAGAATACTTTGACACCTATAAAAAATCAAAATACTCTTTTTAAGACATTCACAAATATTCACTAACATTACAGGCTAAAGATATTTTATTAGGATGTATATTTATACCAATAAACTGATTTTACAAGTGGAATTTTGACCTCCAGCTACTTTTTTAACTTAGGTTTGGCTTGTGGTGATGAACTGTGTCCCCTGTGCCCCACCACACACACACAAATCCAGCATAATCACAGTTCCCAGATAAACCAAGTTACATTCAAAATAAATGAAACGTGATGATTCCATTGCTTACTCTCATCTTTGGGAAATCATGAAATTTATCAAAAGGTTTATGAATCTGTTCAGTTCCCATTGCTTCAAATCAAGGATCATATATGGGATGTGAATGTGAACTAGGAAGTATGATTGGAAAAGTTGCCAGCAGTGTGGTTGTCTGTGGGAAAGAATCACAGAAGGTGGGGCTGTGTGACATGACTGTTTAGGGTTACATTTAGGGTTGATTTTATATATAGGGTTAGGTTTTGTAGATGGTCAGGGTTAAGGTTGATATTGGATTTTAGGTTATTGTTGCAGTTTTGGGTTAGGGTTGAGGTTAGGTATAGGAATAGGATTAGGGTTACCATTAGGGTTATGGAATGGGTTAGGTATAGGGATAGGCTCAGGTTTGAAGTTAGGCAGAAGATTAGGTTTAGGGTGAAAGTTGGGGTTGAATTTTGATATAGGGCAAGTGTTAGAGTTAGGGTTGGGGTTATGGGAAAGGTTAGGTATAGATTTAGGTTTAGTGTCAAGTTTTAGGTTCACATTAGGTATATGGTTAGGTTTATGTTTAATGTTGGGGTTGTAGAGTTAGGCTTGAGGTTACATATAGGGTTGGGGTTTTGTTTAGTGGTGTAGATTAGATCAGCATTTGGTTTAGAGTTAGAATTAGGATAAGGGAGAAGGTTAAGGTAGAGGTTAGGTTTTGTGATGGCTTAAAAGTTAGGTTTAATGTTAGGGTTAGCGTTCGGGTGAGGTGAGGGTAAGGTTTGGTTTTGAAATTAGAACTAATAGGGTTGTTAGGTGCAGGGTCAGGTCAGTTTGGTTATAAAGGTTAGGTTAGGGTTTCTAGTAGGTTTAGGGTTAGAGTTATGGAGAGAGTTAAGTATACAGTCAGGGTTAAGGTTAGGGTTATGGTTTAGATTAATTTTAAGAGTAGGGTATGGTATAGGATTAGTGTTGAGGTTAGGCATAGTGGTAAGGTTAGGGTTGATGTTAGGTACAGGGTTAAGATTAGTGTTAGGGGTGTGGTTAAGTTTGAGAAAAGGTTTAGAGTTGAGGTTAAATATAAGGTTAATGTTAGACTACGTTTGATGTTTAGGGTTCTGAAGAAGGAGTTTATAGGACTATGGTTTAAAAGTGGTAATTTTTAGCTTATATTTTGAGTTAGGGTTACAATTAGTGTTAGGGAGGGTAAAATATAGCATTAGGGTTAGGTTTAGAGTTTGGCATGTGAGTTGGGTGCAGCAGGGTCTCAAGGAATCAACCAGGGCCAGATGAACAGTATTAACAAAGTTAATGGAGAGCTCAGCTATGGTACTTGCCTGCCCCTGCTGCCTGGGCAGAGGGAAGGCTCAGTAAAGAAACAGTAGTATCTGCCAGCATTTTTCTGACCCCTGGCCCTCCATCCCTCACTCTGATGCTAGTTAGTTCAGCTCCTTCCTATATGTCTCTTGTACTTTTCAAGCTGCTGCCCCAGTGCTGGAACTCAGAGCAAGTGAGTTTGTGTCTGAGTCTGTGCACAGGCCCTTGAATGCCTGGGAGTCCAGCAGTCATCTGTCTTACTCAGTCACAATCCACTGGCTTTCACAGCCAAATGTTATAGAGATTTCCCTTCCTTGCATTGGAGCCCTGGGCTGGGGAGCTCAGTGTGGGGCTAAGAGCCTTGTACCTAGTCAGGGGTTGGGTTCAACTCTGCAGCCATGACAGCCCTCTTGATTTTTAACCACCATACCTTAGGTGTGGGGCCTGCCTATTTCACGTCTCTGCCCCTCCTGCCAGTCTCATGTGGTCTTAGTTATAGGAGTTCTGTTCAGCTAGTTTTCAGGTGGTTCTCAATGATAGTTCTATAATTTGTATTTTCGATGTGGTCATAGAAGAAGGCAGGCATAACATTGACTTACTTCACTGTTTTTTCAAGCCCAACAGTCAGAAACGTTAAAGCAACTTCTCAGATGGTCACAGTTTCTTTTAGAATCCTTTCATAAGTGTTCTTTCAAAGTCATTTTGCCTTTTAGAAGCTTCTATATGTTAATCAAAAAATTCAGTCCATTGTACCCAAGAAGTTTGAATTCTCTTTTTAAGGGAGGTCCCTTAAGGTGAACATAAAACCAAATTTTTCCTGAATGGCCATTAGAGTTTTAAATGGCTGGTTATGTTTGGTGGTCTGGATAATGGATATTAGATGGTCTGGATACATGAACCATTCTTTCCTTAATCCTTTAGAGGGTATTGAGAGGCCCACTAAGAGAACATGTACTACACATGCACATGCCACCACTCTTCTGTAGCAGGAACAAGGCAGGTGTCTGGAGAATCCAAGTATCAGGATCTGCCTCTGGCTCTTGAAGTAATAAAACATACGCCTAAGAAAAACTCTCACCTACACATGCTCATTTCCTTTCCAGAAGGCTGAACTGGGAAAATCTGGATTGCCTTTCCAGGGCAAGACCAGATGGGTTAGCCATGAATTCTTAAGTTGGGAGACACCTGGACATCTTATGGCTATGGAGCCCAGTCGGTAAGTCCAAATGGGAATTTGAACTGTAGCCACTTTAAAGCTAACACCTCACAACAATAATTTGGAGGGATGGGGGTTCCCTTCATGCTGGAGGCCATCAGGTATGGAGAGCTCTCACTGCCCAAGGCCGGTGAGAAGGTGACTTACTGCATGTCAGATGCTTCAGTTCCTGGGTACCAGGAACAAGGCAGGTATCTGGGAAGATTGTGTCCCAGCAGCTACATCTGGTTGTTCTTGGGGATAACAAAACATATGCCTAATTAAAAGCCCTCCTCTACACATATGCACATCACCCCCATGAAAGCTGAGCTGGAAAAAGCTGGACTGCTTTGTCAGAGTGAGGCCAAGAGGGCTGGGCATGAATTTCTGCAATGAGAAACAATTGGAAGTCTTGATTGCTAAAGATACTTGGAACCCCATTATGCTGCCCTCTCAATGGTTTTCTTGAGTACTGGGGGCTCCCTTACACTGGAGGATTTGCAGTGGTTTGGGAGCTGCCCAGTGAACCTCTTAGTTTTGGAGGGTCCCAGGTGCTCAGAGCCTGCTGACAGGGAATCTACTATACATGCCTGCCACCACAAGTTCAGAGCACCAGAGACCAAGAACAAGGAAGGTGCTGGGAGAGGCATGATTATAGAAGCGGCCTCTAGCTATTGGGGGCAGCAAAGCACATACCTAATTAAGAACCCTCATCTACACTTATACACATTCTTCCCTCTGAAGGCTGAGATGGGAAGATCTGGACTGCCTTGCTAGGGCAAAGGCAAGTGGACTAACCACAATTTCCTGCAATGGGAGACACCTGGACAATGTACTGCAGAAGCCCAGAAAACTATCAGACAGCAAGTCCAAATGGGGACATGGATTGTGGCCACTTTGAATCTACCACCTCATGGCAATTTGGGGTGAGGTAGAAGCTTCTTGCACACTGCAGGCTATGTAAGTGGTTGGGAGGCACCCCTAGCCCCACAATCCTGGAGGGCCCCAGCTGCCCAGGGCCTGGAGATGGGTTGCCTACTGTGGATGTGCAGGTTGTGCAGGTTCTGGCACCAGGTACTGGGAACAAAGCAGTAGTCTGGAGAGGTCAGGTCTCAGAAGTTGCCTCTACCTCTTGGGGATAACAATGTATATGCCTAATTAAAAGCCCTCACTTGCACATATGAGCATTCTTCCCCTTGAAGTCTGATGGGAAGATCTAGACTGCTTTGCCAGGGTGAGAATGGGTGAGCTGGTATGGATTCTTCCAACGAGGGACATCTGGATGTTGTGATGACTGGAGAAGCCAGGGACCCCATCAGGCAGCAAGTCCAAATAGAAACTTGGACTATGGCCACTTTAAAGCTGCCACTTCACAACGAATGCCAGGAGGGGCAGAGGATCTCTCCAAGCTGGAAATTATACAGGGGTTTGTGAACCCCGCCCATCAGCACCCCAAGTGTAAAAGCCCTAGCTACCCAAGGTAGGTGGCAGGTGCCTACTGTGCATGCACAGGTTATTGCAGGTCTAGGGCACCAAAGACTAGATACAAGGCAGGTGTCTGAATAGGCCATAACTCAGGAGCTGCCTCTGGCCCTTGGGGGTAACAAAACATTAGCTTAATTGATAGCCCTTACCTCCACATGTATGCATTTCCCCCTGAAGGCTGAGGTGAGAAAATCTGGGCTGCTTTAAATCTTCCCCCTCAAAATAAATTCTAGTTGGAGTGAGGGAACCCTCCACATTGGAGGCTATGCAGGGGTTTGCTAAAGGCCCAAGAGCTCCCCAGGCCTGGAGGCCTCAGCTGATCAAGACCAGCTGACTAGGTATACATAGTACATTTGCATGTGTGAATTACAACAGGTCAGGGCAATGGGACCAGGGACAAGCAGTTTTCCAGGGTAGCTGGGTCCTTGGAGATGCCTCTTGGGGGTAAAGGGGATCAGAACAAGTCTCCTCAAGATATTCCATATTGGCATGGGAAGTATTTTAAGCCCAAAGCAACAAAGACCCTGTGGGCTCATAAGAAGCTTTTATCTCCTTTAAAGAATTTAAATTTGAGGAATTGCCCATAATGAGTCATTATCAAAAGTAAGTTTTTATGACCCATCTGTATGACATTACAAACTTCTAATTACTCAATATCTGCTCTTAACATCCTGTGAATGACCTTCCTTTCCTCTGAAGCCCCAAGGAAACTTACCTAATCCTTATCACAGAATGTCATATATATCTCATTTTAACTTTCTGTATCTGAACTTCTCATGTATACAGATCCTCTCTCATTTGTGTGGGGTTTCCATACATATGTATGTAATTAAAGTTGGTTATTTTCTCTTGTTAATCCGTCTCTTGTTGATTCTATTATTAAATCAGCAGAAAGAACTTATAAGGGTAGGGGTAAGTTTTTCCCTCCTCTACTGGGGTATTAGGCATATGCCTAATTAAAAACCCTCACCTACACATATGTGCATATTCCTTCTGAAAGCTAAACTGGGAAAATCTGGACTGCCTTGCCAGTGTGAGGCTGGGCAGGCTGGCTATGGTTTCTTCCAATAAGAGACACCTGGAATTCTTGATTGCTAGAGAAGCCTGGGGATCAATCAGTCAAGTCCAAATGTGGATTGATTGCTGCTTGTTTAAAGGTGCTGCCTCAGAACGATATTTGGGGATGACCTTCCTCCACCCTGCAGTCTATTCAGTTGATTTAGTATATAGGCTGAGCTAAAAGACCTGGAGGTCCCAGACTGCCCAGTGCCAGCTGACTGAGTGCATAGTGCGAATGCATGGACTATGCAGGTAAGGCTAGGCAGGTGTTGATAGAGGCTGGGTCACAGGAGTGGTCTCTTGGAGGTCCAAGATGTCAGCCAAAACATAAGCCCTACGCATTCATTGGGTAATATTTCTCCTGAAGGTGGAGCTGGGGGTTGTTTAAGTGCCTTACCAAAAAGAGGCTGGGTGGGCTGCACATGGGAACCTTGATTGCTGGATGAAGCCTGAGACCTCATCAAGGAAGAAGTGCGCTGGGGAAGTCACCAGTTAAAGCTACCGCCTTAGAAAATTTAAGGAGATGGGTTCACTCCACTCTAAAGTCTATGCAGGTGTTTTGGAATGGGCCCAAGCTCCACAGGCTCGGAGGGTCCTGAGTACTCAAGTCCAACTAACAGGGCGTATACTGTGCATGTGTGGATTGTGCAGGTCACAGCAGGAAAAGATCTACACAAATGTGCATACTGCCCCTGAAGGCAGAGCTGGAAGAATCTGGACTCCCTTGCCAGGTGGGTCCAGGTAAGCTGGTTTGGATAACCAAAAAAGACACCTGGGAGCCTTGATTGCTGAAAAACCCCAGAGCCCCATTTGGGTGCAAGTCAAAGTGGATAATAAATGTTGTCAGTTTAAAGTGCTGCCTCAGAACAAATTTGAGGGATTGACTCCCTCCATCCCGGAGGCTATGCAGGTAATTGAGGTTGAGCCCAAGCTCCACAGGCTGGAGGGCCCCTCTGCCCAAGCCTGGCTGATGGGGTGTATACATTGCTGACATGGGCCACTCAGGTCAGGGTACCAAGGGACCTGGGACAGGTCAAGAGTTGGGAATGGCCGTGTCACAGGAGCAGAAGCTTGGGGTAGAGGTTATCATCATAATGCCAAATCCTCACAAATGTGAATATTACTGCTGAAGGCAGAGCTGGGAAAAACCTGGACTGCCTTACCAGGGTGGATCCAGGCAGGCTGGCTTGGCCAGGCCCCAAAAAGAGACATGTAGGAGCACTGATTGCTGGAGAAGGCCAGAATCCCATCAGGCAGCATATCCAGATGTGGACTGACTATCTTCAGTTTAAAACAGTCATCTGAGAACAATTTTAGGGACTCCCTCCTCTTTGTAGGCTATGCAAATGTTTGGGGACTTTCCCATGTCCCACAGACCTCGAGGGCCCCTCTGCCAAAGACTAGCTGAAGGAGCACATATTACTCAAGTGTAAGCTGCTCCGGTCAGAGTTCGGAGGGGCTTGGAGCATGGCAAATGTTTAAAGGAGTCTGGTCGTGAAAGCGAGCCCTTGTGGGTACATGGCATCTTTCTAAATTCAAGCCCTGACCTAAACAAATGTACATATTCCACCTGAAGGCAGAAGCGAAAAAATCTGAACTGCTTGGCTGGGGAATGGCTGAGCAGGCTGGCCAGGGTATCTTCCGATTAAGAGATATTAGGAGCCTTTATTTGTGGAGAAGCCTGGGACCTCACCAGGCGACTAGTAGCATAGGGATTGACTGTCAACAGTGTAAAGCTGCTGTCTCAGAATGATTTTCAGAGGGGGAGACTACACCCACTTTGAAGGCTCCATAGGTGGTGGGGGCTGACCCTAGTTCCTCAGGTCTGGAGAACCCTAGCTGCCCAGGGTTAGCTGAATGAGTTCCTACTGTGCATGCATGTGACAAACAGTATAGCTAAAAATCTTGACTGGGAATGGGTAAGGAGAATCACAGGAGGGGCTCTTAAAGGATAAGGTGTATGCCAATTTGAAAGCCTTAACCTACCCAATAAGCAATTTGCACCCCCTGAATGCAGAGCTGTTTTCCTGAACTACCTTTCTAGGTCAGGGCAGGGAAGGTTGGAAGCCCTGGGAGCCCTGGTGCTGGAGAGGCCCTGTCAGGCAGCAAGTCCCAATGGGGACTACTGCAGCCAATCTGCAGCTGCTAGCTCATGGTGGGTGTAACTTATCCATACTGGAGACTATGTGGGTGGTTGGGCCAGGCCCCAGCTTCACTAGTTTGAAGGGACCTAGCTGCCCACACCTGGCTGAAGGGGTGCAAATTGCACATGCACATGCAGTGCAGTTCAAGGTAGCAAGGGACATGGATAGGACAGTGGCACCCAGGGAGAGACTAGGTCACAGGACCAGGATCTTGGGTATATAAGGCACTGCCTAATTTTTAGCCTTAATCTACACAAATGCACATATTTCCCCTGAAGGCAGAGCTGAAGGATACTTGCCTGCCTTGTCAGAGTAGGCCAGGTGAACTGGCTCAATATCATCTGATACCTATTAGACCTGGTTGCTGGAGAAGCCCAGGAACCCATCAAGCAGCAAGTCCAAATGGGAACTGACTGTTGCAAAATTGTAGCTGCCACCTCAGGGTAATTTTCATGGGGTGGGCCCCCTCCACACTGGAGATTATGCAGATGGTTGGAGCTGGGCCCAGTTACATAGGCCTGGAAGGCCCTGGCTATTCCAGGCCAGCTGATGTGCATACTACACATGAGCATTTTGAGCTACAGTTCTGCATCCAAGCAAAGATCAGTAGAGCCTGGATCACAGGAAAGCCTGTGAATGCAGAGCTCAAGTTTCCTAAACTGCATTGCTAGAGTGCAGGTAGGTGGGCTGGTTGGAGTAGGCTTGGTGAGACTAAAGGCATGTCCAGGAGGTAGAAACAAACATGAATATTTGGGAGTACTGGCAGCCACTGTAACTATGCTAATCTCTTTAGGCTCTGATATACTATTTTATCCATGTCTAATTTGAACGTCAGGATTTAACAGCCATATTCCTGGGTTAGGAAATCCTCTTTTCTGGACAGTACTAACAGGCCAGCTTCAACTTTGTCTTTAAGCTTCTGAATTTCTTCTCCTTTAATGGTACACTACTATTGGACCTGCTGACACTGTTAAGCTATTCTAAGATCAAAGCTGCTTTCCTGTGAGCAAGAAAGAGCGTATCCCATAGAAAGGCAACTATTGAGACTGTGAAATCTAATTTATTAGATAGGATAAATATGGGCATAGTATTCAACTTAGCCTCCAAGTCTGAAGTTTTTGAGTTTTAGAATTAAGTCATGATTTTATCCTTAGTATCATTCAGTCTTACCTCAGACTTACAAGACCCCAAAGTCTGAGTTGATAAAATAAAAATGATTTTATCTGATTGACATGAGGCACAGTGCTGAACCTCCTTAAAATCTTTCTACCTCTTTCTTTTCATTCTCCCAGTGGCAGTCTCATAGCCAATACATTTTCCCTCTGATAAATTAAAATGCATTTGTGAGATTCTTCTTGTTAAACATCAACCATGTTGGCAAGTTGTATATGGTTGGTTAACAAAGGTATTTTATTATAAACTTTCAGGGAGTGCGACATCTTTTGCCAAGTGTCATGAAAAGGTCTAAGATTACAAGATACTGCTCTGCTCATGAAAGTATGGTCTACTCCTACCAAGGAAAAGAATAGTGAGGTGTTACTAATTGTGATCACCTGAAGCTTGAGAAAGAATTCAAAAAGAGTCTAAGCTTTCTCACAAGTTTTATATAATTACCTACCCACATTTTCTTTAAAATGTTTCATCATCTTATTTCTTTTATTTTTTTTTTTTACAGATATAGATATTGCCTTGATAGTGGCCTATACTGGTCAAAATAAAAGGCCCAGGGATCCCAAACTGATTGAGAAGAGGCAGAAGAGGCCAGAATTAATGCCAAGGTATCCATAGTGAGGAGACAGTTACTGGGAGCTCATCTTTCCAAGCAAGAAGTAATTCAACAACTCATGTATCCAGGCAATAATTGGGGTGCTTGGCTCTGAAAGCAAGGTATAAACACAATGCTCAGATTCCCGCTGAAGGGCTAAGGGAGTAGTAGCCAAAGCCTATTCGTGTTCATGATGTGCCAATCAGGGCCCATGAAAAAGTAACAGACACTCGGGGCATGTGGGGGTCAGATCATGCATCAGGAAGGCCCAGCTACTGTTCTGCAAAGAGAAAAAGAATTTATAGTAAGGATAGGGGCATGCCAAGAAGAGATTATTTCATTTAAGTTCAAAGAGGCTAAAAAAGAAGACTGGGTCCCAGAATAGGAAAGAGACCCTCCTAGAGCCTAATTACATACATATCCCACACTAAGTCAGAATCTGGTGTTATATCCCAGGAACTTATTCAACCAGCTTCCGTGTGAGTCACAAACAGTATTCACATATACTAATGTATCTTATCCTCACACAATCACAAAACTCTTCAAGATAAATGGGACAAATGTCTCCCTGTTTTATAAATAAAAACACATATTCTAAGCAGTTACATGACTAATATTATATAGCCTCAAATGGCAGCAGCAGGACTCAAACCATAACATTCCATCACAAAATCTTTTCTTTTCTGGGCAGTAGTTGCTGCTCACATTCTTGGTCAAATATCAGCTCTTTGCATGTTCTGTAGCTGGGTGTTTAACCACAGCCAGCTTCCCACCCTGATTACAAAGCTGGGCTTGAGACTTGTGGTTCTCTTGAATCACCCACCCAGATACTACACTTGCATTTCTTGGCTTAAGTTGGGACAAGACTTTTTCCTTCACTCCCATGAAGAGATCCATAGTTCAGCTTTGTATCCTAGCATCTCTGAAAAGACTCTTTCATGGCCATTCCCAAAGAGCTCCCTATCCTATTCCCACAGATTAACTTAGAATATGGGTAGTGATAACAGTAAGAATGAGGTGGAACTATTTTCCATAGCTTAAACTTAGGCTTTGAGGGTTATCTAAGAGAACTAACCCTGAGTTAAGATTAAAGACTGGTCATTCCAGTTCTGCTCTATCATTCAAAAGCAATTTTATGATTTTAGAAAGTTGCTTTTTTTTTTTTCTGACACTTTCTTCATGTTTAATATAAGGGTGTTGATCCAATAATTTTTAGAACCCCTCTTATTCTAGCATTCAATAACTGAATGGTATAGGTTTATTATTTTATTATTGTTGTTATTATCATCATCATCACTACTAGACTGCCTCAATTATATCCTTTGAAGTATATGTAAGGTGGGTGACTACTAGGGGGAGCTCTATTGCACTAGTAGAACCAGCCTTATTCCCAAAGTTTACCCTCACCTCCTACACCTTCTTCCATACCATTCCTCATGAACTCCATCTACAAGACTTACCTGAGCATATCACAGCCACATCTTCCTTGTGGTTACAATTGTGGTAACCCCAGAACCTGTGCTGGCACTGCTCCAGGGACTGCTCCTTTCCTGAGCAATGAACATCATCCAACCAGATGCGGCCAACCCCAGGGCCAAAGCTTCTCCGGGCTTTAACAGATGGAGAGAGGGACTCCCCACAGCCCAGTTGCTTGCATACCACTTGGTCCTCATTTTCTCCCCATCCATCATCACAGACAGAGCCCCATACGCCCTTGTGCAGCACCTCCAGTCTCCCCGAGCACCGGATGTCTCCTCCTACAAGTCTCAAGTCAAAGGGATCTACAGGGTTCAGGAGGAAGTTGGAGGATGTAGAGAAGCATGTAAACAAGAAAAAATGAGAAGATCATTTACATTCTTATTCAAATCCCATTAGAACTTTTGAAACTCTCCATCTGTGTTTCTGTGATTATAGCCCCTTCACTAGGTTCCAACCAGAAACTTTCACTTTCCATCTATTTTATAAAAGTCTACTATTTATAAATAAATTTCTAGTAGTTTTTAAAAGTTGAATTCAACAAGTACATAAAATAAATGGTATGCCCTACCCCTATTATATAGAATTCAATATAATAATAGTTCATAATAATAAAGTGCTTAATGTTGTTTAAAATATTTTCATCTACAAAGACAGATATTATTAGCTCCATTTTAAAAATAACAGAATTGACTGCCAAAGGCTCTTTCAGTGGCTAGAAGCTCAAGGGTTTGAAGATCTTATGTAGGTGGTAGCTGGCCTCAGTGTGCCATGAGCCTTTTGCTAGGTGGCCCCAGGCTCTGCACTGGCACCAAATATGAATCTACACCAACCAAGTGAACACCACTTGCCTCACTCTGGTGACTCCTTGAGACCCCATCTCACCCAAATCACATATTGTCTAAAGCTCTTTCAGGAGCTGAACCTTATAGGCAGCCAGACCTTAGGGTGCCCTAGGCCATTTACCGAGCTGCCCCAGGCCCAGTACTGGTGGCAGCCAGCTTTGGTTCACAGCATGGTGTCATCCAGGTCCAGAGAGGCAGTGAACAACAGCATATTGCTTTGTAGCTCCTACCAGATAGCTTTGGGCTAGTCACAGGCAGCAGATGAACTTGGCCTGCACAGGAGCCTATTCCAAGAGGTCTACAAACAACATACCCAGTTGTGAGCTTCAGACCACAAAAGAGCAGCACCTGATTAGCATCACAAGCAGCACATCAAAAGTGTAGCACATCAAATGGGCACCTGAGCCTGCTGAGGCAAATCCTGCTCCATAGAGTCAGCCTCCACACAACAGCTTGTATGATGTTGTCATGGACAACCCTCAGAGCTAGGCAGCCTGAAGGTCAATTCCACACATTGATGTGCCAACAGCAATCAAGGCTCAACTACAACAGGAGGGCACACACAACACACAAGGAATATTCTTCAAGCAACCGGCTTTGGATTATCAAGGAGACTATGCTACTGAGCCCCAGAAGATGCCTCTTACAGAAGGCCACCTTGCCAAGACATGGGGATGTGAAGATCTACCTAATACATAGAAACAGAGAGAAGCATTCAAAATGAGGACACAAAGAAACATGTCCCAAATGAAAGAATAGGAAAAAACTTCAGAAAAACAACGAAATAAAACAGAGGCAAGCAATCCACCAGATAAACAGTTAAAAACATTGATTATAAGAATTTTCCGTGAACTTAGGAGAAGAAGAGATGTACTCAGTGAAAACTGACACAAAGAGATAGAAACCATAAAGGAGAATCAGTCAGGATACAATAACCAAAATGAGGAATACAGTAAAGGGAATCAAATGCATATTAGATGAAACAGAAGACCAGTGATTTGGAAGACAAAGAAAATCAGTGATTTGGAAGACAAAGTAGCAGAAGACACCCAATTGGAACAGCAAAAAGAAGAAAGAATTTTAAAAAATGAAGATATTTTAAGAGACCTCTGGGACAACATCAAGCATAATAACAACCGCATCATAGGAGTACCAGAAGGAAAAGAAAGAGAGCAAGGGATTAAGAACTTATTTGAAGAAATGACTAAAAACTTCCCTAATATGGCATATGAAATAGACATATAAGTCCAGGAAGCATAGAGTCCTAAACAAGATGAACCCAAACAAGCCTACACTATGACACTAATAAGTAAAATGCCAAAGGTTAAAGACAAAAAGAGTATATTAAAAGCAGCAAGAGAAGAACAGTTAGTTATCTATAAGGGAGCTCCCACAAGACTGTCAGTTACTTTCTCAACAGAAACTTTGCAGGCCATAGGGATTGGCAAGAAATAATCAAAATGATGAAAAGCAAGGACTTACAAACAGGACTACTCTATCCAACAGGAGAAAGTTTGAAGGAGAAAGTTTCCCAGACAAGATAAAACTAAAAGATTTCATCACCACCAAGCCAATATTATAAGAAATATTAAAAGGACTTCTTTAAAAAGAAGGGGGGTGAACATAAATATAAATAATAAAATAGTAATAACTATGTACCTATCAATAATCACTTTAAAAGTAAATGAATTAAGTGATCCAATCAAAATGCATGGGGTAGCTTAATGTATAAGACATTTAAATATGCTGCCTGAAAGAGATTCACTTCAGATTGAAAGATATACACAGACTGAAAGTAAGGATGAAAAAAAGATGATTCATGGAAAATGAAAACAAAACAAAAACCTGGGATAGTAATACTCATATCAGACAAACTAGACTTTAAAACAAAAATTACAGTAAAAGACAAAGAAGGACATTTCATGATAATGGGATCAATCCAACAAGAGGATATAAACCATTGTAATCATTTATGCACCTAACATAAGAGCACCTAAATAAATAAAGCAAATTATTGACGAACATCAAGGGGGAGATCAATAGTCATAGTAGGAGACTTTAACATCCCACTGACATCAATGTATAGATCATCAAGCATGCTAGACCAAGTGGACTTACTTGATATTTTTAGAAAATTTTACTCCAAAACAGTAGAACATACACCTTTTTTCAAGTGTACATGAAATATTTTCTAAGATAGACCATATTAGACCACAAAACAAGTCTCAATACATTTAAGATGAAAATTATATCAAAGGAAGTCTGACCACAATGGTATGAAACTAGAAATTAATTACAGGAAAAAAACTTAAAAACACATAAACACACAGAGGCTAAATAATATACTACCAAACAATAAAAGAGTTAAAAATGAAATCAAGGAAGAAATCAAAAGATAATCCTGAGACATATGAAAACAAAAACACAATGACTCCAAATTTATGGGCCATAATGAAAGCAGTCCTAAGAAAAAAAATTTATGGCAATACAAGCCTACTTCAAGAAACAAACAAAAAATCTTAAATAAAAATTTAACCTTACATCTAAGAGAACTAGAAAAAAAATAGCAAGCAAAGCTGAAAGTGAGTAGAAGGAAGGAAATTATAAAGATCAGGAAGATCAAACCAAGAGCTGATTCTCTGAAAATATAAAAAAAATTGATAAACCTTTAACCAGAGTAATCAAGAAAAAAAGAGAGAAGCCAAATAAATAAAATCAGAAATGAAAGAAGTGACAACGGATACCACAGAAACAAAAAGGATTATAAGAAAATACTATGGACAATTATATGCCAACAAACTGGAAAATCTGAAAGAAATGGTCAAATTTCTAGAAACACATCATCTTCCAAGACTGAATCAAGAAGAAACAGAAAATATGAACTGAGCAATTACTGCTAATGAAATCGAATCAGTAACCAAAAAACTCTCAACAAACAAAAGTTCTGGACCAAATGGCTTCCCAGATGAATTTACCAAACATTCAAAGAATTATCAGCTACTTCCTCAAAGTATTTCAAAAAATTGAAGAGGAGGGAGGCCTCCCAGGCTCATTTTACAAGGTCAGCATTATTTCTCTGATTTCAAACCCAAAGACATTACATAAAAAAAGTTATAAGTTGATATCCCTTATGAAAATAGATGCAAAAACCCTCAATGAAAAAATTAGCAAACCAAATTAAATGATACATTAAAAAAAATCATACACCATGATTAAGTGGAATTTATTTCTGAGATGCAAGCAAGATTGGTTCAATATCTGTAAATCGATTAACATGATAATGCCACATAAAAATAATGAAGGATTTAAATCATATGATCATATTAATAAATGCAGAAAAAGCATTTTAAAACCCAGCATCTATTTATGATAAATACTCTTAGCAAAGTGGGAATAGAGGGAACATACCTGAACATAATAAAGGCCGTATACAACAAATGCATAACTAACATCATACTTAATGGTGAAAAGCTAAAAGTGTTTTCCTTAAGATCAGGAACAAGACAAGAATGCCCACTTTCACCACTTTTACTTAACATAGTATTAAAAGTCCTAGCCACAGCAATCAGACAAGAAAAAATAAATAAATAAAAAGCATCCAAAGATGTAAAGAAGTAAAACTGTCATTATTTGCAGATGGCATGATACTATATATAGAGAACTCTACAGATTCTACCAAAAAAAACTGTTAGATCTGATAAATGAGTTCATTAAAGTAGCAGGATGCAAAATGAATATTCAGAAATCAGTTGCATTTTTAAACACCACTACAAACTATCAGAGAAATTAAGAAAACAATCCCATTTACATTTTAAAAAATTGCATTAAAAAAATTGGAATGCATTTAACCAAGGAGGTAAAAGACCTGTACTTGGAAAATAAGACATTGAAGAAAGAAATTGAAGAAGACACAAATAAATGGAAGGATATACTGTGCTCATGGATAGGAAAAATTAACATCATTAAAATACCCATACTACTCAAAGCAATCTATAGATTCAATGCAATCCCTATCAAAATACCAATGGCATTTTTCACAGAACTAGAACAAATACCCTAAAGTATATATTGAACCTTAAAAAATGCTGAATGTAATATCCAAAATATATAAAAATCTCATACAACTCAACAACAAAAAAACAGTCCAATTAAATAATGGGCAGAAGACCTGAAAAGATACTTCTCCAAAAAGAAAATACTAATCATCAGAGCAATACAAATTAAAATCACAATGAGATATCACCTGACACCTGTCAGAACGGCTATCATCAATAAATCAAAGAACAACTATTGGCAAGGATGTGGAGAACAGGGAACTCTCATACATTGTTGGTGGGATTATTGGTACAGCTGCTATGGAAAATGGTCTGGATGTTTCTCAAAAAATTAAAAATGGATATACCTTTTGACCCAGCAATTGCACTTTGGGGCATTTATCCAAAGAAAACCAAAACAATAATTCATAAAGATCTGTGCACCCCAACATTCATGGCAGTACAACTTACAACAGCCAAGATATGAACTTAACCTAAATGCCCACCAACAGATGATTGGATAAAGATATTATAGTTCGTATATACAATGGAATGTTATTCAGTCATTAAAAAAATGAAATCCTACTATTTGCAATGACAAGGATAGATATAGGAGTTATTATGCTGAGTGAAATAAGTCAGACAGAGAAAGATAAATACCATATAATTTTACTTATATGCAATCTAAGGAACAAAAAGAACAAACTAATCAAAAACTGACAAGTATAGAGGACAATTTGATGATGGACAGAGGGGATGGGAGGGTGGGATAATGGGGTGAAAGGTTAAAGAAGTAGAAATTAGTAGTTGATAGATGGTCATGGGGATGAGAAGCACGGCATAGGGAATGCAGTTAGCATTAATATATTGGCTAGGAGGAAAACCAGAGGAGAGAAGGAGCTATTAGGAGGATCGTTTTATAAACTATATAATTGTCTCACTAATGTATACTTAAAACTAATAAAAAAAATTTTTTTTAAGATGCTGAATGGCCTTGAGAAAGAAGAACAAAATTGAAGGTATCACGCTACCCAATATCAAACTATGCTCCAGGCTATAGTAATCAAAATAGCATGATACTGACATGAAAACAGACACATAGATCAATGGAACAGAATAGAGAGCTCAGAAAGAAACCATGCCTATATGGTTCATTAATCTATGACAAAGGAGGCAAGAATATACAATGAGGTAAAGACAGCCTATTTAACAAATGATGTTGGGAAAATTGGACAGATCCATGCAAAAAAAAAAAAAAATGGAGGTAGACCATCTTCTTACACCATGTAGAAAGATAAACTCAAAATGGATTAAAGACTTAAATGTAAGACCTGAAACCATAAAACCATTGGAAGAAAACACAGGCAGTAAACGCTCTGACATTGTAATATTATTTCTGATATAACTCCTCAGGCAAGGGACACAAAAGAAAAAATAAACAAATGAAACTGCATCAAACTAAAAAGTCTTGCACAGCAAAGGAAATTATTAAGAAAACAAAAAGACAGCCTACTGAATGAGAGAAGATATTCACCAACGATACATTCAATAAGGGGTTAATAGCCAAAATTTATAGAGAACTCATACAACTAAACACACACACACACACACACACACGCACACAAAAAAGCAATTTTAGTAAAAAATGGGTAGAAGACCTGAATAGACATTTCTCCAAAGAGAATATACAGGTGGCCAATAGACATACAAAAAGATGCTCAACATCACTAATTATCAGAACAATGCAAATTAAAATCACAATGAGATATCACCTCACACCTCTCAGAATGGCTATCATCAATAAATTAACAAACAATAAGTGTTGGTGAGGATGTGGAGAAAAGGGAACCTGGTGGCACTCTTGTTAGAATTGCGAATTGGTGCGGCTACTATGGAGAACATTGGAGGGTTCTCAAAAAATTAAAAGTAGAGCTGCCTTATGACCAACAATTCCACTTCTGGGTATTTGTCCAAAGAAATCTAAATCACTAATTCAAAAAGATTGATGCATCCCTATGTTCATTGCAGCATTATTTATAATAGCCAAGATGTGGTAGCAACCTAAGTGTCCATCAACAGACAATTGGATAAAGAAGAAATGACTCTTTGTGTGTGTGTATTCAAATGGAATATTACTGAGTCATAAAAAATAATTAAATCTTACCATTTGTGAAAACATGAATGGACCCTAGAGAGTATTATGCTAAGTGATATAAGCCAGACATAGAAAGACAAGTACCATATGATTTCACTTATGTGTGGAATCTAATAAACAAAATAAACAAACAAACAAAACTGAAGCAGACTCATAGATACAGAAAACAAACTGGTGGTTGCTAGAGGGATGGGGTTTGGGGGGCTGGGTGCAAAAGGTGAAGGGATTAAGAAGTACAATTTGGTAGTTATAAAATAGTCACAGAAATATGAAATACAGCATAGGGAATATAATCAATAATATTGTAATAACTGTATAGCACTACAGAATATTAAATTAATCAGGGGATCACTTCATAAATTATATAATTATAACCACTGTGCTGTACAAGTGAAACTAATATAATGTTGAATGTCAACTGTAGATAATAATAATAAATTAAAAACATAAAAACAGAATTGATGTTCAGCACAATTAATTAACTGTCACGGTCATTTGATGTATGTGTAGTTCTCTGTAATCACTGGTTGAATAAAATTCCATTTAATCAAATTCATGAATGAATCAAATCTCTGGTCTCATAGACATTACCTTCACATTCAACCCATGTGTCCTCTTCATGGGTGCAGTTGTTCTTCCCCCAGTGCCCAGAAATGCAATTCCAAAGGCTCACTTCTTTTCCTGAGCATGACACTTGGGTCAACCAGATGTTTCCTTGGCCCTGGGTATCCTTGTTGCAGCATCTTTGGGTCTGTATGGCCCTCCCACAACCCAGCTGCTTGCATACCACCTTTGCAGCTGACAGGTTCCAGCCTGCATTGCACACGGTGCCCCACTGCCCTTGATGCTTCACTTCCACTCTCCCCGTGCAGCGCCCAGGGCCACCAGCCAGCCGTACATTCTCTGGAACTGTGGAGAAGAAGAGTGTCTGGTCCCTGAAAGAACAGTCTTCTCAGAAAACTTATCTCTCAGTTCTTTGTGTTAGCACAATATATACTAGACTGCTTATCACTGACTAATAGGTGCTTGTTGAAAGAATGAATGAGTGAATTAATGGAGTGAATGTTATTTCTCAGTTTCAAGTTAAATCATTAATTATTTCTGTAGCATTTAAATTTTTTCCAATAGTTTTACACTTATACTCTTGTTTCTTATAAAAGGCAAGTGGAGACATTGCATAGATTTTAAAAATAATAAAATGCAAAAGTAACATATATGTTGGGTCTAAGACCAAAAGCATTTTTGTTCAGTTTCAGCATTATCAACCACGTATCCCAGATTAGTGCTCCCAATACTCAGTATTTTTAAGAAATAGGAATGAGACCTCAGCATCAGGGCACAAAGATTTAGTGGTTGTTTCTCTGATAACAAATTGTGGTGACAAAGAGAAGACATGGAAGTTCCTCAGCCAATTCACAGTTTAATGGGGAAGAAGATATATACAGAGAAAGAAGAAATTAGTTCATAGATCGCAATTACATGAAAGAAACAAAAGAATACAACAAAATACAATTATATAGTTATACAGAGAGTTTTATTTATAATAAGTATGCATTGTATATGTAAATGTATATGTAAATGTACATGCGTTTATGTTGTGTTGGTTTTATGAGCATCTCCTGTCTAGCTAGATGGTAGAACACTTGAGAACTGGAAAAGGACATATAATTTGTGAGCTCATTTCTTCCCCATAACTCCAACCCAAGCTCCAGACACAAGATACACTTTTCAACAATTCATTAGTGCTTGATGGGTGTGTGTGTGTGTGTGTGTGTGTGTGTGTGTGTGTGTGTGTGAAGAGGAGAAACAGGTTCTTATATAGATTGAAAGAGAAAAGTATTAACTCAAACAAGGAGAAGTAACAATTCTAGGTAAGGATAACATTTGTCTCTGGAGCTTGAAATGAGAAAGTGCGAGGTGCGAAGGAAAGTATTTGTATGAAAGTCATTGTATGAAAGTCTGTGGTGAGTGATAAAGGTAAACAAGAGTGGTTACATGGGGTAGCTGGCAGATAGTCCCTGAGCTCTGCCATACTCACTCTCACATAAGGCTCCTGCATCCTCATTGTGCAAACAATCAAAAACATCTTCAGACCATTCACAGTGAAACAGGCTAGCTTCCATCCCATTGCATTGGACCTCTTGCATGAAAATATCTTGCTCTTTTTCTGCCAATGGCTTGTATGAAACACCACTGGGTGTCCCACTGGCTACTCCACAGCCTAGCTCCCGGCACACCACAGCCACGTCTTTTATGTCCCAGCCGTCATCACACACAGTGCCCCACTGGCCCTCTTGTTCCACTTCCACCCGCCCTTCACAGTGGTGGGGGCCTCCCACCAGTCGCACTCTGGATGAGGACCCTGCAAAAAAATAGGATATTGGCTGGAGATCTGGGAGTTGCTCAAAGAGGACTCAGTCATGTACTCAGTCATCTTAGAATTCTTCTACCATTCACAGAGGAGTTGGAAATTTGAAGGATGAGAAAAGAATTAGAAAGAAAGGAGAGGAAGAGGAGCTTCAGAACCCCACCTCTAATTCCCCTATGCTCTTTATTGAACCCTACCAAGAAATTCCACATCTAGACACCTACATATGACTGCTTGTTTTTGAGTTTGAATATTAAGATAAAAAAGTTTGTTGAAAAGCCAGCAGTTTTAGAATCTCTGGAGGTCACAATTGGAAGGACCTATAGAGATCAAGTCTATCTTGCTATTTCATGGTTGAGGAAAATGATCCACATGAAAGTGAAGGTCATATGATCACACAGTCAAATAGTGAAAGCCCCAGGTCAGTGTAGAGATGATATCTATTGTGTTATTTTTTCTTCATGACTCTGTATCTCCCCATGGCAGCCAGATTGTGGCAGAATGTCTAGATGTAATATGGGCTGGACAACTTAACTCTTTCTCAATATCAATGATTGACCCTACCCACCCTTGCTGCCCCCTACAACATTTTTCCCTGTCCAAGAATCCAACTCAGAAGAAATACAAAGAGCTCTGGGCAAGAAAAGAATTAAAGCCTCAGAGTCTTAGAGCTCCAACACTTAGTCTAGAGGAGTCTAGAAGCTGGCAGGTAGGAGAGAGGATCCACAGAGCCTCCATATAAGTTCTAGGAATCCAGGAGTTATTTCTGCTTTCTGTCTACAACTCTGGGGGTGGAAAAGACTAATAGAAATCCTCTCCCTTCTACCAAGACATAGATGTAGAATAGAGATGGCTGTGTAGAAAGACTAGGGAAGAACCCACCAGCCAAAAAACTTGTTGAGCACATACTATTCAAGATACATTATGAACTCAGGGAACAGTAATTAACAAGACAGCATTGCAGCCCTCAAAAAGATAATATTCAATAGGTTTGAGTCAATCCCACCAAGTCTTCTACAGCCCCAAAGTAATATAGTGATATTGAAGAGCTAAATTTGTCATGCCTCCATGGAGAGGGACAGTTGACTGAGAGAAGTCTGCTGCACCTGAAGGGGCTGCATTTGGCTGATGGTCTATGAAGAGTATAATATATGACCACATGGACCTCATGAGGTGACTCCAATGCCTGCAAGAATGGTAATGACTTCTAAGGACCAGATTTCCCATTGCTACCCTTGTCTCAACTCTACACAATCTCCTTAGATCTTGAAATCTCAATAGAAGTGGCTGAGAAAACTCTGACTTGGCTGATTTTAAACTACATTGGAAAGTTCATATTTAATTTGTTCTTTGGTTTGTTTCTCTCATTTTCTTCCAGAATTTTGGGGGGAATGTAGGCGAGCAATAGAAATGAAAATATAACTATAAAAAAAACTAAGAAAAGTTTTCATTCTTTGCACAAATAACTTTAAGGCATATATATCTAAGTACAAATATAATTCAAGAGGAGTCACTTAGAAATGTTTGTGGCATCATAACTACAATTAGAGTACAAGAAAAGCAGCCTGAGGGGAGAAAAGAGCTGAGAGAAGAGTAGAAGGGATTGTCAGGGCAGCTGTGTCCTAGGCTATCTTTCATTTATTTTATTAGCTGAGGGCTTAAGAGAGGTACCTGGGAGTGAAGGAGCAACATCTTGGGGTGTGGGAAAGGCTGTAAAGAGAGCAGTTTTCTCCCTAAGCCAGCAGTGAGGGACAGGCCTGGAGGCCAGAGAAGAACAATCAAGTAACCTGTGTTTTGGACTAAGAACCCAGAAGCAGCACTCCTTAAGGAATCAAACTGTATCTAGCAGGATTAAGGATCCTCCACACCCCTAGCAGATTTTGTATCTGTCCCTGCCTGGTTAATCCTCTATTATCAAGAGAAAGAGTAGACTAAATGGATAATGTAAAAGAAACTGCTAATTCACAACCAACCCTCTTGAGTCTGGACCATCATAACCTTTTCCTCCCACAGACTCATTCCCTCTGTGCAGCCACATTCTCTCCTTGTTTGAGCAGTTTCTGTGCTGCCCAAAGATTCTTTGCAGAGGTGGCCAGTGGCGGCCAAAATCCAGCTTGCATTTTGCTGGGCAAGCCATGTACTGCACAGAAGGAGATGCATTTCTAGTTCAGAGGTTCCATTAAGCCTGGCAGAGGACCTGGAAGTGGTAGAACCCAGCAGGGCAAAAGGGAATTTCCAAGGTACGTCCATAAATGGGTGAGGTGCCTACTGATTCTGAAACAAAGTAATTTTCTACTTGGAGGTGGCTAAGAGTCTTGGTCCCCGGGAGCCAAGTGTGGAGGAATTCCCTTGCAAAATAAACCACAAAAATTGTCTAGGTTCTGCAGGTGGAAAATCTACCCAGATAGGACTGAGTGGGATTGGGAAAACAGAAAGGAATCTACTGGAGCTGTTTTGAACTAGAGCCTTTTCCCATCGCCCAAGAAGCTTCAAATTTTTTCTTTCCTGAACTTTGAGGCCTTCATCTCAGGACCCCCCAAAAATCTTACCTAAAAGAACAGGTCCGGAACAAATGGCTGAGGAAAAATGAAGGAAGTGGGTGAGATCATATAGTAATTTTTCAAAGCTTTGTTCAAAAGACAAAATTCTCTAGAAATTTTTTTCTGAACTTTTTGAGACATTTGGAGTGGTAGATATAGAGTCTTCAAAGCCATCCCTACTATTTGAGCCTTCTGAATGAGTGGCATTGAAGGACACTGGTTAGAAACCACAGAGATCAGTTCTATCACAGCTAGCTGATCCATCATGTTCCCTTTGTATTTTATGTTGGCCCTACTCCAGGCATGGATAGATTTGGTTTTTTATTATAGTCAATTAGATTGATTGATGATTCCTGCTTGAATTAGAGGTGTAGTGATACAGCCTCTGGGCTCAACAAGAAAACATACTGGAGGCCACTGGGAAGATGCACTGGTGAGGCAGCAAAGAGAGTAGGAGAAATTGGCAGGATTTGTCTGTGTTAACTGGCACTGTATTTAGACCAGGGTCAGCAAACTATTTTTCGTAAAAGGATGGATTGTTAATATTTTAGGCTTTGTAGGCCATATGATCTGTGTTATAACTACTTTATCTGCCACTGTAGCATGACAGCAGCCATATATACATAAATAAAAGAGCATGATAGTGTTCCAATAAACCTTTATTTGTGGACACTAACATTTAGATTTTATATATTTTTTATGTGTCACAAATATTTTTCTTTTGATTTTCCTCCAATCATTTAAAATTGTAAAAACCATTTTTAGTTCGTGGGATGTACTTTGCTGATTCCCAATCAACAGGTCAGAAAGCAGCTCTATATTTATTTCCAAACTGTGCTGGCACATCACTTGTAAAATTCTTAATCTTTTAGCAGGAAATGAAATGGTACATCTCTTGCAGAGTTAATATTTTTAGTAAACCTGGTTGAGTTTTCTTCTTTCCTTAGGGAAAAAGGCCCTCTCCCTCAAATCCTGATAATTGCCCCAAACTGGTGACTCACATCCTCTGGCTATTGATAAGGATGATCAACCCATTGTTAGCAGAAATGGTGTTAAATCAGACAGGGCCCTTAGAGTCAGAAAGGAGAGGGGACTTTAGGCCAAAGGTCTTTTTTTCACTCTAAGAAATATATTAACCAAGCCTGTTTCCCTTTACTCACTTAATAGGCAAATCAATAATAGAAATTAATAGCTATATGATTTAAATAATAAATTTGTATCTTCTTTTCCTTGCCTAGGGACTGGGGTGGCTCTTCAGTAGGAAACCCAAGAGCTCACCCTGACTGAGACAGAAAGGGAAAGAGTTCCATGAAATCCTTGTAGGCAGGGACTATAGGCATTCTTAGTGTTGCAGAAATGTTGTAAAACAAGACCAGCGAGAAACCAAGCACCACTTGGAGAGTTGGAGAACTCAAGTTTATTATGCCAGCAGTCCCAGGAAAGCTAGAATTCTAAAGATCTGGGCCCCAAGCTCAAGGGTAACCTTACATTTATAGTGATTAACAAGCAAAGGCAATACATCTGTTCTTAACAAGCAAAGGAAGTGTATCTGTTCTTAACAAGCAAAGGTAATACATCTGTTATCTAAACAGAACAAGCAAAGGGGAGGGTGAGAATCAGTTGATCTTGAGGACACCTGCCCCTTTGCCCTATGTGGCAAGCATGTCTATGGATTACAATGTTAGCCATTAGAGTGGAAAATTCCTCTTCATCAGTAAGAAGCAGATACGGAAGAAGAGATCTCCAGTCCCTCAACATGCATACTAATAACAAGGGGGTTCATGACTCTTAGAAAAGAGTTAGGCAGAAAAGTTAGGAGGTTTCGGGTCTGCCTGCAAACACTCTGAGGTCATTCTATCCTAGAAAGGGTCTGCCCTAATTGACCCCAAATTAAGTAAACCAAAAAGCATTTTTAACTCACACAAAGAAACAAGTGGGCAGAGAATTAGGTACTAATTTAAGCCAGTCACTTGCACATGCACAGTGAAGACCCCTAATGACCTTCAACTAACCTGAGCCTCATTACACCATCATTATAATGTGATGCCTATGCTCTTAAATTTATTAATATCATTATAAGAGACTGAATTCTGGGAACAAACATGCACAGAAAGCAAAATGATGAATCACTCAGTCCTGTCAATCTTAGTTGTCAATCAAGGAAGCCCATACCTCTAAGAAAAGTAACCACCCACAGCAAATAGAGATAAAAACCCTGAAGGCTTTGTTACCAGGCCTTTTGAGCCACCCTTTTCTTGCAAGTTCTGCTTCCACGTATGGAAGTGTACTTCCCTTCTAAAAAAACTTTTCTACTGTTTCAGTGTCTTGCTCAATTCTTTGTTTGAGACATCAAGAACCTGGATAATGCATCGGGAGAAGAAACCCACTTTCTCTAACAAAACCTCCAGATTAAGCACCAGCACATCTTTGAAACATCAGGATTTCTCCCTGAAGAATATTTGTGTAATTTGATTTCTCTATCCATTAGGCTCCTTCCTGGTGCTGTCTCCACTGAACTCTGTGACTGTTAGCAGTCCTGGAGGCCTAGGCATTTTGAACTGCAGAACTCATTGTCCATTCCTACTGACACTACTCCATGTTATAAGATATTTCTGAACGAGCTATCTTTGGACCTCAAACCTAGAGCTTTCCAGGAAGATCCAATTATTTCATTTGCTTGTCCTGAAATATTTTTCCCATTGGTTTCCAAATAATTTTTCTTTTTTTTAGTCGAAGCACCCCTTGGTTGACCTCACAGATTGCAAGGACCATGTGAGCTTACAATCCCTTATATTTTATTTTTTACACCTACAGTGCCTGGTCTTCCTAGGTAGTCTTCTATTCCAGTACTAACCTGGCCCAAACTTGCTTAGCTTACGAAATCAGACGACATTGGGCTTGTTCAGGGTAGCATGGCCGTAGATGGTTTCTAAATAATTTTAAATATAATTTTATGCCCTTGATCTTCAGGATGTGGCTGCACCTAGACTCTGAGATCTTGTTTACAACTGCCTAGGACAAGGTTATATTATACATTACATCTCACATGTCTAATAATGAATAAAACATATATACATGCAAAGGAAACTAAATGTATTGAGTCTGATATGCAGTGTGAAAGTGATATAATGCAAAAGTGACTTGAAAGCTCTGTAGTAGGGTAGATAACAGTGGGTAGCACAGAAAAGCTTCATGAAGGAGATTGGAATAAATGTAAGTCTGGGAGATTCAATAACATGATCATCACAGGCAAGACTGGCTATTAGATGATACAAGGGTTGTATAGATGTTTAAGAATATAGCCAGCAGTCTACATAGAGCACATAAATGTTCAACTAAGAGACCAATGTGAGCTTTTGTGATGCACTGAATCATCAAGACAATACAAATGGATATGATTAATTAGGGAGAGGACATAGTAGGCATTTTTAGCCATTAAGTTAGTTATCTTATGAAAAGGCTCCTAATAAACCTTGAGGAATATATTACTGTTATTTCATAAAAGAGAAAAAGATTTCAGAGAGATACAGTAACTTAAAGTTTAGATAGCCAAGAAATTAAAGAGCAAACATTGAAAATCATGTCCCTTTGGCTCCAAAATCTTCTTTCACTCTAAATTAATCTAGATCATAAGGGGCTGGGGAAAACTAACGAAATATTATTTGAAACACTTTTGCAAGGCAGCTGGACAATGAAAGGTATTTGTCTTGCAGTTGACTTCTTTTTTCTATTCTATCTGCTGATACCCACAGTCCATTTATTTATCTTTCTAAAAATAGTACATTTAGAAAAAAAATTATATAAAAAGGAAGGTGGGATAACTATTATAAATTTGTCAGGGTAAATACAGGGAAATAAAAAAATATTTGGTAATCAAAGTGGAATATAAATTGCATGTGGATTAAGTGGCTTTTGGTATTTAAAACAGTTACCAGATATTAAAAAAAAGGAGAAAAGGGAGAAACCCATCCTTGAAAAATACCTGAATCTGCATCAGGTGGGTAATGAGAGAATTCTTCTGATCCAAGTTCCAGAGTACTATGAGGCCTAAACCAATAAGTAGCAGAAATACTCACCAAAGATCAAGGAGAAGAGCAGATCCATGACAGAGTTGAAAACAATGGGCTGAAATTTAAGGCTAGAAGGAGGTCTCAGAGCAGCAGTATTCAGCTTTGACTGCAACTGTGCTGAGAGGAGGGAAGAAGGTAGGTCTTGTTTGCAGCAGAGGCATTATCAGATGACCAGAAACATGTGAGCTCAGACCTCAGAGAGCTGGACTTGCTGAATTCTGCACATCCCCACAGGAAGGGTGGTGGCTGGAACTGGCAGAAATGTACTGAAAACAACAAAAGAACCCAAGCTGTTATGACTTGGTTGGACTGTAATCCCAGCTCCACTCATCTTTTCTTCAGCCTCTTTATTATGTAAACATGAGAAAGCTGTCCCTAGGAAAGGCAGGTACTAAGAGTGGGCCTTTTCTCTTTAGAAGATCAGGCAATGCTTTACCTCCATGTGCAGTTCATGGGGGCAACCAACCAATCTGGATTTCTTCACTCTGGATGGAAGTGCCTAGAGAACATAGAAGCCAGATACCAGAGAATAAAATCAGATTTGCCTCTAGAGGCACCATAATACTGAATCAAAACCAGAATCCAGAGTCAGATATTAATCCCTTTATCAAGGGCTGGCTTTATTTCCTTCAAACCAGCTTTTCCAGTGCTAAGTAGAGAACCTAGTACATGGATCTGCTCTTTTCTTGTGCTTATTCTGGTTTATGCCCTCTTTGGAAGCTGAGTGGAAACATTCCCTATGGCAATAAAATTAAGTCATTTTTAGGTCTACGATATGACTGACAGACACTGAGCAATAAGACCTTCAGTATTCCCAAGTTACCCTTACTTGCTATTAAGTATAACTATACTTCAAGGGCTATTCAACTCCAGACTACTCAAGCAATCAGCTACATATACCAACATCACCCTATTGTTTCAAGCAGGGTAATTTTCTCACTACAAGAAAATATCTTAGCTTTTTATAATATTCAGGTCACTCTGCACAAAAATAAGTTCATTATAGGTAGTCATTTTTAATCCTGTATTTCTTCATTTACTTATTATTGTTTTAAGTAAAAATATTTAGCACCCATGAATACCAGGTGAATATGATGAGTGAAGGGAAAATATTGAATGAGCAATAGTTCGGTACTCCAAAAGGATATGGTCTAGTAGTTTTAATAGCATGTAAAAACAGCTGTCATAAGGGAGGAAAGTATAAGAAACTTGGGAACACAATAATGGGAATGGTAACCTCTACTTGAGCTAATCAAAGACTACACAGAGATGATAATACTTGATGAAGAGTTAAAAAATTAGTAGTATAAAGAGGAAGCATTTTTAAAAAAGACTTATGCATATGCAGATAAATAAAGTAGCATTAGACATTTAGGCAATAACAGGTAGTTTGGAATGGCTGAATCACAGCCTGCTTGATGGTCAGGTGTTAGGGGAAAAGCACAGACACTAGATGATGTGAAAGTATCAACAGGATCCAGAGGGTGAAGAGTCTATTATAAATGGGCTTGTGAATGCTAATTACTCATATCCTTCTGTTTCCAGATTTTAAAATGATGAAGTAACAGATCCATAATTTGGGAAAGGGTCAAAACGTCAGCTGTACTATCTAAATTAGATTACAACTAGGATCCAAGAGCCTATGCATTTACCTACAGCCTTCAGGAGTCAGACCTGCCATACTAAGTTTACACTTGAAGGAGAAAAACATCATGTGGACAATCTCACTATACAGCTCAGTCCTCAAAATTCAGATATATTTCTCCCTAACATAGTATTTATTTTATTAATAGTAAAAAGCAGGAAGAAAGGAAAAGGAAGCTTTTTTTTTTCCAGTCAAAAGGGGCATTATCCTAAGAGCACTAGAAGCCACTGAAGGATATTATATATTTTAGAGCATGTGTTCTGACAAAGTGTGAAGAAGGAATTGGAATAGGGGAAGTCTGGTGCAATGAAAAGACCACTGTACCAGTCTAGAGTAGAAGAGGGTCTAGAATGACAAGGTGGTGCAGGATATTGAAGGAAGGGAATAGATATGAGAGATAACTGATTGTAAAATCTGTAAGAAGACTGCTTTTTTGATGTGAACATGAGGTTAATTAGTGGTTTAAGATGAATCCTAGAATCCTAGAAAAGAAAAAAAGAAAATAAAGATAAATGTCAGCAATGGTAGGTGCAAAGCAGAAGACTACACCTCTTAGTCATAGCTTTATAGGGGAGTGAAACATTAGTTAACAAGAACCCGGGAGGCTGTATGGGACAGGGTGCTGTTTAAAAGTCATAAGGTCTGAAATAATCACTGAGAAGAAAAGGATAAAGGCAAGTAATATGACTATTTTTCAGCATTGAGGTATAAACCTGCATTTTAAGTGGCACCAATGTGCCCAGTTGTGAGGTCCTCTCAAGTTGCAGTCAGAGGATCTTGTGTGAGATTACCAGCCTTACTGATTCAGAGTTGGAGATTTGTAAGCAAAATATGTCTGGAGGCTGATAAATCCAGGGGGTGCAAGCTGAGAGAGCAACTCAAGTGAGCTATAAGACTTAGGGAAGATCAGGAAATGAGCTGATAAAAGGTGAAAACAAACATAAGTTGTAAGAAAGGGGATCTCACTGAGCAAGAGCTGAGGGAGAGAAGTGGTAGAAATTTTGAGGGATAAAAAGTTGTTCAGCAGTTTGGAGAGGAGTATTTAAGGTTTTAGGGGAGAAGCAATTCTAGGCAATGACAAATCCCAAGTCAGAGAACTGAAATCAAGTGAAGGTGGAAGTTTTAGAGGTTGAGAAGTTCAGGGTATTAAGAGGTTATCAGTAAGAGGTTTATCTAAATAAGGGAGATGGCGAGGGATGCAGGGGGTGGGGAAGCCCAAATCGTGTGAAAGTAGAGATCTCTGAGAGTTGGAAGCCATCTGAGTTGTTCTCCCTTATATTCCTAGTGCTTGACATGCAATAAATGATTGCTGACTCTGTGAATAAATGAATGGCTCTACTGGCAGCTAAAGAACATGACAGAGTCTAAATAATAAACAGAAATACTATGTCTTGTCCATTATGTCCACATCATGTTTGTCCACATCTTGTTTGGGTGAGGGAGTAAAGGCAATATAGTTTCCAAAAGGAAAAACTGCCAGGAAATAAATATTCTATCTATCTGGAGTTTACATAATCAAAGGACAATTTAAAGAGCTAAAGTTAATCAGGGGTCTACCACCATAGTAATGGGATTTTTTAGGAAGACTCATGTCAATCACTCTTGATGGAATGAGGCTTTTAATATGCACCTGTCTTACATAGGATTGGCTTTGAAACTGTGTGGGGCTGAGCTAACAGGTGAGAGTCTCTGAGATGTCCTTCCTGGGTGGGAGAAGGTAAAGGCTGACATTCTGGTTGCCAGAATGTCTAGGGCTCTCTTGGGCTGATTTTCTATAAGCAATTGATCTAGAAAGCAGAATGCTTATAGGTTTGGCTGTTCTTTGCTGTGTGAATCTATTAAAACCTGTAAATAAGAGCATTAATTCCCTTTTGTTGTTCTCATTTGTTTACCTGCCTCTCTCATTAGTGTCTAGGACTGAGAAGGAGCTCAAAATGAGGAATAGATTCAGGACTTGGGGCAGAGGAAACATAAGCACTCTTCAGGAATATATAATAAAATTGCTTTGTGGGACTCCTGAGGAGATAACAATACCTACATATGGACACTACAGGAAAACTTTTTTAACCCATCATGAGAAAAATCTGAAGACAAAATAGGTTGTTCCAGAGGCTATAAACTATAACTGTAGAAGTTTAATCATATGCTATATTAAAAATATTCCATTATTTATGTTGGTGATTATTATTATTATTTTTGGTCACAGACTCTCAAAATTGCAAAAACATTCTAATTACTGTTAGGAAAAATATCCTAAATGCTTTTTTAAATAACAGCGATATCTGTGTCAGACTGAGGGCCCTGTGCATGCTGAGAGACAGGCAGGACACCTGAGTAATGGCCTCCCTCCAGACATGACAAAGCTTAAGGGTCTGTCATTCTTCAGGTACCAGAAATGAGAAATCCAAAAGGACAGGTGATAGCAGCCAAAAATGTGGACTCCACAGAAAGAATACTCTGTACTCTGGCTATCCTGTCTGTATTCTGCCTGGCTGTCTATGTCCTGTTGGTACAGAAGCTGGCCCTGGCTGCTGTTGTGTTCCTGGTGGTGCTCTGCTTTGGAACTTCAACTAGTGCTTTTATAGACTTTCCTGGAACCATCCTTACAAAAGGCATTACAGTAAAGAAGCTAAAAAGCATAGATGTTGGAAGTAGGCAGACCTAATTACAGTTGCAACTCCACCCCTTAATAGCCATGTGGCCTTGAACAAGATACTTTGACCCTTTGAGGTAGTTTTATTGGTCAAGATTTATACTTTTTTTACTGGAATAACCAGTTTTCATTTATGCTTTTTGTTAAATACATATTTAATCTTGCTTAACCCATTTTCATGTTTCTCTTTTCAATGGGAAATCAAAAGTGAAAGCAAAGCAAGTTGCTATAGGGTTACTCCTCAAATAAGCACCAAACAAGAGAGGTCATCTCATTTCCTAATACCAATCAGCCTTAATTAGTTCTCAGATGCCTCCAAACTGATTCTCTACACTTCCCTGATCCTAAACCTCAGTCCTATGAAAGACAGACATTCCCATGTTAAAAGCCTTTATTCTGGTAACATAATAAATAATTCAGCGAAGGGCCCAGGAGAAGGAAGCAAGAGGAGCTGTATGAGGAACTGGTTCTGGATTGGGAAGTTTCACACAGGGTTACTGGACATCATTGCACTGTGCTGCCTCTCTACAGAAGATATTATCCAATGTCAAAATGAGAGCTCCGTAATGAGTCATGTGCATAATTTACAGTATGTTCTTGAATAACACTGTTTCATTCAATATTGTTTTGTTATAATGTTTTTGAGAAAAAAAATTGATGCCTGGCTAGGGCCACTATCTGTGTGTAGTTTGCACATCCTCTCCATATCTGTGCGGTTTTTTTCTGGGTACTCCAGTTTCCTTCCACATTCCAAAGGTGTGCATGTTAGGTTAATTGGTGTGTCTAAATTATCCAAGTCTGAGTGTGTGTGTGCGTGCGTGCACGTGAGCACATGCACCCTGCAATGGAACTGACATTCTTCTTTGTGCCTGGAGCTGCTGAGATAGCTCCAGCCACTCATGACCCTAAGCTGCAATAAGTGAGTTGGAAAATAATGATTGTTTTTTAATCTTTCCTAAATGTATGTATATATAGCTCACATTTATTTCAGTGTTTAATATTAGAAGTGTTTGGGATCTCTTTATAGAATTTTTGTGATGTTCTTGTGACCAGAAATAAGCCATAAGAACTTAACTTTTGTTTAGATCAACTAGCCTATGGTGAAACTGGTTTCACTATATGCCATTTTGCTTAAAGTCTGTGGCCAAACACCTGTCATCAAGTGAGGACTTACTGCATTGGTGTGTGTTTTCTACTTAGCTATGGGGATATTACACTGTCAAATTCCAAATCTTCCTCACCAAGGAGACAAAGATTCCAATTAATCTGTATGACCAAGAGAATTGTTTCTGTTTTATCCAACCCAGATTTCTCATTTTCAGTTCTACAGATTCACTTCTGAGGGTCCACACTATCCCCATTCCATGTGGTCTGAGTGGGGGTGGAAATTTCCTTTCTTCAGTTTCTTAATTTTATTTTATTTACTAGAGAATGCCACCTGTCCTTGAAAGAGTTTGAAAATGGATCAGAGAGATGACAGTGCCAAAGGGGAGGACTAAGAACATGTAGGATAAGAAGGAATAACATGAAGAGCAGACTGTGGATATTCTCTGTCACCCCTTTCTCTCAGTGCTCTCAAAGCTGATAATAAAATTTTAATCAAATCTTGTCAGTTTAATTAGAAGCATTCACTGCCTATCTCTTGTGTAACAAGCACTGTTCAAGGCTCTAAGAGTAGAACAGGAATTAGTGATGGGTTAAAGACAATCTTATTTATCAAGACATAAATGCCATCTTAAAAAGAGTATATTTTAAATGCTACAGTATGACACTTTTAGAATAACATTTTAAAGTCATAGTTTGTATTGTCTTCTTGGATACTCTTTTTCTAGAGTATTCATTCTTTTTATTAGTTAATATTATTATTTTGACTAATTAATAATTGTTTATTGTTATAATAATAATTAGACATTATATAAAATGCAAATTATAATTGGTAATTGATTTAATTAGTATTTTAAATAATAAGAACAATTTAATATTAACCTTTGACTCTTGGAAATCAAAGTTGTAAGTAGTAAGTTGAGTAAAAGAATTTTAATATGTAAATGAAGATAAGGGGGGAAAACTCTGCATAGATGTGTATTAATATAGACATAGATTTAGATACAAATATAGGCTAGACACAGATATCTTAACACCTTTCAAAGGTAGAATCCAGAGTCAACTTCTGTGAGGCTGAGAAGAGATACATTAGAAAGAATTAAAATGTTAATAAAAATTTATTTGGTTTTATTTTTTGCTGTTAGAAAGTAATGTAAATTCTCTAAATTCTCTTCTATATCTCATATAAAATTCACTAATAGCATCTCTTTTGCTCATAGATGTGATTTTTCAAATGTTTGTCATTTGAGCAGGTAATAAAGTCTAGAAAAATAGGTGCTAGACCATATGCACAGGACATGCTCAAAGATTGAGAAATTGAGGAACTGGAGTTTATAATCAAACCTGAAATACTGTAAGCCAACTTGAGTTAAAACCCTTTGGGGACATCACTAAGATATCCAAGATAGGAGGTTCCAAATTTTCCTACTCCCTGGATACACTAAATATACAGCTACACACAGATCAAATCCCTCCTAGAGAAATCCAGAAACCAATTAAATAACTCCTACATATTGGGCAATGAAGAAAATGCACACACTGAAATAGTAGAAAAGGCTGAGACACACTCTCACCATAAACTCTACTCCTAGAATGAAACCTTAAAATCAAGAGGAAATCTCCAACTCCCAACTTTTCCCTGAGAGTGAAAATTTTGGACCACACACCTAGCACTCCAAATTTTATAGCTTTAATGCAAGAGATAGACCCCAAATCAGCTGGCTCTTACATTCCCAAGACCCACAGGACTATAGTGAACAAAGAAACAGTGTTAAATGGTTTCAAAGAAGTGTGTTACCCCACCCCAGGCTCAGTGAAGAAGTAGCAGGCAAAAACACATCTCCCAGTTTCTCTGAAAAGGATTTAATGGTATATATATTCCCAGCGACTGCCTGAATTTCCACCTTACAATCAGCCTGCATATGGGATCTAGTTGAGATCCTACCAGGAGCCTGAAAAAGCTGGCAGACATGTCCCCCACCAGCTCCTTCTAGCTTATTCTAACAGTACAACCAATTATCCAGCTTCTCCCTGGAAGGAGCTTGCCCGTACTTCTAGTACCCCAATTGTTATAGCTGCTACCCAAGTCACTGACCCTCAAATTACCTAGCTCTGTGAGTGCAGGGCTTGGCATTCACAAATCCCTCAGGACCACACAAAATAAAGAGGCATTTCTATCTGGAAACACAGACATTCCCTGCGACTACTCCCCCTGGCTCAACACAGCATAAATAGGAAAAAAAAAAAAAAAAAAAAAAAGCTCCCAGTTACTCTCTTATAAGGGCCAGATTGCATATCTAGTGTCCTAACTTTCCCAGATGCTATCTGAAGGTCAACTTTTCAATTAATCTAGAAAGTGTAGTTGAAGGGGTAAGCAATTAGTTATCCTCCAGAAACCTGAACAAGCGTATGGGAATTTCGCATGCCTTAGAGATACTCGTGGACTTTTGGCATACTCTCAGTACAGAGAGCCACTTAAAACAAAGAGAGTGGCTTGGACAATCACAAGAGTTTGGGAGGCAACAAGGAGATCAGGATGGACTGATTGACAGGGTTTACCTCCTACATGAAGACAATCTGTTAACACTGGGAGAATTGGCTATTATGTTGGTTTCTATTGTGCAGAAACCAACATTGATAGTAAAGTAAAATGAAGAAACAAAGTAATATGTTCCAAACAAAAGAACAAGATAAATGTCCAGAAACCAACCTAATGAAATGAAAACAAGTGGTTTACCTGATAGAAAGTTCAAGAGTCATAAAAATGCTCACCAAGGTTAAGAGCAAAGTGATAATTTCAAAAAAATATGAAAAATATAAAAATGTACCAAACATAAATCACGGAGATAAAGAACACAATAACTAAACTGAAAAAAATAAAAAATAATAGAGCAGGTTGGCAGACTTGATCAAACTAAAAAAAAAGAAAGATAAAAATCAGCAAGCTCAAACAGAGTGCAGTGAAAATCATTCAAACAAACAAACAAAAGGAGTGAAAAAAAATTATTGAGGAACCTATGGGACATTATCAAGTGACCAACATATACATTATAGGGGAGTAAAAGAAGAAAAAGGGAAATGAATAGAAAACTTATTCGGAGAAGTAATATCTAAAAATACACTAATCTGGGAAAAGAAAAAGATTTAGACCCAGAAAGACTAGAAGATACCCTCACAAAAAAAAAATTTAGTTTAAAGAGATCCACATTGAGACACATTATAATTAAATTTTCAAAAGTTAAAGACAAAGAGAGAATCTTAAAAATATAAAAAGAAAAGTGACTTGTTACATACAAGGGAACTCCCATAGGACTATCAGCTGAAGAGAAAAATTGCCAACCAAAAATATTCCACCTGATAAAGTCATTATTCAGGAGTAAAGGAGAGATAAAGAGTTTCCTAGACAAAAGAAAGCTTAAAGAATTCATCTCTAGACTGGCCTAACAGAAATGTTAAAGTGTTACTCAAGCTGAAACAAAAGGAAACTAATTAGTAAGAGGAAATATAAAAATATAAAACTCACTAGTAAAGTTAAATATATATTTAAATTTAAATTACAATGTTAAATATACATTTAATATTGTAATGGTGATGCATAAATCACTTATAACTGCAGTATAATTGATAAAGGTAAACATATTAAAAATAAATATAACAATTTGTTAATGAATACATGATATAAAAAAGATATGAATTCTAAGCAAAACATAAAATGTGGCGGTGAGTAAAAATGCAGTACTTTTGTAGGAATTTGAAATAAATTGTTATAAACTTAAAATAGACATAATTATGTTTTATGTAAGCCTCATGAGAGATATAAAACAAAAACTTATAATAAATATGCAATAAAGAACTCAAAATTTACAACAGATAATTATTAAATTATACAGAAAAAAAGCAAGAGATGATGAAAAAACAAGAAATAAACTAGTCAAAAATAATAAATGCCAATAGTAAGTCCATATCTATCAATACTTACTTGTTTTTTACATTTAGTTTATATGTTAGACTTCCAGTCAAAATGGTAGAGTAAGTAAATGCTATGCTTACCTCCACTCAAAATTACAACTAAATTATAGAAAAACCACCCTTGAGAAACACCTGAAGAATAGATGAACAGAACTCCTATAGCAAAAGATATAAAGAAGAAGCCATGTTAAAAATGGCAGGAGGGGTGGAGATAAAAAATGGGCTGGTTCCACACCCATGTGTGATGGTTAAAAATCTGGAGGGTATCTTGGTTGCAGAGGTCCCCACTGAGGAAAAAGTGGTCTTAGACCCACACTGGGCTCCCTAACTCAGATCTAGTGTTGGGAAGAGAATTCCCCACAGCATCTGGTTGTGAAAATCAGTGGGGATTCTGTCCAGGTGAGATGGCGGGCTGCTAGAGTCCTGGGAATTTCTTTCAAAAAGCCTACACACAAACTTATTTAGGGATGGCCTCACTAACCCCAAGCTTCGGTGCGGGTGTAGCAGTTCGAAAACTATTTTGTAACTATCCATTTATACTTCTTAATCCCTTTCACCCTTTTCCATCTTTGCAACTCCCTTCCCATCTAGTATCCCTCAAAATATTTCTTGTATTTATGAGTTTATTTTTGTTTTTGTCGCTCTTTATTTTGTTCTTTAGATTCTACATGTACATGAAATCATGCAATATTTGTCTTTATCTGACTTATTTCATTCAGCATAATACCCTTTAGGTCATCAGTGCAATATCTTTTTCCATCCCTCCCTTTTAGTCTGTGTGTGTCTTTTAATTTGAAGTGAGTCTCTTATAGATAGCATATGTAGGGTCTTGTGTTCTTATCCATTCAGCCACTCTATCTTTTGGTTGAAGCACTTAATTCTTTTCCACTTGACGTACTTGTTAACAGGAATGTTGTTATTACCATTTTTTATTCTTGTTTTTGATACATGTTATTCTTTTTAAAGAAGTCCCTCCAACATTTCCTATAATGCTGGCTTGGTGGTGATAAATTTCCTTAGCTTATTTTTGTCTGGGAAGCTCTTTTTCTGTCCTTCGACCATAAATGATAGCTTAGCTGGATAAAGTATTCTTGGCTATAGATCCTGGGTTTTCATCATGTTGAATACTTTGTGCTAAGCCCTTTTGTTCTGCATAGTTTGTTTGTTTGTTTGTTTGAGAAATCAGCAGACAGTCTCATGAATACTACCTTGTAGGTAACTAACTGCTTTTCTCTTGTTGCTTTTAAGATTTTCTCTTTGTATTTAACTTTTGGCATCTTAATTATAATGCATCTTGGTGTAGGTCTCTTTGGGTTCATTGTTTTGTGAGACTTTCTGAGCTTTCTGGGTTTGTATGTTTATTTCCTTCACCAGGTTAAGAAATTTTTCATCATTATTTTTTTCAAATAACTCTTCAATATCTTTTTTTCCTTCAGGTATCTCTATGACACAGATATTTTTACACTGAATTATGTCCCATAGGCTTTTTAAATTATAGTCATGGCTTCTTTTTTCTTGTCATTCTGATTGAGTGTCCTTGTCTTCTTCATCTTTTATAGTGGTGATTTAAACCTTTTCTTTATCCACTCTGTTGATTCCCTCTAATATCCTCTTCATCTCAGATAATGTGCTCTTCATTTCTGACTGGTTCCCTTTTATAATTTCCATTCCCATTTTTGTGGGGAGCTGCCCTGGAGAAGGAACCGGATAAGGTTCTGGGCTGGCGAGGGAGCTGCCATTGCACTCTGGTATCTGTTTACAGATGAAAGCTCTCTGTGCCCACAGTTCCCGGGAAGTTTCCCTGTGAACATAGCCCTTGGATGCAGTTGAAGACTTATGACGCCAAGTAATAGATTCTATGCACATAAGTAAAAGTTTAATAAATATACTGTTCCCAGGACACTGTTCCCAAGACTTTGTTCTCAGGAGATGATTTGTTTGTTTGAAAACTTTGCTGTATCTTGGAAATGATAAATGTATAAAAAGCCTCAGTAAAATAAAGACGAGGTCAGTTCCTTAGAACTAAACCTTTCGACCCCATACTTTCTGTCTCTCTTTTCTTCTTCGCCGCTAGCTGTTGTCTCTTTCAGGACCTGAGTGTTGCTGGCAGGCTCTGGCAAGTGGCGCCCGAAAAGGGACCTGAAAGAAGGAGAAGCTGCGGCTGCTGCCCGAAATCGTGGGATCCCGGAAAAAGCAAGTAAGTACGGGGCAGGGAATGTTATAGTCAAGAGTAAGAAATAATGGGGCAAGGAAATAGTAAACAATTATTCATTCAAATACTTAAAACCATGCTTAGAGCTCACGGGGTTAAGACTGGGTCTAAATTAGAAAAATTTCTTTCTTTTATTGAAGAAATTTGTGCTTGGTTCCCGGAAGAGGGTACCATAAGCTTAGAAACTTGGGAGAAAGTGGGAACTAAAATAAAGGATTTTTATTCTGCTCATGGGCCTGAGAAGGTCCCAGTTGAGGCGTCAGTTTAAAATTACAAGAGAAGCTGCACGGCAAATTGTAAAGAATTGTTCTACCTGTCCTCAGTTTTTCTCTGTTCCATGTTATGGTGTCAACCCTCGTGGTTTACACCCAAATCACATTTGGCAGATGGATGTTACCCATGTCAATTCTTTTGGTAAATTGAAATATGTGCATGTCACTATAGATACCTATTCAGGATTTTTACACGCTTCTCAACAGTCGGGAGAAGCTTCTAAACATGTCATTAACCATTGCCTAAACTGTTTTGCTGTTATGGGGCAACCCAAAGAAATCAAGACTGATAATGGACCTGGTTATACTGGAAAAAATTTTCAAACATTCTGTGCTCAATTGGGAATTGTGCATAAAACAGGTATACCATACAAACCACAAGGACAGGGTATAGTTGAACGTGCCCATCAAACACTGAAACATCAATTGGAAAAAATAAAAAAAGGGGAGAATTATACCCTCTAATGACACAGAATTATTTAAACCATGCACTTTTCATTTTAAATTTTTTAATTTTGGATGATCAAGGTAGATCTAACAGCTCAAAGATTTTGGGATCCTACAGATGAGTGGACGAGAGCTATGGTCCACTGGAAAGACCCCCTTGATAATTCCTGGCATGGACCAGATCCCGTCCTAATTTGGGGACGAGGACATGTTTGTGTTTTTCCACAGGATGCTGAAACGCCGCGGTGGCTCCCGGAGAGGTTGGTACGCTGCACAACGAGCGAAACTGGACCGAAGGATGCAAAGATTAACAGTGAAAGAGAAGAATGAAAAGCCAGGATACTACGCGACCCTTCATGAACAAGCCCGGGTGATGGTTTTGAACTCTGAAATGGCTGTGACACCACAAACTTTATTTTTAGCTATGTTATCTTTGCTCAGCATGGCCTTTGTCTTGGGGATTAATGATAGGTACTGTAAATATTACCAAACAGGAAAAAGGATAGAATGTTGAATGTAAAAATTGCTCTGTCTCAAATTGTGTCATGGGAATGCAGCCCAAAGAACAATTATTGATAGTTAAACAACCTACATTTGTTATGTTACCTGTAAATATTAGCGGACCTTGGTATGAAGATAGAGGATTACAGATTTGGGAGAATCTACAGTCTACATTAGGGATTAGAAGGAAAAGAATGATTGGACTGATTATAGTGGGAATAGCTGCTTTAGTAGGTATAATAGGAGCTATAGTAGCATCTACAATTGCTTTGACGAAAGAAATCCATACTGCTCATCAGGTTAATCAGTTGACTAAAAATGTTAGTCTAACATTAGGAATCCAGGAAAGTATTGATGAAAAGTTAGAAAATAGATTGAATGCTCTCTATGATACAGTGATTTTATTAGGAGATGAGGTAAAAACTTTACAGGTATGTACTTCCCTGCAATGTCATGGAGAATTTAAATGGACATGTGTAACTAAGAAAAGACATAACTATACTGAATATCCATAGAATAATATTAAGAAGCACCTAGAAGGAATTTGGAATGCAAATAATATTAGTTTAGATTTACTGACTTTGCATTAAAGACATTATGGCCATACGAGATGCACCACCTTTAGATGAAGACCTAGGAAAAAATATAGAAGATATAATCAATAAGATTATCAAGACAATTGGCGGTGTCAATCCTTTACTCCATGGAATAATCACCCTGGGAGTGTTGCTAGCTTTTTGCTTTATAGCATTGATGTGCCTACCATATCTTGTGCGTCTCTTTATGAGAACTATAAAACTGCTCAGGGCTGATATATACAAAGGGAAATTAGAACTTCAATCTATAAAGAAAGGGGGAACTGTGGGGAGCCGCCCTGGAGAAGGAACTGGATAAGGTTCTGGGCTGGCAAGGGAGCTGCCATTGCACTCTGGTATCTGTTTACAGATAAAAGCAACCTGTGCCCACCGTTCCCGGGAAGTTTCCCTGTGAACATAGCCCTTGGATGCAGTTGAAGACTTATGACGCCAAGTAATAGATTCTATGCACATAAGTAAAAGTTTAATAAATATACTGTTCCCAGGACACTGTTCCCAAGACTTTGTTCTCAGGAGATGATTTGTTTGTTTGAAAACTTTGCTGTATCTTGGAAATGATAAATGTATAAAAAACCTCAGTAAAATAAAGACGAGGTCAGTTCCTTAGAACTGAACCTCTTGACCCCATACTTTCTGTCTCTCTTTTCTTCTTCGCCGCTAGCTGTTGTCTCTTTCAGGACCTGAGTGCTGCCGGCAGGCTCCGGCACATTTTTATGTTTTTTATCTCTTTGTTAAAGTTCTCACTGAATTCATCTACACTTCTCCTAAGTTCATTGAGCATCTTTATAACCAGTGTTTTGAACTCTGCAACTGTTAGATTGCTTGACTCCATTATGTCTGGATCTCTGTTCCGCTCTGTTCTGTTCTCTCACATGATTGCTTCTTGTCTTCCCATTTTGGCTATCTTTTTTAGTCTTTTTTTAGGTACTAAGCAAAGCTCTTAAGTCTCCCAGTCTTATTAGTGCAGTTTTGTGTGGTAGGTTTCCAGTGGCACAGTCCTGAGAGCAGTTCAGCTATAGGCCAAGGTTAGCCCCAGCCTCTGCCCCTCTGGGGCCACCTGTTAAGATTCAGCAAGCAATCCACAGATGCTGTGCTTATAGTTGCCTCAAGAGGCCATGACAGAAACTGAGGCCAGCTGCCACCAGTTATGAGTCTTGGCGCTGCTCAGCAAGGAGCACCAGACTTGTGGAGGACACACCTGGATGTGGCTTAGCTGGGGCCACAAGCTGGGAGAGGTGGAGTTTCAGGGAATCATCTGGGAAGAGCAACCTCTGTTACCTGGTTTGATGACATCTCAACTATGGCTATGTTGAGTCCACACACTGGGAGCAGGAAGGCTCAACAGAGGAAAAATGGATACTGCCAGCACTTCTGTACAGAGTGAGTCTCACCTTGGCCCTCACTCTGACAAGTCTGTGTCCCCTGTAAGTCCCTGTGTGACCCCTGAGCAGTCTGGTGCTGGCGTTCAGAGCAAGCAGGTTCATCACTGTGAAAGTCCACTTGTGGACACAGCTCCTGGAATAGGAATACACAGATGCTGGCTGCCATTGCCACAGCCTCTGTCCCACTTGGCCATTGGGACCAGGCAGCCTCACATCTGCACCCCCTTACTTTCTACTGTTGTAAAGTGATTAATTATTTATCTCCCTAGTTATTGTACTTCTATTCATCCAGATCCCAGGTGACTTTACTTACTCTTTGCTCCATGTTTTTGTCCCAACTTTGATGTAGTCACAAGAGAAAAGGACAAAGCCTGTATCATCTATGCCATTTTTGCACCACCACCCTGTACCTCTTGCTAAGCAGCCCCCAGCCTGGCACTAGTGGTATCTGGCCTCATTTCACAGCATAGCCTCTCTCAGGCACCTGCAAGCCCAGCACAGGTAGCTCACTTTGTAGCTCCTACCCGGTGGCCTCTGGTTGGTGAAAGGCAGTAGCTGATCTGGTCCTGCACTGGAGCTCCTCCCAAGAGATCCAGAAGCAACACACCCAGTGGCTGGCTTTAGACCACAACAGAGCATGACCCAATTAGCTACACAAATGACACAGTAGACATTGGAGCCCCACTATTGAAAATCCCATTCTGTGGGATTAACCTCCACACAACAGCTCATCCATTGTAGTTACCACCAGTCCTCATAGCCAATCAGCGTGAGAGTCAATTTCACACAGTGATGCACCAACAATCAAGGATCAACTACAAGATGAGGTCACACACGACACACTCAAGGGATATCCCTGGAGCACCTAGCTCAAGTGACCAGGGAGACTATAACACTGGATCCCAAAGGATACCTACTATATAAGGCCACCCTGCCAAGACTGGTAGATGTAGGAAATTGACCTAATACAAAGAAACAAACACAGAGGGTAAGCCAAAATGAGGAGACAAAAAAAAATCTCAAGTAAAAGAATAGGAGAAAACCCCAGAAAAAGAGCTAAATAAAATGGAGGCAGGCAATCAACCAGATAAAGAGTTCAAAACACTGTTTATAAGCATGTTCAATGAACTTAGGGGAAAATAGATGAACTTCCACAAAAAGATAGAAACCTTAAAAAGAATTAGTCAGAAATGAAAGATACAATAACCAAAATTAGGAATACATTAGAGGGAATCAAATGCAGGTTAGATGAAGCAGAAGACTGAATAAATGATTTCGAAGACAAGGTAGCAGAAAACACCCAATTGGAATAAAAAAAAAAGAAAAGAAAAGAAATGAGGATATTTTAAGGGACCTCTGGGACAACATTATGTGTAACAACATTCACATCATAGGGGTACCAGAAGGAGAAGAGAGAGAGAGCACGGGATTGAAAATCTATTTGGAGAAATAATAACTAAAAATTTTCCTAATGTGATGAAGGAAATAGACATACAAGCCCAGGAAGCACAAAGAGTCCCAAACAAGATGAACCCAAATAGACCCACACCAGGACACATCACAATTAAAATGCCAAAGGTTAAAGACAACAGGAGAATCCTAAAAGCAGCAAGAGAAAAGTAGTTGGTTCCCTACAAGGGAACACCCATAAGATTGTCAGCTAATTTCTCAACAGAAACTACAGGACTTACAACCAAGATTACTTTACCTAAAAAAGCTATCATTTAGAATCAAAGGACAGATAAAAGAGCTTCCTAGATAAGAAAAAGCTAAAGTATTTCATCATCATCAAGCCAGTATTACAAAAAATGTTAAAGAAAATTCTTTGAGAAGAAGAAAAAAGATAAAAGATATAAATATAAATAATAAGATAGCAGTAATTACATATCTAGTAACAATTACTTTAAATGTAAATAGATTAAATGCTCTAATCAAAAGAAAGAGTGACTGAATGGTTAAGAAAAGAAGACCCTTACATTTGCTGCCTACAAGAGACTCACTTCAGATCAAAAGACACACAGACTAAAAGAAAAAAGTAAAAAAATGAAAAAAAATGTTTTATGAAAATAGAAACCAAAAAAGATGGGGTAGCAATATTTATACAAGACAAAATAGATTTTGAAACAAAGCCTATAAAAAGAGACAAAGGACCCAGTAATCCCACTTCTGGGTATTTATTTGAAGAAACCCAAAACACTACTTTGAAAGGACATGTGAATCCATATGTTCATTGCGCCATTATTTACAATCACTATGATTTGGATGTCACCTGTATGTTCAATAGATGAATCCATACAGAAGAAGTTGGAATACACACACACACACACACACACATGTATATATACACACATATATATACACACACACATGTAGGTGTATATATATATATATATATATATATATATATATATATATATACACACACACACACACACACATATATATATAATATATACCAACACACACACACACACACATACACACACACATACCAACAAAAGAATAAATAAATAAAATTTTCCCAACTGTAACAACATGGATGAACCTAGAAGGTATTGTGCTGAGTGGAGTAAGTCAGACAAAGACAAATGTCATATGTATACTCTAGAGAACAAGATAAACAAACAATAGCAACAATCTCATAAATACATAGAGCATTTTGATGAGTGTCAGATTTGGGGATGGGGGGATGTGTGAAGGAGGGAAGGGATTAAGAGGTACAAATTGGTAGTTACAAAATAGTCATGGGGATGTAGACTACAGCATGAGGAATAGCGTCAGTAGTACTGTAATGACTATGTGTGGTGTTAGGTGGGACTGGATTTATTGAGATGACCACTTCATAAGTTATATAAATGTCTAATCACTGTGTTGTACACCTGAAATGAATATAATACTGTATGTCAACTATAATTGAAAAAAAAAACACATAAAAATAGCAGAGTACATTCTCATAAATGAGTTAGTGGAGAAATAATCCATTAAACACCATGAACAACCAAGGTGATAAAGCAGCCCAGAAAGAAAGTGAAAAATCTCCAGAAGATAAACTTAAAGATATAGAAATACATAATTTAAATGATAGAGAATTCATGGTTACATTTCTGAAAAAGGTGAATGAGATGCAAAAAAATTCATACAGACAATTTAACTAACTCAGAAACAAAAATCCAAATGAACAACAGGAATACTTTCCCAAAGAGATTTAAACTTAAAAAAAAAAAAAAAAGAACTTCTGGGACTGAAGAACTCAATAAAAGAGATGAAGAATGAAATAATGACCTTAGAAAATAGAGCTGACTAGATGGAGGAAAGAATTAGTGGTAGTAAAGACAGAAATTGGAAATAACAAAGATGGAAGAAGAGAGAGACTTGAGAATTAAAAAAATAAAATAAAAAAATAAAGGAACTCAAACAAGAACTACCTGACACCATCAACAAGAGCAATATCTGGATATTCTCAGTACTCCCAAGACTAAGTAAGAGGCACATGTGAGTAAATTGTGCATGTGACTCATTACAGAACTTCCATTACACCATTAGGATAATGTCTCTGTGATGAATCAGCATAGTTCAGTGATTCCCAGTAACCCCTGAGGCACTTCCTAATCCAGGGCTTGTTCCTCAGCTTCTCTTGCTTTCTTCTCCTGGGCCTTATACTGAATCATGTATTCTTATATTACCAGAATAAGGGCTTTTAAAACATAGATATTAGTGTCTTTCAAAGGGCCAAGGTTTAGCATCATGAATGTCCAGGAAACCAGCTTTTGGGTGCCAAAGAACTAATTAAGGCTAATTAGCATTAGAAAGTAAGTTGGCCCTCCCTGCTTGATATTTGGTTAGCTCCCAGACTAACAGTGTTAAATTGATGTTTTTAGAAGTTTTTAGCATTTTTTTCCTGACAATGATTTGAATGTTTTTGTGATTTCAAGACTCTATGACCAAAAAAAGATATTACCAATAATCAATCATAAATAAATAATAGAATGCTATTAATGGGCCATGTGACTAAACACCTACAGTTATTTATAGTTAGTATCTTTGGGACAAATTAATCTTTCTTCAGATTTGTCTCATGATGAGTTGAATAAATAAAACATTTTTTGTGTAGCTTCCATACATAAGTCATGTTATCTCTTTAGGAACTCTACAGAACAAAGCTGTGCTAAGTGCTCAAAGACCATGCTTATGCTCCCTCGATCCTCATTTGATATCATTCTTAGCTCTTCCATCCTGGACACTAAAGAGAGAGAGAGAGAGGCATGTAAACAAACAGAAAGGAAACGATGCTGTTATTTATAGGTGTTTACAGACATACACAGGAAAGAACAGCCAAATCTACCAGAATTCTGCTTTCTAGATCAATTGCTTATAGAAAATCAGCCCAAGAGAGCCCTAGTCATTCTGGCAACCATCTCAGAATGTCAGTCTTTACCTTCTCCCACCCAGGAAGCACACCACAAGGATTCTCACCTATGGGCTCAGTCCCACTCAGTTCCAAAGCCAATCCTGGGTAAGATAGGTTCACAGTAAGAACCTTGTCCTCACCAGTAAGGGTGACTGCAAGAAGTCTTCCTGGCTGAATAATCTATTACATTATTATGCTCAGGGACCTCTTGAATAACCTGTCATCTGATTAGTTTTTTGGGTGTTCCTTTGATTATGTAAAACCTAGACTGACAGCATATTTATTTCCTAACAATTTTTCCTCTTGGAGACCCTATGGCCTCTATCTCTCAGCCCACGCAAGATAATGTGGACATAATGGACAAGAAGCAGAGCCAAGAGTTGATATTTCCGGTAAGTTTAAAGGCTTGGTGATGTTCTTTGGTTGCTAATACAATTATTCACTCATCCATTTATTTATTCAACAACCAATTGCATGCTGAGCACCAGAAATATAATGGTGAATAACTCAGGTGATTTCATACTTTCATGAAATCTACAGCTTAATAATTAACATACACAATCCATGAAAATTCAGGAGAGAGAAAAGGTGCTTACAGGTTCTGTAAGAGTCCCATTTATTTTAGGTTACTGGGAGCAAGGCAGTAAAATAACAAAAAGAAAAATAGTTAATATGGCAAAATATCATTTCATCCCTGGCATAGGCCAGGATGAATTCCTGTAAACTGCAACTTTGAAAGTACTCAAGTAGACTATAAGGGAAGGAGTTTACTTTGATGCTAAATGATCAGGACATGGAGCTCACCCTTTATTCTAGTACCCTGCAGAGTACTTTCTGGACTCCAACATGTATGATATTAGTATTCTCCAAACAACTATCTACTTCCACACAGCTTTGGGTTCCTGCAACCCACTAAATCCCACATCATCTGCCCCAGCTGGTTAAATCTACTACTGTTGACATCATTTTTCTTTTCAATTTAAAAAATTTTTCAGTTTCTGCAACTTTCACTTTGAATTTCTTCCAGTTCCATGACCTGGGCCTATTCTTTACCCAGAACTGATTCTCTTCTAAAGGTTTAAATGCCATCATCCAAACTCTGAACACAGCTTCCATTCCTCGAACTTTAACATTTCCCTCTCCTCTAACACTTTCTTGTTGAGGTTGCCTGTCCCACAACTTATTTCTATTTCTACTTTTTATCAGCCCACTTCCTGATCTTCTGTAAGCCAGAAACTACGGTAGGCAACTTGAGTTGTCTTTTCAAGTTGGATATTTCATTATATGACTTTCCATCTTTTGACCTTCTTTGTCTCAACACATCCTTAAAAAGGCAATAAAGTGAACCTCTTCATCTGGACTCTTATTTTCATTGTAAACCCTGTTGAAGCTAAAACTTAGCACTTACCGATCATTACGGCCTTAAATTGAAGCCAAATGTTTCATATATACTCAAATCTCAAACTATCAATCTTAAAATAAAATTATCATTGGCTTTCATATAACCACATCAGGTTGTAACTCTACTTCTAAAACTCCTCAAAATCTACAGCCATGCCATCCTGAACATGCCTGATCCTGTGTGATTTGGAAGCTAAGCAGGGTCAGGCCTGGTTAGTACTTGGATGGAAGACCACATAGGAAGACCAGGTGCTTTAGGTGGAAAAAAAATAAAAATAAAAAAACTCCCCACATATGTAATACTTACATCATTGTGAGATTTACCTCTATCTCACTGAAAGCTTAAATATACATTCTTACTACTACAATGACCCTTAAGTTCTCAGAAACATAAAAATGAGTTTATTCTTCATAGATACAGAGAACATTTTGATAGTTGCCAGATAGGAGGGAGGTTGGAAGAATGAGTGAAATTGGGGAAGGAAGTAAGATGTACAAATTGCCAGTTATAAAAACAGAAAGATGTAAAGTACAACATAGGGAATATAGTCAGTAATATCATAGTAAGTATGTATGGTGTCAGATAGGTACTAAATTTATCGGGGTGATCACTTTGTAAGTTATATAACGTCTAAAACTATGTTGTATACCTGAAACTAATATAATATTGTATGTCAACTATAATTTTAAAAAGATAATAAAAATTTAAAAATACTCTATTTTACTACCATACATATTCAATTCAAAATCACATGGAAAACCTTCTAATGATCCTAATAATTGATACCTACTAAAATATATTTTAGTGTCAATCAAAATGCTAATTTTAATGCAACATACTGACCCAAAGAGATTTGTAGATGATTCCTATTCAATTAGATTTGTGTATAAGCAGATGTACTGAATAAAATTATACATGTCACAAACTACAGAACAATAATTTCATCATACTTTTTATCATTAAATTTAATTTCTATCTCTAGTCTTCATTCTGCCTACTGACAAATAAATAAATGGACTTTGTCTTGCCAATTAGGTTAATTTCAACTATATCAGAGTTTTCTCATTTATCCCAATATTTATCCCATTCACTTTTCTCTGAAAATTATTACGGGATCAGGTTTGTGTCAGATAAAGTGAAGAACATATGTTATGGGCATCTGGTCCTCAGCAGACATTTTCAATCTATGTAAACATCTGAATCACGTCATGTGGCCTGTAGGCAAGGTCTTCATGTTTGTTTGTTTGTTTTTTGTTTGTTTGTTTCCAAGGGGGAGGGCTTTATTTCTCTTTGCCTTGATATGATCCAGGAACCACCTTTGGTTGAGAGAGATGACAGTGGACTTGCACATTAACAGAGGCCACAAAAGTCTCCTGCTCTGTTGCTGCCCCTAAAAGCACAAATGTCACTCAAGTTCCACACTGGGAAGCTGTTCTCTATTCCTTCTCTTTCCTCTTTTCCCCCTTTTCTTTTATCTTTTTCAATTTTTTTTCCAATTACAGTTGACATTTAATATTATTTTCTATTAGTTTCAGTATACAGAATAGTGGTCAGACATTTACATAATTTACAAAAAGATCCCAAGATTACTCTAGTACCCACCTGGCCCTAAACATAGTTACTACACTGTTATTGACTATATTCCTTATGCTGTACTCCACATTCCCGTGTCTATTTTGTAATTGCCAATTTGTTAATCGCTTTACATTTTTTATCCCACTCCCCAATTTCCCTCTCATCTGGCAACCATCAGTTTGTTCTGTATCTGTACCTATGAGTCTGCTTCTGTTTCATTTGTTTGTTTATTTCATTCTTTAGATTCAACACATAAATGAAATCATACAGTATTTGTCTTCCTTAGCCTGACTCACTTCAATTAGCATAATATCCTCTAGATCTATCCATGTTATTGCAAATGGTAAATTTTCATTCATTATTATGGATGAGTAATATTCCATTGTATATATGTACCACTACTTCTTCATCCAATAGTCTATTGATGGACACTTAGGTTGCTTCCATATCTTAGCTATTATAAATGACATTGCAATAAATAAAGGGTGAATATATCTCTTTCAAGTAGTAATTTGGATTTCTTCAGATAAATATCCAGAAGTGAGAATGCTGGGTCATAAGGCAACTCTATTTATAATTTTTTGAGGATCCTCCATAATGTTTTCCAATGAATGCATCAATTTGCAATCCCATCAAGAGTGCACTTGGGTTGTCCTTCCCCATATCCTCACCAACAACTGGTTTGCTGATTTATTGATGATAGCCATTCTGAGAGGTATGAGATGATATCTCATTGTGATTTTAATTTGCATTTCTCTGATGATTAGTGACACTGAGCTTCTTTTCATATATCTACTGGCCATCTGTATGTCCTCTTTGGAGAATTTCTATTCAGGTCCTCTGCCCATTTTTTAATGAGATTGTGTTTTTTTGGTGTAAAGTTGTGTGAGTTTTTTATGTATTTGGGATTATTAACCCCTTATTGGATGTATCATTGGAAAATATCTTCTCCCAGTCAGTAGGTTGTCTTTTTGTTTTGTTGATGGTTTGCTTTGCAAAACCTTTTTAGTTTGATGTAGTCCCATTGGATTTTTTTTGTTAGTTTGTTTCCCATGCCTGAAGATATATCAGAAAAAAATATTAGGAGTAATATCAGAGAGTTTATTGCCTATGTTTTCTTCTAGGAGTTTTATGGTTTTGGTTCTCACATTTAAGTTTTAATCCATTTTGAGTTTATTCTTGTGTAAGAAAATGGTCTAGGATGTGGTTCCATTGTGTAGCAGTTAGCATGTCTGCTTTATGCACAGAAGGTCCTGGGTTTATGCCCCAGTGGAGCCATGATCCATGGCCTATGGCCATGCCACCCAGTCCTGGGGGAGAGATATTTTTATATTGTTTGAGTTGACCTTAGATTTTACACAGGCCAGGACTGACATGGGCTTAGATTGGCATAATGAAATACTACACTGGAGGTTTCCCATAACAAATGATGTTTTGTTTTTTTGTTTGTTTGTTTTGTTTGTTTTCTGGAAAAAAAAAACACTAGAAGGAGATTTCCTAGGAAGCAGCAACTTGCTGACATGTCCTTATTTTCCCTCCCTAGTAGCAGAGGTTGGTCATGAACATCAGTTAATTTTTTTTTATTATTGTTATGGTGACATTGGTTAATGAAATCCAGTAAGTTTCAGGTATACAATTCAACAGTAATGCATGTATATACTGCATTATGAATTTACCAGCCATAGTTACATTTCTTTCTGTCACCATATATTAGACCCCTCTTACCCCATCTACCACCCTCCTTCCCCCTCTCCCCCTATTCTCTGGTAACCACTAGTCTATTGTCCACGTCCATGAGTCTCTGTTTGTCCTGATTGTTTGTTTCTTTTAGGTTTATATCCCACGTATAAGTGATATCATGTGGTTTTCAACTTTTTCTGTTCACCTTATTTCACTTAGCATGATTATTTTAAGTTCCATCCATATTGTTGCAATTGGCAGTATTTCTTCTTATGGCAGAAAAATATTTCATTGTATATATGTACCACAGCTTCTTTATCCAATCACCTATTGTAGTGCATTTTGGTTGCTTCCATGTCCTGGCCACGGTGATAAGTGATAATGCTGCTATAAACATCGGTGTGAATATATATTTTTGGATATGAGTTTCCAAGTCTTTGGGGTAAATATCCAGTAGAGGAATTGCTGGATCATATGGTAGATCAATTCTTAGTGTTTTGAGGAAGCTCCATACTGTTTTCCATAGTGTCTATGCCAATTTGCAGTCCTACCAGCAGTGTATGAGGGTTCTTTTTCTCTGCATACTCTCCAACACTTATTATTATTGTCCTATTGGTAAAAGCTATTTTAACAGGAGTAAGGTGGTATCTCATTGTGGTTTTGATTTGCATTTCCTAATAGCTAGTGATGTTGAGCATCTTTTCATATGTTTGTTGGCCAATTATATGTTTTCTTGAGAGAAGTGCCTGTTCAGGTCCTCTGCACATTTTTAATTGGATTGTTTGTTTTGTTGTTGTTGTTATTGAGTTGTGTGAGTTCTTTGTATATTTTTGATTAAACCCTTATCAGAGGCATTGCATGCAAATGTATTTTCCCATTTGGATGGTTGTATCTTTATCTTGTTGACATTTTCTCTTGCTGTAGAGAGCTTTTTAGTTTGATGTAGTCTCATTCATTTATTTTTCCTTTCATTCCCTTGACTTTGAGGTCAAATTCATAAACTCTTCTTTAAGACCAAGGTCCCTGAGTTTATTTCCTGTTTTCTTCTATGTATTTTAGTGTTTCAGGTCTTATATTCAGGTCCTTAATCTATTCTGAGTTAATTTTGGAGTGTGGTAAAAGACAACAGTCTCATTCTTTTGCGAGTGGCTTTCCTGTTTTCCCAGCACCATATTAAAGAGGTTTTCCTTTATTCACTGTAAGCAGGGGTTTACTTCTGAACTCTTGATTCTATTCCACTGGTCTGTGTGTCTGTTTTTCTGCCAGTACCATGCCATTTTGATTATTGTTGCTTTGTAGTATAGTTTGAAGTTGGGCAGAGTGATTCCTTCAGCCTCATTTTATTTTTTCTCAGAATGGCTTTGGCAATTTGAGGCCCTTTGTGCTTCCATACAAATCTGATGATTTTTTGTTCTATTTCTTTTTAAAATGCCGATAAGATTTTGATGGGGGGATTACATTAAATCTGTATAATGCTTCAGGTAATAAGGTTACTTTAACTATGTTAATTCTTCCAACCCAAGAACAAGAACACAGAATATCTTTCCATTTCTCTGTATATTCTTCAATTTTTTTTAATAGGGTCTTATAGTTTTCATTATATAGTCCTTCACGTGTTTTGTTAGATTTATTCCTAGGTATTTTATTCTTTTAGTTGCAATTGCAAAAGGAATTATTTTTCCACTTCTTTTTTCTGACACTTTATTATTAGAGTATAGGAATGCTATGGATTTTTAAACGTTGATTTTGTATCCAGAAGACTTTACTGTATTTGCTTATTATTTCTAGTAGTGTTCTTGTGAAGACTTTAGGTTTTCTATATAGAGAATCATGTCATCTGTAAATCATGACAGTTTGACTTCTTCATTTCCTATTTGATGCTTCTTGTATCTCTCTCTTGCCTGATTGCACTTGCGAAACCTCCAATGCTATATTGAATAACAGTGGCGATAGTGGACAGCCTTCTCCTATTCCTGATCTTAGAGGAAGTATAATGTTGGCTGAGGGTTTATCATAGATAGCCTTTATTATGATAAGGCACTTTCCTTCTATAGTGATTTCATTAAGTGTTTTTGTCATAAATAGTTGCTGTATTTTGTGAAAGGACTTTTCTGCATCTATTGATATGATCATATGATTCTTATTTTTTTAATTTATGTGGTGTATCACATTAACAATTTACATATGTTGAACCATTCCTGTTCCTCTGGGATGAAGCCCACTTGATCATGGTATATAATCTTTTTAATATGTTGCTCTATTTGGTTCGCTAGTATCTTATTTAGGATTTTTGCATCTGTGTTCATGAGAGATATTGGTCTATAGTTTCTTTTTTTTCTTTCCTTTTCTTTCTTTCTTTCTTTCTTTCTTTTTTTCTTTTTCTTTTTCTTTTTCTTTTTCTTTTTCTTTTTTTTTTTTTTTGTGTGTATCTTTACCAGGTTTGGCTATCTGAGTAATGCTGGCCTCATAAAAGGAGTTGGGAAGTATTGCCTCCTCTTCTACTTTTTGGAAGAGTCTGAGGAGAATAGGCATTAAATCTTCTTTGATTGTTTGGTAGAATTCACTGGTGAAGCCATCTGGTACTGGAGTTTTACTTTTTGGTAGGTCTTTGATGACTGTTTCAATTTCCATACTGCCCAGCTTCTTGTGTATGTGTATACACTATCTCTCTCTTATGAATGAAGGGTAGAGTGCTGGAACAGAGTGGGCAGCACTGGTGCCATAAATATTTTTGCATCTTTTGCAAACTGGCTGAACATCCAGGTGCCACATTATGCCTATGAAAGAGACCAGGTGCCCGGGGAAGAAAATAATAAAATACAAAAACTCATTTACTACAAGGGTGGATCTCAAATATCTGCTCAGTATAGTACCTCAAGCTATACCATTTTAAATGCAAGATACAGTGACAGCGACAGGGCCTGTGTGGGAGGAACAGGTACAGGGCAGGGGAGACCCTCCAGGGAGGGAGAAATTGTGTGTGAATGTGCATCTTTGATTCTGTATCTGTGTGTTGTGCTCATTGAGGCTGAGAAGACAAAGCAGAAACTCCACATTTCACTGACTTGTGGTCTTGTGGTCTCTTTCTCCCAGAGCTGTTTCCAGTACCTGGTAAGACAGCCAAACTCTTGCAACCCATTAAGGGGAACTCAGTGACCCTGTCTTGTGACACCTGACTCACTTTAGAAGGTCAGGGACCAGCTTTGGTACTCTTTCTTCAGGGATGGCTAAACCCTGAAGTCAGACTGGAGCTCATCAGTTCTGGATCTCAGCATTAGTGGAAAGAAGACCCAAGATATTACTGGTGTGAATCAAAGATAACAATGACAGTGTCTTGAAGTGGAATCATCAATCTTATAAAAATGTGCAGAGTGAGCATTAGTGGCTGGGCTTCCAGGGCTGGGACAGGCAGAAAACATCAGTAGCTCCTAGCCAAACCTCAGGTTTTCTTTGCAGTTGTGCTTCCCTTATCCCTGTGAATACAGGGCTACAGTGACCAATCTAGGCTCTGCTCTATTAATTGCTATAGTGGCATCATTTCTCAATAGTTTTGCTTTTCCTGTCAGAAAAGCAAAATTAATTTCTCTCTGGAGCAGTTACTGTGCAAATAGCACTGAGGTATGATAACAAATCAAGAAATAATAAATCATGGTCTCTGTCTGCAAGGAGTGATCCCTAACTAGGAGGTACATTTAACCCAGGTAGAACAATAAAGGAATAAAGTACTACTACTACTACTACTACTACTACTACTACTAATAATAATAATAATAATAATAGCAACAGCAATAGGAATCCAAAGATCTTATTAAAGTATTCTAAATGTCAGGCTTAAACCCAAGCTGTTGTACTCAGTTCTAGAAGAACCCTGCTGATTCTGACAAATATCGGAAGACTTAAAGTTTACCAAGTACAAAGCATTACTTGGAACAGTTTTATATTCAGTGGTCCCAGCATCCCTGTGAAGTACTACTGAAGTATGAATAGTATCTGTAAAGTAGGTGCTATTATTACTCCCATTTCACACACGAGGAAACTTAAAGCACAGAGCTGCTAAGTGACTTGCCCAAGGTAACCCATCACATAAGTGGCACAGCTGGAATTTGAAATGAAGCACTCTGGTGGCAGTGTATGCCCTTTTAACTACCTTGCTACTCTTTCTATCTCAACTATGCCAGTGGAGAGTGGTAGGAATAATAGCTACCAATTGCTGAACATCTGCAATGTATTAGATGTCTTATACATGTATCTCATTTTATCTTATGAGAACCCTGTGAAGTTGGTATGATTATCCGCACTTTATCTTTAAGAAAGTTGAGGATCAGAGAGATTAATTGACCTACCAGGACAATGCAATGAATAACTGACAGAGCTGGTAATGGACTCCATAGCCCACATTCTTCCCACCACTTTTGCAGCCTGAAGTATATCAGGAAATCAGGAGGGAGCAAGATCACTGTGGGCTATGGTCATTAGAGAGGGCTAATGAGTATGGAGGAAGTGCAAGTTCAGATTTTTAGACTAAGTTGCAGGTGGTCCTGACTAATGGCCTTCAGCATGTTCCATCCCCACTAAGAACATTCTTCTGCTTAAACATTTGATTCTACCTATTCCACCTGCCATAATAATTAGCAGGTGGTACCAGCTTCTACATCCGACCCTCACCTGTCATTTTGTTTTCACACAGGAATCTCTGTATCTGGAGTGCTCCTGGAGACTTAGTCCTGGGGGAATCAAGCAGTTGAAGGAAAGATGCTGGTCTTTGTCTGCTCCACGGCTGAAGGCACGGGAAAACATTCTCCCGGCACAGAGAGGAAATAAAGGAGAGTCTGGGGAGGAAAAGCCAGTATCCCCAGAGATCAGAGCTGTAGATCATTGTCATCAGGGAAAGCCATCCCAGGGGATACTTCTGTACAGCTGATAATAGCCATGACCTCATCCAGACTAAGACAATGAATATCACTGTGAAAAGTAAGTAGTGCTCCCTTAATTAGCCAGCAATTCCCAACGAGGGTCAATTTCCTTGTGTGGCAGTGAGGATGTTACAAAGATGACAAGGAAAAGGGCCATGAAGAGGTTAAAAACATAGTAAGATTGTTGTTACAATGATGGTGGTGTCTGTGGCAGTGACAACACTGGCAGAGGAGCTAAAGGAAGATGACAAGGGAAGACACAAGGCAGGTTATGTGACATGGCCAGAGACATATTCTCCAGAATTCCTCACCAGAGATTGTCAAAGCCCTGATGAAACTGTCTCTGAAGCATTAGGTTGAGAGGTGAGGTAGTGGGAAGGGATTCATGGGGCTAAGAGGACACTGTGAGGACCTTGGGTGAGTATAGGGCAGGTTATAAGTTTGTGCCAGCAGAAGAGACCCTTTTGATGTATTCTACTGCTTCTATCAGTTCCAATGTCATGTCCTTCCTCACCATCAGGGCTTCTGGAGTCCAGGTATTCATTGGAGACATGGTGGAGCTTCACTGTGAGGACAAGAGAACATCTCCCCTAATTCCATAATGCTTTTATCATGAAAATGTTCCCCTTGGGAACATCTCAGTGCCTTCTAAAGAAGTGTCCTTTGACTTCTCTCTTACTGCAAAGTATTCTGGTAACTATTCCTGTGAGGCTGACAATGGCTCGGTGGCCCTGCACAGTGAGGTGGTGGCACTCAACATCACAAGTGGGATATGTTCAATGTCTTCTTTTAGAGGACCAGTTGCAATCATACCAAACAGTAGCTTAATGTATCTTTTCCATTAGATTTTCCTGTCCCTCAGGGAATTAGAGTCCAACTAGAGAGTCCACCTACTTCCAGGCTTTCCTTCTCATTGGTCTTAATAGCATCACTGGCTTACCACTTCCCCTTTCTATTTCCCTTTCACTTTACATCATCAGATATGTGTGAAATAGATAATATTTGTAGGACACTGTACTAGGATTAAGTTAGCATTGGGAGTGGGGTAAGTGAGGCATCGATAGAAGAGGGAGATGCCACTGAAAAAAATGAGGAAAGATCCTTGCACACTCAGCTCACAGTGAGCAAGGAGACACAACTAAGCTTTGTAAAACTTAAAGAAAAGGTTAAAAAAACATGAACAAGCCAGATTCTGGAATTCAAATATTTACTTGAATTATCTCATTTAATCTTCAAAACAACTCTATTTTACTAATGAATAAATGAAATTTAGATCAAGCCACCTGCCCAAGGTCGCAGAGCTAAAAGGTACAAAGGTGGAACTTTAGGCTACAGCTACCAGAATCAAGAAGCTTTGCTCTTCGTCATGATATATCATGATGGTTATAAGATATTTTTCTTTATTATTGTGCAAAAATTCATTAATAAGTTTCCTAATATGAAATAATCATTGAATTACTGCTATAAAAATTTCTTAATGATCATATCATCACAGGTAGTAGCTACGTACAACTTGCTAATATTTATTTCATTTTTCTGCATCCTTATTTATAAGTGAGTTTTCTTTTTTGAACTGAGTGAGAAAGGTGACAGAATTAAGAAGTACAAATTGGCAGTTACAAAATAGTCAAGGGGATCTAAAGTACAGCATAGGGAATACAGTCACTAATATTTTATGGTGCCAAGTGGGTACTAGACATATCTAGGGATTATATAAGTTGTAAGTTCATAAATTATATAAATGTTTAACCACTATGCTATACACCTGAAACCAATATAATACTGAATATCAACTGTGATTGAAAAATTAAAAATAATTTTTCAAATTCCAGGTCACACTCCTTATATTGTTCTACAATCCCTTCAGTACTTCCAAGTTCTTTTCCCTAAACAACTCTCTATTCATCAAAATGAATCCAAAAACATGAGGAGTGCTAGGTAAGGAAGATTCAGATGCCTCTCCCTCTCCTGGATTCTAATGGGAAAGGAGGTAGAGGGTGGGAGGGATATTGTAGAGACTCTAGGTTTATCAAGAAAACCAGGCCATGAACTGTAGGGACAGAGCTCCTTGAGGGTGGAGTAAAATAAAGAAAGCCTGCTGTAGATCCCAAAACCTCCTGTGACTGCTCTCTCAGCCCCAGTCCCAGCCACAATCTCTGGTGAAACACCCCAATCCCATGGGTCAGGAGTAGAGAAATAGCTTTTGAGAGGTCCATGATGAGAAGAAGTTCTTTAGAACTACTGGGTCAATGTCTAGTTTTAGGACCATGTAAAAGCCCGTGGCTCATTCAAGGAAATTGAATCAGCATCGGGCACTGGAAAGGATCTAGGATTTGGAGTTAGCTATGCATATCTTGAGGACTGCTTTGCCCACTTACCAGCCATATAAAGAGCAAACTTCTCTGAAGCTCATTATCTCTGTCAGAAAAGTATCATCAGGGATAGTACTTGGCTCAACTTCTAACAGATGTAACAAGATTATATGCTCATCACTCAGAGACCATTTATGACAAAAAAAAAAAAAAAAAAAAAAGTCTGGGAAGAAATTCCAGGAGCTTACTCCAGACTGAAGATTTGGAATGGTTTCCATGAGATGAGTGGGTCTGAGGCATGATGTTACCCTTTGTAACGCAGAAGCCCCAGGTCTGGAATTTGCACCTGGGTTTGGATATTCCAGAATAACCACCAGGAGGACTAGAAGAATGAGAAATGCTGTTTATTACTCACAAGGCAGGGAAGCTTCAGCAGTGGCTAGTCAAAGCTGCAGGAATAAAGCTGCTGACCAAGAGTAAGCAGAGGTCTTCATGAACACAAGCAGAGGGAGGGGTTATCTTTTTGGGGGAGCAGCTGCCTTCTCCACCAGATGGGAGCAAGATGTGCTGCTTGAATACATGAGCAGAGAACACCCATGGGAGCAGCAGGAAATATCCTTGGCACTGCTGATAGCTTTGTGTGCTGTCTTCCTTGAGTGCTGGCTGGGCAGCTACCAGTCTTCTGAGTATGTGGAGTTAACCCTACAGCTTTACAGCTTATTCTGGGCCTTATTTTTCTAACAGTGACCCATGAGTTTGTCTTGACAATGCCTTCATGGATTGTCTCCTCCTTAGCACCTTTTCCCTTTGCTCTGCAGCAGTCTTGTCTAGTCCTTTTGAAGATTTGGAGACTAGAGACCAGAAGGCCTCAGATTTTCTCCTTTTTGGCTTCACAAGCCTAATTAGTGTAATACCAGGTGGGCCCTTAGAGCTTTACCGTAGATCTTTCATTCCTTCAGCAGGACTCTAAACTGTTCTTCTGAGCAAGGCTTTGCCTATGCCTGCATTGGGGCAAAATCTAACTCCCAAAGAAGTGAGATGGTAAAATTCTTTCTCCAAAAACCTTGGTGCCATTTCTAGCCTGTTTCCCCAGGCATTTCCAGAACAGCCTTGGGAGTTCTACTACTGTCTCCTTGGCCAGATGTAGCAGCTCCTGAGATGGAACAAGCAAGGAATAAATAAGATGGACCGTAACTGGAAGAAATGTGAATATATAAAACAGAACAAAAAAAATGTGGGTATTCAATTTTATTTCTAAGTGACTAGCTTTAAATTTTTTTAAAAAAATATCTTCTTAAATTACAATATAAAATATATTAGAAAAAGAATAGTATGCAAAATAGAAAATAAAAGTCAGCCAAAATTCAAACACTCACAAGTAAGTGCTATTAATATTCTGGTATTTCAAACATGTTTTTATAAATATATAAATATAGCTGAATGACTATGTTCTTTTGAGATTATTGTACTACAAACTACATATTATTTAACACTTTGTTAAATTTAACAATACAATGTTGTCAGACTTTCCATAGGTATAGAAAACAGACGTGTATGTATGTGTATTTGTTAACTGCCTTCTCAAGGAGAACCCTACCCAAAAAGGTCCCTTGTTGTGCTGAGTACCTTGATTGGGTTTGGGTGTGCAAACTTAAGGAAAGGAATTAGCCACATGCTCCATGTTGTAACCCGCCCTAAGAGCCCCCAAATTTAGTAATGTCTAATTCTCAAAAACTCTTCAAAATGTCAGCATCATGGCAGAGTGACAATACCTCTTTGAACCTCCCCTTAAATTTACAACAAGTTGAACAACTATAATTCAACAAAAGTTCCTCTGCTCAACACGCAAACATGCCTGAAAGATCCATGCATTGGCATAGCTAAAGATGGGTGTATTAGAAGGAGTAGGGAAAGCAGGCTGGGAGAAAGACAGGGGCAGTAGATGCAGACACCACTGTGGCCCAGCTATACAGTAGTAGTTGAAGAGTAGGGCTGGGACCCTCACATTATGACCTGCAGCACAAGAGAGGCAGAATTAGGGTCTCTACCTAGGGAAGCTGAATTCTTTCCCCTCTTTCATTGCAGCAAAACCCAGTAGCAGTAGTGAGATTCATTAAATAGCACAGCAGTGTATTGGACATTACTAACAAGGAGGCAGCACCACAGACTCATGAATCTACTTCCCTTCCTCCATCCATCAGGGTAGAACCTGGTAGAGGCAGTGGAGATGCCTAAAATAGCATATTGGGGCCAAAGACCAGTAGTGACAAGAAGGCAGCCTTTGGAGCTTGCAAACCTAGTTCTTCAGCACAGCGGAGGAGCTTCAACCAAGGCAACCTGAACATTGAAGGGACAGGTACCACCCTGGTTGGTATATGGCATTTTCCAAGAGGCAAGTGACACCATCTCACAATGATCCTGGGAGTGCAAATAGCATAGGTCCTGGAAGTACAAGCAAGGTTAGGTAATAGAAAGCAAAAACTTTTGTGAGAATGCCATCTACTGGGAAATTAAAAAATAACTCTATCAACCTGCTGATTTAGTAACAGCAAAACAGTGTCTAAACAAGAAAAGAGTTCACTACCTCAAGTGCACAGGCAGAGAAATGATCCATCTGCTACCATGAATAACCAAGGTAACATGGTAGCACAGAAAGAAAACAAAAAGTCTCCAGAAATCAAACTCAAAGACATGAAAGACTGGTGTAAATGACAGAATCTTCAAGATTACAGTTATAAAAAACTCAATAAGACACAAGAAAACTCAGAAAGGCAGTTCAGTGAGCTCAGGAATAGAATTAATGAACAAAATTTTTCAAAAAAAATAAACTATTAAAAAATCAGAAATTTTGGAACTGAGAAACTCAATACATGAGATGAAGAATGCATTTAAGAGCACTGAAAATAGAAGAAACCACAGGGAAGAGAATTAGCAAATTCAAAGATAGAAATCTAGAAATGATTCAGGTTGAAGAAGAAAGAGAATTAAGAGTTTAAAAGATGAAAGAGGCAATGATAACTGTCTGACTCTATTAGAGCAACACAAGAAAAATAAGTGTACCAGGAGAAGAAGAGAGGGAGAAAGGAACAGAAATAATTGATGAGAACTTCCCAAACCTATAAAAGAAGCTGAACATTCAAATATAAGAAGCTAACAGATTACCTAATTATCTCAACACAAAGGACTTTCTCCAAGACACATTATATTAAAACTGTCAAAAGTTAGTGACAAAGAAAGAATTCTCAAGGCAGCTAAGAAAAAAAGTAATCTACAAAGAAAACTCCATCAGATTATCACCACATTTTTCAGCATAAACCTTATAAGTCAGGAGAGAGTGGAATGACATATTCAAAATATTGAAAGAGAGAAACCACAAGTCAAGAATAATATATCCAGCAAAGTTATCCTTTAGATAAAAAGTCAAAATAAAAGCTTTTCCAGACAAACAAAAGCTGAGGAAATTTACTTCATAAGACCTACATTACCAGAAATGTTGAAAAGAGCTTTTCTACCTGCAACAAAAGGGCAAATGTATACAAGACTTTGAGTAAGATAACAGACAGACTGAAGCAAAAAATTGCAATTTTATTTCAAAATAACTCTTAAACTCTTAATTACAGCATAAAGGTTAAAGGGAAACACATTAAAAATAACCAAAACTATTGTGATTTGATAATAAAGGCACAACATAAAAAGCCATAAATTGTGACAACAAAAATATGAGAAAGGAGGAGGGAGAGGATTGAACTTATATAGGTAAGTGAAGACACATTAGAAGAAATAAACTTAATTGATACTTATTCAAATTTCCATTCCAAACAACAGAATACACATTCTTCTCAAGTGCATATGACACATTCTCAAAGATAGACTATATGTTGAGACACAAAATTAGTCCTAATAAATTTTAAAAGAGTAAAATCATGCCAAGAATATTTCCAACCTCAACAGTATGAAATTGGAAATCAATTACGAGAAGAAAGCTGGGAAAATAACAAATATGTGGAGATTTAAAAACATGCTACTGAACAACTATCAGGTCAAAAAGAAATACAGAAAATCAATGATACATAGAGATAAATGAAAATGAAATATAATGTACCATAATTTTTGAGATGCAGCAAAAGTGGTGCTAAGAGAGAAATTGTATAGTATTATAGGCCTATCTCAAGAAACAAGAAAAATATCAAATAAATAATTTAACATTACTCCTTGAAGAACTAGAAAAAGATAAAGCACAAAGTAGAAGGAAGGAAATTATAAAATTCAGAGTGAAAATAAGTGAAATAGAGATTAAAAATATGGTAAATAAAATTTAATAAAATGAAGAGTTTGTACTTAGAAACATAAACAAATTCGACAAACTTCTATCTAGCCTCACTACAGAAAAAGCGGGAAAGGCTCAAATAAATAAAATCAGAAATGAAAGAGAAGTTACAACAGACACCACAGAAATACCAAGAATTATACAATAATATGATGAAAAGCTATATGCCACCAAATTGGAAAACCTAGAAGAAATGGACAAATTCTTGGAAGTATACAACCTTCTTAGACTAAATTATGAAGAATTGGGGAGCCTAACTAGACTGATCACTAGTAAGAAAATTGAAACAGAAATCAAAAACCTCTCAGAAAACCAAAGTCTAGAAACAAATTATTTCACTGGTGAATTCTACCAAACATTCAAAGATTTACTACCTATCCTTCTCAGCCTCCATCAAATAATAGAAGAAGAAGGAATTTTTCCTAACTGATTTTATAAAGTCAATATTACCCTAATACAAAAACCTGGCAAGGACATAACTAAATAAATAAAATTATAAGCCAATATTTCTGATGAACTAGGATGTGAAAATACTTGACAAAATATTAACAAGTCGGACAATGCATTAAAAAGATCAAGTGGGATTCATTCCAGAAATACAAGAATGGCTTAACGTCTGCAAATTAATCAATGTGATATACTACAATAACAAAATAAAAGATAAAAAGTATATGATAATCTTAATAGATGAAAAAAGCATTTGACAAGATGCAACATCCATTTATTATTTCAAAACTCTCAATAAAATGAATATAGAAAGTATCTCAAAATAATATAATCCATATGTGACAAACCCTCAGCTAACATACTCAATGGTGAAAAACTGAAAGCTTTTCTTTTAAGATCAGGAACAAGACAAGGATTCTCACTCTTATGACTGTTATTCAACATGGTACTGGAGGTCCCAGCCAGAGCAGTTAGGCAAGAAAAGTAAATAAAAGATATCTAAATTGAAAAGGAAAAGGAAAACTGTCACTATCTGCTTATATGATTTTATATAAAAAAAACCCTAAAGACTCCACCAAAAAACTACTAGAAGAATGTAAAAAAATAGTAAAATTGCAGATTACAAAACCAACACATGATATTCTGTTGTATTTTTACACATTATGAAGTATCTGAAAGAGAAATGAAGAAAACAATCCCACTTACAATCGCAACAAAAAGAATAAAATACCTGGAGTAAACTTCACAAAAGAAGGTAAGGACCTATACTCAAAACCCCAAGATACTGTTGAAAGAAATTGAAGATACAAAGAAATGAAAATAAATTCAATTCGTGAATTGAAAGAATTAACATTGTCAAAATGACCATATTACCTAAAGCAATCTACAGATTCAATGCAATTCATATTAAAACCACAATGGCATTTTTCATAGAAATAGAAAAAGTTCTCAAATGTGTATAAAACCACAAAAAATCCCCGAACAGCCAAAGCAATCCTGAGAAAAAAGAACGAAGCCAGAGATATCATACTCCTTCACTTCAAACTATGCTATAAAGCTATGGTAGGAAAAACAGTACAATATTGGCAGAAAAACTACCATACAGACCAATGAAACAGAATTGAGAGCCCAGAAATAAACCCACACATACATGGGCAATTAATTTTTGACAAAGGAGCCAAAAACATATACGAGAAAGCAAAGTCTCTTTAATAAATGGTATTGGGAAAAATGAAAAGCCACATTCAAAAGAATAAAACTAGACTGACATACACAAAAATTAACTTGAAGTTGATTAAATTTTTGAATATTAATTTTGAATATTAAGATTTGAATAAAAGACCTGAAACAGTAACAAACATAGAAGAAAATACAGGCATTAAGCTTATGAACATTAGATTAGAAGGTTTTCTTATGAAATTGACCCCAAATGCAAGAGAGGTAAAGCAAAAATAAATTAATGGGACTACATCAAATTATAAAGCTTCTGCACAACAAAAAAAACCATCAACAAAACAAAAATGCAACCAACCAAATGAGAGAAGATAGTTGCAAACGATACCTTTAATAAGGGACTAATATCCAAAACATATGAAAAGAAAAACTCATACAACTCAACAACAACAGAAAAATCCTATTAAAAAATGGGCAGAGGACCTGAACAGGCACTTTCCCAAGAAGGTAAACAGATGGCCAACAGACATATTAAAAGATGCTCAACATCACTAGTTATAGGGGAAATGCATGATGGGTGGAGAACACACAATGCAATATAGTGAAATATATTCAATATATTCAGTAAGTCATATGACTATGACTTATTGTTGAATTGTAAACTTGAAACTTATTGGATTTTGTTAATCAATGTCACCATAATAAAGAAAAAGTAATAATAAGGGAAATGCAAATCAAACCCACAAGATATTACCTCATATCGGTTAGAATGGCTATTATCAATAAGACAAGAAATAACAAGTGTTAGAGAAGATGTGGAGAGAAGAGAACCATTACACATCACTGATGGGAATGTAAATTGGTGCAGCCACTATAGAAAACAGTATGGTGGTTCCTCAAAAAATTAAGATTAGAGCTACCACATGACCCAGAAGTCTTCTGGGTATCTACTTGAAAAATTCGAAAATACTTATTCATAAAGATATATATATACCCTTATATTCATTACAGCATTATTTACAATAGCCACAACATGAAGACAAACAAACAAACAAACAAACAAACAAATAAACAAACGAAGCTAAGTGTCCTTTGACAGATATAGAATAAAGATGTGGTACATATATATATATATATGATAAAATACTATAGCCATAAAAAATAACTATTCTCATTTTTGACAACAGAAATAGATCATGAGAATATTTTACTAAGTGAAATAAGGCAGATGGAAAAGGACCAGAACCATATGATTGCACTCATACATGTGATAAAAAAAAAGAACAAACAAACAAAATAAAAACAAACTCATAGATACAGGCAACAAAATGGTGGTTACCAGAGGAAAAGAGGGGTTGAAGAAGGACAAAGAGAGTAAAGGGGGTTAAATATATGGTGACTGGAAGAGACTAGACTTTGGGTAATTGGTACACAATAGAGTTTATAGCTGTCATATTAAGAAGATGTACATCTGGGGGGGGACAGAAATTTTGGTATGTTAAAAAGAACTCTTGGTCAAGTCTCATCCCTTTCATCTCTAGATGAAGAGAACTGAAGGTCAGAAAGATGGATTAACTCATCCAAGCTCACTGTGCTTGGTGAGAGCAGAGCTAGCACTAGCTCCTGTAACATTCCATACTTCTTTCTAGCATTTAGAATACTTTCAATGATTTCATTGTGTATTCTTTTTTACCAGCTAGATTGTAAGCTCTTTTAAAGTGTTATAACATCTGTTGTCACTACACCATCCTCAGCACTTGATAGAGTGCCTGGAATACAGCAGATAAATATTTGTGACACATTCAGAATGTTTGAGCATCATGAGAACAAGAAAAACAGAAAGAAATTCAAGGACCAGGAAACAATGGAAACATGGAGCTACCAGAAAGCAAAACATAAAATGGCTACAGGTAAACCTCATATTTCAATAATCGCCCTGAATGTAAATGGACCTAACACACCAATAAAAAGGCAGAGTTGCAGATTGGATCAAAAACAAAACTCAACCATATCCTGCATCTAGGAGACAGACTTCAGATAAACTCAAAGTGAAAGGGTGGAAAATGATATTTCAAGCAACTGGCATTCAGAGAAAAGTGGGAGTAGAGGTACTAATATCAGACAAAGTAGATTTCAAAATAAAAGAGGTAAAGAAGGATACCGAGGTACACTTCATAATGATAAAGGGAATCATACACCAAGAAGATATAACACTTATTAATATCTAGGCTCCCAATCAGCGAGTCTTGAATACGTAAGTAATTATTAACAAAACTAAAGGGAGAAACAGACAAAAAACACTATCATAGTATGGAACCTAAATACTCCACTGTTGGATATGGACTGATCATCCAAACAGAAAATCCGCAAGGAAATAACATCCTTAAATGACACATTATACCAACTGAACATAATTGACATTAATAGAGCTTTTCATCCTCAAACAGCTGCTTATACATTCTTCTCTAGTGCACACAAAACATTCTCAAAGATTGACTACATACTGGGACACAGAGATAGCATCAACAAATATAAAAGGGTTGAAACCATACCAACCTATTCTCTGATCATAATACTCTTAAGGTGGAGATCGACTATAAAAAGAAAGCAGGAAGAACCATAAATACATGGAGATTAAACAACATGCTACTGAAGAATGACTGGGTCAGAGGAGAAACAAAAAGAGAGATCAAGAGATACATAGAAATGAATGATAACAATATTACAACATATCAAAACATTTGGGAAATGGCAAAAGCAGTAATAAGAGGAAAATTTATATCATTACAGGCTTATCTCAAAAAACAAGAACAAGCCCAAGTAAATAACCTTATGCTTCATCTTAAAAACCTAAGAAAGGAAGAACAATGAAATTTAAAATCAGCAGAAGGAAAGAAATAATAAAATTACAGCAGAATCCACTGAAATTAAAAAAGAACAATAAAAAAATAAATGCAACAAAGAGCTGGTTCTTTGAGAAGGTTAATAAAATTGACAACCCCTTGCCTAGACTCACTAAAGAAAAAAGAACAGACATAAATAAAGAAAATTATAGATGAAAGAGAAGAAATTATGACAGACACTGCAGAAATATAAAGGATCATACAAGAATACTATGAAAAAGTATGTAACACCAAATTTAATAGCCTAGAAGAAATGGACAAGAACTTAGAAAGATACAACTTTCCTAGACTGAATCAAATAGACTCTGGAAAATCTAAATAGACTGATCAGTAGTATGGAAATTGAAACAATCATTAAAAATCTACCAAAAAGTAAAACTCTAGGACCAGATGGCTTCACCAGTGAATTCTACCAAACATGCAAAGATTTAATAACTATTCTCAAAACTCTTCCAAAAAATTGGAGAGGAGGCAATACTTCCTAACTGATTATATGAGGCCAATATAACTTTAATACTAAATCCTGGTAAAGATAACACACAAAAAGAAAACTACAGACCAATATCTCTCATGAACACACATGCAAAAATCCTAAATAAGATACTAGGGCACTAAATACAGCAACATATTAAAAGGATTATACACCACGATAAAGTGGGCTTCATTTCAGGGGCACAGGGATGGTTCAGCATACGCAAATCAATTAATGTAATACACTATATAAATTAAAAAATAAGAATCATATGATCATATCAATAGATGCAGAAAAGCCTTTGACAAGATACAGCACTCATTTATGATCAAAGCACATAACAAAATCGGTATAGAAGGAAAATACCTTAACATAATAAAGGCCATCTATGACAAACCCTCAGCCAACATTATACTTAATGGTGAAAAACTAAAAACCTTTTCTGCAAGATCAGGAACAGGAAAAGGCTGTCCACTATTGCCACAGTTATTCAATATAACATTGGAGGTCCTAGCAAGTGCAATCAGGCAAGAGAAAAATGTTAAAAGCATCCAAATAGAAAACAAAGAAATCAAACTGTCACTATTTGCAGGTAATGTGATTCTCTAATAAAAAACCCTAAAGACTCCCCAAGAACACTACTAGGAACAATAAGCAAATAAAGTCAAGTCTCTGGATACAAAAATCAATGTTTAAAAATCCATAGTGTTCCTATACTCTAATAAAGAAGTGTCAGAAAAAGAAGTGGAAAAATAATTTCTTTTGTAATTGCAACAAAATTAATAAAATACTTAGGAATAAATTTAATGAAACATGTGAAGGACCTATATTATGAAAAATAGAAGACCCTGTTAAAAGAAATCAGAGAAGATACAAAGGAATGGAAAGATATTCCATGTTCTTGGATTGGAAGAGTCAACATAGTTAAAATGACCATATTACCTAAACATTATACAGATTAAATACAATCCCCATTACAACCCCATTGGCATTTTTTTAAAGAAATAGAACAAAAAATCACCAAATTTGTATGGAAGCACAAAAGACCAAGGACTGTCAAAGTCATCTTGAGAAAAACGACCGAGGCTGGAGGCATCACTCTGTCTTAGAGAAGAAGACAACACAGCCCAGAGAGATTAGGTAAAATGCCCAGGATCACACAGGAAGTGGCAGACCTGGGTGACTAACCAGACAGTATATTCCAGACCTCACTCTCTTATTTCACCACAAAATACTATCTCTTCAACTATCTCTTCTGTATCCCCAGCCCTAGAAGGATACTAACACATAGGTGGCACTGGATACATACTTATAGAATAAATGCTACATCAACAGACAAGAAGCCAAGTCTACTACTTTTCCAACATCAGGTAGTCCCATAGTCCCACTGGTTGCACCACACAGGTGGTCATTGTCCTCTCTCTGAATAAGACATCTAGAGACCATCTGGCTGAGTGGAAGAGTTAATTTTGTTCTTTATTATTCTGGCTCAGCCTCTTTCTTCCATCAGCACATCTTTTCAATGTAAACCCAAACAGTTGGTTAGGAAACAGTGCCCTGTGCTGACACATAGGAACTCTTGCTGTGTCACTCACCTCAGTGTTGCAGCATGAGCTATGAGAGATCCAGCCAGTCCAGGCCTGAGCACTCTGGACATTCCCCCTCCTGCTGCAGCATCCAGATTAATTTTAATGCCAAATCAGATGGCAAAGTGAGTTATTGAGTGATCAGGGCCTTTTAGCCCTATGTCTGGTTGCCTGTCTACTCTCCTAACAAAGGTTCCCTTTTTGTCATCCTTCATCTCTTCCTGTTCCTCCTCCATAGAGGGTCCATGCTGAAAGGTCTCACTCAATTGCATAACCCTCTTATGATAACCCTGTTTGTTGACTGCCTATTTTTTCTAAGAGTCTCTCTCTGAACCCTCTTCTCTTACTAGCTTTTCTCTCATTCTTATTTACTGTCTTAGTGAATATTATGTTTTTCTTGCTGTCAGCGGGGACCACCCAGCCTGAGATGTCTCCCAGAGCCCCACCTATGCCAATCTCCCTACTCCAGTCGAGCTTCAGCCAGTGCATGGCAATGATAATGGTTTTCTTTGGGCTGAAGTTTTGGTACTGGACCCAAGGGGAAGGCAGATGTGGTGGAGTTACCACTGGGTGAGGATTGAAGGGTTCTTCTCACCATTCCAATTCCTGCTGAGGTTCTAAGGACAATGATGTCAAGTGATATTAGCATCATTTATTTTAGTTGATTTTCCTTTGATAAAAATTGTAAATGCTATTTTAAAAGGAATCAAGAGGCAGAGGTGAAAAAGAAAGAAAACTTGATAAACATAGACAAACCAGAGAATTATGTATTGTTGCTCTTAGGAAATACTAATTCACTTTCCTATGGCAACAGTGCTAGATTTAGGATGCTCAAAACCATTTCCTTGGATGTGTCTCTGATTCCTTTACAACAGGATTTGGAGTGGGGGGTCTAATAAGAGTGGCTGAGGAAGATGAGATGAAGATGTGTAACAGTAAAGGGAAGGTGCCTTCATTTTTTATACTCCATTGAGTAAAGCAATGGAAATTTTTATTCCCTGGAATTTCCAAAGGTGCTGATGGTTATGAGAAAAGCCACAATAGTATGTGTGAGCAGGATTAACTATACCTCTCAGGTAACAGGGTGCAGCAGAAAAAGGTCACAGGTCTGGAGGTGTGTGTGTTTGAATGTATGTGTGTTCAGCAAGGGAAAGCCCCACAATAGGGAGATAGATGCCTAGAAGGGCAGAGTAGTGCACAGGAGAACCAGCAGATTTGGGAAGAAGGGGAGTTTGTGGAAAAGGGAGGGGAAGAAAGGGGAGAGTTTGTTCTGGACTCACAACTTGCTCAAATTACAAAAAGATGGCAAAAACTGTCCTGCAGCCTTCACCCAATTAGCTACTCTCACCCTATAGAAGAGACTAAAAACTTAAAGGGAAGCATAGTTTACTTATATAAGTAGGGTCCTGTGATGCTTTTCTTTGCCCCCCAAAAAAACTAACAGATAAAAGTCTTAAGAAAATTATTCACAAAGATTAGAGGTACCTACAGGAAAAAGAGACTGGCTACTCACTCTCCATATGATCACTGATGAACTATAGCAACTCATAGGCTTATCTAAGTGCACTCAGAATAGCAAGGTGAGCGTTCTAAGCAAATGACTGTTGCCTATTTACCATTGGCTGGAAGTGGACATGATGAAGGGCAAAGAGAGAAGGGCCAGTGGTTGGACAAGCTGCTCTTGTGCCATTCAGTGAGGCAAAAATGTTTCCTATGAGTTTCCTATGCACCTGAAAGATGCTATAGAAAGCAACCATGCTAGAGCCATTTTGATGAGATCCTACCCATAAAGGTTGCCTGCTGGGGTGGAGGGACTCCATCAGTAAGAGACTATGGAACTTACCTGTAGGAGCAGGACTCTAGTGAGGGTCACAAGACATCAGACAGCAGGAAACTGAGCAGTGCAGAGGCCCACTGTGATGGACTTCCCAAGACCATGCTGCCATACTAGAGGATGTGTTCTCTTGGCCAAGAGAGAACTACAAAGAGCAGCCACTAAATAAAAGGAACTTTATCCATCTTCCTCTGTCCCTAGGAGGAATTAGAGATAGGAGAATGAATGACCATTTTACCACAGTGGGTTTCTGAGCCACAAGTCAGGCCTATGATTTGAAGATGAGAAAAGTTTGAACAGGAGGTGACATTTAAGTTTTAGTTAAACTGGACTATACTTTTTCAATACCTGGAAGTGACCAGAAAGCTATTGTTTCTGCTCAAGCCAGTCTTCAGAAGCAAGCCAGAGAGATTCTCTATAACATGATGGCCAATAGTAGCAGAAGTAAGAGAAAAAGGAAGCAGTTTTTTGTTTTAAATTTAACCCATTTGATAATATATATACACATATATATCTACATGTGTGCATATATAGAGAGAGATAGATATATAGGTATATATAGATATAGATATATATATGTACCTATTCTTGTATAGTCACCAAAAAAAGCTCCTGAGAGACAAAAAGAAAATAAAAATGGATTATCTCTGCAACTAGAAGGGTAAATGGAGCAAGACTCCGACTTCAGTTTTTACTTGTCTTATTCAAATGTTTCATAAAAAGCTTGTATTACTTTTATAATTTAAAAAATTAATTTTGTAAAATGTGGTATGCAAATCAAAAAGGTCAGAGTCTTGAAGTCTCCCCAACCAGCTAGTGAATTTTCAGAGGAGAAGGATGTGTTGGTAAACCAGTGGCTGCAGGGGAAAACGACATCCTGATTTGTGGTGTTTGCCAAATTCCATGGTATGAAAACTCCAACTACAGTTGATTTCAAACTACAACAGTTTAACCACTGGCTCATCAAATCCCCAGCTATTTAACAGTTAGCTAATCTGGCTCCAACACACCAAACAAAGCACCATGTGGGTGGCAGTGCTCGGTGTGTCTTTGCCAGTCTTTGCCCTGGTAGTCCATATCTAGGCTTTGTTAATTTCCAGCTGATTGGCAGGCTAGCCTGTGTCCAGGTGTAACAAAGGGTCACCAGTTTCAAGAGTAAAATGTCAGGGCATTCCAGCAGGCCAGTTCCCTTACCCCAACAAGCTGTTTATTTGAGTCAAGTGGAAGATTCTAGAGTAAGGTTTTTGTTGTTGTTGTTGTTGTTGTTGTTGTTGTTGTTTGTTTGTTTGTTTGTTTTTTGGGTTGTTTTTTTTTTTTTTGATAGGGGGGAGTGAGCATTAACAGGCAGAAGTGCATGTCAGAAGAGACAGAGGAGCAGTGCAAAGCAAAATCTCAGACATCAGTGACTTTCGCAGCTGTAGGGCTCCTCCACAGCAAGGATGAGAAAAATGTTGGAAAGTCACAAAGTTTAATATTCTACTTCAGCATGGTGCTGTCATCACATAATGATAATAACAGTCACTATAATACTGACAATTTATTGAACGCTCACTCTGTGTTGTGTTTACACACCCAGCTTGGTAACTGCATACTTAAAAGTCCACTGATTTTTGTATTTTACCTCAACGTTTGTTCATTTGTTCCTTCTCTGTGATTTCTGGGTACTCCCTCCATCATTTCTTCACCTTCTGTACTCACTCTCCCTGGCCTTTCCTCCTTCTGGACACTTCTACTGGTTCACATTTGCCCATCTGCTTCTCTTGCCTTGAGCCTTGGGGACACAGGAAAGTAGCAACCAGCTATAATGTGTCCCTCTTATCGATATAGACTAGACTCTGGGTGGCCTCACAGAGAGACACTCAGGATGGGTTTTTTCTGGAAAAGAGAAAGCAAGAACCCTCCTAAATACTGATGTTAATATTTCACACTCTTTGAGAGATGGATCATTACTTTCAGATATCATTGAACTGCACTCAGGCCTAACAGCCACACTAGAATATGGAGTTTCATATAATTCATTCACAGTGAATGATAAACTTATTTGGAGTTTCCTCAACTCTTAAATGAGGGTGGTTTCAGTAATGGTGCCTAACAGAAACCAACCAAGATGAATAAGTCCTCATTCCTTGGAAGAAAGAGATGGCATGTTATTCATAAAAGGCTCTTCCTACAGACTTTCCACAGACACCTGTCTCTGCCCTCTGCCCCTATCTCCTCAGGACACAAAAGGAAGTTGTCAGGACTTCTCTTTGAGATCAGAGCCAGGGGTCGCCATCCCCACCAGCCTTACACCTCTTCCCAGCTCCATGACCTAAACCTGAAGGGGCTCTCTTGACACTCTGTAGGGACTCCAGCCCTTGAGAATCAATCATCTTTTCTCTTTTTTAGTCAGTTTTCTCCTCAAACCCAAGAAGACATTCTCTGTGTCTGCTTTCTTTTTCCCTTCTTCTTCTTCTTCTTCTTCTTCTTCTTCTTCTTCTTCTTCTTCTTCTTCTTCTTCTTCTTCTTCTTCTTTTTTTTTTTTTTTGGCCAGGGACCTGTCATATTAGCTACCTGCTTGTAGGAGACAGTGGAAGAAACTGGAATTAGGAGGGAGAAATAGATGAGATCTGAGAGTAACAGAGACACAGAGTAATAAAGAAAGTTTCTGTTATGTAAGATAAATAAGTTCTAGAGATCTGCTGTACAACATAGTGCTCACAGTCAACAATACTGTATAGTGTATTTAACATTTTTTAAGTGGGTAAAGCTCATGTTAAGTATTCTTACCACAATAAAAATAAACAAAAAAATAAAAATAAAAAGTATTGCCTCGACAGCTGATTGGCTGGTGGTTCTGGTCTGCAGATGGCAGCACTGCACCACAGAATCTTATGTGAGACAGAAACAAGCTCTTCTCTTCAAAGGTAATGGAAAAGAGAAAAGGGGGGGGGGGGAGCTACAGGAAGTGTGGGATGGGTTTGGAGCAGGGAGTGCGGAGAAGAGAGTAGATGTGACCAGACCAGAGCAGGAGGGTCAGCAGGAGGGTTAGAAGAGAGACTGTAGATGCAGGGCCTTGGCTCAGAATTCCGTGCCCAGAAAAGTCAATAGGACTCAGTATATCCAGTGGGATTTGGTCCAAAATTTTAAGCTCTTAATCTGTCATCTACTATTTGGGTGACTTTAGGCAAGCTATTTCACTTTTCTGAGATTTAATACCCTCACCTGTGAAAGGAAGTTATAATAGTCTGCTCAGGCTGACATATAGCATACCGCAAACTAGGTGGCTTAAACATTTATTTTTTCACAGTTCTGGAGGGTAGAAGTCCAAGATCAAGGTGCCATCTGGGCCAGTTTTTAATGAGACCTCTTTTCTTGGCTTTGCAGATGGTGCCTTTTTGCTTTGTCCTCACATGTCCTCTGTGCACACACAGGGGTTGATAGGAAGAAGAAACAAAGATTTCTGATATCTCTTCCTTTCTTATAAGAACACCAGTATTATTGAATTATGACCCACCCTTAAAACATCATTTAACCTTAATTACTTCCTAAAAGTTCCTATCTCCAAATAAAGTCACATTAGGGATTTGTATTTTAACATATCGATTTTGGGGGGGAACACAATTCAATCCATAAACAAAAGCCAATAAGATTACCTACTTAACATAGTTGTTATAGAAACCACACAAAATGAATGTGATAACAAACCATATGACTCTGTTCACTCTAAGCAAATCTAGAGGCCTATTTAAAATTTCCTAACACCCAAAGGAATATCAGGGAGGAAAGATAGCCCAGTGTTTAGGAATGACTATTCTTCTGTCCTTTCTCATCTCTCTATTCATCTCAGTCAAGGCTTTCCCTCCCTGAAAGATGAGCTGTACCTTTTTCTTGAACACAACAGCAAGACTGACTGAAACTAGACTTTAAGAAGGTCTTCCCGGTGGGCAAGAGGCATTAGGCAGAAGGCGAGACAGGGTAAATTATCTCCTTTCTCTTCCCATCAGAGATCTAAAAACCATCTTGCTTTAGTCTTTGTTGTCTAGCTGGGTAAGAATAGGTATTGATACAAAGGAAAGAGCCCTTATTTATGGCCTCAATATCAAGAAGTAGATCTGATATCTGTAAGGCCAGGATACTGGAAAAGACGTTTGGAATCTATAGGGTCTTGTGGGAAGATTATGGGGGGGATAGGTGTGGCTTGGGAAGGCTCTTCAATAAGAATATATGGCTGAGTCTACAGCCATGCCACCCTGAATGTGCCCCATCTTGTCTGATCTTGGAAGCTAAGCAGGGTCAGGACTGGTTAGTACTTGGATAGGAGAACACCTAAAAATACCAGGTCTTTAATTATTTAATGCTGTAGGTATTATACACACACACACACACACACACGTGTGTGTGTGTGTGTGTGTGTGTGTACATATATATGGCTGAGAGACTCTTGCTCTGTGGGGTCAGACCAAGTACAACAGCTTGCCCATCATAGTCATGGCCAACCTTCACATCTAGCCAGCCGGAGGGTAAATCACACCCACTGACATGACAGATCAAATGAGGCCCCATTATAAAAGGGGTACATGTAATCCACACAGGGAACACTCCCGGAGCACCTGGTTCAGGTGATGAGTAAAACTATGACACTGGGCCCCACAGGGCACCTTATACATAAGGCCACTCTTTCAAGACCAAGAGATGTAGCAGATCTACTGAAGAAACAGAAACAAACACAGAAAGGCAGCCAAAATGAGGAGTCAAAAAAATATGTCCCAAGTGAAAGACCAGGAAAATACTTCAGAATAATAACTAAACGAAATAGAGACAAGCAATCTACTAAATACAGAATTCAAAACACTGGTTATAAGGATACTCAATGAACTTGGGAGAAGAATAGATAAACTCAATGAGAACTTCAACAGAGAAAGAAACCATAAAAATAATCAATCAGAACTGAAGAATATAATAACTGATGTGATGGATACAAGAGGGAATTAACAGCAGATTAGATGAAACAGAGAATCGAATCAGTGATTTGTAGACAAGGTCGTAAAAAATACCCAATTGGAACAGCAAAAAGAAAAAAGAATTTTTTTTTTTAAATAAGAATAATTGAAGGGATGTCTGAGACAACATCAAGTGTAAACCATTCACATCAATTAGGTCCCAGAAGGAGAAAAGAGATTAAAAACATTTGGAAGAAATAATAACTGAAAACTTCCCTAACCTAGAGAAGGATATAGACCTGTAAGTTCAGGAAACACAGAGAAACCCAAACAAGATGAACCCAAAAAGGTCCATACCAAGACATATTGTTAATAAAAATCCCAAAAGCTAAAGCAAAGACTGAATCTTAAATATAGCAAAAGAAAAGTAGTTATACACAAGCAAGCTCTCATGACTGTCAACTATTTATTCAACAGAAACTTTACAGGCCAGAAAGGAATGGCACGAAATATTTAAAGTGATGAAAGTCAAAACCTACAGCCAAGGTTACTCTGCACAAGATAATCATTTAGAGTAAAAAAAAAAGAGAGAGAGTTTCCCAGAAAAGAAAAAGTTCAGCACCACTAAACAAGCATTATAATAAATGTTAAGGGGACTTCTTTAAGTAGAAAAGATCAAAAATAAAAATAAGAAAATATAGAAAAGAGAAAATCTCATTGAGAAAGGCAAATAGTAAAAGCAGTGAATCAACCAATTATTAAGTTAGTACAAGGTTAAAAGACAAAAGTAGGAAGATCACGTGTAATTACAATAAATTCAAGAATACACATAAACATGAACAAAAAAGAGGTAAAATATAATGACAAAAACATGAGGAGCTGAGTAAAAACTATAGTGTGTTAGAACTTAAGTAACCATCAACTCAAAATAGGCTGCTATACACATAGCTTGGTGGATATGAAGCACATGGTAACCAACAATCTATAGGAGATATACAAGAAATAAGAGAAAAGAATCCAAACATAACACAATAGAAAGTCATCAACATACAAAAAAAGAGAGCAAGAGAATAAGAAAAGAACAGAAAAGAACTACAAAAATAATCAGGAAACAATTAACAAAGTGGAAATAACTACATACCGATCAATACTTACTTAAAAGTAAATGGCAATAAGTGATTGGATAAAGAAGATGTGGTACATATATACAATGGAATATTACTCAGCTATAAGAAGAGATGAAATACTGCCATTTGCAACAACATGGATGGACCTCGAGATAATCACGCTAAACAAAATAAGCCGGAGAGAAAAAGTTGAAAACCACATGATATCACTTATATGTGGAATGTAAACCTAAAAGCAACAAACAAACAAGACAGAGACTCATGAACATGGACAGTAGACTAGCAGTTACCAGAGGGTGAGGGAAAAGGAGGAGATAGATAGGGTAGAAGGGATCAAATATGTGATGACAGAAAGAAATCTACCTATGTGCAGTGAACATACAATGTAAAACATTCAACTTACTGCTGAATTGTAGACTTTAATCACTGGATTTTTTTAACCAATGTCGAATAATAATAATAATAATAATAATAATAATAATAATAATAATAATAAAAGTAAATGAACTAAATGCTCCAACCAAAAGACACAGAGTGACTGAATGGATTAAAAAACAAGACACTTACATATACTGCTTACATACAATAGATGCATTGCAGGTCAAAAAACACACGGAGACTAAAAGTAAAGGGATAAAAAAAGATATTTCATGCAAGTAGAAATAAAAACCAGTTGGGATAGCAACACTTACATCAAACAAAGTAGACTTTAAACAAAGACTATAATAAGATAAAAAGAAGGACATTTCATAATGATAAAGAGATCAATTCAATATGAGGATATGACTTTTATAAACATCTACGTACACAGCATTGGGGCAGCTAAGTATATAAAGCTAATATTGACAGACATAAAGAAATAATAGCGTGGGACAGACATAAAGAAATAATAGTGGGGGACTTTGACATCATTGATGTCAATAATAGATCATGCAGACAGAAAATTAACAAGAAAAGAGTGGCACATTAGACAAAATGAACTTAATAGAAACTTTTAGAGTATTTTATTCCAAAGTGGCAGAATATACATTCTTTTCAAATACACAGGGAACATTTCCCAAAATAAACCACATGTTAGGCCACAAAACAAGTCTCAATAAATTTAAGTGTCTTCTCTAACCACAGTAGTATGAAACTAGAAATCAATTACAAACAAACAAAAAAACCTGAAAAACACACAAAAACTAAACAATATGCTAGTAAACAATGAATGAGTTAACAATAAGATCAAGGAGAAAATAAAAAAATTGCTTGAGACAAATGAAAATCTAAGTACAAATGACTCTAAAATTATGGGACACAGCTAAAAAGTTCTAAGGGGGAAATTCATAGCAATACAAGATACCTCAAGAAACAAGAAAAATCTCAAATAAGCAATTTAAACTAACACCTAAATGAAGTAGAAAAAGAAGAATAAACAAAGTCCAAAACAAGTAGAAGGTAGGAAATAATAAAAAATAAGAGTGGAAATAAATGAAATAGACAAAGAAAAATAGAAAAGATCAATGAAACTAAGAGTTAATTCTCTGAAAAGATAAGCAAAATAGATAAACTTTAAGCAAGACTCATCAAAGAAAAAAGAGAGAGGACCCCCAAAAAATCAAATCATAAAGGAAAGAGGAATGGTGACAAAACACACAGCAAAAATGCAAAGGATTATAAGAAAATAAATACTATGAAGAATTATATACCAACAAATTACATACCTTGGAATAAATTGATAAATTCATAGAAATATACAATATTCCAAGACTGAATCAGAAAGAATAAAAAAAAATCTGAACAGACTGGTAACTACTAATGAAATGTAATCAATAATCAGCAATCAGATGAGAAAAAAAAATAAAAGGCATCCAAACCGGAAAAAAGTAATACTAATTATTTGTAGATGACATGATACTATATACAGTGAGTGCTAAAGAGTCCACTAAAAAACTATTAGAACTGATAAGTAAATTTAGTAAAGTAGCAAAATACAAAATTAATATTCAGAAAGCAATTGCACTTTTATACACCGATAACAGACTATCAGAAAGACAATTAAGAAAACAATCCCACAATCCCATTTACAATTGCTTCAAAAAAAAAAAAAACAAAAACCTGAAAATACATTTAACAAGAAGGTGAAAGACCTGTCCTCAAAAAATTATAAGACATTGAAGAAAGAAACTGAAGACACAAATAAATGGAAGGATATGAATAGGAAGAATTAACAATATTAAACTTCTCTATACTATGCAAAGCAATCTATGGATTCGATGCAATCCCTATCAAAATACCAATGGAATTTTTATAGAACTAGAAAAATATTCTAAAATTTATATGGAATGACAAAAGACCCTGAATAGCCAAAATAATCTTGAGAAAGAAGAATAAAGTTGGAGGTATCATACTACCTATTATCAAACTATACTATATGATATCACTTATATGTGGGATATAAACCTAAAAGCAACAAACAAATGTGACAAATGGAGATGCAAGGACATGGACAGTAGGCTTGTGGTTACTAGAATGGAGGGGGGAGGCAGATGGGGTAAAAGGGGTCAAATATGTGGTGACAGAAAGAAATCTTCCTGTGAGAGGTGAACACAGAATGCAATATATATATATATGGCTTACTGTTGAATTGTACACTTGAAACTAATTTGATTTTGTTAACCAATGTCATCATAATAAATTTTTAAAATCTATACTACAAGGCTATAGTAATTAAAATAACATGGTACTAGCATTAAAAACAGACACATAGATCAATGGAACAGAATAGAGAGCCCAGAAATAAACCCATGCCTATATAATAAATTAATCTATGACAAAGGAGGCAAGGATACACAGTAAGATAAATATAGTCTCTTCAATAAATGGTGTTGGAAAAACTGAACAGATATATGCAAACAACAAAAAAATGAAACTAGACCACTCTGTATATTTTTCAAATACAAAGTAAACTCAAAATGGATTAGAAACTTATTTAGGACCTGAAACCGTAAAATTCCTAAGATAAAACATAGGCAACAAACTCTTTGAAACTAGTCTTAGCAATATTTTTGGGGGTATGTCACCTAGGGCAAAGACAATAAAATAAAATATTAACAAATGAGACCACACAGAACTAAAGAGCTATTGCAAGCAAAGGAAATCATCGACCAAACAAAAAGGCAATGTACTGAGTGAGAGAAGATATTTGCAAATAATAAATCTGATAAGGGATTAGTATCCAAAATATATAAAGAACTCATACAACTCAACACACAAAAACCAAACAATCCATTCAAAAATGCAGAGAGGACTTGAATAAACATTTCTTTAAATAAGACATACAAATGGCCAACAGACAAATGAAAAAATTCTCAACATCACTAATCATCAGAAAAATGTAAATCAAAATCACAATGAGTTATCACTGCTCACCTGTCAGAATGGTTATTATCAATAAAGCAATGAACAAGTAGTTGGCGAGAATGTGGAGAAAAGGGGGCCCTTGTTGGGATTGTAAACTGGTATAGCCACTATGGAAAATGGTGTGAAGAGTCCTCAAAGAATTAAAAAGAACTACCAGATGACCCAGCAATCCCACTTCTGGGTATTTACCCAAAGAAATACAAAACACTAATTAGAAAAGATGTATGCACCCCACTGTTTATTGCAGCATTATTTTCAATAGCCAAGGTATGGAAGTAACCTAAGTATCCACAGATAGACAATTAGATATAGAAGTAGTGGTATATATATACAATGAAATATTACTTATCCATTAAAAAAAGATGAAATCTTACTGTTTGCGACCACATGGATGGAACTCGAGGGTATTATGCTAAGTGAAAAAAGTCAGAGAAAGCAAATACCATACGATTTTACTTATATATGGACTCTAAGAAACAAAATAAATAAACAAATGAAACAGAAACAAACTCATATTTACAAAGAATAAATTGATTGTCTCCAGCTGGGAGGGAGCTTTAGAGGAATGAGCGAAAGGGAGAAAGGTATTAAGAAGTACAAATTGGTAGTTACAAAACAATCATGGGTATGTAAAGTACAGCATAGAGAATATAGTCAACAATATTGTAATAACTATGCATGATGTCAGATGGGTACTAGACTTATTGGGGTGACCACTTTGTAAGGTATATAAATGTCTAATCACTATGTTGTACACCTGAAACTAATGTAACATTGTATGTCAACTGTAATTGAAAAATAAATTTTAAACAGGAGTATATGACTGACACTTGCACTTGAAGCACCCATTTTCCTCCACTTGCTTTCTCTCTGATGAATCCATCCAAACACACTCCTGCCCTATTTCAACATGAACATCTCTATCCACCCTCAGTGCTAGTTACAATCTCAAAGAGCCTTAGATATTTGACTACGTGTTTCCACCGTCTTTAGGGACTGGGGAAGATGTGAGAGGAAGAAGGGAAGTAGAAGTAGGATGCTGAGGAAATCAATATCACAACCATCTTCACTGTTACCCTTATGATGAACTCCCTGGGGTAGGGGTGCAGCCTCTGGGCAAGCTATAGTGAGGGCCATGATCGGTATGATTGAATTATGGCCCTAAGAATACACCTGGCCTATCTGAGGAGACAGGCCAATCAATGACAAGTATAAAGTACTTAATGTACACCTGGCACTTTGTAGGATTTTAATAACTTCATGGAAAGGGAAAACATGACTCAGCTAGTCTAGGAAGGCTCCTGTGCAGGAAGGGGGCCTTGAGCTAAAAATTAAATGAAAAGTAGCAGTTAGACAAGAGAATAGAAGGGCAATGTAGGCAGGGAGAATGCTGTGATTAAATGTATGGGAAGGATAAGACATGACTTTATTGGGGGCCCCAATGGGTAGCACTGTGATAAGAATGGGAGTAATGAGTGATAAGACTGAGAAGGAACTGAGGATGGTGTTGGTGGGTCTATAATACCAAGTAGAGGCATTAGGATTTTTCTAGTAGGCCCTGGAGAACTGTTAATCTAGAAGTCAGCCCCACTCTGCCTGGAGTTAAGACCTACCATTTTTAACCAGTCTCCAAACACTTACGCCCTCCCTTCACTGTCTCCCCAAAGACTGGACTAGGCACTAAAATCTTCTGCACTGTAACATCAATCTTACTTTGAGGAGAAGACCCTCTCACTGGGACCTGGATGCATTCCTCCTGCATCAAGAAGGCCCAACCTGGATCTGAAGCAAGGACTCTGAACTCTCCCTTGCTTCCCTGGCCTTCACATCTCAGTTCCCTGGCTGTATACTTATGTGACACCTTAAGTCACAGCCCCATAAACCACTCCAAAGTGTGTAATAAGTGAATTATTTACCAATGACCCTGGGTAAATGTTCAGAGGGATAAATGATTAAGCCACAGGTCTGTCAAAAAGTTCCCATAAATAAGTAATTCTGTGCCACCTTAATGGGCTTTGTAAATTACCCATTCACGCCATTGCCAAATCACTCTCTGGGGTAAATCCCTCACACCTGCTGATTTACTGCTGAAGTCTGGAGAGGATGGGATGATGAATTCTGCTAGCCAGCTGGGTAGACAACCCCAGGCTCTGGGCCAACTGCCAAAATCCCCAGGAATGAGGCTCCTGGAAACAACTTACCCTTCTGTGTCACCTTACAAGAATGTTAGGTCAGAAGTAGACTGGACTTCTTGGCCACCTGGAGGTTTGTCCTGTGGGATAGCTGTGGTATCTAGAGTCCTTTGCCTATATTCACTTGGTGAGCATTCTTTTAGCACTTCCTGTGTCCCAGGCTCTGTGCTAAATGCTGGGAAACCAAAAGTACAGACATGTGCCTCTGTGAGCTCAGTCTAATGATGGAGATAAGAATAGACATATAGGGTGATCAGTGCCATTCTGGAGTGCTGCTTGAACCCATAGGGGAAATATCTAACTCAGCTAGAGAAACTGAGGAAGACACCAAGGTGTGGGGTTTAAGAGAATTCACTGTGCTAGAGAAGCCTGGTTCTAACTCAGTCAGGATGAACTGAGCTGTGTTACTGTGATAATAAACAGCCCTACAATCTCAGTGGCTTACAACCACAAAGGCTTATTGCATTTCAGTTGAGGACTGTGCTTCATCTCATCATCATTCTTCCCCCAGGACCCTGGATCCTAGAGCTGATGGTCAAAAGTGACACTTCCACTCCCATTTCACTGGCCAGAGCAAGTCATATACTGTGCTTGAGCTCCATGGGGGGTAAGGGGGTAGGGGATTTGTGAACAGCATTAATGCTCACCCCAAGTGCAAATTCTGACTCTATGAACTTACCATGTAGCCATGGAAGATCCCTAATCTTCTTGATCTTTCAATTTCTTTAGCTATGAAATGAGGTAATAATAACCTCTGCTTTTTAGAGGATTAAATGAGACCATCTATGTCATACACTTAGTGCTGCTTCTGGCACATGTTAAGCACTCAGTAGGTTGGTTAGCTGTTATTAATCTCTATTATCAGTACTAGTAGTAATATTAATGGTAGTATCATAGTAGAAATAAACAGAAGCAGCTGAATATTAAAGAGTGAGTCACACCTACAAACACATATACAACATATATTCACACTTACCTTTACTGGTGAACTTATTCTAAGGTGACATTATTCTCCCAACATTTGCTTATCATCACCACCAAAACCACCTTCAGTCAGAAATAGATGGTGGTAACAGCAGTGCAGAAGGCCTGAGCAGCTCTGCCTCCATCTTCCGTCCTCTCCACACTTGAGATGAGTGTTTGCCACATACACTCAACTACTCCATACCTCAGGTACCTATTTCAATGCAAAACCAGAGCAACAATATCACCTAAAGACCTGAGAGTTGAGCTAGATAATATCTTCCACACCCAGGGCTTTGATTCTCCAACTGCCATTTCCCTCAAGCCTTGAAGTTCCCTTCAGCTTTCTCTGCCTTCTCAGAGGCCAGAGAGATATCTGTTCCTGTGGTTCTCACAACAGCACAAAATGTGTGCCAAGAAAATAGGAAGAAGGAGATCACGTAAAATGGATCAATTTTTGTTTGTGTTTCAAGCTGATGTGTAGAGGCACAATCCCACTGTTAGGAGGAGGGCCCTCAGCTGCTGTGGACTAACAAGGCTCCCTGGCTTCTTCATCAACTTTCCTGGGAATGATGAAGCTTAATGAGCTGATTGCTGTTTAGATTATCAGGGGTATAATTCTAGGCCCACAGGTCATGGCCCTGCCTGCTCTGCCTGAGCAAGCCTGAAGTGACTGGGAGGCCATATGTTCCACTCTAAAAAAAAAAAAAAGACATGATTTCCAATTTTCATAATCAAACTAACTCACACTTATTCACAGCTTGGCAGGTTTTCAGCACTGCTTGAGCATCAGTCAATTCTTCATTCAGTTCATTCCACAGACAGTCCCTACAAATAAGAGGCTGTATTTGGAGAGGAGGATACTCAAAGATATCTACTATGCAGTTTGTGCCTTCTGAAATGTGCTAACTATTAGGGTAGATAAGACATAAGTGTTGTAAAATGATAATATAAAGCAAAAGATGTTAAATATGTCATGGGTCAGCAGAAAAACAACAGCCCTCTGATGACACAGAGCAGTCAAAGGAAAGGCTGTGACATCAGAAGTTTTCCTTACCAATGTTCCAGAATGGCTAATTTTAGTTTTAGAGATAGCAGGCACTTTAAGGGGCAGTCTGGGTCTGACTATTGAGCAGAGGTAAGCAGATAGCTACAGGAGTGAGAAGAGGTGAGACAGAAGAGAGTGAGAATGAGACTGTGTAGGTTGAAGGCCAGTCTATGTGCCCCACAAAAGTTTCCAGAATTAAGGGAGATGTAGGCCTGGTGGGTCAGAGTATAAAGATGAGAAACTGACAAGCTTGTTGCTCCTCCTATGTAATACTTCTCTTATCAAAATCAAACCAAATACTTGTTGCATAGCTACTATGTGTTATGCACAGGGTTACACTTTCATTCTATTATTTAATTTACTCCTTACAGCAACCCTTTGGGTGTGCTTTGTAAATCCTACTTCCCAGATGAACAAAATGAAGGTCAAAGAAGAAATGAACTCACATGGTGATTATTGAGCCAGACATACAGTCAGGTATTCTGAATCCGGCCTCCAATCTTTTCCCCTTACAATCAACAATCTTCTATAGGTAGCCATAGTGAACTCTTTTATTTTTTTAATTAATTTTTCAATTAAAGTTGACTTACAATATTATATTAGTGTCAGGTATACAAAAGTTATCACCTCAATGAGTTTAGTACCTATCTGATGCCATGTATAATTATTGCAATATTATTGACTATATTCTCTATGCTGTACCTTTACATACCCATGACTATTTTTACAACTGGCAATCCATACTTCTTAACCCCTTTTACCTTTCTCACCCATTCCCCCAAGCCCTCCAATCTGGCAACCATCAATTTGGTCACTGTACCTCTGAGTTTGCTTCTGTTTTGTTTGTCTATTTTGTTTTTGTTTTTTTTTTTAGATTCCACATGTAGGTGAAACTACATGGTTTTTGTCTTTTTCTGCCTGACTTATTTCACTTAGCATAATACCCTTTAGATCCATCCATGTTGTCACAATGGCAAGATTTTATTCTTTTTTATGGCTGAGTAATATCTCATTGTATATATGTACCACTACTTCTTTATCCATTTGTATATCAATGGACACTTAGGTTGCTTTTATATCTTGGCTATTGTAAATACTGCTGCAATGAACATAGGTGGGTGCAAACATCTTTTTGAATTAGTGTTTTAGATTTCATCATATAAATAATACCCAGTAGTGGAATTTTGGGGTGATAGGGAACTTCTTAAAACACTTATCAGATCATGTTGTTCCTTGGCCTAAAACCCTTCAATGACTCTTAATCCTCAGAATAAAGTCAAATTCTTAGTAGGAGATACAAGTCTCTCTATGTCTGACTATGTCTTCAACCTTATATCCCATCAATCTCTGCCTCATTGTCTGTACGTAGTAATTAGAAGACTTAACATTTATTGAGCATCTGCTATGTGCCAGTCACAAACTCTTCAGATATATTGATATGTTTTGTCCTCATGATGACCTTATAAGAAAGATACATTTATATTCTCTCTTTATAATTGAGAAAACCGATTCACAGAGTGATTTCATAATTTGCCCAAGGTCACAAATTTTGCAGAACCTGGGAGCCATGCCTAGGCAGTCCAGTTATAGGACAGAAATGCTGAGTTCTTAAAGATTCTCACACACAAAAAGCTGTTTCAGGCTTCCATGCTTTGACTTATATTCTTTTTTCTATCTGAAATACCATTCTCTTCTTTCTTCCCCTTAAATAAAAATCAAGACCTGATTTAGTACTTATCTTTTCAAAGTATTTTTACCCTAAATTAAGTTAGACTTTTTACATTTTTCTAGAGAATATTGTCATGGAACCTGGTCAACATCTCTATGTTATGACTTCTGTTATGTGTCTGTCCCCTCTCTTAGGTTTAAAGCAACCTGAGGACAATTCATACCATATTTATCTTTATTTCTCTAATCTTAAAGAAAAGTTTGACCTACTTCCCCCTCCAGTTGCTACTCATTCTTTTCCTTCTCTTTATAGTATAACTTCTCAAATGACTGTCTATATTTACCAATCAAAAGAAATACCCAGCTGAGCCCCAGACAAATAGTCAACCTGCAGATTCATAGGCTAAAAATGTTTAATGTTTAAAACACATCTCACTCTTTATTCTTTCTTGAACTTCCTTCACCCAGGCCTCAACCCCCCTTACTCTACCAGGGAGGTTTATGTCAAGCTCACCAGTTACTTCCTTGTGTCATTTCTCATCTTAATCTACTATCTCATCTCAACTTTTGACACAGTTGACCACTCATTCCTCCTAGGAATTATCTCTTCCCTTGGCTCCAGGACACCATACTCCCTTGTGTTTCTGACAACTCTCTTTTAAAATCTCCTTTGCTGATTCCCTCTCATCTCCCTGACCTCTAAACATTAGAATGTCCCCAATTTCAATCTTCGTATCTCTTCTCTTTTCTTATCTGCACTCATATATTAGGTGACCTCATCCAGTCTCATGGCTTTAAATACCATACATATGCTAATGACTCACAAATTTTTATCCCCTGCTCAGAATAGTCTATCTTGAATTCTAGATTCCATTATCCAAGTATTTATCAGCTTTCACCACTTGAATGTCTAATACACACCTCAAACTTAACATGTAAAAAACAAGCTCCTCATTTTCTATCATGCCTTCCACCCCTACACATCAAGACCTGTTCCTCTGGATTCATTTTTCTCTCAGAAAATGACAGTGCCTTATCCTTTCAGCCACTCAAGCCACAAACCTGAGAGTCATCCTTGATTGTGCTCTTTCTCTCACATCTCACATCTAATCTGCCAATGAATCATATCCATTCCATCTTCAAATGCATCCAGAATCCATCCCCTTCTCACCACTCATAGCTCTCACTTTAATCCAAGTCACTCTCACCTGATTGTTGAGCAGTCTCCCCTGATCACCTTGCTTCTGCCTGTTTCTCATGGCAGCCAAAGCGTTCCTGCTAAAACATATCAGGCCATATCATCATCTTTACTCTGCTAAAACCTTTTTGTTGGCAGCACATCTTATTAATGTTAAAAGCTAAGAATCTGCAGTGATCACTAAGGCCTCTGTTTGCCTTCCTGACCTCTGCCTTTCTGATCTGTTCTCCTCATCCCCTCTGCTCAGGTTGCACTCTCCTCTTTGCTGTTCCTCAAACAAAGCAGACATGCTTCCACCTTTCAGCCTTTGCACTTTCTCTACCTTCTCTAGAATGCTTTCTATAGATTGTTGCATATCTAATTCCCTCAGCACCTTAAGATCTTTATTAATAACACGTTTTTGGTGAATCTTTCCCTGGCAAACCAATCCCCTCTCCTAACATTTTTCATTCCTTCTTTCTGCTTTATTGATCGTCTTAGTACTTATTATCATCTAACATTACATGTGTACATATATGTATATTACTTATTTATAATATTGTCTACTTCCCCTCTATAAAGGCAGAAACTGCTTTCGTCTTCTTTTTATCACCGCTGTTTCTCCAATGCCTAGTACAATACTTAGTACATAGTAGGAACTGAATAAATATTGGTTGAATGAATGAATCCTTGTAACCCTAGTACCTAAACATTCACTAAGCATTTGTTGAACTGAACAGGTCCTCTAAAGTTCACTATAAAACTGTGTTCCCCTATTGGTAGCAAATGCTGAAAATTTTCAAAGCATCAGATGCCACTTAATTCATATGTAAATACAGAAATTTAGCCCCAAGCCGAAGAGAAATTACTTCTGTGTTCTTCTATATAAGTGGATTGCCTACCCCATCTATCTGAGTGGAGAACAGGCACTGACTGGAATGTAGCTCACTAACAAATAGAAGAAAGAATTTGAAAACTAGCTACTTATGAGCAAAGTTATGGAAAATGCTCTCTTCATAAGGAGAGAGGCAGTTTTTTACTCACATGGGAGGAAATTTCTGGTTTATAGTGTTTCTTTCCAAAGTTATAGCTTTCCAAACCTACCAGAAGCCACCAAGGGAACACTGCCTCTCAGAGTAGGGCTCCCAATTCTGAAAAATTAATTTTAAATAGAGACATATTACACCTCCCCACAGAGCACTTAGCAGGAAAGAGCTACTTAGATTCAACTTGGCTGCCAAGTCTACTCAGGCTGGGGTACTGATGGTGGGTGGATCTCTGTCCCAGTAGCTTATCCCACAGGCCCAGCCTAGCCTCCAGCTCCTCCTCCCTTCCAGAATCTTTACACAGAGTCCTGACTTCTCTTTTGCTTCTCATCAGCCATTTAAATTCCACAAATATTTATTGAATCTCTTTTTTTTACCTTACACTGTGCTAGGTTCTGAGAGAAGGTCTGAAGACAGAATAAGCATTTCATCATTTCATTCATTAGAACTGAAGAAGATATTTTATAAGATCCCTCAAGGACCATATTCTTTATTAACTTACATTTATTGAGTGCAGGCACTACGCACAGGTCAGCAGACAAAATGTAGATATATATTAAACAGATCGAAGACTGAGAAAAACTTTAGATGTGAAACAAGACAAGAGGCACTTTGCTGTAGTGGTGATAGCATGTCATTTGGATTCTGGCAATCTGGGTTTAAGGTCCTTCACTGCTGCTTCTGTGGTATGGGTAAGTTTCTTTGGTTTCCTCATCTATAAAATAAAAACTATATTAAGTATCCTTCCTACTTCATGTGGCTGTCACTGGTAAGAACGAATGGGTCATTATTTAAATTGCTATTGCTTCTAGTGCAACTGCTGCTATTACCAGACACAATCATTGTTCTGGGAGGGAGAAGCCAGTGTGAGCTATCCAGGAAAGCTTTTTGGAGGCAGTAGAACTTGGAGCATGGGATGTTGCAATTTACTCCTAACTATTCCTGTGTGCAGCCTGGTCTTGATCACCACAGCCAGTAGACTCTCTGTACCACAATCTGCTGCTTAATATCCTTATCATAACACAGATCACTCCCCTGATTCTAGCCTTTAAATTCCCCTTTGCCTTTAAGATAAAATCCAAACACCTCTAATGATATTTGTAGCCTTGAACGATCCTCTCCAATCTCAGTTCCTGCCTTTCTCACACCTTGCATTCTAGCCATGCTAATTTCTTCAAAGTTCTCTGCGCACACACGTCTGGGGTGTGCATGTACTGTTGTCTTCAGATGAAGCACAGTCAACTCTATTATTCATCCATTTCACATATGGTCAATCTTCAAGACACAGCTCAAGAGCCACCTCTTCCAGAAAGCCTTCCCTGATACCCAAGTTGAATTTCTTGCTCTTCTCCATTATTCCACTGTGTCTTACACTGACTTCTACCTCTAGTTCAGCACTTATATGGTGCTGTGTCATTGCTTGCTCATCTACTCCTCTAGTCTGTAACTTCTTGAGGACCTGAAAATTGCCTTCTATCTCTGCATCCCCAATGCACACAGATATCTTTCAAAAATATAATTGGAAACAAAATGTAAGCAATGAAAGAGAGAAAAACTGGTGGAGAGAAATGAAAAAGTCACACCATGCAGTGTGGCCGGAAAATATAAATGCATGGAAGCTAGAATATGGTGATTGGTGGTGGTGGGGATTTGATGGCTGGGCACAATAAGCAGGCCAGTGGGTACAGAGTCCCTGTTGTAGATGACTAGGAAGTGTAACTGGGAGTCTTAGTAGAGCCCTGCATGGAGGCTGTTAATCCTGGACCTAATCCCATAGGAGATGATGTAATATGGGTCTGATCCAAGAAATTTAGTCCAGGAAGGGAAGGGATGAGACCTGGGTGCCTGGCCTTTGTGCAGAGAGGGAGTCTGGAGAAGAGATTTAGCTGGTACTGAGTAAGAGTCAATCTGGCAGTGATGAGGGCAGGTCAGATACAAACTTGGTGAAGGAATTTTAAAGATATGATTAAGATCCCAAATCAATTAATTTTGAGTTAATAAAAAAGTAGATTTCTCTTTGAGTAATCCTACTTAATCAGATGAAAGCCTTTAAAAAGGGGCACTGGGCCCTTCCTAAAGAAAGAGACTCAAAGCAGCAGAAACTATCTCCTACTGGCACTGAAGAAGCAAACATTCATATCATGAACAGCCTGCAGAGAGGGTTGGCTTCTAGAAGCTGAGGGTTTCAATTCTAAAAATCATGAGGAACTGAGCAGACAACCCATTTATAGTCTGCATGCCACAGCCCTACAGACTTCCTGGTCTACTTCTCCTTCTCTCCTACATATAGGCTCTAAACCACTGGACTTGTTATTGCCTACCTTCCTCCATTATTATATTCCAACTTCCACGACACACTTTCTGCCCAGATTTGTGACCTACAAAACTGTGAGCAAATAAATGTGTGTTGTTTAAAACTGATAAATTTATAATATTTTGTTATACAGCAATAGATACCTAATACAGAGAGGAGAGAAAATGACCTTTAAGGCTTATTTCTAATCAAAGCCCCTTTCTCAGGGACTTCACTAATCTAAGAGGTCTTGAACCAGCAGAGTAGCATCAAAGAAATATGTCTAGTGTGAGCTTCCATAGGGTCTTTTGTACATAGAAGACTCCATGAAGCAGAACTGCCACAGCTCCCCCATTAGTATGAAATACCCTCAAGGCCAGAGATTATATGTCATGCCATCTTTGGATCCCTTCTGCCCACCTTCCTGCCTCCCCTCCAGAACTTTACATTCCCCAAATGTTAGAAATTTTTAGTTGATTAAAATTTTCAAGGCACTGCTCTCAAGAGAGCAAGCATTAGAAACAACCGTATAAAGGATCTATTATATAAAGGATAAAGGATAAATAGATCCATATAAAGGATCTATTAAATAAAACCATACAGGTATTAAAAAGAAAAAAAAGAGAGAGAGAGAGAGAGAGAGAGAGAATGAGAGAAGCCATCTGTATAGCTATGGGGAAAATCTCCTGGACATAACAAGTGGAAAAAGCAGAGGGTAGATCAATGAATAGACCACATTTTGTATTGAAAAGGAGAAATAAAATACATGCATTTGTATGGGCTTGTAGAAGTGCTAGGAAGATAGAGCAAAAGTTCATTAAATCCAGTTCCTTACGAGGAACTGAGCACTGGAATGTGGGGGAGGGAGGAGCAGAGTGAATGAAGATGGTGGGAATGAGACTCTTTCATATATTCCTTTTTCTATCATTAAAAAAAAATTAATGGTACTGAAAAATTTTGAGGAGAAGAGATTCCTAAAGGGCCAAAGGAACTGAAGAACTATGATTCTGCAGTAGGTAGGCCCCACATTTCAAAGAAAGAAGCCAGGAGCCAGGAGGTTGATTATCTTTGTGTGCTTGGTCTTGTTTGCCAGGTAACTTGGGCCTCTGTAATCAGGTACTTCTGAGAGGTCCTGAATGAGTGAGAGAGGTGTGAGGGAAGTGTTAGGATGTGTTTGTGGATTATATACGAAGAATGTGTGTGTGGAGGAGATGGGTCACAGTGTCCGATCTAGGGCATCCTGTTAGCTGCAGGATTTGGTGGCATACTGGTCTGAACATAGAAGTGTTATGAGCTGGATTGTGTTCTCCCAAATTCATATGTTGCAAAACTAATCCCAGTGTCTCAGAAGGTGACTCTAGTTGGAAATAGTGTCTTTAAAGGGGTAATTAAGTTAAAATTAACATAGGAAGGAGACAAGAGAATTAAAATATAAATCAAGCCACATTCAGAGACTGCAATATGCTGATCAGCTCTGCACCCAGGCCAGGAAGACACCTTCAGAGCAAAAAAAGATTTCTCTTGGGGTTGCTAACAACCCATGCTCCCCACCTGTGAAGGGAAAACAGGAACCAACAGAGTAATTCCCTAATGGCTAAAACCATGGGGAACCTATGGATTAAAAGCTGAGAACTGCCAACTGGCCTTTCATGCTACATATTCTTACCTTTTCACGCTACATATCCTTCCTCTTTCTCACTGTATGTCCATATCAAAAGAAATGTGTTAACAAAGTCTTTTAAACTGTAACAGACTCTAAAGAATGATATATGAACTGAGAGCCTTTACTCTGTCTCTCACTGACTCTCTCACTGTTCCTCTCACTCTCTGCCTCTGACAGGAGACCCAACTGTCTGTGGAGTATCAACCCTTCTCTAATAAACTTTCTTTTTGACTCCAACTGTGGCATGTGTGTTGAATTCTTTCTATACTCTCCACCAAAGGACCCTCTTCTTCTCTTGGCACAGGGCTTGGTATCCCCATCAGTTGGGGATATTTGCCCTGTCCTGCATTAAAATGAGGTTATTAAGGTGGGCCCTAATCCAATCTGACTTGTGTCCTTATAAAAAGAGGAGATTAGGACACAGACAGACATAAAGGTAAGACTATGGAGACACAGAAAGAAGGTGGCCAATTGCAGGCCAAATAGGAAGGCCTCAGAGGAAACAAATCTTGCTGACACATTGGTCTAGGACTTTTAGCCTCCAGAACTGTGAAAAAATAAATGACATTGTTTAAGCCACCCAGTCAATCTGTAGTATTTGTGATGGCAGCCCCAGCAAATTAACACAGGAGCCTGGAGGGCAGGGACAGCTTTGCTAAGGAAGGAGTAAACACAGGAGAGAATCGTGAGGTGGAGGAGAGGGGACTTTTGGGGAGCCACTACTTTGGGGGATCCTGAGAGAAAAGGAAAAGGAAAAGGTTAAAGAGAGTGTAGGAACTGAGAGTAAGGAGGAGAGGATTGCTGGGGGCAGAAGGCATCAAGTCTGTTTTCCCTCTCTTAAAATTCTATTTTCCCTTGAGCCAGCCCTTCCCCAAGGCCACTCTCAACTTTGCTCTGTTTTGCTCTGGGAGGTTGGCTCCCAGGAAGGAAATGTGCAAAGCTGTCCTCGCCCTTTCCCCCATCTGATGGCCCACTGCTGCCCACAGAGCTTGGTAGGGTGATTCTGAGAAGAAATAATCCCACCTCACTCCAAGTTCTCTGGCTCCCTAGGCTTCCTATGCAATAGCGGGCAGAGTGGGGCCTGCTCCCTGGCTGGGGCTGGGGGGCTGTAGAGTCTGGAGGCTGGGCAGCCAGGCATTTACCGCAGCTTCCGCTGGCGTGGTCTCCTCCCACCTCCTCCACCCCGCAGCCCAGCAGAGGCTGGACTCCCGCCGGCCCCTTCCCGCAGTCCTTTGTGGCTCATTTACTTTCCAGTTAATAAAACGTGGGGGTGGGGTGGGAGGCTGCGTCGCTGCTGTTGCTACTGGAGACACTAAAGTTCTGAAAGCATCTTCTTTGAAGATGCCCCCACCTGCCCCAGACTGCTTTTGCATCACACCTGCTAAGCGTCCCCCATACTCAGGGGCCGCACCCTCACTCCAGGGAGCGACTGCGAAGAGGCCTGGGCCAAGGCTGATGTTTGGTGGTTTGGGAGAGAAAGGAACTCTGGAGCGGAGGCAGGGATGGGGGGCGGCGTTGTCCAATCCTGCTTCTGCCATTTGCCAACTGTGTGTCTTCTAGAAAGTCACTCAGCAACCCCTCTGAAAGTAAGACCAGGTAGAGTCTGGAAACTTAACTCTTCCTTCTGAAGTCATAGAAGGTAAAGGAAACAGGACTTAGATCATGAGAAACAGCCAGATGAAACAAGCCTCTGTGTTGTATCCAGGCTTTGCAGCGTCCCAGCCAAACAATCTTGGGCACGTTACCTACAACATCTCTGAGGCTTGAATTCCTTCATCTTAAAATTCAGGAAACAAGTAGTTATTGAGAGGGCTAAATGTGGTAATTCACAGTAGAGCACTTTGAATAATGTAGGCATGTAGTAACTTCAAGAAAAGTGCTGCCCACTACCATTGTCATCATTATTATTAGTAATATTACTATTATTTAGCATTATCGTAATAAAATACCAATGCTGTGAACAGAGGTGAATCCAAATTTATGGGACCCGAAGCTTATACAATACTGTGAGGGATGGGGAGTTTACTTAAAGGAATGCAAAATTAAAAATAAAAAATTAGGTACAAAAATGACAATTTTTTTAAAAAAATGAAAAAAGAATCATAACAATTTACAAATTTTTAAAAATTAACACGTCAAAAATCATTAAAAATCTAGAAAAAATAAGAAATAATTTTTATTAACTTCCAGACACACCCATATATTTTTTTCTACTATTTTGTCTGTATACCTTTTGATAATGATTTTGTAAATTTTTTTTTAGAGAGAATTCAGTTTTTCTCTAGCATGATTGATCAAAAATTTTTATATTCTTTAGAAGAGTTTTTCAATGTTAACATTACTACTGGTATTACTATATTTAATTTTTAGATTGTCAAATTTGAAAAAAAATACTATACACTTTTTTCATAATTGGTAAGATTTCCAGACAATTCGTTTTCTTGCGTTATAACTAATCTTAAATACTTGTTATAAAGGACACCTATTATTATTAACCAGTTTGTCTTCATTTTAATGGTCTATTAGTTATCTTTATCAAATCACCAAGAAGTTTAAAATTTTTCCAATGTAATCATGAGTTATTCCTCTTCTTTGACTGGATTAGTAAATGATCCAAAAGGCTATTAGAAATTTCTCTTCCTCTTAGCGTAATATCTCTTTGAGAATAATCTGAGTTTTGTGTTAATTCATTTCTTAATGTCAGAATAATTTCTAACAGTTTCATAAAGATATATGAATAACATTTTTATTTTATATTCATAATTTATACACTACATCATGAAGCATATTCCTGACATGAAAGAATTTCCATTTTGACAAAGCATCAGTGAAAACCAAGCTATTTGCTATGTTACAAGTCTGATGATTACAATAATTTTCTACTGACTAGCTTCTGACTCCATACACCTCAAATACTGCTTCCAGGTCTAGGCACTAGAGGACATGCTCTTCTCACCTGGTTCTGCACCTGCAAGCCATGATGCTGCATGAGTCAGCTTGGTGGCCACGTGAGCATTCCTGGAAGTTATTCCTACACCAGGAGAGGTAGCATAACCATACATGCAAGTAATTTTAACCTTAGAGAACCTTTTAATCTAGCCTAAATAACTCTCAACCCAATTTCCACTTATCTAGACCCCCAAATGCCCATGGCTCCTCTGCCACCTGACATGAAGGGAAGAGGAGAAGTCTTCATGAAAGAAACAGTGTTAATCAGTTGTGGTTACAATGTCGTTTTCTTGTATCTTTTACGCAGAACCCCAGTGAACACCCTGGCAGGGTGCCACCCACAGCCTTAGAAGGGACCTGGACAAATATGCTTCCTTAACTTCATGGTAAATCTGCCTCTGGTGGTAGACTCTTGGGCTTGATATAATTTTAGCGGTTTTACAATTTCTAAGTATAAAGGTGTCTATAATTACATTGTTAGAAATTTATTCATTTTGTTAAAGCATTGCCCAAGTGTTAGCTCTCTTTTATGATACAGCTGGTGGGGGGCAGGATTTGGAGACGTTAACATTTTAGTATAAACTCATGCATCAGGAGATACTTAGAGCAGTAAGGGAGCTCTCAAAATTGTGGAATAAAAATTGTAAAAAGCCAGACCTATCACCAGAGGCAAACTTCCTTCAATTCACACTCTGGTGAATGGATGTGCTGGGTTCTATAGCCAAATTTGGAATTGCAAGAGGGCTATGTGGGAAGGCAGGGTGGGGAGAACCCCTAATAGCATCGTGGCATCATTTTTAGTCATTTTCCAATTCTGAGCAACTACAATTATTAATGACATTAATAGTAATTTTTTCCAACAAAATCACACTACTTGGTAAATTTTATAAATATATATATATATATATATATATTTCAGTGCTTTAAGCCACAGGCTAGTATGAATTGGAAAGACAGCTAATTTTTCTGATTTACTCTGGCTTGCTTCCCTCCTGCCCTTCCCCTTTGCCCCCTTAATCTTTCCCCACTTCCCAACTTCTGCTTACAGGAGACTAGGACTCAGGTCCCAATCTAGTTGAAGTGTACCACCAACACTTTACCCCACCCACCTTGGGTAGTTTCTAATTCTTATTTTCTCCTAAGTAAGCATTTGATGTTTATGAGAAGGAGACTCCCAGTCCACCTTGGTTTCTCTTTCTATTTAGGATAGAGGTAGTGGTAAAATCAGCCAAGAAGATTCAGAAGCAAAGGAGAAGAGAATAGAGAAGAGAGTTATTGTTGTGAGGTATAGGTGGCTGCCAGATCTCATCGTCTCCTTCTCTGGCTCTGAGCTTTCTTTTCCCACATAAATGAGGCAGGAGAGTAAGGCCCCCAGAACACAGAAAGGGCCTAGTGCTTCTTCTTTCTTAGCAGTAATTCTCTAATAAACTTCCTCAGAAAACTCCACTTCGATAACTGCTATGCCTGAGCCAGCCACACTGGAACCAGCTGTGGAGAGAGAGGCAGGTTATGGGCTGGCTGTGTGCAGTGCCTTTGACAAGAGAAAGCAAATCCTAGGATATTAGATAGAAACCAGACTATGGAACACACAGCACAGGGTTTTCAGGAATAGAAGAAATATGGTAAAATTTGGCATAATGGGTGAGAATCCTATGGTCACATTTACTTGCTGTGTGCTTTTGGTCAAACTCCTTAACCTCTCCCTGCCTAATTCCCCTAAACAGAAGTGGGGATGGTGACACCCACCTTGTCATTATAAGGATGGAAAATAATGCTGGTACAGTTTCTAGCACAGTGCTGGACAGGTGGTAGATGCTCCAGAGGGACAGGATTACAGAAGGAACAAGTATTTGGTTGAAAAAACATTCTCTAAGTATCTCCTTTGTGGCAGATCCTGAGCAGACCCACAGGGAGAAACAAATGTGTGGGCAAGGTGCTCACAGTTTGAGGAGACAAGACATGTCTATACACACACCTATAACAATACACAGACAGCCTTGGGAGCGGAGAATAGGGAGTCGGTGGTAAAGGTGCATCATCCCATCAGGCAGTTCAGTGAAAATGTCACATCTGATTTGGGCCTTGAAGGAGGAGTTTTGACTGGAAATTTATGATAAAAATAAAACAAACAAAAAATGCCACCTGAAGGGGAAAGCATGAGCAAAGGCACAAGGGAGTAAAACCTCAGGGACTAAATAAGAGGTTGGAGATTAGGGACTACCTGGCACATGTGGCTAAAGCTGGGAGGAAATAAAGCTGTCCCTGAAGCCCAAAGGTAAGTTAAGGCTAGAGAGTGGATGACTTGGCACATATTCAGAGCCTGGCTTAAGGTTCCTAATGCACTAGGAGGTAGAGAATCGTGGCAGGTTTTTAATGGAAATTTTTGGAAAGACAGCTCCATTATTAAGAACATCAAGTGGGGGCCTGACCTGCCCACCATTCTGTTTCATCAGAAGAACAGGGAAAGTGGCCACAACAGAACAGAAGAACGAGGGGCTGGCAGGTAGAGAAAAATGCTAGTGAGTTATACCATTATAAATATACTTTAGGGCCATGTGACTTGGCCATAAATTGCCACACTGTGCTCAGGTGATGTCACCCGATGCTTGGCTGTATTTATAGCTTTGTTCACTATTCCCTGGTATTCTATGTTGTTGTTCACATTCAAGAAAATATGTGCCACTCCTGCACACAGTCACCCTGAACAAGAGAAGATAAACTTTCATGTCATTTCTGTTCTTGTTCTAGTGCCTCAGAAGGATGATTTTTTTTTTGAATTTACCAAATGTCTATTTCATGGGAGAGTTTATCCTGCAGTCTAATTGCTAGCCCTCTGGCTCTGTACTCTCTCTCTCTCTCTCTCTCTCTCTCTCTCTCTTCAGTCTTAAGATAAATACTGTGTGCCAGGCACTTTGGTGACAGCAGTGAACAATGCTGACACAGTCTTCACCTGTATAGGGCTTACCATCCAGCAGGGGAAACAAGTGCTGCATGCCTACAAACCAGTGCAATTAATGTTGCCAGCACAGCTAGAAAGAAGCTTGAGGGCAACATGGCGATCTAATTTACTTGGAAGAATTAGAGAGTCTTCCACGGAGATGGGACGTTCAGTGTGAGGTCTGAGGGATAAGTAGGACTTAGCCTAGGGGATAAAGTGAAAAAGAACATAGCAGGTAAAGGAATAGTGCATGTGGAGGGGCCAATGATAATAAGAAACATGTAGCCAGTTCCAAAAACCCAAGAGAAGCCTCTAGAGCTGGAGTATAAGGGGCAAGACGGATATTAGGGAACAATGAGGCCAGGTGGAGATGCAGCTCCACCCCCCAGGCAGGCTTTGGTAGCTGATGGAAAGATTCTGTGTCTGATCCTTAAGAAAAAAGTAGTCACCAGTGAGTTTTAAGGCAGGGAGTGAGGTGGTCAAATTTGAGCTAAAGAAGAACAGAATTGAAGAAGTGACATGAACAGACATCTAGAAGCTGTTGCTGGTGGTCAAGGCAGGAGAGGACATAAGTGGTGACAGTGGAGATGGAAGGAAGTGGACCTCTACCTTGGAAATAACAACAAACAAGAAGGAATTGGAGACTGATTGAGTGTGAATGGGTAGGAAAAAACAGCAGTCATAAGCAGACTCTGGCAGGTCTCTGGTGTGAACAACAGGATGGAGGCTATTGCCATTCTTTTTTTTTTTTTTTAACCACATTATTGTGGTATGTTTGACATACAAAAAGCTATCTATATTCAATGTATACAACTTGAGTTCGAAGATAAATATATATCCATGGAATCATCACCGCAGTCTATACATAAACATATCCATCACCTCCAAAAGTTTCTTTCTGCTCCTTTATTATTATTTTATTTTCTGATAAGAACGCAATGTGAGATCTACCCTTTTTGTAAAATTTTAAGTATACAACACAACATGGTTAATCATAGGCACTATATCGTGTGTAAGTAGATCTCTAGGGCTTATTCACCTTGTATAATTGAAATGTTGTACCTTTTGACTCACACCTCCTTTTTCCCACCCTCCTCCCATCCTCTGGCAACCACCATCCTACTCTCTGGAAGTGTTATTTTGGAAGGAGGACCACTGAAGGCATAGCTGGTTTTCTATCATTTTGGGTGTTTTTTCCTCAGGGGCAACATTGTCCTCTGGATTTGCTATCCCCTGGATCTATTCCCAAATCCTCAACTCAGGCTCTACATGGGGAAGACTGTGTGTGAGGCCAGAGGAAGGTGGCAATTCCCTGCTGAGGGCTGGTAGAGGAGGGGGAGCTGCCACAACCTGATGGAGGAGGATTGGTGCCAGCTAGGCCTCATTACTGGCTGAGTCTCGAAGGCTGGAATAAAGCCACTGGAATGAAAATAAGTCAATATTCTCTGTCAATTAGGGAAATGCCACCAAAGGTAGCCAAACCCTGTCTGACAGCCACAGCTAGGCCTATTTCCTGACACAGAAGCTGAAAAGCCAGTGGGAGCAGGGAGGAATACCGCTGGCCTGGAGTACGGCTTTCACATACAAAAAGGCCACCATGTTATGTGTACAGAGAGTTAGAAAATGGGTCCCTAACCTTGGACCTCGGAAGGAATCCTAGCTAGAAATAGGCTCCAAGAGTCTCAAGAAGCAATTCTCAAACAGGAAATATTTATAAAACACTAACATGTGCCCTGATAGAACCCCTCAGCAGACATCTCCAGGGAACAGCTCCTGGCTCCTTATTAGAGGCAAAAGTATCACAGGGCCATGGGGGTGTCACAACTAGCAGGAAACTGAGGCCCAGAGAGGAGAATTGTCTTATCCAAGGCCACCCTTTAGACTTTGACTAAAGATCTTCATTCTCAGTTCTCAGCTCTATAAAACTTTCCTTGATGCCCCAAGCTGAATTCACTAACTCTTGCTATGTATTGTTTAAAAATATGGGCATTTTTAAATCTCTGCACCTCCCAACTCCATTGTAATGATCTGTTGGTCTTTCCCACTAGACTCTGAACTACTAGAGAATAAGAGGTGTACTTCATCCATCTCTGTGTCCCAAATGCTTAGCCTAGAGCCTGGCTCAGAGTAAACTTATACATTTGTAAGATGAATAGATGGATGAATGGGTGAATAAACTAATTAATTAATCTTAACCCAAAACCTTAGTAAGCCTCTGTTGGGGCTATAAGGGTTAGAATGACATTGTTAAGGGTTGTACTTTAAGTTAATGGAATCTAATGGTCTTCCAGGAAGCTCTGGGGATCACTAAAGATCGGGAAACTGTGGGCACGGAAATAGGATCCAGGGAAACTAAAACCAAGGGCCAAAAGAAGACTAGAGACCCTCCCTTTTCCTTAGTATCACTTGATTCCCTGATTTTCCAGTACCTGCCATAGAACAGAACTACATAATGGTCAGAGCCTTCTGGACATAAGGGGGCCTTTGCTGATAAAAGAATGTGAAATGAGTTTGGGATACAGGGAAGTCAGAGTTAACAAGATAAATGGGTGAATCCTGACCTAAGAGGCAAGAAGTCTGGGTGCTGGTCCCTGTCCTACTCTAGCTATAACTTGTTTTGTGACCTTTGACAGGTCATTTCACCACCTCAAAGGCAAATGGACTTCACGTTGTGTGAGGCCTCATCTAGTTCTTAAGCTTGATGTTTGAGTCATTAGTTCATATTACTTTCTCCATTTTTTCCTAATTAAGTCTATTCCCCACTCTTGTCTCCCCCGCACCCCCACTTCCCTGCCTCAGTGGCCCTGCCCATGGCACCTGAACTTTACCCTTCTCCTCTCTTTCTGAGCCAGTCTCTTTAATGGGGCTGCTCATTTGAAACAAGACTCTTCCAAACCCTGTGGGCTCAAGCAATGAAATCCTCATTAAATGTAATAAGAGAGAACTGGTCTGTTTGGCACAAATGGTCTCCCCAAGTTGGAGCTCATATATGAAGCACTGAGAAGGGAAGGGCTGAAAATGGGTGTAAAAATGGATGCAGTTGCTCACAGGTGAGGCTGGTACATGCTATGACACACCCTGGGAGCCTGTCTTGGCCAAGGTCATTTTTTCTAAGCACCTGCCTTGGAGCAACTTCAACCTATCCAAATTTCTTCCTAAATATTTTGGACACTTCTCTTCAGTAGATAGTCCCTCCTAGGGTATAGCCTTTAGTCATTCTATTTTAATTGTAGCACTGCTCTTTCAGATGTCCTCTGACACTCAAGCCCCATCCTTGGTCCACCTTCCCTAAGGAGTGGTTGGGTGCTTCAACTGCTGCTACTTTTCTCTCTGCCTTCACACCCTCCCCTGACAGTGCAGATCTGAATCTCTCCCTATTGCCATTAAGGTTGCCCTCTGTTTCTGTTCTTATATGTATCCACCTCAAAAGCTGAACATCTTAATGAAAAAGAGAACAAAAGGAAATGGACTGGTATACAGCAGGAGAGCCCAAGACCTAATCTTTGGGAGGATTTATGCAGTCACCTGGGCCATAAGGAACAAAAGTGGAAAAGGAATGGGGGAAAGTCCTTAGCTCGGAGGACTTTCAAAAAAGGGGTACATCTCTTACCTCTCTGGATACGGTCTCTACTGCAGGGGGAGGGTCATGGTGACAACTGGTAGTCCCTCACCCTTGGGGACTCAGGGTTTCCTTTATGGTCAGAATTATTTCCAGGCTAAAAATCAGTATCTTGGCCTTTCCCTGGTAAGCAGCAGAAACACAATCTTCCGCCTCCTCTCAAGGGGAAGGAAGAGGATTTATAGAATGGTTCTACTGCTTGTAGCCTCATTGAGACAAATAATTCATTTCTATCTCTCAGGGTGGTTCTCCTGGTGATGGTCATAAATTGCCTTCCTGTTCACTCTCTGACCCTTGATCTTTTTGCTTTTGTTTTCAAAAAATTATTACTATTTCTCTTAACTCCGTATATAACCTTTGACTGCTTCTCTCCTTTAGCATCCTTAGGGGTTATTCCTACCGCCTCCATGCCTTCACACTTCTGATTGGGCAGGGCCCTGTGCATGGGTACACAGATGAATTCCACAAGAGGGAAGTTTAAAAAGCCCCTGCTTTGGGGAGCTCCCAAACCGAGAGTAACCACAACCAGCGCCTATTACTCACTGTGTGCCCAGTGCCATTCTAAGAGCTGTATGGACATTGACTCACTTAATCCTCACAATCATCCCTTAAAGTAAATATAATATCATCACTATTTTCAGATGAAATGACCAACATTCTCGAGATTAGGTAAATAAACTGCCCAAGGTCACATAGAAAGTATGGGGCAGAAGCTGGATTAGAGCGAGGGCCCATGTGCTTTGTTCTTAACTACTTTTTAACTACTGTTCTGCCTCTGTGATGGGGAAGGGCACCCAGCTTCTTCTCTGCCCTCAGGGAACTCCAGACTGAGGAAACATGCATAGTCTTTGCCCTCCAAGGAGTCCCAGATTTGATAGGGGAGGCAGGTATCCTTTGCTGGGGAAGTGTGTCTCTTCTGCTGAGAGACTTTGCCTTTGGGGACATCTGTCTGATACTGGGGACTCAGGCCCAGGATGCCCCCCCCCCAGTCTGACAAGAGTTATGCGATTAGACTCCAGTAGACTCAGTTAATCCAATTAAACAGAATTGTGAACATTAGTGTAAGAGAGATGAGAATGAGGCAAATTTGGAATCTCTATTGAATTTCCCCACAGAAGGAGGGGCTGGGGGTATTGCAGGATTGGCAATGAGCAGAAGTGCTGGTGGAAGGAAGAAGGAAGTCCCCCTAGTACACAGGCGTGCTGAGGACAATACCTACAAAGCAGGGGTTTGCTTAGCTCAGTGCTTCTCAATGTTGACTGTCCATTCAAATTACCAGGGCTGATGTTTGAAAATACTCATGCTTGAGGCTTCACTCCAGAACAATTAATAACTGGGAGTAAGTAAAAACCCCTCAGGAGAGTCTAATACACAGCTGGTATTGAGGACCACGAGCTGGTAAGGATTTGAGATTAAAGAGATTGGGAGATGGAGAGTTGAGGGACCAAGAGAGAGAGAGAAAGGGTTACTGCTTCGGCTGTTAAGAATCTGGATAAATTTGGTTCATCTGTTGCTAAGGTTTTGCGATGAGACAAGAGGCTGAAAGAAAAGCAAAAGCTTTGATAACCCAGTCCCTTCCAACACTGAGAATAGTCATCAATCCTGAATACCAGAAGCTGGAAGGTGGGCAAGAAGCACTAAGCTAAGAATATTCTCTTTCCTCACATCTGAACTTTTTCTTAACATTTTCCTCAATTACTATCATCAGGGGCCTCCCTTTCATACATCTTCATGCAGAGTGAAAAAGAGAAAAGGCTGTCTCACTGATACTCCAAGAACACCAATACCTTAGGGCCTTTGTACTTGCTGTTACCATCTACCTGCTACATTCTCTCTTCAGAAGCCACAGTCCCCAAATTCCTCAATTCCTTTAGGTGTCTGCTCAAATGTTACTTTAGCAGACCAACTTTCCTTGACTACCTATAGGAAGCAATGTCTTCCGCCCTTCCACTCCCTATTCATTTGTCATGCTTTAGCTGTCTCAAAGTATTTACTACAACCTGGTATATTTTATATTTTTCTACGGCCTTTTAGTTTCCTCCAGAATGAAACACTTATGAAGGAGAGACTTTGTTGATTTTTTTCATTGTTGTGTCTCCAAGGCCTACAATTCTGACTAAAACATAAGCAGACACTGAAGAAACATCTGTGGAATGCATGATTAATGAATAAGTAAGTGAAAATCTCTTAGTATAGTCACATTGGTGTGGGCTACATGTATTTGTGATTAAATTCCCATTTCTTTGGGCTAGGTATGGCTCTTTATTTTTAAGCTCTGTGTTTGCCTGTGCATATGTATTTTTCAACATATAAAAGGTTCTCTGGGTCTGCATAATGTGTTTCTGATTATGAACTTGTGTGTTTTTCCGCCTGTGTTTCTGCGCCGTCCAGTTGTGTGTGTGGATGTCTGGACAGTTCTGCCTGGTGTAAGAATCTGTGGAAGAACGAGTTATGGCCACATTACACCAGCAGAGAGCACTAGAGAGCCACACACCGGTTCCTAGAGGCCCAAACCAAGAAATCTTGGAGGGCGGTGAGTGTTAGGAACCCAGAAGACCTAGAATCTGCCAGGAAAGAAGTGAAGACTTCTCTAGACCAACATAGTACTGTAAAGTTGGGCAATTTCTGTTATTTCTTCTCAACTCATCCCCTAGGACTCAGATGTTCTGGTACTACCGGCAACCCCAGGAGCAGAAGCATCTGGTTAGGGGTTCAAAAAGGAGCTGGTTGCCAAGCTTGGCTCCTAACAAGGAGAGGACCCTTACCTAATGCCCTCCAACTCACACCAAGAATCCCCTCTTCCCAGTACCCAGAACTCTTAATCTCCAAAGAGCTCAAACTCCTTCCTGCTTAGAGAGAGATACCCCTGCGGCTGCCTTCTCCCTGGCCCTCAAAGCCATGGAGTTGGCTACTTTCTCCTTCCGGATGGGTTGATGCCCTGGATGAAGGAAGGGGTCGACTGTCCCACTCTCCCAGCCAGGGCAGGGAGAGAGACCCCCTGGCAGGGGCTCCACGCGCGTCCAGGAAGCAGATTCTGCAGCTCCGTGTTTTGTAGGTGGGGAAAGGAATGTATTCTCCTCAATTATTCATTAGTCAATTGAGAATTACCAGTTTAGGGAACCTAGGAGTTATATTCTGGGTGTGGGATTAACAAGGAAAACAAAAAGGATTTTATGCCTTTTGGTTCCGTGAACCACCGCATGCCCACTCCCCGCTCTCCCCGACACACTCACCACCCTTCCTCCCCAACACGGTCCTCCACTGGACTAGAGGCTTGTCCTCAGCCCATGCCCCGCCTCTCCAATCCACAGCCTAGTTCGGTAGCCCGGGACCAAGACTATGAATATAAACGGGAGGAAGCCTCGGGTGGGCGAGGGTCCAGCCGCCCCTGCCCCGGCGCCCGCGACTGCCACTCTCGTTACCCTCTTTGCCTTCGCTCTCGGTCCCTTTTTCTCTTTGCTCTCTCCAGCTGGGTTCCAGCGAGGGTGCGCGCGTGTGCGCGCGCGTGGGGGAGTGCGGGGGGGCGGGCTGTGCTGGGAGAGCAGACGTCAGGCGGAGGGAGGGAGGAGGGGGCGAGGGGAGGAGGAGGGGGCGAGGAGAGAAAGGGGGAGCGGAGATGAAAGAGACCCGGAGAGGTAAAGCTTGAGGCGAGGAAGGATAAAAGGGAGAGGCGGAGGAGAGAGAGGGAGGCGTGAGAGGGAGAGGGCGAGGGCGAGCGAGCCACGGGACTGGGAGGAAAGAGAGAAAGAGCGGAGGGAAGGGAAGTGAGCGTGTGCGCGCAGGGGCGCCGCGCGGGCGCGGCGGGGGCGGCGGGGCTCCTCCCCCCCGGCCCGCGCCTCTCGCTCCGTCGCCAACTCCGGGCCCAGCCGCGGGCGGGCGCGCGGCGGGCGGGCAGCATGCTGAGCCTCCTCGTCTGGATCCTCACTCTCTCCGATACTTTCTCCCAAGGTAAGGGCTCCCGCCCGCCCCGGACCCGGCTTCCGCGAGGGGTGGGGGGCCGCGCCCCTGCGGGGGAAGGCTGGGGGCCCGGTCGCGCGCGGCGGGGCCCCGGGGTCCGGACGCCACGAGGCGGGCCGGGTACCCGCGCGGAGTACCCGAGGCCGGAGAGGATGAGTTTTCCGTTGATTTGCCCAAGTTCCTTCCTCTGCCTGCGCGAGAGCACGGAGGCAAAAAAGAGACCCGAACGCTCCAAGTCTTCCGGAGCTTCTGGAAGCCCTACCACCCTCCACCCCGTGAGGCCGGGAGTCCGGACGCCTGGGTCCTGCCTGAGAGGAAGGCGGAAAGAGGGTGGGATTTCAGATTCGGGGGCTGGGAGGCGTGCGGAGAGCTGGGGGCGCAGGCTTGGGAAGGTGTCGGTAAGGGAATCCCCCGACTTCAGCCTCGGGGGACCGAGTGGGAGCTGCGGCTCCCTTCTAGAGAAAGGGAGGGGTGCCTCGGCGGTTCTGGTAAGGGTTAGGAGCCCCCCTGCCCACTAGGGGCTCCAGGTGGGGAATGGAGTTCCAAAGGCAGTTCCGGCTTGATACGGTGAGATGCGCTTGGGAAGGGGTTAACGCCCCACTTTGGGTTAGGAAAGTATTGCTGTCTGGAGCTGATTTGAACCTGACAGGGGAGAGGCTGGGAGATGAGGGAGAGGTTGAGAGAGATGAGGTTAATGTACCCTCATCAGGCAGGTATGGGGAGGGGTGGGAGAGAGAAGGGAAAATAAAGGGCCCAGACCCTGGCCAGGACTGAGTAGTCTGTGGGAGTGGATTATTGCCTTGTGGGCCTGACTCTAAGGAAGATTTAATACTGCTGAGCTAGCCACCTCCCCCCCCCCCCAACATCCACCCTGTCCCCCCCCTCCCATGGAGTTGACACAGAAATTGTCACAGGAGCACCAAAAAATAGTCATAGATATTGAGACAGACTACTCACCTACAGAGACACACATACCCACAAGCATCTTCCACACCGAGACAGGCACATATACACAAAGACACTGGTACAGCTAAGGAAGACACATTCCTTTCCATATCCACATATGTTTGCACATTCATGCACCCAGTCATATCAAAACTCAGATACAGTCAGTGCATGCATATTGGCATTTACAAGGACACAGCACACATAGACACACAGACACACACACCGAAAACCTTCTATAGATACCAGCTGTCCAGGAAACAAAGAAACTTGAACAGACATTCATACAGACAGACACTTATGAAGATGTACAGACTACAAAATGGAGGAGGTAGTCTCTTTTGGGGGTGGGGGGAATCTGGGAAGAGGGATATCGGCTTTGATAGTACACCCTCAGTCATTACCCCGCTCTCAGTTCCTTTCCTGGGCTTAGGGCTGGGATATTATGCTAGATCCCTCCTCTCCTCGTGGGGCCCCTACTCAGCTCCAAAGGCAATGCCTGGCTAAGTTGGTGGTGTCAGGTCTGATCCATCTTTCCCCACAGGGCACCCATGCTCTTAAGATATGGCAAGGGCACATGAATGGCGTGAGTTTAGTAGGAGTTGGTGCAGGGGGAAAGGAGGCCTGGTCCTGAGGTTGGCAGAACAAGCCAGCCACTTGGCAGAAAGTTGGGGAGATGACTTAAGTTCTGACTTTGTTCAGCCAGGCTGATAAGGGGGAGGAGAGTGGGGAGAGAATGACGGGGGAGGAGGAGGTAGCTGGGTCAGTATTGGTGTGTGTGGGGGGTACGAGTCTGTCTACCCCTTTCCAGCAGCCCTAACATTTCAGCAACATGGATACGAATGGGCTTCAGGGAACAAAAGCTGCAGTTAGCAAACAGGAGAGACATGTGGATTGAGTCGAGAATGGTCGGAAAGAGAGGAGTGTGTTGTGTGCCTTTCTCCCTTTGGAAAGTGGGGGGGGGGGGGAGTTAGCTGAGCTCCTCTGTTCCTGCCTCCAACAGAGGTGAAAGCAATGCTTAATGAAGGTATGCAAAAGTATTGTGGGGAGGATACCAAAGAAAAAGAAGGGAGAGAATAGACCGGGGAGGAGAGGAAATCGCTACTGAGTGTTCTGGGGAGCTGTGCACGGACTGGGGTGGCAGCTGGGAGGGAATGAGCAGGGTCTGGGGAGGCTGGGGGCACTCATAGGTTGGTGAGGAGGCTGTGGGACCTCTTCTCCTTACCCTTCATCTTTAGAAAAAAGGAGTTCTAGGTGAGGGACTGGGGCAGTGAGAGAGGAAGCAGAGGGGGAATTGCGGGGAGTTGAGGGATGGCGGACATGGAGAAAAGGTGGCAGGAGATGGCATTGAACTGAGGAGGGCAGAGAGGGGAGGGGAGATTCAGCCTAGGCACAGAAATAAAAATCTCATTTTAAAGAATTTCAATGGGCTTCATCAATCTTCATTTTTCACTAAATAATTTTCTGTATCTTATCTTAATGAAAACCATTATCCTTACCCCCATTTCCATCATGCGCCAGCTCCTCAGACTGATTGTGCCGAAAATTGAAATATTTATTCATTTTCTGGGAGATTTTCTCGCTCCCCAGTCTCAGAGAAGAGAAATTGAAAAAGAAAGATTATAGCTAATCAGAGCAATGTGGGATGACAGGCTGTATCAGGGTGGGAGCTGCCTCCAGGGTGGGAGGTGGAGGTAGGGATGGGAGAAAAAGCTTTCCAGCCCCCATAGGTCCCCTGGGCATCTCTGCTACTGACTGGCAGGGGGTTGAGGAGTGAAAGGAGGAGGCCTGAGGGCCTTTTAAATTCCCAGTATTCAACTCCCTGAACACAGCCACATCCAGGCACGGAGCATGAGTCTGAAAAGAAGAGCACTTGGGAACTGAGACTCCCCTCCTGAGACTACACACAGACATGCACACTTCAGATGACCTGCTTCTGCCTGCCCAGGCCAGAGCAGGCCTGGAGGGTGAGGAAGAGGCAGGGGGAGACAAGGCAGAAATCTGGATACTAGGTTTCCCCTTCTCAACTTTGTCCACCTAACACTCCCTTAGACCTAAAGGGAGGGCGGGAACCCAGTTCTCAGTGCCTGGTGTTGCCTCTGGCCACAACCAGGACCTGGAGGACCTGGATCAGGACATGGAGGCCTCTAGGCCTTCATGCCTTCTATTAATCACAGTAGCTGCATGGTTGGTTGTCCTGCTCCGCCTTGGTTCTCTGGTGGTGTTGGATGAGGAGAGCCAGCCACTGTCCTCAGTGCTCACCCTCACCTTGACTTGAGAACTGTATACCCTCATGGAGGCTCCTCTAGGCCCTCATTATATCCTCGGGGACCAAGTCTTAATTTTTCTATTGTCCTCTTAGTTTCTGAAACAGTGCTATGCCTGTGGTAAGTGCCCTTAAATATCTGATCAATTGATTGATTTGATGAGTGTGCTACTATGTTAGAAGGAGGCAGCATTAAATGGTAATTAAATCACAGCTCCCAGGTTAAACCCCACCTCTGGCAACTTGGTAGTCAGTTCAGCTTGAACAAGGTATGTACGTGCCTTCTCTGTGTCTTAGTCTGCTCATCTGTAAAGTGAAGGTGGAAGTAACACATCATAGGGTTGCAAAATGGCAATTAAATATGTTTATCTGTGTAAAGTGCATGGAAGTGTGTCAGCACTGAGGGAAGTGCTCAGTAATGCTTCTGCTGTGACTTTGTGACTGGACAGAAACAGGCAGTTGAGTTGTTTGTGCATCCTTTCCAGCTCTTTATGCTTTTTTTGTTTCTTGTTCCAGCTGCCTAGATACTTGATCCTGGGCTTCAGTGCCTCCGCTTGTATCTCTCATGGACAGGACTGGGTTGTGGCAGACCCAGAAGGAGAAATTGACAAGCCTGCCCCTAGTTGGAGACCTCAGAAAACGTCTGGGGAAGGGAATTGGCGGGGGAGAGCAAAGTGGAAGAGGTATTCTAGTAAGAAGGAACCAGGGCTCTTATGAGAAATAAGTAGGGACACTAGCCCAAGGTGGCAGGATTTCAGAGTCTAGAAATAATACGGATCATTTATTGAGCCCTTCTGCTGACTCCTTTACATGTGCTATCTAATTTCATCTATACAACAAGCCCCCGAGATCAGCTCTATAATTATCTCTCTTTCATGGATGAGAAATTGAGGTTTAGACTGGTTAAGTTTCTTGCTGGTGACTGTGGGAACCAGCTGACCTCCAAGCCTGCACCCTTCCCCTTTGCCAGGTGTCAGCAGGGATGGATGCTGGGCTCGTAGGGTTTTTCCTGATTCATAGTAGAATGAGAACCAGGAAAAAATGGGAGCGGGTATTCCATAAAGGTGAACTCAAAGTTTTAAAACGATCCTTTATTCTGAGATTCTATCCTTCTACGTACTTTGGCACTGAATGGTTTTTCTTTGATGGTGTTCACATGTGACTTAAAAAAAGAACTTGGCAATTGAAAAAGTTTTCGATGTTGTGTTTGTTACTATTATTAAACATGACCTTATAGGTCCATGAACTTTAAATTTGGGAACTTCCATGCAAGCCTGACTCCTGGAGAGGTCCAGAGTCCTACAGAGGTGAAGCACTGAGTGGGGAGTTGGGGAGAATCCCAAGACAGTCAGCTTCCAAACCGGCTCAGTCCCTGACAGACATGGAGGCTGGGGTGTTGGATGGCCTCTTCCAGTGGGCTATGGGAAGCCCTGCTTTTGCCTCAGGTGGTAAAAAGTGATTATAAGAGGTGGGCTCTGTACCAAAATGTCACAATGACTTTATTGAATTCCTACTATGTGCTTTTCATATACATTCTTTCTTTCTTTTTTTTTAAGGACCTCATTGAGTTAATGTTACCTCTATTTATAGATGAGGAAACCAAAGTTGAGTTTAATTTAATTTGCTCAAGGCCATACCTGGGTGTTAAACCCCATGTTTAGACTTTTAGTCTCACTACGAAGCCCACACTGCCAGGGAACCTCCTCTGCAGAGCCACAGCCCGTGCAGCGCCTCCCATGGAGCTGAGACAGCTCTGCAGTGGAGAGGAGGCCTTCTCCTGCTCCCCACAATGGCAGACAGGCTCCTCCTGCTGCCTGGCACAGCCTTCTCCCAAAGGCTTAGTCAAAGACACTTAGCCGGTATTCATCTCTGTGCCTTGTTTTGATAATTATGTATTTTACTGTGTGGGGGTGGGGAACTGTACATACTGCCCATTGTTTGTCATGAGAAAAAGGTTTGTAATGCCTTTTCAAGTCTTTTAACTTTGTAAGGTGCTTTCTATTTTTAGCAACTTTTTTGCACGTACCATCTCATTTAATAGGACATCCTATGTTGTAGGCAGGATAGTTATACTTTCTCCATTTGGACTGGGGGCAGATTCCTTAATTGCTCCACTATCAATATCTGGAGCTGTTTTCAGCTGAGAATAGAGAAGTTCCTCTCTGAGCATCCATCTCTAGTCTGGTCCTTTCCCAAGGCCTCCAGACCATTTTACTGGGCAATATCTTGGAGGAAGCTTTGACCTGGAAAGGGCTGGAGGTATGGGGGTGGGTAGTGAGCAGTGAAGGAGAAAGAGGCAGCCTTGTCCTTGATTCTGAAATGTGAAGTCAAGGAGAGGCAGTGTCAGGAGTCAGGAAAGAGAATGGGCTCATTCCTAGTAAGGGAGAAAGTCGCATGTTTATGGAAGGCCCACTTTGTGTTTCACATATGTTAGTAACTAATTTAATATTGATAATTATCTGTTAAAGGTAGGAGTTATCTCCATTTTATAGGTGGACAAAGAGAGACCCAAAGAAGTTAAGCAGATTACCCAAGATGATATGAGTAGTCAGTGACAGCCAGGACTAGAACCTGAGCCAGGAAGTTGGAGTGGGGCACTGAAGTGATTCCCAGAAAGAAGGCCCATCTACATCTTCAACATCACTGCTGTATCGAGCTGCAGTCGCAGTCTCTCTCTGTCCATTCTGTGTGCCCCCAGGCTGGTGTGTAAATTCACACATGTTCTCACGTGCACATGTAGCCATTTCTCACCCCTATTCACATAATGACAAATTTCTCTATCTTTACGTCATTCTTTCTGCACATCAGAGCATGCAACACCACCACATGTCTGTGTACCGTGTTCCTTCTAGCTATGGCAGCCATCCTTAGTCTTTGAAGGCACTATTTTTTGTGTTGTCTTGCTTGCTCTGTATTCCCTGTGATAGACGCACATTACAGAGTTGACAAAGTCAGAACCTTTTGGTTCCTCATCCTGTAGCTCAGGTCCCTCTCCATCCTGCAGCCAAACTCTTATCCCTTCCTGCTCTTGATTCACTGCACTGAGGGGGAAAGGTACCTTAGCTCCCAGACATTGTCTGTGGCCATGTTTTCCTTTTTTTACCCATCCTACTTTCTCTTCATCAGCTCTTTCCAAGCTCCCAGTTTCCACCTCTCTCCACAGTTTCCCTCTCTCCAGCAACTTTTTTTTTAACCTCTGTAGTCTCCAGGGGCTGGAGCCTCATTCCTTTCTGCCCTCCTTGAGCCCATTTAACAAAATTGGGATTGTATTGAAATAAATGGGCCTTGCAGCCAGGTAGCCGCCTCAGGATTAAGGGTCTTAAAACCAGGGAGGAAATCGCTAGCACTCTCTAGCAAATTTTGTTCATTTCCCAGGAGGTAGTGCTGCGGCTTCCTTCCTCTGGTGGCCTGGCTGTGGGGAGGTGATGGGAGAATCTCCCAGAAGGCCGTGGGGCCTGGGTTTTGAGACAGGGAAGGGACAGCAGCAGCCTGAGTCTCCAGTTCTCTGTGCCCATGAGGCTGTTCCACCCCAGGCCAGGTTAGGAATCATAGATTCTTCTTCTGGAGTAGGCCATTTGATGCTTTTCTTCTCTGCCCCTTATTTCCTTCTGAAGAGACTGGAAGATGCATGGGGAGAGTAAGGAAGGACTTGCCTCCTCCATTCAGTGGAAATGTGCACTTGCTGTGTGCCAGGCACCAGTACAGCAAAACAAATAAAATACTATCCCTAACTTAGGTGCAAATGACTGAACTTCAGTAGACCTTAGTTTCCTCTTCCATAAAATGGGGAGAATTGTTTTCTTTCAAATCAGCAGATGTATATTATGATATGCAAAACATACTGATAGGCTCTATGGGGTATTAAATGACATTGTTTAGTTCCTTCCATCCAAGAAGCTAAGCTGTGTATGAGCAAAGATTCCTAATAATGCTAGGTTGGTGCCAGAATAGCAATATGCATGGTCAGAGCTGGGGAGTTCAGGATAGTGGAGTTTGCTGTGGGTTGAAAAGTCCAGGAAAAGCCCCATGGAGGAAGAGGATCCAAGGATGGACAGGATGTAGATGTGGCAGGAAGTCAGAGAGCATTAGCAGACTGGCCCAACTTCCCTTGACAAGGTGTGGCTGCCTAGATGTACAGGGTACGTTGAGGCTGGTTGCAGCTGAGGATTTGGGTTGGGAAGAAATAGATGAGGTAATCCAGGATAGTAGACTGGGGCCAGACCCTTGAAGGCCTTAAAAAGCCAGTCCAGAGACTGTCCTGTAAGAAGTGGGGAGCCAAAGATGCATGTTTTTTAAGCACTTGTGTTTTTTGTGTTAAAAATTTGTTATGATCCCTGCCTCATTCCTGACCAACTTAAATTTCTCATCTGCTTGAGCTGCTGCAGAGATTTGCAAACCCCTTCAATTAAAAAAAGAAAAAAGGTGAAGTAGATAGATAATCAGCTTTTGACCAGGCAGATGTGAACAGAAAACCTCTGAAATATCAGTTCCCTCTTGGGAAGTCTCAGATCTGTGACATGAGTTGGGGAGGCTTTGGAGACCACCAAGAGGAGAGCCCTGTGGCCTGGTGGACATGTGAGTTGTTTGTCATCTGTTCGTTGGAGCCTAAGCTGGGTCTACACTGTCCAGAGTCTGGGGGTACCATCTGGTTTCATCAGAGGGCCAGTCCACCCTGCACGGTCGGTTGATTTCCTCAAATCAGTGGCTATAGACAAATGTTCATTTGGGGATTAAGCCTGGAGACTTTCAAATCTCTACAAGGAGAACTCTAGTTTTTCAAGTGGAAACCTTTGAAGAGAGTTCCTGCCAAGGGGGTGAGAGCCTCTGTTTAACTAAGCAAGTGCTTTTTTAATAGCTGGGGCTGGCACTCACCTAGGCACCAGGATAAAAAAGTAAGTGAAATTTAGTCCCTGTCCTTGAGGCACTCTCAGGTGTGGAAGATGGATGTACAAACACATATTGACAATGCTGTAAGATAAAGGTTGTGAGAGGTATGTGAAAAATGCTGAAGTCTCACTGTGGCGGGGGTGGGGGCGGGGGCGGGGAGTGCATGCTTGCCTGTAAAGGTCCAAGGATGTGAGGCTCGGGGCTGAGGCTGGAGTCTCTGGACCGCCCCTGATTGTGCCCCCTGCCCTGGATGGAAGGAGCCGAGGAATCTGAAGTGAGCAGAGGTCCCTCCCAAGGATTATGATTTCCAGGAACAAAGGCAGTTTATATATATAAAGTGCACTCCCCCCAAATCTCTGAACCTCTTGTGTCCAAATATTTCTTCCTTCTCACTCCCAACCCCATTCCCACTCAACTGAGCTAATTTCTAAATTAACTTTGTCCTTGTAATCAGTTTAGCTGAGTTTCTTTTTTCCCCTCCTTTCTGAATTCTCCCAGGACCAGCCTGGGGGCCCTGCTTACTCCCTTAACCTTGTATTGTCAAGCCATCAGATGCTTTTAACTGCTTCTTTTCATTATTTGCCTACCTGGGAGGTTATTGAAAAGCAAGGGAATGAGATGGGCAGATGTGGGCCAAGAAAAGAGACAATGGGAGGAGAGAAGGCATTTTCAGAGGAGCAGAAAGCTTAGGCAGGGTGCCTGAGTGGAGCCCTTGAGAGATTTGGGGGTTTTGTCACCTTGATTCCCTAGTTATCCAGACGGACTTTTCTCTGGCTGGACAGTAGGACTCCTGGGTTTTAATTCCAAACTCTTAGCAGTTGACTTGCTACTCTATGCCTCACTCTTATCTTCCCTAGAAATCTACCAGCTTGACCTTACTGTGGGATGGGATCGGGGGCCTTCCCTCTTTGCTCACCTCTCCCACACACATATACTGGTGGAACTACTTCTGCCAGGGCTATCAACTCAGCAGCATCCACCTCCAAGTCAGCTACTTTGTGGGTGATGTTTGATCCTAAACTGATAGACCTATAGCCCTACATACACCTGGGAAGTCTCCCCTCACTAGACAGTGGCCAAGTGAGAATTCAAATTCATTTTAATTTCACTTTGAGCCAGCTGTAATTATAAAGGAAAATCTGACTCTCTCCACCCTCAAATGCATTGCAAAACCAAGTCGAAGTGACTTTTCGATTATCTGAACTACTGCTGCTCTCCATTTATGTAGAAAATTGAGAGAGGATCCTCTAAAACCTGTATCTAAGGGATTTAGTTTGTGCACATTGCTTTCATACCAGGGTCATATTATAAGGCTAGCCTCTTTCAACACAACCCCAGTATCGGGTAACCCCTTGAGTGTGGTGGGACCTCCTTACCAGAGGGCCTGTGGATAAGAGAGCTTCAGCTTCGTTCACAGCAGGGCTGCCACCTGTGCAATCATGACCAAGGCACATAACTGGAGCCTCAGTTTTCTCATCTGCAAAATGGAGTCAGTAAAACCTACCCCAGAGAGTTGCTGAGAGGACTGAATGAAGGAATCTATATTAGGGATTAGTATCTGGAATGCATATTGTATTCAATATATCAGTCATTATTCCTATTACGTAGTACCTGTTTTTTACAGCTCACAGCTCAAGACAGATCTGAGGTATGCAGACAGAATGAGTGAAGAACAGATAATAGCCCAAATGCAGATAAGTCTCTGTTAACTGTGCCAAGGGAGGTGACCAGTGATGTTGTCGTCCGTGGCATGTGCTGCAATGGGAGGTCCAGGAAAGCAGCACAGCGTAAGGGAAAGGACCTGGGTACAGAGTTAGGTCCTGGCTCTGCAGATTAAGTGGTCTCTTCACCTTTGTGAGCCTTAGTTTCCTTACCTGTGACATGAGGTGATGGCAGCCACTTCTACTTTAAGTCCTGGAAAAGCAGCCCTAGGATGTGCACAGTAACCACAACCATCATTTTAGCTCTGTCTCTCTGGAAGGTTTCAACCCAGTGTGTTAGAACAATGATTCTCAAACTTTAGCTTCCTTATGAAATACCCGGAGATCTTGTTAAACTGCATATTCTGACTCAGAAGGTCTGGGGTCAGGTGGAGTTTCTGCATTGGCATCAAGGTCCCAGGTGATGCTGATACTGCCTGTCCTCGGACCATACTTAGAAGCGTTAGAGGATTCTTTCCTCTAGGAAAATAAGTCTTCAACATTTTAATGAGAGGCAAGAGAAAATAGGATTCATTTAACGGAATTCACTTTTCAGGAGCTGAGTTGTATAGCAGCTCAGTTGTATAGCAGCTCAGATGGGTCATTGCTTCAGGAGCATCACTTGCGGGACAGGAGCTGGTGCAGTGTTTGCCAGCACGCCCATCTCTGGCCCCAAGAACGACCTGCCCCACATGCTTCCTGCTGCCTCACAAGCTCCTGGCCACCCCAACCCGACCCACGAAGTGTGCACTTTTGCCAATAGCTGGCAACTCCCACGTTAAATAGCACCAGCCAGTATGTTGGTGGAAACTCCTCCAAGCCTAAGCCAGTTGGTCATTTCCACTTGATTTTTTTTTTCTTTTATGAAAAAAATCCTCGTAATCCAGCTCTGAATTTGGTGTAGATTTGGAGGGAGATATTTTGACAGAGCACAAGCCAGGGCCTTGGCCCTGTTGCCTTTGCCTCGAAAATTAAATCATGAGCAAATTGTGTGATTTGGGAAGGAAGGAGGATCATAGGCTTATCTGGGGGTCTGAGTTTGGGGGAGCAAGGGAGGGTCATCTCTGGACATTTCAGTTTTTCACACTTATGTACAGCTAATGATTGTTCAGCCAACACAATGAGCCAGCTCACTACTATCTCCCTTCCTTCTCTATGTGTGGAGAAAAGGTGCACAGGCCAGGAAAGAGAATTTCAACTTTTAAGGTTCTCCTGAGTCAATGGGGGATGGGAACCCTGTCCACTGCAGGGAACAGGGACTCTCATTAATTCTCCTTCATCCTCTCCCCCGGAAGACAGACACATTCAACTATCAACAAGTACAAAAAGGGGCTTGCACACACTACACACATAAATCCTGAGAGGTTTCAGAGTAAATCAAGAAGTAGGTGGGATTGATTAGTTTAGGTTTCCAAGAACCTAGAACCTGGGTCAGGAATGAGAATGGGGCATGATTCTTTAAGAATCCCAACATCTTTGGACACTCAAGATGTCTTCTCTAGGCAGGACTAACTTAAATCAACCTTGACACATCAGTGTTTGTCCTTTCCCTGAAGAGAAAGGAATTTCATTAGCTCTCTGCTCACTTTTGTATTTAATAATCCTCAGCAAGCAGGAAGTTCTTTATGTCTAACCTGACCCCTCCTGCTCCTGAATGAAAAAAATTGTCTTATTAGGGACTGTAACTGAATAAGTCTCTAGTATTCTCTATGTCTGGATAAATAAGATTTCCCCCATGGGTCTATTTTCTTTCACTCAGTGCAAAGCTCTTTATAGTAGAGAAGCAAGCCCAGAGAGGTCGTAGGTGAGATGGCCTCTGAGGCCCCAGGAGGAGCCAGAGCAGCTCATCTTTTTAGGGGTCAGATTTGCTTTCCAGCGAACCACCAAGCCTGTGCCTTCCCAGTGTCCTCAGTCGGGGCTAGAAGGGTAGTGTTCACAGAGGCCTGGCTGAGTCACCATGTCCTTACTAATCTAGTTTTCTCTTCTCAGCTGCTCACAGCAGCTGGAGCCCAGAGGGCTGTGGTGTCCTTCACATCTACTCTAGCTACTGTCCTGAGGGCCCCCCTCCTCCCTCCATGAGAACCAGGCTGAGAGAGCCCCTGGCATCTGCTGCTGCTGAACCAGGTACCTGTAGGAAAGTGGGGCTTGGAGTGGAGATGGCAGAGGTAGGCCTACCTGTTGTCAGACCTGCTCTAGCCTCCGCAAGAATACATTCTCTTCAGAATCATACAGGAATGCCCTCAGCACAGCCTATCCTGGGTTGGCTTGGTGCCTCCCAAGTGACATACTCCTGCATGGAGACAGGAGGGGAGGGAGTGTCTGCAGTGGGATGTCTGCCTTTGGAGACCTCGCGAACAGATGGAGTGGGGGCATTTCCCTGGAATGCTGGGCCATATGAAGTAAGTACAAACTCTCAGCTGTAAACTTGAACTTGAGGGAGGAAACTTGTTTATATCAGCTAATTATAATAGGGGAGAAAGGTTCCCCATCTTCGTCAGGGTTTAAACACATACAGATATCATCTAAGGGAGATTTTGAAACCTGTTAAGCATGCGCACAGAAGAAGATGGAAATAGATACTGGAGCGGGGGGATCCGTTAAGGTTGATTATTGGGAAGGGGCAAGAGGGAACAATAGAACTGGGCGAAAAGGACTGAGAGGGCAGGATTCATTGAAAAAAAAAAAAGGTAGAAGAGACCACCCTTATAGGAGAGCTCAGGGGGAGAAGAGTGGGGCCCAGGCGGAGGCTTGGCCAGCTAGTGCTGTGTGGGCTGGAGGCTCTGGGAACTGATATCTTCTGTGTCACCTCAAGTTGTGGCCCCAGCAGCTTTCACACCCAGCTGTGTGACATTCTCCCACATGTACAGGCAGCCATGCACCTCAGGAGAGGGATAGTGTCAAAGTAGCCCTTGTTTACTTGAGGACAGAGCAGGATACAAATCCTCTGCAGAGGAGGAGGAGCTGCCATGTGTGCGAGGAAAGAGGAACTTGGGCCTCCTGTCTTGGAGGAGACAGTGAGGCTGTTACAAGTTGGCTCCAGTGTGGAGCCTGCCTGTGGGGCAGCTTGCATTTGTTGGGGGTAGCTACTCTTTTTCAAGGGTAGCCATGGCCCAGGGTCCTTGAAGCACTGACCGGTGGCCTGGCACCGGACAATCTGCACAGCCCACTCTGGCTGTTATCCATCAGCAGAGCCATATGTTTCTGGGCTCCTGGCTGCTCTCTGCCCCGCAGCTGGATGCTTCCTGGGCCCTCTTCCTCCTGCCCTCCTTCCCTCTCTGTCAGTCTGTCACTCTCAGGAGTGAAATGCTCCCTGCTCCTGAAGTGTTTGGTGCTTGATAATTTGTGGATTATAGCTAACTCTCGATAAAGATTCCCCTAATTGCTTGGCTCACCTCAGGTCCTATCATCAAAGCAAAGCTGTGAGGCCCCCTCTCGCCCTCCTTTTCTTTTTATTATCTCTTAATTAATCACTCTGGCTTTCACACTTAGCAGATAATTACAGTCTCCTGGGCATGAAGCTCATTTTCATAACCTCCTGCTTCAAGCCAGCAGCAGAGTGGGGTGGGGAGGAAGCTGGAGAGAAGGGGAGAGTGGTGAGGAAGCAGGAGAGAAGGGGAGAGTGGCAAGAGAAACTCTGGAGGAAGTGGGAGCAGTAGGCAGTGGGTGGGTGAGACCAAGGGAGGAGAAGAAAGGGACATTTGGGCAGTAGCGTGGGGGACACATGGAATGGCGAGCAGAACCCCTCATCTGCCCAGGCCTAAGGTGACTCTGCAAGGGACAGAGAGGCCACAGGGCCTCCTTGGGAAGGCACCTTGCTCCCCCAGCATGCTGGCGCAGCCCTCACAACCTTACCGTGTTGAACCTGCTGGCCTGCCCTGGGATTGGAAAGGGAGATGGTCCCAAGTAAAGTTCATTCAGTCATGTGCTGGGACATGAGGTCTGTGAGGTAGAAAAGGCTGTGACAAGGAAAAAAAGGGCAGGGCCACCATCCAATTAGGACTCAGGCCTGGGAATTTCTGCTTTGAGGAGAGCAGGACACTCACTGTGGGGTTTAAACCATGGAAATGACTAGGAAATGATCCCTCAGAGATGTGATCAGATAAAGAGAGAAAGACCTAATAGTTATTCATACCTACACCTTGTGTATGCTACACACTATTTCACAAGATGCTTATCATCCCCATTTTAGAAATGAGAAAAGGTGTGGCTCTGTGAGATGAGGTAAAAACAGAGAGAGAGAGTTGTGCCTGCTGGTCCCTCCCCTCCCTGACCCCCACCTGCTGTACTTTTAGCTCTGGCATCACCACAGGGCTTGGGGCTTTCCTTGGGCTTCAAACCTAGAGAGAAGGAGGGTGATGGATGTGAGAGGCACAAGAAACAGAAGAGTTTACCCAGAGAGTTAGCTGGACTAGAACATGAGATTCTAACATGGACTCTGGTGTCTATCCTTCGTTACTGTTCCTTATTGTGTCTCCGTGGCCCGGGCTCCAGCTGGTCCCACAGGAAATGATGGAGAATGGGGAATATCTGTTTTTCCTTTCTAGACTGAATTTTCTTTCATGAGTGCAGCACAACGTGCTTGGTCCTTAGAATGAAGTAAGTTGGATCCTCCTACTTTTTTTTGCCATTAACTAGCTGTGAAACCTTGAAAATGTCATATAACCTGAGCATTAGTTTCTTCATTGATAAGTGGGAATCTTAAAGACTGCAGAGTCCCTGGCATATGACAAGTTCTAAACAAGGGTAGCTGTTGCACTACTATAACTATTGTTGTTACGATGGTATATGAAAGCACCTGGCCTCACCCAGTAGAAATCACGTAAAACAAGTTTTTAAAAAGCTGGTGAGAGAGGGAGGGTCTTTTTGTCTGACTTTCTCAGTAAGGGAAAGCACAAAATTTCTACCCTGCATTCCTTCTGGGGTGCGCTATAGAGCAAAGCCTTGACAGCCCAGGCCATTGTGCCCCAGTGAAGTATTCTTTACACAAATATGGTGTCTGTTCTGGCACGGGGCTGCTTCTAGCACAGAGCTTGTTGGTATATGGCTCCAGGCAGGGTTGATCTTCCCATTACTGACCTACAAGGCCTCAGACTGCCCATTGCCCCTGTGGCCTCCAGCAGATCCCGTGAGCCAAAAGGTTACATGGCTTGCAACTTCTGACTCAGCTTCTGGTTTCCTGGGCATTACAATGGGAAAATCAGGAGGCAATACAGAGAGGGCACTGCAGTGTGAGTTTAGCTGTGGATTTGAGCTCCAATTTTTCCTCTAATGGAGTGATGTCATTCAGTGATCTGGGCCTATTTTCTTAACATAAAATGAAAAGGTTCTGTCTGGCTACATGGTTTTTCAGCTTTGGGAGTTCACGAAAAGGACTGGTTCTTCCTGAATGAAGCCCTCGATCTCCCTGATTTGGTTTGTGTGCCAAAGCCGGAAGTACTGATTTCAGAGGGCCAGAGCTGGGTACCCCAGGAGAAGCATTACTACTCAGGAACCAGAGTGGAAGCAGACATTTCACACATGTTCAGATAAAAATTGCTCTAAACGATACGGAGAGCTAAAGAACACCCCGCCCCCCCACGATAGTCCACTGTCCTGAGGACACCTCAGCATGCTCTAGGAAAGTGGGAGACCCTGGACCAAGGGTGCGGTGCACATTGTTAAGAGTCTCTCCGTAAAGAAACATGCTCTGGCTTCACCCTGAACTTTAGCTTTGGTCTATGAAAAGGTTTTTCAGAGTCTTGTGGGAACATAAACATTTGGCAGATTTCTTTCCCTGAAAGCTATTTCTTCTCCTTTCTTTTTCTGGGAACTTTAGCAAGCAAGATCGAGGCCCCTCCACCCTCTCCTCCCTCCTGTTTTCCTGAGATACCCAACCCCCTCTCTTCTTCCACAAATGAAAATAAAGTGAACTGGTAGGGTACTGGGAGTCATCTCAGAGCAAACTGGGCCAGAAGAAAGGACAAAAACAAACAGCTCTCCCAAGAGGAGAAATTATAAGGAGGGAGGGGTGAGAGAGAAAATAAGCAAATGGCATCAGTGGTGAAAAGTGAATTCCAGACATTTAAAATTCTTTTGGTTTTAATCATCTCAGAGGCCTACCAGAGGCGAGCTGTGGGGGAGGGGTAAAAATGAAAGCCAGGGCCATCTACCAGGAGCCAGTGCTCAGGAATCTCTGAAGACCCAGCCTTCCCTGTGCAGGTTTCTCTCTCTCCTTCATCTGCCTCCTCCACTGTTTGTGGCTCAGAAGGGTTACCACCTCCAAGGGCCCTTTTTGGCTAGCCCTCCCCTTTATCTCATTTCACAGGCTCCGTTTACACTACACTCAGTTTTAAAGCACTGACCTTTCAGGTTTCTAGCAGATTGCAAGTTCCCCAAGGCCCTGGATTATGTTTTGTTAAAAACAAAACAAAATAACTAACAACAAACCCAGCCTCTTTCATAAATGAGCTGAGCCTCCTAGGTGAGGCTTGGGGCCTCAGGGGCTTCTGGGACTGTTCTTTGTCATCTGGTTTGAAGAGATGAACTGAGCCCGCCAGAGACTCCAGAGGAGCTGGGGGGCTGAGGGGTCCTGGCAGATCCCGGGTGCCCACGCTGTGTCGTGTTCTGTGCTGGAAACTTTAGGATGGTCTTGAGGCCTTCCTGCGAGAAGCCCAAGGGACGTGGCAGTCTTCTCCCCTCCTCCCCTCCAGAGGTGGGGCTGGTTGTCAAGAAAAGCAGCAGGCAAAGCCCTGGGTACTGGGGTGGAGGTGGTGGGGGTTTCGAGGTTTTTCCTTTCCCCAGGCTTGGGGGCCTGGGTAGGTTTTAAGGTAAGGGAGGGAATCAGGAAATCTCAGCCTGGTGAGGTGGTGAGGGGCCAAGCCAAGAGGGACACAGAACCTGAGGTTAGCCTGGAGAAGTAGGGGGAGGCCAGAGGAGACACGTAACATGTAATGAGTCGCTGGGAGCCATGCTCAGAGCCTCATCTTTTCCTAGTCTGGGCCCCTCCTTGTCAGCATCTTTCTGAGTTCCATTCCCCAGCATCCATCCCCCTCCCCCGCCAGTTCTCTATTTCTCTTTATCAGGAGGAAGCTTTTTCCAACCAGCTGTTTCTCCTTCTTTCCCCCACCTCCTTCCTTCAAACTTTGATTCTTGGATGTTTGGACTTGGTTTCTTACAGTGCATTTCCCACTCCCTGCCCCTAAGAAGATTACAAGCAGTGAGAGCTATTAGGGTTGATCTTAGACTGGGAGTCATGTGACCAGGATTTCCATCTTGACTCTTCTTAGGCTGTTTCTTCTTGGGCAACTCATGTGTCCTTTCAGGGCCTCAGTATGTTCAACTGTAAAGCAAGGAGCTCACTAGATGATGCCTGTGGCTCCGGACATACTCAGCAGCTTCTTGATAGAGCTGCATCTGGAGTTCAGACTTCTTGGGGTTGAATCCAGGACCTGCTACCTCCTTCTAGCGTGACCCTGTACAAGTCATTTAACCTTCTTGTAGAATAGCGACATCTGCGTCTTAGAGTGATGAGAAAGATCACATTAGATAATCTGGATAGAATGCTTGGCAAGGTTATGAGGTGCTTTAAGGATGCAGTATACGTTAGCTCTAATTGTTAACTTGAATCCTAACATTCTGCGGTGTGGAGCAACAACAAAAAGCCCTGGGTTTGTAGTCAGGAGACCTGGATTCAGATTCCAGCTTCTCTCCTGACTTCCTGTGTGACCCTTTGCAAGCTAATGACTGATTGAGGGTAAGGTACTAATCTATGAGCAAGGAAATGAAGGTTCTGGGACATGGTTCCATAGTGTAGCGGTTAGCACATCTGCCTTACATACAGAAGGTCCTGGGTTTGTGCCCCAGTTGAGTCACAGTCCATGGGCTGCAGCCATGCTACCCTGAACAAGCCCGATGTCTGATCTCTGAACCTAAGCAGGTTCGGACCTGGTTAGTACTTGGATGGGAGACCACTTAGGAAGACCAGGTGCTGCAGGCATAAATAATAATAATAAATAATTTTAAAAAAAAAAAAAATTGAGGCTCTGAATGGGAAAAGGACTCTCTCAAGATGGCTAAGCTACTCCTTTGTTTGGGGGGCTATTCTCGTGCTCTGCAGTATGTTTAGCAGTATCCCTGACCTTACTCGCTAGAAGCCAATAGCACCCCCTGACTCACAGTTGTGATAATAAAAATGTCTCTGGAAATTTTCAAATGTCCCCTGGAATGTAATCGCCCCAACTGAGAACCATTGAGTAAACCAGAGGAAGAGCTAGACATAGAACTCAAGTCTTCTGACTCCCAATCCATAGCATTTTTAAAAATGCCATGTTGTTGTTCATTTCTCCTTTCCCAAATGTTTTACCTCAACCCATAGTCTGTAAAATTAAGAGAGAGAGAGATTTTTATATTCTTGAGCAGTAAATAAAGTATTTTGTATTCTAGCCCATTTTAGAAATGCTTAGGTTTCTACATAAGCCATAACTTGCCTGCCTATCCAAGGCTGGGGCTGGGGAATGAGCCGCCCCATGGCAAAGAGAGCCTCCTGGACATTCCACTGGGGGCAGGGGTGGGGAGTGGTGGTGGTGGAGGGGTGGATGAAGGTCCTGAGTCTTCTAGGAACATCTAAAATCTGTGATAAGGAAGATCTACTGCAGCTCTGCTTTTAAGCAGATATAAGCAGACTCTTGTACTACCAGACCACAGGACTGTTTTGGGTCTTAAGCGCCGGCAGTACCCTTCTCTTGTCACCTCATACTCCCACTCCCCACCCCACTAGCTGTAGCTGCTGAGATTCTTAAGCAGTCTAGGACACCTTCAAGTACTGTTTAAAAATCACAGATTTAATCCAACCCCTGAAAGTTACCAATGAAAATCAAGACTCAGGAGGATAAGTGACTGCCTGCCCCAGAGCAGACACTAGAACTGGAAGTTCCACCTTAATCCTGCCCGGCTCCAGCAACATACGCCTCTCTAATCAGTTTGGAAAACCACTGCTTCACCTCTCCAGACTTCCCTGCCTTCCCCCACCATTCCCAATTGCACAGATCAAAAAGTCTTTTCTGGATTTTTCGGGGGTGAGAGGCAGTAAGATAAGGATCTGCTAGAGGAGTTGAAGCCCAGAGAGGAAGGTGGTAGTCTCCAAAGAATCTGGGGTACATTTTTCCTGGGACTGCCATCAGATCCCCCAACTTCCCCAGATATGCTCTTATCCTTCGGCCTCTGCCCTCATTCCTTCTAAGAGGCCTACTCTTGCTGTCATGGCAACCAAGGGATTAGGGCCAGCTTGGAAGTCCAAAGATATGGGAGAGGGTTTAAAGAGGAGGCAGGTGGAAGGAGGAACTGAGAGAATGAGGCAATGCTTAGGAAGCAGAGCTGGATAGGGGGAGGGCAGGAAAGAAAGGAAGGTGAAGAGAAAAGGGATGAGAGAAACCTCATCCATCCTAAGAGAGAAAAGGAGGGAGGTGGGAGGGAGGAAGAGAGAGAGAAAACCTCAACTTTTATTTAAAATCAGAGAGCAGTTGTATGCCTGGAGTCGTTGCCATGGCAACGGCAAAGAAAAGGAGATAGCTTGTGAAGCCATGAAAACCCAATAGGGGTAAATGTTTAAAGCCAGGAACAAAAACCATTGAGAGATAATTAAGTAACAGGCTGCAGGTTCCAGACTCCTGCCCATTGTTGGGGGACTTGGCCTCAGATTCCAGCCTGTCTGCCTCTCTCTTCTGCACCCTTTACTTGCTCTCACCACAAGGATTGTAAAACAGCTAGGGAGCACCAGCTCTCCCTCCAATCTCTTCCCTTTAGCAGAGACTGCCCTTCTCACTCCTGTCCTACCTTTCCACACCAAAGCTGGACAAGCTTTCTCTCCTGAACTATTAGGAAAAATACAATCTTTGTAGGGAAAACAACAAAAAAGCTTTGGTCAGATAAACAGAAGAACTTCTGGACACTGAATTACTAGATGGAGAATTAAGTTGTGGATTTTCTTCCCTTGGATGATCTCAGAGGTAAAGGATTCAGATGTCACTGACAGGCTGACCTCTGTGTTGACTGTCACTCTGCAGGTCTCTGAAGTGCTGGGGTACCTTCCAGAAGGGAAAGGAAGGGAAGGTACATTCTAGTCTGGGAGATTTGCTGGGGCTGTGTAATTGTGTTTAATGCTACTGCTAATTCCTCTTTGAATGCTCCTTAGGATTTTTCCAGCAGGCTTAATCTTCCCAAGCCTCAAGATGGCCAAAAGCTAAGCTGGTATTTGGGGGGTTAGGTATACTCTGCAGAAATTGAAAAGTAAAAAGCCAGAATACTTATTTTATTTTTTAAATGAGTCTCACTCAGTCACCTCACTCAGACTCCAGATATCACAACAGCTGGCTGGCCCCTTGCCCTATATCCTCAGGGAAATAATCTTTTGAGTTCTGCCTCCCCTACCTTCAGATGCCTCCCAAGAAATCATGAATATCAGAGAAGGCTGTGATATTCTTTTCTTCCTCTCATCTCAGGATGCAGCTCTGAACTGAAGGCCAAAATAGCTAAGTCACAGGAGTCCTGTTTTATATCTGCAACTTTCCTTGCTACCATTATCAGCCACCTCCAGTCCATTTCTCCAGATAATCTAAACTTTATCCTTAGACTAAGCCAAACCATTAGAGAGTGGCAAACTGAGACTGACTGGTTTGGGCCCTTCAAAGAATTGCTTTTACTGAGAAGAGCACTTGGCGCTGTGCCACCAGCCCACACTGAGGAATATTCTAAGGAACAGCCCTATGAAACTTCTTATTGTATTTATGGCAGGGATGCTGCCTAGGACATGGTTCAACACATCATAGTGTCCACTTATGAGGCTCCACGGGAGAAAGTTCTGTAGTGGTACTTTTGCTAAGACACTGGTTAGTTTTTATTTTGTGGATACTGTAAATTGTGTCACTAATTTTCATTCTTTTCTCTTTGCACTGGCTGCTTGGAAGCTCAAGGCTACTCTTGCAGTTGATCTCTGATGAGACATTCAGGATCTTGTGGCATATATTTAGTATATTATCTTTACCCCAACCTCAATTTATTTCTCTTGTCTTTCCCTGCTTGTTTAATCACAACCATCCCCACCAAATGTCTAGTGTCTTAATTTTTTGTGTAATTCTTATATCATTGAATGAATGTGTCAATGTATCCTGCCTCAGATCTTTTGTGGAACAAATAAATTAATTAAATTAAGATATATAAAACATATAGCATAGCTCCTGGCAAATAGTAAGCAAGCAACTTCTAAATGTTAGCAATTTTAAATTACAAATAATATAAGTTGTCTCTAATATTCCTTCTAGAGGTGCTATAAAAATGGACCAGAGACTGTGGGGAGCTACTTGAGTCCCAGATGAAAGGCTATCCATAAATAGCTAGCTCTCAGTGGACCCAGGAAAAGCACCCCTCTCCCCTCAGCCCCATACATACTGATGACTGCCCAGCCACGATGGTTTTAACCTTTTTTTTTTTTTTTTTTTTTACTTCAGAATGCGTCGTAGTGATGATAATGATTATAGTAATCGGATTAGCCTTGCTTCTTGGAACTCACTTGGACTGCCCTTTGAATGAGTTTCTTATTCTTTGCTCACACCAAGACACAACTGAAAAGTTCCGGGTGGCAAAGATAATCAGCCTGCTAGGATTTGAGAGAAAGAGACAGACAGACAGAGAGACACACCAGGAAAGATAACAGGGTAAGACAAGAAGAAGTTGACAAAATGTGACTTCCCTTTGTGAGCCCTGCACAATCTGATTGATCTTGATCAGGTTATGCTGGACCTGAGTTCTTTGTTTCTTTCTTTTCTATTCATTTCCAACCAACCTTTCATTTAGTCCTAAGGAAAAAAGAAAACAAGAACCCATCACTGCTTTGTTTTGTTCATTTATTGAGCACTTACTATTTGCTAGGTACTGTAGGGTGCTATAAATGTGCAAAGAGAAGAAAGTTCTCTTTACTTCCTGAGGGCAGATTCGAGTTTTTTCCCTTTTCTCTAAATTGAAGAAACTCTTCAGTGGATACACAGCCTAGGTAATGTGTATCTCTCTGAGCCTCTGTCATTTTTCTCCTTTTCCCCCTTTCTCCTGCTTATGCATTTCTCAAGGTCCCTCTTTCTGTTCACTCTTCCTTTCATTTCCTCAAGGTCTTTCTCTCCAGCCTGCCCTCATTTTCTCTGTTACCCCTCTCTTTCAAGGTCCTTCTTTTCCTTTCATATTTTCAAAGTCTGTCTCTTTCTATTGAAATTGTTTTTTGAGAAAGAAAATAGCTTCATATTGTGTGTGTGTGTGTGTGTGTGTGTGTGTTTTGTCTTCTATCCTTCAGGTTTTTAAAAACTCTTTGTCAATTACTTATAAGAAGGGGGGAAAAAAGAACAGCTCTCCCAGTATCTCAGTTCTTTTTCTCAGATTCTCAGAAGACAAAAGATCCTTCAGAATTGGAGAGGAAGGGGGGGAAACCAAAAAAAAAAAAAAAAAAAAAAGGATTCCAGTTAAAAATCTTCATCAGGGTCAAAAACCTGACAGAAAAGCTTTGTTTGAAGGGAATGTGAAGGGGGAGGAGAAGGGAACTGGCAACTAATAACTCTCAACCTCAAAAAAATATCTTGAGAGTAGAAGGAATTCTGGAGATAGTGAGCATTGCCACTGAAGTGTTAGAATAGTTTTGATTCCTTTTTAAACCAGGCAGTCTTCTCCTTTTGAGGCTTGTAGAATATGCTGAGAAGAATTGGGGGGGGGGGGGGAAGGAAAGAGAAGCAAGAAAATATCATTTTAATTTCACTGTGGGTCAGAATTGTCAAGAGTCAGAGTCAGGACGAGTACAAAGAAAGCCTAGACCTTGAAAGCTCAGGCTCAGCATGCTGTACCACTGGTCCTGGCCTTAGTACGTTCCAGAGAGTAGTGAGTAGAGTCGAAGTGAAAGGGGAGAGCCAAGGGAATGGACTTAGTGTGTCGGTGAAACCTTAGGAGAGAACTGTCGGCAGGTGGGAGGCCACATGGTGGTGTTGCCATGGAACCAGGATGAGAAGAGATGGGCGCCAACTTGGGAATGGAGTATGAGAGGGTGTGTGTTATGTGGACAGAGATGGGAGGTGGAGGAGCAAGTTCCAACTGGTCAAAGGTTCAGAAATGTCCTTTGATTTGAGGAAGCAAAGGGCAACGTGGGGGATTATCAAAGGGGTGTCAGAAATGGAACAACTAAAATGAGGAAGAAAACATAAAGCTAGATCTCTGGACAAGAGAACATTAGAATAAAGAGACAAGGGCCAAAATGAGGCAGGACCCCATCACTCATCAAGCCCCGATAAATACCTTCCCAGGAGGCCATGCCAATTTGTGGATCAGCCAGCTTGAGAACTGTTTGTGGCAAGTGTTTCGCCCTAGCACCTGAGAAGAGGAATCAATTTGAATATTAACCCGAACAAACATAATTAGGAAGAGAATTTGCTTCTGTGTTTTGGCTGCTGCAGCAAATAATTACATACAGTTCATTTTAATGTATTTTCCCCCTTCCAGTCCCCATGTCTCTGGCTTGAACCAAAGAGAAGCCCAGATCTTCCACCCTTGCCCTCTTGAAGTCCCAGAGACAGACGTGCCACTGGGGAGCAGATCTAAGACTCTCAGCCTGCAGACACACACTGGGCAAGGGCACAAACTGAACAAGTCAATACATCATGAACATGTAAGCAGAGGGGAAGAGTAGGAGAAGAGGGCACAAGAGGAACAGACTGGAGGGGAAAACAGTAAAGAGTTGAGGCGTAGGATGGCTCCTGTGCTGGGCGAAAGGAAAGAAAAGAAAATTACTAAGTTATCTTGAGATGACTGCAGAAGAACAAGATGGATTTGGGTAGGAATTAACTCTGTCCTATAGTTTTATGACTACAACTACTACTACAACTTAAGACGGGCAAAGGAAAAGTTGTGGATCATTTCACAGAGGTACTTCGGATGGTTGAAAGGGGAATGAGGGAGGGGGTGGCAGTGGTGGTAACTTTCTGGGAGTGATGTTCCTGTGGAATGTGAAGGCCACAGACACATCCCAGGCTGAGCTCCACGTGGCCCCCTCTTAGAACGAGTTGTTCACTCAGGGTTCTTCACTTGGGTGTAGGGAGGCAGGCGCAGAAACTCCAGGCCTAATTGCTAGGTCTCTCTCAGCTCTTCCAGGGAGCACAGGGCAGGAAATTCCTCAAATTCCAGGCTTGTGGGATCATTGCTGAGCTTAACCGCAGAGCAAGGGAGAGAGGCAGGGAAGGCTGCCTCCTCTCCATCTTTTTTCCTTTGCAGTTTTAAAGCAGAAGCAAATTAGAAGAGTTTAGAGGGGCTGATGGCTAAGAGAGAGGCTTCCAAAATCACAGTCACCTGTAAAGAAAGTTCCAAGTCTGGGAATTCCAGAAAAATTGACCCTTAGCTGAGTAAGGTTGAGGTTGAAAACAGACTGCTGTGGCCTGGGCCAGGGGCTTTTCCCCGGGTGATTTTCTTTCTTTCTTTTTTTTTTGTCTTAGCTCTGAGGAATAACTAGAGAAAAAGAACTGTTTTTAAATGAACCTAAGCAAGAACTGTCTTGTTGGAACAAATGATGGGCAACCAGGGAACACATCAGAAGAGGTTTTGGGCTTCACTGTGTTTCCATTTGCTCTGAGCGGGAAGCCGGTCAGATCTCCCAGAGCACTGGGTGGGGAAGTGAAAGCAGATGCTGTTCCACGTGTCACTTCACTGTTCCCTCAACAGCCCATACATTTTCTTACCTCCATGCTTTTTTAGCCTTATGACATCTTTTACCCAGTCTTTACCCTCTGAAATCTTGATTTGCTTCTAAGATGCTCTGTAAATGCCTCTTTTTTTTAAGGTAGTCTTCTCTACTTCCCACAAAGAATAAGCTGTTTTCCTTCCAGCTTCAAAAGTAAAGTGCTTGGATTTCAACATAGTTATATTCCATTTTAATCATTGTGAGCCATTTACCCTGCTTCTCCTACCAGACTGTCACACTCTTGGAGGATAAGGAATATGTCTTGTTCATATTTGTAATTTCCTTCTCTTACCTCTTCTCCCCAGCACATAGCAGAGTGCCTACCACACAATAAGTCCCCCCCCCCCCCCACACACACATATGCTTGTTGAGTGACTGTTTTAGTTATTTCAGTGTGGTTTGTCCACTTGGTGAGTCTCTATACTGAATGTTTAATTCAAAGTCTGGTTCCTCTTCCAGCTAACCACTTCTGCTCCTCATACTTTCACTTAATTTGTGCTCAGAGAATGCAAACACTTTTTAAATATTATCTTCAGTAGAAAATAATAGGGTGCTACTAAAAATTCATGATTTTGCTTTCCAAAACTAAAAGGAAATGGCTTTTGCATGACCTGTACCATTGCTCTTCCTCAATGGTGAGGATGTCGAATGTGAATATTTTCATCATAGCTGCTGATGGGACCACCTTAAAGGGCAGTTGGATTTATTGGGTTGGAGTAGGAAGAAGCAGTGGCCTCTGGATTCCTTCTCAGTTGTGAGCATCCTGGGATTTGCACACAGCACATATTGTTGGTGGTCCCGCCCTCAGTAGCAACCTAAAAATGTCCAGTGTGGGTTGTAGTCAAGGAAGTATCTCCACCAAAACCTCAAAAATTCACAGTAAAAAATGCTGTATCCCAGACTTCATCTTAGGGCTGTTAAATTCTTTCTTGGGAAGGGATTATAAAATCTTTTCAGTTCTTCAGACTTGCATGTCCCCTTTGTTATTAAAAGTCTTTTCTGGGTGACCAGCACAGGTCTTTCATTGCACTTTAATGCAGATTCTCCACCAAAGAAACAATTCAGCTGGCTATGTGATGTCAAAACAACTCCTTGATCACTTAATTCAGTCAGCTGGTGAAGGATCACAGAGTACAAGGCCTTATGCCATCCTGGGTCTTCTTTCTGACTACTAAATAAGTGCTGTGACTTTGAACAAGGTGCTCTGTCTCTCTCCTGACATGAAGAAGTTGGGCTAGGTAAAAGCAGAGGCTTATTTTAGCTGTAGTTAAATGCAATTTTTGTATTTATATATAAAATTATTATGTTTTTAACCTTATCCCCTACTTGGGGGAAGACTGAGAGGGCCCTAGAAGTTGTGTGGATGTGGGAGCTGTGATGGGCTTTATGAAAAGGGTTTCACTTAGTCCCTTATGTTCACTTGTAAGGTTTCAGGGGTAAATTATGCCTGTACTTACCAGGATGTGTGTGTGTGTGTGTGTGTGTGTGTGTGTGTGTGTGTGTGTGTGTGTGTGTGTGTGTGTGTGTGTGTGTGTGTGTGTGAGAGTGCGTGTGTGGCCATATAACCGTGGGTAAATATAATGCAACCTGAGGAGTTGAATGTTGAAGGGACAGGAAATAGTACTCGGTGTGGTTATGGATGTTGCTGGTTTGGCCAGACTCCTTTAAAGAGATAAGTCTGGAACAGGGCTCAGGATGAGGAGATACGGCATGGATTGCAAGAAGAGAAAGAAGCCTAGTTCAGGTGTGTGGGTGGGTTGGAGGTTAGGGGTTGGAGCTTGGTGGGCAGCTATGAAAGCCTTATACACCTGGGTTCTGAGTAGACAGCTACTGTGGGTTCTTGAGAAGTGAGTCAAGAATGAAGTTTGAGAGACTACATTGAGATTTCTGGGCATATGAAATTAGGGAAGGCAAAAAGCAGGGAGGACATTATCATCCAAATGAGACCAGTGGAATACGTATGAGCAGTGTGGAAAACATTATAAATATCCTGAGGAAGGGAGTCTCAGAATTAGATCTGTTTGCTCATTTAACTTGTACTAAATACTTACTATGTTCTGGAAGGGACCTTAGAGTTGATCTATTCCATGAATTAGGAAACCAAAGACCAGATAAGGAATGGGACCTGCCCAGCGCCACACTAATCTGACTAGCTGATTTCTGATTTCTATTCCAGAGCTTTTTCTACTACAGCTAAGTAATACCCTTATTCCTTGACCTCAGTTCCTGTACTAAATTTGCATTTATCACCTGAAGGGCTCCTCTATACCTGATGGGTATAGAGTGACCCAACACACCCCAGAATATCTACTATAGATGTGCTGCCCCCTACAGACAAAAGTCAGGGCTTGCCCAGACCCTTTGCCAGCTACCCAGATCCTAGGCCTGAGATTTAAGCTCCCCTCAGAACCTCTTGCACAGATTGTACAGTAACAATCGGAAGAGAAGGAGAGGGTCCAAGAGTTTAGGCAGGTGCTGCTCTTCTAGGCTCCTCTCTGCTGTTCTCGTCTGTATTCCTTTGAACAGTGTAAAGGCATGTGCAGGCCTGCTGAAGTACGTAGGTCCTCTTTCCAGTTTGCTTCTTATTCCTGTGGACTCTTCATGCATACAGCCATGCAAGTGAGGGAAAACTTGTTTGGTCCAAAAGGAGCAAGGAGCCACAAATGGCCATCCTATATGATGTTAGGGTCCACAGGTATCTTATGTAGTTCTTTTTGGAGCCCTGTGTAGCCTCTGCTTTCTCTTTTCCGCAGGTTTGGCCTGCAGCCATGAAGTGGGCCAAGCAAATGCTAAGTTCTGATCATAAAGGCTATGCCTTTCTTTTTGGTCTTGGAAAGGGCAAAAGTGCAAGTTTTGCCCCTCAGTGATCATTTCACCACCTTGTTGTCCTTTCGGAGTGGTAAGGAGTGGTGGGAGCAAGCTGGCCCCAAATGGACAGGGCTGTGCTTTATCACCCATCTTGTCTCAAAAAAGCCTCCACTGCCCTTTTATTTATGGTGAGGCCTCCGCGGTTTTAGACAGTCAATAGTATGTTTTCATTTCAGTTAGTTTCAATCTGGCAACCATTTATTGAGTGCCAGGCATTGTTAAGTGCCGAGGAAACAGAGATGAATACAATATGGTTACTTGCTTTCCAGGAGCACACAGTTAAGTAAATTTTTAAGACCAACAGCACCCATCTCAGACATAGCAAAGAAACTGACGTACAATGAAATGTATTTTAAGATAGAGAACAAGCAGCATAGTTATAGAAATCCTTGACCACGAGATCAGCCAGCAATTTTCCCTTCTCTGATTAGAAAGCAGCTTGGGAAAGAATACAGAGGAGGAGTTAGAAGACTTGAGTGTCTTCTCCTAGCATTGCTATTAATACTCTATATGCATCAAGCAAATCAATGAACTGCTCTGGCACTCAGTGTCCTGACTCTGAATTGAGGTTCTGTTAAATGATTTTTTGGGTCTCCTCCATCTTTAAGATGGAATCAGTCTAGGAAGGCTTCCTGGAAGAAGTGCAATTTAATGTTTAAAAATGGGAAGGAAACATTAAGTTACTATTTTGGGAAAGGCACCCCTGTTGTATAGTATTGTCTGGGAAAAATAGAGGTGGGAAAGAATGGAGGGAAGGAGAGAATGGAGATAAAGGGTTTTGAGCAGATATTGTGAAGAGGTAGTGTAGGAATTGTTGAGCTGGAGGATGAGGGTGGGAACTTTGGACCGGTTGTAGAAGATCATATCTGAAAGCATATGGTTTATAGAGGGGAAACTTGAAACAGAGACCTGGCAGAGGGTGTCCAGGTGTTCAGATGTTGTCCCCCACAGCTCGGCAGGATTGCCCTGACCTTGGATTTAAAGGCAGCTCACCACCAGCTACATTTTTAGGAGGGAGGGTGATGTGGCAAAACCAAGTAATTCCTCAAAGCTCTAATTTGAGGTAACCAGACTAAAAAAAAAAATAGTCCTCCCTTCAGGTTCCCTCAGCAATAGCTGTGGGCAGTTCAGGTGTGGCTGGCAGACTTCCTGTCACCAGGGTGACCATAATAACTCCTACACAGAATTCATCCTCCTCTGTGTGGAGAAGGCATCCTCACATTTCTTCTCTTTGGCCCTGATTCCACAAGCTAGTCACTGTCATTTGGTCTCATGTTTGGAACTACTAGTGGATTTTTGAATGCAGCTGGGCACTTAGGATAAGAAAAGTCAAAAGTGTCCTTCCCTGAGTTTTCTCCCATTCTTGTCTTCCACTAGGAAAGGGATGGAATGTATACAAATCCCTCGAAATGTAAGTTTCTTTCTGTGTGGTAGAGACACTGTGTGGGAGAGGGGAGGAGGGAGGAGGAGAACTGGAATAAAGGGAACGCAGTACAAAAAGGGGAAAGAGAAAAATTGGAGAAATGGACCAAGAAGTGGGAGCTGGAAAATAGAGAAAGTGGAAGAAATATGAGAGAAGCAAGGAAATAAGGATTCTGAGGCAAGGGACAAAGATGCCACTGGGAGAAGGACAGGTGGCCCAGAAGCACAGCTGAGACAGGAAACAAAGGAAAGAGAGGGGAGGGGATCACAAAGGGGATCTTGGGCAACAGGAGTGGGGAAAGACCCCACGGGAGATTGCTAGAGAAAGAAGTGGGGATGAGAGAGGGAAACAATGAAACGAGGAGGGGAGATATAACCAGGAGTGGGTATAGAGGAGAAAAAGGAGAGAACAAGGTAATCGGAGGAGAGGCCAGGAAGGTGAGAGGACCAGCAGAAGGAAATGGAAGAGGAGTTAGAGAGGCGAGGGCAAGCAAAAACAGGCAGAAGCCAGGGAGGGAGCTGCAGAAGAGGCACGCATGGCTGGTTTAACGAGCCACTCTCCAGGAGGAGCACAGCTAATTATGCCTCCATCCTCCCAGGCAGCGGGCTCAGGAGGTCTGAAGAAAGCCCTCATCAAGCAGAATGTCAGTGGGGTCTGGGCTAGGGGCAGATAGGAGTGCTGAGCTGGCAGGATGGCCGAGGGGCCCCTGCCCTGGATCAACCAGGCCTCCCTCAGACTGGTGGCCGCACGCTGCCAGCCTGGGGTGGGGTCCTGGGAGAGGACACACCTATTTTGCTTGGCACTGTGGCACTGCTGTCCTCTTGGGGAAGTCATAAGAGAGCCAAAGGCCTTGAGAAAAGGGGTCTGGATAGGAAAGAGTGGCAGGCAGGGTTTCCCCTCCCCAGCACCTCCAAAAGGCCTTTTCTCCAGCCCAGAATTACAGTCAGGAACTCATGCTTCACCTCTGAATCTCAAAGGCACACAAAAATTGGGACCACTTGAACTTCCAGCCTCTGGCTACTCAAGGTTTCCACTTGCTCCTTCCTTCTGGGTAGCAGAGAAACTGACTTTAGCATGCTAACTTATCTGGGCTCACAACTGATGGAACACTTTCTAGATGCCATGGAGGACAGAGGGGTGAGTGGGAGGCCACCACTGTTCCCCGAGCAGTTTATATTCCAATGGGGATTTGTGAAAGATAGGGGACAGAATTCGTAAGGGATCTGAGGGAGTGAGACACTGAGCAAAGGTGGAAAGAGCATGGCTTTTGAAGTCAGACGTACTTGGTTACAGTCCCAACTGTATTGCTTATTAGGTGTCAGGCAGATTCAATTCCTCTGAGTACTGACCCTATGCCAGGTACCCTACTAAGTGATGGTAGTGCATTTGATCCTCACAGTGATCCTGTGAGACTGGTATTTTATCATCTTCAATTTATGGAGGAAGAATTTGTGGCACAGAGAGGTTAAGTAAATTTTTCAAAGTCTTAGCTGAACTGTGACAGAGCAGCAGGGATTGCACTCAGATAGGCTGGCCTGGATGCCATGCTGCTATCTGCAGCACTCCGAGGCCTTTCTTTGAGGCAGGGATAATGTAAGTGAACACAGAGTTGTGGGTAGGATTAGATCAAGTGGAAGTACTTGGCACATAGTAGGTCCTCCTGGGGAAGTCAGTCATCAGTCATATGTCTCTGTCATCTCAGAGTAAGGCCGTAGATGCTAAACTGTAATGTGAGTAGCATAGGAAGTTCAAGGACAACTAACTGACTTCTCATTAGGGTGCCCTGGGAAACTTGACCATCATAGAGAATTAATAATTCAGTTTAGGGATGGGGCAGAGACACCCCAATGGAAGAGGTTATAATCCAGAGACCACTTCCAAAAGGACCAACACCGTTGTTTCCCCATGCACCCCCATGCTGATTTTACTAATGCCATTTCTCCCTAATCCCCTACTCAGCCCCTTCCCCACCATCTCACCCTCAACTACTGCCAACCTCCTCACGTAAGTCCTGCTCACACTGGCCTCCAGGCTTGGAACATGCTGCTGTCACTACCTGGAATATCCTGTCTTGCTCCACTAACAATCCTTGACCTACACTTCCTGCAGAACCAGCCTCAGTGCTCCTGGGGAACTGTGACTTGGTTTGCGTTGTCTGCTGCTCAGGGTCTCTCCCTGGTGCCTGGGTCCTCGGGGCACACTGCTGTGTGGTCATTTGCACTAGTTGGCTTATTACTTGAACAAACTCTCCTTCGTGTTAGAGAATGTGTAGGTGTGTCGTATCCAGAATGGCTAGCAATGGGTTAATAGCAACTTACATGAAATTTAGGGAGAATTTGGGCTATTTTGTCTTTAGCTGTTCCCAAAGGTGGTGCAAATCCAACTTTTCATTGTAGCAACTGACTTTTGCAAGGATCTCTAGAGTATTCATCCCATTTGCTGATGATGTGCCTGGCCTTAGCCAGGCACAGGGGAGCCAGTGAACAAGGTAGTTTCTGTAGCTGGGAATGGAAAGCACAGGAGGCATTTTCCTCCTGATAAGCCATGGGGCACTTTGTCAACTTAGGGGTTGCTCAGTTATTTTTATGTTTGTTTATTCTTCTTCCTCTTTTTCTAAGAAATAGATATATAGCATTTTTCCAATTACTAAGCATTTTATAGTTCCTTTGTTTAATTTTCACTACAGTCCCGTGAACTGGGTGTTATCATCTCCATTTTACAGGGAGACAAACTGATGCTGAAAAAGGACCATCCTCTTACTCCAGAGCTGGGTAGAGCCAGATTGAGCGAGGATGCAGGTCTTGCTTTTTCTTTTGGTATTAGTCATGTTCCACTGCACAGCTCTGTTTGGTAAAAATTACCCTCCCCAGAGGCTTCAGTTCTCTTTTAGTTGGAATAAATGACCTTTATCTCTGTGGTCATCTGCTCAAACCTTTATTAAGCACTTAATTGTGTCTGGCTTGGTATGGATGAAATATGAAGAGATAGGTATGGCCCAGGCCTTGCCCCTCAGGGGTTATAATCTAAGCCAAGACACTGACATGGATAAGCCTGTGCAGGGCATGTAGGCGGCAGAATGAAAACAATAACCTAACGTGAATGGACAGCCAAGTATTTACAAGACTGCACAAGGCAAGGATAAGTGTGTTTCAGAGGTGGGGTGGAATAAACAGCTCTTGCCAAGCTGCCTGGGCATATCTCCACAGTGCTAGCCCACGGGAGTACATTTTCATACCCATCCTAATGCCCTCTCCTCTGCTATAAAAAAAGCCTGTGTGTGTGTGTATGTATTCTTCTTCAGGCTGCCAGGGCACAATTGGGTTGGTTATAAGGCAAGTAGTTCTGGGAGTCCTATATATTTAGATAATAATGGGGAAACTTTTAGCCCTCCTGTAGCAATGTAGTAAAATTTACTCCCCTCTAACATACATCAAGTTTATCTCTTAACACTGAGCCTTTATGAGTAGGAATGAGCATCTGTAATAGAGGACAGAGAGCAGGGTGGGGCATGAGTCAAACAGCAACTCTGAAATCAGAGAGAGATGAATTTTAATTCTAGACCTGTGAATAATTAGTAACATTCATGACATTGGACAACTTATATCAACTTGCCAAGCCTCAGATGCCTTTTGTGCAACTGGGAAAATTATCTCTACCTTATGGGGTTAAGGAGAGAATTAAGTGAATTTGTATATATACAACATTCTATAACCTGATGACTCAATGTATTTTAGTTAAATTTCTAATTTTGTATTTAGAAATTTACATGGTATAAAATTAAAAGAAATACAAAAGCATAAACAGTCAAATCTCTCACATTATTATCTTCTATCTACCATTTCTCTTCTCCTTATGTATTTTGGTTCCCACAAAATCTCCTTGTAGTAGATAGGACAGGGCTCAATATCCCTATTTTTTAGGAATGGAAACTGAAGCGCAGAGAGATTAAACCATTCACATAAAGTCACCCAAATGAAAATGGTAAGATTAGAGGCTGTTGTAGTCCATATTTCACACTAGAAGGCATGGTCAGAGATGGACCCCAAGTTACTGAATCTTGTGATTTTGGGGCCATAGACTCTTTTGAAATCTTCTGAAAGCTATTGATCCCCTACCATTATCTTATGCCATTCAGGCTCTCACATATAATTTTATATGGTTTCTCTACCACTAGAAGCCCAAACCATCTCAATGCTTCTTTATATCCTCAGCAGGGTTTAGGCTCTGTGGGTCTTCTCTGGAAAGCAATGGCACATACTCAGTGACTTGCAAACACAGCCTGATCCCCAAGAAGCCCAGGGTTCTCGTCAGAAGATCTAGATTCCATTCCTGGCCATGGCATGTCTTAGCTTTGTGACCTTGGACAAGTCCCTCAATTCTCTGAGCTTTACTTTCCTCATCTATTAAATTGGGTTGGTGTTCTATTTCCCCTCAAAAGTTATCTATTAACATTTATAAAGTCATTTTTCACATTGTGAAATTATAAATAAATCTAAGATATTATTTCTCCCTGCAAAGCCTAGGGAGTAAGGAAACTAGAGTGAAGACTCATACTTGGAATTTCATTCAGTGGCTTGGAGCATGCCCCTCCTCCTCAGTGGAGGCTGCCCAGCCATGTTGCCCGCTCTGGATCTGGCTCTCACAACCAAGGTCTCTAGTAAGAGGTGAGGATACTGACTCACGTAGCATCATGCATCTTATCATCAAATCTCAGCTCCCTCTGCTTGCCCCAGTCCAGAGCGAGTGATAACCGTATTACAAAAATATTTCTCACTGAGACGTCTGTAAGCTGGAGCCAGCAAACAGCCTGGTAGAATTGAGGCTCCTGCCTGGTAAAGTTTCCCCTCCCCTCCCCCATTCATTAATGGTTATGGGAGGTTTTATTCCCCCCAACAAAAGTGTTAATTAGACATCATTCTGAGTAGGATATTACACAAATGAATTAAATTCAAACCAATCAACAAGCCAGCTCTGTGCTTCAGGTCCCCTGAACCAGGAGGGAATTGAAGGTGGTAATGGGAAACAAATGGTAGGATATTGTCTCTAATACAGCATAATAAGTAGGAAGCCCTTCACTTCTAGCATCACTTCTTTGATGGCAGATACCTTTGTCTTCCTGCTTCTTTTGCCTCTCATTCCTTTCTCTTTCTCTCTCTCTTTTTTTTCTTCTCTGCAAACCCCTGCCCCCCACCCCATTCCTCAAACACACACACACGCCTGTCCATGAGGCTGGGAGAGTTAGGATGCCATTTTTGTTACAGAAACTGGCCTAGACTGCCCAGTGGACTTTAGTACTTCCTGGCTATCCTGGTCTTTAGGCTTGTGGCTAGGGTGGAGATGGAAAGAGACTGTACCTAGTCAGAAGAGCCCAGTTGCAATCCTTTCTGTCATTCATCACTTTTCACTGTGAATGAGTCAGTGAATCTTTGAAAGCTATTAGTTTCCTCAACAGAAAGTAGGGGATAAAGTATTTGAGTTCCATGGGTATGCAATAGGCACTCAAAATATTTGTTGAATCTAATGGCAGGGAACATCTGGAAACACTTTGTGGCCTGGCAGTGAATTCTTGGTACCGATTGCCCCCTGTGGGCAGAGTGGGAAGAACCAGAGGGGCAAGAGTCCCATTTTGAGGGCTCCCATTCGATTAGGGGAGAGATTACAGAAGCCTGAGAAGTCTTTTAAAAACATGCAGATGAGAACAAGATAGGGCAAAACTAGGTATTAAACATTTGGTGTGTGATGGGAGCTGGGGGAGTGGGGTCTTCTGGGGAGACTAGAGCAGGACGGAGAAGTTGGGGGCTGGGAACTTTTTTTTTGCCATGGAATGGAATGCTTACACAGAGGCCTGCAGATGCTGGAGAGGTTGGAGTGGAGGCTGGGTCTGTGTGGCTGAAGCAGGAAGTATTGACTGGACTGGAAGCAGGGAGATGAGGTTGGTGTAGGTAGGGGACTGGTAGTGAGGGCAGGACTGACTCCGCTAGCACCATAATAGGTGCTTCAGCGAATGTATGAAGTTGGACTTGATGTGATAAGCTGTGAGGGAGCTGGGAGCCCATCCTGTTGTCTCTGGGATTAGTAATAGTCAGAAGGGTATTGAAGGCAGAATTTAAAAGTTATTTTTCTTATGAACAGGATGCCAAGGGTAGAGTTTGAAAAGGGAAGTCCTTCCCAGCATGTGTGAGAGGAGATGAGCTCTGGATATGCCTTTCTTTAACTCCAGTCTCTCCCAGGAGTAAGAACCCATCCACAAAGCACTCTTTAGCTAGTTGTCTCCGGTTTCTTTATAAATCCTCCCCATCCTAGGATAGGGGACCCATGCTTCCTTTTGAGAGTACCTCCACCGCTATTCCTATGATGCCTCTTTACAGAAAAAATGAGTGGCCCCCTTCCTCTCCCAGAGCACCTCACAGCTCTGGGCCAGACGGTGAGCTTTCTGTGTCATTACTCCATAGTACCTTCTCTTCCTTACTTTGCAGCTCATTTTATTGCTTGTTACCACCACCCAAATCAGAAAGCTGTTTGATCCTTGTTACAAAGCCCACTGATGCAGAACATTTTCTTTTGTTTGGCCCTTGACAAATGGCACTAACATCAGAGATAGAATATGAAATTTTTCTTCATCCTTCTCCTCTTTGATTCTAGGAGCCTCAGTTTCCCATAGATTCCCTTCTCATAATTTCTAGTCTGTTTTATATTTGATTACTTGGCATGCTTCATTTCTCTGAAACCTGAGTTCTAAAAGGATCCTGAGCAATGCCCAAACAGAAAGGAGTTGTCAGGTCTCTGTCATCTCATTACCTGGACATTTTACTTGGTTGCATGTGTGCACATGTGCACAAGCTGCTGGTACATGATGTTATGTTCCTCCCTTGTGACTTAGTGAAAAGTGTGAGTGTGTGTATTAGAAGTCAGGAGATATGGGTTCAGGTTCATAGTCCCTTCTTACTAGCTGTAAGACCTTAAGGAAGTCACTGAACCTTTTTGAGATTCAGCTTCCCAGAGTTCAATTTTTTGGCTCCATATGTAAAGTGAACATGAAAATGATTTGTGAATTATAAAGCTGTTTATCAAATGTGTAGCATTATTGTTGTTGTTGTTATTTGGAGGCACTGCCGGGAAAGATTATGATTGTTTGCTAATTCTATGTTAGCTCTGTTATCACTTACCCAGTCAGTAGGGATTGAGAGATAGGAGGCCCTTAAGGATGATCCACACATTGGGTAGCTACGATAGACATATGTTTAAATAATGCAGAGCTACTACTGCAAATCACACATTTTGTTTTTCATTTCACCAGATATAAACTAATATTCCTTTTCCACTAAAGATATTGAAACGTGATAAGGAAATGTATTTTTTACCTCACAAACATTTATGTTGAACTGTGTATTTTTGTTTGTATTTATTTTTGCCATTGTTTTACTTTACTTATATTCTTTCCTTCCATCTCTTTTGGTATGTATTAGATCTTGGAATCTGGGAATTAAAGTAAGAACTGGTAGGAGCCAACTTCCCTGCCGCCTGGCTGGGTTGCCTATTTGGGCACCCTCCCTACCTCTTATAAGGGATCAATTACTTACCATCCATCAGTTTTTTTTTCTTTTGGAGGGAAACCTGTTTAGAAGAGTCCTCTTGGGACTTGGGTCCTGGACAGTGAGTCACCGGAGAATGGAGGTCCTGATGCCATGTTGCTGGTATACAGTTGCACCTGTACTTGTAGATGTTGACAGCAAGGATTGCAGAACTCTGCCCCTGTCTCTGGCAACTTCTATCCATCAGTGGAGGGGCAAAGATATCAGGATGGAGACAAGAAGAGCTTGATTTTCACACTAGGAGGGTTGATACAAAGGAAGGTGGATAATCACAAGATGGAGATAATTAATATGAAATGAGTACTCTACACTAGACACTCTGCTAGATATTCTACTTACCATCGACCCATTTAATTTAATTCTCATGGAGCCATGTTAAATAAGAATTACTAATTCTATTTTCCAAGTGAGGTGTTAAGGCTCAGATAGGTGATTGTGGAGCTGCGATTCAAACCAAGACATGTCTGACCCCAAGACCCTAGCTCTTTTTACCATCCACAATCTCTCAGGACTTCAGAGAACCACTCTGATGAAGAAGACAGGCCATGTCCCTGCTAGGTGGAGACTGAGTGGCTAATTACAGTAACTGGACGTTTGGGTGACATTAGCCACAGTCTATATCCTAGTATCTCTGGATCCAGTAGTTTGGGAGGAACATGCCTTTGACCTTTAAAAAGACATTCACCACCGCCAAAGTCCCAGAAATCTGTAGAGTCCTACAGAACCACACAGATCCAAGGGTACAGATGTTTTCAGGGGTGGATTTGTATGTAGACAGAGTGTACTGTCAGCGTGCATTTCTCAACAACTGTGTAGAACCAAGGTCTAAATAGATACATACCTAAAACAGATAATTACAACCAAGAGGTACTTGGAGAATGCACAAGTGTGGTGCTTTTTTGTTCTGTGATATAGAAGGAAGCTTGGGCCCTGATGTCACAAGACAAGGGGCATCGGTAACATAGACTACAATGCAAATGGCATCCCCCAAGGTATAGAATCAGAGATGCAATTTCAAAAATTTTAATTATTTATTAATCATTGTTCCAGAATTGTTTTCTGCTAGATTCATTGGGATGGATACTGTGATAAACTCATAGTTCTTCGTATACATATTGGCTGGAGGTGTTTCAGGCAGCGGTAGACAAGTATTTTAGGGAGCCACATGCTGGGATGGAAAACACACAGCTCCTTGACAAACCAGTGCATGATGGGACATGCTTCATGCTCAATGGTAGAAGGCAGTCTGTTGGGTAACCTGTATTTACCAGTGGTAATGGGATATATTAGTTTGCTAGGGCTGCCATAACAAAATACCACAGACCAGGTGGTTTAAATGACAGAAATTTACTTTTCTCATAGTCATGGAGGCTGGATGTCCATAGTCGAAGGTTGGCAGAATTAGTTTCTCTGCTTGGCTTGTGGATGGCTACCTTCTCTCTATGGCTTCAAATGGTTTTTCCTCTGTGAACACACCCCTGGCATCTCTTTTGTGTGTCCAGATTTTCTCTTCTCACAGGGAAGATTAAGTCAGAACTCACCTTAATGACCTCATTTTAACTTTATGACCTCTTTAAATTCCTGTTCCCAAATACAGTCACATTCTGAGGTTCTGGGGGGTTCAGGCTTCAGTGTATGAATTTTGGGGGTAGGTATACAATTCAGACCATAACAAGGGGCACAGAAAATGAGAATGATTGGAGGGGCCTACGTGGGACCTGCAAGGAGAGTAAGAGGGTTTATGGAGCAAAAGATGGCGTTGCGTTCTCTCAGATGAAGAACAGTCTGTGTGAGGGAGGTGGCTTCACAGAGGGGACATCCTGCACACTGTGGAGCCTGGTGTGGCCTTGGTCAGCCTGCTGGGGGTAATGTCTTCCACTGTAAAGTGATTGGATTGAACTGGATGATGCTTAGCCCTCCTGATGGCTTTCCTATGCCCTGGTCTGAGGCTTGACAGGGAGGCAGGGAGGAAAGGTAATTGGAGTGGAGAGCAGGCCTGCTGGAGAAGGAAGACTGTGGAAAAGCAGCTCCATGAGGGCAGCTAGAGGTGAGGGCTGTGAGGGCCACAGGGTCAGGCCACATGGTTTGGATCTCCTGTGTGTCTGAAGGGTATCGGCAGGTCTGCAGTGAACTTCTGTGAGTTCTGGACTTCGATGGGGCCTAAGCTAGGTACAGTCTCAGTTCTTCCCTTGAGAGTTGGCTTTCCTATAAAGAAATCTCAGAGGATGCCATGGACTACTGATGCCAGGGGACCCAATGATGCCATCATGCCCACTGCGAGTTCAGATTTGGAGTCTTCAACAACTGGTTCAAACCATGGCACAGCCGCTGACTAGTTTTGGACCTTTCACAAGTTACTTCACCTCTTTACACTTCTGTTTCTGTCTTTGTGAAAGGGGTTAATCATTTACTTCTTAGGGATGTTGTGAGCCTTAACTTAATCAGTGTCTGTAAAGTGGCTAGCAGAATGCTTGGCATACTTAATTGTTCAATATATGAATATTATTTGAAATTGTTAGTCTCAAACCCCTCTCTCCTTTCAAACCCTATCTACAGCTCCCCTCCTCCAGGACATATTCTCTGACTAAGCTCACGAAAACATGGTCTCCAGGCAAGAGCCTGTATCCTTTTCTCTGCACATTTCTCCTTGGGCCCAGGGCCGATTCCTGCCCATAGGGCATGGGATGAGCCTGAGGAGACTGGCTGATTGACTCCCTGCAACTCACTCCTATTTCCTCTCCAGGAAACAGTCCCAGGCTCTGTCAGCTAGACACCAGGCAGGACCAGCGTGCCAGCTGCTCGGTGGCTCTGGTAGAGTAGGGGCCTGGCTCTGTGCCCGCAAACTTTCCTGGGAGGCACCCCATGAGCCTGCTGTCCGTCTGCTTGGCTGACAGGGGAGGCAGACCAACTATTTCTTCCTTAGGCATCAGGTGATGATGCCTAAGGGATGGAGGTCTGTGCCGAGATCCCATCGGTTCGCCACATGTGTGAGCCGAGTCTTGTGTATCCATCCACTTAGTCACTAACTCAACAAATATTTACTGAGTCTCTGCTATGTGCCAAGCATTGTTCTTGGTCCTGGTGGTCCATGGAGATGAGGTAAATGAGGCTCTGCCTGGCATGGCTAGAGGGAGCCGGTTAGTGGTGGTGAGAATGGATAGAGGACAATGAGTAAATTGACAAGAACATTTCAACTAGAAATAAGTATTACGATGTTGAAAATAACACAGGGTGACATGAAAAAGACTGAACATCTAGTTCTTTTAAAACTTTCTCTTCCTCTTTTAAGAAATGCTTCTTGGTGTATAGTAGGAGACATTGATCTTAACCCTCAGAGACTTCACAAAATGAAGATTGAACACAAATAGGGCCTGGGTGGAAGGGGAAAATCCTGTGAGATGTGGAGAAAAAGTAAATAGAAGCACCTTTTGTTCATTTCTATGACTTCAGAATCTAAAATGGTGCTGTGTAGTAGTAGGTCCTCAGGAAATAGGAATTGGCTCCAGGAGGCTGAGCTGGAATGGGATGTGCACATCACAGAGAGGCAGAACTCCCTAGATTATGAAGAAGTGTTTTTTAATAAGCAGAGCTGTCCAGCAAATAAAAAGGGCTGCTTTGTGGTCCAATAAACCATTAGGGTGCAGGAAGAGCCTGAGAAACCACATGCTGGGCACGCTGGACCTGGGACTTTTGATTGAGAGGGAAGTTGGACAAGGTGCCTTCCAACACTGAGGGTCTGCCATTCTGTCACCACCTCTCCACAGGCCCGACCTGCCTACTCTTGCATCATAAATGCTTAGACTTTGCTGACAATGCCTGTGTCTTGCTTACAGTAGAATTATCCATGAAGAGAAAGCCTGACAACTCAGCATTAAAAGGGAAAATCATTTGGAAATAGACTTCCCCCTCCTGACCCTGCAACTCCATCCCCATTTTATTTTTCTGTATGAAGTTGCCAACAGTAAAATTGCTGGATGCATGGCATGTGCTGTTTATGTCCTTTATAGCCCTTCATTCCCACCATTTGGCTAGTGGAGAGAACAATTAGCAACAGGCTGGAGAACATGAAAACAAGGGCTGAGCTAGATATGGGAGCTGGGTGGCCTGTGGTAGTGAGGCCAGGACAAGCATTGCCGTATGCCTACAATGTCCCACTCATACCCCACACCAGTTCATCAAGCTGGATTTCCTCTGATCACTTAGCTTGTTCCTGAACTCCCTGTTTTGAGGAGTTGTGCCTGAGTGCAGGGTTCCTCTTGCTTCCCCACCACTTCACATCTCCTGCGGTTGATGATGTAAATACAGTCTGTTCATGTATTGATATTTTATTTCTAGGCCTTCTTTCCAAATGGCCTAGATGTTGCTACCTGTGTTGTGTGTTGGTCTCAGAGGGGGGTCCCAGAAGGCAAAGGGTGTGTCTGTCTTGCTCTTTATAGGGAGCTAGCTTGTCACCTCTGGGTGTTGTTGTTATGTTTTTTGGTTTGTTTTGTTGTGTTTAGCATTTTGTTTTTTTGGCAACCATGCCATCACCTTGAGGGCTGTTGACTTGCTTATAAAGCAAAGCTCTAAAGAGAGTAGAAAGTTGGTGCACAAGGGCTTCTCCTGCTCAGCATGAGACTGGGCCTCTCTTGTGATTTGCCCCTCTGGACAATTCCTTCATTGCTGCTCATACCTGGAGGAGTGATGCAACCCTCAGTTCCTTCATTCATTCATTTACTCATTTATCTGTCCAATTAGCCACATTTATTGAGGACCTTCTATGAGCTCATTTTTGGGATTGGCCTCTGAGAATGTAAGACCAGTCTCTAACCATATGTCTAAAAGGAAAACAGACATGCAGACCAATAAATGTCATAAAGTATAGCAAGGAGGCACCATAATAGAGGTAGGAGATGGTGAACAATAGAAGAAAGAGCAGGGACTCCGGAGTCAGACAGATCAGGGTTCAAATTCCGATTCTAGCTTTTACTAGTTTTGACCTATTTGAGCCCATGTTTAATGGAACAATGTTATCTGTCTTTTCTAGATTGTTTTAAGGGAGGATTAAACTAGGTAATATGTAGCCAGCGCCCTGTGAGTATGGATCCCTCTTCTCTATTGTCTAAAAGAATGTAAAAGCAGTTCACTTTGCCTGGGGAAGTTAGGGCTTCACAGTGGAAGTGGTTGTAGAGCTTGATATTACAGCACAGAGAGCAGTTGTTCAGATGGAGATGGAGGGAGAAGAACATTCTAGAAAGTGGGAACAGGTATTTTCTTAATCCCTAACACTGGTAAGGAAAAGGCCTGACCTAGAGGAGGGCTGGAATGTACGCTGTGGCTTGGGTGGCAAGAGATAAGCTGGGAAGGAGGTGAGGAATCTAGCTACGAAGGGCCTTCGTGTGTCCAGCTGAAGATTTTGAATTTATCTACTGTGGATACAAGAAAAAAGGGTCCTCGTGCTTTCTGTCTGTCTGATTGTGGCAGCAGAGCTTGTATCGGGGAATACAGGGGAAAAAAACATTGAGAGTTTTTGCAACTCAGAAATAACATTGTAAACGGTGAAGAGCCTGTTTTGCTAAAAAGAAAAGTCTAAAATAGGAGTTTAAAAGAATAAATTTTGAATTTTATTGTAAACAGCAGGGACATAATGAGGGTTTTTAATCAGTGGTGTGAATCGATTTTGTGTTTTAACATAATAACTTTGGGGGGCACTGTGGAAGTAGGAGTGGAATAGGGGAGAGATATGGCAGGGTGGGTGTGGGTTGGAGAGAGACTTTAGGCAGTCATTCAACAAAAGTTTATTACGTGCCTGGCACTCAACTGAACATTGGGATATAAAGATGAATTAAATAGGACCCTCGAAAGAGACAGATAGTTGGAGAATACAATAAGCTGGGGTAAGAGTTGTGCTAGAGAGAAGCACAAGTCTTTCGGAGGCCTGAGGGAGGGACAGCTAATAAAAGAGGCTATGGACAAGGCCTTTCATTCACCTGCACAGCTGCGCAAGCCTGGCCCAGTTCCCCGGGGGTGTCAGTCACATCGACAACTACGCGAGGTACCTGGTCCTGGTGTTGAAATTGCCCAGGAGAGAGAGAACAGGTTAGAACCAAAGGAGCAACAACAATTCAGGAGAAGTATTTCACTTAGAAAGTGTTCAGGAGTTGGCATTGACATCTTTTTGAGGTAAGGATTGAGGGGGAGGAAGGGGCCTGGACCCTGAAAAGAACAGTTCCTCAGAAAGTTCCCCTGAGAGTTCTGAAACAGACCAACTACCTAACCTCTCTCCAGCTCACCAAAGCCTTTCCCTTCCACCCCATCCAAGCCAACCTAGGCTCCGATGTAAGGGGCAAGGAATTTTAGGAACAACTAGAAGACAGAGGGATCTGTGTCGGGGACAGGGGCCTTGGGCAGGTGATGGAGCTTTGGGCTCTTCTCTCTGCTGGCTAAGACTTTTTATCTTTATAACGGAACCCAGAAGGAGAGGGTGACTCCCACTCACCCTTGGACTGTTTCTTCAGGTTCCAATCTCCCTCCATTACCTAATACTTGCCTGATGGTGAGCAAGACTACCCTCTCATTTGTGAGATGGGATAATGGAGGGAAATGCTTTTCGTACATTGAAAAACCCTAGGCTAGGCTGATTTAAGGTTTTAGCTGTCATCATTGTGGACTTGGATGGAGTGGAAGGGAATGGATTTGGTGAGCTGGAGAGGAGGGTAGGTAGTTCTGTTTCCAAACTTTCTGGGGAAGGAGGTGAGAACAAAGTTCAGGGTCTTCACAGAAGCTCAGAGGATTTGCTGCACTGCTCAGCACATCCAGAGCTCACAATGTGCCCGGGGAGGCATGGGGTAAGGGCCAGGCAGAGAAAGTCACTCAAAAACCAGAGAGTAGAGGCAGGTCCAGGCCTGCAAGCAGACTTCTCCCAAAGGACGAGAGAGAGAGAGAGAGAGAGAGAGAGAGAGAGAGAGAGAGAGAGAGAGTGAGTGTGTGTGTGTGTGCGCGCGCGCGTAGGGGACAGGCATGTATGAGAGAATTGATAACTGAACAAAGTTTCTAGGTAAGCATGCAGGTAGGAACCCTGCTTGCATGTTCCAGGTGTGGGGTGGGTGACCCTGTACCCTTCCACCACTTCCTGTTTTATTAGGTGGCAGCTAGGATATTTGGAAGGAATCTTTAACATGAGCCCAGAAGCATTTGCATCATTGGCTATGCTCTTACCTCATTATGTTACCTGAGCCTTATGTGTAATAGTATAATGTAATATGTGTAAACTTTCCTCTGCCTTCAGAATTCTTCTGGTTAGTCTAATAATCAAATAGACATGAGCCAGATTAGCGAGAGAAAATTACCAAATTTGATACATACATATGTATGAGAACCTCACTACCTGAGAATTTCAGAGGCCCTTAGTGCAGGAGAGATTCGGAGACCTAAAGGGTGATTGAGGTGTATTAAGACATCCTCAGCTAGGGATGAGGTAATATACCTTGGGGGCTTCAAAGGGTCATTTCAGGGTAATAAGAACAGATGTTTAGCAAACAGAAGTTTGTCCTGCCCTATAGGTAGGTTGAAAGAAGTTAACTTTGATAATAGCTTATTAAGGGCAAGGCTCCTAGTTAGCTCAGGGGAAGGGAAGAAGTTTCTCTTGAGCCTGAGTCTAAAATTGCCTTTAGCTCAAAACAATCCTTACACCACAGAAGCACATTTTACAGGTGCTTCCTTCTGAACCCTACAGTAATGTGGGTGCAAGATCCTCCCTCACAGGGTTATTATGAAATGAGGTGAGACTCTGAAAATGAATGCCTTGGTTAATCCACAAAGTGCCATACTGCATAACAATAGCTTATGTTTTTTGAGTGCTTACTAAGTGCCAGGCACTGTTCTATGTATCTCAGCTCATAAATCTTCACAACCACCTGAGGTAGGTACAGTTATTCTCCTGTTTGTAGGTGAGAAAATGGGCTCACCGAAGGTTGCACAACAGACCAGGCAGTTTGTCTCATAACCACTGGCTGCACTATCTTTTTGTGGTGTTTTATTCTGTGTCATGTGAAAAATAGTTATTTGTTGTGATGGGCACCCCAGCACCTACTGTAAGGAGGTGGGCTGTGGGGAGACAAGGAGAAAGCTGCATGCCGAGTGGCCTTGAGATCCGCATTGGGAAAAGAAAGTGGATGGAAAGCTCCTTAAAAAAAAAAAAAGAAAGAAAAAAGAAAAGAAACACAAGCATAAGATAGCTTTTGACCAGCTAGCATCTTCACTTAAGAACACTAACTCCAGGCCACCCCTCCCCCATTCCTGCTCATGTGTACCTCCACCTTTTGCTTGGCTCCTGCGCTCCTCCCTTCCACCAACCTGTGGCCTCCAGCCTGGATCAGATATGGCCTTTGTCTTTCTGCCTGGCTGCACCTTTTCAGAGAATAAAGGCTTCTATGTCTGGGAACACTAATCTTTCAGGGGAACCCAAGAGGCAGCTTTGGGAAGTCAAATAGGGCTCCCCAAATAAACTTTTCTTCCCAGCCATTGCCACTTTTTTTTTATCTTCTTCACCTAGCCTGGGTACCCCATTACAGTTAAGTTCCAGGGTCTGTGAAGGAGGCTTCTGCTTTTTTGGGTCCCTGCTTATGGAAAAAGGAGGAAACAGAGCAGAAAATGTGTCTTCTGCAGAGGCACTGAGGAAGTTGTGCAAGGGAGCTGTGAACACAGTACCAGTGAGGCCTCCTTCTTTGCTTTCCTCCTGACCTGTGCACCCACCAAGACCAGCTGTTAGGGTGCTGAGAGGGGCTGGGGCGCCTGGCAACCTGGGCCTGTTGGCTGGTGGATGTTCCTGTGTGGACACCATGTACTCCCTCCCAGGGGAGAAAGGATGCAACTACTAACTAGCATGAGGTGAGTAGAGAGCCATGATGTAGATGGCTAAAAAGCTAATGCCACTTTATGTCACTTTATAATCACAATTATTGCTAATAACTGCCATTTACATAGATTTTAGTATGGCTAAGCTCTTTACATGTTTTAGTTATCTAATCTTTGCAGTCATATTTTATACATGAAGAAACTTAGGCTCAGAGAGGTTACTTAAGTGTCCATAGTTAGATTACCATTGAGACAATACAGTACTGAAATTAGGATCAGCCTCCTTGATGGCAAAAGACTTATTGTTTAATCCTATTTTTCATCTTAATGTTGCAAATTACCACTTTTATGACATTAGGCAAATCTCATCTGTAAAATGGGATTCATAGTCTGCATTGTAATGGTAGGTATTGTGGATTCAGTGAGACTGATCCATATAAAATGACAAGCTTAATATCTTGATCATTCATTCATTCTTTTCGCAAATATAAGGTGGATGTCAACTCAGTGTTATATGTATCAACAAAAATATATCCAGCCTAAGAAAAAATTTTAAGAGTTTATTTGAGCCAAACTGACAATAATTGCCATGAAGTAAAATCTCAACAGATTGAGAAAATGCTCCAAAGGATGGTAGTTGTACAGCTCATTTTATTCATTAGAATCAAAGGAGGAGACTGGAGATTACATGAAATCATTGGTGATAGATTAGGGAGGCAGGAGAAGACAAAGTGGAGAAATCTCTGAGATCGAATAAAAAGTAAAACCAAGAGACACATACTTCTTTTACATTGGTGGGTACAGAATAGTTAACAGCTAACATTCATAGCACATGGAGATGGTATTCAGGGAACAAGGTAACAATGGGGTGATCTGTGGTCCTGTGCTCTGGTGGGAGGTTGTACCCTGAGGGGTCTGGGAAAGATTACTCTGACATTCCAAGGGTATGTAATCTTAGATACAAAATGACAATAAACAGGTTTCACTTAAGGTAAAGGTTGATTCTTGTCAAGGAAGCTACAGGGCAAGGATGTGACTACCCACTTTTAGTTAGGAATTTTTATATTTAGAACATCCTGCTTGGTTACTTTTGGTCTCTGAGTTTGTGAGGCCCCCCATAGAAGGCTTCCCCTAAGCTTGTCAGGTTTAGTATGTGGCCTCTTTTTTATCCACAGTTTCTCCTTTTGGTCATAAATTAATTTGAATTATACGTTGATGACCAACCTTTCAGTGGGATAATGTGGTCCCACAGTGCTAGGAAGGCTCATTCCTAGAAAGTCTTAATATCAGCATTTGTCTTGCTGAACAGTGGACCGTTGAGATGAGACAAGACTTTATAACCTTAGATGGCAGTCAAAGCCAAATTCTTTTTCAATAAGTAAATGCAAGTGAATGGGAAGAAGGCAGATCTATGTGTTCTGAGTTTTTTGTTGTTGTTGTTGTTTGCTATTTGTCATATATATATATATATATATATATATATATATATATATATATATATATTTGCATCTAGTATAACATTTACATGTTAGGAACAAGAGTAAGAGTATTAAACCAGAAACACCAATTACGAGTAGAAAATGTTCAATACTAGACAAGTATGAGTCTGAGGGGAACAAACACCCCAGGCAACCAAAGAACCTTTTACATATATTACTATATTTTTTTATTAAGCTAAAATATCTTTTTCTCTCTTATCTACTGCCATTTGTACTTTATAATAAGTTTGGCCAAATGAATGAAGACTCTGCTTTTTCATGATCCAGAAGCTATACTTTTTCTTCTGGCCACTTAGTTTCTACAGAAAAGACTTCATGGGGAAGATTAAGTTCAATTTCCCAATACATTGTATTTTCAATATCAATATTATCATAGGTTCATGAACCTTATGCAAAATTATTTTGCCTATATTTCAGTATTACATCATATTTCCGTAGCATTTAATGCATTTAATCTAAACTTGATGTCATTACAATAGAAATCACTTAGTATAACAAGAATTTTCTATCTTTTTTCCAACAAAATTATTACATATACCACATATTGTTATTTGTTGGGGTGGATACAATGGGCCAGGATTGGGTGAATTCAGAATTCCATTTACATTGGAGACATAACCATTCTTTTTTCTGATTTTCACAATCGAATAATGAGATGGATGCCCATTTTCTATTATTTTTTAGTATGGTCCCTCTTCTTCCCATTGGAAGTATTCTAGTGTTATTTAGTATGGTCTTCTATCAGCCAGTTGAACTACTGAAAATCTTAGCTTAGGATTTTACCAAGGTGCCTGCGTTTTTAAGATATCATGTCATAGATCACTTTTTACATCTAAAACTTTTCAGAATCCAGGAAGACCAAAAGAGTTCCATAAGTGTCCAACCTGGGTTTCTGCATTCATTATAGCCAACCATTGTTTCATAGCTACTTCAGATTTCATTTGCATTGGTATGGATAACAGGCCCTGTTGAGTTAGGATACAGCCATATTCCCATTGTTGGAGGGTTTTTTTTTTTTTTTTTTGCATTAAAAAAATTTATTTTATATTAGTTTCAGGTATACAGAACTGGTTCCATTGTTGGGTTTGTGCTTTTATAATCTGTTGAATCTGTTCTACCCATTGAGTTAAGTCCTCATTGTTTTCCATGCTGCTTCCCATCCTTCTTCTTGAAATCACATTTCCTCTATAGGATCTATTTTAGATAGAGTCTTTATCTAATGAATGACATTCTTCATTAACTGCAATTTCAGTTTATCTCAGAATACCAAGACCAGCCCCTAATCCTCCAGGAATTTTTTAAAAAATTTTTTATAGAAGGCCAATGTTGTTGGATCCATTAGGAATGTTGTTGGCATTTGCATGACTATGGCCTGGGAACAACGAGGGGTTACTTAATGACCTCAAAATGTTGAATTTCCCATGCCATAGTTAATTGAGTAGAGGAAACCCCGGAATGAGCTGAGCTGGAGTTTGAGTATTTCATAAGGCTTCCCAAAAGCATAGAGTAGTTATAGACATTCCTACCTACCAAGTAATCTCAGTAATTTCTGAAATGAGGACACATTGATTTTTTTCCTGCTTTATAAGCATCCAGCCACATGAGCAAAGCTGGTGAGTTTGAGGACATGTACAATGACAGGTGGGGTAGGCTGCTACAAGCCTTTTCCTATCATACTCAGTATTTTTCTTAATTTTTTATTATCCATTCCTATAACTATACAGTGCACATCTAAATTAGAGCAATATATAATCCATTGAGGGAAATTATCAGGGAGGTGTTCTTGAAGGTATTTGCCAGAATATTCAGGCAAAATAGGTACCAAAGTTGATTTAATAGTAGGAGTGGACCAATACATGGCTAACAAGGCATTTAGCTTCATTATAATATGGATAATCAGAATATCATTGTCTAGTAGATGGGAAAGATTAGCAGGTACCCAAGTTAAAATTATTATATCCAGTAAGGGAGGGGTCTGAGAAGACAGATACCGTTTCCATTAAGAAATCGTAAGAAAGGTAATAACAATGTAAAAATCATTTTTATATATCATTAGCAATTAGGTGATGTAAGAGTGAAGTTTGAGAGAGGTTCAAAGAACAAATTTATTTCTATCTATATTTTCATAAGGCAAAAAAAAAATGATTAAACAGATATGCCATCAATTTGAGAGCATATAGGCCTCGTTAATGTCTTGGGATTGCTGTCTGCTTTCAATGTCAGTGGCTTCTTGTTCTTAAAGAGTCTTTGATGTCCACTATAGGCAGAGGCAAGTGTCAGACACAGATATAGGTGTCCATTCGCTGTTAGGTACCTTTTTTAAAATGAGAAATGTGAATCTATGAGTTAATTCCTTTACGTTTGACTGCACATAATTTAGTTAGTAATATCTGATCAGGTTCCTTCCAATGAGGTTGGAGAGAACCTTTTATTTGATGTCTTTTCCAATAGACCAAATCTCTTGGTTATAAGCTATGGTCTTTTGAAGTCTTTGTCTCCTGGGAGCACCTTATGAAATGAATCAGTTACTAATTATCAAAAACTTTAAGCTCATTTATAAGCCCTTGACAATAATGTAGATGCTTCCTTTTCATAAGTTTGGTGCATAAGCCCCTTCATCCAGATGCATAGGGTAGGGTGCCAGTGACTAATAAGGAGAAAGGCTATGTTTACCAAAAGGAGTAGGTCTCAGGTTGAGGAGCACTATAGGGAGAACTGCCCAGGGGAGATTAAATGCTTCTGAAATTTTGACTAGTTGATCTTTTTTTCTTTTTAATTTTTACCTGCCTGCCCTCCCCCCCCCACTAGTTGAATTTTGGTTGTACCATTGGTACATTCCACCAATCCAGAGGACTGGAGGTACTAAGCACAATGAAAATGTTATAGAATTAGCCAGATGTTACTGATGGACTGCATTATTTGCCCAGTGAAATGAGTCCCTTGGTCACTATGTAACTCAGCAGGAATTCCCCAGCTGGAAATTATTTTTTCCAGAAAAAATTTACCTACCGTTAAGGTTATTGCTCTCCTGCAAGAGAATGCCTCAACCCAATGAGAAAACATACAGACTATAACTAATACATATTTGTTTCCCTGAGGTGGTGGCATTTGGATAAAATTCAATTGCCATACCTCAAGGGGGGACCTAAGGGAAGTGGAAGAGTATCTGGAACCCATGGAGTGGTTTTCCTAGGTTATGTTTTGGAAAGATAGAACATCTGATTTACACTTTATGAGCTACATTGGGAGGTTTCCAGTAATATTATTTACTCCATGAAATCATCTTTCAGGATCCCAGTGTGTTGTTAGCTCATGTAAATGTTGAAGTGTAGGCAATTGAATTCCTATAGGTTAAGACTGGTTTCTGGTTGGGTCCAAGCGGCATCTACTTGACTGGGTTGAAGGTTCTCCCTTTGTGGCCATATCTTCTTTTCTTTTTCCATAGCTGTCCGTTGGAACTATAAAAGAGCGTTTTTTATTGACTTAATAGGAAGCAAGGAACATTCTCAGGTCTGGACAATTTGGCCATTTAATGCTGCTCATTTAGCTACAGTGTCGGCTAAATGATTTCCTTGTGCTTCCATGGTTACAGCTTTAGAATGTCCTGGAATTTTGATAATTGCCAATTGTCTCAGTTGCTGTATGGCATCTAATAATTCTGCAACCTGTTTTCCATTCTTTATGGGCTGCCTTGAGGAAGTTAAGAAGCCTCGCTGCTACCACAACATTCCAAAGTTTTGAGCTACGCCAAAGGCATCAACTATCATTGTAAATATTGGTTACTTGGTCTTTAACAAATTGACAGGCTCAAGCTAGAGCAACTAATTTGGATTGCTGGGCAGATCTTATTTCAGGTAAATAAGAACTTTCAGTTATATCAGCCATGGAATTTATTGCACATGCAGCTCAGTAATGTCCCTGTTTATCTTTCAGGTAATAGCCACCTGTGACCCCAAATTAGGTCAGCGATATCAACAGGGGTTTTCTATAAACCATTCCTAAGGACAAGAAGGTGGTCAGTAAGCAAAACACAGTTGTGGGTATCATCATCCTATAAAGAGTGATATATAGTTGCTGGGTTAAGACTGTTACATTGAGTTAAAGTAATATTAAGCACAGAAAGCAGGAAGTACTTCATAAGAAGCCAGCCGGCTGACAGGAGTGTTGAGTGTGCTGAGGGATCAGTAAAAATTCAACAGAATGAGGAACATAGTTAAAGGAGAGCCAGTAACATCTCTTCTGTTTGTTTGCATAACTGGGCTATTGCAGGGATGGACTTCATGCAGGGAGGGGCCCTCTTGCTACTGAGTCTAATGGCTGTCTGTAATATCCTATAGATTGAGGATGATCTCCATGTTTCTGAGTTAGAACTACTAAAACATTTCCTTTATTTTAATTATGAAAAGGAAGAAAGGAAGTTTATAATTAGGATGTCCCAGAACTGGAGCTTTAGATAATTCTTCCTTTAGAGCTTTTACAGCTTGCTTTCCTTCCAGGTTACATTGAATTGGATCAGGTTGATCTGATTTTAATAACATATGGAAGATGGGCCATTGAAGAAAAATTTGGAACCCAGTTGTCACCGTATCCAATCAGACCCAGGAATCCTCTAAGCTGTTTCTTGTGTTTGGAAAAGAAAAGGGTAGGATTCCTCAAACCTTTCAGGATTAATCAATACCTGTCTTTAGATATGAGATGGCCAAGGTTTTTTACTTGGGGCAAACAAAATTGAGGCTTATCCTTTGAAACTTTATGTCCTTTTATAGCCAGCTATCGTAATAGGTAGACTGTGTCCTTTGAAGAGTCTAGTAATATCCTAGAGCATAAGAGTAAATCATCCACATGTTGGATTAGAGTGGAATCTTGGGGAAAATCTGTTATTTAAATCAGCCTTTAGTTTCTGAGTGAAATAGGTGGAACTCTGTATATCTCTAGGGCATTGCAGTCCAAGTAAACTGGTGATCTTCCTAGGTGAAGACAAAGAGATATTAACTGTTTTTTTCTATAGGAATACTGAAAAAGGCACTACATAAATCTATTACTGAAAAATATTGGCCGTCCGCAGCAATGGCTGATAAGAGAGTATGTGGATTTGGAACCACAGGATATCTGGAAATAACTATTTTATTTATCACTCTGAGATTCTGTACAAATCTCCATTCTTTCTCACTTAGTGTCTCTACTAGAAGGATAGGAGAATTACAGGGGCTTGTACATGGAATTATAAGCTCCCCTTTTAAGTAATCTTATATAATGGGCTTAATTCCAGCTAGTGCATCAGGTGTTAAAAGATACTGGCGAATATTAGGTAGAGGCAAAGTATTGTCAATACTTATTTGAATACTGGAAAGGGCCCAAAGTTGCATTGGAATGTCTTGCAAGAAATGTTCAGTCTCAAGGTTACCTCTTGTGGAGGTTCCTTTAAAATCATTACCTTTACAGTTGGTTCAATACCTGATTTATTTAGTTCTAAATGCATTTTGCCCTTCTGGGAAAGGGATATGTGGGTCATGGTTTTTAAGGAGATCTCTATCAGGTGATTGGGACATACTTGACTAGTAAAAATATATTTTCCACCATAATATGCTCTAGTTGGAAGGGAACAGGTTCTGATTTGAAAACAGGCATTGGTGGATTAGAAGTGTCTACAGCTTTACTCCAAGGGAGAGGGCAACTTAATTGGGTAGAGTTAAGAACAGCTAACGAGCCCCAGTATCTACAAGGGCCTTAGTAATTTTTATAGTAATTTCAGTTTCTCCTGAAATATTAGCAAGTCTCAGGAGCACCCCTATTCTTGCTTCTGTTTTTTTTTTTTTTTTCTTATACTGAATCACACTTACAGTTTTCTACAATCCTTCTTAAGGTGACCTGGCTTTCCACAATAAAAACAGACTCCTCTCTCCCCTTGTCTAAATGACCTTTGGGGAGGTATGACCTGATTGCTTAATTGCTAGAGCTCTAAGTTTATGATTTGGTAGCTTTATCTTTTTCTCTCTTTTGAATAGTTTTAGATAGTTGATTAGGCAGAATTGCCAGATAATCAGTACACGTGGTTGTCTAGTTTAATTTATGCTGTTTAATCAGAGTTACAAGCTCTTCATCTAGCCCTTCCATTTATGCTGAATTTAGAATTTTGATGTTCCTTAAAACTGTATGGAGACAGACTTCAGTACTATTTGAAAAAATGTTTTCAAAACATTCAAAGAAATCAGGCACTGGTTCATCAGGCTTTTTCTTACATTGCCAGATCTTGGTCCAGTCCATTTTTCAGGGGGAAAATCTCAGGTATGGCTTGATAATGCCAGTGAGCTAATTCCCTGCATTTTTCTTGGTCTGTATCTGTTTTGAAAAGTTCTGAACAGGAGTTTCCCAGGGAACCTTGTTCAGCCATTCTATTCTGTTGCTTTGTTCTCAGAAACCAGTAGGTGTTTTAATTGGAGTAAGTCAGAATAGCCAGGAACGGTTTTAACGGTTAAATCAAATTCGTTTGCAAACCTATTAGGGTCCTAGAGAAGGCTGGGAAATCTTAATGAGATTCTTTAATTCTGTTCTAGTCCAAGGAACTTATACAATCACTAGTTCCCCTTTGCCTGAGACCATTTTCCTGAAGGGAACTTCCAGAATTTCTGTTTTTTTTTTTTTCCTAGTTTATCTTGGTCTGGATTCCTAGTCTCAGTTTCCCCTAGGTCATTAGGGAGTAGTGGCGGGAGAAATAAAGAGGAGACAGAAGGGGAAGGAGGAAAGGAGGAGAAGGTCTGAGTCTGGACAAGGAAGCTCAGAAAGCAAAGGATATATTAGAGCATCTGGACAGTGAGGAGGAATGGGGTGTTGGCATTTATCAGTTTTGGAAGACTTCTTTAGTTCAGAGACTGTCTCAAATTTTTCTTACTAACTTCCTGTAAAGAATTTATCTGTGCTCTGCCTAGAAGCTTCTAATTTCCAATCAAGATGAGTTTTATTTTAGTGCCAACCTTTTCCAACTGAACATGCAGAAAAATTAATTTGGAGGTATAAAAAGTTCCCCATTTTAGTCATCTCAAGCTGATATCATTTTTAGTTAAATTTTCCCATTTCTGTAGGTTCTGGAAAGTTGAAATTCTATACAAACTGTACATTTATCCTGCAGGAGTATTAATATGGGGCTGGGGTTCTTGGGATTTGTCGACTTTAGGGGCACAGTTTCCCATGTTAGTTTTGTTTTTCTTTGGATATCTGCAGAATCTGAACAAAGTTCTGGGGAGGATTGAATGAAGCATGCTGCATATGGGTTGAGCTCCAAAGGTCTGTAACCTCCGAGTAGCTTCAACCCTCTTACATGTCTCAGTTTATCTCCCTAGATGTCTAATACAACCATGAGGATTTGGAGGGCTAGGTAACCAGCCTTTATGCGCACATCCCTGGATGAATCATTTATTTAATTACCAATGTGTTGGAATTCTCTGTTGGGCCCTACTCGTTTTGAGGAGTACCCTTAAACACCTCCACATAGATTCTTAGTCACCCAAGAATACCTGAAGTTTTAACTGGAAGTAGTATATGTCCCTTATCTTCAGAGCCAAACAAGTTCATACTCTCATTTCTTCAGCAAAAGGTTTTGTTCAGACTTGCAGTGAGTAATTCCAACTGAAAATTAAAACCAGTTGTCTATTTTGACTTCTACCTTTCAGTACCACTTCGAAGATTTCCTAAGAAAAGCTCAAATAAAGTCAGACGCTCTACCACAAGCAAAGGAAAAGTCCTAGATTCTAAGCGATGACTCACCCAAGTTCACCTCATACAAAGCGAGAAACCCATGGAGTTCAAGGGGCCCCTGCTGGTACCTAGCACCACCCAGGTCCACAGTGTGGTTCTGGGTGAGCTTCTTTGGAATCTTGCTGGCTATGCCAAGTAAATGTTGATGAAAGAATATCCAGCCTAAGAAAAGTTTTATAAGAGTTTATTTGAGCCAAACTGACAATAATTGCCATGAAGTAAAATCTCAACAGATTGAGAAAATGCTCCAAAGGATGGTAGTTGTACAGCTCATTTTATTCATTAGAATCAAAGGAGGAGACTGGAGATTACATGAAATCATTGGTGATAGATTAGGGAGGCAGGAGAAGACAAAGTGGAGAAATCTCTGAGATCGAATAAAAAGTAAAACCAAGAGACACATACTTCTTTTACATTGGTGGGTACAGAATAGTTAACAGCTAACATTCATAGCACATGGAGATGGTATTCAGGGAACAAGGTAACAATGGGGTGATCTGTGGTCCTGTGCTCTGGTGGGAGGTTGTACCCTGAGGGGTCTGGGAAAGATTACTCTGACATTCCAAGGGTATGTAATCTTAGATACAAAAAGACAATAAACAGGTTCACTTAAGGTAAAGGTTGATTCTTGTCAAGGAAGCTACAGGGCAAGGATGTGACTACCCACTTTTAGTTAGGAATTTTTATATTTAGAACATCCTGCTTGGTTACTTTTGGTCTCTGAGTTTGTGAGGCCCCCCATGGAGGCTTCCCCAAAGCTTATCATATGGCTTCCTTTTTTTCTACACATGCTAGATACACAAAAGTTAACACAATGGACATGGACCCTGACTTTTTGAAAATGGGCAATGACTGCACGGCCAGATAAATGCCATATAGGAAGCGTTATGTAAAAGGCAGCTATTAAAAAAAGTGGCAGAAGAGGAGGTGAATCCACTGCTACCTACCTCTAAAGGTGAGAAATAACACCCCGTCCTACTGCTTCAGGGATTAGTGTGAAATTCTGCAGGGAGGAAAGGATGGCCCTTCACTGCACTAGGAGGTCTATGCCAGGGAGTGTCCACCTTTTGGATACCCATTTTAATGGGAAGTGAACAAACCATACTTCCCTAGAAGAGGACAGTAGTAAAGCTTCTAGAAATCATAAGGTCTTTTTATTCATTCAGTATTTTTAAAGTACACTTTTTCTAAGTACTGAGGATACAGAAATGAACAAAATAGGGGGAAAATATTGTCACCCTCAGGGACCTTATAAAGCTCATGAGACAGAGACAATAAATAAATTAATAAATAAAACAAACAGAAAGTTGAATATTGATATGTACTATGGGGAATAATAAAGCAACAGAAAGAGAATCCAGAGTATGGTAGAGCAGTGGTGCAACTGAGGTAGTGTAATGAGGGGAGAACTTACTCAGAGGATGATAACTGAGAAAAGAACTAAAGATGGTAAGCAGGGCAAGCAGTCCAGGCAGAAGGAACAGCAAATATATAAGTTCTTAGGTTGGAGTGTGCCTGGTGTGTTTGAGGAAAATTCCAAATGAATGTAGTAAAGCAATAGAACGAGTAATAGAAATAAGATGTGTGTGTGCACATGCTTGCGTGCACATGTGGATACAAATCATCAAGGGCTATAATACTGCAATATAATTCTAATGCTAGCCACTCCACAGGTTTAAGGGCATAGCCCCCAACAACACTGTCCTCAGTTCAGACTCCAGCTGCATGTTTGGGAGTCCCAAGGCCATCCACATTTCTGACCAGCTGGCTACAAATTCAAGGGTTCTCATGACCCCCTCAGTTTCAATAATTTGATAGTAAGTGCCATACTTATAGTTTTATTGTAAAAGATAAAAGCTGGGACCAAACAAATGAAGAGATACATAGGACAAGGTCTGAGAGTGTCTCGCTCAAGTGTGGAACTTCCATGACTTCTACCTGTGGAACCAAGCCTTCACCCTCCCAGCACATCAAAACATTCACCAACCAGGAAGTGCCCTGAGCCTCAGTGTCCAGAGTTTTTATTGCGGTTTCATTATTGAATCATTGGCCTTGTGATTAAAGCCCAATCACTTTTTGCTTCCTTCCTTGTTTGTCAGTAGGTCAGGCTGATATCAGTGGCCCATACCTCCAACTCTCTAATCATATGGTTGGTCTTTCTAGCAGGACCAGCTCCCATCTAGCATAAACCCAAGTTCATTAACATAAATTCAAGTATGGTCCAAGGGGCTATCATGAATAACAAAGTCATTCCTATCATATGGGCAAGTCCAAGGGTTTAGAACATTTGTGCCAGGAAACCAAGACAAAGGCCAGACAAGTTATTATAGGACAAGATCCTGAAGGAATTACAAAGACATGGGTTTTTACTCTGAATGAAATTGGAAGTTCATAGGTTTTCAGCAGAAGTGACATATACTTTCTTTTTTTAACAGTCGCTCTGACTGTTATGTTAAAAATAGCCTGTGTGAAGAAAGGCTGGAAACAGGGAGACCTATTAGGCAGCTACTGCAGTAATCCAGACACAAGATGATGGCACAGGCAACAATGGTACTAGCAGAGACATGTGAAGTGGTTGTCAACGTAAGGAATGTCCAAACCTGTAGAAATTTTTTACGAGAGTTCATTTGAGCCAAGATTGATCTTGCTGGGAAACAAGATCTCAAATTCTCTGAAGAATAACAGTTTGCAGTTTGTTTTATGCATCTGGAATTAAGGATGGAATATAAGGAAGATTGCTTGTAGGTAGGAGAAAACAAGACTGGGATTGGGTTACAGATTAGTTAAGACTATGTGCCTAGAGGGTGGCTACTGCAGCTGATTTCTGAAGTGAGAACAGTCTTGTTGGGGACCGACTATGCCCTTAAACCTGTGGAGTCTGCACTAACTATGGGTACTATGGCATTTCAAAGGCATGTTGACCCAGGTGCATAAGAACAGTAATAGAACAGGTTGGCTTAAAATTCTTGCATTAAAGAAGTTATATCCTAGGTCATGACTATCCACTATGACTTGCCCAGTTAGGAGTTTATGATTTGTTACAGCACCGTCTTTTTATTGAAAGGTCCATCTCTGGAATTATTTTGAAATTAGAACTAGTGGGATTTACTGCTGGATGGATGCAGGGTGAGAAGGAGATGAGTGGAGAATGACTCAAGTTTTTTCTCGAGGACCGAGAGGTATGAAGTTGTCATTTACTGGGAGGACCAACTTTGGGGATGGAAGGTCAGGAGCTCAGCTTTGGGCACACTGGTGTGAAATGCCAGTCAGACACCCAAGTGGAGATATTAAACAACAGTTTGACACATGTGCCCGGAGCTTGAGAGAGAAATCTAGTTGGACAGACTTGCTAGAACATCAATGTAAAGATATTGTTTACAATTATATAACTGGGTGGATTCACTGAGGGGGTGAATGGAGAGAGAGAAGCAAGCCGAGGATAGGACCCTGGGACTGTGGATCACTCCAACAATAAGACAAGGAGGAACTAGCAAAGGAGAATGTGAATGGGGCAGGAGAGCATGGTTCTTGCAAGCCCGGGGGGCCATGATCACTGTCACAAATGCTGCTGACTCATCAAGCAAGATAAGGAATAAGATGAGAATTAATGTTGGATTTAGCAATTTAGAGGTACTGGTGACCTTGACCAGAAATGTTCTGCTATAAGTTCATGAGAGAGTGGGAGAGAATTATTATACATACTACTCTTAAGTAGTCTTGCTACAAAGGAGAGCAGAAAAATGGGGTAGCAGCTGGATGCGGGATAAAGAGAACTTTTAAAAAATTGTTTAGGAAACTAGAGATGTTTGATCAGGAGGAGACTGGGGACATGTCATACATAACTCTCTTCACATGCTTAAAATACTGTCATATGGAGGCAACTTAGATTAATTTTATGTGACTTCAGAGAGAAGAACTAGGACCAAAGGTCAGAAGCCACAAAGAGGAGGATAGTATTGCAGCTCTATAAAAAACTTTGTGCATCCATTTATTTACTCATTTAAAAAAGTAGCATTGGTGCCTACTCTGTGACAGCACTGACATAGGCACCAGGGAAAAAGTCATAATGAAGACAGCTCTGCTGGCTAGTACAGGACAGCTACCCAGGCAAACAATTGTAATAAAGTGTGGAAGAGATGACAGGGGCCCCTGTGTCTGAATGGAGTAGGGAATAGGATTCAAGGAAAGGTCAGGCTGGGCAGGGGAGCCATAAATGTCCACTGAGGATATTCTTCCTTCTGATAACTGAGAACCTATTGGGCTTAAATAAATAAGGCTTAAAAGGTACTTGAACCTCATTTATCAGGTACATTTTCTGGATGACTAGGCCATGTAGATACAGCCTTAATAAAAATGATGGCTGATAGATGGGTGGTGCTTTATCATTTACAGAGCACATTTAATCCTCACAACAGCCCTGCCAAGATCATCCTGTTATCCCTGTTTTATAGTTGGGTTAACTGAGGCTCTGAGCAGTGAGCCTTGCCTAAGGTCACATAATTGTTATAAAGATGGAGCTGGGGCCAGAATTAGGTTCTTAAGTCTTAGTCCTATGTACACACCCTTCTCTGAGCTGCCAAGCACTCAGCCGCACTGATTATAACCCACTCTGACCCATATACAAAAGTGCTTTGGGGCCAGGTGTGGGTCTCTTTTGGAATGTTTCATAGCCTGTGCCCCTCCCCAGATTTTTTGGAGCTATCTTCAGTCTAGTTCCCATATTTTAATCTGCTCTGATTAAACCACATTTTCTCTTCTGTTCCTGAGCTCTGGTCCCAAACCTCCCCTTGACCTTGCTTCACATTCTCTTCCTTCTAGATCTCTGGAAACCAAGAGTGGCTTCAAATTGGGATTCCTTGGACTTTGTAGACCAACAGTTCTTGGGTTCCTCTGATATTGATGAGACTTTAAGTCCAAAATATTAAAGAGTATGTGATATCTGAAAACTGTAAATAAGAAGAATGGAAGGAAGAAGAATAGGATAATAATAAGAATAAGAATAATAACAACAATGATAACAACAACAACTTACCTCTGGCTTACTATCTATCTATGATAAAATACCAATATTATCTCCATTTTACAAATGATGAAACTGAGGCACAGAGAGGTAAAGCACATTACCCCAGGTTGAGGAGGAGTCAACACGTTTAGCTGCTATGTTCTACTGCCTCCCTTAAAGGGAAAAAAGAGAAAAACAAAGACGAGGCAAGGCTTTCATTCAGCATGATTTTTTTAAGCTCTCCTGTCCCGAAGCTACAGGAGAAGAAATAGATCTAGTTCCAGCCCTCAGTGAACTCACAGCTACAGAATCACAGAACATTAAAGCGGGAAGAGTTCTCAGAGATGTCACTCAAATTGGAACACACGGAAGTGAAGTGAAACACCTAAGGAAGGAAAAGGGAATATACACCTTTGCACACATACAAAAATAACATAAGACATACAAGTCAGCAGTTCAATGCAAGCCCTTAACAACCACAGCTGATTCCCTGTTACAGTAAAAAATGTGTGCTGGGTGCTGCCACAGGTGGGAGGCAAAGTCCTTGCCCCACAACTGGAGGAGGAATTGTGAGGGTAGGAAATAGAATGACATTGACCAAGAGTGCAAAGCATTTAATGTCTTTGAGAAAAAATGAGCAGTCCAATTTCATAGTAGAGCTTATTTTTAAGGGAAAAGTTAAAGGTAAGGTTGAGATGCTAAGGGATATAGTACAGTCTGAGCTCGGAGATATCAAGAGAAGCAGTCAGGTGGGGCTTATTAGGAAAGGCTTCTTGGAAGAGGGGGCCTTAGGGATGCATTGGAGAAGAAGAAAAACTGGGATGAGCAAGTGAGGAGACAGAATGAATAAAATATTTGTAGGACAAAGCAGTGTAGTAGTTGGAAAAGGGGGAGAAAATCAACTTTTAGGTTCAGTTCAATACAACAAACGTTATTTGAGAGTCTACTAAGAGCCAGCCATCCTTGATAGGTGTAAGGATGAATGAAAAACTTAGCATCTGTCCTCAAGGGGCTTATAGCTCAGAGCTTCACAGAGTCACAGGATGCTCAGGTATCATGGAGCTTGGGATGGGGCCTTGGCCCAGGCTAGGGGTTTAAGGAAAGCTCCTGGAGCACTAATCCTGAACTATGTCTTGAAGGACAAAGAGGAGCGAGCTGAGTGGCGGGAGAGGGGAGTATGCTGAGGCAGAGGACTAAGGTAGGATGCAGCTTGCAGTGTGCAGATACCTCTGACACTCAGGGATTTTTAGAAGGTTTAGTGCATATTGAAGAAAGCAGAAGATGATGCTAAAGAAGTGAGCAGCAGCTTGGCTGGGCCTGACTCGACCTAATTTGAACTTTATCTGAAGTCACTGAGGAGTCTTTGAAGGGTGTTTCATAGGACAATGACATTAGATTTGCGTTTTAGAAAACTCATGCTTGCAACTGTGTGGAGAATGGATTTAAGAGGAGTAAGTGGAGGGCAGGGGTAGCCATTAGGTTGTCACAATAGTCTAGGGAGCAATGATGAAGGCATCACCTGAGACAGTGGATGTGGACGGACAGATAGAATTGAGACCATTAGGAGGATGTTTGGGGGTACCTGGTATAAGGTAAGGCAGGGAAGAGTTTGGGGTGAGGGCCCTATTTAATTGGGGGGTGGCGGAAGGAGCAGGGTCAGCAGCAGCACTAAGGAAATGAGGCTGACAATGCTCAGATCACAGTAGTCACTGCAAGCTTGTGAGCCAGGGCCAGAGTCAGAGTCACAGCTTTTAAGGACTGAGCTGGTCTCAAGTGTTGGTGAGCAAATCCTGGAAATCCCTGGGTGAAGACCAAAGACTTGGCAGTTTTCAGGTATAAAGCCAAAAATCAGCATCTGGAGATAGGGGTTGGGGAAGAGAGTGTATGCGTGTGCGTGCATGTGCACACATAGTTGGAGAGAGTATCTAGAACACTTGGCCAGGAATGCCTGGTTCCAGGGACTGCTGCATCTATGATGTGTACTGCACCAGCAGCGTCCTGACACGATCAGACACGATCTCCTTCATCTCAGGGTTCTGCCATTGCACAGGGAAATCGGATGGAGGACGAAGAGGTGAACATAAACACAGGAGTCACTTAATCCTAAGAGGCCACTCAGCACTGTAGTGCAGAACATTCTATGTTCAGGGACTTTTATGGTGATAGGGAACTGGGGTGGGGGTGAGATGGCACGTGGTTAGGAGTCCAGGTAGTCTGAGTTATGCTTTTAGCTTTCCTGGTGACTGGCTCTGACTTGGGGAAACTCACTTTATCTCTTTGGGCCTTGGGTTTTTCATCTGGATTGGATTATTTCACATGGATTTCTTCTAGCTGATTATTCCTTGATTCTGAAAAGTGTGGTCAGACAGCTGCTGTCCATTTGATCCTTCACTGGTCTCACTATCTACACTTTTCCAACTTTTTTCTCCATTCCTGAAAGTATGAAGTCTTCCTTCATGTCCATCCTCCCTTTCTCCTGTGTCAGCAAAATCTTTATTGGGGAGAAAGGACATCTGCTTACCATTGCTCAGAGCAAAGGTTCCCTTCTCAGCCTTTAATGTTGTCCAGAGAACCCTCAACTATTCTGATAGTGGATGTGGGAGAACACTGGTGAATGGAGGCCAAGGAGCATGCAGACAGCCCAGTGCGGCTGTAAGGTTTGCTCACACTCACACTTGTACTCAATGCCTTTGCAGTCCTCCTGCCTCTGTGACTGTGCTCATGCTGTCCCTCTGCCTAGAAAGGCTTCCTCTCCTTCCCATGGTCTTTCCTGAAGCAAGGGGATACATGAGAACCCTGACTCCCAGTTCCTCTTTCCAGTTTTTATCATCTACAGCTGTGATTATTAATGGTTCAGGGATATACAACAAATACCTGTAAATGACAGAGTCGGCATTATTGAAACAATAAGTGTAACAATGGCTTACTATGTTAAAGTACTTAAGATGTGTATATCTCATTTAATCATCACAACTGTCAACATTACCTATAACTAACACACAGCCACAATACCAACACTAAAATGACTGTCACTACACTTGACTTGTGACTGTCTCCTCTTTGGAGGGACATGGTAAATGGGTAGCCACTCACTTCTCACTCCCACTCTCTCCCTTCCCCTATCTTATTCTTCTCCCTTGCATACTTTTTCTCTGGGTGCAAGAGTAATTTTTAGAAAATCTACCCATCAGTGACTCCCCATCATTTATAGGATAAAGTCCACACTCCTTAGAATATCCTTGGATGGTTGCCAGGCCACCCTAACTACCACACCTTCTTGCAGGATTCCCATAATTGCTATTGCCCACTCTCTGGTTACCCAAATTGAAAATGTTCCCCTTCCCCTTAACTTCCACATTCTCCCAACCTTTAAATCCTGTTAATTCTAACTCCCTCATATATTTCATACATATTCCATTTCTCATTATCCACTGCCTTCATTTTACGTCCTTATAATTTCTCCCCAGGAGCAGCGCTGCAGCTCCCCTGCTGTGCCTACCCTCCCCCAGTGACTGGCAGAGTATTCTTTCAAATTCTTCATTCACTCCCTTAACCACTGTGATCAAATCCAAAGTCTTGATCCAGCATGTAAAACCCTCTATAACCTGACCCCAGCTTACCTCCTTTTCCGTTTTTGTTCCCTCTTTCTCTTTCTAGTTAATCAGAACCTTGCAGATGCCACAGTCCACCCAAAATCCATACCCCTGAGCCTTCGTGCACATTTATATTCTGCCTAGAGGAATTATCCACTCCTACACCAATATTCCTCTTATCTGCTCAGTGAACACATTCCAGTTTTCAAATCTTAGTCTAAGTGATATACACTCTATGAAAACAGCCTGACTACCACCCCCCACACCCCCTTCGAGGCCAAATGGACAATTTCTTTCACTGTGTGTTCATTATATCCCTTTGATGTTTATATCATGGCCCCTAGAATCCCACGTTGCATTCTGGGTTAAAGTCTGTACTCCCTTGTGCATTCCTTGAGAGGAGGCATATGGGATTCTACTTCCTGTCTCTAGCCTCTCACCCAGTGCCCACCACACAGTAGGGTAAATGCACATTGAATGTTGAGTAGATGAATAATGAATGGCATTCAAGACCTGCCACACTCTGATCCCAGTCTACCTATCCTTATCTTCCATAAACAGTAAAAACGCAGCGTTGTATAATTGCTGGGCACATGTAGCTTGCAAGTGCATTTAAGGAGATTAATCACCTTTAATCCTCAAAACTCTGCTCTTCCACAAATATCCAGAGCTCTAGCTACACCAGACTCCTCCCCGGACACACCATGTACTTCCCTTTCTTTGTCTTCATTGTTCTTTGTGTCCAGGTTCACTTTACTTTTATATTTGCTGGTTCAAGGCTTATTTTGCCCTCTTGCACAGACCCTTCTCATGTTCACTCTCTCCTCTTTCCCCACCATTGGAATTAATTATTTCTCTCCTAAATACCAAAGCTGATGATTAGCCTGAGCCTGGTGCTTAACATAAGCTCTGGCACGTAGTAGGTCACCAATACTCATTTGCTGGTTAGAATAGAATAGAATTGAACTGAATCAATTATTTAGGTTTCAGAATTCTTCCAGTTTTTGCTAGAACCATGGGCAGAAGGCTAATCCAGAAAATGGTGGGAATGTATGGAGCTGAGGTGAGTGAGAGTGGGGGCAGACTGCTTTAACTTGATAAACTTCCACAGAGGTTATAAACAAGATTTCTTGCCAACAAGTTGCCTGTGGATCTTTATGGAAACGTCATTATTACCATTGTATGGTTTTTGATTGTCCCAAATGTCATACTGAGCACTGAGTAATGTGCTGATGACCAACCCTAGTCAGTGCCAGAAACTTATCATGACATTTTCTCAGAATGGTTCTCAGATCTCACTCCCTGCCACACCATCTCAAGAGTCAGAGGCATCTTACACACCTTGCATTTCACAGATGAGGAAACAGGGGCTTTTTAGGGGCATGGGCTCAGCCACATCTCCCTGGTAGTAAATGGCAGAGCTGGGCTTCACACCCAGTTCTGACTCCAAAGAGATGTTTTTTGTTACTCTGCCCCTACCAAATTGCCATTAGATTCCTCATCCTCTATCTTCCCCCATTTTGTTCAACTCAATAAATATTTGTTTTATCTGATATCTATTCCTGTAGAGAGACCTGTGCTGAGGGGACATTGAAACAGTAGAGAGATGGAGAAGATGAAGTCCTGACCTTGACAAGTTTACTGGGAGGATATGGGGTGCAATGGAGGTGCCCACATCACCAAGCACTGTCAGTGAGGGCTTTGGGCTTTCTTGCTGCCCCTTTTCTTGGGCTGTCCACTATCCCTATCTTACCTTTGATGAAACTGTGCCTCTGAGAGGCAAAGCTGGCACCTGATTGAATCTAAGCCTCAAGCACTTTGGACTGGCACATGCCTTCCCCTCTGAACAAGACGGAGGCAGCCCAGATTGCCTAGCCCGTTGTTGGCCCTCTCGAATAAGGCAGGAGCAAGGAAAGAGACCAGATTTGGAAGCAGAGGGAGCCTAACATTTGCTTTCATCACCAACAGCTCCTCGTAGCACCTCAGCCCTACTCTCCTTGCTCCCAGACCTGGGGGTCCAGAGAGATGAGCTGGCAGGTCTGGGAACCTGAATAGCATAGGTCTTGGCTGAGAAACTAGGGAGGAGTCTGCATCAGCAGCCTGGACACCCCCAGCCGTATAGGTAGACACAGTAGCCCCCTCCCTGTGTCCTGGCTGTCCAAGCACCATCTCAACATGCCATTAATTTGTGTGCCTTGAAAAGACTTTATTGGCATCTTATGGTGTTGAAATTCATGTAATTATGAGCAGAATTTATATGACGCCAGGGCTGCCTGGGTCCCCTCCCTGTGTCTCCTTCCAGGCACTGCGGATGTTGAAGGCTGGCTTAGAAAAGAATCAGACCTCTCTGCCTTTACATCTGTGCGCCTCTTAGATAAGGTTTTAATTGAAAATTGGTTTGTCTGTTCCCCCTGCCTAATTACAAGCTGCCTGTACTGCCAATGGAGCACAGAGACAGGAGCCCAGTGCCCTCTAGAGAGATGGGCATTGGGTCCTGGGATGGGGATGACAGCGACTTTGGCAGCTTTTCTTCCACATCCACCACATGAGGCCTTTTTTCTTACTGTTGAACAGGCACTGGTCTTTGCTGGCAGGACCCTCCTTCCCTTCCCTCCTTTCTCCCTATTCTGTGGCTGTGATTCTCCAGTGAGCACAGGATGCAGGTCAGTGCCTGCTTCCTCCCTTCTGCCAGAGATGTACTGCCCCCGACTCTGTGTCCTGCCCACTTCTTTGCTTCCAGCCCCAATGGGCAAAACCATCCCCTTTTCCATCTCTTGGCCTGCCTGGAGGCCACTCAGTCCATCCAAGACACTCATTCTCAGCTCCTTTCTCATTGCACTCCTCCCCAACCTGCTCTGTACCTCCTCTTCTGTGAAGTCCTGTGGTAGTGACTTAGGGTCCACCTAGATCTTCTGCCCTGTGTCTCTGACCTGAGGACTTGTCTCTTATCAGGTTGGAGCATCCTCCACCCTCTGTAACTCCTTTTCACAGAGGCAGGATGAGGTGCTGTACCTGGAGAGGTGCTCAGCCGTGGCCTGAGGGTAAGAGGCTGGGTCACAGCTCTGTCCTCTGCCAGGGACTCCTCAAGATGGGTCACCATGAAGTGGGAGAGGCAGGGGTCAACTTGGCCACCTTGCTTGGGTTGGGGCTGAAGTGTTTGATTCAAAGCCGCAGGTAGTAGAGGAGCACTCAGGACCTGCCCAGGGTTGGTGCCTATGTCCTCCACCTTCAACCACCCTACCCTCTCTTGGCCACTGGTCACATGTTTTTGCTGTCTCATTTGGCTTCAACAGTAATTCCCCTGCCAGAGAGCAGGAGGAAGAATTCATTTCCCAGCTCCAGCCAGGCGGCTGTGAAATATGATTTCTGAAGTGTTAATAATGCATCATGTTTAGATAGCACTTTACATCTTCCAGAGCTGCTGGCTGGGCGGGGGCTGCCTCCCAGGTTTGTTTCAGAACATCTCTTCTGGAACATGTGCCCAATCCTGGGTGCCTTAGTTTTTCTTTCTGAAACAGGGAGGAATCATTCAATCTTGGCCTTCTGCCAGGGTATGGAGCTACTTCCCCTTGTTACCCACCCCCTTCTTCCAGACCTGCATTTCTTCTTTATTTACCTTCTAGAACGGTCCCAACAGTTCATTCATCAAACCCTGGCTAAGTGCCTGCCATGTGCCAGGGCCTGGGATCTTCATGTGCCACTGCCTTTGTGGGTTCTTGGGAGTGGGTTGTACAGACCTATGAGTCCTTTGCTCTAAGCACTGTGGCCTGAAGTGTAGGCAACTAAAGGATGACACCCTTTTTTTCTTTTTTTTTTTGGGGGGGTGGGGATGTAGGGTGCTCTCTCTGCAGGCTGCCAGGGCTTCCAGGGTTACCCAGCTAGCTCACTTCTGTGGACCCTGTGGTCTGTTCAAAATCACTTAGTTTATAGGGTCGTTGATCTTCTAAGACCTGGAACCTTTCTCAGCCCTCCCACCATGAACCCTGTGCCTTTCACGTATGTGTATAATAAGTACTTCCATTTTTCCATTCCTCTCCAGGGCTTTTCATAGACCTAGAATATTCCCCTCTATGCATGCCCCTGTCACTCCTAAGGCTCAGGTAATGTCTCCATTCTCAGCCTACATCTATAGCCCCTGCATCCAGAAAGCCCTCCTAGAGTGATCTGAGGAAATGAGAGGATGTATAGTGTTTCTGATGGGCTACCCCAAGTTTTCCTATTGTTTCCACTCAAAGGACAGCTACCCTTGATGCACTGGAGCACCAGGATACTGGCCTCTTTGCAGCAGGCAGACCCCTGAAAAGTATATGGAAATTCTATTTGTAAAATCATACTCATTTTTAGGAGACCCGGATTTCTCATTTCCAGGAATCTTGCTCTGTCATCAACTGTCTTTGCAATATCTTTGAACCTCAGTGCCCTCATCTGAAAAACGAGGCCATTGAAAATGTGGTCACCAGGGCTTTCTCTAATATTCTTTGAAGACACTCCTACTTCAAACAATTCCTTGGTGAATTATTAGGTAAAAAGAAGAAGCCCTTTGATAAGCATGTAATTACCTTCCAACTGATTGATTTCATAGAGCAATTTGGAGGAAGTGTTTTCTTAGAGGGGCTTGCCTGTGCTCTGTAATGTCTAGATTGCTCCTGTCTTCAGCCATGATTGTGGCCCTAGATCTGGCCAGGCGTGGAGGCTCCCAGAGGGCCAGGCCTAGGGTTCTGTATTCCTGTTTGCACTTCATCCTACACCACTGGCTGGATGCTAACTCACAGTTTTGTGGGGCTGTGGTTGAGAAGAATGCTTCTCTTGCCCTCAGCCCTTCTGACTCCTCTTACTTCCTGGGAAGACAATTCCTCACAAAGTTTTCCCAACGGGTTGTGCTGCCGCTGCTCTTCAGCTGACACCATAGCTGACGAGTTATTAAAAATCCTTCATTATTATTCTGTGCTGTCTTTCTCCCTTCTCCTTCGCTGCCCTGCCCCAGGCTTCTGAGGCCCATGGCTGTCACTGAAAATTGCCTGGAGGCCCCTCACCAAGCAGAGGCAGGCTTTCCACCCCTTTTCTCAAAGTGCCCCCACGGTTGTGGCAGCTGGCCAGAGGCAATGGGTCTCCCCGACTGCCTGAGGTTCTTGTACCTGAGTTCCTAATTCTTATTTCAGCAGAACTCGGGGAGCTTGTACAGGTGCTCTGGTGCTCAAAGGTCTTTATAGAAATGGTCAGAGAGGGATTTACAGTCTCCCTGGGATCTTGGTTAGGGAGATATGTCTGAGGTGCATATGTTCCAGATGACATCTCAGACTCGATGGTTCCTCCTGTGGGGAAAGAGTGACAGATGAACTCTGTCATCCCATTCTCTGATCTGGGGTGCAAACCCAGCTCATCCATCACACGTCCCCATAATCAGATTCGGCTGCAGCAAGAACAGAATATAACACTCAGCTCTTCTCCCAGGTGCCACAGTGACAGGTCCTGAGAGATTTGGAGAGCCTTGCTCCTTAGAATTTCAAGGAAGGAAGGTGCAGGGCTCAGAGGGAGAGGTCTTTGCTCTAGAGTCATGTGGCAAATAGGAAGAGTCTCTAAAACAATTTGGCACCTTCACAGCACCCTCCCCACTAGGAGGCTTCCCATGGGCACCCTGTGTCTGAGCAAGGGATCCCACGGTCGCCACTGTGAGTCAAAGAAGTTCAAGTATCTGCCCCCTGAACTGGAGGTCGTTCACTTATTCTCTGTCACATTTCTCTCTGCTCAAACAAGCCTGTTCACATCTAACTCCCAGGGTCTCAAGTATCAAGTTCCTTTTGTCCTGGACCTCAGAGCCTTGTTCAGCCCCACTATCTGGGACCTAGTCCCTGGGACCTAAAGCTCTGGGTGGCTGGGTTAGGGACAGGAACCACCCTCCATAAGAATTGAGGAGCCAGCATTCCCACCTTGATTTGGCCTTCAGGTTGAGTTGATGTCTTTTGTCTCTACCTTTGTTTGCCCAGATGAATTGTAACCGTCTATCCAGAGGTGTGGGGGCAGAACAAATGAGATTAGAGTTAGTGACGTTTTTAGGGACAGTGGCCTTTAAAATTAGGGTGGGGATATAGTCAGAGCTTGCACTTGAGATTGACCAGGTCTCAGTATGGGCACTAGAGTAGGCAGGATGGGGTCAGGCTTAAAGCAGGAGTGACTGTTAAAATAAGGGTTAAAGTTTGGTTTATGTGCTCATTTTTTAAAATCAACAGCTATTGATCACTTCTGCTGACCAGGCACTGAAAGAATTTGAGATGCATTACCTTTAAGAAGCTCATGTTCCAGTCAGGATTTGGGGTTAGAATGATCGTTAGGATTAGGTTTGTACTGGAGCTTGTATTGGGGTTGAAGTTGGGTTAGAGGTTCCTGTGGAAGTAGAAATAAGGATTAGATTGTGTATAACCATACAGGTTGGCGTGAGACTTCTGGTTAAGATCCTTCTTCCAAGGCTCTGCTCTGTAATTTCCCCTCCTGCTGCTCACCCAAGCTTGTCTCTGCTGTCTAAGGCTTCCTGGACTTGCTGGAATCTGTTTAATGACAGCAGCCATCTGCCACCCCTCTTAGTGATCAGTCCTTTCCTCTTTCCTCCTTCACTCGGCTTACTCTGCCTTTCCTGGCAGGAGTCCTACATCCTACATTCCCCGGGGACAGAGCCTGTCTTCTCACAGCTCACACTCTGAGCCTTGTCCCTTCTTCACCCCTTGGTCCTTAGTCATTGCAGATGAACCAGATGCACCCATGAGACTCTTCTTCCTGGCACCACTGCCCCTCCTAGCTCCAGGATTCCATTCTTCTTTTACATATTTGGGACACTTCTGCCTCAGGTTTCCCTGGCCTCCCCTGGTTTCCCCTCTTGCCCCAAAGCAACACTTCCACATCACTTTCTCTCTCCTCTTTGATCCATTTTCCAGGGTTCCATCAGAAGTCCCCTTTGGCTCTTATTTCAGTCTGCCCTTCCTCCTTCAGTATCTCCCCTTCAGAGAACCTCCAGCCCCATTGCTCAAACTCATGGTTCTTGTGCTGGAGAAATTTCTTTTCACCTCTCCTCGTTCATATGGGGCAGAGCCCACAGAGGATCTTTGCCCATTCTGGCCTGCTAACAAGCAGCAAGTGATTTTGGTAGGAAAAGATACAGAGTAGGAAAGTGTCTCTTCTTTTCTTTTTCATTTTTGGGTGAAATAGCATGACTCCAGGGTCACCTTCTTCTCCCTCCATTAGCCTCATGCCAGTTGTTTAGAGGGTGGCTGGATGAAAAGCCAGAATTTCATGAGTGGCTTGGGAAGGAATTTCCAGAATTATGTGAGCAAAGGTCAAACTGTTCCCATCCCCACCTTCCATTTTAGAGAATCTGCACAAAACTTGCTGAGGGCCAGGTGTCCAGAGGCTTCTGTCTATTCCCCACTGTCCTCCCTTTGCCTGTTCCCTCTTCTACCTTTTCTTTGCTCTTGGAGTCCTCCTGTGCTCCCATGAGAACCTCTTCCCACCCACCCCACCTCATCCATCCTTCTTAGGACTGTGAGCTTGATTGGCTCTGCTATCCTGGGGAGACATAAACTGATCATTGGCATGCACAACGCCCTGTCCCCCTCTCAAGCAGATAATCGAGGAGGAATATTGCCTCATCCAGGAAATGAAATGCTAAATTTGTTGTGAGATTGGTGTCACAAGCAATCAAAGGGAGCCTCTCCCCACTGAGGGCTGGGCAGCTAAATGAGAAATCATTAGGTTATTGCAGAGACCAGGGAGGAAAAAAACAGAGTGACCCCATCCCCATTTTGCTGGGGCTAGGGCAACACAGAGAGATTGAAAAGGGAAGAGAAGAATCAGAGAAACAGTGTGAAGGAAGAGGCAGACTGCTTTCTCCAAGATTTCTCCTATGCCTGCATGTCTGTTTCCTCTTTTCCACAGGCCCCATTAGGCCTCTCTATATGTAGCCTTTTGTGAAACTTTAGTGGGCACCTGCATCAGTGGCACGCTCCTGGTTTCTCTGGCCTATGAGCTGTCCTGAGGCTGATACAGGACACAAGACAGTGAGCAGGCTGGGTGTCCCCAGATCAGTGAAATTTTTGGTGAGTAGAAAAGTTGAAAAGGGGACATGTGAGAAGCTGATGAGGATAGGGCCAGAGTGGGTGGTTTGAATGGGATAGGAGAGGAAAATCAATACCTTCTTTACAACCCCTCTGGGAACACTGTCTGGAGGAGGGAGTTTGAAGGATGTGTAGTAGGCCCTGGATGGATATTGGCCTGCTTTTAAGTGGCAGGATGATTGGCATGTATACACATAAGTTGCTCTCCCCTTTCTGCTAAATACTTGCCTTCTTCATGGAAATAAGGCCACAGAGTAGCCTGGCTTTTACCTGTTTTGGGGGGGGGGGGGCGGAAACAGTCACCAGTATGCATGGCCTTGAAGAGAATGAGAATGTCTTTCCATGGACCCTCACCATGTATTCCCACTTGGTCACCACTACCATGTCCTTACCCCCTCCCCCAACGTCCTCTAAATTTCAGCAGTGGTTAGTTGAATGGTTTTGCTCCCTCTGGGCTTCCCCTGTTCTTGGGGCATTTGTGTTCCACTTGATAAGCTAACTGAGTCAGGCAGAGCAGCAAAGATCAAGAGCAGACAGAGAGACCAGAGTTCCCAGCCCTAGCCTCAAGACCCAGCATCATTAACCCTGAAGCACCCTCCCTTTGGGTCATCCCTTTCTATGCTGGCCACAGCCCACTGAGAGCCTTTTCCCGCAGCTGTTAATTACAGAGCCTCCACTTCCAGGCTCCCTTAGCTTCGTGCAGCAAATTAACATTCTGTGCGCCCTGCACATGTAAAATGAATTAAGTCAGAGGGATCAGTTCAGCAACCAGGTGATGGGAGCTGCTTTTACTTTACGCAGGACTAATCCAAATGACCTGTACTTAGGCCCTGTAGAGCGCCTTTGTGGGAAATATTTTTCATGGAAATTAACTAGAAAAGCCTAGAATGTTCTAGTTACAGGCAGAAGTGCCCCATGCTCCTTTTGGGTGGCTAGATGTTTAGAAACACACATTAGCTCACTAGACACATGAGTGCAAACGATCACCTGTAACCCCTTCGCGCCCCCTCCCCCATACAACACACACAACAAACAGCCTTCTATTCCTTCTGATTCTTCTAAGCCTATCCCTGAACCTTACCAGGTTGACATGTTGCAGATAGTTTCCACTTTGTCTTTATGAATCTGGACCTCTGTCTTTGTGTCCAGTCTCTCTCAACAACCTAGAAATTCCTGGAGGGCAGAGACTGAGGAATGCCCAGAAGGAGAGAGTTTAAGTTATAAAGAGATATAATCTTGGTTCCTCTTTCTTTATGTGCCTGAATTCCAGCTGCTCACTGGTTGTTCAGGCCTCTATGTCTTGGCTTCACGCTGTTTTCCTTTTCTGAAATGCCCTCCCTCCAGTTCTCTAGCTGTCAAAATCCCTCTCGTCTTTAATGCTTGAAGGCACTGAACCTTGAAGCTCAACTTCAGTAAGTAAATGTATATTTATTGAACATCTACTGTGTGCCAACCAAGGCCTTCAATGTCTAACCAGTATGTGTTTAGAAAGGGCTACCCAGAGGCCAACAAGATAGAGATCTCAGCCTAAAAGAAGACCATATGAAAGTCAGGCATATGAAAAGTGCGTTATTCATTGATTTAAGGCACTTTTTCTGTGCTTTATCATGCCATTTTCTCTGGATACTTGGGAATGTCCACTAGACTGTAAGCTCGGTGATGGGAGGACTGGTCTTTCTTATCCACTTTGCATCTTATTCACAGGACAGTGCCTGGTGTGTAGTAGACACTTAAAAAAAAGTTTGTTACATGAATTAATGAATATTGAATTAAGTTGACTTCTGAGTACAAGTGATTTATACATTCATTATTAATTCAGACAATTATTTGTTGAGCACCCATTCTGTGCAAAGCACTTTTGTACTAGTAACTTCGGAAGATGCACAACTAAGATACATCTGTTGCCCCAAGAAGTTTACAATCTCGTCATGTGAAAAAAGAGCCAGATTAAAATACAGTATAGCTACAAACTAAATTACAGGTCTAAATAAAACACAAATATGTTCAGGTCCCATTGCTGTCTTATAGAAGTTTCGTGATTAATTGCCATGGGACAAAAGTTTTTACTTATATCTTTGGCTTCTATCCTAGACCATTGTTTGAAGTATTCATTACTCTGCAGATGGCTCATTTCAGAATTACTTCCTTTAAACTTCAGTGTTGCAAATCATTTCAGTCCACCTTTATCAAACTATTACAAATTGATTGTTTGATAGGTGTGCATCCAAAGTAAGAAAAAAAAATGTATGAGGTGTGTGAATAGAATTTTTAAAAGTGCCATAATTGAAAGGGATCGAAATGTTACCCAGGGCCCTCTGGAACACTGCCATCAGGTGGTCCTCCACCTTTACTGTGAACACCTCCCATGATGGGGAGCTCACTGTCATTACTATTTAAAAGTCCTTATAAGAATTTAAAAATCTGCTGCCCTGGGAGCCACAGTGATTAATGTCTGTCCTGGGAGCTTGTGATGAAGGCTCATTAATGGGGCCTGAGGATACTTCTGTGTGATGGGCCTGTAGCATGTCTGCCAAATCAGTCTTTCTCGGAGGCACTAGTAGAGAGCCAGTGCCATGATAGAGCATTCATCAGAGCCCCATGCCCTCCTGTATCAGTTGCTCTCCTGGCTCACAGAGTCAGATAGTCCACCTGGCAAGGGCTGGAGAATCTGCAAAGTTATCCACAATGAAGGGGTTCTAGGCTCTGAAAGGAGATGAAGGTCTAACACCTGGATCTGCTGGTCTTTTTCTTTTTGAGGGGAAGGTGTGTGAGGGGGCATAGAAGTACAATAAAACTCATTCAACTTAGAAATAGAGAAGTGTCCTTAAGAATTCCTGTCTGTTAGCAGAAGAGTGGATTTACTCCTGGCACTTTTTCAGAGTTTCAGGGTAAAGAGAGAATGCCCTCCTTATTGCTGCCCCAGCCCTCACCTTTCTAGATTTCTAAGAATCGAGGCTATTCTGGAGCTGTTGCTATAAAGTGCCGCTGGGAGACCTCTATGGAGAGGATCTGGGGACCTCTGCAGGAGGCCTTTTGTCCTTCGGCCTGAGGGAGGAGTCAGAGGAGGGGGTTTAATGTAGAAGGAGAAAATGTGTTAAGCCCCAGGACAAACTTAGTTTACCTGAAAAGGGCAGGGGTGGAGAAGAGGGGTGACTCATTATCTCCCACACTGCTGCCTGGGGCAAAGATTAACTATCCCCTGGGGGATGGCCATGGGAAGTGGGAAGGAGGCTGGAGGTAGCAGTTACTTGGGACAGTCTTTCTGGGGAGATAAAAGGGCCAAGCCCTTAATTGCATTTGGAATTACCTCAGATAAGATACCATTTGCCTCATTCTTAGCTCCTCCCTTCCTTTAGCTAAACCTTTCAAAACCCCTCCTTCTCTTCAGGATTTCTCTTTTTCTTTGACCTAAATCCTCCAGACCTTCAGATGAGCCCAGAGGGTGGCAATCCTCCTCAGACCTTCCTGCCCATCTGCTTGCACAGCCTCCAGGCGTCTGCCGTCCACCCTCCTCAGCCTTCTCCATTTTTTTTCCCTCTCTTCTCTGTCCTTGTCTCCCAGATGGTCACATTACTTTTTCCACTCCTTGATTCTCACTTCTCATTTGTATCCATCTTCCCAGCCTTCTCCTCCATAATTTCTCTCCCTTTCACCTCCCTTCTTTTAGTGAAGGACGGTTTCCAGGTACATTCCTTATCCCCTTCCTTTTCCCCACCATCAGTGCAGGACTGGCAGATTTGGGTCTGGGCCCTCTCTGGAGAAGGGGGCTCAGAATCCCCCAGGAATTTGGAGACATACCAGCTCCAAATATCTCTCCCTTTTGCTGACCCTCAGTTTCTTCAAAATAAAGGTATTGTGTTGGTGGTCATCGAGGCATTTCCAACTCTAACCTTCAGGCTCTTTCTAATTTAATTTTATTCTCTTTCTCTTTCCGGTCTCTTTCTTATTTTCTATCTCTTTTATACCACTGTCACCTCAGCTTCTTCCTACCTGACCTTAAAATTCTCTTGATACTCAGCCGTAAGAAGAGATGAAATACTGCCATTTGCAACAACATGGATAGACCTTGAAATAATCATACTGAGTGAAATAAGCCAGACAGAAAAGGTTGAAAATCACATGATATCACATGTAGGATATAAACCTAAAAGCAACAAATGAACAGAACAGAGACTTGTGGACTTGGACACTAGACTAGTGGTTACCGGAGGGGAGAGGAGGGAAAATAAAAAAAATAAAGTGTTAAAAAGATTATGTATATATAGTATGAAAAAAAGAAAACTGGCATTTAAAAAAAAAAAGGAATATTTGTACCGTGTCATTTAAAAAAAAAAAATAAAAACCTCTCTTAAACCTTTCTCACTCTTCCTGCCACCAACTTTCTCTTTATCTACTTTGCTTTCTATTTTCTGTCCGTGACTCTCTCTTCCCTCCTTTTCTCTGCAGTATTCTCGTTTTGTCTTTGCACATTGGGCCTTCTCTTTCAGTGTCCTGTGTCTCAATTTCTTTTCCTCTCGCTCTATGGACTTGGGGATTGCCGGAGACCCAGACATTTGAACTCCTCCTTCGTTCCCTTCTGTAAGTTGAGGGGAAGAAGACAGGCAGATCATTTTCTTCCTCTCCCACCTTCCCGTGCCAGCTCCTGGTGCCTTACCCTAGCTCTTCTAGCCTTCTCTGGCTTTACAATTATTTGAGTTTCTGCCCTCTCTTTTTCTCTCTCTTTTACTCTTTCGTCTTATCCTCTGCCACTGAAGCCAGACAGAAATTCAGTTTTTTGGCAGAACCGTCCACCATCCCTGCCACCCCCCCCCCTTTCTGCATCCTTCTGTCATACCTGCTACATCCAACACCACTTCAGCTCACAATGCCATTGCCCTTCCCATTAAATGTTCTCAGAGTCCTCTGCCAGAGCACATTTGCATAGAGTTGTCAGATCAGGTCTAGCCCAAGTGCCTTAGGCTAGCAGGGTAGAGGGGCTGGAGATCCAAATGGGGCAGCATACGTTGGGCAATGGGGGAAGGCGGTTGTTTCTAGCTGCACCTTCTAATCTTTTTTAGTTCAGAGTCCTTGTGAGTGGGCCTGGGCTGGCTAATCACTTTAGAGACCCAGGATTGCTTGCCCTCTATCCTCTCTTTCTCTACTATGAACCTAGTGGAAGAAGAGGAATTCCTTACAGGGGAAAGAAAACAAAGGATAGCCTTTCTTTTCCTGTGCTACGTACATCATCTGGGCCCTCTCAGCCACTGTCTTAGTGTCACAAACCCATAGACCTCCCTCTACACCCCCACTGGAGGATGGCCCCAGATGTTCAGCTCTCTTGCACAGTCTGAGAGGGATGGAACACAGGGCTGAGTCCTTAGGTGTGTCAGCAAGGTCTGGGTGAGATCTCAGGAGAGCAGGAGATGCTGTAGCAGAATCTTAGAACCTCAGAGCTGGAAAGGCCTTTGGGGGCCAAGTAATTCAGCTCCCTCTCTTTACAGTTTAAGGAAGCCAAGACACAGAGATGTGAAGCGACCTCCCTAGAATCATGCGGCTGGATGGTAGCAGAACCAGGACCAGTAAACTTAGATTTCCTGACTCAGGCTCAGAGTACTCTGTCCCTGGCAGGTGGTGTTGGCCTAGTTCCACTTGCCTCTTTCAAGATTCTGTTTCTGTCTCTTTTGGTGATTAATCCACTGGCCTAGATCAGTAAACTTCTGTGCCCTATCCCTATGAATACCAGCCAGACCCTGTAGCCGGCCTCTGTGGTATGCTCAAGTGCAAGAAAACCAGGCCAGATTATGAACCACTTGTAAAATCCCATCTGGTCCCTGGACTGATTCCCCTTCAGCTGTTCCTATCATACCCCGGCCTTGGAGGTAGATATCAGGATGGCTTGGCCAAAAAGGTTATGGGGAGAGAGGGAAAACTGGTTCTTCTGCCTATTAGTTCAGCTTCCTGGGATGAGAAAGGATCAAAAATGGGAAGGAAGGGAAGGTGTGAATGTTGGTGGTCAAAGCATTTGAGGCCCTTACTGTTCGCTGTCATTTTCACTTCAGTCTGTGAGGTAAAGGCAAAGTACTTTGATATCGTAAATGCTGGTGGACAGGAGAGTGGAGGTGATAATCTGTAAGTGTTTGGAAACTTGTCTTTGAGAACTGCAGTGTGTCATTTCTGACTCTTCATCTGATATCTGTATCACTTGACATCTACTCACAGCCATACCTGAGATTGCTTTCTGACCCTTGGTTTCTCAACCTGTCAGAGAAAGGGGTTGCAGTGTCAAAAGTCTCATGGCTGGGCAGGCCTGGTGTTTTTCTCTCATGAGCTGCTTGCCCGAGGGTCATAGTGAAACTGCTTCTCTGTCTGCCTCCGTGAGCAAGTTTCTGTCTTTCCTTTCTGTCTTTCCTTTCTGTCCTCATTGTGCCTGCCTCAGCACTTCCATATCACTCTCCCTCACTCCCTTTCTCCCTTCTCTGTCTTCTTTCCTCTATCAAAAGTGCAAATCTCCCTATCTTCTCTCCTCTCCTCTTTGCTGGCCCTGCCCAGAGAATTGCTGTCCTCTTTTCTTGGCCAGAGGGTCCTGTTGCACTTTTCTTACAATAGGACTGGAATGGCTGGAGTCTGGGTGGTGGGGAAGAACGATGAGGGTAGGGGAAGAGCAAAGACATGCTGCCTTGCTGTGCAAGCAGAGAGAGGGAAGAAGAGTGGAGTGTGGAGGGATTTAGCTCCATCTGAAAGCTGTCGGTGTGAATGAAAGTCTTCTCTTTGAACCTGAAGCAATCTAGATTAGAGAGCATGGGGCCTGCTCCTGCCCAGGGGGTTCATTACTGCTCTTGACAAATCTGGGGAGACAGGGCCTGACCTTCTTGGCCTTGCTTTCTCTATGGTTCCTGGCAGGCCTGGCAGGCGGGGCTCTGGAAGCGTGACTCTAGAGCATGTGGCCCAAGACAGGTTGCAGACAGGTACCCATGAGGTGCAGAAACACGTACTCGACTGCAAAGGTGCAGGAAGAGTGTATATTTGAGTGTGTACCAGTGAAGATGTGTGCTTGTGTGGTATGGTACATATGTGCCCATGAGAACTACACAACACATGTCTCTGAGAGTCGGTAAGCATTTCCAGCCTCTCTATGATAGGTTTAGAGGTCACTTAATAGTTCTGTCAAAAATGGGATTTTAGCCTTCAGTTCTCACTAGGCCTTTGTGGGGGAGCCTGGTCCCAGCCCCAGAGATAGGCCCAGTGGGTCCAGGTAATGTGTTCACACACACAGATTGAGACAGGTGGCCTTTCCTGGCCTGACTAGAGACCCCAGTGCTGTGCTGAGGGTGGAGGAGGGAGAACAGCTGGAAGGCGGTGTCACCCCGGAAAGATCAGGATTGATAAAGAGCGGTGGGAAAAAGGTGTCCTGGGTGAGGGGACAGCATTAAGGGGAGATGGAGAGGCCAAGGGACGGGTTTGGCTAAGGAACAGTTTTATACAATGGCCAGAGTCTGAGCTAGGAAGTCTCAGAGGGATGGTGAGAGGTGGGAAGACAGCAGTAGTCAGACTATTATAATGGCATTCCAGGGGAAGCAGGTGTCTTGGCTCCTTGCTTTGCTTACTGGCTTCAATAATAACCAGCTGTGTAACTAGAGGGACAATGCTTATTTCTCTGAGCCTTATTAGAAATAATAGCGGGCCTTATTTGGCTGTAGGTTACATTTAGTGCACTAGTCGTCTCAGTGACTTAAAGGTTGGCATTTTGCACATTACTGAAATGTCTCTGGATGATGTTGATGGTCATTTCATCCTTGGGAACCATCCCCTTCATGCAGGCGTGTTTACACCAAGCAGTCTCCTTTAGTTGGTGGCATCATGTGGGACAAGTCCTGTGTGACTGTAGGGCACTGGCCAATCCCCAATCTAAGGAGCACTGTCCTCCCAGGAGGTCAACAGGGTGGAGATGGAGTCTGAGGTATAAAGTGGAGATTAGGAGTGGTAGGCAGGCTCAGAGTTTAGGGTTATCCTTTCTCTGGGGTGGGGGCTGGGAGTAGAGTTTATTCAGGAGAAACTTCTTGAATATTCATTAACATGGCACAGTGCCAAGAGCAGGGACTATTCAGCCTAAAATCCTGAGTTCATTCCCGTCTCTATCACTTAACACTTGTACCTTAAGCACCCTGGGCCTGTTTCTCTTCTCAAAAATGTAGATATGAACCACCACTGTATAGTGGATTTTAATACTAGAAATAGTGTCTATAAGGCATGTGCCTTGGGCCTGGCACATAGTCGACATCTTATAATCAGGAGTTATTATTAAGAACTATTGCGGGGATTGAAGGGACAAGAAAGGTAAATCCAAGTGTCTCTGTTCTCCTGGGGCTTCCAGGGCTGTGGGAGAGTTGGAAACAAACACACGTGACTTTTAATCCAAGTCAGTTTGTACATGCTACATCCAGAAGCCCCAACAAACCAGAGGAAACTATTCCCAGTGGAAGGGAACTATTCCCAGTGGGAGGCCAGAGGTGCTCTGAGTTACAGGGTGAGGTGATGGATGAAGGCGGAGGAGTTAGGAAAGGAGGAAAGTCTAGGAGAGAGCTGAGGGCAAGCTGGTGGGAAGTTGAGGTTTCCCCAGCTCTGTGCTCTCCTCACCCTTCCCACCCTGTTCAGCTTTCAGCTGCCCGAACACCCGGGCCAAGCCTCCTAGGAATCTCCTGTCCTGGTGGCAACCCTGAGGGGTAAGAGGGTACCTAGAGTCTGAGACACCCCAGTCCATGGTAACATACTTGAACCAAGACACCTCAGAGAGGAGCAGGAGTTGGAGCCTTCCCGCAGAACCCCTCCTGCCCAGCCTACACACTCACCATGCAGCTCCCTGCCCTGTGTTCTTTTTCTTGCTTGTGTCTCCATCTCTCAGCCACCCTCAGTCTTCTTTTTTGCCTTGGCCTGGGTCTCTATGAGTCCATGGGTGGGGCCTTTCCTGGTGCTTTTCTTTCTGGATCTTCTTTTTCTTTCCTGGCCTCTTTCTAACCAAGATCTCCTCTTCTCTTCTCTAGTCTCATTCCTCTCCTTCTCTCTCTGCCTCTGTCTTTTTTGTCTCTATTTCTCAGTGCCCTTTGCAACTCCCACCAGGTCTGTGTGAGTGTGGTCCTCCTGCACCTGTGTGCAGAGGGTCACAATGGCTGCCCGGAGCTCACCACATCTGTGATGGTGTCTGAAGACAGGGAGGGAGCAGTGTCAAAGCAGGAAGGAATTCATTTTAAAACACATGATTCGCCCTTGCCTTACACTGAAGCTGCCAGGCAAGCAAAGATAGTTATTTGATGCTGCTGCTAAAGGAGGATGGTCTTGTGTTCCTGTTCTCTGTGGATGGGCCCTTCCTGATTCCCCTCCCACCTGGCTCCCTGGCCCCACATCCCCATCCCGCAACCAGCAATTTCTCTGCATTTCTGTTTGGTGCTGGTTTTATTTCCTGGAATTGGGCTGATGGGACTGAAACTTTGCCCCCAGTTCCAGTGTAGGGCCTGCTCTGTGTCATGCATGGTGAAAGGCCACGCCAACAGGACCTCAGAGAAGTGTGTGTGTTCTCAGATTTTGGTGTATTCTTGTACTGATACTGCTTCTTGGTGCCATCTTGACACTCAAAGAACACCCAGCCCTCCTTTTTGGTTGTAATGCTACCAGGACACCTCTGCCCTTACAGTTGTGTCCTGTCTGATGCCTGTGTGCCTCATTGCTCACTTTTTAGACTTTTCCCTCAGCAATCCCCATATCTCCTCATCACACACCTCCATCATTGCATTGGAATCTTCCAGAGTTCTGCTCCTTCCACCTGGCCTAGTTCTACTCTTTCAAGGAGCCTCCCAGGACTGACTTCAAGCCATACCTCAGCACTGTCCCTCCTCTCATTGCAGGGAGAACCCTGCCTTGTCCCTCTACTCTCCTGCCCTGTCTCTGCTTCTGCTGGAGTCTGTGAGCCTGACCTGAGGTGGGGGATGCTCTGCCTCCTTTCCACAAGGCAGAACTGTTTACTCAGGCTCACTCTCACTCCATCAATCAACAGACTTACTCAGAACACCTGCTGTGTGCCTGGCAGCCAGGCCTCTGTGCTAGGGGATGGGGCTGGAGCTCAATGAGTGACACAGTCCAGATGTGAGGAGTGCACCCCCTCCCCCAAGCAGGGATGGGGGTGGGCAGTGCAGTGTGGACCTTCTATAACAGAGTGAGAAGTGAGTGCAGAGGCCTCTGAAGGCATTCAAGCCTGTCATGGAAGTCTTCACCAAGGAGGTAACTATTTGAATCCCAAGGGGGAGGGAGGGAGCAGTGTTCCACAAGGGAAAGGCTTGTGCAAGGGCATGAAGGGTTGACAAAAGCCAGAGTGTACAGAGTAGAGAGAATGGTACTTGGTGATGGCATGCTTGGGGCTTTCTCCTAATCATGAGCCAAGTCGGGACAACCTGGGGGCATCTGGACTCTGTCTCAGACACTGTCTTGGCTGCAAGGGCTGTTTCGGGGCCAGGAAACGTCAACTGCGACATTTGCAGACTCAGGATCTAGACTGCCTTTCCACTGAATTAAATTCCCTAAACCCTTCATTTCCCCTCCTCTCTGGACTCTATTTAGGGTCATGGCCTCCATCCTTCTGTCTCCAGACTAAGCTGCTTGAACCAGACCTAAGTCAAGAGGATATTTTACTTCAGAATCCCCAGGATGACAAGACACCTTCTTTTTCATGTCACTGCTCAGGTTTCTGACAGTCCCTCTACTGCCCAGCATAAATAAGGGTCATAGCCACCGTTTAGTGGGCACGTGTGAGGGAATGCACCAGGTATATCATTCGCCTCATCCCATTCCATCTTCACAGCATTCCAGGGGGTGGATGTTCACATTCCCATTTACCAGGAGGAAAATGAGGCTTAGAGAGTAACTGACAAGGTCATACTGTTAGGAAGCGGCAGAGGCACTATGCAAACCCGTTTGTCTCCTAAACCTGTCTTCTTAAATGAGGCTTTGCAGTCCTTAGTCCAGACCTTTCGTTGAACAGGTGGGCAAACAGAGGCCACACCACTTCTCTCTCTGGCAATACCCCCAAATTTGACTCTGACCCCTAGGACTTCCCACCTTTGTCCTGCTGTAGGGTCAGCTGCCTCCTCACTCCAGTGGACAAGGAACCAGCTTCTCACAGTCCTCTGGAGACTTCAAAGGAGACTGGATTGTCCAGGTCCCATACAGGAGAGCTGTAAATATAAATTCCTCTCTGAGCCAGGGCACACAGGCCACCCCACTCCCAAGCCCTTGACTTGGGCTCTGGGGGCCGCGGGAAGGAGAAATGTGAGTGTGGAGAGTTTGCAGCATGAAGCTGCACTAGAGAAATGCGCAATGATATGAATAAATTTGAATAATAATGAGGGCAGTGCCTGAATTAATAATGTTGGCTGCTCACCTGACCCACCCCTCCCCTGGAAATGTGGATGAGCCTATCCTTTGCTTCTTTAGAAGACATAAATGGGATGTCAGGTCAGCAGAGTTGGAGAGCCTCTCACAGTGTGGGGGAGGGTCCCTGTTTCTAACTTCCCTGATCTGCAGACTCGAAGAGCTGGATTTGCGCACTTAACCCAAGAGGCTGCCTCTTTGTATAAAATCATATGCTGGCCATCAATCTACTCCTGGCCAGCTCCCTCTTCCTTGGTCCCCTTTATGTGTGGCATCCAATGTGGATGTCAAAAGTCAAGGGAGATTCAAAGGAAAGAGATAGCATGGCCCTTGGCCTTGAGCAGAGGTTCCAGTTCTGGTGGAATAGAAAGAGCAAACACCACACCTATGAGCTGCCCTCTACCCCATGACACACAAAAGCATGGACACAGACTCTCTGACAGCTTGGGACAGGAAATCCCATGGATAGAGCTGTGACAGCAGGGCTGAGTGGTGGGACAAGCTGTGTTTGCCCAAGGAGCTAAGGGACCAATCTAGGAGGACTTCCTGAAAGAGAAGAATATGGAGCAGGTTTGGAAAGACAGGGAGAAATGAAACTAGAGTAGGAAGAAGAAGGAAGGAGATAAGAGTAGGGTTCTATCTCCGATAACTTAGAACGAGGACTTGGAATGGGGAGGAGCAGGTTTGGTTTATGTCCCTATATGCAGAGTGATGGAGGATCGGGGAAGTTTGGAAAGCTGTTTGGAAGCTGTTGTAGTTGGGGACTGTGGTCTCTGTAAAGTCTCAGGAGTTGGAGAGGGAAAGAAGAGTCCCCTAAGTTCTGGGAAAGGCTGATTTTGGTTACAGTGGTGTGACATTGGGGATGTGGGGAGGAGGCCCTGGACCTGTCCCTTTGCTGTTCTGCAGCCCCTCCATCTCCTGCTCTCTTCCTCACAGCTGAGGCACCGTTCCGGGAGCTGTGCCCGGTGCCCACCCCTGGGCAACAGGGCTGCCTGGAGTGGGTGCGGGAGAGCAGTGAGGGAGAAGAAACCGCCATCCAATTCCCTGCTCCATTTAGGTTCCACAATTAAAGGCAATTACTTTGCAGTTCTCTAATCAAATGCTCCCGGCCGAGCTGCCAGCCGGGCAGCCATGTGTAGCACCCACAGCCAGGGGGAACAGAGTCACATGGCCTCTGCTGCCACAGTACGGGAAGCCAAGTGTGTGTAGGGTGTCTATATATATGCACTCATGCCCCCAGTATGTGGGATCCAGGGCTAACCACACAGAACAGGGTGAGTGTGCCTTGAAGTAGGTTCAGAGCCACTTTGTTTTGGATACACGGCCACCCAGGCAGTCTACATGCACACACATGGATATGTCTGCCCCACAGAAGCTGCCTAATGCACCTGCTGGATGCATTCATGGAGAACTCTACCTGGCAATAGTTGCACATGTGTGTTACCTCACATTGGCTCATGCGATACTGCCTAAGTAGAGGTATGGTGGTACGGTCATGTCTCGAGGACTGAGAGGGACTGCCTCATCACCAGCAGCGCATGTGTTATGGACTTCCTAGCAAGGAGGAATGTGCTTTACATACACTTTACTCCAGCCTCTCTCCTGCCCCCTGCCCAGGCAATGTCTACTCAGAGGCCAAAAATTTATTTTAATATCAGCCTGAGCACTTCTTTATTTATTCATTCAACAAGACTTTATTAAGGACTATGGAGCCAGTGCTGAAGCAGACTCGCGTGGGTGTAGGTGTGAGGGGTGGCAGTAAGGGAAGAGCCTAGGACCTGGAGTACTGAAGCTCAGGGGCAAATCCCAGTTTTGCCCATAGCTTACTGGCTGTCCTTGGGTAAGTCACTCATGTCCCTGGACCTCAGTGTCGCCCTCTCTAAAAGAAGAGGGTCTGACTGGCCCAAACTCTAAGGCCATTACATAACTCTGCACCACTTTCTATGACTGCTGAGCACTTTGTCTCCCGAAACCACTCCTGTAGGTCATGAAGAAACCACGGAGAGAGAAAGGAATCAAGGATGAGCACGTGACATCTTGGAGGGAAGGAGTTGGGACCGGAGGGTCTTTATCTTTCTCTCTCCAGCCTGATGCAAGGTGGGAGCAGGTGCCTGGAAAGAGTGGCTTCTTAGTGGAGCCCCTTTCTTCACGTTTCTCTTTACCCAGTGTTGGCTTTGGCTTTGCCAGGTACCCAGACCCGCTTCAGCCAGGAGCCAGCCGACCAGACTGTGGTGGCCGGACAGCGGGCCGTGCTCCCCTGCGTGCTGCTCAACTACTCGGGGATTGTGCAATGGACCAAAGATGGGCTGGCACTGGGCATGGGTCAGGGACTCAAAGGTGAGTGGGGCCACCCAGCCAGCCCAGCATCCAAACTACCCCATATTTGCACACACACCTCCCCCCACCCACCCCAAATAGATTCCTTGACTCAGCTTCTCTTAGTTGTACATCTCAGATATCTCTTTTCTGTGCTCCAGCCTTTCTTCTCCTGTGTGTGTAGGTCAGGCTCTCTCTCTCTCCTCCTGAGTTCTGTCTCCACTGCTTTCCCAATCCCACAGGTCTGCCTTTCCTGCAGCCTGTAGACTTGCTCAAAACAGGCAATGGGAAGCCTGAGAGATCAAAGGAAAACGAGAGATCTTTATGTAAAAGAGCTACAGACAGACAGACAGACAGACAGACACCATGAGAACTGCTGTAGGTAGACAGAGGTGAAGCAGGAGGTGCTATGAGACAGAGTCCCTTGCAAAGCAGGGGATAGGCATCTTCCATGTCCCGTAGTGTTTCATGCTAGTCTGACTTTGCTCCAGCCTCTCTCCTGCTCAGGCAATGTCTGCTCAGGGGCCAAATGTCATGTAATATCAGCCTGAGCACTTTTTAATTTATTCATTCAACAAGGCTTTATTAAGCACTATGGAGCCAGTGCTAAAGCAAACACAATAAGTCAGTGAAATAATAATAAACAAACCAAAAAACCAACCTCCTGTATTTCAAAGCAGGTAAAGATACTTTTGGAAAGGCCGCCTGGCAGAATGGATGAGGAGTCAGAAAACCTGGTGCTAGACCTGGTTCTGCCACCTACGAGCTAGGTAACCTTAGGAAAGTTACTTGATGCTCTAGGTCTTAGTCTACCACTGTGTAAAATAGTATTATAGTCACAGGCCTGCCTGCCTTGTAAGTGCATTTGTGAGTTTTGAACCAAATGAGAAAATATGCTTTGTGGAAATACATTGTTCACTGTAAAAGCAGAGTGAGGATAAAAGTATAGGAGGAATTTATGTTTTTATTCTTATTGTTGAGATTATTTGTTGTGGAGTCCATGTATTAGGACAGGTAGGGAAAATTTGTCTGTATAGAGCAATCTGTGTAAAGGAAAGTGACGGATCTGGTGAACCTATTGATGATAGAAAGAGAAAGAACCTGGGGGAGAGAGAAAGAGATCAATAGATATGGAGTGAGAAGAATCGATAGCTTTGGACAGAAGGAGGTAATAGGAGAGAGCTGATGGTGGGGAATAGGAAAGGGGATTGTGAGGGGGTGGGCAGGAGCCTGGAAAAAGGACAGCAGGGGAGACTGAATTCCAGAGGGCCACAGCTTCTATAGGGAACAGGAATCTCTGGGTTAGGGGTTCCTTCAGGGGACTGGGCCTCATCCATCCCTCCCTTGGCCAGTGAGGGTAAGACCTTGGCCTGCCTCAGGCTTCCCTCTGGCCCCAGTGAGCTCATGTCTGTGCTGCAATGCCCTATGTTTTCTAGCATCCACATACCTCCTCCCCTCTTCCTCTCCTTTCTCCCAAATGTCTGCCTTTATTTTCTATCCCTTTTTCTTTCCTATTATTATGAGAGACATTTGTCTGCAAACAGCTTCAGAGGTCTCATCTGCTCCTGCTTATCCCTTACTTCTGCTCCCCACCCCCACCTTGTCCCCTCCTCCTGTTTTATGGATCCTAGCCTTGCTGTGGGAGGTTATGAGATCATAGCGTCCGCATCTGGGACCTCATTCTCATCTACTGGGATGGGTTCCCAGGAGAGGGCAGAGGGAGGAATACTGGCCTAGAATGAGATATGGACTGATGTGGGCGGAAGATGTGCCTGGTCATTCAGGCTGGCTCCCAGGTTGTGAAGGGGCTCACGCTGGGCTCCCTGTTTCTGTTCCCGCAGCGTGGCCGCGGTACCGGGTCGTGGGCTCTGCAGACGCCGGGCAGTACAACCTGGAGATCACCGATGCCGAGCTTTCTGATGATGCCTCTTATGAATGTCAGGCCACCGAGGCCGCCCTGCGCTCCCGGCGGGCAAAGCTCACCGTGCTCAGTAATAGCCCCCAACTTCTCTCCATGCTCTCAGCCCACTCCTCCGGTCTCTTTCTCTGGGCATCCTGGCAGTCCCTCCCCTTCTCCGGTTACCTGTTTCAGTTCCCACTTCTCCCTTTCTGTTCATGGCCTCATGCCTGCCCCCACTGTCCCTCTATCTCCCTAGCTTCCCCCTCCTCAACTCCTTTTAACTTCTTCTGAAGCCAGGTCCTGACTGAAGAAAGCCAAATAGGGATGTGGGCAGCCACTGGCGGGACATGTGGGTACGTGAGGTCTGGTACCTTGTGCCCAGGCCACTCAAGGGCTGGTCTTGGCCTTCTGGACATAAGGCTCCCCTCTCCAGAGCAGAGGAGTGTTGTGATGATAGAGACCTAGCCTTTGATTTCCCAGCATCTCCTGACAGACAGGCTTGGTGGTGAGGAAGCTTCTCCCTTTCTCTCTCCTGCTCTGCTATCTCAGGGCCCCAGAATCTGCCCCTTTTGCTCCTTTTCCTCTTCACTCAGCTTTACTCAGCCCTACTTCCTCTTTGTTGCCTCCTTTCTTGTCTAAGTGTTCACCCCTCCTCAGATTCACTTGGAGGCCTCCTCAGAGAACAAAGGAGCAAGACTGGAAGGAATGGGCTGAGGGCTGAGGGCTGAGGACTGGGGAGGGAGAGTTGGAGTGAGGTCCTGACTGTGTCTGTATGGGCCCTGGAGGAGGCGCTCCCAGCCCCCTCCCCCCTACCCCCCAGGCTTTCTCTCTGGGTTACTGCCCAAGGAGCACAGAGCAGATGCCCCTCTAAGGTAACATGCGGGGCCATTTGCATAATGAGGGGGCTCTCAGGAATGAGGCCAGCTCCACATGCCCCACCCCCTGCCCCTACCTCTGTCTCTGCCCCTCTAGCTGGACCTCTGGCTCTGTCAGTCTTTTTGTCTCCCTCAAGCTCAGGGGTTCTTGCTGGGTCTCTGCCTCTGCTGTGCTTCTGTCTCTGCTTGGTTCTGTCTGCCTGTGACCCTCTCTCTTCTCTTTTGTTATCAACTCTATCCTTTTCTTTTTTTCTGCCTCCATTTGATCTGTCCTGTCCTGCTCCCTCTCTTTTTCTTCCCCTGACCAGAAATTGTTGAAGTGGGGGAAGCTCCCCCCAGAGGGATGAGAGGAAGAAGAGAGGCACTGAGATGAGTGAGCTTGTACATAGGAAGGTTTTTTTAACCTGGCAACTGGGGAAGGGGAGGGGTTGGGAAGAATGTGACAAGTCCTGAATGTGGCAGGAAGAGGCCTGGACTAGGAGTCAGGAGACCAAGAGTCTGAAGATGTCACAACTTCTGGGCATTTAGTATTCTCATTGGTAACATAGCATAATGATGCCTGCTTTTTCTTAGCAACTGCCACTTTGCTGCTCCTTATGCTAAACTGTGAAGGTCTTAGCAAAGGTGAGGTGTCAGAATAAGTGAGGACTGGGGGGGGGGGGGTGCAGCCAGTGTTCTTGGATGTAAAGGCCCTGAAGGATTAGGACTCTGGGCTGGTGGATGAGTTGCTTTCCTCTCTTTGATGAGGACAGATGGGAGAAGTTAGCAAGGAGCAAGACTGATGTTAGGGAGCAAGAGTTAGGTGACTGCCAGAGGTGGGCGTCAGAAGACAAGACATCATCTTCCATCCCTCACTGAAGAGTTGTGAGCCCCGTGCTGAACCAGGCATTCCAAGGGAACCATGAAATTCTTAGAAGGACTTCTCTCTTCTTTTTCACTCCGTAAATGCTTGTTTTTTCATGTTAGAAGATGCTACTTCTGCCTGGAGAACTCCCATCCTAATGATAATCTTCCCTTCCCTCTTCTACCTAAGCACAGAGACAGAAAGAGAGAATTTAAGGAAGGCCAACCAAGCCCGTATATATCGTAGGAACAGGACTTATAATGGTATCTAGTGGCTTGGTTCAGTCAAGGAAGGCTTCCTGGAAGAACAGTATATAAATGGGAACCCTACATGGAGGAGTACCTTTTTAAAAAAGGTTGCAAGTCACGTGAGTGACATGAGTCGGGGAACTGACTGTCTTGTTTGGAAGGGCATGGTTGGTGCGGAGGGTGTGGGTCTTTGCAGCTTATCTGTGTGATTTGGGCAGATGAGAAAAGCAAGGAAAGGCCCCAAGAATGAAAGAGATGAAGTTTAGTCTGACTGCTTCTTTCTCCTTGTTTCTCTTGAATCAAACTACCTGCCACATGCAACCTTAAGGAGGCAATAAGATGAAAGGACATTTCTTGCTTGCTTCTCTGCTTACCTGTGTACACACAGCTTTTGCTCATGGCAGCCCAGGAACCCAGACACTGGGCAGGGCAGAGTTGAGAGAGGGCTATGTCCAGTGCCCAGGATCAGCCTCCCTGCACACATTCAGCCTGCTCCCATCAGCAGCCATAGTCCTCAGTGATCTTCCCTCTAACCCCTGCCCAAGGTTAGCCTTCTTCACAGAATGGCCTTTCATTCTTACTGCAGCAGGACTTCGAGAAACTGCCTCCCATCTCCCTCAGGCACAGACGCAGAAAATACAGATCTCCAGACAGTACTGCTCCCTCATTATTCACAGTGATAACAACTCTGCAGCAGTGATGAGCGTGGCTCCCGGCTCAGCAGACCTGGTCCACCTTCCAGCACTGCCGTCTAACTCACTCTCCTCTCTCTGATTACATTTGCTTAAACTCTCTCAGCCTCCATACCTTATCTGTAAATTGGGGTTAATGGTGTTTACTGTGAAAGGATTAATGAAATATACTTGGTGGTGAGGATTACATGACATCATACACATGAGGCACTTTGGCTAACACCTGGTGAGCATTCAGTGGGTGGTAGAAATAGTCGCATCAGAGATCAAAGTGCCTTTACATCCTGAATCTTATTTTCCCTTCACAGTAACAACCCTGAGGAATAGGTATTAGTGTTCTTTTTGAAATTTTACAAACAAGGAAACTAAGGTCATAAACACATATACATGTTGATATGCAAATTTGTCACAAATCACAAAAATTTGTTCATAAACAAATGTACACCTGAACATGTGATGGCTGAGCAGACACCTCAGTGACCTATTTTCTTTTGCCCCAGATGTGAAGAGAAAGGTGGGCTAGTGACAGAGGTGACAGGTGGACAGTCTTTCCCTGAACAAAAGGAAAGAGTCAAGGTTACAAGGGAGGGGAGAGCTGATGGGAAGGGAGACCTGCCCTCAGGAGGGATTTCTCATGTTTGGACATGGTATCTCTCCCATCCCCCACAGAAATGCAAGGCAGTGCTACCCAGGACCTTCCTCCTGGGAGTGCCAGCAAGGTGTGACCTTGGAGGGTCCCAGGTGGACCAGGAGACCCTGAGTGGCTGCTCTTTATGTCTCTCTGCCTCCCTCTTCCTCCCACCCCACTTCCAAATCTGCACCCATCTGGCACTGGACCGGGTACACCAGCAAGCAGAGGATGAACCAAGATTCAGTGGATGACTCAATAGCCAGGAGTTGGAAGCACGGCTGGCTGTTGTCCGAGTAGTAGAGTGAACACACCCCACACTTGCCCACACCTGCACATTACAGTTCATGTACAATGCCTCATTCCTCCTTCATGAAGGCCCTGTGGGCAGACACTGTCAGGTGTCTATTGAAGAAACAGACTCAGTTACTTGAGGGACTCACCTGAGATCACAAGTTAGGTAAATAAAGGATTCTAAATTTCGCACTTTTCCCACTCTATCACTCTACATGTACAAGTTGAGCAGACGCTGGGGCAGGCTACAAGTAGTTCCTTTCTCCTGGGAACTCCTGTATAGAGACCATCTTTTCATAAGCTTCAGGACAGCACTGCCCACCTATGGACTCCATGGGCCTCCCAGGGTCCAATCTCAAGGGTTCCCTTGGAGCGTCCCCTCTGAATCTTTCCCAGCGAAAAAATAAATAAAACCCTTCTTATTTCTGGCCTGATGAATACTAGGTGGACCAGAAAGAGAATATTCAAAAGTTGTCTGTCTTTGTCTCATTAATCACTTAATTCAGTAATTCAGCCAGTGTCCCTGAGGTTCTGCTAACTACCAAGCTCTGAACTGAAAACTTGGGCTTTAAGAAAAAAGAAGTAGCCCCTGCCCTCAGGGAACTTGTAGTCTGGCTTACCTGAGCACTCAGAATCCTGTGGAGATAGGACAGGGAGAGGCCCTGATTTCCTAGTATCAGATACTTGCAATTCAATTCCTTAAGCACTTAGCAAGAACTTGCTCTGCCCATATCCTGGGCACCGGAGACTAAACATTAGTGCGACAGGCTCCCTGCTTTTCCAGGAATAATGGTTTGAGTTGGGGAGGATGTGTGAATAATCACCATAAGTAACCCCAGCACAAGGTGGATGGTGTGAGGAGCTCTGAGTGACTAGCCAGGACCACTGAGGTGGTAATTGGGGGTGGGGGGACATGGCATGGAAGGCTTCGTGCAGCAACTGGAATGCGAACAGGATGGGTAGCACTTCAGCAGAAGTTGTGAGGGAAAGAAGAGCAGAAGCAAAGACGAGGAGGTGAGAAAGTATAGGACTTGGTCTGAGGAGCCCTGAACAGCAGGCTGAGGGGCTGGGAACTCATGCCCATGGCAGCTGGTAGCTATTGAAGGTGTTTCAGCAGGGGCACAGCCTTAGCTGAGCTATATAGAAAGTAACCTGCCAGCAGTTCTGGATTAGTTGGGGCCAGCAGGGATTGGAGTCAGAGTCCATTTGGGAAGCTGCTATAATGGACCCACTCATTGGGCTGCACCAGGGCAGAGGGCTGATAGGAGGGAATGGAGGGAAGAGGTAGCCACCTTTCTGTGCCAGGTCCCCGAAGATATGAGCTATATTCAAACCCTGAGATAGCCTAACCCCTTCCTAATTTTAGGCCACTCCCATCATCTGTATATAGCCTTGACCAATGGCAGGAGATGTAGTATCAGAATATGGTACAGGCTGGGAAACAGTATCTGATGGGGGACTGGGAAAGCTGTGTGAGCCAAGGGCCTTGGGTGAAGCCACCACAGGGACACAGGTACAAAGACTGTTGGAGATAAGGGTGACATCACCTTTCCCTGAGGTGGACATGATGAGGGAGGGATGCCCTCAGAGCCAACAGGGATTTTGGTTATTAGGGCAGTGTTGGCCTAACCCTGGACTGATTTTGCTTTACTCTCCCCCACAGTCCCCCCAGAGGACACCAGAATTGATGGAGGTCCTGTGCTTCTGCTGCAGGCAGGCACCCCCCACAACCTCACATGCCGAGCCTTCAATGCCAAGCCTGCTGCCACCATCATCTGGTTCCGGGATGGGACACAGCAGGAGGGTGCTGTGTCTAGCACGGTGAGTATCTGCCTGCTCTTTCAGCTCCTCTTGGGCCTCATGCCAGGTCACCTTTTCTTTCTCACATGGATCCTACCTCATACTCATGGAGATGCATATGTGAGAAGGGGTCTTAGAGGTCATCTGGTCCAACTCACTCGTTGCACAATTGGGAAAATTAAGGCCCAGAGAAGTGAATTCCCAGGTTCACGTTCACAATGCCATTCAGTAGCTAAGTAAAGACCAAGAATAATAGTAATAATAGCTACATTGATGCCAGGCACTGTGTATGCTAAGCTCTTTCTAGAGACTGTCTCTTAATCCTCACAGGAGTTTCATAAACTAGATGTTATTTCCAGCTCATAGTGAGGAAACATGGGCAGAGAAGTTGAGTGACTTGCCCCAGGTCACATGGCTGGCATGCAACAGAGCTGGGGTTTGTACCTGGAGCAGACTGCACTCTTCCTAATGAGAACTCAACCTCCTTCCCTCACTCATCCTCTAGGTTGCACATTTTCCAAGTTAACTAAGTGGCAGGGGAGTCAGGGCTCACTGTGTACATTTCATAGGTGAGGAACTTGTGGCAGAGAAAGACATTAAGAGACCCAGAATCACATGGCAACGTTGATTATGGAGCTGGAATCAGAATCCTGATCTCCTGTTTGGAGTTTCGCTGCCAGCTATGGGCAAACATGTGTACCCAGCCCTGTGCTAGGTGCTGCAGGAGACACTTATTGTGGGGGGAGAGAGCACTCACCTAGGTTAGCTCTGACCTTGACACATGGACCATTCACTTCTCTTTGGCTTTAGTTTCACCATTGACAAATGAGAATTTGGCCTTAGTGATGCTTACTTTTTCACTACCAAGAATTGTTATTTTTCTCTCCAGGGCTATGTGTTTTGAAATATTTTGGCAACCAAACAGTCTAATTTGTTAATGGCCATTTGTCATCCACCCCCTTTTTTATATTCTTTAAAGACCATGGTGCTTTGAAGCAGCACAAGGGAGCCACTGGCATTGTGCTGGGCTGGTACAGTTTCAGCCCAGGAGAGATGTGTGTATTGCTGTCAAAGTGTGGGCCCTACTTTAGTTAATAGTATGGTTTGCCTGAGGCAATTTGCAATAAGGAAAACAGCACCAGGGTTTCTTTGACCATATTCAGGGATACCACTCAGTTGGATACCACTGAGCCAGTATGAGACTTAGAGCCTATGAGTCCCTTTTTTACCCTCCGGGAATTTATGGTCTAGCAGGAGAGACCAGAGATGGAAATACTCAGTACCCAAGAGGCAAGGCAGAATGTGCCCAGAGCCGTGAGCAGGACAGACTGCCTGTGAGGGGTACAAGTTCAGGATGGGAGAGTCCTGAGGGCTGGGATGGCCAAGGAAGACTTGCAGAAGAGGAGAAACTTAAGCTGAACTCAGAGAATTCCAAGAATTAGGCTCAAAACCACACACAGAGTGAATGAACTCTGATGCAAACTATGAACTTTAGTTAATAATAATGTATCAATATTGGTTCATCAGTTTTATGGCATGTATCACACCAAAGATTCATGTTAGGAACTGTGGGGGGTCGGGGAAGAGGGCATTTGGGCATTCTCTGTATTTTCTTTCAATTTTTTTTAAAGTCAAAACTTCTCTAAAAAAATAAATTAAAAACAAAACCCGGGGAAGATGCTGGGTCTGCAGGTGGGGGCCAAGCTTCAGGTTAAAGTTTCCCTCCAGTGTAAGCCCAGTTCTGTCAGGTCACCCTGACAGCAGAAGAGGGGCCTTTTAGGTTGACCATGTCTCCCCTCCTTGCCCCATCCCAGGAACTGCTGAAGGATGGGAAGAGAGAGACCACCATCAGCCAGCTGCTCATTAACCCCACGGACCTGGACATCGGGCGTGTCTTCACCTGCCGGAGCATGAATGAGGCCATTCCCAGTGGCAAGGAGACCTCCATTGAATTGGACGTGCACCGTGAGCAGGGTCCCGGGGCAGCAGGCTGGAGGGGTGCAGTGGGAGAGGGACTGTGGGCACCCTGGGGGAAGCACAGAAGAATCCTCCAGGGGCCCAGGAAAGATGCTCACTTCATCCTGCAAAGATTTCCTGGTTTGACCCATGGACACTGAGGACTGGTGAGGGAGCATCAGCTGTAGGGCAGTTCCCACATGGTCTAAATCATTGTGTAGCTTTGAGCAACAAGTTAATCTCTCTGGAGCCTCAGTTGCAAATTTTACATATGTGCATAAAATAAAACACAGGCCTACAATCTCTTATCTAAAATTCCAAACAGAAAGTGATCTGAAGAGCCATACATTTCACTGCAGAGGTGTTCATGTCACTCACTATGAGGTGCTGCCAGACCCTGCCGGACAGTTTACATAGTAAATGGTCTATGCACACCTTTACTCTTCTACAATTTGAAAAATTCCAAATTCTGAACCACATGGTTTCAGGGATTTCAGATAAAAGGTTTGTGGACCTGTACTTGCTTCTTAGCGTTTTGAGCATTAAAAGAGAGTGTAAGAGCATCTAGCATGGAGTATGCTAGCTTGTACGTGCTCGCTAAATTACCTCTGCCCTGGGCAGGGTGGGGGTGTGGGCAGCAACTGGAGAGATGCCCCACCCCCATCGCTTTTAGTGAGCCAAGTGAGCCCACACTGGCGCCTAGTGGCCGCCGCCAGCCATTACACCTACTGAATGTTCCTTTTGATTTCATCTGTGTTCGTCACCCCAGACAGCCCCCTAGAGGCTCCGTGGGGTAAAGGTGAGGAAGACATTTCTTAGAGCTCATACCCTGCAATCTCTAATTCCCAGATTTCGGCACAGTGATGGTGTCCGAGTGTATGTGCTAGGGCAGGAGTCCCCAAGCCCCAGGCTGCCGACCAGTACTGGTCCATGGCCTGTTAGGAGCCAGGCCACACAGCAGGAGGTGAGCGTCAGACAAGAGAGCAAAGCTTCATCTGTATCTGCAGCAGCTCCCCAGCACTAGCATCATCACCTCAGCTCCACCTCAAATCATCAGACATTAGATTCTCATAGGAACACAGGTCCCTGGTGTCAAAAAGGTTGGGACCACTGTGTTAGGTAGAGAAAAAGAAACTTGAGGTGCAGAAAAGATCCTGACTTCCTGTCCCTTACTTTGCAGACCCTCCTACGGTGACCCTGTCCATTGAGCCACAAACAGTACAGGAGGGCGAACGTGTTGTCTTTACATGCCATGCCACGGCCAACCCTGAGATCCTGGGCTACAGGTGCGAGGAGAAGCCCTTGAGGCCAGAAGCCGGGTGCTGGGAGGGCAGTGCCACTGGATGTGGGTGAAAGGGCTCTAAGCCCTGACCCCACTATGTTGCCTCCTCCCCTAGGTGGGCCAAGGGGGGCTTCTTGATTGAAGATGCCCATGATAGTCGCTATGAGACAAATGTCGATTATTCCTTCTTCACGGAGCCTGTGTCCTGTGAGGTTCACAACAAAGTGGGAAGCACCAATGTCAGCACTTTAGTAAATGTCCACTGTGAGTAGATGCAAGTGCAGGGGAAGGGACAGAGGGCAGAGGGGGGGACATGGGGACAGAAGGGGAGGCGGGGAAGAGGGCAGGGTCCTATAAAGGGCCTGGGGTGGAATTAGGGAGGCTCCATGAAGCTGAGGAGATGGGGGATAGACATGGGGAGGTAGCAGGAGAGGGAAGAGAAGGCCAGTTGGAGCTAACTCAAAGGACACTGAGACCCTAATAAGTTGTTCCCTTCTACCTCAGTTGCTCCGCGGATCGTAGTTGACCCCAAACCCACAACCACAGACATTGGCTCTGATGTGACCCTCACCTGTGTCTGGGTCGGGAATCCCCCCCTCACCCTTACCTGGACCAAAAAGGACTCAAACATGGTAAGACACTTGCTGCCTGTCCTGGGTGCTGGGAGGAAGGGGCGTGGCCACCAATGGGGGAGGAGGCAAGGGCGGTGTGGTGTTACTTTTCAAGTTGTACCTGGGATATTTTTAGGGTCTTGGGATTTGGAGCGGAAGGACAGTGCTCATGATCAACCCCTGCTCTCCTTGTAGAACAGCTGGCTGGTTCAGTGGCAGTGGGAGGGACACACTGACCCTTGTGTGGGTGGAAGAAGAGGGCTTGAGTGGAGGTGCTGGGGTGGCAAGAGATGTGGTGAATGAATGCTTCATGGAAGGGAGGGGAGCTCGGATGGTTTGCTAGAGAAAAGCAGGTTGAATTCTATAGCACTACAGAGACCGTGTTGGACAGTTCAGGCCAAAATTTCAAGAAGAGGGATTTCAGAGTTCTTCCAGGACAGGTCTTCCAAAGAGGCTGCATTCTCTGTGAAGTGACTGCAGCCTTACCTGCCCTCTGGCCCACCTTTCTCTGCCTACTTGTACAGAGATGGTGGGTTTAAATGCCAACCTGTTTAGAGTCATGGGAGGGACCAGACAGACTTGGGACCCTGTTTCCCTTCTAGGAATTCACTGGCCCTTCCTTTCTTTCCAATGCCTCTCATATGGGGCCCACATGGACCTAGGGGCCCAGGCCTCCTGGCTCCCCACCCGAGGCTGCTCTCTCTGCCCAGGTCTTGAGCAACAGCAACCAGCTGCTGTTGAAGTCGGTGACCCAGGCAGATGCCGGCACCTACACCTGCCGGGCCATCGTGCCTCGGATCGGAGTGGCTGAACGGGAGGTGCCACTTTATGTGAACGGTGAGTGGCGATGGGCTGGGCCTGGACAGACAGGCACTGTAGGTCCCAGCTGACCCCAACTGCCTCTTCTGCTTGCAGGGCCCCCCATTATCTCCAGCGAGGCGGTGCAGTACGCTGTCAGGGGTGATGGCGGCAAGGTGGAGTGTTTCATCGGGAGCACGCCGCCCCCAGACCGCATTGTGAGTGCTGAGACTGGTGTAGTGACGTGAGGACAGCGGCCATCTGCTTCTCTGCTCCAGCTATGCCTCCTCCCACTTTCTCTGTCTGTGCTTCTACTTGTCTCTACTTCTAATCCTCCAACTTTCTGTTCCTCTGTCCCTTTCCCTGCCCAAATGGCACCTCCTCTCTTACGTGTTGTTTGACCTTGAGCAGATTTCTTAGTATTTTAAACCTCAGATGGGTGCATGATCCTGCCCTCATAGGATCTCCCTGAGGAGTAACTAGCAGAAGGTGCAGAAAGCCTGCGGAGCCCCTCACTGGGCATGCTGGCAGTTCTTCTGGGCTACCACTCTTGCTCTCTCCTCTCCCTCATCTCTTTCCCTTTCCTTCTGATCCTTCCCTTCTTCCCTCCTCTTCCCTGTTCTTCTCGGCCCTGCCCCACCATCTTTCCTTCCCACCCTGTCCCACATGTCACTCTCCTTTCTTCTCCTGCCCCAACTGGCTCCCCCACATTCCCCCTTCCTCCGCTCTCCTCTCCCCCACACCACGAGCCATTAATTCATTCCATGACTATTAACTGTCAAATCCCTCATCACATTTAATGACCATTTGACTAACTCCAGGGCTGTCCAGGGACACTTTATTACCACTGCCACCCAGGCAGGGGGCAGCCTGGCTCCCAGGAGCTTTGCTTACATCCTGGAAAGAAGCCAGTTCTCAGTCGCTACCCACCCCTCAAACTCAACTCTGGGAAGCGACACAAGGGGAGACTGCCCCCGGGAGGTCAGGGGTAAAGGAGCCTGGGGCACCCCTCTCTTGTGATAACTCCTCCCCATTATCAGAGTCTGTGGTTGGGTCTCCTGAATCAGCTGGGCAGGCTCGTGTGGGACTGGCTCTGGGTTGGCTAAAGGTAAGGTTGAAAATTGAGTTACGTGGAAGAAACCTTGAGAGTTGTCTAGCCTGATCCTCTCACTTTACAGATGAGGAAACTGAGGTCCAGAGAGGGGAAGGGAGGCCACACAGGGACTCGGGGCACAGTGTTCTTGATCCCCCATCTAGGACTTTTTCTACAACATCGGGGGTTCCCGAATGTCAGTTCCTTGGATCAGCAGTACCCATATAAAACTGGGATCATTATAAAAAATGGGATTTCTGGACAGCTCCCTGGGAGATTCCTATTTGAGAGAGAGGCCCCATCAATCAGCATTTGTCTCAGTCATGTTTGGGAGCCATGGTTTCTCCTAGACTGGGGGTTCAATGCCAAGGTTGGAGGCAGAAGATGTGACTTAGATTTGTTGCAGGGTGAGTGGTGGGCTGCTTAGGGGTATATGGGGAATATGGGGTAAGGATGCCTTGAAGGTGGGTCAGCTGTTCTTTCCACCTGCCTCTTCCTTACCTCCTCCTGCCCTTCTCATCCCAGGCATGGGCATGGAAGGAGAACTTCCTGGAGGTAGGGACCCTAGAACGCTATACAGTGGAGAGGACCAACTCGGGCAGTGGAGTGCTGTCCACGCTCACCATCAACAACGTCATGGAGGCCGACTTTCAAACCCACTACAACTGCACTGCATGGAACAGCTTCGGTCCAGGCACAGCCATCATCCAGCTGGAAGAGCGAGGTGACGGCAGTGCTAGCTGATAGTCAGGGTGCAGGGCAGCCTGGGGATTCAGCTCCTTCTTCTTCCTAAGCCCTGTCCATGTTTCTCAACTGGGAAAATCCACTCACTTTTTAATATGTTTATTCGGCATCTGCTATATGCCAGGTCCTGTGCTAGGGGCTGCGGAGACCAATGTGAACAGTGAGAGTCCCTGCCCGCAAGGACCTTTAGTTTAGTGGAGGAGCTTCCAGAGTGGCAGTACATGACTTCAGATGGAGAAACATCAAGTCATCCGTGAAAGGGAATAACACCACCTACCTCACTGGGTTGGCATGAGGATTACATGCGAGAATATTTATAAAATACCTTATATATAAGAGATGCCCAGTAAGTTTTGATCCTCCACCTCTTCAAGAATTCTTAGTCTGATAGGAGACATGAGTTCCCTCCCCTGAGGCACTTCTGGATAATGACAAAAAAGGCATTACCTTTGACTTCTGGAAGCTTCTAAGTCTGAAGGAAAAGGTTTATTTTTTTAATTTTTTTTTTATTTTTTTATTTTTAGAACTAGCCATTTGACATGGGATGGGGAAAAAGAACTGGGGTTCCCATCAGTTCTGTCTTAGCCGAGGGTGCAAGCAAGGGGGTGATGTGTAAGAAGAGAGTAGAGAATAAAATGGGGCTCAGCAGGACTGCCAGGAAAAGAGAGAAAGCTGGAGGCAGGAGTTCCTGTCAGCTATGGGGAGCAGGGGAAACCTGGGAGGACTATTTGAGCCCTGGGTGGGTAGATGCAGATAGAACCATCACAATGGTGTGGGTGGGGCCGGTGATAAAAGAGGTCAGAACACTAGGTAAATTAAGAATTTGGAGACTACTGACCTCAAACAAGAACCCAGCCCAGGAAGGAGACAAAACCTCATCAGAAGATGATCTGCAGGAAATGGACAGATGAACCACTAAAGCCAGGGTCAAGTTGATGCCCCAGCTGCTGTTAGGATGTGATATGAGCATGGCCCCCAGTCTGATCAGGCTAACACCCAAACACAATGCAGACCTTCCTCTCAAACCTACCTTGAATTAAACCAGGTCCATACATTATCCAGGGATGCTAGTGGAGCTAGTGGCCTTATGGCCAATCTGGTCTTGAGACAGCACTGAGCTCAGATTTCTGGAGTGGCTCCATTCTTACCTCCTTTCCTTCCTCATCTGAAGAGGTGTTACCTGTGGGCATCATTGCTGGAGCCACCATCGGTGCAGGCATCCTGCTCTCCTTCTTCTTCATCACCTTGGCATTCTTCCTCTATCGGCGCCGCAAAGGCAGTGAGTATGGGCCCAGTGGGGAACAGCCCACCCCCACTGCTTCCAGGGTTCCCAGCAGGCAGGGCCTCAGGGTCCCAGGGAGGTGGCATTTGCACTTCCCAGCCCAGGTGGGTCCAGAAACAACCACTGCAGAGGCTGGCAGGAAGCATCAAGCTGCCTTCCCCTGTCCCAGGTCGCAAGGATGTGACCCTTAGGAAACTGGACATCAAGGTGGAGACGGTGAACCGCGAGCCACTCACGATGCATTCTGACCGGGAGGACGATACCGCCAGCATCTCCACAGCAACCCGGGTCATGAAAGCCATCTACTCGGTGAGCGTCCCGCTCCTCCCTGGCCCACTCCTCTCTTCACGCTCTTGGGACTGGCCCCTCAGTTGGCTTACCTTGGTCCTGACACACACACACACACACACACACACATTCATACAAATGCTCACATGCACACACACTAGCAGATTTGCATGTGCACACCTTCGAACACACTTCCAGGTGGGTTTTCTTCCAGCAGAAGATAGGCAATTTGTGCCCACTGGAGGTGTCCTTCACCCCATCCCTTTCCCACAGTGTCAGAATTTGAAACTCTAGAAGTTTTCTTGTCTAACTGTCTCATTGCTGAGTCCCAAGAGAAGGGCAGTGACATATCCAAGATCACATTTTTGTGTTAGCGACAAAGTTGGTGCTAGATCTCCGGTCTCTGGCCTCTTCCCACCACATCCCACCACTACCGGGAGGGGATACAGAACTCAAGGCTGTCGGTGACCCCAGATCCTTCCTGTTAGTAGGTGGCCTCTGGGTGTGGGCATGGGGTTGCTGGGTAGCGGGAGGGAGCAAGAGCAGGACCTCTGTCTCTTAATGCCTCACTCCTGCTGCTCTGCAGTCCTTTAAGGATGATGTGGACCTGAAGCAGGACATGCGCTGTGACACCATGGACACCCGGGAGGAGTATGAGTTGAAGGTGGGAAAGGGGGAAGGAGCGGAGGGAAGCATGAGGGCTGGGCAGGAGTGTACTTTCTGAGGGCCTGAGGGCAGAGGCAAGGATGGACAAGGGGAGCAGAGGAGGGGAGAGGTATCGACTGGGAACATAGAGCAGAGCCAGAGGAGGAGGCCCTGAGGGCCATGGCAAGATTTGACCTACACACTCCATCATCTTCTCTCGTTGCCCCTAGGACCCCACCAATGGCTACTACAACGTGCGTGCCCATGAAGACCGTCCGTCTTCCAGGGCAGTGCTTTATGCTGACTACCGTGCCCCTGGCCCTGCTCGCTTCGACGGCCGTCCTTCTTCCCGTCTCTCTCACTCCAGCGGCTATGCCCAGCTCAACACCTACAGCCGGGCCCCAGCCTCCGAGTACGGCCCTGAACCCACAGCCCCTGGCCCGGCTGCCGCAGCGGGCACTGACACAACCAGCCAGCTGTCCTACGAGAACTATGAGAAGTTCAGTTCCCACCCCTTCCCCGGGGCAGCAGGGTACCCCACCTACCGACTGGGCTATCCCCAGGCCCCGCCCTCTGGCCTAGAGCGGACCCCATTTGAGGCATATGACCCCATTGGCAAGTACGCCACAGCCACTCGATTCTCCTACACATCCCAGCACTCGGACTATGGCCAGCGCTTCCAGCAGCGCATGCAGACTCACGTGTAGGGGCCAGAACCTGGCTGGGGCATCTCTGCGGGGCAGAGGAGAAGCTGTTCCCTGATATTCAGGGGCATTGCTTGTTGCTCCTGTCCCCAGCTAGCCTTTCTCCTACTGCCATGGCAGGTGGGGAGCAGGTCTCCCAGAAACACCTCACCGAGGATGGTGCTCTGTGCATGCTCCAGCCTCCTGGGCCTGCCTTTTCCTCTTCTTTGGGGGGATGTGTCTCTTCTGACCTGTGCTCATGCCTGGCCCCAGCATGGGAACAGGAAAGTGAAGGTTGTGGAGAGCAGAGGGGGCACTTTTTAGCATTCCCTTTCTATCACACCCCTCTGGTCTCCCATAAATGGTTAGGGTTTACATGGGGATAAGCTGGCTTTGGCCTAGGGGAGATGAAGTGTAGGGATAGGTAGCTCTGGTGCACACGGGTGGAAACAGGATGGCCTCGTCAGTCCCTTTGTCATCTGCATTCATACCTGGTGCATCTCTCCTTCCTCAGGACTGCAGAAGGGACCTGGACTTATTTTCTCTCTGTCTACAGAACAGCCCTGGCACTGAGTTCAAGTCCAGCTATCATTCAGCTGAGATTAAAATGCCAGTCATCCTGGCTGCCCACTGTGAATACCTGCCTGTCAGCTACAGAGGGATCCAGCTGTCTCCAGGAATGCTTCCCCCTTTCCTTCTTTCCGCTGGGCTAACCAGATAAGTGGGGGGCTGTGGTGGAGAAAGGAAGGGTCAGGAACCATGTCTTGATTGACCAGCAAGACTGCTGCGTGCTACCTAGCAGTTTCCAGAACCCACGCTAGGAGCAGCCCATCCAAGCCCCTTTCTCTCTCCAGTCTCCCCACTTTCTAGCTTGAACTCGAGCCTCTCTGGGGAGCTGTGGGGTGAGGGTAGGGGTGGTATAGGCTATTTTTCAAAGACCAAAAAAACAAAACAATAAAAACCTCATTTGAATTAAAAAAAAAAAAGTGTAGGAATTCCCCCACCAAATACAGGTCCCAGAGGAAAGGAAAAGGTACCTGTTCTTCATCAGATTCCTGACACCTATTACCCTCATTCTCCAAGCACTTTGAATTCGTTTTCAAGCATTCAGGCTTAGGGAGGGGACCTGGCTCTAAGACACCCTGTTTACCTGAGCCCATAGCTGGTTAGAGGTCACCTTTCAGGGTGTGTGGGAAATGTTCTCTTAGACAGGTTTTGGTTAAGTGTCTTTTTTTTTTTTTGGACCAGTCATATTCCTCTCTCCACGTTCAGTGCCTTGAGCTTTGGTTACCCTGCCCTGTGTAGGAGGCTGTGCAGGGAGTGGATATTGTGGGCCCCAGACACCCTGTCAAGAATTTCAGGGTTTAGGGGACAGATAGGTGAAGAGGCCTGTTAAGAGGAAGGGCAAACCGGGTCAAGTGGCGCTGAGGGCACTGCATTCAGCGATAGCCCATTCTGCCACCTCTGCCCCTACCCCCCACACACGTGCAAGCACACATTCCACATGGCCCTTCTCAGCCAACACCCACTGACCAAAGAACCGGCACTCCGAAAAAACCCGTGCCCCTGCCCAGCCTCACCCTTCAAGAAGCAGGGTCTGGTGTGCGCTCCTGACTCACTCAGCCCCGACTAGACAGGAGGGGCTTCTGGTACAATGTCCAGAAAGCTTATTGCCCTTTCTCGTGACCACCGTTCCTTAGGCATGTATGCTTTAATGAGGTACATGCTCATCAGCCACAGGCCATCACCACCCTTGCTGGTGGATCTGTGGGGTGGCATTTCCTGCCATCCTCCTGCTGGTAAGGATCAGCTAATGCCCAGCAAGAAAGTGTCTCTAGGTCTGGCCTCACAGCTGCCTTGCATCTTCATCCCCCGTTTTAGCAGGGGTGAGTCCCGTGGACCTCCCTTTCCCAAGGCCTGATCCAGGCTCCCAGCCACATTCCACCGCCGGAAGCTGACATTTTCCTGCACAGTCTTGTGTGAGCTCAGTTGAGAAGGCCCATTCAGAATGCAGTTTCCTCTGCAGATAGAGTCATGCATATTTTTATTATTTTTACAAAATCCAGAAGCCTTTGGTAATCCAAACAGTTAAAATCTAAAGATGGTGGCTCGTGAAATAGGAATATTCCTCCAAAACCTAATTTTTGTTAAGGGTTTGGTCAGACTCCATTTCCCCTTTTTTGTTTAAACACTGGGCCCATTCTGTTGAACCACGGTGAGAAGGGTGCCTGATGTCAGCTGATGCTGCAGTTACCATTAGTTTTCTGAGGCCTGATTCAGAGCTACTTACTGATTTCTGTTCCTTAATACATTAACTGGGGCCTCCTGGGTAACGAGCAAGTGTTGCGATGCAAGGCACAGGGAGACATCAGCCACCAAAGCCATCTCTGTACACTGCAACTGACAGTGGTTGGACCAGAATCTGAATTGGAACCCACCTGTTAGGCCAAATGGAACCACTTGTCTGGGGAGTGGAAGGTGCCCTGGAATGTAGAGTTTTGTTGTCCAAAGATGGAGTCCTCCAGTATGGTGCCTCAGTACTTGATGTGGTCAGCTTGGTGGTCCTGACCACCATTGAGCATGTTTTGGTCAAAAGGCTAGAAGTCAGGAGACCTGGGGCCTGATTCTGAAGCTGACATCTACTTACTGGCCTAATCTCTTCATTGCCCCTGAGTTTTCTAGCCTACAAAATGCGAGAAACAGGTTGCACAAACCTGGAATTATTCTGCTCTTTCTGTATTCATTTGGTGAGGAGAAGAGGCCTAGGCAGTTGGGAACAGTAAGCTGAGGGATGGAGTTGAAAAATTCTCTTGAAAGAATGTTTCACCACTGGCTTCATCATCCTGTCGGAAGTATTATGAATAAATTTCCACTAGGAACCCCTTGACCTTAAACAGCAACAAAAAGCATACCCTAAACCTCAGTAAAATTGATGTGGGGTTATCCATTGGCCATTGGGTAACTGTACTCCCCACTCAGAATTCTGAGAGTTTTGTAAGGGTTTTTATGGCCAAGGCAGGGAATGGAGATTCCACTGTGTATCCAAGTTTCCTCTATGGGAAGAAATGGAAGTAGCCACCTGCCACCCTAGTCTTTAGGAGCATTTTCCTGGCCCAGGGATCACTTACACAGTGAAGCCTGCAGGTGTCTTGACCCAGAGGGCAAGGTGTGAGTACAGCTGACCCCTCTGTGAAGGAGCAAGTAGGAAGGGCAGCTAGTAGAAGAGAAATGGGTCCAGTGGTTCTGACATAAATTCAGGGTCATGAAGAGGTTCTTGTGATTCTGGGTGAGCCACTGTTTCTTTGAAGAGCACAGATGCAGGGATGTAATTGGGAAAGCATTTATTTTTGTGAAGAGGCTATAAAAATAGCATTTAAGTATTCCATTTCCTATTTCCTGTCTTCCCCTACCCACCAATCTCCCCACACCATCCCTCTCCCCCCTGCCCCATCTCCTGGAGGCCAACCTCTTTCTGAAAGTCCTCACCTTTATCAGTTTAGTCCTGAATTATACCTCTGAGCTGATGGAGGGGACAGAAAGATGTGGCTTGGGAGATGGAGGGAAAGACAGAATCTCATTTTTCTACATCACTGTGAGGGAGCTCCAGGCCCCGTTCCTGGAGAAATATTTGCTGTGCAGAAGTCACAGGCCATATTGGGTGGTTCTGGTATAAGCTTACCCTTAAAAAAATTATAATAACTCCATTTGCATATAATTATTACTCATTTCGACCAGTCTCCTGCCCCCACTCCTGGCTTCTTGATGGCCCTAACCAATGGCCTTGTCAAATGTTGGTGGGCCATTAGCTCTTTTGTTAGTTTCTGGAGATCTTCATATGCTGCCCCTGAGAATACCCCTAACTCTGGAGAGAGAGCTGTTAAGCTGCCAATACAATCAAATTCTCCACAGAAGATTTGGCTGCCTCCAATATCACCAGAAAGAGGCCCAGGGCTTCCCTGTGGTCACATTTCCAACCCCAACCATTCTTGGGATTACAACCTCCATTCTTGGCTCCATGAATTTTCTCCACCCAAAGCCCAATAATAAATGAATCCATGATGATAATTAAGAGAAGAGAGAAAAATATTATTTTTGTTAGGACAGACCATCGTAGATTTTTAGCAATGTGTATCTATGTGTCTTTCACAAGTTTTCCTATTCTGCCTTTTTTCATTTTCCTTTTTTTTTAAAATATTATGTACTATATTTTTAGTCTCAAACACACTATATATTATATATTTAATTTTTATATATATAAATATAAATGTTCTAAAAAGTACTATGTTTCGTGTTATTAATGCATGAGCAGCTGTCATTAATAGCTTGCCTGATTTGGGGTAAAATTGTCCAAATTTGGGGGAAAAGACAGGTTTTTGGATGAGATAGCAGACACTGGAGTGAATTTGTGTCACTCCAGGCTGTGGGGCAAACACATTTCATTCACCAGTTAGTGACTTGCAGAATCCTGAGGTCAGTTATGGCAGTTCAGGGACAAACAGTTCAAGCCTCCGTGCTTTTAGAACACAGCATCCAAATGTTCTGTGTGGAATCTGATTATGGGGATAGGAAAGGAAGAGAATGAATCTGGGATCCAGATCACAAAAGATTTGGGAGTGGGGGCAGGAGCAGGATTGCTTTCATTTCCTAAAATGCAGTGGTTTGGTTAAAAAGCAGTTACCAGGTCTCAATCTTTTGAACTTGTAGTAAAACAAAATGGAGAAAATAATGTACACATAAGGAGGCCTTTTTGCTGAAAAACTCTAAATTTCCCTAATTTAGTAGAGTTTGCAAAGATTTCTCTGTTCTTTTCACAGAAGTGTTTGAGGATAATTGAAAATAAATTATTTTCAGTGGTTTCAAAAGCTGTAAATTGTTAGAGAAATACAAGGGTTTATTGTTTTTCTCACCTGATTAACTGACCAAAGTAAAAATGGTCCACAGTAACCTTTTTGTACATAAAGGCCATAAGACACAGAGACAGAGATACAGATATAAGAGCTGAAAAAACACTTCAGAGTTAATGCGACTCATTTCTAAAAAGGTTGGGGGTCAGAGCCCCAAATTATCACTGAAGGAGGAGCAGGGAGCAGTAGGGGCTGCAGTCTGAAGGCCTGTGTCCAGGACCGAGAGCCTGTAGGTAGCCCAAGGCAAGGCCAACCTAGATGAGAATGAGAGGCCCATGTGCAGAGTAAATCTTGAGGCTGCAGCCAGGTGAGTTGAACTGGCACAGGTAAAAACATAGAATGATACTTGGGATCCAGAAGCAAACAGAACAGAGTGAAACAAAAATACAGGAGAAGCAGCAAGTTCATGTAAACTTGGAGACCCAGGAGAATTCTTTTAGGCCAAGTAGTGTGCTGTGTTCACTTGGGATGCTTTTTATTCCTCACTATATCCCCAGAGCTCAGCACAGGGCCAGCAGGCACTTTGGAACAAGTCTGTGAGCTATATGGGGGCACGAGACAAGGTTTCAAGGGACCACGCCCACTCTCTAGGTACAAGACAGACCACAAGAGCCTGTATCCTGTTTTAGGCCTTTTCTTGTGCCAGGGACCCAAGCCCCTCCCTTTTGTCACCCCTAATCCCACCCCACGACTGAGCATAAGTAATACCACAGCCTCTTTATCATGAAACTTTGCAGTTTTAAAAGCCACTCCTATCTCATGAGTTAGTTTGCTTCACAGCAAGAGTACTTGCCCTAGGCACAAACATGCTCTTGTCTACACTTTCCCATCCAAGTGTGAAAGTTCAAAATCCCCAAGAAACATTAGTTCCAAAAGCATCTACTCATTCAACCCTCTTTTTCACTTACCCAACATTTCAACATAATCAAATGGAATCATGCCTCATTTGGAGTATACCCTTGCACTTTCCAGCCCTACTGTGTTTTTGTCCATGCTCTTTTCTCATCCTGAATGCCCATGTTCCTTTACCTTCTCATTTCCAAATTTTACTTACCTTACTCTAAAGCCATCTCCAGGAAGCCTTGCCTGATTCACTATTTACTTATTGTCTCTTTCTCTCTTGGAAGTCTCAGGATAGGTGAGCTCTATCTTGCTGACCTCATTTATAACTATCTTCTTTGATTGCATCACAGTGTTTTGTGTGTGACATGTCAACACTTTCCTCTTAAAATAAGGTCACTTAAAGGCAGAAAACATGTATCATTTATTTTAGTATCCGGATCACCCAGGAAAGTGTCTGGCATATAGTTGCTCAATATGTGTTGGAGGAATGCAGAGATGGAAGAGAGGGAAAGGGAAGGGAAACAAATGCATAAATGCAAGGCATAAAGGGAATTTAACCTAGAGGAATTACATGCTTAATGTATTGGTATAGCATGGTGATTAAAAGTATGGACTCTCAAGTCAATCTGCCAAGCTGATACTCACTAATATTGAGTTCTTTCTTTCTGAGTCCCTTGGCTATTGGGCAAAGCCTATCTGACTAATTTTGGCCAATATACTACAAAAAGAACTGACATGTGACTTTCAGACCAAAACATTTAATTGCTAATGTGAGACCCTCCAGCTCTTTGCCATTGTGACGAGAGCTCATTTATTCCAGATGGTGCAGCTTCATAACAGTGCAGTCCCTCTGCCTGGGTCCCTGAGTAACTACAAAGCAGAACCTTTCTGCCAACCCATGATGAATATGTAGTTTGAAGAAGAAATGAATCTTTGTTTTGTTAAAATATTGAAAATATAGAGTTGTGTTTTTTTTTTACAGCAATGTAGTGTATCCTATCCTGATTAACACAGGGCTTCACCATTTGCTCCTAAGTGACCTTGGGGAAGTTACTTTACCTGTCTGCATCTCACTTTTCTCCTTTGTGAAATGGACTAATAATAGAATCTAGCCCGTATAAAATGCATAGCAGAGTTCCTAGCACATGAGTACTCAGTACATATTAGCTTTGGTCCAGAGAGAGGTGGGCAGTAGGCATCTGCCTCCTTCCCCTTTGCCTCTTCCCTTAGAGACATCGTGAAAGATGTCAGCAATTGCCCAGGGGTTATGTAAAGGACATGAAATTTAAAATGAGAAGATTTAGGTTAAAATCTCAGCAGTGCTTCATGGAACTTGGTGATTCAGGGCAGCTCAGCACACCTTTCTGAGCTACCATTTCTCTGTAAATGTTATGAGCATTCAAGGTCATGAGATATACAAGCGTCCTTTGTAAATTGCTAGTTAAATTCTCTTCAAATGTGAGTTGATTACTTTGGTCTTTTAACACTTTGTACCATGCCACTCCACCCCACCCCACCCCATCCCACTCTCTCCAGTATCCCACTCAACACAGCTCTGTTGCCACAAACATAGCCCCCACCACCACACATGCCCTCTATATACTGGCAGCTTTAGCAGTGACTCAATATTAGGAGAATTTAACCAGCAGAGCCCATCTTGCCAGCCCCCTGAGTTCTAAAACCAAAAGACAAGCTCTTTGCAAAATAAGACCCTGGAGGAGGAGAAAGATCACTTCATCCACACTCACTTTCCTATTTCCTTTATTTATTGTAATTAGCTACACAGAGGCAACCACCCAGGGAGAGCAGAGCCATCAACTCCCAGAATTGAACCGAGGAGCTTTTTCTTTTTTTCCTTTCCACATAATACTGCTCTCTTGGTGGTCACTATGCAAACACATCCTGCATTCATTTGCAAACTAGAGAATATTTCATATTTTGAGGCTCATATTAATATTTACCTCCCCAAAAGAGACACTGGTTGCAACATTTTTTTTTCAAACAATATCATGTCAATAGTCCTGGTCTCTGTGTCTCTCCAACCCACCCATATACTGTAGCCTGAAGGATGACCAAATTTTGTCTTCTCAGATCCCTCACTAAAATAGGTGCTTAATTGTGGATAATACACTCTCAAAAACTGAAGACATTTCTGGGGCCATCTGGTCCAGCTATGAACCCAACATAGGAACCCTTCTTTGGCCTGCATCAAGATCATCAAGGGACCAGAAAGTAGGGTGGCTTTTTATGGAGTCTGGACTTTGGATCCTGAATGTTTGGGCTTCCCTTCACCTTCTCTAGGCACCAGCTCTGTGCCTTTAGGAAAATTATTTGAACTCCCAGGGACTTGGTTTTTTCATTAATAGAAATCATTTCTTCATGCATGCAAAAAATATTTATTGACATTTACCATGTGTCTGGTACTATTTCAAACCCTGGGGAGATAGAAGAAGCAACTCAAAGTCTCTGCTCTCATGGTACTTACACTACAGAGGTGGGAAGAGAATAAAGAAATGAATGTGTGTCAGGTAGTGGTAAGTGCTATGAAGTGACACAGGGCAGGATAAGGTAGATGGCAAGGGATGGAAGGAGAAGGAGCTGTGCTATTTTAGTTGGCTGGTCAGAGAAAGCCTCTAAGATAAGAGGTCAGGAAAGCTTGGAGAAAGAATATGCCAGACAGAGGGAAGAGCAACAGCAAAAACCCTGAGGCAGAAATGAGTTTAGGGGGCTGAGGACCAGCAAGGAGTCTTGTTGGTATTAGTTAGAGCAGTGAGTGGAACAGGTCCTGTGAGGGCTTGTAGGCCATTAAAAGAACTTTGGAAATTATTCTGGAATGGGAAAATGTAGTAAATCAAGCCATATGAAATTGCTGTTTTTGTAGGTCAGAAATGGTTGGACAGCAGGAATTTTAAATAGTTCAACATAATAGATGTAAACACGCAGTATTGTTAACTTATTAGTAGTACTTTTAAAAACAGACTTCTTGTTATTTGGGCAGGATTAATTGAAAGATATTTCTTCCTTCTATTGATCATGAATCTGTCTCCTTACAATTTTCACCCAGTGGCTATAATTCTGCCTTCTGGGTAATGCTGTCCCCAAGCAGCCCTTTTGATATTGAAACATAGTTGGCATATTATGTCTTTTCCCCGAGGCCTCTTTTCTGAGTGAAATATTTCCGATTCTTCAAACCATTTCTTTTATGATATGGTTTCCTGACACAGCCTCATCTTGCCCACTCTGCCTTCTGAGTGAGTTTTGAACAACTGGTGGGACACAGCAGTGTTTCTCACTACCCCTAACTAATCTGAGAAAGAGTTCCCCACCTCAGCCCAATAAGGTTCACTGTGCTCCTTCACCTCTTAACTTTCAATAAATATAGACAGGATCTTCCCCAGGAGAGATTGGTAGTGGCCACTTAACTTCCCAATGGCCCTGAGAGCCATCATCTCCACTGCAATGGGACACGGTGTCAGATTTTCAGACATAAATCTCTAGGATATGGAAAAGTAGAGTTCCCAGGTCCAGCAGCTTGGCTATGGCCATACCCGACACCACAGCCTAGGCCTTCTGGATGTCTCAGCACTTGGAGTGCTCTGTGTGGTGGGCCCTCTTAGAATCTTTTAATAGCATGGCTGGCATTGTAGTGACACAGACCTGACTCTTGGGATTTAGATCTGTTTTGCTCTCTGTTTTGACAGTCAATAGCAATGGGTTTTAATCTAAGCTCCATTTATTAGCTACGTGATTCTGGATGAGTTATATAAACTTCCTGTCTCAGTTTCCTTATCCATAAAATGGAAATAATGATACTACATCATTTCTTAGACTTTAACTAAAATAACACAACCAAAGCAATTTTTTTAAAATGTAAATTATATCGCATTACTCCTTTGCATTAGATCTTAATGTTTCTTATTCCACTTAAAATAAATCTACTCTCTTTTTATTTCCTGTAGTCTCTACCATACCTGGTCTCTGCCTACTTTCCCTCCATCCTTTGTCACTTACCACTCTAGTTTCACTGACCTTGCTTTCTGTGACATTCTATCAAGAAAAAAAATGCTAGACCTTTTACTTCAATGAAACCACTTGAAGTTTGGGAATACTTAGGATAGGGAAGAAGCTAACATTTACTAAGCAAATGAAGTTCCAGGCTTATTCATAAATGTGATTACATGCAATATTCAGAAAAATGGGCCTCTGAAACTAAACCTTAAAGGGAATTCCCCTATCTTTCACCCCAACACCCAGTGGGCCAACTCGGAGAAAAGCTGAGCAATGAACTCAACAAACTTCTGGCCTCCGAACCCCAGGGCTTCATCTCTCTCTTAACAACCTAATGGGTTATGAACAGTCTGTTCACTTATTAGAACAATTTTTTTTAATGCCTGGCCCTTTAGTCCTGGCTGCATGCCACAAAAAGAAGCTAGAGTTCCAGATTCCCCCTTTGAAAGGGCAGCTCCTCAACAAGGTAGGAAAAAACAGACTTCATGGTTTAAGAATTGTCCCCCCCTTTTTTTTCTTACAGGGGTCCCAGACCCCCAGCGCTGGGCCCAGATTCCTCTGAGAGTTAAAATCTCTACGAGGGTAAAAGAACCTCAAGGCCAGTGTAGAAACACTGGCAATTTGAAAAGATGAGAAGAGCCTGATACTGAGTTCAGGCCCATGTGCTTGTGTGTTTCAGGATTCTGAGATCTGTCATTAATGCTGAAGCTCCCAGTGTGCACGAAAGCACCTTCCCGTTGTTTATCTGTCAAAAACCAGAGAATTCCTATGACCAGAATGGCATTTAGAATGACAGGGTATTGGACCATTTCTGAATCTCCTTCTAAGCACTAACATTAGGGATCCAGATTCTGATGTGTTTTACGGATGCCAATCTGGTAGCAAGTAAGCAACTTAGATTTTCAGGAGAGTATACTTTCAAATGTTCTGCATCCATTTTCCATGCAGAACACATGGCTTCTGTAGCCATAATGTCCGTGGCAAATCAATGGCAAGAACAAGGCTCTAGGCTTTCAACCCTAAGGCTGTCCCACTGCAGCTTGTTTCCTTCACTTGGCATTGACTCAGTACAACATCTCTGATTCCTTCTGGGCCCCCACAATCATAGAAAACAAGACTTGACTCACTCTTATTTAAAGACTCACCCAAGAGTTACCTCCTCAGGAGAGGCCTCCACCTACCATTCCTTCTTTGTCATCTCACAGCACCCACTTTTTGCCCCCTCTCCAAGTGCCAGTGCAGCTTACCAAGGTATTGACAGTTTAAACAGGAATTATGGTACTAGCTATAAAAGAAATTCTTCCTTCTTTCCACAATATGGTGTCCTCCAGCTGATACCCAATCTCTTTCTCTTCTTCTATTCACAGCCAAGTTTCTAAAAAGCCATTACCTCTGCTCCCCACTTGTGCCACTCCCTCACCTGAACACACTACATTCTATCTTCTGCTCCTCCAAACCTCAAAATCAATGATCACTTTTCAGTTATTTCTTATGTTACAGGATCATTTTTTTAAACAAAGGTTAAATCATGACTTTCATATAAATATAAAATGAATATGTGTCAAAATGGTGTTTAATCCATTAATTAATGAGAGATGCAGTACAATGTTTCAACTGGTTCAAAGGAAAATTCAAAATACCATACTTATATATGTCAAGCAAGAATTCTGAGATTAATTTACAGATAGATGTAAAACTGGTTTGTCCGCAAGGCACCAAGCAATTGCACTCCATCATAAACAACTAATTTGCATTTCTATCAACAAGAATCATTTACATTATTAGTTTTCTACAACTTTCAGAGTTGTAAAATCCCTGATAAACAATGAAAGGCAGGAATAACCTTGATGACCTTTTTTTTCCTTTTGTCTCTTTTAAAGTCTTTCCTGACACTTCCTCAACGTTTCTGCAATATTTGTTGCTAATAACCATTCTTGAATCTCCTCCTTTTGTCCACCCTTCCTTTCAACTTCTCTGACTGCTCAGTCTTAGCAGAAGTAGGCTCTTCCTCTATCTATTCCTTAAGTGTAGCTATTCTCTAGATTTTGTCCTGGACCACCTTCTCCATCTACCCACACTTTGTAGGGTAAACTCATCTACTGTTTTGTCTCTAAGCCACCAAGGTTATGTTGAAGACTCCCAAACCTCTATCTCTAGCGCAGTTCCCTTCTGAGCTACAGATTACATTTATTCATCTTCTCCCACACTTCAAATACAACATACTCTATCTACAAAGCCTACCTTTTCTTCCTTGGATGGTGTCACCTTTCACCCAGGGGCTTAATCTAAAACCTTGGAAGCCAGGCTTGTCTCTTTCGTCTTCCTCACACCTCATATCCAATCCGTTACCAAGACCTGCTAGTTGTGCCTCTTGCTCACGCTGGAGCCTGGCTGCTCCTCTCCATTTCCCTTATGCCTGCCTTGCTTCAGGCTTTCTTCACTTCTTGTCTGAATTAATATGAGAGCCTTCTATCTAATTTTCCGTCTCCAACCTGACCCCTCTAATTCATTTTGACTTTGCTGCTGAAATAATTCTTCTAAAATGCAAATCTGATGTGATACTCTCATCCCTGAAATCACTTCATGGCTCCCTGTCAAGGTCAGAACAAAATTAGGCCTAGTAACAAGTTGGTTGAGGGCTTCCATAAACTGACCCCTTTCTCCAGCCTCTTTAGAAGTGGGCTATGCCGTTTCTTGCCTCTTTGGAATGGGTTCTTCTCTCCTTGAAACTCTTGTCCTTTATCTTTTTGTAGCTGGTTCCTTGTCACCTATACCAGGCTTTGCCTCCTCCCTAGGTATTTTCTCACCTCCTGCCTCTGTCTGGATTACTGGCTTTTCCTAAGTGCTCTTTCCATTGGCCCCTATTCTTTCACCCAGAGTCACAAACAAATTTGTTACTGTTGGCTTATCTCAGGAAAAGCCTTGGCTCCTTCTCTTTTCTATGCACTGGTTATACTGTGTTGTCAATGTTCATTTTTTCATGGCTTCCTCATGAAATGCAGACTGTAGAAAAGGACTGGGTTCAACATAGATCCCTTTCCCCCTCTCAATGTTCTCTTCCTACACAGTTCCTGAGGATGGTTAATCTCCCCTGAAGAGTTTTTGCCCAATATATAGCACCAATCTATAACTCCTCACTCCTATGGAGAATCTCAAGTAAGGAAGAACAGGAGTGCAGAAAGCCAGTAGAGTGTAGAGGGGAAGAACCTGAGATGAATTGGTGCTCCCAACAGCTGGTTTCATCTTTTAAACGCATTCTTTCGGTCAATACTGGGCATTGTGCAAAGTCTCTGGTTTGAGGAAGTAAATTGTGATTTCTGTCCTTTAGGAATATGCAATCTAACATCTATATGCAAATAAATGTACCTGTGATGTAATCCCTAAATACTAGAACTCTGAACACAGTGTTGCTGACAGAGCAGGAGAAAGCTGTTTACTTGTAGCTGTTGGGGGTTCACAGTGAGGAGACTGTAACCAGTGAGCAGGAACTAGAAGGATGAGGAAGGCCCTACTTTTCACAGGTAAGAAAGGCAATCCAAGCAGAGGCAGCTGACCCATCCAAGGTACTAAGCACTTGGGTTGGTTTTCCTGGGATAAGCCATAAGCCAACAGTCACAAACTTGTCAGTGGACTAGGTGCAGGGATGGGCATAGGGGGACAACCTGCTGTTTAAGGAGTTGTCAAGATTCCCCTGGACCTGCCCACATGCCCTGGGGAGAGGATCCTGGAGCAGTCGGGGTGGTGGAGTTGGGCTAGGGAGTGGAGCGGGCAGCCGGCACTGTGAACTGGTGTGGCCACTTAGCTGCCTCTGCCTGGGACTGCCCTGGCCTCCTCCTCACTGCTCTCCATGCCTGGTTTATTATGCCTTCCACCCCAGGGACCCATCTTGGAGACAAGAAGGTAGTTTGTTCTCTGTAATGGCTTCGGTGAGAGTTTGGTGGGCTGGGATGAGAGCACTGGATATTCACAGGATCTGCGACTGCCTGGAGCCTAAGAGGATCCCTGATGGAGACTGACTCTTTGGTTTCTCTACCCTTTTTTTCTGTTGCCCTCTTTGCTTCTTAAGCATTTTTATTTGCTTCTCCCATTCTCCCAGGCTTTCTGCTTCATGTTCTTTGAGTCTTAGTGTTTCCCATCCTCTCCCTCCCCATCACTCTCCTCTGTGCACTGGGACCCTGAGGAGGGAGGCAGGAGGGACATGGGAGATTAAAAGTCACCTCTCCCAGCATGGAACCCACCCTCAAGGAGACACTGGGCTCACTCCCTTTCTTTCTAGGTCACCTGTCTTTCATTTTTCCTCCTGTCTCTTCATTATCAATTTCTGACCTTTGTCCCTGTGTCCACAGGAAGACACCCGCAACCCTCCCATCATCTCCAGGTGATGAAAATTTCAGACCAATCCCAAGAATGAACATTTATCTCTCCCTGGGCCTTCCCATTGCCTACTTCTTGATTCCTTGATGAGAGGGATTCCCTCCTGAAACCCAAAGGCTCCCAGGTGTGTGTGTGTGTGTGTGTGTGTGTGTGTGTGTGTGTGTGTGTTTGTGTGTGTGTGTCTGTGTGTGTCTGTGTGTGTAAGAGAGAGGAAGAAAGAGAGAGATGCAGACTGTCAGGCTAGCATTTCTTTGGGTGATTTCTAGGTGAGGGATCACTGAGTCCACCAGCTGACCATCTCCTTAGCTATAAGGTCCCTCCAGATGACTAAGGAAGAAGCTGGAACCTATGAGGGTTCAGAAGGAGCCACCTCAGTGGTAAGCAGATTACTTTGCGCTAAACGCAACTTTAGCCTTAGGCTTAAGTGAAACTTCTGCCCCTCCCCAGAACTACTCAGAACTTGAATTATGGGTCTTGTTCATAATAAGCTATTATCAGAGGTAAATTATTTTGACCTATCTGTAGATCAGGGCAAACTCCTATTTACTAAACATCTGTTCTTATCATCTTGTAATGACCCTTTGACGCTCCTAAGGTGCATTATCTCATCCCTAGCTAAGGATGTCTTAATATACTTCAGTCATCCTTTATAGCTCTGACCCTCTCCTGCATGTGGGGTTCCCATACACATGCATATATTAAATTTGGTCATTTTCTCTTGGTAATCTGTCTTATGTCTGTTTGATTATTAGACCAGCCAGAAGATTCTCAAATGTAGAGGAAAGATTGTTCTTCCTCCACAAAGCTGTCCACCCCAGAGGTCCCCATGCAGAGTTGCTCCCACCCTCACCCTCGCCATCATGTGTCAGGTAGTGGAACTTGTGTCTATGCAGACATCTGCATGAGCACTGAACAAAGAGTGAACACATGCTGTTCATGTTCAGATGAATGTGCTCCTATAAACTGTTCATGTCTTCTCTATGCTAAGGTTAGAGACCATTCAAGAATTTTCCAAGCAGGAGAGTGTCCTGTGTGCTCAAGGATTCATAAATTCTCCCTGTAAAGGGGGAGCTCTGGAGTAATCTGATGAGTGTAAGAGAGTGGCTGGGTAGGCTGGGACAAGGAGTGATGTGGGACAGCTGTGTATCTGAAAGAAGCAGGAGAAGTGGGGATGGGCTAGGTCGAGTGTGTAGCCCCAAGAAGAGCTTTGTGGGGACTGGGATGATTAGAGAGTAAAGGGGGTGGATGTTGAAGTTTAGAGTTGCTGGGCACCTCAGGAGTGATGTCCTCAGTGTGGAGGACATTGAAAGGCTCTCAGGGAGCAAAAAACTAGGAGGGAAACCAAGTAGTCTGGGAATAAGAGAGCAAGAGGTGCCCAGGCCAGGACTTGACCAGAAATAGTTTTCCAGGAGCTGCAAAGACAGGTGGCTCGGAGTGTGAGGAAGAATACGTTGTGGGGGACCTGGACCTTCTTTGCTGAAACTCCTCCAAGTCTGCTATCAACTGAGGACCTTGTTCCCTGAGATTTGCTTGACTTTTCCATAGTGCAGGGGCATCTCTTCCAAAGAACTTGTGAGGTTATGCTCAAGGCATCCCCTACTCCTTCCCAGGAAAAGAAAAGCAGCTCCTCACTGAAAGACAAGAAGAACCCTGGGGTGTGCATGTTTATGTGGGAATACGTGTGTGCACAGTGCAATCTATGTAGGGGATGGGGATGTGTGTGTGAACTGGGATGTGCCTGACTGGGAAAGTATGGGTGAGGGTCTGTGCAGGAAGAGGGCTGCACCTATCAGAGCTTAGCCATAGCTCAGGGGAAAGAGGAGGAGCCAAGAGAAGGCAGGGAACCACAAAAAGATAAGAGATACAAACAGATGCATTGACAGTGTGGTGGGAGGAGAATGAACGCATCTGTCAAGGAGCAGAAACCTTTTCTCAGTTACAAATCTTATGAAAGAGAACAAAGGAAAAGGGAGGAGGCCCTGTAAGAGAGAGAGAGGAGGATGAGCAGAAGTCACAGGGTGGAGGTGAATGGAGGAGGGAGCGAAAGCAGGAGCATGGCAGAGCCAGATGAAGACTGATCCAGGAAGAAGAGACCTGTTCAGCTCAGTAATGGCTCTGTGCCTGCTCTGTGCCACTGTGGGGCCTATGTCTAAGGAAGGAAGTGATGGTGCTGGCACTTAAGGTAGGAGAACAGATACTATTACAGGTAATTTCAGTATGAGATAAAGGTCAGTATATGAGATGGAGTCGGGAGTTGCTAATCTTACTGGCGGTTCAGAGGAGGCCAGAAGGAAGAATTTGCAAGAGACTGAGCTACACTATGTAGATATAGTGAGAGGCAGTGTGGCAGGTAGCAGTCTGTTTTCAGGGACCAAGGAGTCAAGCTCTGCGCCAAAGAACACCACCCAAGACAGAACTGCTGTCACAGAGACCCCTCACTGCAGCTCTCCCTGGCCCCTCAGTGGAGGACATCCATCAATCCTGCCTTGGTGGGCCTGCCCCGAGAACCCTTACACATTCTGCTTTTCTCTTTGATGATACAGACCGACTATGTCAGACCCAGTGTCAGGTGTCCCACTGGTTCTCAATAGATGCTCCATGAATAGATATCTAAATGAAGCAGTGTTCTTTGCATCAAGCAATAACCCTCTGAGGAAGATAATATTTTTTCCCCCATTTTATTGATAAGGAAGTGGAGGCTCTCCAACTTTGGGAGGAATTAATTCTAAAGTATTAGCATCTCTGGGCTCAAGTAGTCTGCTTTTTTTTTTCTTAAAAAATAAGTTTAATGTTTATAGATTTGACCTTTCTATTAGCCTCCATGCTGGTCAATATAAAATAATTATAAATTCAAGATTACAGTGAAAATCGCTACCATTTTAATTAAAAAATAAAGTGTTGTAGATTTGTATCTATATATAGTTTTCCACATTTTTCTCCTGGGAACATTAAAGATATTCTGTCATGCAATAGAAGACGTTTTAATACGAAAGGGAAAAAAAAGAAGACAGTGGGAATTGGATGGTGTGTGTGTGTGTGGGGGGGGAATTAGGAGGTCAGGAGGTCAGGGGAGAGATAAAGAAGAAGACGCCCCATGAAAACTTGAATTCCCATCAGCTTCCAGATCCGTTCGGAACCAGAGATGCTAGCTGGAGCCCCTGGGGACACTGGGGGGCTTCTCCTCCAGGGGGCGTAGCAGAAAACCCTGTGTCTGGGCAGCGCAGCCCCTGGAAGGTCTTGCTTCTGGCCTCCCACGGAGGAACCAGGTTTGAACCAGGCACAAGGAGAGTGGGGCACTGATTCTGTCTGAATCTGTCATCCTTTAGGAGAGTCACTGCTCAGACGAGAAAAGTGCACTTCAGCCAGAGCGTGCCCAGCTCTTCCTGCTCCATTGTCCACCCAGCGTGTAGATGAGCAGTGGGTCACCTGGGCCCAGCACCCCTCCCCCTCAGTGTTCCGCACCCCACAGTCTTCCACCCTGCCGTCCTCCTTCCGGGTACCACACACAGGGTCTGGAGGTTGCTATAAGGCAAGAAGGGTAAAGCATGGCATAATTTGTCTTTGTGTAATTATCTGTCAGGTAAAGCTTGTGAAACCCCAGCCACCTCCCCTTAGCCATGCAAGAAAATAAATCAAACACATGCGCAGAGACATGGATGGCATGCTCTTGCCTTCTGCTCCCTGGCGGGCTCAGCTCCCGCCAGGCGAGCCCAGGACTGTGATACCTGCATAGCTGGCCACCCATCCTCCTCTCCTCCTGGCCTTGACTCTTATGTTTTTGTCTTTTCAGCCCTTTCCTTCCCGGGGAGGCGGGAAGAGGTTCATTTGGCCTCCGAGAAGTCATGGATTCTGAGAAAGAAAGAAAACAACATTCTTGACCATTTCTGATTAAAAGAGTTGGAGGTAGGAGAGAGGCCTTAGAGTTGCCTATAATTTCTAAAATGGACTGTAATGCAACTATCTTCTGAGTCCCTTCTCTGTAATGATGATAGCAGCCACTTTTTAAGATATAGCCAGTGGGTCCAGGAACATGCTAAGCTTTTCACAGGTGTTTTTTCATTGATTTCCACAGTGAAACCCCGTGGAATCACAGTGGAGATGAGGACTTGAGAACAGAGAAGTCTAGTGACCTCCCCCATGTCACACAGCTGGTTAAGGCCCAGCTCTTCACTATTTCAGTGCGAGGCACCAGGGAAGAAATGTGAGACCTAGGGACAGTTATCTGGGGGGCTTTGGCTCACTTACTGTATGAGCTTTTGTTTCTTCTTCTTTAGAATATGCATAGTATAGTAATCTCAGAATCCTGTGAAAACTGAGCAAGATAGCAGGTCTTGGTACTTGTAGAAGCTCAAGAAATGAGGTGCCTCATCCTTCAGCCCTCTCTTTGATGTCCCTCTGCACATGGGGGACTAGTGCTAGCAGCCTGGTTGAAGGCCTCAGAGGAACATTTTGGGTCAGAGATGCTGATTCTTTCTATACCGAGGACCCCTTTGGCAGTCTGGTAAAGCCTGTGGAAGCTTTGTCACAATGTTCCAAATGCATAAACTGAAATATGTAGAATTATAAAGGCTGCCAGTTTTACTGAGATAGTTATTTAAAGAATTAAAAAAATCAGTTTGTGACATAATATTCTACCACCTTCTTTAACGATGCATTTAATAACCAGATCTAATGGCAGATGTAATAACTACCATAATTTCTAAGTTGTGATGAGTGTAAATGATATTTCAAGAGAGCATCAACTTTTAGAATAAGAATGCATCTTGTTTTCTATTGGTGACAGAAGCACAGGTATTGCCAATACTATCGAGGTATAGTAGAAAAATACTAATTTGCTTAGAAGTTAGTGAAAATGTATCTACCCCTCCATATACAAGTTCTCAAATACTCAAAAATCTATCCATGAATCCCAGGTTAAGAGTAGAAGCAGTTGGCTAAAATATATGTTACTGTGAATTAAATACAGTTTAGAGGTAGGCAATTGGGGCTATGGAATAAAGCCTTCCTTCAGATAGACTGAGTTTGACAGTACGTGGGCTTTATTTTTGCTTGAGTCTGCACAGGAGGGCTTTCTGGAATACATATATAAGGTATTTTTATGAACAAGGTAACCAAGATCCAGGGCAGTCAAGTGACCTACCCAAAAGCCCTAAGGAGTAAGCAGCAGAAGTCAGCTCAAACTCTTCAGGGCCCCCGACTCTGATCCTAGGTGGTCTCCATCTCACTGTGTCCCCTTTTTATGTACCCTCGGCCAAAGGGGTGAACACAGCCTCCCTCTGTTGAGCTCTGCTTCCCCAACCCTCATAATACACTACACTCCTGCCCCTCAGTGGCTCAGTGTGGCTCACTGTTTCACGGCTGTGAAGAAGCTACTTGTGAGGATTTGGCTGGAAGGCAGGAGAGAGCCTTCCCTATTCAGAGGAGTGCTGAAGAGGAAGGCTGGTTCACCATCGATGTAGAAAAGGAAAAAGCCACTGACATTTGCTGGGGGTGAGGAAGTGGAGCTCAGAAGCCCCCTTAGCTCTCCTTTAGCAGCATGAATAAACTAGGCCATGCAAAGCCTTTGGCAATGGAGCTGCCCACATATGGTCCCTGGGAATTAATATGGAGGAGATTCCTTTGCTGCCCCAGTGTTCTGGGGTCACACAGTGGGAAGAATGCAAGCCTTAGACTCAGAGGACCTGGCTGTTTTCCATACCTGCTTTGAGGTCTTGAGCAAGTTTCTTCACTTTTCTGAGCCCATTTTCTGAGCTGTGAAAGAAGACTAATGAGGAGAAAGTCTCTGTTCTCAGGAGTCATGGGTTAATGTGGGCAAAACTATTGTGTGAGCTCTAAAATATTATATAGGTGTTAATTATTATTAGCAGAAAATTATCCTTTTTCCCAAGTCACATTTGTATGGTTGTCTTCTAGAACCATCTTATTTGGGCTGAGCTTTAATTAAATCAGGAGACCCATACAGTCCAAGGAGCTTGATCTTGCTCAATTACTGCTTTTTCTGATCTGAGCCAGGCATGTATATTTTACTGCATACATTAATGAGATTAGTGAAGACTATACACACATACTGACTATGATATTAAATCCTTTTTATAAAAAATGGAAACATTACTTTTATTGATAAATTAGGGATACAATGGACAAATTCACAGAACAACAGAAATAAGACAGTCCGAAGACACTGGAGTATAACATTGCAGAAGACTGGTTTAACTCCATCCTCATCTTCTCCCTCAACACTATCTGCTCCAACTTTCTCATAGCCCTTTTCAAGGGCAGCCACATACTCATGGGCCTCGGAAAACTCTCCTTCCTCCATGCCCTCACCCACACCCCAATGAACAAAGGCACGCTTGGCTTATATCAGGTCAAACTTGTGGCCCAGGTGAGCCAGGCCTCAGCAACAGCTATGGTGTTGCTCAGCATGCACACAGTTCACCGTGCTTTAGCCAGGTCTTGACCAAGTACCTCAGTGGGAAGTGGGTAATCAATGCCAACTTTGAAGCCAGTGGAACACCAATCCACAAACTGGATGGTACACTTGGTTTTAATGGTGGCAATAGTAGCACCGACATCTTTGGGAATCACACCACCACGGTACAACAGGCAGCAAGCCCTGTATTTACTGTGGTGATGTTCATGTGTCACCATTTGGTTGGCTGGCTCAAAGCACTCAATGGTGATCTCTGATGCACTAAGCTGTTAATGGTAGGCTTTCTCAGCAGAGATAACAGGGGCACATGTGGCCAGAAGTGAATGTGGGTATAGGGCATCAGGTTAGTCTGGAATTTTGTCAGATCAACATTCAGGGCTCCATCAGATCCGAGTGAAGTGGTGATGGAGGACACTATCTAGCTAATAACATGGTTAAGATTAGTGTAGGTTAAGCACTCAGTATCGAGGTTTCTATGACAAATGTCATAGAAGGCCTTGTTGTTAACCATGTGGGCACAATCAGAATGCTCCAGGGTGGTGTGGGTGGTGAGGATGGAATTGTAGGACTCAACTACAGCTGTGGAAACCTGGGGGGCTGGGTAAATGGAGAATTCCAGCTTGGACTTATTCCTATAATAGACAGAGAGATGTTCCATCAGCAGGGAACTGAGAATTAGTTCCCCCACCAAAGCTGTGGAAAACCAAAAAGGCCTGTGCACTGGTTGACCAGGTTCCAAAATTCAGTCCAAGACAAGGCCAGTGATCTCTTTGCTGATGGCGTGGTGTCTGCAGGAGTAGTTGTTGGCAGCATCTTCCTTGCCTGCTCAGGGCAGAAGAGCTAACAGTAGGTCCCAGTGCAAACTTCATCAATGACCATGGGTTCCAGGTCTACAAACATTGCCTTGGGCATGTGTTTGCTAGCACAAGTCCCACTGAAGGAAGTATTGAAGGAGTTATTTCCTCCTCCAGTGGTCTTGTCATTTGGCATCTGGCCATCAGGCTGGATGCCATGTTCCAGGTAGTATAGTTCCCAGCAGGCACTGCTGATCTGGATACCACCATGGCCAATGTGGAAGCAATGCACTGATGCATGACAGATTTGTAGGACTCTGCAGGGTTAGAAGAGGTGAGAGGATGGCAACAGGACCTCCCACTGACAGACTACAAGGAGTCTAGGAGAGAAGGCTAAGATATGCAATTCTTAAGAGCTTATGGCTTCTTAGACTTCACAAATGTCCTTTATATATCTTTAGATTCTCACAATCCTATGAGATGGGCATTTTTTCCACTTAATAGATGAGGAAACTGAGGCTCACTTATACAGAGAATTAGTGGTCTCGTGTGTCCAGGAGTCCATCTTCTGACTCCTTTTTCAGTATTTACTTGCATGAGAGTTAAGACAGACTTATTGGGGGTGGAAGCAGCAGGATGAAAAGGGCTGGGGGAGGTAAAAAGTATAGAAATTCTTACTTGAAGCCAGCGGAGCACCAACCCACAAACTGGATCCCTTATTCTTGGATTTTCATCCCTGTGCTCAATTGGCTGCCCTTCCTTACGGTTGGTAAATGTCACAGCTCCTAAAATAGGCTTCAGGGAGACACTATATGAAGTGACTTCTTCTGTTCCGGAGGTGCCAAGAGCTGCGGCGGCAGCAGCAGCAGCAGCAGTGGTGGTGGCTTTTTCTCCTCCTCCTCCTCCTCTTCCTCCTCTTCCCCCCCTCTCCTCCTCTCTCCCTTCCTTCCTTCTTCTTCCTCTTCTTCCTCCACCTCCTCCTCATTATTATTATTAATTATTATTATTATTTTGTCCTGAATGCTCTCTGCTTTATACATATGTGGGCATGCTGCCCTGTTGTGGTCAGAGAGGTGAACTACAGATGCACAAACATTTCTGGGCTCCCCCCTGTTATCAAAAGGCATCTTATAAGTGACACATGGCAATCTAGTAGGATCATCACTAGGTGTACAGTGACCTTGTTTTAGGGATCTGCCCCAGGCACAGGTGGGGGCGTTATGCATCAAACATTGGTTTCCAAAAGCGAGGCATCTTTATACTCTACAGACCTCAGACTCTTGGATCTCTGAGGCTCCAGACAAAGCTAAGAAAAGCTGAGGTGATGTTGGGTTCAAGAAACAGGATACCTGATCTTAACTCAGTTACTGACTTTCTGTGAAACCTTGAGCAGGTTTTTACATTTTATCTGAGGTAAATTTTATAAGCCTCAAACTATCCTGTGAGCTAAGTATTATGCCCAATTTTGCAGATAAAGAAGTGGAGGCATAGACAGTTTAAATCAGTGGTTCTAAAACTTTCATTCTATTATCTGTTTACACTCTTAAAAATTATAGAGGACACCAAGGAACTTTTGTTTGTATGGGTTATATTTACCCATACTTACCACATTAGAAATCAACATTAAACTTAAAAAGTACTTACTAATCCATATAAAAATAACAATGAATGTATTATGTGTTAATATAAATAACATAGAGAGAAAAATAGCGGTTTTATATTTTTCAAATCTCTATCATTGGCTTAAATAATTAAAAGACATAGCCTTTCAAAAACTCCATTGTACACTCATGACAGAATGAGAGTAAAAGAAGAAAATAATATCTTAATGTTTTTTATGAAAATAGTTTTGGCGTGTGGGTCACCTGAAAACATCTTGGGGGACTCCCAGAGATACCAAGGCCATATTTCGAGAAGCATCAGCTTAAACAATTTGCCTGTGTATGCACAGGCAGTGTGAAGTGTTGAAGCTGGGAATCCCTGGCAGGCTTGTCTGACCTCACAGTTCTCTCTCCACATTCACTGCCTCTCTCGCTCTCTCTGGACAAAAGGGGACTCTGCAAAATGAGAGGGAAATTCTGCATGGCCTAAGGACACCTGGCTCTGATACTTCATGAGTCTGGATGGTGGCATCTCTGGATACTTTTCATTCCTGGGCTGCTGCCCACATAGGCTACCCATGATGTTTGAGCTTTAGTGGGCTGAAACAGAGCACTTAACAGAACAGAGAAAGATCAGTGAGGGTCTCCCATTCTCATATTCTCTTGAGAAGGCAGCTCTGTGAGTCTTGAACTTTTTCTATAAAAAAAATGTCTCACCCCACCCCTAACTTGTGGTATCACCTGTCTCAGTTCATGACACAAATTCACCCTTAGGCCAGGAGAATTGGGAATGGGCAAAGTTCACCATTCCAACTGCCTGCTTTTCAACAAAGTTATGAGGATAGACCACTCTGAATTTCACTTTCTCTCTTTCCTCAATACATTCTTGAAATACTGTTGAGCAGAGAAAGGTTTATAAAAGGGCATTTCAAGTGGAAGGAATAGAACAGGCAAAGTCACCGAAGCAGGAAAGTACCTGGAACCTAGGAAAGCTTTGATATTCAACTGGTATTTTGACTGGTCTTGACTAGTCTTTCTACTCCCATTTGTCCTAAACATTGACTATGCCAGATTAATTTTAAATGTTTATTTCACTTGCCACTCCCCTCTCAAAAACATTCCCTTGTTCCTTCTTGGTTGAAATCAAACCTTGCAGTCTGGCATTCAAGGTTCTCAACTACTCTCATTTCAGCCTGATTTCCTGTTGTTTCCCTACATGCATTTCTTGTCATAGTTATCATATGTTTCCTTCCATTCCTATAATCTAGGCTATCTGTTTTCCTAGCATTTTACCTGTTTCAGGAAGCCTCCCTGACTGATATAGCCCAGAGAGGCCCCTCAGGCTTCAGAATGCCAGGGGCATTTCATTAGTACCTCATCCTTGGCCTTTTTTGGAAATCACCTGGCATTGTTACTGGCCCAAGGGAAACCCTCAGCCACCTTTGGACCAGAAGCTCCCTGAAAGAGGGAGCAGCATCTTATCCTTTTTCACTGCCTTCTCTTTCTGCTCCCCATTACCCACTAGGAACTATAGTGGTTGGTACTTATTGGCTTGATCCCTACAGGAGCTATAGACAGACCTCTGTAAAGGTGCTGGGAGAAACCAGAGAAGAAGATAACATAGGAAGACTCAGAGCACCCCAGAGATAAGAGAAAAGTACAAACTCATGCTAGTGGCATTTAGAGTAAAGAGAAATAGAGAAAGAAGAGCTGCCTCAAAGCAGGTAATGTCTTATTCCACAATGAATGCCAGAGGCAGTATGGGAGAGAAAAGATAAGCTGGTTCTGCTGTGAGATTTTGGATAGATAATGAACCTCTCTGAGTCTCTGAGCCTCAATTTCTCATTTGTAGGAAGAATAATGTCCTTTTCATAGGGTACTTATGCAGGATAAAGATACTGTATGTTAATAGTGAACATATAATTGATGCTCATATATAGTACACACTTTAAACACTATGAAATTCCCAGCCCAGGAGATCTTCTGGATAAGAATCCTTTTATTCTGGAAAACAAGATCATAGCTTCATGAACGAACTATCCAGTTTTCAAGAGTGTGAGGGAATGAGGATCCCTTTGCCTTGAAGTCATTGTAAGGACCAGGTTTTCTGACCCTTTGCTACCATCAGGGGACCATAATCTTACAATGCAGTCTGGCTGGTTTTCCAGTAAGTTTCAAATAAGGATTAAATGAAGATTTGGGAGGTGTGAGGAGTCTGGGGAATGGGGAGATCCTGGAAAATAAAAGAAAATGGAAGGAGAGTGATTTAGAGTCCCTGGGAAGCATTGAACTACCACAGGGCCAGGAGTCTTATAATACAAGCACATAGCTGTTAAACATGCGTCCTAATGGGGAAGCACCTTGGAAATTGCCTCAGCCACACTCCACTTGTTCCTCCACTCTCAGTCCTCAGGTGAGCCATCTCCAATCTAGGTCAGGTTCTTTGATACATACCCTCATTAAGCCAAATTCTTTTTTTCAGAGCACTTTTTTGTATTCAACTACGTGATGTTCATTAACATTTATTTCTCACTATGCTATATATCTTCCAGGAGACAGAAGATGGGGCCCCTTTCTCTTGTATCTCAAGCACCCAGAACAGAGCCTGTTACATAGCAAGAGCTCAGTAAACATGTTGGGTGACTAGAAGCATTTGCAGGATAGGAGAGAAAGATCTGGAGATCTGGAGTGTTAAGAGTTCTGAGAATCTTTCAGCCAACTCTGAGGCATGCAAAGGCCTTTCAAAGAACTCAAGAAAGATGCATAGAAACCATACTCACTCCTGTCAACACACCACCATTCCCCATTCCACCCCACCCCATCTCACTGCCTACTTCCTGAACAGGCATAATGGACTGAGAAGGGATGTAATAGCTGGAGGTAAACGCTAGCTGGCAGAAGCCTGATATAGGGGCCCACACCACAGTGCCAGAGGAGAGAGGGATATATCTTCTTCGGCTCTGAGGTTTTCAGTTTAATTGCCAGAAACCTGTGGTCTGTCTCTGTTGATGCTGGTTAACTACAAAACAAGCACCATCACCATGGGGCACTTGAGGCAGGCATGGGTGAGGGGAAAGTGGGCTCACATCTGTAGCAGTACTAGCCTCTTCTCAGCATTAAATGACCAAGTTCCTAGTTTCTGTGGGTTAAAGTGAAAGTGAATGAAAGACTCTTGGGTTGAGATGTAGAGTACACAGCCCAGATCTTGGGGGCGGGGGTGCTTATTCATAGAGAGGGCAGAATATAGTCTCATGATTCTAAGCAATGGGAACAGTTTTGAGGGAGGGGCTCTTGGCTTAAGACTCCAGTCAAGTGCACATGAGTGGCAGACAAGGGAACACATGATAGGATGCTTCTAGGAGAAAGAATTAACAATAGGGATAGGTATAGATGTTTTTCTCTTAGAAAAACACTAACGCTTTCCAGGCAAATCATCAAATGCTCCTTAGGGTAGCACAAGCCTAATTGGATGAGAGTATGGATTTTCAAACTACTGCCTGTTTAATTTAGATTACATTGGGAAAGGTAGCTAATCTGTTACCAACTCAGAAAAGATTAAAAAAATAAAACTATCATTTTTAATTCTCCATGTGTTTGTTCCTTTCCTTTGTTAATGCAGAAATCAGAAGCTATTTCTAATTTCAGTCTAGAAGATCCACAGAGAAAAGACATTCAAGCACAGGAGCCTTAACATGCCAAAGAACAGCAGGATGAGTGTGAATTATAATGGAGGAGGTGGTAGAGTGGGGGAAATGAGGCCTGGGGGGAGTGTCTGGCATTGGGGAAATTGGTGGCTGAAGCAGCTCTTCTTTCCCAGGCTCTAGGCTTGAAGACAGCTCCAAGATGAACCAGCCTGTTGGGTCTCCAGGTCTTCATCTCAACGGAGTCTCCACCAAGAACCATAGACATTCATGCCAGCAGTATTGCCACCTTTCTTGGGTCTGGCTCTCTGTTCTGGTTGCCTTTGTCTTTGATTACTTTCCAGACCAGGATGAGCAGAGTCATCAGACTCATTAGGAGTGCAAAGAAGAAGAGAACTTTTATTAGATAACGAGGATCAGGTATGGCACTGGTGAGTATACCCTTGTCCCATAAGAAGGCTGGAAGTTGTGGGGCTTCTCGAAGAGTTAAGATGTGTGATATGAGAAGACTGTCCATACAACAAAGAAAATATAATGAGAATTGAGCTTGCTCTTTGTTATATCCCAGGAAAGAGTGTGGCTCTGCAGCCACACCTTTATTGATTGCATTGCTTACTTTCCTTTGAATATAACTGAACCAGCAGAGAAGTTTCCTCAGCAAGGTTGAATAACTGCTTCTAGCGCAAACACAGCCCTGGGATAATAGTTTAATTGACACAACTGCTGAGTGGTGGATGGGGCTTTTAGGGCTTTGTGATGTCACTTGAGGGTGAGGCTAGGGTCTGAGCTGAAAGTTCCAGTCCAGAAACTGCTGCCCTCTGAGCATTTCCTTCATGTCTAGTCTCCAGACTGAAAATGAAGTTATCTAATTGCCTGTGAAGATGCTACTTTAATCTTTTGTTTTTTTTTACTTTTAATTTGAAATAATTTTAGATATATTGGAAGTTAAAAGATAATACAGAGAGGTTCCATTGTACCTTTTATCCAAGGGTTCCCCAATGGCTAATCTTGTGTAACTACACTACAATATAAAAACCAGTAAATGAACTTTGGAACTTATGTGTGCTTATAGTTCTATGGCATTTATTGTACATGAAGATTCTTATAACTGCCACTGAAATCGAGATACACAATAATTCTATCACTATGAAGATCTATTGGTGTCCATACTCAAGCAGTAGGAGACAAGTGTAGAAAACGTACCTCCTTTTAAGTCACTTTACTCTCCATTTCTAATATAATTTTATTAAATATGTCCTTTCTATATTTTGAAATTTATATTTAGATGCTATACTTTCTAAACATAATTTAGAAAACACAAAGAAGGAAAGTCTATTTTATTTACCCAATTTACTGTTATTTAACTTGGGTCATTTATATTGTTCTGTTTTCAAGTTCACTGATTTTCCCCCCCTCTGTCTCCTCCATCATGCTGTTGCGCCCATTCACTGAGTTTTGTTATTTTTGTAATTATATTTTTAAGTTCTAAAACATCCATTTGATTCTTTTTTATATCTTCAGTTTCTTTACTGACATTTTCTATTTATTTATTTGTTTCAAGTGTATTTATAACTGCTTGTGGAAACATTTCAATGATTCTTTAAAATCTTTGTCAAGTAATCCTAATCTCTACATCATCTTGGTGTTAGCATCTGCTGATTGTCTTTTTAAATTTAAGTTGAGATTTTCCTGGTTCTTGGTGTGATGTGTGATTTCGATTGAGTGCTGAACATTTTGGGGCTATGAGACTCTGGATCTTATTTAAGTCTTTCATTTTAGCAGGATTCCTCTGACATCATGCTACCTGTGAGTAAGAGCACTTTGTTGCTTCACTAATGTCAGGCAGAGGTGAAGGTCCAGGTTCTCCACTCAGCCTCCTTTGTCAGCCCAGGGCGGGGATTTCAGACTTCCCAGGTGGCCTTCTCTGACACTCTAGCAGAGAGGGGGAGGGATGCCTTATTAACTCTGGATGGGCAGGTATGAAAGTCCTGACTCTCCGCTCTGTCTTCTCTGATACCCTGGAGAGGGGTACCTTATTATAGGCAAAAGTAGAAGCCTAGGGTCCTTATTTGGTCTTTGCTTATAGGAGGTGGGAGTAGGGTCATGATTTTTCCCATGATAGTTAGCTGGAGTGGGTCAATTGTTGTCTAAAAGTTTTCTGTCTTGCTGAATTCCTTTTTTCTTAGTTCTTTGACTAGAGAAAGCAAGCAGGCCTTTCTTTGGACTTTATTTTGTCTGTGTCCATTGGCATTTACAGGTTAATTCTTTAGTACCTGGTTCATGATATAAAGCAAAAAAAAAAAACACCTAGGTAACTTACTGTCATGTTGACCCTTGGGTCCCAAGGCCTTAGTCAGTGTGTCTTCTTCTTACATTTCATAGTCTTCTTATGTTGGTTTATATAAAATGTCCAAGGTTTTTATTTATGCTTAGCAGGAAAGAGGAGAACTGAATTTACTCCAAGTGTGTCCAGTCCATTCTGTCTGGAACTTCCTGATGCTACGTCAAGATTTAGACAGGTGATGGCAGAATGGGAGCCACAAGGCATTGGAGTCCAAGGACTCAGGTTGGAGTACAGCACTTACACTTTCCAGGGCTCATGATGGGTTAGGTCACTCTCTGAGCTTGCATTTACTCACTAGAAATGGAATTATAGTGATAATACCAAACTGTAGATTTTTATGAGACTGAAATGAGCTGATAAACATTCAAACAAATGTTAAATTATTTTAAATAAAAACTAGGATGGAAGAGAATGTGAAGAGAGAATGTCCAGAGAATATAAGGCAATTCAATTTTTCTCAGTTTGGTTCTTCCAACTCTCCTATCAACTTGCAAAGATCTGTAAATGAATTATTCTCCCCTTCCCCCCTCATTATATCTATATCAATTCCCTGGAACATGTGGATGTTACCTTATATAGCAAAAGACATGATTAACTTAAGGATCTTGAGAAAAGGAGCTCATCCTAAATTATTTGAGTGGGTTCTAAATACAATCATTTATATCTTTATAAGTAAGAGAAGGAAGGAATGTTAAGAGAGACAGACACACAGAGGAGAAGGAGATGTGAGGATAGAGCAGAGAGAGATGTATCCATAAGCCAAGGGACAACTACAGCCACCAAAAGCTGGAAAAGGCAAGGAATGGGTTCTCCTTCAGAGCCTCTGGTAGTAGCATGGTATTGACACCTTTTGGACTTCTGGTTACCAGAAGTGCGAGAGAATAAATTTCTGTTGTTTTAAACCACAAAGTTTGTAGTAATTTGTTACAGTAGCCCAGAAAACTAATATAGGAACCTTATAGATTATCTAGTCAACTCCTTTATCTAACAGATGAGGAAACTGAGGAATGAAAAAAGAAAGTTATTTGTACAAGAAGTAAAGGACAAGGGCTGGGATGTGGTCTCTCCTATTCCACTAAAACACATTGTCTATTTTATTTTTTTACATTTTCTTTTGAAATGAAATTCAGGTACAATACAATTCACTTATTTAAATGTATACAGTTCCATTTTTTTTTGTATGTTCACAAGGTTGTGAATAAGTCAGTCTCTCTTTCTCTCTCCCTCTCTCCCTCCCTCCCTCCTGTGTTTGTAACGTCTTTCTAAGGATTCTTTCTTTTTTAGCACAGACATATTAATATTATTATTAGCAATGATATTTTGAGAACTTACTATGTGTCAGGCAAATACCAGATGTGGTAGGCTGTGTAATATCTCCCTATTAATATCCCCTCCTAATCCACAAAACCTGTAGTTGTGTTATCTTACATGGTCAAAAGGACTTTGCAGATATAACTAAGCTTAGAATTACTTTTTAAAATGCAGGTTGATATTTATTGATATGGAAACATGTTTATAATATATTATTTTTCCAAAGAAAAAGACTACTAAATATTTTATCACATTTCATTTTCATAAAAAATTAAAAAATATATTTGGAAAGATAAAATATGAATTGTTAATTATATCTGGATGGTGGGGTTATAGGGAATATACAAATTTCTTTTTTGTAACATTTCTAAATTTTTAAATTGATTTTTATTTTTTAAATTTATTTAGTTTTATTATGATAGTATTGGTTAATAAAATCCAGTAAGTTTCAGGTGTACAGTTCAGCAGTGGGGCATATGTATATTGCATTGTGCGTTCACCACCCATTGTTAGATTTCTTTCGTCCATATGCTAACTGCTATAGAACCACATCCCATATGTTGCTTTTAGGTTTATATTTCACATATAAGTGATATCACGTGATTTTCAACTTTTTCTGTCTGGCTTATTTCGTTTACCATGATTATCTCAATGTCCATCCATTGTCTCAAATGGCAGTATTTCATCTCTTCTTAAGGCTGAGTAATATTTTATTGTATATATGTACCACAACTTCTTTAGCCAATCATCTATTGTAGAACACTGTTGTTGCTTCCATGTCTTGGCCACTGTGAATAAAGTTGCTACGAACATTGGTGTGCAAATATCTTTTTGTATATGAGTTTTTAAGTCTTTTGGGTAAATACCCAGTAGAAGGATTGCTGGATCATATGGTAGATCAATTCTTAGATTTTTGAGGAACGTACATACTGTTTTCCATAGTGGCTGTATCAATTTGCGGTCCCACCAGCAGTGTACGAGGGTTCCTATTTCTCCACATGCTCTCCAATATTTGTTATCGCTTGTCTTGTTGACTATAGCTATTCTAACAGGTGTGAGGTGGTATCTCATTGTGGTTTTGATTTTAATTTCCCTAATAGCTAGTGATGTTGAGCATCTTTTCATATATTTGTTGGCCATTTGTATGTCCTCTGCCCATTTTTCGATTGGATTTGTTTTTTGTTGTTATTGAGTTGTGTGAGTTCTTCGTGTATTTTGGATGTTAGGTCCTTATTGGAAGTGTTACTTACAAATATATTTTCCCTTTTGGATGATGTCTCTTTACCTTGTTGATGGTTTCTTTTGCTGAGCAGAAGCTTTTCAGTTGGATGTAGTCCCATTCATTTACTTTTGCTTTTATTTCCTTTGCCTTTGAGGTCAAATTCATAAAATACTTTTTAAGTCCAAGGTCCTTGAGTTTGGTTCCTATGTTTTCTTCTATGCATTTTATTGTTTCAGGTCTTATTTTCAGGTCCTTAATTCATTTTGAGTTAATTTTGGTGTGTGGTGATAGACAACAGTTTAGTTTCATTCTTTTGCAGGTGGCTTTCCAGTTTTCACAGTACCATTTATTGAAGAGGCTTTTCTTTCTCCACTGTATGTTTTTGAAATTTTTTTCAAAAATTATTTGTCCATATAAATATGAGTTTACTTCTGGCCTCTCGATTCTGTTCCACTTGTCAGTGTGTCTGTTTTTCTGCCAATACCATGCTGTTTTGAATACTGTCACTTTGTAGTATAGTTTGTAGTTAGGCAGAGTGATACCTCCAGCCTGTTTTTTTTTTTCCCCTCCGTATGGCTCTAGTAGTTTGGAGTCTTTCATGCTTCCACACAAATCTGATGATATTTTATTGTATTTCTTTAAAAAATGTCAAAGGGATTTTGATAAGCATTCCATTAAAGCTGTATAATGCTTTAGGTAGAATAGTCATCTTCACTATGTTGATTCTTCCAATCCAAGAATATGGAATATATTTTCATTTCTTTGTATCTTCTTTGATTTCTTTTAATAGGGTCTTACAGTTTTCATTATATAGGTCCTTCACATGTTTTATTAGATTTAGTCCTGTGTATTTTATGCTTTCTGTTGCAATTACAAAAAGAATTATTTTTTCAGCTTTTTTTTTTGACACTTCATTGTTAGAGTATAGGAACGCTATGGAGTTTTGAAAGCTGATTCTGTATCCAGAGACTTTACTGTATTTGCTTATTGTTTCTATTAGTGTTCTTGTGGAGTCTTTAGGGTTTTCTATATAGAGAATTATGTCATCCACACATGGTGAAAGTTCGACTTCTTCATTTCCTATTTGGATGCCCTTCACATCTTTCTCTTGTCTGACTGCACTTGCTAGGACTTCCAATGTTATATTGAATAAAAGTAGCGATCTTAGAAGGCTTTTAGTTTTTCACCATTAAGTATAATGTTGGTTGAGGGTTTGTCATATATGGTCATTATTATGTTAAGATACTTCTGTACATATTTGTTGTGCTTGATCATAAATGAATGTTGTATTTTGTTGAAGGCTTTTTCTTCATCTCTTGATATAATTATGTGATTCTTATTTTTTAATTTGTTTATGTGGTGTATGACATTAATCGATTTGCATATGTTGAACCATCCCTGTGCCCCTGGGATGAAGGCCACTTGATCATGATGTATAATCTTTTTAGTATGTTGCTGTATTTGGTTTACTGGTTTCTTATTTAGGATTTTTGCATCTGTGTTCATGAGAGATCTTGGTCTGTAGTTTCATTTTTTGTGTGTTATCTTTATCAGAGTAATATTGGCCTCATAAAATGAGTTGGGAAGTATTGACTCCTCTTCAACTTTTTGGAAGAGCTTGAGGAGAATAGGTATTAAATCTTCTTTCAGTGTTTAGTAAAATTCACTGGTGAAGCCATCTGGTCCTGGACTTATACATTTTGGTTGGTTTTTGCTGATTGTTTCAACTTCCATACTGCTGATCAGTCTATTTAGATTTTCCAGTTCTTCTTGATTCAGTCTAGGAAGATTGTATTTTTCTAAGTACTGGTTCATTTCTTTTAGGTTATTAAATTTGTCATTATATACTTTTTCATAGTATTCTGATATGTTCTTTGTATTTCTGTGGTGTCTATCATAATTTCTCCTGTTTCATCTCTGATTTTGTTTATTTGTGTCTTTTCTCTTTTTCTTTAGTGAGTCTAGCCAGGGATTTGTCAAGTTTATTAACCTTATCAAAGAACCAGCTTTTTGTCGCATTTATTTTTTCTATTTTTTTGTTTTCAATTTAATTTATTTCTGCTTTAAAATTGATTATTTCTTTCCTTCTTCTGATTTTAGTCTTCATTTGTTCTTCCTTTTCTAGTTTTTTAAGATGAAGCATTAGGCTGTTTATTTGGGCTCATTCTTGTTTTTTGATATAAGCCTGTAATGATATGAAATTTCCTCTTATTACCACTTTTGCTGTGTCTCAAAAGTTTTAATATGTGTACTATTGTTATCGTTCATTTCTTTATATCTCTTGATCTCTCTTTTTATTTCTTCTGTGACCCAGTAATTCTTCAGTACCATGTTGTTTAATCTCCATGTGTTTGTGGTTCTTCCCACTTTCTTTTTATAGTGATCTACAGCTTCAAAACATTATGATCAGAGAATATGGTTGGTATGATTTGAACCCTCTTATATTTGTTAAGGCTATCTCTGTGTCTCAGAAGGTAGTCAGACCTTGAGAATATTCCATGTGCACTACAGAAGAATTTATAAGCAACTGTTTTGGCATGAAAGATTCTGTATATGTCAATTATGTCCAGTTGGTCTAATGTGTCATTTAAAGATGTGTTTCTTAATTGAATTTGTGTTTGGATGATCTGTTCATATCTGACAGTGGGGTATTTGGTCCCCTACTGCTATAGTGTTTTGGTCTTTTTCTCCCTTTAGTTCTGTTAGTAATCTTTGTATATTTTGGGGCTCCCTGATTGGGAACATAGATATTAATAAGTGTTATGTCTTCTTGGTATCTATTTCTCTTTGTCATTTTGAAGTGTACCTCAATATCTTTCTTTACTTTTTAAATTTTGAAGTCCATTTCATCTGATAATAGTACTGCTACTCTATCTTTTCTCTGAATGCTATTTGCTTAAAATACTATTTTCAATGTTTTTACGAGTCTATATTTATCTTTGCAACTAAGATGTGTCTCCTGGAGGCAGCATAAGGTTGAATTTTGTTTTTGATACAATCTGCAACTCTGTGCCTTTTTATTAGTGATTTCAGTCCATTTGCATTTAGGGTGATTATTGAAATATGAGGTTTTCCTATAACCATTTTATGTTTTGCTTTCTGGTAACTTGGTATTTTCCTTGTTTCCTTGTCCTTGTTTTTTTTTTTTGTTTTTGTTTTTGTTTTTTGGTTGGGTTTTGTTGGTTTTCCCTTTGGTTCTTCTTGTTTTATGTTATACACTTTAGTTCTGAATCTTTGGTGTGTGGTTACCATTAAGAATATTTAGAGGATAGTGTGTGTGTGTGTGTGTGTGTGTGTGTGTGTGTGTGTGTGTGTGTATAATATATATTTTCTTCTGAATGTGCCTTTTCTCCATTCCCCTTTCAAATTTGTATCTTTGAATTCTTCCATTTTCTATCATTGTTGTCTTAATTTGTCCCTATGTATGCTGAACATTCATTACTATCTTGCAATAACAAATTTCATCTTATTCTTTAAGCTTATAAGGTCCTGCTGTTAAGAAGGGTTGCACTCCTCTGCTTCTATCTGCCTGGTAGTTACCTTACTAATTGTTATGTATTTTTTGGTCATTTTGGTTTAGCTGAGCTGACCTCTCTCAGTATTTCATGTAATGCAGGCTTTATAGTGGAATTGTCTCAATTTTTGTATGTCTGGAAAGGTCTTTATTTCTCCTTCATATCTAAGGAGAGTTTTGCTGTATACATTATTCTTGGCTGGTAGTTCCTTTCACTTATTGGTTTGAATATTTGATTCCATTCCTTTCTGACTTTAAGTTTTGTGCTGAAAACTCCAACAATAATCTAATGGGGTTTCCTTTATAGGTTACCATCTTCTTTCCCCTGGATGTACTAAGAATTCTTTCTTTGTCACTCATCATTGATAATTTTAATACAACGTGTCTTGGATAAGGCCTTTTTGGATTGAGATAATTGAGTGTTCTTTTGACTTCTTGAATTCCAAGCTCCAGTTCAATACTCTTATTTGGGAAATTCTCATCAACTACTTGTCTAAAAATGCTTTTTAATCTCTGCTCTTTTTCATCCCCTTCGAGAATGTCCATTTTTCTTAGGTTTCCTCTCCTGATGGTATCAGCTAGTTCTTATACTTCTCTTCCATTATTTTTCATTCTCAGTCTTTCTCTTCTACCTTCTGACTTATTTCTAGATTTCTGTCTTTGATGTTACCAATTCTTTCCTCCTTTGGTTGACTCAATTGCCCAAGTTTGCTATTTCATTCTTTATCTCTTTCAGTGTGTTCATTTTGGAGGTTTGATTGAGTTCTTTTTGAGGGTTTCAATATTCTTGCTAAAAACCTCATTCTGGTCATCTGTTTTTCAATTTCTAAAATTGTTGATATGAATTATATTGAATTTCATTGAGTTTTTCTAGAAATACCATCCTGAATTCTCTGTCATTTAAGTCACATATTTCTATGTCTATAAGCTTATTTTCTAGAGATTTTTCTCTTTCTTTTTGAGCTGCGTGTCACCTTGATTGTTCATGGTGTTTAATGAACTATTTCTCTGCCTGGACATTAATGGAAGTGTATTCTGCTTTTTCTTTTTCTCCCAGTGAAAAGATTTATTGTATAAAGTTCTCTCTTTAGCCTGTTGCAAAAAAGCCATTTTTCTTTTGGTTTTCAGTAGGTGATGTCTAAGTTTCTTTGGTCCCTGCTTTATATAAAGTCTTCATAATGCCTTTTTTTTCTTATAAATATTCAATTACACTTGCTACCCTCAGTCTCAGTTTTTGTCAGTGTTAGACAGAGTTTTCATTGAGTTTGCTTAGATTTCCCTGGGGCTCCACTGTGTTTGGTCTCAGAGGCTATCTGAGTAGGTGCCCTCTGGGTTGGGGTATGGTGGCTGCAGCTAAGCCATGCATTTTGTAGTGGTAATAACCAACTGTTGCTTTCTGCAGTCCCCATTTCTCTGCTTTCTGTCTTGAACCCTGGGCACTGCCACTGTGTGGAGCTCCAGCTCTCTCAGCTGTTCAGGGAACCCACTGTAATTTTTCTCCTCCCCCTCCTCCTGCAGGAAGCTCCCAATGGGAGAAGCAGATTCTTTGTTTCTCTCAGTCTACTGCCCAACACCTGGGGTTCTGACCTGTGGTAGCTCTTATTCACAGAACCCTCGTTCAGATGTTCTTGTGTGCAGATTGGGTGTTTTCTGTTGAGTTTTAGATGTTCAGCTCATTGTTGTTTCAAGGGGAGAGATCTGGGGACATCTCTGACTCCGCCATATTTCTGATATCACCTGCTTAAGATTTTGAAGTGGAGAAATTACCTTTAATTATCTGGGTTCGCCAGATGTAATCAGAAGAGTTCTTTGAAGAGTCAGACAGAGGCAATGTGACAACAGCAGAGGGAAAAAGAGAGGAAGAGGGAGTGAGAGCTATTGGAAGATGCTATAATTGCTGGTTTTGAAAATGAGGAAGGAACCACAATCTAAATATAGGCAACCACTAGAAGCTAGAAAAGGCAAGGAAATAGACTCTCCTCTAGAACCTCCAAAATGAATGCAGCTTTGCCAACTGATTTTAAGCCTTTGATATCCAGACTGTAAGAAAATTTTGTTGTTTTAAGTCACTAAGTGTGTGTAGCAATTTGTTACAGCAGCAATAGGAAGCTAATGCAAATGGAAACTAAGTCTCTCTTATCTTACAAACAAATGAACAAACATAAAATCCCTTGATCCTGTGTTCTTTCCTTTTCATAAAAGCTGAGCTTTTTGAAAAGGGCCATCTCTATCTCCTCCTTCCTACCTGATCCTAAACCCACTTTGATCTGGCTCCTATTCCTACCACTCATATAGTTTTCCCCAGGGCCAACTACAACTTCTGCATTCAGAATATATGAACAATTTTCAAATTTTATCTTGACATATCAGAACTAACCAATTTTTTCTTGAAACTCTTTTCTAACCTTAGTTTTGATGTTAGCATGCCTGCACAATTTGCTGCTGCTTCTTAATTCTCTTGCACCCAGTTGCCCTTTTGTATATTGCTCTTCCTCCAGGGTCTACCATCATTCTTTTTATGTTCTGAAATCTTGCCTGGGTTATCTCATTCATTCTCATGGTTTCAGTGGCAACCTATATGCGAAATGACTCTTTAATCTATACCTTTACTGAGATCTCATTCCTTACTCCAGACTCATAAACCTAACCATCCACTGTTTTGCCAGTTGACACTTTGTCTATTACACAAGCATGTCAAACCCTCACATTTACACATTCTAATTAATTTTTCATTCAATTCTTCTTCTTCTCTATACCCTACCACCAAAATAAGAATCCCGAGAGTCATGCTAGATTGCTCTTTTCTTTCCGACTCCCTGCCCTTGCTCTGTTCAATATACTGTCAATTTCACTTCTGAAATACCCCTTACATTCATCCCCTCCTTATCTCCACAGTTGCTACCTGAGTCCAAACTTTAATTTCTTGGTCCATATCAGTTCTTTCCTGGGTCCCTGTAATGGTTTACCAATTAGTCTTTTTACCTTTAGTAGTCTTACTTTAAAAAAAAAAAAAATCTGTGCTACTCAATGTTAACAGAGTGATAAACATAAACAAATCACTCCTCAGAATCCATCATTTTCATCCCTGTCACCTTTAAGATAAAGTCCAAATGCCACCACACGGTGTACACACTCTTCATTCATGTTGTCATTCCATATCTACTATCCTAGCCTCTTCCTATCATGCTTTTCACATGCATTTTATACTCCTTTACAAGAGACACCTTACACTGCCCTCAAGAACCTGGTAGCAAAGTGGTGAAGGGCAGAGGCTCTGGACTCAGACTTTCTAGTCTAAGTCTTGGCTTCATTATATATTTGATCTTGTTCTATATATTTACTTAACCTTTACATGTCTTAGTTTCTTCATTTATAAAATGGGGCAGGGTATATCTTGGTACATATTTCAAAAGATTGTGAGAATTGAATGAGGTAATGCTTCTCACATTCTTGAAGTGATGTCTAGCATAAAGTCAGAGCTCAGCAAGGGTTTGCTTCTGTTATCTCCTGGCCTTTGTACCTGATGTGCACTCTGCCTGCAATCCTACATCTCTCTCCTCTCTCTTCACTGCTCGGTCAACTACTTTAAGACTAAGCTGGTTTTATTTACCTTAGGAGCCAGACTTCCACAACCTTCAGATTATAAATGCATAATTCTGTCATAGTGCTTAGTGCCTCCCCTACTAGATTGTAACTTGAGAGCAGGAATTGTGTTTATACTGTAATATACCCAGAAACTTGCTTATAAAGATTGTCCAATATATTTATATTTGTTGGATGAACATGTGAATGTAATATTTTGGGTGAATTCAAGTTTTAGTTATCCCAGGTTTCTGAATCCCAACGGGCATTTTTCCTTGGATCTATGGCACTTTTCCTTTCTGCTCCATTGTGAGGTGTGGAGGGGGAGGGGAAGGGGAGAAGGAATGAATTCTCTAGCTCCTAAGAATTCTACCTATTGTCTGAGCATAGGAATATGCTTACTTTGGGGAGGCTGTTCATCTTCCACTCTGTTTTCACTAACCTAAAGAACCACAGCTGGACATACATGAAAGCTCCCGCAGCCCTTCTAGGTCTGTTAATAGTAGTTAGTTGAACAAATTAATGAAGAAGTTCCACATTCAGAGGCTGTATTGTAGTAGTAGGAGAAGCCATAATTTCTCTTAAATTCCAGTCAAATAGTGGAAAGGGAGCTCCTACTGAACATTGAAACTTTTCATCAACTGGAAAAGGCATTCAGAGCATGTGAGGACTGGAAAAAATGTTTAGGTTAATACTATATATTTGGCTACCTCATAATTACCTCTTTTGCAAACTTTGCAAATGCTTATGGGGTAGGTTGATCAAATGAAAATAATTTATAAAAGTGCAGATTCTAATACATCATTTTAGATGTTTCAAAGATATTCTACCAACATAATCTGATATGTGAAGCAGAATAAAGCTCAATAGTTCTCATGGAGGTAGAAGTAGCAGGGACAGTGGTCATTTTATAAGGACCCTAGGCTTTTTCAAATCACACAGATTCTTTCCCAAAGCTATATGAATCATTTGGTTATGTACTTAGCCAACAAGTACTGAGTGCTTTCTGTATGTGAGGAACTATGAGTACAGAAATGAGCAAAGTTGACACTGTTTCAGCTCTTGTGGGGCTTAGTCTCATGGGGAAGAAAGACTCTGGAGAGTCATTTAGAACGTAATGAGGGAGGTGCTGGGAGCTTTGGAAGTGGTAGATCATTCTCCTGCCTTAGGCTTGGCAGTGTTAGGATGTCTTCCTCGTAGTGATGATATCTACCTAAAAGATAAAGAGGAGTTAGTCACAGAAAATGGAAAAAAGACATATCAAATGTTCTGGGCAAAGGAGACAGCATTTGTGTTGCAGGACATTAAATTCGACACATGGTACCCTGGAATTGTCAGGATGCCAAAGTGAAAGATATTATCTAGAGGTGGCGATACCCAAATCATATCCCAGTATTCCATCCTCTACCTTCATAAGAAATAAATAGAAGATGGTGTGGAGGTAAAGAGAGAAAGAGGATTGATGGAGTCATGTGTCTGTCAGCAGCCAAGGGATTGAGTGCTGTGCATTTTGTCCTCACCTCCAAGTGAGGGGTCTCCTAGAGAGCCACTCATGACAATTGGTGGGTTGTCAAGGAGAGACTTACATTGCTGTTCTTGGTTGGATATCTTCTGATGAGCTTGCTGAATATATTGTCTATGATCTTTGGAGTAAAGGGGGAAGGTTGACAAGGAAAGAGATGCCCCTCTTACGATTTGGTTTACCAAGGATTTGTGAATTTCCTGTAAGTCAAATAAACAGTGTGGAAATCAGCAGGGTTTAAGCCATCTTGCTAAGTCCCCCCACCACTGTCCCACTCAAAAAACAAAAACAAAAACAAAAACTGGAAGCCAGGGGAGTTTAGTTATACTACCAAAGGGGAGGACCTGAGGGCTTGTTGATACAGTAAAGTTAGAGCAGATTTCCCACCAGAGGATCATACAGTGGGGAGAGTTCCAAGGACACTAACTCATGTGTCCATAAGAGTTAGCATTTGGGCACCTTCCATGTGGAAAGTATCCATGATTGGTTAGCTCAGCCTGAGGCAGAGAACCAACAGATGACTGCAATTATATAACCAGTTAGTAAAAGGGCTGTTTCCCCTCCTTCTCCCAACCCTTCTTCCAGGTCCCAACTCAAGAAGTAGTTCAAACAGGGAGAGAGATCTTTCTATGAAAGAACAGAATGTACCAATTCCCCCAAACCAAGTCCATTGCTGAACGCTGGCTGACTGAGGGGGGAATTTAAAATTTGACATGAGATTGAAGTTTTAAAGTGGACTGCCCTAGTCTGTACTTTTAATAACTAAGTTAACAGAAAGCTACAGAATCTGTCAATGCTGGGAAGGAGAACTGACAAGAGTATGGTGGAAGACACTGGTTAAAGCCATGTCAAGATTGTGTTGAGTAGAGCTCAGAATGTTCATGAAATTGTTTATATCTACAAAGAGACCTTGGGGTAAGAGGCAGCCTGGTGTGATGAAGGAACTGATAGTATTTGAAGATAGTTGGAACACAGCATGAGAGAAGGCTGGAGGAGTTGGAAAATGCCAGGCCATGAAAGCCTTAGGGTGTTTGTACTTTATTCTGGAGGCAAAGGGAAGCCATATGCTTTAATGATAAAATTTGCATTGTAGAATATTCTAACAAGGAGTAGGGTGAGGACTGGAGACAGGGAATTCATTTTAGCAAGAGATGTTTTTCTGTGAATGACAGGAGTGATGAAGAAAAGTGGTCGGATTTTAAGATATTTAGGAAGAGAACTGTCAGGAATTGTTGATACAGGAAAAAGCCAAAGAAGATTTTCTTTCCCCGACTCTCCTTCCAGCTGATTACAGAAATGCAGGATGCTGGATCAAAGTCCAGGTCAGCCTTTTGGTTCTCCTGGCCACAGTGTTTATTTAGTTAGGGAGGCTGCTCAGTCTGGAGACTGCTGCCCCCTTGTGGGTACCAGCAGTATCGTTTCTACACAATTCTCTCAGCTGCTTGAGGGGGCCGGCTGCACCTCAGGTGTTATCCCGGTTTCACAGATGAGAAGGTCGAACTCCCAATGTTTAAGCGACTTGCCCAATTACTCCACAGATGGTTTGTTAAAAGGGCAGCTTTATCCAAAATACAATCCCTTGAACATAGCAATGGAAGCAGAACCCCATGACAGCCTTCCGAGTTTTCTCAGTGTGCACACATGATCCAAGACCCAGTGCGTCCGGAGAATGTGGGAAAAGGCGCATGTGCCACGGATCTGAAGCCCACCCCAAGACTTGGGGCAGTGCGCATGCGCCTTGGGTCCCCGACCCGCTACATCAGAGGCGGAGCAGGACGCACGCGCCGCAGGGCCGCGGCCAGCCGCGGAGGAGGAGCGGGAGGGCTCTTAAAGGAGGGGGTTGGCTCTGCAGCCCGCGTCCCGTCACTGGGAGCCGTGCCGTGAAGCTCCTTCCTTAGGCCTGGGACCAGCGTCTTACGGTTTAGCTGTAAAGCATCGCGCCTTTGGAGTCCCCGAGGGTCAAACTGAACGAGTCACCGAAGTGCCCCCCTCCTCGTGGCCTTTCCGCTGCAGAGGAAATTGGCGAAGTTTATTGGCTGGTGGGAATGGGCAGACTGGGTATCTCGGCCTGCGCGTGGGGCATCGTGGGTGTTGTAGTTTCGGAGGCTGCGGTCCCGACTTTCCAAGACACAGCTTTGAGGCCAGCAAGTCCGGGCCGGCGCGAGAAGTTTCTTGCACAGGAGAGTCAGGTGTGAGGCACTTGCGTGGGTGTGGCTTTGTTCTGTCATTTCTGTTTCCGGTGAGACCTCGTTATTTGTGTCTCTCCTTCAAGGACCTTCATTTGGTCCCATACCTTAGGCTGCCCTCCTTATAAAATCCTTTATCATCTACAGACCTTTATCATTCCTAGCTGGCTAGGACTAGTCTTAAGTTCCCATTCTCGGGTGCCTTGCAGCCGGTCCTTGATTCCTCCTCCATCCCTCTTTTTCTCGTGAGTACCTTTTCTTATCGCAGGCCTAGACAGAGCTCCTTTAACATCCTGCCCCTGGCCCATGAGTCATTCCAAGGACCCCAGGAAAAGAATCCCACAGCAAATGTTCGTAGGCTCAAGCGGATCTGAGCCTCCCACTTCAGCAGCCTTGCAGCTCAGTTTTTGTTTTCTGATCATTACCTCTTTTTCTGGTTCCACTTCTTTGATGGGTCACCCTTAATCATAGACAGGCATTCTTGGCTCAGTCATTTTTGTCTCTGACCTCCATAGTTTGGTAATCCTATAGAGGGCCCAAACCTGCCTTGATTTATAGGACAGAGGGGGTGAAATGAAAGAAACTGGAGAGAGAGAGAGAGAGAGAGAGAGAGAGAGAGAGAGAGAGAGAAATAGCTAAACTAGGTTTCATAGAGGTCAAGGAGATATATGGTGAAAGAGGAGGAAGCAAGAGCAAACCTCTTCTTGTACCTCCAAAAAATGTTTAGTGCTATGAGCAGTTCACCAACTGTTTAGAGCTCTGTGGACTCTGCTGGGAATACACTAGCCCCAAAGAACCTAGATGCTGTGTCTTCGGTCAGTGAGGACACACATACAGGTAAGCAACAAGTGCAGGATGACACCAAGCTCTCTTCTGCAGACTTCCTGTGTGTTCCTCTGCTCATTCCCATCCCTCCCTCAGTTTATTCCAAAGTATTTTGGCTCTACACATTTCCCTTTGTTCCATGCTCTTCTTCCCATTCTCAAGCTGCATTCTCTCCTTTTTCTGACCCAAGTTGTTTGTTTTGTATCTTGCTGTTTTGTCACTCTGACACCAGAAGCAGTGTCAGGAGCAGGCATTTCCATAAGGGATTTAGAAATAAAGTAGTTCATGCCTGACCTTCATCTTTATGTGAGAAATATCTATTAACTGCATTCCAGGGCTCTGTGCATATTACTTGTACTAGAATCACTTGCATATCTTTCGTGCTCCATGCTGCACAATTATGGAATGCCATGTATCCAAATTGATTTAATTCTTCCACTACCTGTTTAGTGGTGCGAGAACTGAGTTTGAGAAGTTAATCTCATGGAGACACTGGTCAGAAATGACCCATTCATATGTGATGGGAAGTAGAATCCTTTATTAATGGGACAGATATTCCCTAGCATTAGAAAAAAGTCTATGGTCATGCTACCCTGAATGTGCCTGATCTCATCTGATCTCAGAAGCTAAGCAGGGTTGGACCTGGTTAGTACTTGGATGGGAGACCACTTAGGAATACCAGGTGTTGTAGGAGGTAAAAAAAAAAAAAAAAAAAAAAAGCATGCCTTAGTGGATTGATGAGGCTAGAAGAAGAGATACTTTTCAACTATTAATTGAGAATTTTTTTTCAGTCTGTTCTAAATGGTTTTATTGGCAGCAATGCAGTGTGTGTGTGTGTGTGTGTGTGTGTGTGTATTAAATATTTGAATAACTCTGCTAATTTAGGTTTTTGTCCCAGCTTTATTGAAATATAATAGACAGTGAGTTGCTCTTACTTACATTGTACAATTCAATGAGTTTTCTTCAATTATAGTTGGCATACAATAGTACATTGGTTCAGTTGTACAGTATAGTGATTAGAGGTCTGTGTAATTCACAAAGTGATCACCCCTCTAAATCTAGTACTCCTTCTCTCCCTTACATATTTATTACATTATTAACTATTTTCCTTATGCTACACTTTATATCTCCATGTCTATTTTGTAGCTATCCATTTGTATTTCTTAATCCCTTTGCCCGTTTTTGCTGTCCCCCAATCCCCCTCCTGCCTAGTAGCCCTCAAAATATTCTCTATATCTTTGAGTTTATTTCTGTATTTTTTGTATTTTTTTTTTTTTTAGATTCTGCATGTAAGTGAAATCATATGATAGTTTTCTTTCTCTGACTTCTTCCATTCAACATAACACCCTGTAGGTCCATCAAGGTGATATCTTTTTCCATCCCCATCCTTTAAGTCTGTATGTGTGTCTTGTAAGCAGCATATGTAGGGGTCATGTTTTCTTATCCATTCAGTCACTCTATCTTTTGTTTGGAGCACTTAATTCTTTTCTATTTGAGGTACTTGTTGATAGGAATGTAGTTATTACCATTCTTTATTCTTGTTTTTGATACATGTTTTTTTTCTTAAAGAAGTCCCTCCAACATTTTCTGTAATACTGGCTTGATGTTGATAGATTCCTTTAGCTTATTTTTGTCTGGGAAGCTCTTCATCTGTCCTTCGACTCTAAATGATAGCTTTTCTGGATAAAGTATTCTTGGTTGTAGATGCTGGGTTTTCTTCAAGTTGAAGATTTTGTGCCAAGTCCTTCTGTCCTACATACTTTCTTTTGAGCAATCATCTGCCAGTCTTATGGGTGCTCCCTTGTAGGTAACTAATTGCTTTTCTCTTGGCTTCCCCATCCTCTATATCGATGTTTTGAACCGTTTTTTTTTTTTTTATCCACACTGTTTATTCCCTCTGATATCCTCTTCATCTCAGATAATATGTTCTTCATTTCTGACTGGTTCCCTTTTATCATTTTCATTTTCATTTTCATGTTTTTTATCTCTTGGTTAAAGTTCTCACTGAATTCATCCACACTTCCCCTAAGTGCACTGAGCATCTTTAAAACCAGGGTTTTGAACTCTGTATCTGTTAAATTGCTTTACTCCAATATTCCTAGATCTCTGTTCTGTTCTCTGTGGTTTCTGCTTCTTTGTCTTCCATTTTTGGCTGCCTTTCTGTGTCTATTTCTATGTACTGAACAAAACTCCTAAGTCTTCCGGTTTTATTAGTGTGGCTTTGTGTAGTAGGTGTCCAGTGACACCGTCCTGAGATGGGTTCTGCTACAGGCCAAGTTTAGCCCCAGCCTGTGCTCCTCAGGGGCCACCTGTTAAGATTAAGATTCAGCAAGCAACCCATATATGCTGTGGTTATAGTTACCTCAAGAGGACACGCCAGAAACCAAGGCCAGCCGCCACCAGTTTTGAGTCGTGGCATTGCTCAGAAAGGAGCAGCTGACATGCTGAGGACATACCTGGATGTGCGTTGATGGGGCCCTGAGTTGGGAGAGGTGGAGTTTCAGGGAATTCTCTGTGTGGAGCAGTCTCTGTTACCCAGTTTGATGAAGTCTAGGCTATGGTGCTGCTGAGTCTGTGCCCTGGGATTGGGGAGGGCTCAACAGAGGAATAATGGATACCGCCAGCTCTTCTGCCCAAAAGAGAGCCTTGCCTCCGGCCCTCATTATTGCTGTCCTGCATCCCATTGTAAGTACCTGGTGTTGCTTGTGTAGTCAACTTGGCGTTGGTTCTCAGAGTGAGCAGATACATCACTGTGAAAGTCCATTTGCGGACATGGCCGGCCTTTTTAAGAGGCGTTTGCAGCTGCTGGCAACCCTGCAGCTGCCACAGCCTCTGTCCCACTCATTCACTTGTGACTGTGCAGCCTTGCGTCTTCGCTGCCTCCTACCTCCCACCATTGCAGGTTGATTAATTATTTCTCTCCCTAGTTGTAGTGCTTCTGTTCATCTAGATCCCAGGTGCTTCTGTTTGGTGTTTGCTCCATGCTTCTGTCATAACCTTGATCTGATCACAGGAGGGATGAACAAAACTATCACCTACACCATTTTTTCTTGTCTTCGTGCTTATGTTTTTGAGTGCTTTACAATACCCGTGGGCAATAGATTTACCTCTAAGGTTGTTTCTGACTAATAACTTGCTTCATTTGCATTCCTTGAGAATAGGAAGTGAAACTTACTATTTGATTATGTTTAAAGTAATTTCTCTCCCAGCCCTACATGATTTGATCCCTGGCTACTTCTCTAATCTCACTTCCTACCTTCTTATAATCTCTCTACTCTAGCTACCCTGGTTTTATTGCTGTTTCTTGAACATGCCAAACTCACTTCCTCCATCTGGAATATACTTTATTCAGGTAAACTTGTTCAGGGCTCTACTATATTCATCTCATCAGAGAGGCTTTCTCTGACCTTATCTGCTAGAGAGCCTTTATCAGTTTATCCCTATCTTCCTTAATTTCCCTCTAGTACTATCACTACTTAAAATATGTATTTGTTTACTTTTATTGTCTGTTTATCAAACTGGAAAATAAGCTGCATGATAATATGTTCCTAATCTGTTTCCTTATTCCCTAGAACATGGTATATAGAAAACACTCATTTGTAAAATGAAAGGATTTTAAAGACCATTTCTAGAGCACCTATTATGTATAAGCCACTGTATGTATAGCATGGAGGTGAATAAGATATAGTTATTAACTTGGAATAATCTACAATCTAGAAGAGTTTAGAGTGATATATTTAAGAATACTTCATTAAATTGTAGCTAAGGAAAAGTTCATAAGTCTTAGAAGCTATGGTCAATGCTCATGTATTGAGGGTGAGGGGTCATTTGTCACCTTGGGTGCACTTTTGGACTGACTTCTCTGTTTCTCTGTTAAAATGGGTTCACCTTCCCACCATTTCCTTTTGTAGGAGCCTGATTAGGCAAGGAGCACATAAAAGAGACAAGACTTCCTGTGGATTCTCTCTGCCATTCTCTCTGGTGTCACCAGTAGTCAAAATATACTATTAAAATTTATTTTCGTCCTTTCTGCAGATTGTGAAGGGTGAATTTAATTCACTCATATGTTCATTCAGATATATGTGATGGTTTTTTCCTGTAGATTTGGTTGTGTTTCTCTGTTCTTCCTTGAATCTGGCAAAAAGCTTTTTCTAGAGGCACAACCAGGAAACTGATTTGAGCCATGAAAATTAAACAGCTATCTTAGAAGATGAAGCTGGCCTCATTTGGTCCTCACTGGGGATTTCTCATTCTTAAGTGGGGAGATCATTCTATTTGGGGCTGGGAATACTCTCTACTCTGAGGAATCTCAGTTCTAAGACTCTTTGCTAGAATCTCAGGATGAAGTGGATAGAAGGCTGTGGGACCTGTACCATTATGGCCTGTTGCATCAGCTGTGTTCCTGCCTGGTGAGCTCCACAGCTGGGCCAGAATCACTACCCCAGAGACAAATGGGGAAATGGTACTGGCACTGTTCAAGAATTTCCACAGGCAGCACAGCAGGCTCAGGAGAGAGCTAAGATGTAAAAGCAGTTCCCATCATGTATCATACTTGAGTGTCTGCTGGCAGCAGGCCTTGAATTAGTTGTTTATCACCTCATCTCTCTTTTACCTTTTTGTAGACAAACACTTAAACATCTGCTTTCTTTAACATCTTTTGCCTATTGTAATCAGGCTCATGGCCCTACTATTTTACACAAACTACTCTGATAAAGTTTATATGCAAGTAAGTTAAATTTGCTAAATTCAGTGGACCCTCAGTCCCATCTTACCAGATGTCTTGCAGGACTTGACACTGTTCACTACTTTCTTATGAAACTTTTTGGATTAGTTCTTGCTTCTCCTTTTGCTCACCATTTCCTCTTGGCACGTTGGGTATTGCCAATCCATCAGATGTTGGTTTTTCAGGATTCTGTCTAATCTTCTCACTGTGTATGCTCTTTTGGGGTAAAGTTGCATCTCCGTTACCATTTATGTATTACTGATTCCCAAATCTACATCTTCCACCCTGATCTCTACTCCTGGTTCCTGTTGATTCATACCAGAATGAATTTTAGGTTATACCCTTAATTCTGACATAGATTATATCTCATCTAAACTATTGACTTTATTTCCATCTGGTCTCCTTGACTCCAGTCTCACCATCTAAGGCATCCAGTTTACTGCTACCAGAGTGATTGTTACTAACTGCAAGTCGGACTGTATCTTCTACTTAAAATTCCTTTGTTAGCCTCTCAGTTACCTCCTTCTCCTCGCCCGCCTCCCCCAACTCTGACTCTTGTTTATCTCTACATCTTTACCTTCTACAATACCCTTCCACACTTGGTGATCCAGAAATACAAAATTTGAGTATATTGCTATTTTATTTACATTTACATTACTACTTTATATGTATACATTTGGCAATACTTCTATTTTATTTTTCTGTTTGTTCTCTTTGCTTATATTGCCTTTTCTCTTAATCCATGCCTTTCTATGGTTGCTAGTCTTTCACAACTCAGCTAGAGGAATATGTCTTCCAAGAAGCTTTAACAGTTCTCCTCCCTGCCCAGCATAGATGAGTTTCCTCCCCTGTGACCCAATCCTATCAAAACAGACATATTACCGTACTTACTGATTCTATCTACCTCCTCGATCATAGAACCTTTGGAAGTGGTTGTATGAAGGGCTATTCCTGTGGTACTTTGGAGTACAGGCCTCGATGTCAGTAGATCCAGGTTTGAATTCCATCTCTGCCTTTTGTTGGCTGTATGCCCTTCAGCCAGTCACAACTCATTGAGCCTGTTTCTTCTTCAGTAAAATGATGTAGTTTAACTCATCTTTGTATCCCCAAGTTCTGGTGTCATGCCCAGTGCACTCAACTTGATTATCTCTTTGTAGATTTTCTCACATTGTTTTCCCCTCCACTGTACATACATGTCTGAGACTGGTGGCTTTTGGTTATCATAACAGTGGGCCTGACATGAGTGAGTGATGATGGGTGAGTATACCTGTGTGTAAGTAAGAAAGATAATGAATGAACGAGTAGGTTATGGCCCAAGCTCAGTCATTTGATAGTTAAAAGTGGGTAGTGTGTATGTAATTGGGTACTAAGTAGGGTTATGTGGTGGCAGTGGGAATGAGGAATAAGTTATGCTAAATGAAATAAGACTGGAAAAGATTAAACTTTCAGAGTATCTGTATTTGCTTTTATACACTTCCAGTTTGAAACCCACATAAACAACCAAATTTGAGTATGGTTTATTAAATTGACTTCTTAAACCTAAGGTGGTTTTATTTTGGTTCATAGTATGTAAAATTCAGCATAATCATTTACTTTTGTTTTGAACAAAACCACAAGAGCAAGAGATTATGGAAGTCTAAGATGTGTCATTTGCTTGATGTTCTGGTACATGTGCTTCAGTAGAGTGGATTAATATGTTATGTTAAAGTCTCATTTCGGCCTAGCTTTCAAAATATTCTTGGTTGTATTTTCAAAGAACTTCCAGAATCTGCTTATGATTGTCTTCAAAGTGTGAAATATGCAATACAGCAAGTACTATGCTTGCCTCAAAAAAAAGAAAAAAAAAAAAAGAAAAGAAAAGAAAAGAAAAAGATGTGTATGGTGATAGCTGGAAGTGGGAAGTGGACAGTGACATGGGGAAGTGAAAGTTGACCATACCTCATTTTTGTTTTCTTTCTTTGTTTTGAATTCTTCAGAAGAATGTTTGATTCTCATAGTAATAGCTTATATGTGAGGCATGTTGTTTTTAATATTGTTTTACTCAGAATATTTCCATGGTATCTGAGCACATGGAAACATTATAAGAGAGGTCAGTAAATGCTGTACAGCATTAAAACTGAAAAAATTTTAGCAAGAGAAAGGCAATGATAGAGAAAGAAGGCATCTCACCAAGAAAAGTATTTCAGTGATTTTTTAGTTAAAGAATTAAGATATCATTGTCCCTAAGAAGAATTCCCAAGGGAATGGGTCTATATACGCAGTGCGTTTGGGAAGAGCTTCAGTTGGCATGCTCCTTTCTCAGCCTTAAGAGAATCTACTTGAAGGAGAAAGCCCATATATATGTTCAGTATGGCAAAGCTTCTTGCAGAGCTTTCATTTCATCTAGCACCAGAGTTCTCATTTGTGAAAATACCTATATATGTGCTGAATTTAGAATTCCACCCTCATTCAGCACTGGAGAAACTATACATGTAATGACAGGGACAGTTTTCATTTGTCTCAGATCTCATTGTGTATGAGAGAACACAAAGTTTTCTGCCATCTTTTGGGGAGAAGGCAACCTGACAGAAATATCAAAGAAGATATTGCAAATACATTCTTAGTCCATCAAGAAGGAAAATCAACATGCTCTGCAGATGTTGGCTAGTTTACAAGGAAGAAAATGGGGCCAATTTGAAAGATGGACTCTGGGAGGTAGTTCTGTTTGAGCTGAAGAAATTGCTCAGCTATGAATATCCCTCTGTCAGTATGGACTTTCCCCATCCACCTACCACTATTTTTGACTCAACCTCCACTACTAGGTCCAGATGTCACCCCGTCATTTGCTCAGTTACGTGCTCCCTCCTCTGTTCTTATATCTGCAGGTACTTATATTTATGATGATAGTATTATGGTCTCAGCTTGTTCTTTTACTCAAAATCCTCTTTTTAAAATTTATTGGGGTGACTTTGGTTAATACCATATAAGTTTCAAATGTACAATTCTATAATCATTCGTATATTGCATTGTGTGCCTTACACCCAGAGTCTCGTCTCCTTCCTTCACTTTATATTCAACCCCCTTTATTTCTTTCACCTTCTCCCACTCTCTTTTCCTCTGGTAACCACAATACTGTTGTCTGTGTCTATGAGTTGTTTGTTTTGTTTGTTTGTTGCTTTCTAGTTTATATGCCACATGAGTGAAATCATACGGTTCTTGTCCTTTTCTGTCTGACTGATTTTGCTTAGAATGATACTCTCAAGATCCATCCATGCTGTCACAAATGTCATCCTTTCTTATGCCTGAGTATATTCCACTGTATATATGTACCACATCTTCTTTATCTAATCAGTCATCCATCAGAAGACACTTAGGTTGTTTCCATGTCTTGGCAACCGTGAATAATACTGCAGTGAATTTAGGAGTACTTACATCTTTAGGGATAAGTGTTTCCAATTGTTGGGGGTAGAAACCAAAAAACAAGATTTCTGTGTCATATGGTAGCTTTATTCTTTGAGGAATCTTTATACTGTCTTCCATAGAGGCGACACTAATTTTCATTCCCACCAGCAGTGCACAAATGTTCCCTCTTCCCCACAACCTCTCCAACACTTGTTATTACTTGTTTTGTTGATGATAGACATTCTAACAGATTGGAAGCTATATCTCATTGTGGGTTTGATTTGGATTTCTCTGATAGCTAGTGAAATTGATCATCTTTTCATGTGTCTGTTGGCCATTCGTATGTATTTTTTGGGAGTAGTTTCTGTTCAGGTTCTCTGTGTATTTAACCCATTTCCTGTTTAAAAAATAAGGTACAGCTCACTGCCAGTGTTAATTTTACATAACATGTTATTTGACAACATGCCTCAAATCTGTCTGGTTTTCAATGTGAAAATAAAGTATAAAAACTGTTCTTGGAGTTATTTCTAAACAGATCTTGTCTCTGATCCTCATGTAACAAATTATATATAAATCTGACATCATGAATTTTTGGGTAATAACTTCGAGAACAGTGTTAACATCACATGTGGGGATGCTGCGTTTTCTAAGATTTGACATTTTCAATGACTGAAAATTACTTTTTTTTGTCAGCAGAAATACCGCCACTAAAAAGAGAATGCTATAAATAGAATGACATCATTTGTTTCCAAAGACTATCGATGTTGTAGAGAGATGAGGAAATAATAATTACAGTGAGATATTGTGTGGCAAACTTTGGGGGTAAGTTTAGGACTGTAATCAGCAAGTTATCTTGGGGTAAATGCTTCAGCTGCAAGTGCTACTGGTGAGTATTCTCTGGGCAAATGGGAAATAGGTTAATTGGATTGTTTTTTATTGTTGAGTTGTATGAGTTCTTTGTATATTTTTGATATTAGCCCCCTATCAAAGGCATTGTTTGCAAATATTTTTTCCCATTAGGTTGGTTGTCTCTTTGTTTTGTTGGTTTCTTTTGTTGTGCGGAGGCTTTTTAGTTTCATATAGTCCCATTCCTTTATTTTTGCTTTTATCTCTCTTTTCTTTGAAGTCAAATTCATAAAATCATTTTTAAATCCAGGGTCTATGAGTTTAGTATCTATGTTTTCTTCTATGCAGTTTAGTTTTTGGGGTCTTATATTTGGGTCTTTGATCCATTTTGAGCCAATTTTTATGTATGGTGGGTGACAGAGCTGTCAAGTTTCATTTTTTTGCATGGGGCTTTCCAGTTTTCCCAACACCATTTACTGAAGAGGCTTTCCTTCCTTCATTGTATGTTTTTGGCTCATTTGTTGAAAATTATTGGCCCATAAGTGTAGGAGTTTATTTCTTGGTTCTCAGTTCTGTTCCACTAGTCTGCATGTCTGTTTTTCAGTCAATACCATGCTGTTTTGATTGTTGTTACTTTGAGGTATAATTTGAAGTCAGACAGAGTGATACAACTAGACTTGTCCTTTTTTCTCAGGAGTGCTTTGGCTCTTCAGGGTCTTTTGTGATTCTATTTCTTTAAAAATTGCTGTTGAGCTTTTGATGGGGATTGCTAATATAATGCTTAGGTAATAAGTTCATTTTAACTATATAGATTCCCCCAGTCCATGTACACTGAATATCTTTCTATTTCTCTGTGTCTTCTTCATTTCTTTTAATAATACCTTATAGTTTCAGTGTCTTGGTCCTTTACATGCTTCCTTAGGTTTATTTTTAGGTAATTTATTCCTTTTTTCTTTTGCAGTTGCAAAAGGAATTTTTTTATCTTTTCCTGAAAATTCATTGTTACTGTACATTAATGCTATGGATTTTTGTACATTGATTTTGTATCTTGCAACATTACTATATTTATTGTTTCTAATAGTTTTTTTTTTGAGGGGATGGAATCTTCAGGGTTTTCTACATAGAGAATCATGTCACCTGCAAGAAGTGACAATTGGACTTCTTCATTCCTAATTTGGATGCCTTTTATTTCTTTATCTTGCATAATCGCTCTAGCTAGGACCTCCAATACTATATTGAATACGAGTGGTAATAGTGGATAGCCTTGTATTGTTCTTGATCTTGGAAGATTTTTAGTTTTTTACCGTTAAGTATGTTAGCTGAGGGCTTGTTGCATATCACTTTCTGGGCTGGTAATTATTGTCTTTCAATAGTTTGAATATTTGGTTCCACTCCTTTTTGCTTGTAAGGTGTGTGCTGAGAAGTCTGATGATTATCTAATGGGTTTTCCTTTATAAGTTACTGTCTTCCCTGGCTGCCTTGAGAATTTTTTTTGTCATTAATTTTTACCAGTTTTAATGTAATATGTCTTGGAGAAGGCCTTTTTAGATAGAGATAATTAGGTGTTCTGTTTGCTTCTTAGATTCGAGGATCCAGTTCTCTCCATACATTTGGGAAGTTCTAATTGACTATTTGTTTGAATAATCTCTCTGTTCCCTTCTCCTTCTCTTATTCTTCTGGTATGCCTATTATTTTCATTTGCTTTTTCTGATGGTGTCAGATAGTTCTTGTAGAATACTTTTATTTATTTATTTTTTTACTATGACATCTGTCTCTTCCATCTGCATCATTTCAAATTTTTTCCTTTGATATCACTAATTCTTTTCCTTCATCTGGTCAGCTGTTTTTCCTAAGCTATTTCGTTCTTCAGCTCTTTTATTAAGTTCTTTAGCTGTAGAAGTTACAGTTTTGTACCTTTCATCTTTTTATTCCAGTAGAAGAGCTCCTTTCAGCATTTCTTACAATGCAGGACTTATGGTAGTAAATTCTCTCAGCTTCTGTCTGGAAAAGATTTTATTATTATTTTTTTTGATATCTAAAGGATAACCTTGTTGGTTATATTATTCTTGGCTGGTGATTTCTTTCTTTCAATATTTTTTTAAATTAAGTTTATTGGGGTAACATTAGTTAATACAATTATATAATTTGCAGGTGTACATTATCATTTGACATCTGTATATTCTTGTGTGTTTACCACCCAAAGTCCAGTTTCCTTCAGCTACCATATATTTAATCCCCTTTACCACTTCACTCTCCCTCCCCTGCCCTTGTCTGATTTCCTTTAACCTCCTACCTACCCTCTCCTCCATTCCATACCTTCTGCTAACCACATCTATAGTCCATGTCCATGAGTCTCTGTTTGTCTGTCTTGATCGTTTGTTGCTTTTTGGTTTATATCCCACAAAAAAGTGATATCATGTGATTTTCAACTTTTTCTGTCTGGCTTATTTCGCTTACCATGATTATCTCAACATCTATCCATGTCGTCGCAAATGGCAGTATTTCATCTCTTCTTATGGCTGAGTAATATTTTTTTGTATACATGTGCCACAGCTTCTTTAGCCAATCATCTATCATAGGACACTTTAGTTGCTTTCACGTCCTGGCCACTGTGAATAATGCTGCTATGAACATGGATGTGCAAATATCTTTTTGTATATGGGTTTTCAGTCTTTGGGGTAAATACCCAGTAGAAGGATTGCTGGATCATATGGTAGATCAATTCTTAGATTTTTGAGGAACCTACATACTGTTTTCCATAGTGGCTGTACCAATTTGCAGTCCCACCAGCAGTGTACGAGGGTTCCTATTTCTTTACATCCTCTCCAACATTTATTATTACTTGTTCTGTTGATTATAGCTATTTTAACAGGTGTGAGGTGGTATCTCATTGTGGTTTTGGTTTGCATTTCTCTAATAGCTAGTGATGTTGAGCATCTTTTCAAATATTTGTTAGTCATTTGTATATCCTTTAGGGAGAAGTGTCCGATCAGGTCCTCTGCCCATTTTTTGATTGGATCATTTTTGTTTGTTGGTTTGTTTTGTCTTGTTTTTGTTATTGAGTCCTATGAGTTCTTTGTATATTTTGGATATTAGGCCTTTACCAGAGGAATTGCTTGCAAATATATTTTCCCATTCAGAAGGTTGTCTCTATACCTTGTTGACTACTTTTTATTTTTGCTGAGCAGAAGCTTTTTAGTTTGAGGTTGTCCCATTCATTTACTTTTGCTTTTACTTCCTTTGCCTTTGGGGTCAAATTCATAAAATTCTCTTTAAGTCCAGGGTTATTGAGTTTAGTTCCTATGTTTTCTTCTATGCGTTTTATAGATTTGGATCTTATTTTCAGGTCCTTAATTCATTTTGAGTTAATTGTGGTGTGTGGTGATAGACAACAGTCTCGTTTCATTTTTTTGCAAGTGACTTTCCAGTTTTCCCAGCACCTTTTACTGATGAGGCTTTCCTTACTCCACTGTATGTTTTTGGAATTTTTGTTGAAAATTATTTGCCCACATAAATATGAGTTTACTTTTAGATTCTCTCTTCTGTTCCACTGGTCTGTGTGTCTGTTTTTCTGCCAATACCATGCTGTTTTGAATACTGTCACTTTGTTGTATAATTAGAAGTTGGGCAGAGTGATACCTCCAACCTCATTCTTTTTTCTCAGGATGGCTTTGGCAATTTGGGGTCTTTTGTGTTTCAATACAAATCTCATGATATTTTGTTCTATTTCTTTAAAATATGCTGATGGGATTTTGATGGGGGTTGCATTAAATCTGTATAATGCTTTAGGTAATAAGGTCATTTTAACTATCTTCATTCTTCCCAACCAAGAATGCAGAATACCTTTCAATTTCTTTGTATCTTCTTCAATTTCTTTTAATAGAGTCTTGTAGTTTTCATCATATAGATCCTTCACATGTTTTGTTAGATTTATTCTTTGGTTTTTAACTTATTTTTTTTGTTGCAATTGCAAAAGGAATTATTTTTTCCACCTATTTTTTCTGACACTTTATCATTAGTTTATAGGAACACTATGGATTTTTGAACGTTGATTTTGTATCCAGATACTTTACTGTATTTGCTTATTGTTTCTAGTAATGTTCTTGGGGAGTCTAGGGTTTTCTATATAGAGCATCATGTCATCTGCAAATGGCGACAGTTTTATTTCTTCATTTTCTATTTGTATGCTTTTTATATCTTTCTCTTGCCTGATTGCACTCGCTAGTACCTCCAATGTTATACTGAATAGGAGTGATGACAGTGGACAGTCTTGCCTTGTTTGTGATCTTAGAGGAAAGGCTTTTATGTTTCACCATTAAGTATAATGTTGGCTGAGTGTTGTATATAGCCTTTATTATGTTAAGGCGCTTTCCTTCTATAGTGATTTCATTAAGTGTTTTTGTCATACATAGTTGCTGTATTTTGTCAAAGGACTTTTCTGCATCTATTGAGATGATCAGATGATTCTCATTTTTTAATTTGCTTATGTGGTGTATCACATTAATTGATTTCCGCATGTTTAACCATCCCTGTACCTCGGGGATGAAGCCCACTTGATTGTGGTGTATAATCTTTTTAATATATTGCTGTATTTGGTTCGCTAGTACCTTATTTAGGATTTTTGGATCTGTGTTCATGAGAGATATTGATCTGTAGTTTTCTTTTTTTGTGTTGCTTTTACCAAGTTTTGGAATCAAAGCAATATCAGCTTCATAAAATTTTTCTTGGAAGAGTTTGAGGAGAATAGATATTGAATCTTTAAATGTTTGGTAGAATTCACTTGTGAAGTCATCTGGTCCTGGACTTTTACTTTTTGGTTGGTTTTTACTGATTGTTTTAATTTCCATATTGCTGATTGGTCTATTTAGATTTTCCAGTTCTTTTTGATTCAGTCTAGGAAGGCTATATTTTTCTAAGTACTGTTCCATTTCTTCTAGCTTAAGGTATTTGTTATTATGTACTTTTTCATAGTATTTTTGCAAGATCCTTTGTATTTCTGCAATGTCTGTCATAATTTCCCCTTTTCATCCCTGATTTTATTTATTTGTATCCTTTCTCTTTTTTCTTTAGTGAGTCTAACCAGGTTTTCTTTTTCTTTTTTTCAATTTTATTGACCTCAAAGAACCAACTCTTTGCTGCATTTATTTTTTTCTATTGTTTATATTTTAATTTTATTTATTTTTGCTCTAATTTTGATTGTTTCTTCCTACTTTAGCCTCATTTGTTTTTCCTTTTCTAGTTTTTTAAGATGAAACATTAGCCTGTTTATTTGGGTTCATTTTTGTTTTTGGAGTTAGGCTTGTAATGATAGGAACTTTCCTTTTTTTACTGCTTTTACTTTGTTCCAGAGTTTTGATCCTTTATCAATTATCAATTATTTCTATCTTTTGATCTTTCTTTTTATTTCTTCCCTGGCACAGTTATTCTTCAGTAACGTCATTTCAACTCCATGTATTTGATTTTTCTTGATTTTTTTTTTGCAGTTGATCTCTAGTTTCTAAGTATTATGATCAGTGACTATGGTTGGTATGATTTCAACTCTCTTATATTGGTTCAGGCCATTTCTGTGTCCTAGTATGTGGTCGATTTTTGAGAATGTTCTATGTGCACTAGAGAAGAATGTATAACCAGCTGTTTGGGGATGGAAGGCTCTGTAAATGTCAATTATGTCCAGTTGATCTAATATGTCATTTTCTTATTGATTTTCTGTTTGGATGATCTGTCTATATCTGACAATGTGGTATTTAGGTCCCCTACTACAATAGTGTTTGGGTATGTTACTCCCTTTAGTTGTTATGAAGTGTCCCTCAGTATCTTTCTTTGCCTTTTTTATTTTGAAGTGTATTTCGTCCAATATTAGTACAGCTCCTCCTGCTTTTTTATGACTGCAATTTGCTTGAAATATCATTTTCTACACTTTCACTTTGAGTCTATAGTTGTCCTTTGGAGTTGTTTATGTTTTATACTTCAGTTCTGACTCTGTAATGTGTGGTTATCATTACAAATATGAAACACAGTTATGTGTATGCAGTTGTTAATTTTCCTCTGCGTTGCCGTATCTCCTTTCCCCTTTGTGAATTTAGATTTTTGAATCTTCTCCTTTTTAGTAATTGCTATCTCAATTTGTCCCTATGTATGCACAACATTCATTACTATTTTGGTATAGCATTTAAGCTTATAATGCCTTGTTCTTAGTAAGGGTTACACTTCCATTTTCCCAATAGTCACTTTACTTCTGATTTTGTTGTTATTTTGTTTTAGGTGAGCCTACCCCTTTTAAAATTTCCTGTAGTGCAGGCCTCATAGTAGAGAATTCCTTCATTTTTCATATGTCTGAAAATGTCTTAATTTCTCTTTCATATCTGAAGGAGAGCTTAGCTGGATACATTATTATAGGCTGGCAGTTCCTTTCACTTAATAGTTTAAATATTTGATTTTATTCCTTTCTGGTTTGTAAGGTCTGTGCTGAGAAGTCTGGTGATAATCTAATGGGTTTTCCTTTATGTGTTACTGTATTCTTTTCCTTCGTTGCCCTGAGAATTCTTTGTCATTGATTTTTTGATAACTTTAATACAATGTGTCTTGGTGAAGGCATTTTTGGGTTGAGGAAATTGGGTGTTCTGTTGACTTCTTAAATTCCAAGTTTCAGCTCATTCCTTAGATTTGGGAAATTCTTGTCCATTATTTGTTTGAAAATGCTTTTCTAGTCCCTGCTCCTTTTTTTCACCTTCAAGAATGCCCATTATTTTTATGTTTCCTCTCCTGATGGTATCAGCTGGTTCTTTTATTTATTTCATTATTTTTCATTCTTTGGTTTCTCTCTTCTTCTCTGGTTAATCTTCTCTGATGTCTTCAATATCACTGATTTTTTCCTCCATTTGGTTGACTCTATTTCCCAAGCTTGCTATTTCATCTTTCAGCTCTTGCAGTGGTTCTTCATCTCCAGAAGTTCTAGTTGGTTCTTGTTGAGGGTTTCAGACTCCTTTCTCTGATCACTTGGCCGTTTTTGCAGTTTCTGAAATTGTTGATCTGACTCGTTTTGGAACTCACTGAGTTTTTTCAGAAGTACCATTCTGAATTCTCTGTGACTTAAGTCGCATATTTCTATGTCTGTAAGCTCATTTTCTGGAGATTTTTCTCTTTTTTTTCTGAGATTACTTTTCACCTTGGTTGTTAATAGTGTTTAATGGACTCTTTCTCTGCCTGGGCATTAATGGAAATGTATTCTGCTTTTTTTTTTTCCAGAAAGATTTATTATATAAAGGTCTCTCTTTAGCCTGCTGCAAAGAAGGTGCTTTTCTTTTGGTTCGCATTTGGTGGTATCTATGCCTTTTGGATCCCTGCTTTATATAAAGCCTTAAACATGCCTTTTTATTTTCTTGTATTTTAATCATGCTCACTACTCTCAGATTCAGTCCCTGTTAGTGTTAGCAAAAGTTTCGGTATTGTTTGCTCAGATCCCCTGGGCCTCCACGGTGTTCGATCTTCACAGTTATGGGGGGAGGGGCCCTATGGGTTGGGGGTTACAGGCTGTGGTTCAGTCTCAGCGTTGCAACTGGGGCTAGTAAAAATCAACTGTTGTTATCCTACCTTTTCTCTTCTTTGCCTTTTGTCCTGATGATTGGGCCTTTCTGCCGGCTGTAGACAAAAGTTCACACCTTTCCTAGACAGGGTTGTTCAGGGAACTCGCTGCTCCTTCTTTCTTCCGCCTCATCCTACACGTAGCTATGGCAGCTGCAAGAGGAAACTTCTTTGTTTCTCCCAGTCCACCTTCCGACACCCAGGGTTCTAACCTGTGGTAGCTCTCATGCGTAGATCCCATGCTCAGACATGCTCATGTGTAGTTTGGTCTGTTTTTTGTTGAGTTTTAGATTTTCAGCTTACCCTTGCTGTTTCAAGGGTAAAGATAAGGGGACATCTCTCACTCTGCCACGTTTCCAAAGTTCCTCAATCTTTCAATATTTTGAATATTTGATTCCACTCTCCTAGCATATAAAGTTTCTACTGCAAAGTCCAAATGTAATCTAATGAGGTTTCCTTTATAGATTCCTATCCCTGGTGGCTTTGAGAATTATGTTTTAAACTTTTGACAGCCTTAATATAAAGTGCCTTTGAGAAGGTCTTTTTGCATTGAGATAATTAGGTGTTCTGTTAACTTCTTGGATTCAAGGGTCCAGCTCTTTGTATGAGTTTGGGAAGTTCTTGTCAATTATTTGTTCGAATGGATTCATTGTTCCATTCTCCCTCTCATCTTCCCCAGTATACCCATTATTCTTATTCTTATATTGTTCTTTCTGATGGAGTTAGATAGTTCTCATAGAGTTAGTCATTTATTTTTACTCTGACTTTTCTCTTTTCTTCCACCTGAGTCATTTCTAGATTTCTGTCTTCTATGTCACTAATTCTTCTGGTCTGCTGTTCTATTTCCACAGCTCTGTAATATATTTTGCATCTCATTTATTGATTTCTTCAGATCCAGAATTACCATTTTTAAAATAGTTTCAATCATTTGGTAAAGTACGTCTTCTGTTCGTTGATTTTGGTCTTGAGCTCATTAAACTGCCTTTCTGAATTTTCTTGATCTAGTTGATTTTTTTCAGAACTGTAATTGTGAATTCTCTGACATTTAAATCACGTTCTTTCATGTCTTTAAGTTTATTTTCTGGAGATTTTTAATTTTCTTTCTGAACTACCCTGTTGTCTTGGTTATTCATGGTATTTCATGGGTTATCTCTCTGGGCATTTGAGGGATTGACATCTTTTTTATCTCTTTTCACCGTTTAGCCAGTCGATATGTAACCATCTTTCTTTTGTCTTCCAGTAGGTGGTGCTATAGCACAACTTTTTGTTTCCTCTTACTTAACACTTGGGACATCCAGGTTCACTGTGGGGTGAGGTTGCTGCAGCCTTGGAAAATGCCTTATACACCCTGAGGAGGTGGGCGCCCTATTTACACCCAGTCTCCTTGATCTCAGGGCACCATCCCTGTGGTGGGATGTGGTAGGTGATGAGTCTCCTGACCTTTGTGTTCCTGGCACTGCGTCTCTGCACCCAGAAACCACCAGCTGCAGCAGCACACTGTCTTGGGTGTCACAGTTGTCTCTATCAGGCTCTGTAGAGATGGGTCGGGAAGGAATGAGTGTGGGGAGGCAGGTTAGTGCATCTGTGGCTCTGTACAGTGGGTTCAACTGTAATGAGTAAGACCACTTAGTCCGGAATGTTGCTTCTGCCCTTTGCAGTCTGTCCGGTGAGGGTCATAATGCTCGGTGGGCCATGGGACGGTGGTGAGCATGGATTTCTGCATCTGTGACTTTGTTTTCCTGGTGATGGTGGCTGGTCAGCTGCAACTGTCCTTTGTCTTATTTTTCTGCTTCTGACCCTGGGCTCAGCCTCAATTTGTACCATCCACTCAGCTGGATTGCAGCCTCTGCCCCCCTGGTCTTCCCAGTTGGGCTTGCATATTGACCCTTCACTGTTGTTGTGATATCTGGGGCTATGGGGAACGCCCAACTTCATATCTTGTTCCCATCTCTGTCATTCCCACGTCCTGCCATGCCTGCTCACTCTGATATGCTCACCTTCAGAAGTCCTAATGCACAGATATTTCAGATGTGTTTATGTATGGGGAAGGAAATTCTTTGTTCAATTATATCTGCCCAACTTGTAACTTTCAGGAGAGAAACATGGCAGACTTCTCATGGCACCATACTGGTGATGTCATCTTTACCCTCATTTGATTAGTATCTTTGTCCTTTTTTATTGGCCATAAATGAAAGTAAAAAAGATGTTAGCTGGAAAGGAGGAGGAAATGATATTTGTCCACAATGACTTTTACCTTGACATTTGCCTTGGCTTCTGGGAAGCCTTGCCTGTCTCTATTCCTTTCCCCAGCCACGGCTGCGTTAGTTGCCTTTCCTCAGGCTCTTTTGTCCCTTCTTTAGCATTTAATCATGCTGTATTATATTTTGAGTTTTTGGTGTATGTCTAATCACTGAATGTAAGTTCCATGAGGGTGCAGACTATGTTCTGTTATTGATGTTTTTCTGTTACTTGGTATATAGTTAATGCTTATGAATACTTGTTGAAGGAATAGGTGAGTGAAGGTGAAGCTCTTCATTAAGCCCTTTTAAACCTTGCTTCCCTTTTCCTCAGAATTTTTTTATAGCTCTGAGTTCCCCCTTGCCCCCATTGCTTTCACGCATTAATTGTCATACATGTCACTTAGTTAATCCCAGCCTGCTTGTCACTGGCTATGTGAAAAGGTGCAGGACATTGGTGATTGCTTCTGATATCAAGATCTGTCAGCAAGATGTATATACTTTTCTTCCAGTCTTGGATTTATTATGTTAAATTAAGGTAAATATTAAGAAATTGTAGGTCTTAAGGTACTATTACTTGAAGATAGACTTTTCTTGGGGAGAATAGTTCCATGTTTGTTGCTAGCATTGAAATACAAGCCATTTTTGTAAACTGAGTTATATCCTTGTGAACAGAAGAGGTTTGTGAAGAAGCTCATGTCTCTTTAGTTTGGGAATTGTGTTTGCATTTCATTATATTTAATGTTTGGAAGTCACACCACTTCCCAAAATATCATGGAACTACAGTGCAAAGTCCCAATGTAGGAAGCGCTAGGAAACTTTCTTGCTTTGTTTGCCATTCAATTTCTGTCATCCTTCTAGCTATGTGAATTCTGATATGTCTTCCCTGATAGATGTTGTAGTAGGTGCCCTGGAACAAGGCGTACCAAAGACCCTTCCTTGTTCACCTGCCTAATTCATTCATTGCAAAACCATGTTCTCTACCATGGCCTCTCTTTTCCCCAGCCTTTCTTTACCCTTTTTGTACTCATGTCTGTAAAAACTTCTCTGGGATTTCAGAGCTGGAATTTAGATTCTTTATTACTAGATAGTTTTCCTCTATATATTCCCTTTTCATTTGAAAAATAAAAATATTGGATTAGCTAAATGCTGATGTAACCCCTAGCTCTTTTTATAACTTGTTGCTTTCCTTATGTTTGGGAATTCCCTGGGATTACACACTATATCTTCCCAGGTGATTCACAAACCCTATCTGAGGAAAAGACTGTTGGTAAAAGAAACTGTATAGGTGAAAGGGAAGCAAGAAAGAGAACAATTTTACTCAAAAGGGGAGATGGGTTTTCTTGAGTTAGTGTTATTTTAAAGAGACCTTGTAAAGTTTAACCTCTGCTTTTCGTGTTGGAAATGAATTTATTTTATATTCTCTTTTTAGATCCAAGGATTATTTCTAGGCCCCCTGAAATTTTTTCTGCATGACATGTGCATTTCAAACATAAGTACATGCAAAGAACTTTGATATGGAGCAAAGATATGACTAAGATTGTCATGAGCAAGCTTTGGCGGAGGGAGGGAGGGAGGGAGGGAGGGAGTGTGTGTGTGTGTGTGTGTGTGTGTGTGTGTGTGTGTGTGTGTGTGTTTGAAGAGAATTTTAGAAGGTCAGAAGAGTGACTACTACCATTATTTAGGCCCCATTATTTTTCCTATTGAAAATAATTATTAGTGCAGATTTTATTCTATTAGGGGAACTAGAGAACAGGGATGAGGGAAGGTGAGGGAGAAGTCATGGGCACTACCTAGGTCATCCACTTCACCTAGAATATGGACTTCTTGTGTCTAGGGAGCATTTCTGCAGTGTGAAAGGTGCCTCCCAGGAAAGCAGTCCTGACTGGTCTCCCTCCCCCTGTAAGCACTTTGAAACAAATAGTGTGTCAATAGTCTCACTGCTGTAATAGAGCAGATTAAAGAAGCAAGATCTGTCTGGCTCAAAAATGATTACTCTTTCCCTTACACTCTGTTGGCTAAAGCAGTATGGTGGTGGTAGTGGTCATGGAGTAAAGGGGAGTCATTGGTGTTTTTGGTACATTCCCTGAATTCCTCATTGATAGGGAAGGGCTATTGTGATGCAGATGCTAACATGGATATGGGAAGGAACCTACTGAATGAGAATACATTATGCTGTTGTCTTTTGTCCTCCCCTTCTTATGCTGTGACCTTTGATCACTCAAACATGCTTGGTGATGATATACTCACATCACAGCACTTTGACCACATGGAGAGACAACAAGGCAAAGAAGGCACATTTAGGGCAGAGTTGCAAACCATCTTAATTATTAGATGACTTTGGAAACTCTGCTTTTTGTCAAATACTCTACTCTTTTCTTGTGTGATCTGTGGTGAGATGGCTGGTGCTTAAAGAGGAAGGGATACGGTGTTCTGGAACCTATGACTTCATCTACTACTTGGTGCAAGCAGACTTACCCAGGAAATAATCCTCCTCCTCCTCCTCCTCCTCCTCCTCCTCTTCCTCCTCCTTTTTTTTCTTTTCTCTCTTCTCTTCCTCCTCCTCCTCCTCCTTTTCCTCCTCCTCTTCTTCTCCTCCTCCTCCTCCCCCTCCCCCTCCTTGTCGTCATCCTCCTCCTCCTCCTCCTCCTCCTCCTCCTTCTTCCTCTTCCTCTTCCTCCTCTTCCTCCTCCTCTTCCTCCTCCTCCTCCTTTTTCTTCTTCTTCTTCCTCTTCTTCTTCTTCTTCTTCTTCTTCTTCTTCTTCTTCTTCTTCTTCTTCTTCTTCTTCTTCTTCTCTCTCTCTCTTTCTCTCTCTCTCTCTCTCTCTCTCTCTCTCTCTCTCTCTCTCTCTCCCTTTTTTAGTTTCAGTTTTGAAACTCTATTTCCATTTCGAAAATCTTGGGCTATCTCCTTTTCTTCCCTCTAGGAGGCTTTGCAGATGGGTCTCCTGAAGATCCTTAATCAGCCAAACAGCTTGGCTGTTTCCTTTGGTTCTTGGGTTAAGTTAGCAAAACCCACAGGAAACCCACTCTTTCTCTTCTCTTCATAGATTTGGGAAATAGACTTTGCTTTCTGTGCTTTATTAGATTTGGCTATTTATTATAAATTTAAGTTCCTTTACCTTCTCTTTGATTATAAAAGCAGTATATGTGTATTGTATACATTTCAGAAAAACATAAAATTACGAAACAAAATAAGTATTACCTGTTTATATTTTTATTTAGAGAAAACATCTTTTTTGAGATTTCCAATAAGTTGTATCTACACATGAATAAAAACTTAAAAATAACATTTGCACCTATTTTTTAAAAAATATTTTTTATTTGTAAGCCAAAAAGTTTAACAAGGCTATGGAGGGGGAACCAGTGTTTGTAATAGTTAGCAAATGAGTAAATTATATATATATATATATATATATATATATATATATATATATATATATATATATATTTATTTTTTTTTTTTTTAATTAGTGCTTTTTTCCTTCTATGGATTCTTAGAGAATGCAAGTGGAACTGACAAAACAGAACAAGGTTGCCAAAATTCTTAGACTGCACTATAGATAGAATAGGAGAGCTTCAGTAAGCTGTGCTGAATACAATTGCCTTGAAGCAGCAATGTTGCCCATGGGTAGACTTTCTGTGCTTAACATCCCGTGGTTTCTGGAAATGCCAACATTGTTTAAAAGTTAGGCACAGGATGCATAGCAACAGTCAAGAAAGGAAGCATATGTTATTGCATCAGGCCTGAGGGTTGAGTGAGGCTATCCATGTTATGATTAATTCTAAATTTGTAAGTTAGAATGTGTCTAGAACAGCATTGTCTAGTAAAAAGTTAATGAAAGCCACATATATAATTGAACATTTTTTAATATTTGTGTTAAAAGGTAAAAGAACCAGATACAATTAATTTTAATAATGTATTTAACCCAGTAATTCAAAATATGAACATTTCAGCACACAGTCAACATTTAAAATGTTATTAATGGGATATTTTACATTATTTTGTATGTTTAAGTTTTTAAAATCTGGCATGCCTTTTATACTTAGAACACATCTCAGTTTGACTATATTGTGCTCAATAGCCACACGTGGGTAATGGCTATCCTGTTGGATACTGCGGACTAGAGATAGTTGAAGTTTTATAGTGAGAAAAGGGATGGTGTAAGAGGCTTGGGACTAAGGTTGTGAATAATGTGAAGGTGCTGAAGATCTGTCATAATGTGTTGTTAAACTGTGAGGCATGAGTTGGACTCATGACTTTAAAAAGGCTATAAAATAGAGGGATAGACAATTAGAGGCAGCATTGAAGGTAGGCACAAACTGAGTGGCTTAAAACAACCAGTTTATCAGCTTATAGTTTTGGAGGTCAAAGATCTGAAATGAGTCTCACTGGGCTAAAATCAAGATGTCAGCATGGCTATATTTCTTCTAGAGTCTCCAGGGGAGAAATTTTTTTTTTTTTTTGTGGCCTCTGTTGGCTGTCTTTATGCCTTGACTCATGATTGCTTCCTCCATCTCCAAAGCCTCAATATTGTGCTGAATTCTTCTTGTGCTACCATCTCTCTGAGTTTTTTCTGTGTCTAACTTTTAAGCAACCTTGTGATTACATTTGACCCATCTAAATAATCCAGCATAATCTTATTATTTTAAGGTCAGGTGTTTAGCAGCCTTACTTATAAATATAATTTTAATTCCTCTTTGCCACATAACTTAATCACAAATTCTTGTGATTAGGACATTGATATTTTTGGAGAGCTATTGGTTACATCTGGAAACTAAGCCTAAATCTTCCGAATTTCTGTATAATTCTTAACCTGTGACTGTGTTTAATGCATACATTAATATAATACACTGCATATGTATGTTTTTATTTTTATTTTTTTATCACACCAACCAAGTACAGGGTGGCTTTTTCAATGCCATGTCTCCAGCTCTCTCATACCTACGAGGTGTCCTACAATTCAATTTTGCTGCTAACTCCCTTAAGTTAGTGTCAGACTCCACAGGCTTAAGGGCTCAATTTCACAAGACTACCCTTACTTCAGACACCAGTGCAAGTATCAGGTCTCCAGGTTACTTTACTCTTCTGTCCTTCTTGGCAACTAAGACAGGAGTTCTCACACGCTTTCCCCATTTCAGGTTTGATAATTTTCTAAAACGATTTTTAGAACTCAGGAAAATGCTATACTTGAGATTTTAGTTTATAATAAATTATACAAATGAACAGTTAGATGAAGAGGTACATAGGGCATGGTCTGGAAGAGAGAAGTGGAATATGTGTCTTCATTTTTAGAATTTATATGTATAATGCAAATATGAGTTTTTATATTCATATGTAGTTTTGGAAAACATTTTTAAAAAGTTAATTTGCATACATTTTTTACTCAAGACAGCCTTTCTGCTGAGTCTTTGCTTTAGAAGGGAGTTTTGAATGCCTTTGTTACAATCATTTTAACTTCTCATAAGTTTAACTGGACATCAGAAAGCTTTAAAAAATCAGGCAGTTACCAAACAATTATATTGGGTGATAATTCTTCACTTTTCCTGTGGTAGATGAACCACTAGTTTGTTTATATGACTTTTTCTTTTCTCTGAATCTGCGTGTTTGGTACCAAATTGTTAGCAACTTGATAGAAAAGATATTAAGCTGCATAAGATAAAGAGAAAATGAAACTTTGCAATTTGTGGTCAATTAAAGGCACGTCATAACTTCTTGCAATAGCATATGAGTCAACATGAAACTAACATTTGATATTAAGTAAACTTTCACTAAACTTTCTGGGAGTATTTTTTGGTCAATGAAGTACACATGTTTTAAAATACCAAGGAGTAATTACATTCAGCTATTTCATCAATAACACCAGACACTGTTCTCAGTGCTGGGAGATATAGCAGTAAACAAAACCGAAAAAAAATATCTCTATCTTCAGGAAGCTTAATTTCTAATGAGGAGAGTGAAGAAATGTGTCTAATGAAAAGGTTTAGAGTCAAGATTGGCAAGGCCTGTCTATGATAGAAAAGGACTTGCCTGACTGTCCTTGGGGTTCTGCGATGAAGAGTTTAAAGAAATGGTGTGGGACAGGGAGAGTTCTGTGAGTGAGATAGAGGGGAGTCATACTCCAGGGGTCAGGGGAGGAAGTACTTAGCCTAAGAGCCTCGTTAAGTTAGAGAAAGAACTTATGGTCTAGTTAGTGCTCATTATATATTGAATTAAAAAAAAAATCTCATTCTCCATGTCTAGAGAACTTATTTTATGCAGATTTTTGTTTTATTAAAGACTTAAACAGAATTGTCTATTAAAGGCTGCTGAAAGATTGAATCATAGAAATATTGGAGGATAGGTATGTCACAGTGAGGGAGATGTTGGGAGACACCAAATATAGCTTGGGGATAAATGAATAATTTTTTGAATGGAGAAGAATAGATTTTAGGTTTTCTAGGTCAGAAGAACATAAGATTTCAGTACTATGATCTTTCTCCTTCACTGACAGAGGTAGCAAAAGATTGGGGAAGTCATGACACAGAAGGCATTAGTATCCTGACAGCTCTTCATCAATAATCTTGTCAGGTGCCCCAAGTTCATAGACTATGTACACAAACTCTTCCCGTTTTCAATTGGCAAAGTAAGGGGTTCCAAATAACAACAACAGCAACAACAACAACAACAACAACAACAACAACAACAACAACAACAACAAAATCTTTTAAAGTTTATAGGCTACATAGTGAAAAAAATAAGGCTTTAAGTGGAGGAACATAAAGGTAACAGAATTAGGAAGAAAATAATGCAAACTATTATTAATATTAGACATCCCAAAACTGACACTTGAAGTACTGTTACTAATATTTGAAGAATGAAATACTCTACATTAAAACAAACTCTCAATGCTAATTATACATAGATAATATTACAATTGTATAAAGTCGTAAAATTTTTGAGGTGGGACTCAGAGGCCCATTGGTCACCCTATTCAAAATGACCAGCCACATACCAGGGAAAGGAATAGATCTCAGGTTCACTTAACAGCTGTTTTTCAGAAGACACTTAATTTTATGCTGCTGCAGCTTCAACAGTGCCAGACACCATTAGGAATATCAGGTCTTGGATGCCAGATGACAAGCACAGTTCTATTGTTGGGCACATCCATTCTGAAACAGAGTAAGGGGCAGCAGAGCCATGGAGCAGAGAGCAGGGCTGGGTAGAAAGGAGACTGTGTGAGGGGAGGGGGTTTAAGTATAGTCATTCATGTGAGCTAGGTGAAAGGAATTGACTTCATGAGCACAGAATAAAAAGGTTATGGATTCTCAGTGTCTGAAGATGAGTAGTGAGAAATGTTGGGATTCAGGTGATTAGAGTATGAAACCAAGAAGCATATGAACCAAACCTAGGGTACATTAAAGGGAAATAGAGGAAGAAAACTGAAACAAAATGAGGCAATGCCACTTTAATAGAAGTGAGTCAATATAGGAATAGACACAGACTTTCTATATCCCCAGGGTTTTTCTCAAGATGAGGTGACAGGCTGATATGCTCTTATCTTTATTGGCTCCAAGGTGCAGCTACCCAGCCTCGTTTGCTTAGGAGTTGCCACTGATTGCTATATTCCTTGAAGTTTTCCCCATGAAGCCTTGTTACACAAATGGATGAGATCAATACAATTTCTCATTTGTACTCCCAAAGACAAGTACAGTGAGTCCCCTATTTTTACTTTTTTTTATTTTTGTGAATTATTCCTGATCACGCAAGGGTGTATGGGAAAGTTACAAAGAATTCTGAATCTTAGAAAAGATCATGGTTTCTATGCTATGGTATTCTCTTGTAACAAAGTATAAGTATACTTGATTTATAGGAATGTTGTAAGAATCCAAAGGGAAAAAAATGCAAGTAAGCAGCTTAATATAATGCTGCCATTATGCTATAAAACTTACTTTACGCAAAACCCTGCAGCTTTGTGTATAAGGCCCGGACTTGGAAACAACTAAGATGTTCGCCAGTAGGTGAATGGATATATTAACTGTGGTACATCCAAGCAATGGAGTATTATGTAGCCCTAAAAAGAAATGAACTATCAAGCCATGAAAACACATGGAGGAAACTTAAGTGCACATTACTTAGTGAAAGAAGCCAATCTGAAAAGGTTTTGTACTGTTCAATTCCAATTATGTGACATTCTGGAAAAGGCAAATCAATGGAGATGGTAAAAGATCAGTGGTTGTTAGGGGTTAGGGGTGTGGGGAACGATGAATAGGTGGAGCACAGGGGATTTTTAGGGCAGTGAAAATATTTCATATGATAATATGGTGATGGGAGCATGTCACTATTTATTTGTCTAAACACACAGAATATACAACACCTAGCACCAATCCTAAGGTAAACTATGATTTTGGGTGATGATGTGTCGCTGTAGGCAATCAATTGTAAGAAATTGATAATGGGGAAGACTATATGCATGTGCGAGTGGCTGGGCATATATAGGAAATCTCTATACCTTCTTGTTCAGTTTTGCTGTGAACCTAAAACTACTCCAAAGACATAAAATATTAAAAAACAATTAAGCTCGTCATTGATGTATTTTAAAAATAGGACTTTAAAAAACATTTACTGAGCACCTGTGATGTGTCTGACTCTTTGCTTGGCATTGGGAATACTGAGATAAACCAAAGGTCTTTCTCCTCCAGGGACTCATAGACTATTTGTGGGGATCACCTTTAGATCGTGGCAGTGTGGTGAGAGCTATAATAAAGCACACACAAGGGTCTACAGGAAAAACAGAACTTGGTAAGCGGTGGAGGTGAGAGGTTTTATTTGAATAAATGGCATCAGGATTAATGGATGAGTTGAAATTCCCTGAAGATGTGAATGGGCAGGTTGGCAAAGGGGTATTTTACTAAGATAAACTGGATTGAGAATTTATCATGCAACTGAAAGATACCAGGTATCTACTACATGCCAGATAATTTACACACATTATCTAATTTCCTTCATAAACCTCATACAAGATTCTCATAATTGAGGAACTTGAGGCTCTGAAGTTAAATGACTTGCTGTAAAGTGGGAAACACAAGTTTTATTTCTTCCTCTTCGGCTCTCTTAGTCCTTTGTTATTCTACTTTTAAAACTGATAGAGTGGAAGCTAATCCCACCTTCCTGGCCAATTTTCTTAATGTCACTATGAAAAATAAAAACTCTGGGCTGAAAAGTGCATTTTTGTATGCAGGAGTATCTGGCCCTCCTGCGAATACTTTTAACTTTTCCTGCTTATGCACAGCACTGGGTGGGACAGAGGAGTCAAGATTCTTCCTCACCTCCTCTGGTGGAGGTGGAATACTTGTTTAGTTAAGAAGCTGGCTTTGGGCTCAAATCTCATCTCTGCCACCCTCTAACTATATAATCTTGGGCAAGTTACTTTGCATTTCTCAGCCTTGGCTTTGTCATCTGTAAAATGTTGTTAATCATGGTGCCTAACTTGTCAGTCTTTTGTGAAAATTGAATGAGAAAATGAATGTAAAGTGCTTACTGCAGCACTGGCACATAAAAACTATTCAAGAAATATTAGCAGTTAAAAGCATTAGAGCAAGGAGAGGCAAGTTCACTTTCCCAAGCTCATTTCACTCATTGGTTTGACCCTTGGTTGACATGTCGTCTCTAAAGACTACACTGTGGTGAAACAGAAACTAACTGACTAAAGGGGTCACTACCAGAGCTCTGTCAAAGCAGTCACAGTAGAGGAAACACAGCTTTATTCCCCTTGACCAAGCTTTGAGCCCCTAGAATACTCCAGGCACATTTACATTTGGGATGTGGATGAGTGCTCTAATCAAGAGCTGGGGTAGAAAGTAGGGATGAGACAGTGGAGTAAGGAGGAGGAGGGGAGAGGAAAATAGGATTGGAATGACTTGGCTGTGCATGGATGTAGATGTAGGACAGCCAGAAAGAAGGTGATAGATGATTGAGAGGGAGGGAGGAAAAGGGAGAGGAAGGGAGGGAGAAAGAATATGAAAGAATGCTGTAGGGATAACGAAACAAGAGTATAGGAATCAAGAGGTATGTCAACATATGGTTTAAAAAAACAACTGACAGAACTGTAGCTATGTGTTACATAATGGTAACTTCCAAGGCAACTGCTTTGTAAATTGTGGGTCCTGGAGTGGAAAAGGGACCATTACAAATGTTAGGTGTTCCTCTCTTTGACATCAACTGGGGATTGTGAGATGTGTTTTCCTTGATATTTTGATTGCTCTATGGACGTTGTTTCATTTCACTGATGGTTAATGTCTCCATGATATGTCTAAACCATAAGCTTAGATTTCCAAGCTTCTCGGGCAACAGACCATGAATGGTGAATCCACAGGATTAGAATTTCATCACAAAATCAAAGAATCTTAGAATTGCAAGACCCCGCTCCATGCAATAAACTCTTCAAAAGCACATTTGGCAGATGGCCATCCAGGTCTAATATACCCCTCTCTATTGTCAGAGTTCACAAAAAATCAGAGCCATCCTTTATTGGATACCTCTAGAAGCCAATGTAAAAATTTCTCATTCTTGTGTTGAGCTAAATTTTGTCTTCTGGTAACTTACACACACTGGACCTAATGTTACCAGCCAGAGTCACTGAGAAATGAGAGTTCCTATTTCTTCATGACAGAACTTCAATTCCTGGCTAGACATCCATAGTCCCTTAAATTGTTCTTCATTTTGATGGTTACAGACCCTTCCCCATTTTGAATGACCTCTCCTGGTCAGAATATAATTATTATTGCTTCTCTTCAATCATGATGCTCCAAACAAAACATAGTGGACAATTTCTCACAAGACAGAATAAGGTAATAGAGCTTGCCCACCCATCCCAACACATACTTCAAAGACTTGTAAATGTTAAATGAAATGTAACCTAAAGGTGATATGTTACACAGTCAAGTTCAAACACAGAGCCATTCGTGTAACAAAGAGAAGTATTACATCTGTGATAGTATGAGTGAGGTCACGAAGGAGTAGGTCATGGATGTTTTGGTTATACCTGGATGCTGGGGGCTGGCTTTGGTTTGCTCATTAAAGGGAAGGAGACTTTGCCTTGAGTTCATGTGATGTGGAGCTTTGCAAAAGCACTCAATTCTGCATTAAACTGGGTCCTCTACCAGGTGTAAAGTCTATGACAAATGGGGCAAGAAAAGCCTGCACACTGGTCCTGGAAGTGATAAGAAAACTTGCTAGGGCTTTTAGTAAAATGAAAAAGAAAAATTATCCTGGAGAAATTAAAACCCAAGCTCTGTGATATGCACTGGTTTGAGGCCTCAATATTTTGTTGTCTGCACAGAGTATGAACCACATGTTGAGAAATTAACACAAAAACTTGTTTAGTGCCATTGACTTTCCTAGGGACTTAGCAGAAGCAAATGCAAAAGAGTTTTACATAGACTTTTCCCACAATCTAGGTCAGATGGGACTGTGGCAGAAAAAAAAATTTAAAAACATGAACAAAAGCATCTGTGAAGATGAACGCAGAAAAAGTAAATTTACATTGGCAAAAGAGCAGACATAATAAGAAAATTCAAATTCCAGCAATTAAAAATAATAAAATAATGTGAAAGATAAAATAAGTGTACTCAAAGTGTTCAAAGAGCTAGAAGAAGGAATAGAAACCATAATGAAAATAGGACAGTATGATAAAAAGAATACGAAGATTTAAAAAAATCAAATTATAAAAAACTGAGATGTTGGTCTCTAATATTAAGTGAGTGGACAAGTTAAATAGCAAAACAAAGACAGTGAAGGTAAAGTTAGTGAAGTCAAAATAGCTATTAAGAAATTACTTCAAAATGCACTGAGATATAAAATGAAGAAAAGCATAAAAATAAGCTAGAGAGATATAAAGCAGAGAATAAGACTCTCTAGCACCTATATAAGTGAAAGTCTAGAAGAAAATAGTAAAGATAATGGAGAAGCACCCATCAGAAAGGTAAATGAGAGTATCCCAAAACTAAAGAAGAAAGTACGAGGGCTTTATTTAAAGAAGCACAATTTTATCTGAGTTGATAAATAAAAACACAGTTTGTGGCCATTACAAACTGCTACTCTGACCATGTCTTGAGTATGTACTTAGGTATCTGTCTATGTCTGTCTGTCTGTCTGTCTGTATATGTACATACATATTCAAGAGTAGAATTGTTAGGTTAGATCTACACCTAGATTGCTGTTTGATATGCATAGTGCCTATTTCAATATACTGTGCACAGTAGATATTTATCCACTGTGGATCTGCAGATGTGGTGTGGGAATCTTTGAATCTAATTTTATATTCTCTGCCTTTGCTATAAGAACATAGTATAAGGTGCATTATTTCTTGTTTGACTGTAGGATGTATGAAGAGTATGTCCATGAGTCTGCAGTTCCCAAGCTTCTGTTTTCTCCATCAATGCTTGCTATTTTCACTATTGTTAGCTTGAATACTGTATAATGGAATAATGAGGTTTAACTTTTATTTCCCCTTTCTATTCTCTGTCTCTGTTCCCTTCTCTCCTCTTCTCTTCTCTTCTCTTCTCTTCTCTTCTCTTCTCTTCTCTTCTCTTCTCTTCTCTTCTCTTCTCTTCTCTTCTCTTCTCCCTTCTCCTCTCCTCTCCTCTCCTCTCCTCTCCTCTCCTCTCCTCTCCTCTCCTCTCCTCTCCTCTCCTCTCCTCTCTCTCTCTCTCTCTCTCTCTCTCTCTCTCTCTCTCTCTTTCTCTCTCTCTCTCTCTCCCCCATCCCCTGTCTCTTTCTCTCTCCCCACCCCACACACATACACACTACGCACTCACACTCTTACTATTTATATATGTCTTAGGTTTGACTCTCTGCAGAGGAGGCTTCCCAAGTGTCTTTGGGGCTGAAGCTCCTGGCTCTCCCTCGCTCTAACCTACTCTCTCCATTTTGGGTTTCACCCAGCAGCATATTCAGGTGTTCCCTGGGCGTAATATGAGAGAAGATGCGTAGTATAGTGCAAAGAACATGATATTTGTGAAGAAGACACTTGAATTATAGTCTAGAGTCAGTACTTACAAGCTGGTGGAAGTTATCTAAAATTTCTGTATTTATTTTGTTTCCCAGCAATAAAATGTGGGTTCATACTATCTATCTTCATTTTTTTTTTTGGAAAAATATTTGGATGCCTGAATTATCCCAAGTACTGTTCTAGGTGTAAAGACAGCAGTGAACCAAACAAGTAAGATACCATGTGGGGTCTCTATTGAGATTAAATAAGTCAATGGCTGTAAAGTGCTTGGAATAATTGCAGAGGTTGAAAGTGTGGTTGGCAATTTTTTTGCTTAACAAATGTTTATTTACCACTTACTAATGTTCTAGTCAGTGTTGTCGCCACTGAGGATGTAGTGTTAAGACCAGAGGCAAAAGATCAGAAAATAAACGAGTCAGTTAATTTCATATAGTTATATGTATGTATGATTCAGATATATCAGTAAGAACAAAACAAAAATACTGTGGAAATCAACAGGAAAGTTTTATTTCAGAAATTTAAATGAAGCCAGTCAACTGAACAGTAATGCTAGAGGTAAAAAGAATCAAAAAGTAATGACAAGAGTAAAAAGAGAACTTAAGCAGATCAACAAATGATGATCAGAACCAATGCAAGATCTGCCAGATCCAGAATAGAATGCAAAGATGAGAAACTTAGAAGCCAGCTGGGTAATCAGCAGTAAGCAGGTGCCATTGTTTCTCTCAGGGGGGAGGTGGGTCTGGGGAGGAGGTAATATTGGCAAAGCCTTCATGATATGTGGGCTTCAGATAGTATAAATTTTATAACCAATGATATCTGCGGCTTTTATTTTTTTTAGCTAAATTACCTATAATTCTTTGTTTCTAGTCCAACCTCTCTCCCATTCAGGAAATTCCTACTCTTTACCTGTGATGACCTAGTATTATAGACTCCCAAGGTTAAAATAAACCATACAAGACATATCACTTCAGTTGCTCCTCAGAATAGGAGGTAGGACCTCAGAAAGCAGCCCTGAAAAAAGGAGGTATGCTAGAATAGGAGTTAGAAAATCAAAATTCTAGTGTCAACCCAAGTCATTACGATACTTTGCCTCAGAGATTGTATGTTCTCTCTTTGATTTGATTTTCTCATTTACAAATTAAGGATAATGATCCCTATCTCTCACAGTCCTTATGGAGATTAAACAAAATGGCATGTGTGAAAAGTCTTTGAAAACCAAAAATAGTCTGGCAGGGAAAGGCTTGATTAACCTTGTGGCATGAACCACAGTCAGCTCCTGGGCATCATGGCTGACTTCTTCCCACCTAGGAACAATTGTGAAGCCTTGGGGAAATCACCACTTCTCTGTGCTCTGGTTTCCTGACCCCCAATATGTGGCTGTTAGTCTTACTCTGAAAGGTTGTTGGGGGATTTAATGAGTCTCTCCCCAGGAGAAAGCAGTGAAAGTTGTAATAACAAAAGAGTATCTGAGTCAGCCAACTGTTGTGTATCTTGAGATAATCCCAACTTCTGCAGGTTATATACTGCCTGGCTTTTTGTTGATAAAAAACAGTTTTTGTCTTCAAGTCTGGAAGGCTGTTAGCACTTGAAAATTTTAACATGCAGATAAACTATATGGAACTCTTCAAGTTTTTAAAGAAAGGGTGACAATTTGAAGAAAGTTAGATATACCATGATCCATATAACCATGTTTCTTTTAACTTCCATCCTCAGCTCTCCTCTTCTCTAGTCCTTTACCCACTATTTGGGCAATTTTGTTTCTTAATCACATAACCCCTTATTTATAGCAACAATAATTTTTCTCTGTTATCTTAAACTGTTTTGGGCCAATACTAGCATAATAATATAGGCTAGGTAAGGATTATCTGCAAGATCCAGACTAGAGTGAGAGGCAGAGCCTATTCTACATCTCAACTACAGTTGAATTTGGGAGATTGGAAGTGTTAATGTTGGCAAAATGGAAGGAACCAGAGTAAGGAGACATGATCCTTGAATTCTGGCAGCTATTTCAAGAGATTGGGCAAAAGGTTAGGATGGTGGTGGAGGTGGACATGTAGACAAGTGTACACATTCAAGAGATTTTAATGACAGTAAACTTGTGAAGAGTTGCTGATGGATTGGATAAAAGGAGTGAGGGAAAGGGAGATGCCAGTGTGCTGCCCAGGTTCTGAGTCACCAAACAGGGGCCTTTCCTCACCATGGTCCGAGATTCTGACCCCTATGTCTCCTTGCTCTTATTTTCAGTGTGGTCAGTGGGGAGCTGGCTTTCCATGTACACTCTGGAATCCTGTCTCTGTTCTTTAACACAGAAGCTCTTGTTTGGAGAGTGAATGAATGGGGAACCAGAGGAGACAATAAACAGGCAGACAGGCCAGGCTGGAGGTGTGAGAAGTGGGACTTGGGGGGTAAGTGGGGGAGGAGAGAACAGGGACAATGATAGAAGGGGAGAAGGGCTGTGGAACACTGAGATTGAAGAACCTTGGGATGTGAGAGCCCTATTTCTGAGCCAGCCAAGTCCAATCCTCTCAATGAACAATGGAAAAAATTAGTTTTAATGTTTGCATTTTATTATAAATGTGATACACTTGTAGAAATTTTAGAAGACATAAACAGTGTAAAGCAAAATAAAATCACCCCTAGTTTTCTGCCTAGATTTCCACTACTGAGATACTTTTCTCGTTTTATTTCTTTGCATTTTTAACACGGTTGGAGTGACACTATGATACAACTTTATGTTCTGCTTTTAAAACTTAAATTGTGGTTGTAAAGCTGCTGATGCACTTTCCAAACTCCAGTGTATCATTTAGATAAACTAGTTATGAAAAGAACTGAAGTGAGTGGTGGTATCAGGACTCTTTGGGCCAGGACCACAGCTCTTTTACAGCTCAAACAGCTAACAGGGTGGTCGACCATCTGGTGTATAAAAAAGGGATGCCTTGACTGGACTGAACAAAACTCAGGAAAACCAGAGTTTTATTTAGTCTTCTAAATCTGGGCTGGGAACCGCCAGCTACCTGGTTAAGGGGCTGCTGCTGAGTGTCCTGGACTCGGAGGCGGGGGAGGGGTGGAGTGAGGGATCAGAAGCTGGAGGCTGAGCTGGGAGCCTGCTACATGCCCAGATTCGGGGAAGTTCTGAGGGGGTGTGGAGCGAGAGCAACCCAGTACGAGCCTGGGAGACTGCGAGACCGAGCTGGGCTGGGAAATGGGACGAAGTGTGATGGGGGGAGGGGCGGGGGGCGGGTGGAGACCCCTGCCATCTCGGAAACTGGGAGCCAAGAGCTCATGGGGATCCAGCCAGACAACGTGCGAGTCCAAGCCTTGGCTCCCGGCTCCGGGGGCAGTGTGGGGGAACACCTGAGCTAGAAGGCATCTCCTCCCTGCCCATCAGTTCTGTTTTCTTCCCTCCGTACGCTTGCCTCTCTCCTGGCCTCTCACTACGCCCCTCATTCTCCATTCTCTCCAGTCCCGCGAAGGGATTCCCGGCTCTGCTGCCGCCAGGTCTCTTCCTCCGCCAACAGCAGCTGGACGTCCAGGGGCTGCTCCGCGAAGCCGGGGCCGCTGCAGGCCCTCGCTTGCAGCGATGACTCGGACACCGCCCGCTTCCTGGAGCCCGGGTGCCAGGGCAAATTAAGTGAGCAGCAGCGGAGAAGCTGCAGCATATATTTCGGGTTTATCTAAGCAGCTTCAGCAGGACTTGCAGGAATTCGTCAAACTGCTGCACATGGACGGTGAGCTGAGGGAGGGATCCTGGGCAGCTGCCCAGAGAGACAGTGAACGCAGAAGCTCAGCTGGGAGACTGGCCCCAACTGATGGATTCTCTGCTCTCTCCACCCTCTTCTGATTTCCACCTCTGCCAGAGAGGTCTCAGCCTCTGACTTCTCAAAATATATCCTTGTGTTCCTCCTGCTCTGGGTCTCCACTCTCATGTCCCTGAACTGTGGGTGATAGAACCCTCACTCCAATGTCGTCCTGATGCCTTCCAATCTGTTAAACCCTTCTTTGATCTCTCTCTCTTCCTCCTCTCCTCTGATCCATTTGAGCTCCAGGTGTCTGCTGGTTGTGAGTTGCATCGTGGGAGCACATTGAAAAGCTTCCACATGGCATTTCAAGGATGAAAGCTCCTGACTTTCTGAGGAACTTCTTGTGTGCCAGCCCCAGGTTCTCCACACTAGGTTGAGATGGCTGGCAAAGTGCTCAACCAGGACCAAGGGATCAGGGAAATAGTGCAGTGGCTCCTCAATGACACCTGTTCCCAATTAGTCAGAGGCCTCCTTGAGGCAGGACGGCCAGAACTGAAGAAGCAAGTTTAGCTCAAGTGTCTCAGACCCTGCTCTCCACTCTGGGGCTCCAATTGGGTTTTTCTATTCCAGGGTTCACATCTCTTTGAGCATAAGAGGAAGAGAAAATGGATAAAGCATGAGGGCATTTATTCATTTCACAGGCATTAACTTAGCACCCTTTGGGTTCCATGAATTCAATCAAACACTGGGGTCAAAGAGGCTCTCTGCTTGAGGAGGAGGATGAGAAGACATTAACAATTAAAGTAATGCATAAACATGATAGATATGTTACAGTGAAGCACAGGGGGTTATAGGCATATAGACAGGAACATACAGGAGACTGGTTCAGGGAAGGCTTGCCTGGAGAAACTAACACAAATGGATTGAAGTTATGAGAGGTGGAAATGTGGAATGCATGAGCCTGCTGTGAGGCTTGAATCTCATAGTCATCACTTTGCATGCCCCATTTTCTTGATGGATATAGTGAAGTTGGAAGGCTGTCTGTCCAGTGGCCCCACTTCTGGGCCTGGCCATTTGCTCCTGGTGTGGCATGTATCAGGATTCTACCCAAAGCCTGTGTGGCCGATGTGGATGTGGTGTGAGCAGGAGCAGCTGGACACTTGGCAAAGTGATTGATGTCCTGTCCAATGCTGACGGGACATAGTATCTCCAAGTAACCCTAGACGTGTTGCCTTGGAGGCAGCTGGCCTGAATTGGTGAGTGAAGCACAGCAGTCCAGGAAGTCAGGATATCATTCTCTAAAGCTAGATTCCTTCCATCACTGAATGTTTGATCACTTTTACCCCTGTCTATATCCCTCTCCCCCTTTCTCTTTGGTAACCACTAATCCACTGCTTGTCATATTTGTTTCTTGCTTTCAGTTATATATCCCACATATGAGTGAAATCACATGACTTTCAACTTTTTCTGCCTTATTGCGCCTTGCATAATTGTATGATTGTTTCAAGATACATCTATATTTTCGCAAATGGCAGTTTTTCATCTTATCTTATGGATTAGTAATATTCCATTGTATTTATGCACCACATCTTCTTTATCCAATTATCTATCTTGGGACACTTTGGTTACTTTCATGTCCTGGACACTGTGAATAATGCTGCCATGAACAGTGAACGGCATTTATCTTTGCGGATAAATGTTTTTGAGTTTTTGAGTAAATACCCAGAAGAGGGATTGCTGGGTCATATAGTAATTCTATTCTTAATTTTTTGAGGGACCTCCATACTGTTTTCCATCATGGCTTTAATCAGCTTTTCTATGGGGGCAGAGATGTCAGGACTTTCTTGCACAGGAAGTTTCTGAATAACTTTAAATTCAAATAATCAATATGCCATTGTAGGATATTTTAGGGTAACTGTCCAGGCCCTGACAATGACAATAATTTAAATTCACTTGAAATAATATGAAACAACATTAAGGCAACAGATGGCGTATAAATCTGATAATACCCCCACATTCCCAAAATTTTTCAAAATTTTTACTCTTGGTCACTGTCTCTGAACAATAGCTATAGTTTTAATATAGCTATTATTTCTTTATTGCTTGGAAAACTTTCTGATTCTCTAGAGGCTTCAGATTACGTGTTTTTAGGCAAGATCAAAGCAGATTTTAGTGTAAGGTTAATTTTGACCCAGCACTTTAAGCAATACCCTCCTAAGGACTTCTAAGAGCTCTACTTGCAGAGTAGAGGAGGACCTTCTGCAGATCCCTGAAGCTTTCTGTGCAGTTGTCTCTTCTCTGGTCCTCTGTCTTATAACTATAACCACTGTAGCCTGTCTGAAATCCTGACTGTACTCTCAACTCAGAGAGACTGCTATACTTCACATATATCCCTCTTCTTAGGCTACAGTGTAGAAACTCACTTCAAGCAGTACATTATGGGGGAAGATAATTGACTCACCTTGTTTATTTCTACTTTCTCAGAGATTGCTGACTTGTGCTGCCTGATATCCAATGTCTGAAATTTTTTCATATGGATTGTTATTATTTTTTAAATTGTGTCAAGCCACAGGGTAAATCTGGTCTTTGAGAAGAGGTCCAGTCATATGACCTGTGGAAGGCAGAAATGAAAATTTTCCTAATATATTTTCTTCACTGCCAAATAGAGTTGTGGATATGTGATGTTTTTCTGCATCTACCTTTGGTTTTCATGCTTCAGAACTCTGTGTATTCAGAGGCAGTGGTAGCAGAAACTTTCTTACTCTAGTATGCAGGCACCATCTGTGATTTGGTTTAAATTCAGTAAACCTCTTCCTCCCTGTCACCACTGTGATTCAGTTATATATTAATCATGTTTTTGTTTTCTATATTTAATGATGCTATGACATCTTGAAGACCTTACTGGGCAGGGATACGCTGTTCCTCCTAGAGCTAGCTAATTCCTAGAGATAGCAATGTCCTATGAACATGTCTTTCATATGCAGATAAACCAATCCAAATCCCATATTTCCAGACACCTCTATTATCTATCACCCACCAAACCAATATTTTCCCTACCCTTACCTCTGGGGCCAGGTGCCAAACAACTGGAGACCACCCTTATAGCTCATAGCTCACTAAAATTAGTCAAACCACCAAGCCCTCAACTGTGCCCTTACCTCCCTTACCTTACTTACCCTTCCTTGCCTTTCCTGTGGAAAGCACTGCAGCATCCTCCGCTCTTGCTTTCCCTTTACTTCTTCTGCCTCCTGACTGACCTTAGAACTGTCTTATAGGGCCCAGCATGGCATGGTGGGTCCCTTCTTTTGAGAACTGTAAATAATAAACTCTTCTTTCAAAAGCAGTTGTCACCATGTCTGTCACATTACCATACCCAATTAAATGAAACCCTGGTACAAATGAAGATATCCTGGGAGTCATTTCTGCAGTTCTTAGCATGGACTCTTCTCTATTCTTTTTAACATTGTCATTATGCTCTATTGCCTGTATTAAATATCATATTGTATAAAATACTCATGTTGTTTTTTCTTTCTTCATTAACTTTCATGGAGCTACATGAGGGAGACTCTCATGAAAAATTTTCCCATTGTTCAGAGCTGTAACTGATAGTTATATTAAAACTTAAAGTTAAATGCTTAATACTAAGTGAGCGAAGGGAACTGAATCTTGCTATAGAATGGAAGACATAAAAGAGCAGCATCATTTAACCCAAGAAAGGCTGTGGACTCAGAACTCTGAGCATACTGAGGCCTGGTTACTTGGAGTCCTCTGCATGCCAGCTACGGTCCTTCCATGTGGGTCTGGACACCACTGCCCTGCTGCAACTCAGATTGTCCATGGAGAATCAAATAGAAGAGTGCCTGGGGGATACAGCTGATTATGGGGCCATATAATTATTTTTCAAATTAAAAAATAATTTTAAAAGATGTGGCAGGTGAACTTATACCACAGGCTGCAGTTTGCTAACCTTTGGCATAGTGTCTATTTGTTTTGTGTGCATGCATTTTAAACTTCCATAAATCACATTATACACATATTTATATACCTATTTGTACTATTTTATATTTTATATCATATTTATATATCACATATATATCACACTTATCCATAAACACTATTTTAAGATTTATTCCTATTGCTATATGTACATATTATTTGTTGTTTCTAATTGCTGCAAAGCAACTATCACTTTTCCTCTCAAGAGACCCAAGTTGGCTGCTTGATACCCACAATGAAGATTCTCATACTTGCTTCTTTATGGACATGAAAATATAACAGCACTTTAAAAAGGTAATTTTTTTCAACAAATGTACTGAGTGTGTTTAATAAGCACCAGGGTCACAGCCATGCATTCTCCAACTCATAGTGATTAGGAATTGAGATTTGTGTCCATGAAGGCATAGCACCAAGAGAACAAATGAGCTCCTATCACCAATAGGTCTAAAGATACCTCCTCAAGGTCGGCTGAATTTTTCACATTTCACTTACATAGTAGGAATTAATTGACTCTCCTGCTATATAGCAGCCTTGGACACAAACTGTGTTGTCATATAAAAGAAAAGAGACATGTTTTGAAAGGGGGTTAAGAAGTGGGTGTATGTCTCGCTCCTCTCATTATTCAAATAAACTAAATGTAAGGGCTCTGTGCTCACAATTTGTATTCATCATCATAATGAATGTCCCAATTTTAAGAATTAATATGGCAGAGAAGAAATTATAGTCATACAGATTGTAAAATCAGAAGTCCAAGTGCTTTTATTTTGGGGAATATAATAGTCTATATAACAGAGAATAGTCACTCCTGTTCACTGCTCTTTTCTCAGGCCAGAGCATTCATAGTTAGTATAGTTTGTAAAGTTTGTTAGAAAAACAAATTAGTAACATAATAAGCTAATCCAGGACAAGGAAAATCATAGAATGTATCATTAGAATTGCATCAATGAGCTAAACTTTTTTTTGCTTGATCTAAATTTTAAAATAAATATGAATAGCAGCAATACCAACACAAAATAAAATTATTGGCATATAAAGCTGCATAAAAACACTTAGATCTGTACAAGTCAATCAGGGAAAAATGCATTTTGGTAGAAAGGGCTACAAAAGAAAACTCTCAAAAGCAAATTTTTATAGGTAAAATTCGACATATGATTTGCCAATTGATTTTTATAATGTATAATTTTTTCATAGAAAAAAATTTATTCTTCTGAATATACTTTTATAAAATATAAATCTAGTTGGAAAATATAAATTATTTACATGTGGTTTTGGAATTGATTAATGAAATTAAATTGGCTTAATGGAATTTACTTGGTGTACATTCTCAGATGTACTATAATTTAGAGATTTAAGTAATTACCAAAAGCTAAAGAAATTAAGATTTTTTAGATTACAAATGCAATATAGAGATTTCATGTGAGGTTGACTGTAATTATGGGACAAATCTGGGGGAAGCATTCCAGAGTCAGATAAAACCCTCTTCTTAAAGTAAAGTCTTACTACAAAGCTCTCCATATCAGTATAGTTTACTTGCAAGGCACCGAACTGAATTTGCCTGTTCTTCTTAAAGTGGCAGCTTAAGATAAGGGTCCCAACAGGTGAACAACTGTTACTGCAGATGACTGTCCACATCAGGCACTGGGTTTTTAATTCAAAATGAAGTGAAGCTGAGCAACAAAGAATTTCATAGGTATTTCTCTTTAGATACCATTAATAAGCTGTAACTTGTCGCTTGTGAATGTCTATATTTTACTACTAGGTGTCACTGGGAATTAAACAGTTACTGAACATACTGGCAAATTGAAGCTTTCCTATAAAAAAATGGTTGAATTTGTGTATATATTATATATTTTATTTGCTTGCTCATAAAACATGCTAGCATCAGTCACCTCTTGTGTCTTGCCTCACATTTTCTCAGCCCACATTTCTCCCAGCCATTGCAGGACAAATGTTTATAGAACCTAACTTCAGCGGCACTGCACATTTTTCATTTTTGTAGTAAGGTTTTTTTCATGATGTGGTTCTCTCAGGGACACTTGATCAACTAAAAGTGTGGAGAATTAATACCCCATGGGACAGTCCTTGACTTTAGGGGGTGTGGGTCATTGATATGGGTTTCCCTTGTATTTCTCAGGTGGTACAATTTGCATGATTCAACAGAAGGTTCTAATGGGATCAGAATCTAGTTTTCCATAGTGGTTATCATATTTATAACACACCATTGTATTGACTTTCTCTCCCTTTTCTGTTTTACTCTTCCCAGTGTCCCAATCCTAATGCCTAGTATCATGTCCCAAAATAAAGTCTTACCTATAAAACAATTTATGTCAATATAGTTTATTCTGACCCTCCTTTTATTTTTAAGAGTCTTCTTTTTGGAAGGAATCTGAGCATAATTCACTACCCTGATAAAGAGTATTTTCAAATTTGAAACAATAAATTGCATAGAGTAAAACATAGGTAATATACTCACAGATCTTGGTTTTATTTCATTTCATTTGTTTAATTTTTAGTTTTGTCAGTGAAAACATTTTTGTGTGAAAAATTAACATAATTATATATACAGAGTTACACAGTGGGACAATGAATTCCACCACATGACTGCATAAGATACAGAAACGCTTTTGTTTAGTTCATTCTTATACTCTTGGTACAAAAGCCAAAAGCAAAGCACTAACAGGCACCTTTTACTGAACATTTATTGCACATCACTTTTCATGTATCATTTGTCATCCTTCTTAGCAGGCGGTATCATCTCCTATTCTGAGGAAATTGTGATTCAGAAAGGATGCAGAAGAATTCTACAATCACAGTACTAGTAAGTGATAGAGTATATTTAAAACAACAATGCATGTTACATATAATTTTATTCATATTTTAGGTAAGATTTCTCAACCAGGAAACTGTTACCATTTTTAAAAATTCATTTATTGATTTTTATGGTGACATTAGTTAGTGAAATCCAGTAAGTTTCACCTGTACACTTTAACAGTAAGAAATATATATAATTACATTGTGTGTTCAGCTCCCATAGCTATTGTCCATGTCCATGATTCTCCGTCCTGTTAATTTGGCTAATTTGTTGCTTTTAGGTTTATATCTCACATATAAGTGATATGTGATTTTCACTTTTTCTGTCTGGCTTATTTCACTCAGCATGATTGGACCTTGGTTTTGAGAGGAGTTTAGAAATTTGACCTCAAAGGCAAGGGAAGTAAAGGCAAAAATAAATGAATGGCACTATATCAAACTAAAAAGCTTCTGCACAGCAAAAGAAACTATCAACAAAACAAACAGGCAACCAACTAAATGGGATAAGATATTTGAAAACAATGCCTTCAATAAGGGTAAAATTAAAAATATATAAAGAATTAATGTAATTCAACAACAATAGCAAAGAAATAGTCTAATTAAAAAATGGGCAGAGGACCCAAACAGATGCTTTTCCCAAGAAGGCATACAAATGACCAATAGAAATATGAAAAGATGCTCAACTTCACTAGCTATTTGGGAAACTCAAATTAAAACCACAATGAGATACCATCTCACACCAGTTAGAATGGCTAACATTAAAAAGACAAGTAATAAAAAGTGTTGGAGAGGTTGCTATGGCACATAGCAATAGTTGATTATTTTTCATTTTGTGTAGTATTCCATTGCATAAATATACCACAATTAATTCATATTAGTATGAGTGAATTGTTTTCATACACCACTGGGGGGAATCTAAATTGGTTACAGAACTCTGGAAAACAGTATGGTGTTTTATAGAAAATAAGAATAGAATTACCATACAATTAGCAATCCTTCTTCTGGGTATCTATCCCCCATATTTGTAACCATTTATCTGCAAAGCTATATACACCTCAGCGTTCACTGCAGTATTATTCACAGTGGCCAATACATGGAAACAATTCCTTTAATAGATGATTAGACAAAGAAGTGGTGGTACATATTACTCAGCCATACTATGAGATGAAATACTTCATTTGTGACAACATGAATGAATCTTGACATTGTCATGCTAAGTGAAATAAGTCTGACAGAAAAAGTTGAGAATCAAATGATTTCACTCACGTAGGGGGGCCATATAAAACAGAAAGGGATAAATGAATGAGAAAAAAACTCGTAGACTCACACAACAGTTTAATAGTTACTAGAGGGAAAGCGGGGCAGTGAGTAGATTGATAAGAGTAAAAGGGGTCAAGTATGATGACAGAAGAAAATCTGACTTTGGGTAGTGAACACACAATACAATATACATATGATGTATTATAAAATCATATACTTGAAACCTATATAATTTTATTGACCAATGTCACCCCAGTAAATTTATTAAAAAAGAATATTTTTAATATCCAGAAGTCTTGCTCATAGCTCAACTACCTTTTATTATTTATTTATTTTGATTAATTTATTTTTAATTTTCCAATAACAGTTGGTGCATTCAATATTATTTTGTATTAGTTTTAGCTATACGGAATAATCGTTTGATATTTACATATTTACAAATTGATCTTTTTGATTAGCCTAGTACCCATCTGGTGCTATGCATAGTTATTACAATATTATTGACTATAGTCTTTAAGCTGTACTTTACATCAACTACCTTTTAAAGTTGACAAATATTCTGATCTCTATTACCATAGATTAGTTAGTTAGTTTATTTATTTATATTTTTTCCCTCTTTAATTTTCCCTACCCCCCACTTCCACCACTGACCTATGGATGTTGCTGTTTCCCCTTAAGAAATAAAGATCTCTGAAAGTAGGTGTCTCCTCCCACAGGTTCACAGCATGCACTTGGGGCCTGGTGCACCTAAGGCCTAGGGCACCAGGGGTATGGTCCGTGGTTCCACCTGGGCCATGAACTCAGGACCTTCTTCATATAAAGCAGACTTGCTAACCACTACACTATCAAGACACCATAGATTTATTTTTAATCTGTTTTTGAAGTTCATGTCACTGGAATCATGAAGTAAGTTCTATTTTGTGTCTGGCTTTTTTCATTCAACATTATTTCTGTGAGATTTATTTATGCTATGGCACATAGCAATGGTTGATTATTTTTTATTTTTGTGTAGTATTCCATTGTGTGAATATACCACAATTAACTCATATTTGTATGAGTGAATTATTTTAATATTTTTCTTATTATGCCAATTGCCTTTCATCTTCTCCACATCCTCACTTATAGTTGATATTATTAATCGTTTTTATAGCCATCTGGTGTGGGTGTAGTGTATCCAATTGTTGTATTTCTCTGTTGGCTAATGGTACTTAACATATATCCATATGTCTATTAGCTATTTAGATTCACTCTTTGGTGAAGTACCAGTTTAAGTTTTTAGATATTTGTGTGTGTGGTGAAAAGGTGTCAGTCTTTTTTTTTTTATTTGATTTTTTTTTATAATTTCTGTATACTAGTCCTTTGTTGAGTATATGCATTGTAAATATCTTCTACCAGTCTCTGATTTACTTTTCATTCTTAAATTTGTATTGTGATAGAAAGGATATTTCAGATTAAATATAAGTGATAAATATTTTTCTCTTTATGACTATTGTTATTTACTCCTGTAAATCCTTTACTCCTCAAGGTCGTAAAATATTCTCCTTAATCTGTGACACTCAAATTTGTGTGAACATCGAGATCATCTGGAACTTTTTTAGGCAAGGGAAACCTTGGTTGACCTCACAAATTGCAAGGAACTTGTCAGTTTACAAAGCCTTATTTATTATTTTTTTATGCCTACAGCACCTGGTTTTCCTTGGTGGTCTCCCATCCAAGTACTAACCAGGCCCAACCCCACTTAGCTTCTGAGATCAGACAGGACTGGGCTTGTTCAGGGTGGCATGGTTGTAGTGGAATGTTTTTAAAAAACATATTATTAGGACATACATCCAGAGTTTCTAGAAATTTAGGTTAGGAAAGAGGTCCAAGATTTTCATTTCTTATAACTTCCAGATGATGCTGATTCTGGTGGTCTGAGAGCCATTTTGTCTTTGAGAGGCTTAACTGTTTTACCTTTTACATTTGGACCTATAATATACCTGGACTTCATTTTTGTGTGTGCTGTGAAATAGAGGTAAAAATTTATTTTTTTAAATGTTAATTATTGACTAATATTACTGATATGCAGTATTAATTGTGTTGTAATTTAAGTGCCTATATGTATATGGATCTGTTTCTGGACATTTTATTCTCTATTCTTCTGTGTGTCTGTCCTTGTGCCAATGCAATGTAATAAAGTAACTTAATTACTTTAGATTTATAATAAATCTTGATAACCACTGGAGTAACTCTCCACTTTTTTCCTTCTTTAAGTGCATCTTGTAAAAGAAGAGAACAAAATAAAATGTTTTTCTTTTGGCTTAATAAAAAATCAGAATTATCTATACATTTTAGAAAACAGAGATATCACTTTAGATATAAAATTAGGGCAACAGTTATTAAGAAAACAATACAGGAGTCCAGACATTTTGGAAGTTAAATGTTACTTTCAAAAGCCGTAGTAACTGTCTCTGAAGTCTAGATATTTGTAAGGTACCCCTTTTTAAAAACACATTTGAAAGTCAAGAGGATTCTGAAAGTAAAGAAGTAAAGTGAATAAGATTTTGAAAAGTGGAACTATACAGCATCTGGGCTGAATTTTGTCTCCCTAAAATTCATAGGACAAAGCCCTAACTTCTGGTTTCTCAGAACATGACTATATTTTGAGATGTCCTTTAAATAGGTAATTAAATTAAAACCAGGCTCTTAAGGTGAGCCCTGATCCAATCTGAAGATATCCTTATAGGAGGAGGAAATTTGGACACACAAACACCAGGAATGGGAGTGCATAGAGAAAAAATAACATGAGTGCACACTGAGAAGATGGTAATCTACAAGCCAAAGAGAGTGGCCTCAGGAAAAAGCAGACCTGATGCCTTGGTTTTCGCCTCAAAAACTGTGAGAAACAAATCTTTGTTGTTTGAGTCGCCCAGTGTGCGGGTAGTTATGGCAACTCTAGCAAATGAACACATGTAGTGTTGGCAAAGTTTCCCCCTAGTTATTGAGCAAAGAAGGAAAGTATACGAATGTATAATAGTCATTGCAATGTAATAATTAATTAGGCAGGATTTTCTGAACATTAGAGAAAATCAAAATTTCTTAAAATATTTTTTTTTTGTAGAGGATGCTCTTAAGGAGAATATTGAGTAAACATAAGAAAGAGTGCCTTTATCTACTTTCTATCGATAAAAGCCTTGACAAAGTAAATTGTGGGAAAAAAAATATTAAATGTAATCAGAACAACAAGAGACATCTAACAAGTTGTGTGAATTTTTATCCTTTGTATCTAGTGATTGCTAGAACAGATGAGAACTAATAGGTATGGCCAAGAAATATTCCACGACTGTCCAAGAATTTTTATCAGCTTTTAATTGAAGATTAGAAGGTGATATCTTATACACATGGTGTTATGTGTGGTACTCATTATGTTTTAATCACACTTTTGGTAAATATCTTTAAAAATGTCTGAATTAAAAACCACTTGAAATATTCTCATAAATGTATAGGCTCATTGGTAGGTCTTATCTGATTATTGCAGCCAATATTCTGGGGCTGATTGAGCAAGGCCATGTCAGCAGTGCACATATAGATGAAAGATTTAATTGAGGCTTACTAGATCCCAGTAGTTTTCTTCATTAGAGAGTTATCACACTCTACAATTATGGTACATTTACATGTTTCTTTTCCGTATAGTTTCAGCTTCTATTTTTCTACTCAGTCTGATCTCAGTGTTTAGCACCATCCTTGATATTTACTATATGTTGATTGAATTATTAATTAAGGAATAACTATGTTACCAATATCTTTAAATTGCTTTCTTTACAAAATATTGTTTTTCAAACTCAATAATTTACTTTGAAATTTTTGTCTTTCCTGAATCTGAAAAAGAAGTATGCCTCTTTTTTTCTTTAATTCTGGAAAATTCTCAGCCCTTATTTCTTCATATATTTCTTTCATTATGTGTTTATTCTTCTAACAAAATTATTATTGAGCAAAATTATTATTTTCATTTTTATATCTCTTAATTTCTTTTGCATATTCAGCATCTCCTTAGCTCTGTTATTTCAGGATCACACATGTAGAATATTTTTGAACTCCAATCTCATATTCATGATTAGTAATTTTTAGAATGAGAAACAAAGAAATAAATCAATATTCAGAGAAAATAGATAGACAAGCTTCTTACCCTGTATAAATAGATGGAAGTTTTTCTCGTTTACCTTGTCACTGAGATGAGGGTGTAGCAAAAGTTTCACTTCCAACTTTCACTTTGTTTGTTTGGTCCCAGAGCCTTAGCTCCTGATCCAAGTACCCATGATAGCCAAACCCCAGGAAACCACACAATGCCCTGGATAGCTAATGTCAGATCCTGTTTGACTCTAAGTTTCCATTTCTTTTTTTGTTATTCCTTTATTTCATTGTGAATATAGTTCTGCATTCAAAAATAATTAAAATACAATCGTTTAATCTTGTATTTCTGGGTGTTTGTATTATGTTTTTTTCAAATTATGTAGTATGTCATCTTGCTAGAAATACTATCCATAACTGTGTTTTATATATCACACAGGAAATTAAAAGTCATGTTATAAAACAACGCTTTAAGTTTGAAAGTGAGTTGAGAGGAAAGACTGAGATTAGATTGAATCGGTAGGGAGTATAATATAAGAATGTAGAGAGCAGTCCTGGGAGCTGAGATGGAGGCTAAATGGAGAATGACTGCTATGACAGTGAGGAGTGAGAGAGAAGGAGGGAGAAGCAGAGTTGGGGAAGGAGAACACATGTGTGGGAAGGAATGGGAGCTCAGTAAGATACATAGAATGTTAAAGCCAAAAGTAATAGAATTAGAAAACACTTATTTTTTTCACTCCAGTTTTTTTATAGATAAGGAGACTGAGGCCACAATACTGATATAACTTTCCAATTCACTGTATCCAGCTGGTATCATCCAGGAATTCATTTTGACTTCTAGTCCTAAGATTCTTTTAGTACATAGGAAGGTGAAAAGCACTCATCAGGCACATGAAGTGATGTTGGAAGCCAGGAAGGTGAGAGAAAAAATTGAAGCCTAATGGTAGGGAAAATCAAAGCATGTTAAAAGGCACATGGTCATAGGAGGCAGTGGATCTCTTTACCAGAGATCCTGCTGGTGGGAAGTGGGTGTCAGGTGAATGTGTGAGACTGTGTGGAAGGAGAGCTTACATCTGGATGTAAGAGGAATGGGTGTAAGATGAGTGTGTGGGAGGGGAGCTAAAATCTGGGTTCTAAGGAGAGCTTTACAGGGGAGAAATTCAAGAGCAGTGATAGTGTTTAGGAGCAACACAAAACAGCAGTTAAAAAGGACATGAACATGCTTGTTGCTTAAGCATCAATGAATCAAGCGAGAGATTCCCAAAAGTTCTGGTGACATAAGAAAGAATGTTGGATTCTCCTGTAGACTAGCTGGGATATCCTGTCTGGTTGAGATCTAATCAGGATATATCTAACCCATCCCTGTTCTCTTCTCTGGGGTTTCCCATGCTCAGAGAACACATGATTATCATATCCTTCGCTCCCAATTCTTTTTTCACATGTCCTGGTTACCTCCTCTGCCCCCATTTTATCTCTTGATTTTTGCCTTCAGATCTGCTATTTCTCTCTCAGCTCTCTCAGTTCTCAGGGTTTCTGAGCCAGCTCCCAAGAAGCCACTCCTCTTTCTCCTTCTGCAGATCTTGTCCTTTATCCACCATAGCTGAGTGTTTGCTCAGGAGTGGAACTGGCTGGGAAAGCTGAAATCCACAGTGGGACCATGACTCAAGTACCAGTAGCTTCCAGCATATATTGGAATCAACTCAGCCCAAAGGAGCAGAGCTGAAGAAACTTGTGGCTTTGTTCCACGTCTCTTTCTAATCCTCCTTTTAATTTCTCCTCCCACTCTTCCTGTTTGATTTCTCCCTCTCCTCTTGAATCTCCTATGCCCCAGGGTGTTTCTGACCAGCTCCCAACTCTTTGGTATCAGAACTCCATTCCTCATGTAGTTATTATCTCTTTATTCTCCTTTATACCCAAACCTAGGCTGCCTCATTCTCACTTTCCACACTCTACATGCCAGGGTATAAACAATGGTAGCTAAATAATTTTTGGAGTCCAATGCAAATTGTGGGTCCTTGTATTTCAAAAGCAGAAAAAATCCTTCTTAGAGGTATTGAAATATTGAAAAATTTTAAAGTGACAGTCGGAAGCATGGCAGAGTGAGAGATGTCCCCAAACCTCTCCCCTTGAAATGACAATGAGTTGAACATTTAAAACTCAACAAATAATACAACACCTGGATTTCAATATGTCTGAGAGAGTGATTTGCAAATAAGAGCTACCACTGTGGGGAAAAAATAGATCAGCAGAATGGGAGTTTTAGCAAAAAGTTTAGAACCTTAAAAATAATTTAATATAACTTTTTGAGATTAAGGGCACACTAAAAAGATAAAGAATAAAATAGTAAGCTTGGGAAATAGAGTTGACTAAAGGGAAGAAAAGATCAGTGACATTGAAGACAGAAATCTAGAGATAAATCAGAAGAAAAAGGAGAGATTAAAGAATGAAAATTAAAATAAATACAAGAAGTAGCTCACAAAGTCAGGAAAAAAAAGATAAACATAAAATATATTTTCCCATTTGGATGGTTGTCTCTATATCTTGTTGACAATTTCTTTTGCTGAGCAGAAGCTTTTAGTTTGATGTAGTCCCATTCATGTATTTTAACTTTAATTCCCTTTCTTTAAGGTCAAATTCATAAATTACTTTAAAGTCCAAAATTCTTGAGTTTAGTTCCTATGTTTTCTTCTATGCATTTTATTGTTTCAAGTCTTATATTCACGTCCTTAATCCATTTTGTGTTAATTTGGGTGTGTGGTGATAGAAAACAGTCTAGTTTCATTCTTCTGCATGTGGCTTTTCAGTTTTCCCAGCACCAGTTTTTGAAGAGTCTTTTCTTTCTACACTGCATGTTTTTGGCTCTTTTGTCAAAATTATTCGTCCATATAAATATGGGTTTACTTTGAGACTCTTGATTCTATTCCCCTGGTCTATGTGTCTGTTTTTCTGCCAATACCATACTGTTTTGATTACTGTTGCTTCACACTATAATTAGAAGTCGAGCAGAGTGAGGCCTCCAGCCTCATTTTTTTTCCTCTCCAGGTGACTTTGGCATTTTGGAGTCTTTTGGGTTTTCATACAAATCTCATGATATTTTGTTCTATTTCTTTTTTTTTTTTTTTAAAGCTGATGTGATTTTGATGTGGATTGCATGAAATCTGTATAATGCTTTAGGTAACAAGGTCATTTTTAACTATTTGGAAGCCTTTTATAACTTTCTCTTGTCTGATTGCACTTGCAAGGACTTCAATGTTATATTAATTAACAGTGCCAAGAGTGGATAGCCTTGCCTTGTTTCTGATCTTAGAGGGAAGAATTTTAGCTTTTTATTATTAAGTATATGTTGGCTGAGGGTTTGTCATATATGGCCTTTATTATGTTAAGGTACTTTTTTCCCCACACCTATTTTGTTAAGTGTTTGATCATGAATGGATGCTGTATCTTGTTGAAGGCTTTTTCTGCAACTATTGATATGATCATATGATTCTTATTTTTTAATTTGTTTATGTGGCATATCACATTGATTAATTTGCGTGTGTTGAACCATCATGGTGGCTCTGGGCTGAAGCCCACTTGATTGTGGTATATAATCCTTTTAATATGTTGCTGTATTCGGATCGCTAGTATCTCATTTAGCATTTTTGCATCTGTGTTCATGAGAGATATTGGTCTGTAGATTTTTTGTGTGTGTTATTTTTACCAGATTTTGGTCACAGGGTTATACTGGCCTCAGAAAATGAGTTGGGAAGTATTGCCTCTTCATCAATTTTTTGGAAGCATTTGAGGAGAATAGGTATTAAATCTTTGAATGTTTGGTAGAATTCACTGGTGAAGCCATGTGGTCGTGGACTTTTACTTTTTGGTAAGTTTTTGATGATTGTTTCATTTTCCATACTGCTGATCAGTCTATTTAGCTTTTCCATTTCTTCTTGTGTCAGTCTAGGAAGGCTGCATTTTTCTAAGTACTGGTCCATTTCTTCTAGGTTATTAAATTTGGTGTTATATACTTTTTCCATAGTATTCTTGTATGATCCTTTATGTTTCTGCGATATCAGTCATCATTTCCCCTCGCTCATCCCTGATTTTGTTTCTTTGTGTCCTTTCTCTTTTCTCTTTAGTTTCTGTCCATGGATTAGCCAATTTTATTAACCTTTTCAAAGTACCAGCTCTTTGTTGCCTTATTTTTTTCTATATTGTTGTTTCCAGTTTTATTTATTTCTGCTCTATTTTTGATTATTTCTTCTCCCTGCTGACTTTAGGCTTCATATGTTCTTCCTTTTCTAATTTTTTAAGATGAAGCATTATGTTGTTTATTTGGGCTCATTTTTGTTTTTGGAGATAGGCCTATAATGATATGAATTTTCCTTTTATGACAGCTTTTGTCGTGTCTCAAAGTTTTGATATTTTGAACTATCATTATCATTTACTTCTATCTTTTGATCTCTTTTTAATTCTTCTCTGACCCAGTCGTTCGTCAGTAGCATGTTATTTAATCTCCATGTATTTGTGTTTCTTTCTGCTTTCTTTTAGCAGTTGATCTTTAGTTTCAAGGCATTATGATCAGAGAATATGTTTGGTATGATTTCAGCCCTTTTACATTCGTCAAGGCTATCTCTGTGTCCCAGTATGTGGTTGATTTTTGAGAATGTTCCATGTGCATTTGAGAAGAATGTATAAGCAGCTGTTTTGAGATGAAAAACTCTGTCAATGTCAATTATGTCCAGTTGGTCTAATGTGTCATTTCAGGATGTTATTTCGTTATTCATTTTCTGTGCGGACAATCTGTCCATATTTGACAGTGGGGTATTTAGTTACCTTACTATGATAGTGTTTGGTTTCTTTCTCTTTTTAGATCTGTTAGTAATTGCGTTACATATTTTGGGGCTCTCTGGGAACATAGATATTATAAGTGTTATGTCTTCTTGGTACATGATTCCCTTTGTCATTATGAAGTATCCCTCAGGATCTTTCTTTACCTTTTTTAATTTTGAAGTCTATTTTGTTGGATATTAGTACTGCTACTCACACTTTTCTTTGAATGCCATTTGCTTGAAATATTGTTTTCCACCTGTTCACTTTGAGTCTATATTCGTCTTTGGAACTGGGATGTGTCTCTTGGAGGCAGCATATGGTTGGGTTTGGATTTTTTGATCCAATTTGCAACTCTGTGCCTTTTTATTGGTGAGTTCTTTCAATTTACATTTAGGGTGATTATTGAAACATGAGGTCTTATAATCATTTTGTTTTGCTGTCTGGTAGCTCGTTGTTTCCATTGCTTCCTTGTCCTTGTGTTTCTGTTTTCTTTATTTTGGATGGCTTCTGTGGGGTTTCCCTCTCGTCCTGTTTGTTTTATGTTACACACTTCAGTTCTGAATCTTTGGTGTGTGGTTACCATTACAAATAAGTAAAGGATATGTTATATATATATAATAATGCATTTTTTTCTCTTCATACCTTATCTTCATTCTCCTTTGAGAATTTGGATCTTTGCATCTTTCCCTTTTCAGTCATTGTAGTCTCAATTTTTCCTATGTATGCTGACCATCTATTACTATCTTGCTATAGCAATTCTCTTATTGTTATTTAAGCTTTAATTCCCTGTTCTTAGTAAGGGTAGTACTCCTCTCCTTCTATTTGTCTGATATTCACCTTACTATGTATTTTTTTCATCATTTTGTTTTAGATGAGCTTACCCCTTTCAGTATTTTTTGTAATACAGGCCTCATAGTTGAGAATTCTCTCAATTTTTGTATATTTGGAAAGGTCTTAATTTCTCTTTCATATCTAAAAGAGAGCTAGCTCAATAGATTATTCTAGGCTGGTAGTTCCTTTCACTTAATATTTTAAATATTGATTCCATTCCTTTCTGGCTTATAAGGTCTGCACTGAGAAGTTCAATTATAATCTAAGTGGTTTTCCTTTATATGTTTTCATTTTCTTCTGCCCTGAGAATTCTGTCTTTGTCATTGATTTTTGATAACTTTAATAAATATGTCTTGGTGAAAGCTTTTTTTTTTTGGTTGAGATAATTGGGTGTCCTGTTGACCTCTTGAATTCCAAGTTCTGGCTCATTTCTTAAATTTGGAAAATTCTCATCCACTATTTGTCTGAAAATGCTTTTAATTTCTGCTCCTTTTTCTTGCTTTTGAGAATGCCATTATTCTTCTGCTTTACCTCCTTATGTTATCAGCTAGTTCTTGTATTTCTCTTTCATTAGTTTTTATTCTTTGGTTTCTCTCTTCTTCCTTCTGATTTATTTCTAAATTTCTGTCTTCAATACCACTTGGTTGACTATTTCTCACTCCTGCTATTTCATTTTTCAACTCTTACATTCTGTATTTTATTTTCAGAATATCAATTCTGTTCCTTTTGAGGGTTTCAGTCTTCTTGCTAAAGAACTCATTCTGCTCATCTAGGTGTTTTTTCAATTCCTGATATTGTTGATATGACTCATATCATCTGAGTTTTTTTAGAAGTATCATCCTGAATTCTCTGTCATTTAAGTCGCATATATCTATGTCTGTAGGTTTATTTTCTGGAGATTTTTGTTTCTCTTTCTGAGATACCGTGTCATCTTGGTTGTTCATGGCGTTTAATAAACTATTCCTCCACTGGGGCATCAGTGGAAATGTATTTAGCTTTTTCTAGAAAAATTTATAATAGGAAGGTCTCTCTTTAGCCTGCTGCAAAGATGGTGCTTTTCTTTTGATTTCCAGTAGATGATGTCTAAGACTTTTGGACCCTAGGTTTATTTAAAGCTTTAATAATGCCTTTTAATTTTCTTGCAGATATTTAATCATGCATGCTATGCTCAATTTCAATCCCTGTCAGTGTCAGCAACAGTTTCGGTACTGTTTGCTCAGATTCCCCTGGATGTCCCTGGTTTTCTGACTTGGAAGGTATGTGAGGAGGAGCCCCTAAGTTGAGGGGTAGGGGTTATGCCTCAGTCTTGGTTTTGCAACAATGGCTGGTCAACACCAACTGTATTTTGGTGCCATCCCTCTTCTCTGTTTTGCCATGATGACTGGGACATGCCACTCACCATGTGGAGCTCACAGTACTCCCAGGCAGGGCTATTTAGGAAAGTTGCTGCACCTTCTCCTTTCCCACTCCTCCTAAAGGGAGGTCTCATGGCTGCTTGAGGCAGCTTTTTTATTTCTCCCATTCCTCTGCCTGACACTTGGGGTTCTGACCTGTGATAACTCTTAATGTGCAGATCCCATGCTCAGATGTGTTTTTGTGCAGTTTGGGTATTTTTTTTGTTGAGTTTTAGATATTCAGCTTAGTGTTGTTTCATGGAGATAGATCTGGGGATGTCTCTCATTTTGCCATGTTTCTCCAAATCTCAGTAACTTTTTTTTTTTTTATCATGTCATACTCCTAGATCTAAGTCACCTTCTGAACTGAGCATCTCATTTTAAGCTGGGTATAACCTTAAGCAAAGAGATTTTGGACAAACAAGCCCAACATAGGGCAAGAAATACTGATTGTTAAGATCCTTTTGAGAACCACAAATCTAGAGGAAGAAGAGGAGACTTTAGTTACAGAGACTTGCTATCTCCCTCAATCTGTACAACTTTGAGATAAACAAATCACTATACCTGTTTTACATAATAGAACATTAAGTCACCACAAAGTAAAGTTCTCATTCAAGGCCACATAATTATACATGTAAATAAACTATACACACTTTGACTTAAGTAATTAATGACACATTTGGCCCAAATGTGTGTACATAATGTTCTAATTATAATATCTTAAGAAACTAATGGATAAGAACACCAGACTAGTGATTACCAGAGGTTGGGGGAAGGGTGATATAGATGAAGTAAAAAGGGTCTAATATGTGGTGACAGAAAGAAGTCTACTGTGGGCAGTGAATATACAATGCAAAATACATATGACTTATTGTGTACTTGTACACTTGAACCTTGCTGGATTTTGTTAACTAATGTCACTATACTACTAATAAAAAAATATACATTGAACTTTTCATTTCTTTTGATCTCACTCTCTCTTTTTTCCCTCCCTTTCCCTCTGTCTTACAACTTGTCCCGATGTTTTGTTGTTGTTGTTATAGTTATTTTGTTATTGTTTGTTTGAATTTTCTAATGTTGCTTTCCTTTAGGCACAGGAAGTCATAGGGAAAGTATAGACCTTCTTGTGTGTCTGACGCTCCACTCCTTTTGATTTGTATGTGAAATCAACTATTTTTGATCAAAATGCAGATATCTTGATCTGGAAAAAAGTGGCCTAGATGGTAGAGGCTTTGTACATCACTACTGCGACCAAATAAAAGTTGTGACAGAAACTGGAAGGAAACTGTAAAAAAAGTTGACTGGGATAGAGATGAACAAAAGCACTATAACTATTGAGAGAAATAAACCTGCAACAGTAAAAGATAGGAGGCACCAAAGATGTGAGGTTGTCAGATCTGCAGCAGCTGAGTGGAACAGAGTCTATGGCTGTGTCAGGCGGCAGCTGCAGATGCTGTGTCTACAAGCAGACTTTTGTGGTGAAGGACCTACTTTCTCTGAGCAGAAGTGTTGGGTCAGCTGCCCAGGAGGCACCAGGGACATATAGGGGGACACTGAGTTGTCAGAGTGTGGGCCAGAGGTGAGGCTTTCTCTCTGGCAGAGAGCTGGCAGTACCCAATGTTCTGATTAGCACTTCCATTGTTGAGACTTCATCAAACTGAATGACAGAGGTCACTCTGCCCAAAAAGTTTTCTGAAACTTTGCCTCCCCCAACTCACAGACCCTCCCAAACCATACCAGTTGTGTTCTGTAGGAGTCACGTACTCCTTGCTGAGCAGTGCCACAACTCAAACTAGTGGCAGCTGACCTTGGTTTCTGGCATGATTTCTTGAGGCAACTATGAGCACAGCATCTATGGGTTGCTAACTGAACATTAACAGGTGGCCCTAGAGAGGCAGGCTGGGGCAATTTGGTCTGTAGCTGAACCCTTCTTAGGATTGTGCCACTAGACACCTACTACACAAAGCAAAGCTAATAAGTCTGGGAGACTTAGAAGCTTTGCTTACTACATAGAAACAGGCACAGAAAGGCAGCCCAAATGAAAAGGTAAAGACATAGAAACCATATGAGATAATAGATCAGAGATTCAGGAATAATGGAGTCAAGGAATTTAATAGATTCAGAGTTCAAAACACTGGTTATAAAGATGCTCAATGAACTCAGGGGAAGTGTAGATGAATTCAGTGAGAATGTTCACAAAAGATAAAAACCCTATAAATGGAAATGTAAATTATAAAAGGGTACCAGTCAGAAATAAAGAACACATTATCTGAGATAAAGAGGATATTAGAATAACTGAGTGGTTAAAAAAGAGTATTGAACCACCAATATAGAGGAAGGGGAAGACAAGGACACTCAATCAGAACAGCAAGAAAAAAGAAGGCAAGACTATAATAATAATTTAAGAAGCATATGGGACACTATTAAATTTAAAAGTATTCATGTCACAGGTGTACCTGAAGGAAAAGAAGAGATTGGAGAGAAATAATGTTGGAAAAATTCCCTCACCTGGTTGAAGGAAATAGAGATACAATCCCAGAAAGCTCAGAGAGTTCAAACAAGATGAAACCAGTCCCACACCAAGACACATCATAATTAAAATGCTAAAAGTAAATATAAAGAGATAATCTTAAAAGCAGCAAGACAAAAGCAGTTAGTTTTCCACAAGGGAGCATCCATTAGAACGGCAGCTGATGTCTCAAAAGAAACCATGCAAACTTGGCATAAAATATTCCACATGGTGAAAACCCAGGATTTACACCCAAGAATACTTTGTCTCGCGAAGCTATCATTTAAAGTCAAAGGACAGATTAAGAGCTACCCAGACAAAAATAAGATAAAGGAATTTATCAACACCAAGTCAATATTATAGGAAATGTTGAAAGAATTTCTTTAAGAATAAGAAACATGTATCACAAACAATAAAGAATGGTGATAATTACATTCCTATCAACAAGTACCTCAATGGGAAAGAATTAAGTTTCAGTCAAAAGATAGAGGGGCTGAATGGATAAGAAAACAAGACCCCTACTAATGCTGTCTATGAAAGAGCTTGCTTCAGATTAAAAGAAATACACAGACTAAAAGGAAGGGGATGGAAAAAGATATTGCCTTGATGGACCTAGAGGATATTGCATTGAATGAAATGGGTCAGATATAGAAAAACAAATATCACACGGTTTTATGTACATGTGGAATCTAAAGAATAAAATCATTATCAACAACCTCAAAAGCAGAAATAAAACTCATAGATACAGAGAATATTTTGAGGGCTAGTAGATGGGAGGAGGTTTGAGGGAAAAGGTGAGTCAAAGAAAAAGGGATTAGGAGGTACAAATGAGCAGTTGTACAATAGACACGGAGGTGTTGAATGGGGAAGATGGTTAATAATGTTGTAATAAATATGTAAGGGGGAAGAAGTGTACTAGATTTACTCGAGTGATTGCTATGCCAGTTATGTGGATCTATGATCACTATGCTGCACAACTGAAACTGGTATATTATGAAATGCCAACTGTAATTGAAAAAGAACTCATTGAATTGTACAATGCAAATATGAGCAAATAATTGTCTTATGTTTTAATAAAGCTTGAAAAAATGCAGATGTCTTTTGTAGAATAATAGACACTGAAGTAAATTTATATATATATTTTATTCTTGGTCCAGGATGGGTTTTATATATCCTGACTAGAACTCAGTTGTCCTATTTACTCATATAACCTTTAGTAATTTGTTACTGCCATGGAGCAGGAGATAATTCCCTCCACTCCACCCTTCTTTAGTTCTTATGGCTTTGGCTAGTTATAAAATCATAAACTTGACACAGGACTCGAATAACATTTTGATATGTGTGTAGGGTAGAATAACAATATGATACTCAGGTCATAAAACTGGGCTCAAAGAAGTTATTGAAACAAGGCACCATTTTATACTTATTAAAGAACAATACAATAAATTTGGGAGATTGACAGGACCAAAAAATGCTAATCAGAAAGGAATCCAAGTAGATTTGGATATTTGTTAGGGAGTAATCTAAACAAAGTTTGGGTTTAGGTATTAAATTAGTAAAGTATTACAAGGTTTGTTTATACTTGCTTTTTCAACTCTAGGAAGACAGAAGAGAATCAGAGAGTTTTCCTGCTCTTGCTGAGTTTCAAATGATTTTAGTTCAAAATAATCAATATGTCATTGTGGACTATTAAGGGCAGCCTACCCTGGACCCTGACATTAATTTTAGCTGAATTATCCTTACTGGCTTACATAGCATCTGACATCTGTTACAAGTAAGCAAATGTCCGCACCCCCTATTTTCTTGAAGTAATCTCTTTGTTCTTATATTTTGAGTGAATTGATTGCCTGGATACTTTAGCTTTCCAATAGATTCAAGGAAAGTTGTGATTTTGTTAATCCAGGCTTTTATAATTGCAATTATAAAAGTGAAGCTCTTTCTTGCTTTCTGTGTTCTAATTGTGAAAAGTGAAGCCATTTTAAAATGAAACCAGAGTAGTCATTCAAGAGGACCTGCCTTTCACATATTGCTCCTTGAAACTGGCATGTTTGAAAGAAGTTATATGTGTGTTGTATGACTACCCACCATGATCTGCCCAGATATGTATTTTTGTTCAAATCTCCCTCTGAGGTTTTTTTCATAGAACCAAACTCCACCCCCTTCTTTTGTCCACAACTCTTTCTAAAGATAGGATCAGTAACCATCCATGTACGGTGTAGAGGAGGAAGAAACTTTTCTCTACCCTCCTAGATTCATTACACTGGTCTAATAATTATATTAATATGAATCAGATTCATGAGTGAAAATGACTAAATTCTGCAAATATGTACACATGGGAACCCCACACATATGAGGGAGTCAGAGACTCCACATCTGGGAGAGGTTCAGATAATGAAAGTTATATTAATGTAAGAATGTCCAAACCTGTAGAGAATTTTTATGAGTTTATTTGAGCCAAGCTGATAACATGCTTTGAAGCAAAATCTCAAATGCTCCAGAGGATGACAGCTTTGGAGTTCTTTTTAAATTTCAAATTAAGGAGAAAACTTAAGGAAGATTACATGAAAGTGAGACAGGATAGTTAACAAGATTATATGCTCCCTTGAGTGTGGTTACACTTCTCTTTAGAGGGGTCTGAAAAAGAGGATTACTTCTGATATTTCAAAGACCTGTTAACCTAGATGCACAAAAAGAATGGACAGAGCTTGCTTAAGGCAAAGATAAACCTTTATAGTCCTGTGGTGTGACTATCCACTAGGATCCAATCAATTAGAAATTTATGATCAGGCCACCTTATAGCATTACCTTCTGTCACTGAACTTGTCAGATTTGTAACATAGCCCTTTTTTTTTTGTTGTTTGCAATTAAAAATAGGTATCTATGGCATTCTGAGCTAAGGATGAGGTAAGGTACTTAGGAGCTTCAAAGGGTCATTGCAAGATGATAATAAGAGATGTTCAGTAATTAGTAGTTTGTTCTGTCATATAGATAGATTTTTTAAAAAAGTTACTTCTAGTGATAACTCATTATGGGCACTACCCCTTATTTAAATTCTCTAAAGGAGAGGTAAAAGTTTCCTGTGAGCATGCAGGGTCTTGATTTCCTTCAGCTCAAAATAATTCAAATACTAAAGGGGTACATTTTTTGAGGTCTTTTCTGAACCTTCGCAATAACTAAAGATTAATTCAGCTTGTCAGCTTGTTAGCACCAATAGAAATGTCTTTCTTCTTTTCACATAAATGAACACTTCTTATAAGATCCCCTTGCCCTCACTGTAAACAGGACACATTTTGTCTTTCTGACTGAATTTGTGTTGTCTGAATTGCAATTCTTTGATCCCAAATATACACTTATTGCTACACATTTTGGCTTTTTAAATTTTAGATTATCGTAATCTTAATTTTCTCCCAAACTATTTTTTTCTTACATTAACCTTAGATAATTTCTGTTACTCACATGCCAAGAAATAAATGGCCCAAGCACGATGATACAAAAATTCCCCAAATATTTAAGAGCCTTTAAACAGTTATAGAGAGCATGAAAGAGAAAAGTCAGCATGTCCATCAAAGACCAGCTAATAAGATAAGATTGGAACATCCAAGTAGGGCTAATGAAAAAGAAAATTGTGGGTAAATAATTCCAGAATGCTCTATTAACTTCACTTTTCACAATTTTTTACTTAAAAAAATAATAACTAATGAGGGATTTACAGTATAACCCCCTCTGTAAACTTCATGCTAATTAGCATACATTTTTATCCTAAATAATACCATATAAGATTCTCGTTTCAGCAAGTAGGGGTCCACAATAGTTATGTTAAAAACCTTCAAAATTAAAAAATAGTTAGATGCCAGAACTAAATTATTCAATCATTCAAAAATATTCATGGAGCAACTATCACTTGCCAGGCACTGTGTTAGATGTTGGGGATGAATACAACAGAGGCATATAGGCCTAATACCCCAAGCTGAACACTGAAGTCTAGATTCTGAATCAGTAACATTAGTTTAAGGTTTATTCTTTACAAAATATTTTCAAGAAGCCATGTGTTTGTTGAGTACACCAAGATTTATAGTTCTAGCTTCATATGCTCTTCCTAGGTAGAATAAAAGCTCCTTGAAAAAAGTGATTGCATTATTGACCTATGTATGTTCATGAATGCAGCAAGACACTTGGATCCAGGCCAGTGCTAAGTAACTCTTAAGTGAATGAATACATATCAGTGCAAGTCAGTTGGGGTTTTTCTTTATGTGTTGCCAGGCTCCCATGGTCTCTGTGATGGCTACTTGTTCTTTCCTAAGAATAATGGAGAATTTACTGTAGCTTATACTGTTACCAATAATGGGAATCATAAGGGATTCTGAAAGAGCAAATAAAGCAAATAATGAGAAATCAGATATATGAATGAGGTGGGGTGCGGATAAGACAGGGAAAAGAATATTTGGAGAATATTCTAAGAAACAAGAGAAAGACAGAATGACAGAAAAAGCAGGGACAGAAGAACATTAAACAGGAGTTGGAAAGCCATTTAGTTTTATGCTTTTATTGTACTGAAGAGAATGACATGTCCCCAGAGGTAAAGTGACTATTTGATGCCACATGAGACTTATTTCATCGAGGTTGCATTAGGAAAGATGAACAGAATGGAGGCTGATGACAAGTGGGAAGATGAAAGCCAGACAGGAGAGTCAGAACTGAGGAGGAAATGAGAGACTGAGTTGGCAGTCCAAGGTTTAGGGAAGGAACACTTTTTTAAAATTGTTTTTGTTGCAGACAGTGACTAAAGGGGAGGTCTGTTGGTAGAAGAAGTCAGAATAGAGGTGTTGTGGGTAGATTTGTTTAAAACAGAAATCAAAGACAGACTTTTCTGAGAGAAGAAATAACACCTGTAAATGAAATACTGTTTCTGCAACTTCCATTGCTAGCAGTTCTCCTGCCAGGTGGTAACAATGAAGATGGTAAGAACTCTGGCCACTTCCCAGTTGGTTGTAAGTGTGTGTGTGTGTGTGTGTGTGTGTGTGTGTGTGTGTGTGTGTGTGTGTGTGTGTGTGTGTTCATATCACTGGAGACTGCGAATGTCAGCATAGCTCCATTCTGAGCATTTCTGATTCTGCGCTTCTGAAGGTTGTATATAAAGTGTGGGGTCTTGGGGGCAAGTAAATGTCTGCTGAGGTAACTATGGCTTCCATTTCCTCCAGATTCTGAATTTTCCTCTCTGGCAACTTTCTTTCTTCATTACCTCTCCATTCCAATGCTTCCCTCCACCCTCAATTTATCCATTCTTCTGTAACAGTCTTCCAGGAACAGATCTCCTTCCAAATCATCTGTACCTCATCTTCTTACAACTATTCCTGGACACAAAGTTGGAGCTCAGGTTTGTTGGGAGACTTGCAGACTCAATGGCTGGGAGAACCACTTTGGCAGATTCACTTTCCTGAGGCCCTGGTCAAAGGGAAACTTCAGCAAGAAGGAGATGACAGAAATGGAAGGCTTGTTCTGCAGACTCCAAATTGATTTATATCACATATTTCACAACCATGCCAGCCAATGGAAGTTGGAATGTGAGTTCAATTCCCAATGGGGAGGTTGTGTATGGGTGGAGTGTATGTGTCTCAATTTTCACTCCAATTTCTTCCCCTTTCAGTCTGTTCAGCAATCTCTGTCTATACATTTCTTGTAACCCATTGCATTCCATTCACTCTAGATTATTTTAATCACAACTCCCTAATACTAAGTCTTTCCTTATTCTCCTGCCCTCACCATTTATAACCTTCTTCAAAAATATTTGCCCCCCTCCTCATGCTATTCATCCTTTTCTCCACCATCATCTACCACCAATTCTTTTTTTCTGAAACTCTGATCAAACCAAATTTTTTTCCATTGCATCAACTCTCCAACTACTCCTTTCTACGTCCTTCTTTTGCTTACACTTGTTTAATCATTTTTACTCCCTATTTCCTCTAATTCATAACCCTACTTTTCCAGATCCCTTTGTGGTACAGATGACAGCAGGCTGTAAGCTGCACTCTGGGGAAGCCAATGAAGGCTTTGTGTGATATGCTTATCAAGGATCAGATCTCCTGAACTTCCAGAATGATTCATGGTTGCCATCTCCAAAGGGTGGAACTAGAGCTCAGCAGGTGTGCTGACTATTTAATCAGTATGAATATGTCAAGAAAATGACACGTAAACACCTCAGTGACACTTGTTCACGTTTCCTCTTCAATTTACTCAGGGAAAGCAAATATCCAGAGACAAGGTCAGTCCCATACCCACCCTCCAAAAATTTTCTATTCTAATACTATTCCTTCCCACCATTCCCTTCAAATTGAGGATAAGAAGGAGCAAAGAAGAAAAGGGAAAATGGGTGATAGATTTCTAGAGTGGGAAAGATATCTCTATCTAAACTGATATGAAGCTTGTGAACCTCCAATTTTGTGATAGTGTTCTCATCTGAATATGCAGTAAGGCCAGAGGCTTGGCTATCCATAGGCCCCAATCCTGGTTCTGACCATCAGATGCTAATTTGTCATGTCTCTGGCTTCTATCCAAAGCCGATTTGGGCTATGTGGATGCGAAGTGAGCAGGTACAACTAGGCACTCAGCGAAGTGATGTCTTGCACAATGCTGATGGAACATGGTATCTCAAGATTTACTTGGAAGTGGAAACCATCAAGACATTGACCTGTCTTGACGGGGGAGACACAGCAGTCTAGGAGGTTAGGACATCATCCTCTACTTGGGTAAGGAGGAACTGGGGCACAGATGGGAATGGGAGTAGGTGGTCCTCAAGCAGAACAGAAGATCCAAATGAAAAATTGTAGATTTATGGTCTCGAGACCAAAAGGAATGAAAATAATTAATTCAAGAAATAAAAGAGTTAAAAATTAAAGACTCGCATTTGTGAGAGAATTTTGAGAATTAGGTGAATGATTCATCCCTGAAGAGGGATGAGAGAAGAAATAGGAAGAAAGGTACTCAGTGAAGTAGATACTCAAACAAAAAATATAATACCAGGGAAATGTACTAAACAGGGATTTGAAATGACAAACCCACAGAGCATCACAACTCCATGGGCTTGATTATCTTGGCAGTGAGTTTACTCTTAGTGCTTCTAATGGGTCTTGCATTTTGGCTTAGAAAATGCTGGTGAGTCCTTTTTGTCCATCTTTCCTGTTCTTTAACCAGCCCTCTACTTCTCTTCTCATTTTTTTCTTTCTGTCTTCAGTTCTTCTCTTCTGAGTCCCCTTGCCTCTTTTTTTTTTAAATTAAATTATTTGGCGTGACATTGGTTAATAAAATTATATAGTTTTCAAGCATGCAATTCTATAATGTATCACATATATATTGAATTGTGTGTTCACTGCCCAAAATTAAATTTCCTTGTCACTATACATTTGACCCCGTTTACTCTTATCTACCTCCTCCCCCTTTCCCTCTGGTAATCATTAAACTATTGTCTGTGTCTAAAGTCTCTGTCTTGTTCATTTGTTGCTTTCAGTTTTGTATTCTACGTATGAGTAAATCATATGATTCTCAACTTCTGTCTGACTGGTTTCGCTTAGCATGATAATCCCAAGATTCATTTATGTTGTCACAAATGGCAGTACTTCATCTTTTCTTATGTCTGAATGACATTCCATTGTATGTGTGAACCACATCTTCTTTATCCAATTATCTCTCAAAGGGCATTTCAGTTGTGTACATGTCTTGGCTATCATGAATAATGCTGTCATGAATATCAGGATACATATATCTTTACAGATATATTTTCAATTTTGGAGGTAGATACACAGAAGAGGGATTCCTAGATTATATGGTAATTCTATTCTTAATTTTTTTGAGGAAACTTCATACTGGTTATACCAATTTATATTCTCACCAGCAGTGTATGAGGGTTCCTTTCCCCCACAACATCTCCAATACTTGTTATTACTTGTCTTGTTGATGATAGCCATTCTAACAGGTGTGAGGTGATATCTCATTGTGGTTTTGCTTTGCATTTTCCTAAGTGTTAGTGAAGCTGAGCATCTTTTCATATTTCTATTTGTATGTCTTCTTGAGAGAAGTGTCCTCTGTTCATTTTTTAATTAGATTGTTTGTTTTACTCTTCAAATCTCACCTCCATCTCATGCAGAATAACTTTCATCTCTTTTCTTATTAGGACACACTGTGATCCTCCACTCACTCTTATTCCCTTGGAATGAGATTCCAGCTGCTGAGGGACCATGCTGATGATGTCTTTTCAACTCTCTTTGTATACTTTTGTTATTTTTTGTGTGTTTATGCTTAATGATTAGTTTTTAGTACAAGCTAAATGTAATTATGGAGGAATTTTTTTCTGAACTGGGGTATGAGATTTTAAAACTCATATTTTAACTCTGGATAAAATGAGGTCATAGCAACTTCTACATATTCAAAAATTAATGAATATTCAGCCTATTTCAGATGTCACTTTCTTCTGGGGCCTTCCCTGATGCACTTGTTAAAGCAATATCTAAACTATCACACTTTTAGTGTACTTTGCTAAATCTTCTTTCTGTCCTTTGTTACAGCTACGTATGTCCCTCTTACCTTTGTAATTTTTAAGCTTCGAGAAAGCAAATTTAATTTTAATATTGTATCATTGATAGGTTTTATTAAATGCATGCAATTTTTTTTCATTAAAAACCTGTGTTGAATTTATGTCAAATATGTAGTCTTTTCTTATTTTTTACCTTTATGACAGGTTCATAGTAGTTGAGACATTTCATGCTCTTTTTGTTAAAAGTCATCACACTTTGCTACTTTCTTTGTGATTTCTCAGAGCCCCTGAGGAAAAACAAATTAGCCTTTAAACATTCTTATGATTTACCATTAGAGAACTAATGGTATTAAAGTATTGCTCCAAATATCTTAAATAAAAGGAAGAAGGCAGAATATAGTTTTTGCTCTTGTAGTGATGTGCCCCTAGAAAGAGGCAAGAAGGGGTTAGGACTAGAAGCCTCTATGCCAACCGCCACAGCAGCCACATTTCCTGATTGAGTACCTGGCAATTACATTGGTAGGCTATTGTTTAACTCTGTTCCCACAAGAAAGAGTAGGAGGAATTTATGGGAAGCATGGTATGGGAATCTGACCTTTTAATGTTCCGCTTTCTGCTTCTGTACCCTCGCTTATGCATCATATCAGACCACCATTTGGTGACGGGTAATGAATAGATGATGTATAGATCCATTGTGATTGGGATATAGTGATTAATGAATTTTTGGGTATAAAACTGTGGACCTGAAATGGGTCGAGGCTGCTCCTTTGGAAGGACAGCCGCCGGCTAATAATCTGCCTCTAATATCAGAGCACTCAGGTTGAGTCTGGTTATTCCGATCACAACACTCTTTAGTGTGGTTTAGGGACAAGTAGCAGAGTCATCACCTTAGAGGTTGTTAATAGAACCTTGGACCTTACCTCAGTGTTACTGATTCATAATTTCACTTTAGCACAACCAGAGGGAATTCTAAGTGCATTAAAATTTGAAAAACTCTGATATAAGTCATGCCTGAGAGGTAGCAGTAATGATGCCTGAGAGATAGCAGTGTAAGTGTGCCACTGGAAAAAAAATAAGAAGAAGATGGTTAAGAGAAGAGAACTTGAGTGCTGGTAATCAGGACTGAAGTGAGATCGAGGCAAGAGTACATACAGCACATTCTTGCTATTCATCGCTGTTGTGTTAAAGACTTTATTAACATTGAGTTAGTGAATGCGGAGCCACTGCTCCTCTGGGAAATATTAGGTTTCTGTAAGCCTCTGGCCAAAACATTTTTGTGAACTTATGAATACAGAGCTCTATTTTATGTGTGTTTTTGTTTAAAAACACCTTATTCAAGGTATAAATAATTTCAAATAATTTATTACACGTAGTAATTTTTGTTATAATAAAACACCGGCTAAGAAGTATGTAACATTTTCCTGACCTGGGTAAAGTGACTGTAATTTTTTTCTTTTACTTTTAGCAACACAGTTTTGCCCTCCACTATGCTTTAATAAATAAAAATGGTCATCATATTATGAATTCAAAAATGTAGGCCCTTTTCAATTTTTAGCTTCTTCATAGCATTGTAGATGTTACTTTGGTACTTTCTGTGCAGCTCCACACACAGGTCAGCAAATTCCTCTTCTTTTTTTCTGGATTTACTGCACTGTTGATTTATTAACACTGCACTCATATCCCACAGCACTATAACTCATAGCCTAAACAAAGTTTATCTACACATGCATTTTCTCTTAAGGGATATCACAGTCTTCTTGTTTGTAGGAACACTAGACAGCTTCTCTGCACACAGAGCTATTTAAACATCAAAATCACCAACAAAGAGCACAAAAATGTGAAAGATGTGTCACCAAACAGACTTTAAAAGGGACTCTTGTTCACAGTGTGAGGACTGCAACCAGAAAGCAGCATATTATTTTCTTCAGCCTCAGAGGGAACATGTGAGGGGCTGACTCAAATTTTATGCCACTCTGCACAGGTCCATGAATGATGGTAAAAGCATTGTAAGTATTGATTTGGGGTTATAATTCAATTTTACCAGGTAGGCAAATTCACAAATACAGAATTTGTGAGGAGTGATGATTAACACTTTTTGATGAATAAGCACAAATGGCAGTGCGAATTGAGATATCCATGATAAGAATTCAATCACTTTAGAATTCACTAATTCTGTAAATAGTTCTTAAGCACTTGTTATGCAGCCAGGACACAGTGAGTAAAAATTAAGCGGGGAGAGAAAGATCATCATTGACTTCTGAGCTTGAAAATTTTGCTATTCTAAACCGATTCCACAGTTTACTGTTTTCATTGTTCACTGTATCTATCTTAATTTCTTAGTATAGCAACTTATTTGGGTTGAACTAAGGGAGGGGGACTTGTTTTCAGTTTGTTTAGAGAGTTGAGAGAGGGGACTCAGGGTAGGGAGAACATCCAGGTGAATCTAGTGCAGATAGCAGCAGGTGTACATGTAGAAATGTTTGCAAAATAAAGTGGAGATGTGGGGGTGCGGAAAGTGAAAAATATGGGGTTGAGGAGAACAAACAGAGGGGCCACTGCAATCTTCCCGCCTGGGTTAGATTGCTTGGTTACTTCTCTAGGTTCCAATTTACCTTGTCACCCTTGCAAGCAGCCATGTGGTTTTTGGTTTGTTGACTACACTCTCATTGGTAGTTTTGGACTCTGATCAGCCTAATGTACTTATGAGAAAGTATCTATGACAATCTGATAGACTAAAGGACAGACAGGTAACCTCCAATTTAAGCCAAGTCATCATATAGATCCTACTATTCTTGCTTGGAGTGATGGTTCATGGCTAGGCATCTGCTCTAAGGTGGCACAGTTTATATGAAGTGTGACTCTTGGGTTTGATGGTGGAAGAAAAAGATGCTTTTTCTTCTCTTGAATGTTACAGTGATGAAATAATTAAAGCTATTTCTTTCAACACCAGAGAAGCAAACTGAGGATGAAATAATACATGCAAGAAGGCAGATAAATTGTATACTTGAAATTTGTTATGTTGGTAGATCTTAAGTTTTCTTACAACAAAAGAAAAAAAGGTAACTGCAAGGTGTTAAAAATATTGATTAGTTTGAAGTGACCATTTCACAACATACATAAATCAAAACATTGAGACTTTAGATATATAAAATTTTCATTTGTCAATGATACCCCAGTAAAGCTGAGAACAGCAAGAATGACATCAAAATACTTTTTAAAAACAAGTCAGAAACAACAGACCCACAGAAGAGTCCAGATTAAACTCAACCTAAAGCCTGAGTGACCCTGCCTTCTCAGTTATTCAGACCATAAATTCCCTTTATTGCTTCAGTCCCAAAGTGGGATTTTTTGTTGTTTTTGACTGAAACATCCTCTCTGATGTACATGGACATCAGGGGACTCTTCGCTAATTTTTAATCTTACTTGAAACATTCCTCCTCATGTTCCTCTTTTTCCTCTATTCTTTAAAAGTTGATTCTTGCCCGTTTGCTTTTTCCATAGTGTCTTTATTGTTAAATTCTTGTACTGTCTTGGTTTTTAACTGTGACATCTGAATCAATCCCTCTTCTGGACTCTTTTCATATATTTGTAAGAAACCATTTGAAGTGCTGGGTCTGCTGCTGGGTCAGTGAGTAACTTTGAAAAGACTTCTTGATCTTCATTGTTTTCTTTGGTTAAATGAAGACAAAAATACATATTCTCAGGGTTTTCATAAAGTTGAAAAGACAGTCTAACACCAACATTTAATAAACCATAAAATATTGCTGCAATGACAGTTGAATAATTAAAATGCAAGTCATTTTCCATGGAGTTCCTCCTGACACAATATATTTCATTCATTCACTCATTCATTGATTCATACATTCATTATATATTCAGCTTTTACTATTTACATAATAAACATAGTAATTAAAATATATCCCAAAATATATGAGAAGCTGCTATGTGTCCAGGTATTTAAACTACAATAAATAATGTATTTTCCAATCTTGTTTCTTTTTTTGATGGCTGTATTTAATCACACAGAGTCAAACTTCAGAAACTTTTCAAGCCCTTCTTTCCAGCTTTTCTGGTTACCAAGTTATTCTATATAATATCTTTGAAGATTATTTTTTTCTTTTTGCCATTGATGGACTTTATCATCCTCAACAAAGAATAAATGTAGAGCTTTATTTCTCCTAAGACACATTCCTGTTGGTTTCTTAAACACTCTGTTTTGGCCACAACAGTTTGGGCTCAAGTTCAAGGGACAGTAATTTCCACCACTGAGATTCTCCTCACCGTCACCACCCCCAGAAAAAAATCAAATATGAGGTAGGTATGTAATTGAATTTACAAGAAAATACAAGCTGATGCATAAACTTCCTGCGATTCTCAATTGGAGGGAGTTGACCGTATTGTCAGAAATAGTAGGCAGACCAGGAAAGTAGATAAGTGAATAATGACAAAGCCACTCTATTTGTGAAAATATGTAAAGTTCTTGGTATTGTGCCCCACTGTACCTGTGTTTCCCCTCTTGGTTATTTGATGTAAAAACAATTTGATCAAATGGAATAATGCAATAATTTAAAAATGTGAAATTGTAATAGTGTATAAATTTGATGATTTTCTAATTTATTAGTTAGATTTTAACTTTTTTCTTAACTTATTAATGCCATAAAAGATTATTTTTTGAAGGAAATCCAGACAATGTGACCAGATGGCTATAAATGACAGAAAGTTTAACACATCATTGCATCATCACATTTATAAATACTTGTTTACTTATTATAAGGATTTAATTATGAATTTTTAAATTACTAATTATTTTAATGGTTTCTGGTGCTCTTTCTACAAAATCTTTTTCTTATTCACACTTCAGAGTACGTTTAACTGACCAAATTCACAGCAGGCTGCATGTTTATAGGAAATTTCTCAGTTCTAGAAAGATTAAAAGAGAACTTGTGACATTTTTTTAAGACTGCAATTCCAGTGGAAACCAAGAGGAAGAAAATTTCTTACCATAGACTTGGCCACATCTACCCAATTTGTTTAATTGTAAGAGGTAGAAAGCGATGAGGAGCGTTTTTAGTAAGATTAAAAGAAAAATCAGTCTTTATCATATGTGATTTGTACATTCAATACCTCATTATATAAAATGGGATGCTGACATGGACTATGAACAAAGCATGTATCTGTACTCACACATTTCTGCTTTTGTTTAATTTTAAATATTCTGATTTTTAAATAATAGATTGAGGATTAGTTTTTGCAGTCTTATAACCACGCATTGTTATTACATAGATGAGCACAGATGCTCTTTCTCTAGTTCATAAATAATTCTGAAGTGACCTTTATAGAAAATTTTATAGCTTTAAAAGTATTTATTTATAAATAAGACAGACTGAAAACATTAGCTAAGAAGGTTTTAATTGAGAAAGCTAGAAAAAAACCCCAACAATTTAGAAATGAGAAAGTTAATTTGAAAGCACTTAAAATAAAAATAAAAAGCAAAACAGTATATTTTAAACTAATTTAAAGAAATAAATTTTAAAATAAGCAAAATAAAAAATTGATAGAGCAAAAAATAGCTTCGATGATAGAAGTATTGTTTATCCCTCTTGCTACCACATCGAAAATGTGATAGAAGCAAGGAGAAAATAGTTAAAAATTAACCTAGGATCTAGATGAACAGAAGCAATACACAAGGGAGAGAAATAAATAATCAATCTGTAATAATAGAAAGTGTTAGGGGGTAGAAGACATGAACCTGCCTGGTCTTTAGCAACCAAATGGAATAGAGGCTATGGCAGCGGCAGCTTGCATCTGCAGACACCTTGTCTGCAAAACTTTTGCGGTGACGAACCTGCTTGCTCTGAGCACCAGTGCTGGGTTAGTTGGCTAAATGTGGGGCACCAGGGACTTACAGAGGAATACTGAGTTGTCAGAGCAAGAGTCAGAGGTGAGGCTTTCTCTGTGATAGAATGGATGTAGATTCCATTGTTCCTCTGGTGAGCCTTACCCCTTCCAAGTGTGCTGACTTAGCACTGCCATAGCTGGGACTTTATCAATTTGGATAACAGAGGTCGCTCTGACCAGAGGATTTTCTGACCTCTGCCTCCCCCAACTCCCTCAACACCCCATCCAAGCCACATTCAGTTGTGTCCTCAGTGAGTCAGACGCTCCTTACTGAGCAGTGCCGACACACTAGTGGCAGCTGACTTTGTTTTCTGGCATGGTTTCTTGAGGCAACTATAAACACTGCATTTATGGATTGCTAACTGAATCTTAACAGGTGGCCTTAGAGGGGCACAGACTTAGGCTAAATTGACCTGTAGCTGAACCCCTGTCAGGGCTGTGCTACTGGACACCTACTACCCAATGTCACACTAATAAGACCGGGAGACTTAGGAGCTTTGCATAGTACATAGAAACAGACACAGAAAGATAGGCTAAATGAGAATGTTAAAGACGTAGAAACCATATGAGAGAACAAAACAGAGATCCAGGAATAATGGAGTTAAACAATCTAACAGATTCAGAATTCAAAACACTGGTTATAATGAAGTGATGGCAAGTGTAGATGAACTCAGTGAGAACTTTAATAAGAGATAAAAAGTATAAAAATGGCAATGAGAATTATGAAAGGGAACCAGTCAGAAATGAAGAACATATTATCTAAGATGAAGAGAATATTAGAGGGATAAATAGAGTGAATAAAAAAGAGGATAGATTCACCAATATATGGGAAGGGGAAGGCAAAGACAATCAGAACAGCAAGAAAAAAAAAGCCAAGACTGTAATGATAATTTAAAGAACTGATGTGACACTATTAAGAATAAAAATATCTGTGTCAATGGGGTAACTGAAGAAAAGCAAGATGTTGAGGAGCTATATGAAGAAATAATGTTAAAAAACTTTTCCCACTTGGTGAAGGAAATGGACAATCAGCCCCAGAAGCTCAGTCTCAAAAGTGATGAACCCAAAGAGGCCCACACCAGGACACATTATAATTAAAATGCTATTGGTTAAATACAAAGAGAGAATCTTAAAGTCAGTGAAGGAAAAGCAGTTAGTTACCTATAAAAGAGCACCCGTAATACTGGCAGTTGATTTCTCTAAAGAAACTATGCAGGAAGAAAAGACATGGCACAAAATATTCAAATTGATGAAAACCCAAGAACTACAACCAAAGGTATTTTATCTAGCAAAATTAACATTTAGAGCTGAAAGACAGATAAAGAACTTCTGAGACAAAGTAAGCTAAAAAAATTTATCAACACCCAACTAATATTTCAGGAAATGTCGAAGAGACTTCTTTAAGAAGGAAAAACATGTATCAAGAACATGAATAAAGGATGGTAATAACTGCATTCCTATCAACAAGTACCTCAAATGGAAAAGAATTAACTGCTCCAACCAAAAGACAGGTGGCTGAATGGATAAGAAAACAAGACTCCTACATATACTTCCCAGAAGAGACTAAAAGGAAGGGGATGAGAAAAGGTATTGCATTAATGGACCTAAGGGGTATTGCGCTGAAAGAAATCGGTCAGATAGAGTAAGACAAATATTGCACGATTTCATGTACATGTGGAAACTAAAGACCAAAATTAACAACTACAAAAGTGGAAATAAACTCATAGATACAGAGAATATTTTGAGAGCTACTAGATGGGTAGGGGATTAGGGGGACAACAAAAAAGGGCAAAGGGACTAAGATGTACAAATAGATAATAACAAAATAGACTTGGAGATGTAAAGTGTAGCATAAGGAAAATAGTTAATGACGTTGTAATAAATATGTAAAGGGGAAAAGGTGTACTAGATTTAGTAGGGTGATCACTTTGTGAGTTACATAGATCTCTAATCACTATGCTGTACAAATGAAACTAATATATTATTGTATGTCAACTATCATGGAAAAAAGTTGTTGAATTGTACAATGTAGATACAAACAAATAATTGCCTATTATATTTCAATAGAGCCAGAAAATAAATAAAATAATTATTTATAAAAAATAAAATTGTTAAAGGATGGCTTCTAGAGGAAACTAACAAAAATATAAAAAGTTCTCAGAACTGATTAAAAGAGGAATAAATATTAGAAAAGTAGATATTACAGATAAAGATATATATAGATTAAAACTTTTTTAATGCTATCTATAATTTATGTCAACGCATTGTATGCATAAAATTTTATTTGAAAAGTTCTAGAAGAGGGAGACAATCTGAATAATTGTTAAGGAAAATGAATAAGTCACCAGGCTTTTTTCTAGTTGCACAAGGTCCTGGTCCAGACTACAGGAAGCAGTAAATAATCATATTTCATATACATTGTACCAGGTAGAGAACAAATGGAAAAGTGTTTCTTTAAAAAAAAAATTTTAATTAAGTTTATTGGGGTAACATTGGTTAACACAATTATATAATTTGCACGTGTAGATTGTCATTTGACATCTGTATATTCTTTTGTGTGTTTCCCACTTAAAGTCCACTTTCCTTCAGCTACCATATATTTGATCCCCTTTACCCACTTCACCCTCCCACTAAACCCTATATTTGACCCCCTTTATCCGGTCTACCTTCCCCCAACTCCCCCACCTGACTAGTAACCACTAGACTATACTATAGTCCATATCCACGAATCTCTGTTTGTCCTGCTCATTTGTTGCTTTGAGGTTTATATATTACATATAAGTGATATATGGTTTTCAAATTTTTCTGTCTGGCTTATTTTGCTTAGCATGATTATCTCAAGATCCATCCATGTTGTTGCAAATGGCAGTATTTCATCTCTTCTTATGACTGAGTAATATTCCATTTTATATATGTACCACAGCTTTTTAGCCAATTATCTATCGTAGGATGCTTCGGTTGCTTCCATGTCCTGGCCACTGTGAATGATGCTGCTATGAACATGGATGTGCAAATACCTTATTGTATGTGGGTTTTCAAGTCTTTAGGATAAATACCCAGTAGAGGGATTGCTGGACCATATAGTAGATCAATTCTTAGATTTTTGAGGAACCTCCATAGTGTTTTTCATAGTGGCTGTACCAATTTGCAGTCTTACCTGCAGTGTATAAGGATTCCTTTTTTCCTCTTCCTCTCCAACATTTGTTATTTCTTGTCCTGTAGATATAGCTATTCTAACAGGCATGGAATGGTATCTCATTGTGGTTTTGGTTTGCATTTCCATGATAGCAATGTTGAGCATCTTTTCAAACATTTGTTGGCCATGTGTATGTCCTCTAGGGAGAAGTGTCTGGTCAGATCCTCTGCCTAGTTTTTGATTGGATCATTTGCTTTTTATTGTTATTGCATTGTATGAACTCTTTGTATATTTTGGATATTAGGCCTTTATCACAGGTGTTGCTTGCAAATATATTTTCCAATTTGGATGGTTGTCTCTTTACCTTATTGATGATTTCTTTTGCTGAGAAGATTTATTTGATGTATTCCTGTTCATTTATTTTAACTTTTACCCCCGTTGTTTGTAAGGTCAAATTCATAAAATCCTCTTTAAGTCCAAGGTCCTTGAATTTCATTCCTGTTTTCTTTTATGCATTTTATTGTATCAGGTCTTCAGGTTCTTAGTCCATTTCGAGTTAATTTTAGTGTGTGGCAATAGCCAACAGTCTAGTTTCATTCCTTTGCAGGTGGCTTTCCAGTTTTCCCAGCACCATTTATTGAAGAGGCTTTTCTTTCTACACTGTATGTTTTTTGGCTACTTTGTCAACAATTGTTTGCCTGTATAACTATAGGTTTACTTCTGGAGTCTTGATTCTGTTCCACTGGTCTGTGTGTCTGTTTTTCTGCCAATACCATGCCATTTTGATTACTGTTGTTTTGTAGTATAATTTGAAGTTAGGCAGAGTGATGCCTCCAGCCTCATTCTTTTTTCTCAGAATGTCTTTGGCAATTCAAAGTTTTTTGTGTTTCCATACAAATCAGATGATTTTTTGTTCTATTTATATAAAATATGCTGATGAGATTTTGATGTGGATTGCATTAAATCTGTTTTTAGCTTTAGGTAATATGGTTGTTTTCACTATGTTGATTCTTCCAATCCAAGAACACAGAATATCTTTCCATTATTTTATTTCTTTTAATAAGGTCTTGCAGTTTTCCTTATATAGGTCCTTCGCTTGTTTTGTTAAATTTATTCTAGGTAATTCATTCTTTTTTTTGCAATTTCAAAAAGAATTATTTTTTTACTTATTTTTCTGACATTTTATTATTAGAATATAGTAATGCTATGGATTTTTGAATGTTGATTTTGTATCCAGAGACTTTTCTGTATTTGCTTGTTGTTTCTAGTAGTATTCTTGTGGAGTCTTTAGGGTTTTCTATATAGAGAACCATGTCATCCGCAAATAGTGACAGTTTGACTTCTTCGTTTCTTATTTGGAGGCCTTTTATATCTTTCTTTTGCCTGATTGCACTCACTAGGACCTCTAAAGTTATGTTGAATAATAGTGGCAATAGTGGACAGCCTTGCTTTGTTCCTGATATTAGAGGGCAGGTTTTTAGTTTTTCACCTATAAGTATAATTTTGGCTGAGGGTTTGTCATAGATGGCCTTTATTATGTTAAGGTGCTTTCCTTCTATACTGATTTTGTTAAGTGTTTTGATCATAAGTGGATGCTGTTCCTTGTTGAAGGCTATTTCTGCATCTATTGATATGATAATACGATTCTTATTTTTTAATTTATTTATGTGGTGTATCACATTAATCAATTTGCATGTGTTAAACCATCCTGGTGCCTCTGGGCTGAAGCCCATTTGATCATATTTTATAATCCTTTTAATATGTTATTGTAATATGTTATTGTATTCAGTTGACTAGTATCTTATTTAAGATTTTTGTATCTGTGTTCATGAGAGAAATTGGTTTGTAGGTTTCTTTTTTTCGTGTGTGTTATCTTTACCAGGTTTTGGTATCAGAGTAATATTGGCCTCATGAAATGTGTTGGGAAGTAATGCCTCCTCACTGACTTTTTGGAAGTGTTTGAGGAGAATAGGTATTAAATCTTCTTTGAATGTTTGGTAGAATTCACTGATGAAGCCCTCTGTTCCTGAACTTTTACTTTTTGGTAGATTTTGATGATTATTTCAATTTCAATACTGCTGATTGGTCTATTTAAATATTCTAGTTCTTGATTCAGTCAAGGAAGGTTGTATGTTTTCTAAGTACTGGTCCATTCTTCTAGGTTATTAAATTTGGTGTTGTATATTTTTCATAGTATTCTTGTATGATCCTTTGTATTTCTGTGATGTTAGTCATAATTTTCCCTTTTTCATCCCTGATTTTGTTTATTTATGTCCTTTTTTTTTTCTTTAGTGAGTCTATCCAGGGGTTTGTCAATTTTATTAACCTTCTCAAAGCACCAGCTCTTTGTTGCATTAGTTTTTCTTTTTCTTTTTTTTTCAATTTAACTTATTGCTATTTTTGTTTTGATTCTTTCTGCTGACTTAGGCTTTTTTTGTTCATCTTTTTCTCTTTTTTTTTAAAGATGAAATGTAAGGTTATTTATTTGATCTCATTCTTGTATTGAAGATAGGCCTGTGATGATATGAACTTTCCTCTTATGGCCACTTTTGCCATGTCCTAAAAGTTTGATATGTTATACTGTGATTATTATTCATTTCTATTTGTCTCTTGATCTCTCCTATTTCTTCTCTGATCCAGTTATTCTTCAATAGCATGTTGTATAATTTTTATGTATTTGCAATTATTCCTGCTTTATATTTTGCAGCTGGTCTCTATTTTCAAAGCATTATGATCAGAGAATATGGTTGGTATGATTTGAACCCCCTTATATTTATTGAGGCTATCTCTGTGTCCCAGTATGTGGTCTGTTATTAAGAATGTTCTATGTGCATTAAAGAAGAATGTATAAGCAGCTGTTTGTGATGGAAAGCTCTGTAAATGTCAACTATGCCCAGTTGGTCTAATGTGTCATTTAAGAATGTTATTTCCTTATTGATTTTCTGTTTGGATGATCTGTTCATATCTAACAGATGTTTAGGTCCCCTACTATGACAATGTTTTGGTCTGTTTCTCCCTTTAGATCTGTTAGTAATTGCTTTATATATTTCATGTGCCCTGATTGGGAACACAGATATTAATAAGTGTTATGTCTTCTTGGTACATGATTCTCTTTACCATTACTTAGTGTCCCTCAGTACTTTTACTTACCTTTTTTCTTTTGAAGTCTTTTTCATCTGATATTAGTACTGCTACCCCCACTTTTCTCTGAATGCCATTTGCTTGACATATCATTTTCCACCCTTTCACTTTGAGTCTATGTTTGTCTTTGGAGCTGAGCTGTGTCTCCTGAAGGCAGCATATGGTTGGGTTTTGTTTTTTGATCCATTCTGCATCTCTGTGTCTTTTTATTGGTGAGTTAAATCCATTTACATTTAGGGTGATTATTGAAATATAAGGTTTACTTATAGTCATTTTATGTTTTGCTTTCTGGTAGCTCATTTCCATTTGCTTCCTTGTCCTTGTGTTCTGTTTTCTTTATTTTGGTTGGCTTCTGTGTGTTTTCCCTCTGGTCCTTCTTGTTTTCTGTTATATACAATGGTTCTAAATTTTTGGTGGGTAGTTATCATTATGAATAAGTAAAAAATAGTTTTATATATATGTATATATATACATACACATACATACATACATACATACATACATACATACACACACACACACACACACACACACAGTAGTCCATTTTCTTCTACGAGTACCTTATCTTCATTTTACTTTGCGAATTTGGATCTTGGAATCCTCCCCTTTTCAGTCATTGTTTTCTCAATTTGTTCCTATGTAAGCTGAACGTCCATTATTATATTGTTATAGCAATTCTGTTATTATTATTTAAGCTTATAATGTCCTGTTCTTAGTAAGGGTTGTACTTATCTGCTTCTATTTGCCTGATAGTCACTTTACTTCTAATAGTGTATATTTTTTGTCATTTTCTTTTAAGTTAGCTGACCCCTTTAATATTTTTTCTAGTGCTGGCCACATAGTAAAGGATTTCCTCAATTTTTGTATGTCAGGAAAGGTCTTTATTTTTTCTTTATATCTAAAAGAGAGCTTAGCTGGCTACATTATTCTAGGCTGCTAGATCCTTTCAATTAATTGTTGAATATTTAATTCCACTTCTTTCCAGCTTGTAAGGTTTGCACTGAGAAGTTTGAGGATAATCTAATGGGTTTACCTTTATAGATTATCATCTTTTTTACTCTAGCTGCCCTGCAAATTATGTCTTTGTTTTTGATTTTTGATGTTTCTAATACAATGTGTCTTGGTGAAAGTCTCTTTGGGTTGAGATACTTGGGTGTTCTGTTAGCTACTTAGACTTGAAGCTCCAGCTCATTCTTTAGATTTAAGAAATTCTCATCAACTATTTGTCTAAAAATGTCTTCTAATTTCTGCTCTTTTTCCTCACTTTGATAATTCCCATATTTATATGTTTCCTCTCCTGATGGCATCAACTTGTATTTGTCTTTTGTTATTTTTCATTCTTCCATTTCTCTCTTCTTCCTCTGATTTATTTCTAGATTTTTGTCTTCAATATCTCTGATCCTTTCCTCCATTTGGTTGACTCTATTTCCAAGCATGCTATTTCATTCTTTATCTCTTTCAGTGTGTTCTTCATCTCCAGATGTTCTATTTGGCAGTTTTTGAGAGTCTCAGTCTCTTTGCCAAAAATCTCATTCTGCATATCTAATCTTTTTTTTAATTCCTGATATTGTTGATATGAATTGTTTCAGAATTCACTGAGTTTTTCCAGAAGTAGCATCCTGAATTCTCTGTCATTTAAGTCAAATTTTTCTATGTCTGTAAGTTTATTTTCTGGAGATTTTTCTTTTTATTTCTGAGATGCCTTGTCACCTTGGTTGGTCAATGGACTATTTCTCTGCCTGGGCAAAAATGGAAGTGTATTCAGATTTTTTCCAGAAAGAAGATTTATTATACAAAGTTCTTTCTTTAGCCTTCTGAAAGAGGCATTTTTCTTTTGGTTTCCAGTGGGTTTTTGTCTAAGCCTCTTGGATCTCTGCTTTATATAAAGACTTAATAATGCCTTTTGTTTTCTTATAGATGTTTAATATACTCACTACTCTCAATCTCTGTCAGTGTTAGCAAGTGTTTTGGCAATGTTTGCTCAGATTCTTCTGGGGTCCGTCATATTCAACCTTAGAGGTAATAGGGTGAGGTCCCTCAGATTCAGGATTTGGGGCTGTGGCTCAGCCTCGGTTTTGCAACTGCAGCTGGTAAAATTCAACTGCTGTTTCTTTGCCTTCCCACTTCTCCGTTTTCTGCTCTAATTATTGAACCCAACTTCTGGCCACATGCAACTCACAACTCTTCCAGGCAGGGCTGTTCATGAAAATCACTGCACCTTCTGTCTTTGTCCTCTTCCTATAAGGAAATCCAGCAGCTACGAGAGGCAGCTTCTTTATTTCTCCCAGACTACCACCTAACACCCAGGGTTCTGACCTGTGGTAGCTCTTATGCACAGATCCCAAACTCAGACATTCTGGTATGCAGTTTGAGTGTTTTTATGTTTTTGTTGTTTAGTTTTAGATATTTAGCTTATTGTTGTTTCAAGGAGAGAGATCTGGGGATGTCTCTCATTCTGCCATGTTTCTCCAAATTCAGTAACACCAGGCCTTATTTTTAAAAAGTCTCCTAAGGTAGTATAATTATGTCAGCCTAAAGTAAAAAATGGGAAATGCAGTTGTAAACGACATAGCAGGATCATTCCATGGATGCAGCTTTCTGAATTCTGGGAAACTTAGTGGATGATTTTACATAATCTAGAAGAATGAAGAGACTCGGAGTCTTTCATAAATATTCTTTATGTTCAACTAATTTAATTATTTTTAGCAGCAGTGACTTTTAGATTGTGTGTTGTAACATACACCTCATGTCAACAGTTTTATGTGATTTGTTAAATGCAGAGCTGGTTGTGGTTGTATGACTGTGGTCTGATTAATGGAGCATATAGCTTTTATAAGCAGATCTGAAGTTGGAGCTGGGTGTGTTCAGCTTCTTTCTTTCTTCTAATTGTTGGTTAAAATGTGGGCTTGATGAAAGTGCCTCTGACAACCATCACAGGGTCCTGCAACCTTTTGAAATGAGGACCAAGTATGATAAAGTCCAAAATAAAACAAAACAACCTGAAACAAAAGAAAAAACTGAGAACCAGATCCTTGACAGTGAAATGCCGTAGCAACACAAAATTGCACACTCCCAGGCTCTTCATGAGATAGAACTATGACTACATCATTTAAAATCATTTTATAGATTGTTAATTTGAATTTTCTGTCATCTGAAACCAACTTGTTTTAAATTAATCCAAGATTTTCACTGAATAGCAATTAAAGGTTGATGGCTCTTGTTCATCACATGTTTACCTTTAGTTCTTTATTTTTCCTATGGTGATGACTTGTGATTATTTATCATGGTGATTATTTATTTTTTTTCTGAAGGTAAATAAAATTTTTGACAATGGAACCCATGTTATTTATCTGTACATTTTAATTGATATTTTCCTGTATGTTTTCTAAGGCAAGGTAGAAAATACAACTAGCTCTTTTGAAATTTATAGAAAAAAATGTTAGAAATCAGAGTGAACTTCTAGGAAAAATAAGTGAAATATTTCATAACTCATTTTACTGAGATAAATTTATGGTAGGAAATGTAAATTCATCTATATCGAACCTAGGGAACAAGTGTAACTTAAACCAGAAATGAAGGAAGCTCTGTACATTGTAACCAAAGTTTTTCTAAAGGTTATGTGTTGGTGGCTGGCTACAGCATCCACTCAAGGAAGAGTGTGTTCCTATGGAAGAAGAGATTCACTTACTAGATCTTAAAAAATCTTTAAGATCTAGTAGATCTTTAAGGCCTTGCAAAAAAATCAGTATTGAAAACTCAGGCTTTGAGGCAAAAAAGTTAGAAAATCTACAAGATCTACAAGAGATTCTATAAGCATATGTCTTCAACTAGGTTGCCTCAACAGGAAGGATGAGGCAAAGATTCTATTAAAGAAATCAGAGAGCTCTTAGATATGGATTATTAGAAAACATTAAGAAGCAAAACAACTAGTTCTAGTTTTTACCTTGACTTTCAGTCTAGGCGAGATATGCCGCCTAGAGGAGATGCCTCTGATTTGGTTCCTCTTCCATATTATTTGGAACAGGCATCATGGTCCAGCAGGAGATATATGAAGAAACTCATCTTGAATTCATGTGGTTTGTACACAGACTCAGGAATCACCTCCTACTATGTCATCTCAATTTTCCTATATCAGTCGTTTATTTCTCAGATTTCTGAAATACAAATTGTGATTTCAAACATTAAAAAAAAAAAGAGTTCTGATCAAGATGGCACAGTAGGAAAATACTGTGCTTCTCTTCTCTCACAAAAAATTAAAAATTATAATGAAATTATAAAACAACCATCACTGGAAGTTGCCTGAAGACTAGCTGAACAAAATTTCTACAACTAAGGAGGTACAAAAAAAGCCACCTCACGACAGGTATGAAAACATGAAATGGACTGGTCCCATACCCACTCATGGCAGCTTTGAATTACGAGGGCTATCTTTGCTGCAGAGGTCATCCTGGAGGAGCAAGGGTTCCCAGCCCCACACCAGGCTTCCCAGCCTAGGGTTCCATGCCAGGAAGATAAGTACCCACAATATCTGGCTATGAAACCAGAAGAAATTGTGTCTGAGTGAGACAGAGGGTGGCTGGAGTCACAGATGTTCTTCTTAAAATGCTCATGAAGGAGCTCACTTGCTGAAGGATTCCCTTGCTCTGAACTATAGTGCTGGGACAGCAACTTGAAAGGCACTAGGGACATAAAGAAAGGAACTTATTTTCCTGGCTTCAGGATGAGGCCTGAGGGGCAGCTGGTAAACAAAAGCTAGCTTAAGTTTGTTGGTTTTAATAAAACAGATATGTCATTATTTTGTCTGGGTTTTACAAATATAAACCCATGTTAACAATTGATGTTTATGTCTATTTAAGATATTTCTAGAGGTTATTAACGTCCAAGCTAAAGAATGCTAATTCATTAATTCTTAGTTTTTATTAGACAGTGGGGTTTTAAGTGTTGAAATTTCAACATACATAGCAATAACTTTGTGGTGTTTTAGAATGGTCCCTAGAACACTACAAGATATAACCAGAGAGCTTAGACTCCCAGTGACCAGGTTTTGGTATTATATCTTCAGAAAGAATTCAAGGTCCAGACAGACATCAAGCAGGAAAACCTAAGGTTTATTAAAGTGAAAGTACACACTCAAGAGAGGAGTGTGGGCTTCCGGGAGAGAGAGAGAGAGAGAGAGAGAGAGAGAGAGAGAGAGAGAGAGAGAGAGAGAGAGAGCGCGCCACACAGGCATGTCTCTATTACGGGCTTTTGTTCTTCTTGAGGCAGAGCACAGAAACATGGCACTTATGTAACCTCATTGTCTCCTCCAAGAAGGTGGAGAACTTGGGTTTTCACTTTTTCTTTCTTATCTGTTATTTTTGAAGCTGTCATGGTGTCAGATGCATGTGGGAACTGCAGTATTTGCAATTTGGATGAGATTATAATAATGTAATTAGCCAAAGGTCATGCCTCAGCCAAAAATATCATCTAAGCAGGAAGAGACTGGTTTTGCCTTATATCCCCTTGCCAAGGCTAAAACAATGGTAAGTCTGAAGAAAAGAAAAAATTTCTAGAACCATATCTTAGAGGAGGAGGAGGCATTCTGCATTATCTATCTTTTCTAAAAATTATTTGAAATTGCATGAGAAGCATTATCAAAGTTGATGATGAAAACTCCTAGGGTATATTGTATGGGCAAAAAATAGTTGTAAATTAAACAAATAGTTGGGCCTATGGGAAAACCAAGATGGCGGTTTGATTCTTCCTTGCTCCCGGGCTCTTTATTTTTTGGTTTTTACATTTTTATATGTGTCACAGCACATTTAAACTGGACTTATGTAAGGGAACTTATAAGCTGACATTTTTGAAAAGGAACATCTTACATTATTACCAAGGTCTGATAGAGTCAGTTCCAGAGAATGCAAAGTTGGTAACCACTTTCTTCCACAGGCATGTTCAGTTAGGAATTTATGATTAGATCACCTTATGAGATTACTTTCTGTAGAACCTCTTTTTTATTCATAATGAATCAAAATTATAGTGAACACAAAATCAAAGAATGTTAAAGTTAAAGTGGAATTAGAGAATATTGAGTTCTTTTAATCCAGTCATTCTTACAATGGGGGAAACTGAGACCTGGAGTGATGATCTATGTATTCTAGTAAATGGTCAATCTAGGAGTTTATCCTCACTCTCAGGATGGGAGTCTTCCCACTCTTGTAAATATGATATGTAGGAGGACACAGAATAGAGGGAGGGACTGGTGTTGGAAGCCATAAGGTGGAGAGAGAAACTTGAAGAAGGGCTGGTGGGGAAATGAAATACTGTAAAAGGCATGTGACTGTGAGAGGCAGTGGGGTTCCTCAAATAGAGAAGTGGGCAGAGAAGAAGATTTATGTTGGTAGAAAGGTTGGTGATAGAGTGTGTGACTATGTGGGTTGGGGACATGCCATTTGAGTTCTGAAGAGATTTCTCTCTCTAGGGGTACAAAATCACTCACTGAGGTGAACTTCGGAGAGTGTCAGGTAAGTCCCAAGCAAAGGTGAACATGAGGATGCCTGTGGCCTAATCACCTATGGGGCAGTAGCCTGGGGAAAACTGGTGACAGGTGAAAAGCACTGAGCCCCTCCAGGATGGCAAGGACACTCTAGTCAGATTAGATTCTAATGACAGAATTCTCCATTCATCTCAGATTATTCTTTTGGGACTGTATGTGTCTGTATGGTTTATAAAACCATCTCATTCACTCCACATTACCTTTTATATAAATTTTAGATTCTTGGATCTGTGTTCATAAGTATTTACAGGTACAAATAATCTGTCACTTTCCCTTTTTTTTACCCAGTTCATTCTTCCCTACCTCCTTTTTATTGGGGATTGAGATATATGAGCTCTTGTGTATAAAAAGGACATACTTAGAAGTTTGAATTATTTTTCATAAAAGTAATTGAAATGTTTTAAACATGAGCTTGACATGATGAGGTTAAAATTTTATGTAGCAATTCTGAAGCAAAGTGCTGAATAGATATGGAGAGGATTTGGATTGCAATGTACAGCTAAGAGATAGTGGCAGTAATTCATGTCACACAAAATGTTGATGTAAGAAACATCAAAATCTATAGAGAATTTTATAAATTTATTTGAACCAAACTGACTACACATACTGCAGAGCAAGATCTCAAATGTTCCATAGAATAACAATTTTGTAGCTTCTCTTATGCATTTTAAATTAAGGAAGTTTACATAGAAATGAGAGAAAGCAAGATGGGGGTTGGATTATAAAATAGTTAGCAGGATTATGTGGGGTCTTGAGGGTGTTTACAGTTAATTTCAAAGATGTGTGAACCTAGATGCACAGAAATAATGGACAGGGCTTGCTTAAAGCAAGAATAAACCTTTTACTAAAAATACATATGCCTGGGGCATGACTACCCACCATGACTTGCCCAGTTAGAAATTTGTGATCAGAGCACCCTGTGAGGTTACCTTTATAGAACCCCTTTTTGTTCATCCACAACTAAATTTCAGTGAGGATAAACAGGAGGAGAGAGGTTCTACAAATTAATAATAATATGGTGACAGGGTGATTGTGGGGAGTAAAAGATAGTTAGGTTCTTAGAGAATTAAGGTTTCTAGGTTTCTGCTTAGATAATTGCACAGGTATTACAAGAGCATGGGATAAATCTATTGCCTATTCTATTTCCTCTGAAGGAGAATTTTTCTTAAATACCTTTTATTTATTTTTCACTCATTCTTTCCCATGAAAAAAGTGTGAAACAGCTCAGTGGTGAGTACAGAAGAAAACGTAAGTACATAATTTGTCTCAACATATTCTTTTCACCTTCTTTCTCTGGAGCCAAGTGGCTCTTACAAGAATGAATTCTGATCTCCTTCTTCAGGCCCTGATTCACGGAAAAACATGCCCTCAGATGGGGATGATTAGGGGTTTCTAAACATTTCCTGAACTAAGTGCGTGTATTTGTCTGCCCACGTTGCCTTAAAAAAATACCACAGGTTGGGTGGCTTAAGCCAGACATTTATTTTCTCACAGTTCTTGAGACTAGAAGTCCAAGGCAATTTGGTTTCTGGTGAAGGCTTTCTTCATGGCTTGCAGATATTTGCCTTCTTGATATGTCCTCACATGACTTTTCCTCAGTGAATGTGGGGAGAGAGAGAGAGAGAGAGAGAGAGAGAGAGAGAGAGAGAGAGAGAGAGACAGAGAGAGAGACAGAGAGAGAGAGACAGAGAGAGAGAGAGAGACAAAGACAGAGAGACAGAGAGACAAAGACAGAAAGAGATGGAGATAGAGAGAAAGACTGAGACAGATACAGACAGAGAAAAGAGAAAGCTCATTCTCTGATGTCTCTTCATATGAGGCCCCACTCTTAGGATCTCATTTAAGATTAATTACCTTCTTAGAGGCCCCATCTCCAAACCCAACCACAATTTGAATTAATGCTTCAACATTTAAATTTTGGGGGAACACAAATAATTGGTTTTTAACTGAGCAAGACTACTTCATTGGAGTTCAATACTAGCAACATTACTGGTATACATAATTTGTGTTGCAGTTATAAATAAACTTTAGCATATTAGAGGTTAAGTACAATAAAGTGTATTTTTTATGCAGGCAAACTCTATGTAGATCAGGCAGTTCTTCTCTGTCTTGAAGCTCTACCATTTGGAACTGATGACCTCCAGACTGGCACTGCAGACAGGATGATCAGATGCAATATTTCATATGGTCAGGCCTGGGTAGTTTACATCTCCAGCAGAGCATACTCCATAGACCAGTACTCAATTAAAAGTAAGGGATTGTGTTTTTCTTATAGGCCCACAGGGGGAAAAATAATATATATATAACACTACGTCAGCTACAGCTTCCTTAAACCACAAACTAAGAGTTTGTTAATAACAATGAGTTTCAGGCAAATGAAATCTGGTGCTTGTGAGTGATTTTTGTGGGGCCTTAAACTGTGTGAAGTTCTTAGAGGAGTTTGTAGCTCATAGAAATTGTCAAGTATCTGTGGCAATAATAGGATGAGCTCACTGAATGTAATTTTCAGCCTCATTATTAATGTTGACAAATAGGAAAGTAAAATAATGTTACAGAGGATTTTAAATGACTGTTTCCTGCATTCTGTAATTACTTAAAAAATTTTAAAAAGATACTATAATAATAAACATAGCCTATGTATTAAAAAAATTTGTATTGGTGCATTCACATACTTGAACCAGTCAGAACCATTGACAAATTGCCAACTATTGAAATGGACTTCTTAAATAAACTAAAACATTAACAAACATTACCCCTTTTTGACAATGTTTTTTTTTTTTTTTTTTTTTATGGTGACATGGTTAACCAAATGCAGTAAGTTTTAGTTGTACAATTCGACAGTAAGGCATATATATATTGCACTGTGTCTTTACCCATAGTTAGATTTCTTTCTGTCGCCATATATTTGAGCCCTCTTACACCATTTACCACCCTCTTTCCCCCTGCCCCCCTACCCTCTGGTAGCCACTAGTCTGTAGTTCATATCCATGAGGTTCTGTTTTTTGTCCTGTTCACTTGTTGCTTTCAGGTTTGTATCCCACATATAAGTGATATCATTTGGTTTTTGACTTTTTCTGTTTGATTTTTTTGCTTAGCATGATTATCTCAAGGTCTATCCATGTTGTTGCAAATGGCAATATTTCATCTCTTCTTATGGCTGAATAATATTCCATTGTATATATATGCCACAGCTTCTTTATCCAATCATCCATTGTAGGACACTTCAATGGCTTCCATGTTCTGACCAATGCTAATAATGCTTATGAACATCTGTGAGGTTGAAAAAGGTAAAGTTGAGCATGGCAACTAGTAGCAAAGGCCATCCACCAACCCAGAGTGTGCCCTTCTTTCACCCCATATCCTCCAAGACTGATGACCAAGGAAAACCAGAGGAATTTGAGCAAATGCTCCCAAAACTGTCACTAACACTGAAAGAGACTGGAATGAAAGTAACGATCATGATTTAATATTTATAAAAAAAAAGTTAACATTAAGTCTCAAAGCTGTGATCCAACAGGTTTAGATGCCACCTACTTGACATCAAAAGTCAAATTTTTGCAAAAGGTTAGAGAGAGAACTCTCTATAATAAATCTTTTTTGGTAATAAAAAGCTGAATACATACCCATTAATACCCAGGTGAAGAAATAATGAAACACCATGAACATTCAAGGTGACAAGGCAGATCAAAAAGAAAGAGAAAAATTCCCAGAAAATAACCTTAAAGAAATAGAAATATGTGACTTAAATGACAGAGAATTCAGGATTGTACTTCTAAAAAACCTCAATGAGATCTAAAATAATTCAGATCAAGAATTCCAAGAGTTGCAAAAAAAAAAAAAATTAGACTAGCAGATGAGTTTTTTTTTAGCAAGGATTTGCAACTGTAAAAAGAATCAAATATAATGTCTAGAGATGATGAACACACTAAGAAGGATGAAGAATGAAATAGCAAGCTTAGAAAATAGAGTTGACCAAATAAAGGAAAAGATCAGTGACATCGAAGGCAGAAATCTAGAGATAAAACAGAAGGAAGAAGAGAGAAACTGAAGAATAAAAAATAATCAAAAAGAAATACAAGGACTAGCTGGCACTATCAGGAAAGGCAACATAAGAATAATGGGTATTCCAGAAGGAGAAGAAAAGAAGAACAGATTAGATTATGTATTCAGACAAAGGGTTGATGAGAATCACTGTATTCTAAGTAATGAGCTGGAGCTTCAAATAGAAGAAGCTAACAGAACACCCAATTATGTCAGACCAAAAAGGCCTTTCCAAGACACATTATATTAAATTATCAAATATTCATGACAAGAAAAGAATTCTTAAGGTGTACAGGGAAAACATGTTAACCTATAAAGAAAAACACATTAGACTATCTTCAGACTTCTCAGCACAAACCTTACATGCAAGAAATGAGAGGAACCAAATATTCAAACTATCAAATGAAAGGAAGTGCTAGCTAAAAATAATGTATCTAGCAATGCTTTCCTTTAGATATAAAGGTGAAATAAAGGCTTTTATATACATACAAAAGCTGAGGAAATCTTCACTATAAGGCTTACATTACAAGAAATACTGAAGGGGGTCAGCACATCTGAAACAAAATAATAAAAACAAAACAAAACACAGAACTATGAATAAGATAACTATCAGGCTAAAAGAAGCAGAGTAGTGAAACGTATATTAAGAAGAGATCATTAAATCTTTAACAATAAAAAGAGAATTGCTATTGCAAGATAAAAATGAACACTCAGCATACATAGGGACAATTTGAGACAACAATAACTGAAAAGGGGAGGAATTAAAGATTTAAATTCACAAAGGAGAATGAAGATAAGTCACATGCAGAATAAAACAGACAACTGTATGTGTGTATATGTATGCATTTATATTATATATATAATATTTATATATTCTCTACGTATCCTTAATGATAACCATATACCAAATATCCAGAACTAAAGTACATAACTAAAACAAGAAAGAAAAGTGGGAAAATCTACAAAATTCTATCAAATAAAAATAACAGACAGAAATGCAGGGAAAGAAACAATGGAAATACCGAGCTACCAGAAAGCAAAAGACAAAATGGCTATAAGAAGAACTCATACTTCAATAATCACCCTAAATGTGAATGGATTGAACTCACCAACAAAAAGGTACAGAGTTGCAGAATGGATCAAAAAAAAAAAAAAATCCAACTAAATGCTGACTTCAGAAGACACAGCTCAGCTCCAAAGGCAAATATAGACTCAAAGTGAAAGGACGAAAAATGATATTTCAAGCAAATGTCGTTCAGAGAAAGGTGAGAGTAGTAGTACTAATATCAGACAAAATAGACTTCAAATAAATGTTGCAACAACATGGATGGACCTTGAGATAATCATGCTAAGCAGAATAAGCCAAACATAAAAAGTTGAAAACACCATAATATCACATATGTGGTGCAAAAAATTTAAAAGCAAGAAACAAACATGACAGAGACTCATTGATATGGGCATTAGGCTCATGGTTACCAGAAGGTGGGGATGTGGGGAAGGGGGAGATAGATGGGGTAAAAGGGTCAAATATATCATGTGGGTTCCAGGCCTGGCTGGTCCCGGGTCTGGCTGTGATCCAGGTTTGCAGCTAGAATTAGGACCCTGAATTTAGAACGTTATATTAGAATAGCAGGGCACTGTGCCTAACATATGTAAACATAAATCAGTTTATTTTAACACACAGGCATGACTGAATGCCACTCTTGTACTTGGGTATATGTGAAGTCATGTGGTCCTCTGGGGAGCAGAAAAGGAGCAGAAAAAGAGCAGGAGCTGAAGTGTTTTCCCTGCAAGAGAACCACACTCATCACAATAGAAATGCGCTCCCTACAAAAAAGTTGGCACTGTCATTTCATTCTCATGTCATGCCCTCGTGCATTTTTTCAACTAGGCGTCTTACCACTGAAACCGTCCCTTCTCCATCAGCTGAAAGCTGACAGTGGTAACAAAAAGAAATCTAACTGTGGTCAGTGAACAAACAATGCAATATACATGTGACTTACTGTTGAATTGTACACTTGAAATTTACTGGATTTTGTTAATCAACGTCACAATAATTAAAAATCAATAAAATAAAATGACTGCAAAAAGGAACAAAAGGGATATTATCACAGATTCTTTCATTAAAAAGATATTTCTAGTATGAAAAACTTTATGCCAATACATTTGAAAATGTTGAAAAAAGCAAAATTTCCTTAAAAGACAGAGTTTTTTCTGTCTTTATTGAAATATAATAGATAGTTACTCTTACATACATTGTACAAAGTATTTTTTAAAATTATATTTGGCATACAATAATATACTAGTTTCAGTTGTATGGCATAATGATTAGAGATCTATATAACTCAAAATTTATCACCTCACTAAATTTAGTAACTCTCTTCTCCTTTACATATTTATTACATTATTAATCATCTTCCCCATGCTATACTCTACATTTTCATATCTATTCTGAAGCTATCCATTTGTGCCTCTTAATCCCTTTGCCTTTTTTTCCATTCCCCAATCTCCCTCTCATATAGTATCCCCCCAAATATTCTCTGTTTCAGTTTATTTCCACTTTTGTTGAAGTTGTTGATTTTGTTCTTTAGATTCCAAATATACATGAAATCATGCAATTTTGTTTTTCTCTATCTGATATTTATTCAACACAGTAACATCTAGGTCCATCAAGGCAATATCATTTTCCTTTCAGTCTGTGTGTGTCATTTAATCTTTTGGCTGGTGCACTTAATTCTGTTCCATTTGAGGTACTTATTGATAGGAATGTAGTTATTACCATTTATTCTTGTTTTTGATACATGTGTTTTCTTTTTAAGGAAGTTGCTCCAACGTTTTCTGTAATACTGGCTGGGTGTTGATAAATTATTTTAGCTTGTTTTTGTCTGGGAAGCTCTTTACCTGTCCTTCAATTCTAAATGATAGTTTTGCTGGATAAAGAATCGATATATATTCTGCTAAGCCCTTCTATCCAGCATAGTTTCTTTTGAGAACTCAGCTGCCAGTTCTATGGATGCTCCCTTGAAGGTAACTAACTGGTTTATTCTTTATTCTTTTAAAATTCTCTTTGTATTTAACCTTTGGCATTTTTAATTAAATGGGTCTTGGTTTGGCATTTTGAGTTCATCTTTTTTGGTACCCTCTAAGCTTCCAGGACTTTTATATCTATTTTCTTCACCAGGTTAGGGAAGGTTTCCATCATTATTTCTTCAAATAGGTCTTCAACTTCTTGTTTTCCTTCAGGTACCACTACGACACAAGTATTTTTACATTGAATTGTGTCTCAAAGTCTCCTTAAGTTATTATTATAGTCTTGGCTTCTTCTTTCTTGCCATTCTGATTGGGTGGCCTTGGCTTCCTCAGCTTCTATATTGGTGGTTCAATTCTCTTTATCCACTCTGTTAATTCTCTCTAATATCTTCTTCATGTCAAATAATTTGTTCTTTATTTTTTATTGGTTCCATTTTATATTTTCATTTCAATTTTTATGATTTTTATCTCTTTGTTAACATTCTCACTGGATTAATCTACACTTTCCTGGAGCATCTTTATGACCAGTACTTTGAACTCTGCATCTTTAGATTGCTTGATTACATTATTTCTAGGTCTCTGTTCTGTTCTCATATGGTTTTTGCTTCTTTGTCTTCCCATTTTGGCTGCATTTCTATGTCTGTTTTTATGTTTTAAGCAAAGCTCTGAAGTCTTTCAGCTGTATTAGCATAGCTTCGTGCATTAGGTGTCCCATTGCACAGACTGAGATGGGTTCAGCTGCAGGCTAAATTTAGCCTGAGCTTGTGCCCCTCTGGGGCCACCTGTTATTATTCAAAAAGCAATCCACAGATTCTGTATTTATGGTTTCTTTTAAGAGATCACACAGGAAACTGTGACCAGCTGCCACCAATGTGAATCTTGGCTCTGTTCTGCAAGGAGCATCAGACTCGAAGAGGACACAACTGGATGTGGCTTGTGTTGGGCCATGGTTTGGGGCAGGGTAGTTTCAGGGAATCATCTGGGTGGAGTGATCTCTGTTATCTAGATCAATGGCATCCCAGCTATGGTGATGTTGCATCTGCACACTGGAAGTGGGAATGTTTTGAACTTTGAATCTGTTTGATTGCTTGACTCTAAAAATATGAGGAAACATGGATATTACTGGCACTTCTGCCTGGGAGAGAGACTTGTGTCTGGCCCTCAAAAAATACAGCTTTAACTGAGATAAGAAGATAAAGAACATCTGATTACCTTGATGTTAATAAAATTAGGAATATTATAAATATTATATATAATATTAAATATGAAAGTACAGTAAAAAATAACAAATATTAAAATAATTTGTTGTTAAAACCATCCACAGAGAAAACTTGTGGCTCAAAAGTCTTATTGAATTCAAACATTTATAGAAGAACAACCAGTTTATATAAACTTTTTCATAAAACAGAGAAGGCATTCGCAATGTTATATGAACAGCATATTTCTCCCACTGAAATCTTATAAAGAAATTACAAGAAAACTATACACCAATATTTCTTATTAACATAAACACAAAATTCTTTAAAAAATTTACGAAATCTAGCAGTGTACAAAACGTTATTATGTGATGATCATGTGGCATTTATCCTAGATAAGGAACATTTACTTAAAATTTTAAAATCATCATTGTATTTTACCATAATAACAGAATATAGGAGAATCATCATATTTTTCCTCAATAGATAGAAATAAAACACTTGAAACATTTAAGACCTCTTTGTGTCAAAAACTCCCAGGAAACTAGAACTATAAGGGCACCTTCTCAATTTCATTAAGGACATCAACAAAATCTTACAGCTAACACCTTGTTAAGTGGTGACATTCTTTGCTTTTTTTCTGAGATCGGGAAGAAGAAATAGATGTTTGTGTTCATCATTTATATTCATGAATGTAGTGAATGTCTCAATCTTATTAAGAATTAATATAGCAAGAAACAAATTAAAGCCATAAATGTTGTAAAACCAGAAACCCAAGGGTTTTCAATTAAGGGACATTATAGTCTGTATAACAGAGAACAGTCACTCCCGTTCTATGCTCTTTTCTCAGATAGTATAGTTTGTGACTTTTGTTGGGGAAACAAATTAGCAACATCATAAACTAATCCAGGACAATGGAAAAATCATAAAATATCTGATTAGAATTTCATCAATGAGTTAAACTATTTTTGCTTTATCTAAATTTTAAAATAAATATGAATTGCAGCAATACTAACACAAAATAAAATTTTTAGTGCGTAAAACTGCATAAAACATTTAGATCTGTACAAGTTAATCAGGGAAATTTGCATTTTGGGAGAAAAAATAGCTACAGATGAAAACACAAAAGGAAAATTTTTACAGATAACATTCAATTTTTCATTTGCCAATTTGTTTTTACAATGTATAATTTTTTTAATATGAAAAAGAGTTGACCCCTTTGAATATTCTTTTTAAAAATAAATCAAATTAAAAATAGAAATTATTTAATTGTGTCTTTGGAAAAATGAAATTAAATTGGCTTAACTGAATTTACTTGGTATACTTTCTCATACATAATTTAATTTGGAGATTTAGGTAAAGTAATTATGAAAAGCTGGAGAAATTAAGATTTTTAGATTATAAATGCAATATAGAGGTCTAATGTGAGGTTGACTGTAACTATGGGAAAAATATGGGGGAAGTATCCCAGAGTCAGACAATACCCTCTACTTACAGCAAAGTCTTACTACAAAGCATCCATGTAGTTAGTTTACTTGCAAGGTAACAAACTGAGTTTGTCTGATCTCCTTAAAGTGCTGGCTTAAGATAAGGGTCCCAACAGATGAACAGCTGTTACTGAAGGTGACTGTCCACATAAGGCACTGGGTTTTTAATTCAGAATGAAGTGAAGCTGAATAATATAGAATTTCACAGGAATTTCTCTCTAGAGACCATCAATGAGCTGTAACTTGTCGCTTGTGAATGTCTATATTTTACCACTAGGTGTCACTGAGAGTTAAATAGTTACTGAACAGACTGGCATATCGAAGTTTGCCTATGAAAAAAATAATTGATTGATTTAGTGTACATATGATATTTTTCATGTGCTTGCTAATAAAAAACATGCTAGCATCAGTCACCTCTTGTGTCCTGTCTCACATCCTCTCAGCCCACTTTCCCCCCAGCCATTGCAAGGCAACTGTTTAAAAAACCTAATTTCAGCTGCACTGCACGTGTTTTGCATTTTTGTACTAAGGCTTTTCTCATGATGTGGTTCTCACAGAGACACCTGTGAGATATTGTTTATCAACTACAAGTGTGGAGAATTAACACCCCATGAGACAGCTCTTAACTTTAGAGGGTGTGGATCACTGATATAGGCTCCTTTGTATTTCTCAGGTGGGCAATACTGAGGTACAATTTACATAATTCAACAGAAGGTTCTAATAGGATCAGATCCTAGTTTCCCATATTGGTTATCATTCTCATAACACACCATTGTATTGGCTTTCTCTCCCTTTTCTGCTTTACTCTTCTCAGTGTCCCAGTCCTAATGCCTGGTATCATGTACCAAAATAAAGTCTTACTTATAAAACACTCCATGCCAATACAGTTTATTCTGAGTCTCCTTCTTTTTTTTGTTTTAGAGTCTTTTTTTTTTTTTGAAAGAACCTTAACATAACCCACTACCCTGATAAAGAGTATTTTCAAATCTGAAACAATAAATACATAGAAGAAAATATAGGTACTAAAATCATGGACCTTGGATTTAGAGAGTATTTTAAAAATTTGACCTTAAAAGCAAGGTAAGTAAAAGCAAAAATAAATGCACGAGACTATATCAAACTAAAAAGCTATTACACAGAAAAAAAAATTAACAAAACAAAGAGACAACCAACTAAATGGAAAAAAAGATATTTGCAAACAACACCTCTAATAAGGGGATAATATAAAAAAATATATAAATAGCTCACACAATTCAACAACAAAAATATAATCCAATTAACAAATGGGCAAAGGACCAGAAGAGACACTTCTCCCAAGATCATACAAATGGCCAACAGACATATAAAAATATGCTCAACTTCACTAGCTTTTAGAAAAATGCAAATCAAAACCACCTCACACCTGTTAGAATGGTTATCATCAACAGAACAATTAATAACAAGTCTTGGAGAGGTCGTGGGGAATAAAAATCCTTCACATCTGCTGGTGGGCATGAAAGCTGGTTACATTCACTATGGTAAACCATATGGAGGTTCCTCAAAAAATTAAGAATAAAATTACCATGACCCAGAAATTGTTCTGGGTATTTGTTTCCCACATTTGAAAACGTTAATCTGTAATGCTACATACACCCTGATGTTCACTGTAGCACTATCCACAGTGGTGAAGACATGGAAACAACTGAAGTTCCCTTTGATAGATGATTGGATAAAGAAGAGGTGGTACATATGTACAATGGAAGATTGCTCAACCGTAATAAGAGATTAAATACTCCCATTTGTGATTACATGAATGGATCTTCAGATTATCATGCTAAGTGAAATAAGTTGGATAGAAAAAGTTGAGAATCATATGATTTCACTCATAGGTTGGATATAAAACTGAAAGCAATAAATGAACAAGACAAACCAAATCTCATAGACTCAGACAACAGTTTAGTAGTTACCAGAGGGAAAGGGCTTGAGGATAGGTATGTAAGGGTAAAGAAAGTCAAATATATGATGACAGAAGAAAATTTGATTTTAGATGGTGAGGACACAATGCCATATACATGTGATGTATTATAAAATTGTATACTTAAAATCTATGCAATTTTGTTTACCAATGTCACCCCAATAAATTTAATAAAAAAAATATTTTCAGCACCCAGAAGACTCTTAAAGCTCAATGACCTTTTATTTTATATTTTTAATTAAGTAATTTATTTTTAATTTTCCAATTACAGTTACATTTAATATTATTTTACATAAGTTTTAGGTGTATGGCATAGTGATTAGACACTTATACAATTTACAAAGTGGTCCCCCCAATTAGCCTAGTATCCATCTGGCACTATACATAGTTATTACAATATTATTGACTATATTCCTTATGTTGTACTTTACATCAACTACCTTTTAAACCCAACAAATATTCTGATATATCACCACAGATTAGTTTTGATTCTGTTTTTGAACTTCATGTCACTACAATCATGCAGTAAGTCTTATTTTGTGTCTGGTGTTTTCCATTCAACATTATTTCTGTGAGTTTTATACATGTTGTGGCATATAGCAATTGTTCTTTATTTTTAATTTTTGTGTAGTATTCCATTGTGTGAATGTACCACACAATTTACCCATTCTACTATTAGCTAATCATTTTAGATTTTATTTATTTTGAATAATGGTGTTTTCAACATTTTTGTGCATGACTTTTGATAACATAAATATTCATTTCTCATAAGAATATACATAGAAATAGAAATACTGGATCACAGGTTGTACATTTTTTTTTACATTTAATAGATATTGGTAAATAGGTTTTCATAGTGTTTATGCCAGTCTACCTTCTATCTTCTCCACATCCTCATGCATAGTTGGTATTACTAATCCTTTAAATTTTAGCCATGTGATGTGAGCGTAGGGTATCTAATTATTGTTGTAATTCCCTGTTGATTAATGGTACTTAATGTATATTGATATACCTTTTAAAAATTTAGATTCACTCTTTTGTGCAGTACCATTTTAAGTTTTTGGCTAATTGTGTGTGTGTGGTGAGGGAAGGGCATCTGTCCTTTTTATTATTATTAATTTGAAGATCTTTATAATTTCTATACACTAGTACTTTGTTGAATATATGCATTATAAATATCTTCTACCAGTGTCTAGTTTACTGTTTACTGTTAACCTTGTGTTGTGATGGAATGGATTTTTTTAATTGAGTATAATTTATTAATATTTTTCTTTATGATTATTGTTATTTACTCCTGTAAATTGTTCAATCCTCCAAGGTCATAATATATTCCCCTTAATCTGTGATACTTAAATTTGAGTGAATATCAGAATCAGGTGGAAAGTTTTTTAAGACAGACTTTTAGGACATACCTCCAGAGCTTCCAGTTCTTTAGGCAAGGAAAAAAGTCCCAGGTTAGCATTTCTTACAGCTTCCAGATGATGCTGATTCTGTGGTCTGGGGATCACACTTTGAAAACACACCACATAGTGTTTAACTATTTTACCTTTTACATTTAGAAGCTTAACTATTTCACCTTTTACATTTAGACTTACAATATACCTGGACTTTAGTTTTGTGTGTGGTGTGAAATAGAGATGATGTAAGTGCACAGTGAGAAGATGGCCATTCATAAGCCAAAAAGAAATGACTCAGGAGAAGCCAGACCTGCTGACACATCCTTTTAAAACTGTGAGAAATAAATTTTTGTTATTTGACTCACCCAGTCTGTTGATAGTTATGGGAACTTTAGCAAACTAACACATGTGGTGTTGGCAAAGTTTTCTTCTGGATGACTAGTCATTAAACAAAGAAAGAAAGTATACAAATATATAACAGACATTGCAGCATAATAAATATTTAGGTTGCATTTTCAGAACTTATTAGGGAAAACCAAAATCTTCTTAAAATAGTTTTTGAAGAGAAAGTTGTTAAGGAGAATATTGAGTAAAAGCATAACAAATAGTGTCTTCACCTACTTTCTACCTGATAATAAGAGAGTTGACAAAGTAAATTGGGGAAAAAAGGAAGTATAGGGCATCTAACAGGTGTATGAATTTTTATCTTTAGTATTTAGTGATTGCTAGAACAGATGAGAACTAATAAGAAGTATGGGCAAGAGATACTTCCCTGAATGTCCAAGAATTTTTTTCAGTTTCTTATTGAAGATTTAGAAGGTGATATCTTACACACAAGGTGGTATATGTGGTGCTCAATATGTTTCATTTGAAATTTTTGTTATCTTTATATATTTCTGAAATAAAAATCACTTGAAATATTCTCATGGACATTTAGTCTCATTGCTTAGGTCCTATCTGATTATTGCAGCCAATAATCTGGGGCTGTTTGAGCAAGGCCATGTCAGCAGTGCAAATATAGATGAAACATTTAATTGAGGCTTACTGGATGCAAGTAGTTTTCTTAATTAGAGAGTTATCACACTCTATATTTATGGTACACTTACATGATTTTTTCCCTATAGTTTTAGCTTCTATCTTTCTACTCAGTCTAATTTCAGTGTTTTACACAGCCCTTGGTATTTGATTGAATTATTACTTAAGAAATAATTAAAACATAAGTAAAGGCACTTTGCTTTAAATTGATTTATGTTCTATGCTACCATACCTTTGAGTTGCTTGCTTTACTATACAAACTAAAGATTATTTTTCAAACTCAATAATTTACTTTGGAATTTTTGTCTTTCCTGAATCTAAAAATTTATGCCTTTCATTAATTCTGGAAGATTCTCAGCCATTATTTCTTCATATATTTTCTCTTTTTGTTATGGTTTTTCTTCTAATGAAATTTCTATTGGGTTAGGTATTTGATTTTACTTTTGTTTTTATATCTCTTAACTTTTTTTTTCACATTCAAATCTCCTTAGCTCTATTATGTCAAGATCATACCTGTAGAATCTTTTTGAACTCCAGTTTTAGATTTGTGATTAGAAATTCTTAGAATGAGAAACAAACAAATAAGACAACATTCAGTGAATATAGAGATAGACCAGCTTCTTCCCCTGTACAATTCTGTGGATTTTTTTTAGGTTCACCTTGTCAATGAGATGAGAGTGTAGCAGTACTCAGAACTTTTGCTTTATTTGCCTAGTCTCAGATCCAAGTGACCAAGATAAACAAACACCAGGAATCCCTTTTGTTGTTGTTGTTGTTATTGTTGTCTTTCCTTTATTTCATTGTAAATGCAACTCTGTATTTAAAAATAATGAAAATAAAAATTTTAATCTTATGTTTCTGGGTGTTTGTATTATATGTTTTTTTTTCAAGTTACATAGTATGCCATCTTTCCAGAAATAGTATCCATAACTGTGTTTTATATATTACACATAGGAATTTAAAGGTCATGTACTAAACAATGCTTTAGTTTTGAAAGTGATTTGGGTAGGAAAGACTGAGATAGATTGAATGGATAGAGAGTATAAGAAAATGGAGACCTGGGAGCTGAGAGGAAGGCTAAATGGAGAATGACTGCTAAGACACAGAGGAGTGAGAAAGAAAGAGAAAAAAGCAGAGTGGGAGAAAGAGAAAAACACATGAGTGGGAAGGAATGGGAGCTCAGTAAGATAAGATAAATAGAATGCTAGAGTCAAAGAAAGAGTATTAGAAAACATTTCTTTCAACTCAGTTATTTTGCAGATAAGGAAATTGAGGCCAGAATACAGATATGATTCTCTAATTCACTGCATCCAGCAGGTATCCCTTCCAGGAATTCATCTTGACTTTTTGTCCTAAGATTATTTTAGTGCAAGATATTTGCCATGGAAGGTGAAAAGTATTCAAATGAGATGCATGGAGAGATGCAGGAAGCCATAAATGTGAGAGGAAAACTGGAAACCCATTGGGAGGGACAAATTAAAGCTCAGTGAAGGACACATGGTTATAGGAGGCAGTGGATCTCTTTAGCAGAGAAGCTGAGGTTTCTTCTGGTGGGAAGTGGGTGTCATATGAGTGCGTGAAAATGCGTGGGAGGATAGCTCACATCTGAGTTCTGAGGAGAGCTCTAAAGGGGAGGAATTCAAGATCAGTGATGGCGTTTGGGGAGCACCACATAACAACTGTTAGAAAGAACATGAGCATCTTGTGGCCTGAACATCAATGAATCAAGAGGAGGATTCCTGGAGCATCTAGTGACATAAGAATGAATTCTGGACTGCCTTATAGACTAGCTGGAGTATCCTGCTTGGCTGAGTTCTGTTCATGGTATATCTAACCCATCCCAATTTTCTTCTCTGCGGTTTCCTGTGCTCAGTGAAGACACGACTGTGGGGAGCCGTTCGTAAGGAAAAGCTTACCGACAGAAGGATAACAAATGGCATAAGAGCAAAGATGTGAGTTGTTTCCCAGAGCTCAGCCCAGGCCCTGCTTCTAATCTAACCTTTGTACCTCTAACCTTTGAAGCTGCTTTCCGGCAAGAGACTTTATAGCTGCTGTCAGGAAAGTATAGGTAAGGAGAAGAATCTTTACAGCTGCTGTCAGGAAAGTATAGATATGGAGAAGAATCTTTACAGCTGCTGTCAGGAAAGTATAGGTAAGGAGAAGAGCCTTTACAGCTGCTATCTGGCAAGATAAGGAGAAGAGTCAACTCACAGCTAGGTCACCATGGCAACCCTGCCTTTGCAAAAAAAAAACCCTTCCCCCACGTCCAGCCCTATATAAGTAACTGTTTGAGCCCCCAATAAACGAGACTTGATCAGAAAGCCTGTCCTGTCTCCATTCTTTGCGTCTCTTGTCCCCCTTCTTTTCTTGGTTTCTAGGGCCTCGGTTGATCGTCCCGTGGGCCGGGACACACGACTATCAGTGATTATATATATATATATATATATATATATATATATATATATATATATATAATTATATATATATATATCCATCTCCTTCTCTCCCAATTGTTCTTTCCTTTGTCCTGGTCACCTCCTTTGCTCCATCAGTTCTTTTTCTCAGCTTTCCTCAGTCAGCTCCTAAGAAGCCCTTCCTCCTTCTCCTTCCTATTGAACATTTTCATTTCTTTTAATCTCTCACTCTGTCTCTTTCTCTCCTTCCACTCCCTCTTTTTCAACCTGTCCTGATTTTGTTGTTGTTGTTATTATAGTTTTTTTGTTATTTTAAAATTTTAATTTACTAATGTTGCTCTTCCTTGGACACAGGAACTCACAAGGGAAGTACAGCCCTTCTTGCTTGTTCTATCTATCTATCTATCTATCTATCTATCTATCTATCTATCTATCTATCATCTATCTATCTATCTATCTATCTATCTATCTATCTATCATCCATCTATCTATCATCATCTTTATTTTTCCTTGGAAATGACCATGTCTTTTCTTTGGCTAAGCACTGAATGTGGGGTTGAGTCAATCTAATTAAGATTTGATTAAGTTTGTGTTTTGTTGTTTGTTTTTCAACAGTCTTCAAGTTTTTCTAGCATGACTCTATTTGTCTGTTTGCCTGAGTTTTTTGTTAAAGTCTGATTCTCAGGTTTTGGTATTTTCTTTATAATGTGCCTCAAGAAGGTTTATCTTCATACTCGGCCCTCTTACAGTAGTAGACTGCTCATGTTAGTCATTGTTTGTTAACCTGCTTGTGAGAGGGAGCAGGGGCCTTATCTTTGCTCTGGATCAGCCTCATTCTTAGGTAGGTGCTTGATTTTTTTAGTTTTGGGCATTAAGCCTTCTAAGTGGTCCTGCCTTTCACTCAGCAGTATGGGACCTCTAATAGTCTAATAGTCTAGGACAGAGTGGTTTACTGTCTCTTCCCCCTTTTTTTTTTGCATTCCTCCAGCTGCAGTGCATCTTCAGCTGTGCTCTGGAAGCAATAGAACTTTCTCTCCTTCCCCAGCAGGTTAAAAAGTTTTTGGTGTAGGAGATATGGAAGAAATGTCTGGTTGAGATTGCCTGCCAGTCTCATGTAGTTGCTGCTCTCATACCTCAGGCTTGAGCCAAGAGAAAGATTTTTCTGCTCTCTATCTTTGGCTACAATATTTCAGGAGTGTCTATTGAGGTCTCTGGAAAACCTCTAGAGATATAGGTGAATTTCCCATGGCTGTGACTCTCAGTTGTTCTGTATACTCATGTTAGGCTTTAGTACTTTGTTACTATTGTGGGGCAGAAGAGAATTCCCACACTCTACCCTTCTTTAGTTCTTTGACTTGACTAGTTATAAAATAATAAAATTGTCACAAGACTAGATTAACAGGAGAAAAAAACGATTTAATACATGTGCACGGAAGAATCACAATATGATGCTCAGATCATAAAATTAGGCTTGAAGAAATGTTTAACTAAGCACATCTTTATACTTATTAGACAAAGAAATAATAAATATGTGAGACACTGACAGGACAAAGAATGCATATTAGAAAGAAACTCAAGTCGATTTGGGTATTTGTTAGTGAGGAAACTAAACAAAGTTTGGGCTTAGGTAGTAAATTAGTAAAAGTGTAACAAGCTTTGTTTATACATGTTTTTCAACTCTAGATTTTGTAATTCTTCTGATAGGTTGTCTCAGTCCTTCAGGGTTGGGGTGGGCACCTATCATTGAGATGTATCTCCTGATATTAGGGGGACAGAAGAAAATCAGAAACTTCTTCCTGCTTTTGCTGCTTCTCAAGTGATTTTAGTTCACAATAATATGAGCTAAGGATGTGGTAAGGTACCTCAGAGCTTCAAAGGGTCATTGCAGGATGATAATAAGAGATGTTCAGTAACAGTAGTTTGTCCTACCATATAGATTGTTTAAAAAAAGTACTTCTGGTGATAATTCATTATGGGCAATAACCCTAATTTAGACTTTTTAAGGGAGAGGTAAATGTTTCTTGTGAGCCTGCAGGGTCTTGATTGCTTTCAGCTGAAAATAATTCAAATACTAAAGTGGCACAGTTTGGGAGGCCTGCTTTAAATTTATACAATAGCTGAAGAGTAATTCAGCTTGTCAGCTTGGTAGCACCAATAGAACTATATTTCTTCTATTTATGTAATTATAGCTTTCTTTTCTTATAAAATCCCCTTGCCTTCACCCTGTAATCAGGACAGGAGCTGGGTTTCTGCCTGAATCTGTGTTGTTCAAATTTCAATTCTTTGATCTCAAATAAACACTTATTGCCTTGCATTTTGGCATTTTAATTTTAGGAGAACATAATCTCAACCTACTCTAAAACTATTTTCGTTCTTAAATTAACCTGAGATAATTTCTGTTACTTGTACACCAAGAAATAGCTCAAGCATATTTATCCAGATGATACAAAACAACAACAACAAATATTTAAGAGATGTTTTGATGCACAGAGGGCCAATTTCCTTAAGTTAGGGGGAGACAAAGCTCTGTACGGTGTAAAGAAGAGGGTCCTTTGGCAAAGAGTGAAGAAACAATTTAACACACACACACCAAAGTTAGAGTTAAAAGGAAAGTTTATTAGGAAAGGAGTAACACTCCACAGACAGAGCGTGGTCTCCTACCAGAAACAGAGAGTGAGAGGGACCAAGAGAGGCTTGGAAAGATAGTTGGGTAGGGGTGAGTGTTTGGGGAATTCAGTTTATATATCATTCTTTAGTTCCTGTGAGTTATTGTTTAAAAGACGTTGTCAATCTAATTCCTTTGATATGGACATACAGTGAGGAAGGGGAAGGGTATATAGCTGAAAGTTAAGAATCTAGATAACAAGGCCTGCTGGAAGTTCCTAGCTTTTAGTCCATAGATTTCCCATGCTTTTAGCCATAAGGAATGACTCTTTGTTCTTGGTTCCCCTTCATTGGTGTGAAGAATTGGTTATTAGTAATCCAGCAGAACTTCCTTTGTTTTGAAGGTGTCCTCCTAGACTGGCTGCAGGACTGATCAGCACATTGCAGTCTCTGAATGTGGCTTGAATAACATTTTAATTTTCTTATTTCTACATTGTGTTAACAGCTATATAACAGCATGAAAGAGATAGGTCAGCATTTCCAGCAAAGACCAGCAAATGGTAAGACAAGCATGGAACATCCAAGCAGGGCCAATAAAAAGGGAAATCTTGGGTAAATAATGTCAGAGTACACTATTAACTTCACTTCCAACAAATAATTACTTAAAAAAATATTACTAGCTTGGGATTCACAGCATAACCCTCTGTGTAAACTTCATGATTATTAGCATATAATTTTACACTAAATAAAATCATATAAGATTCTCATTTCACCAAGTGGAAATACAAAATGTTAGAGGGGAAGAAAAATGGCATAGATGATAGAGGCTTTGTTCATCTCTTTGGTGACCAAATCAAAATTGTGACAGAAACAAAGAGCAAACAGCAGAGAAAAATCACCCGAGATCCAGATGAACAGCCATACAACTATGAAAAGAAATAAGAAATCATCCTAAACAGGAGGGCGTAGGATGAAGCTAGGATGCTAGGCTGCCCGACTCTGAGTGGCTGAGTGGGACAGAGGCCATAGCAGCAGCAGCTTCAGACACCTATCAAAGGGGCCATGTTCCCCAGTGGACTTTTCTGAGATGGATCTGCTTACTCTGAGCACCAACACTGGGTTGGCTGTGCAGGGGTTGTCTAGAGACTTACAGGAGGACACTGAGTTGTTGGAGTGAGGCAGGGAGTGACTTGTTCTGTACAGAAGTGGTGGTGGTGTCCATTGTTCCTCTGTTGAGCATTCCTCATCCCAGAATGCAGACTCAGAGCTGACATGGCTGAAACATCAACAAACTGAATGACAGAGGTCACTCTGCTCTGCGAATTTCTCCTCCCCACAACTCGTGCCACACCCAAGCCACATTCATGTGTATCCTCAGTGAGTCAAGTGCCCCTTGCTGAGCAGCACTTCAACTCACACTAGTGGCAGCTGGCTTTGGTTTCTGGAGTGGCCTTTAGATGTAACTAAAAGCATAGCTTCTGTGGATTGCTTATGGAATTATAACAGGTGGTCCCAGAGGGTTAGAGGTTGGTGCTAAACTTGGACTGCAGCTGAACCCCTTTCAGGACTGTGGCATTGCTACCTACTTCACCTAGCTGCACTAATAAGACTGGATGATTTAAGAGCTTTGCTTAGTACATAGAAGCAGACAAAGAAAATCAGCCAAAATGGTAAAACAAAGCAATAGAAACCATATGATAGAACAGAACAGAGATTCAAAATAATATAGTAAAGCAAGCTAATAGATGCAGAGTTCAAAATACTGGTTATAAAGATGCTCGATGAACTTAGGGGGAGTGTAGATGAATTCAGGGGAACTAAACAATGAGATGAAAAACATAAAAATGGAAATGGAAAGTGTAAAAAGGAACCATTCAGAAATGAAGGACACATTATCTGAGATGAGAAATATATTAAATGAAATAAACAGAGTGGGTAAAGAAGAAGATCAAAACACTGACATAGGGGGTGGGTTAACTAAGGACACAATCAGAAAGGCAATTAAAAAGAAGTTAAGACTATAATAATTTAAGGAGCCTTTGGAACACTATTAAATGTGAAATATCTGTGTCATAGGGGTATTGAAAAAAGTTGAAGAGCTCTTTGAAGAAATAATGATAAAAAACTGCCCTAACCCATTGAGGGAAATAGACATACAATCCCAGAAAGTGTCCCAAAAAAGATGAACCCAATGAGGCCCACACCAATACACATTAGTATAAAAATGACAAAGTTAAATACAAAGAGAGAATCTTAAATTCGCAAGAGAAAAGCTCTTAGTAGCTACAAGAGAGCACCCGTAAGACTGGCAGTTTATTTCTCGAAAGAAACTACATAGGACTGAAAGGTTTGGCACAAAATATACAACGTGTTGAAAACACAGGTTCATAACCAAGAATACTTTATTCAGCAAAGCTATCATTTAGAATTGAAGGACAGATAAAGTACTTCCATGACAAAAACATGCTAAAGGAATTTATCAACACTAAGCCAGTATTACGAAAAATTGAAGAGACTTTTTAAGAAGAAAAAACATGTATCAAAAACAGGAATAAAGAATGGTAACAACTACATTTCTATCAACAAGTACCTAAAATGGAAAAGAATTAAATTCTTCAACCAATAGAAAGAGTGGCCAAATGAATAAGAAAACACGACCCTTACATATGCTGCCTACGAGAGACTCATTTCAGCTTAAAAAAAACACAAACAGAATAAAAGGCAGGGGGAGAAATAGATATTTCCCTGATGTACCAAGAGGGTATTGTGCTGAATGAAATGTGTCAGATAGAAAAAAAATCACATGATTTCATGTACATGTTCAATCTAAAAAACAAAATCAACAACAACAAAAACAGAAATAAACTCATTGATACAGAGACTATTTTGAGGGATACTAGGTGGGAGGGGTGTTGAGGGGATGAAAAAAAGGAAAAGGGATTAAGAGGTACAAATGGATACTTGCAAAATAGACCATGTAGATGTAAGCATAACATGGGGAAGATAGTTAATAGTGTTGTATTACATATGTAAGGGGGAAGAGGAGTCCTAGATTTACTGGTGTGATTGCTTTGTGAGTTATGTTGATTTCTGATCACTATGCTTTACAACTAAAACTAGTATATTATTGTATGCAAACTATAATTTAAAAACTCATTAAATTGTACAATGTAAATACAAGCAACTAGTTTTCTAATATATTTCAATAAAGATAAGAAAATAAGTTTGGAGAAACATGGCAGAGTGAGAGACATTCTTATATCTCTCATCCTGAAACAAAAATCAGCTGAACATCCAAAACTCAACAGAAAACATCCAAAGTGCACACCAGCATGTCTGAATGTGGGATATGCACATAAGAACTACCACAGGTTAGAACCCTGGGTGTCGAGCAGTGGGAGAAATAAAGAAGCTGCCTTGAGCAGCCACTGGAACTCTCTGTTGGAAAAGAGAGAAAGGAGATGGTGTGGCAAGTTCCCTGAACAGCCCTGCCTGTGAGAGCTAGGAGCTCCTCATAGTTGGTGGCAGGGCCCAGTCATCAGAGCAGAGAGCAGAGATGCAAGGATGGCATAGATTGATTTTACCAGCTGTCTTTGCAAAACCAAGACTGAGCCATTGTCCCCATTTCACAACCCAGAGATCTCCCCTCCCCATACCCTCTGAGCCTCAGAAGAATCTGAGTACATGCTACCAAAACTGTTGCTAACATTGACAGGGACTGAGACTGAAAATAGCGAGCATGATTAATATTTATAAAGAAATAAAAAGGAATTATTAAGCTTTCATATAAAGCGGGATCCAAGAGGCTTAGATGCTACCTACTTGAAACCAAAAGAAAAAAGCCTTCTTTGCAAAAGGCTAAAGAGAGAGCTTTATATAATAAATCTTCTTTCTGGAAAAAAATCAGAATACACTTCCATTAATGCCCAGGTGGAGAAATAGTCCATTAAACACCAGGAACAAAGAAGGTGAAAAGGCATCTCAGAAAGAAATATAAAAACTTCAAGAAAATAAGCTTAAGTCACAGAAATATATGATTTAAATGAAAGAGAATTCAGGATGGTACTTCTGAAAAAATTCACTAAGATCTGAAACGAGTTATACAACAATTGCAGGAATTGAAAAAAGCAACTAGATGAGCACAATGAATTTTTTAGTAAATAGATGAATACTCTCAAAAAGAATATAATAGAACTTCAAAAGTTAAAAAATGAAGTAGCAAGCTTGGGAAATAGAGTTGACCAAATGAAAGTAAGTCTCAGTAATATCGAAGACAGAAATCTAGAGAGAAATCCTAAAGAAGAAGAGAGAAACTGAAGAATAAAAAATAATGAAAGAGAAAGACAAGAACTAACTGATATCATCAGGAGAAAACATGAGAATAATGGGCATTGTCAAATGGGAGGAAAAGGAGCAAGTATAAAAAGAATTTTAAGACTAATAGTTGATGAAAATTTCCCAAATTTAAGGATTGGGCTGGAGCTTGGAATTCAAAAACTCAACAAAAAACCCAAAGATCTTAATCCATAAAGGCCTTCACTAAGACACAGTGTAATAAAATTATCAAAAAATCAACAACAAAGACAGAATTCTCAGGGCAACCAGGGGAAAAAAGATGATAACTGAACTGAAAACCCATTAGATTATTGTCAAACTTGTCAGCATAAACCTTACAAGTCAGTAAGGAATGGAATCAAATATTCAAATGATTAAGTGAAAGGAACTACCAGCCTAGAAGAATATATCCAGCTAAGTTCTCCTTTAGGTATAAAGAATAAATTAAGACCTTTCCAGACATATAAAAATTGAGTGAATTCTCCACACTACTGGAAATACTGAAAGTGCAGCTCACCTAAGACAAAGTGTCTTTTTTAGGTTATAAAAAAAAATTCCTCATAAATAGGATTAAGGTGACTATCAGGAAAATATAAGTAGAGGAGTACAATCCTTACTAACAACAGGGCATTATAAGTTTAAACAATAAAAGAGATTTGCTATAGCAAGATGGTAATGAATATTCTGCATACATAGGAACAAATTGAGACAACAATGACTGAAAAGGAGAAGATTCTAAGATCCAAATTCAGAAAGTCAAATGGAGATAAGGCACGGACAGAAGAAAATGGATGACTGTATACATATAATTAACCTTTGATATTGGTAATGGTAACCACATACCAAAGATGCAGAACTAAAGTACATAACATAAAATGAGAACGACCAGAGGCAAAATCTACAACAGACAACCAAAATCAAGGAAACAGAAAAACGGAGACAAAGAAGCAATGGAAACACTGAGCTACCAGAAAGGAAAAAATAAAATGACTGTAAGACTTCATATTTCGATAATTACCCTAAATGTAAATGGACTGAGCTCACCAATAATATGGCACAGAGTTGTAGAATGGATCAAAAAACAAAACACAACCATATGCTGCCTCCAAGAGACAAATCTCAGCTCCAAAGACAAATATAGACTCTAAACAAAGTGAAAGGGTGAAAATGATATTTCAAGCAAATGGTATTTAGAGCAAAGCAGGAGTAGTGGTACTAATATTAGACAAAATAGTCTTCAAAAGAATAAAGGAAAGAAAGGTACTGAGGGACACTACATAATGATAAAGAGAATCATGGAGCAAGAAGACCTAACACACTAATATCTATTCTCCCGATCAAGGAGCTCCAAAATATATGAAGCGATTACTACCTGAACTAAAGGGAGAAACAGACCAAAAAACTATCATAACAGAGAACCTGACTACCCCATGACGGGTATGGATAGATCATCCGAATAGAAAATCAATAAGAAAATAAAGTTCTTAAATAGAACGTTAGACAAACTGGACATAATTGACATTTACCAACCCTTTCATCCTGAAACAGCTGCTTATACCTTCTTCTTTAATACACATGGAACATTGTCAAGGAGTGACCACATACAGGGACAGAGAGATATTTTCTACAAATATAAGAGGGTTGAAATCATACCAATCATATTCTCTGATCATAATGTTTTGGTACTAGAGATCGAGTACCAAAAGGAAGCAAGTAGAAGAACCATATACATGGGTATTAAACAGCATGCTATTGAAGATTAACTGGGTCAGAGAAGAAATAAAAAGAGAGATCAAGAGATACATAGAAATAAATGATAATGATAATACAACATATCAAAATTTTTGGGACTTGGAAAATTAGGTTATAAAAGGAAAGTTCATATCATTACAGGCCTATCACAGAAAACAAGAACAAGCCCAAATTAACAATCTAACTCTTCATCTTCAAAAACTAAAGAAGAAATAAAGTCTAAAATCAGTAGAAATAAAGAAATAATCAAAGTTAGAGCTGAAATAAATGAAACTGAAAACAAAACAAAGCAAAATAAAAAAAAATACAGAAAATAAATGCAACAAAGAGCTGGCTCTTTGAGAAGGTTAATAAAATCAACAAACCCCTGGCTAGACTCACTACAAAAAAAGAGAAAGGACACAAATAAACAAAATCAGGCTTTAAAGAGAGGAATTGTGACAGACAGCACAGAAACACAAAAGATCCTACAAGAATACTATGAAAAAGTATACAGCACCAAATTTAATAACCTAGAAGAATTGGAACAGTACTTAGAAAAATACTACCTTCCTAGACTGAATCAGGAAGAATTAGAAAATCTAAATAGACCAATTAGCAGTATGGAAATTGAAACAATCAGCAAAAAACTACCAAAGAATGAAAATCCAGAACTATATGGCTTCACCAACAAATTCTACCAAGTATTTAAAGAAGATTTAATGCATAATTTCCTAAAGCTCTTCCAAAAAATTGAAGAGGAGGCAATTCTTCCTAACTCATTTATGAAGCCAATATTATCCTTACTCCAAAACCTGGTAAAGATTACACATAAAAAAGAAAACTACACATCAATATCTCCCATGAACACAGATGCAAAAATTCTAAATAAGATACTAGCGAACTGAATGCAGCAACATATTGAAAGGATTATACACCAGGATCAAGTGGACTTCATGCCAGAGGCACAGGGATGGTTCAACATACGTAAATCAATTAACGTGATACATCTCATAAACAAATTTAAAAAATAAGAATCATGTGATCATATCAATAGATGACAAACAAGCCTTCGACAAGCTACAGCATTCATTTATGGTCAAAACAACTAACAAACTCAGTATAGAAGAAAAGTACCATGACATAATAAAAGCTGTATAGGACAAACCTTCAGCCAGCATTATATGTAATGGTGAAAAACTAAACACCTTTCCTCTAAGATCAGGAACAAGGCAAGTGTGCTTACTATCACTACTGTTATTCAATATAAGGTTGGAGGTCCTAGTGAGTGCAATCAGGCAAGAGAAAGATATAAAATGCATCTCAATAAGTAACAAAAAATTCAGACTGTCACTACTTGTGAATAACATGATTCCTTATATAGAAAACCCTAAAAACTCTACAAAACACTTCTGGAAACAATAAGCAAATATAGTAGTTTCTAGATAAAAAAATTAATGTTCAAAAATCTAATAAGGAAATGTCAGAAAATGAAGTGGAATTTTTTTTTGCAATTTTAACAAAAAGAATAAAACACCTAGGAATAAATTTAAGGAAATGTGATGGACTTATATAATGAAAACTACACCTTATTAAAAGTAATCAAATACAAAGAAATGGCAATATATTCTGTGTTCTTGGATTAGAAGTATTAACATAGTTAAAATGTATACAGCATATTACCTAAAGCAATATATAGATTTACTGCAATCCCCATCAAAATCCCATCAGCATTTTTTAAAGAAAGAAATAAAAAAACATCAGATTTGTATAAAAGCACAAAAGACCCCGAATTTTCAGAGCCATCCTGAGAAAAAAGAATGAGCGTAGAGGGATCATTCTGTGCAAATAAATTATACTTCATAGATATTGTAATTAAAACAGCATGGATTGGAAAAAAGACAGACACACAGAGCAGTAGAACATAATTGAGTGTCAGATGTAAACACGTATTTATATGAGCAAATAATTTTTGACAAAAGGCAAAAACATACAGTGGAGAAAGGAAAACCTCTTCAATAAATGATGCTGGAAAACTGAAAAGCCACTTGCAAAGAATGAAACTAGACTGTTGTCTATCACCACACACCAAAGTTAACTCAAATGGAATAAGGACCTGAATATAAGACCTGAAACAATAAAATGCATAGAAGAAAACAGGAATGAAACTCAAACACCTTGGACTTAAAGAGGATTTTATAAACTTGACCTCAAAGGCAAGGGAAGTATAAGCTAAAATAAATGAATGAGACTACATCAAACTAAAAAGCTTCTGCTCAGCAAAGGAAACCATCAACAAGGTAAAGAGTCAACCATCTGAATAGGAAACTATGTTTGCAATGCCTCTGATAAGGGCCTATATCCAAAATATACAAAGAATTCATACAACTCAATAACAACCAAAAAAACTCAAACAATTCAATCAAAAAATGGTCAAAGATCTGAACAGACACTTCTCCCTAGGGAACATACAAATGGCAAAGAAATATTTGATAATATACTCAATATCACTAGCTATTAAGAAAATGCAAATCAAAATCACAATGAGATAATATCTCACATCTATTAGAATAGCTATAATCGACAGGACAAGTAATAACAACTGTTGGAGAGGATGTTGAGAAAAAGGAGCTCTCATACACTGCTGGTGGGACTGCACATTGGTATAGACAGTCTGGAAAATAGTCTGGAGGTTCCTCAAAAAACTAAGAATTGATCTACTACTGTATGTATGATGCAGCAATCCCTCTACCAGTTATTTACTCCCAAACACTTGAAAACTCATATCTGTAAAGATATTTGCACACTGATGTTCATAAGCATTATTAATGGTGGCCAGGACATGGAAGCAACCAAAGTGCCCTATGATAGATGATTAGATATAGAAGGTGTAGTACATATATAGAATATTACTCAGCCATAAGGAGAGATGAATTACTGCCATTTGTGACAACATTGTTGGACCTCAAGATAGTCATGCTAAGTGAAATAAGCCAGAGAGGAAAAGTTGAAAATCATATGATACTAATTATATGTGTGATATAAACATAAAGGCAACAAATGAACACGACAAACAAACGGAGACTCATAGTTACCATGGGGGGAGAGGACAAAGGGGAGGGGGAGGTAGACAGGATAAAGGGGGTCAAATATGTGGTGACAGAAAGAAATCTAACTATGAAGGGTGAACACACATTTTAAACCTATATATGCCTCACCGTTAAAGTATACAGCTGAAACTCAGATGTCGTTAACCAATGTCACCATTAAAAAATAATAATAAAAATAAATGTCAAAAAGATGGGGAAAAATAAGAGTTAAGTAGAAGGTCTGCATAATTTAAAAATTAGATGTCTAAGTCAAATTATTCAATCATTCAAAAATACTCATTGAGCAGCCATCACTTGCCAGGCACTCTGTTAGATGTTGGGGATCTAGTACAACAAGGGCATATAGGCTTAAAACCACAAGCTAAGCACTGAACTCAAAATTCTGAGTGACAACATGAGTTAAGGGTCTATGCTTTACAAAATATTGTTTCAAGAAGCCATGTGTTTGTCTAGCTTCTATACATTATAATAAAATAGAGCACACCAAAATTTATAGTTCTTAGTTTATGTGTTCTTCCTAGTAGATTAAAAGCTCCTTGAAAAAGTGATTGCATTGTCGACCATTGCAAATTCATGAATGTCTTGAAGTGCTCAAATCCAGGCAGGTGCTAAGTGACTCTTGGGTGAATGCATATATATCAGCACAAGTCAGACAGGGTATTTTAAATGTGTTTCAAGGCCCCCATGGTCTCCGTAACAGCTGCTTCTTCTTTCCTAAGAATAATGGAGAGTTTATGGTAGTTTATATTGTTACCAATGGGAATCAAAGGAGATTTGAATGAGTAAGTAAATTAACCAATGAGAAGTAAGATATATGAATGAGCTAGGAGGTAATGAGACAGGGGAAAAACATTTGGAGAATATTCTAAAGGACAAGAGAAGGACAGAGTGACAGAAAACAGGCAGGAACACAGAACATTGGGTAAGAATTGGAAAGACATTTGGTTTTATGTTTCTCTTGTACTAATGTGAACAACATGTACCCAGAGGTAAAGTGACTATTTGATGCCACACAGGATTTATTTCGTAGAGTTTGCATTAGGGAAAGGTGAAGAGAATGGAGGGTCTTGATAAGTGGGTAAGCTGAAAGCCAGAGAAGAGAATCCGACCTGTGGAGGAAATGAGAGGCTGAGTTGGCAGTCCAAAGTTTAGAGAAGGAGCATATATATTTACATTTTTTTTTTTTTGGTTGCAGTTAGTGACTAAAGGGGAGGTTTGTCTGTTGGTAGAAAAAGGAAGTCAGAATAGAAGTGTTGTGGAGTATGTTTGTTTAAAACAGAAATCAAAGTCTGAGAGAAGAAATAACACCTGTAAATGAAATGCTGTTTCTTCAACTTTCATTGCTCGCAGTTCTCCTGCCAGGTGGTAACAATGAGGATGGTAAGAACTCTGGCCACTGCCCAGTTGGGTGTAAGTGTCTGTGTGTGTGTGTATATTCATGGAGACTGTGAATGTTAGCACAGTTCCATTCTGAGCCTCCCTCACTCCAGGACTCTGTACTTCTGAAGGTTGTATATAAAGCATGGGGCCCTGGGCAGGCAAATGTCTGCTGAGGTAACTATGGCTTCTCTTTCCTCCAGATTCTGAGTTTCCCTTTCTGGAAAGTTTCTTTCTTCATTTTCTCTCCATTCTGATGCTTCCCCCCGCTCAATTTATCTGTTCTTTTTCAATAGTCTTCCAGGAGCAAGTCTCCTTCCAAATCATCTATACCTCATCTTTTTACAACCGTTCCTGGACACAAAGTTGGAGCTCTGGTTGGTTGGGAGATTTGCAGACTCATGGCTGGGAGAGCAACTCGGGCAGAATCATTTTCCTGAGGCCTTGGTCAAAGGGCAACTTCAGCAAGAAGGAGATGACAGAAATGGAAGAGTTTTTCCGCAGCATCTACATTGGATTGTTTCATGTATTTCACAACTATGCCAGCCAATGGAAGTTTGAATGTGAGTTCAATTCTCAAAATGGGAGGTCAGATGTGGGTGGGTTGTGTATATCTTAATGAGTTTTTAGTCGAAATTACTCCCATTTCAGTCTCTTCATCAATCTGTCTATAAATTTATTGTAACTTATTGCATTCCATCCACCTTAGATTATGATGATTACAACTCACGCTAAGTCCTTCCTTATTTCTGGCACTCCCCATTTATTTCACAGTTTTCAAAATATTTGCCCCTTTTCTCAGGTCATTTGTTTCTTTCTCAACCTCTAACTACTACCACTTCTCCTTCTTTTGAACTTCTGAATTAATTAAACTTTGTTCCATTACCTCAAACTCCAAACTTCTTCCTTCTGCTTCCTTCTTTTGCTTTTACTAGTTTCATGTTTAACTCACTCTTTTCTCTAATTCATAATCCATCTTCTCCAGATCCCTTCGTGGTGCAGATGGCAGCAGGCTGTGAGCTGCACTCTAGGGAAGCCAATGAAGGCTTTGTGTGGTTTGGTTATCAAGGATCAGATCTCCAGAGCTTCCAGAATGATTCATGGTTGCCATCACCAAAGGGTGGAACAATAGCTCAGCAGGTGTGCGGACTATTTAATAAGTACCAGGTTGTCAATGAAATAACACACAGGCACATCAGTGACACTTGTCCACGTTTCCTCTTGGGCCTACTTGATGCAGGGAAGGCAGATCTCCAGAGACAAGGTGAGTACAAAACCATCCCTCCAAGAATTTCTATTCTAATATCATCCTTCCCACCATCCCCTTTAAATTGAGGATAAGAAAGAGCCAAGAAGAAGAGGGATAATGGGTAATGGTTTCCCAGATTGGGAAAGATATCTCTATCTAAACTGATATGAAGCTGTGAACCTCCAATTTTGTGTTAGAGTTCTCATCTGAATATCTTTTCTGTCCTCTGCAGTAAGGCCAGAGGCCTGGCTATCCATTGGCCCCAATCCTGGTTCTGACCATCAGATGCTAATTTGTCATGTCTCTGGCTTCTACCCAAAGCCGATTTGGGCTATGTGGATGCAAAGTGAGCAGGTACAACTAGGCACTCAGCGAAGTGATGTCTTGCCCAATGCTGATGGAACATGGTATCTCAAGATTTACTTGGAAGTGGAAACCATCAAGACATCTGATCTGTCTTGCCGGGTGAGACACAGCAGTCTAGGAGGTCAGGACATCATCCTCTACTTGGGTAAGGAGGAACTGGGGCACAGTTGGGAGTAGGAGTAGGTGGTCCTTAAGCAGAGCAGGAGAGCCAAATGTAAAATTGGGGATTTATGGACTCCAGATCCAAAAAGTGTGAACATAATTAATTTAAGAAACAAAAGAGTTAAAAATTAGAGTCCTGCATATGTTGGAGGACTTTGAGAGTTATGTGAGTAATTCATCCCCGAAGAAGGATGAGTGAAGAAATAGGAAGAAAGGTGCTTGGTGAAATCATACTCAAATGAAAAAAGTAATAGCAGGTGGTGGTTTTTAAATGACACCCTTGTGTGTACTCAAACCCACAGAACATCACAACTCCATTGGCTTGATTATCTTGGCAGTGATGGTGCCCTTGGTGATTCTGATAGGTCTTACACTTTGGCTTAGGAAGAGCCGGTGAGTTATTTGTGTTCATCTTTCCTGCTCTTTTACACACTTCCCACTTGTCTTCCCATTTTTTTCTGTCCTTAATTTTCCCCATCCCAGTCCCCTTTCCTCTTTTTCTAAATTCAATTAACTCGGGTGACATTAGTTAATAAAATTGTATAAGTTCCAAGTATACAATTCTAGAATATATTATATGTATATTGCATTGTGTGATCACCTGCCAAAATTAAATTTCTTTTGTCACTATATATTTGACCCCATTTACTCTTATCTACTTCTTCCCCCTTTCCATCTGGTAACCATTAAACTGTTGTCTTTGTCTATGAGTCTCTGTTTGTCTTGTTTCCTTGTTGCTTTCCATTTTATATTCCACTTATGAGTGAAATTATGGTTCTCAAGGCTTTCTCTCTGACTTATTTTGCTTAGCATGATAATCTGAAGATTTATCAATGCTGTTGCAAATGGTACCATTTATATAGGTACTACATCTTTTTTATTCGATCATTTATGCCTATATCTTTAAAAATAAACATTTTCAAATTTTTAGAATGGATACCCAGAAGCAGAATTGCTGCGTCATTTGGTAATCATATTCTTAATTATTTTGAGGAACCCTCATACTGACTGTACCAATTTACATTCCCACCAGCAGTATATTAGTGTTCCTTTCCCCACAACAACTAAGACTCATTAATACTTGTCTTGTTGATGATAGACATTCTAACAGGTGTGAGATGGTATCTCATTGTGGTTTCGATTTGCATTTCCCTAAGAATTAGTGAAGCTGAGCATCTTTTGATATTTCTGTTGGTCATTTGTATGTCTCCTTGGGAGAAGTATCTGTCAAGTCCTCTGTCCATTTTTTAATTAGATTGTTTGTTTTACTCTTCAAATCTCACCTCCATCTCATGCAGAATATCTTTTATCTCTGTTCTTATTAGGACACACTGTGACTGGCCTCCTGTAACTCTTATGCCCTTGAAATGAGATTCTAGCTGCTGAAGGACTCAGGATGCAGCATGGTGATGATGTCCTTTCAACTCTCCTTGTATAACTTTATTTCATGTGTGCATTTATGCTTAGTGATAAGGTGTTAATACAAGCTAAATGTAATTTTGCAGAATTTTTTTTTGATCTGGAGTCTGAGATTTTAAAACTCATACTTTAACTCTGGATAAAATGAGATTCTAGCAACATTTACATATTCAAAAATGAATGAATCTCCAGCCTATTTCAGATATCACTTCCTTCTGAGGGCCTTCACTAATCACAAAGGGAAGCCGTGTCTGAACTCCAATCACACTTTTAGTGTGCTTGTTAAATGTGCTTCTCACTTTCTATCTTTTCTTGCAGCTATGAAGGTCCCTTTACTCTTGCAATTTTTAAGTTTCTTGAAAGTCAAGTCTATGTTTCTTTTTTTAAATATTTTATCATTGAAAGTGTATTAAATACATGTATTATTTTCTCACTAAAAGCATGTATTGAATTTATGACAAATATATAGTTTTTTGTTATTCTTTACCTTTCTGACAAATCTGTGGTATTTGAAACATTTCATACTCTTTTTGTTAAAAGTATTCACACTTTGCTAATTTCCTAGTGATTTCTCTCAGTTTCTGAGGAAAAACACAATTTAGCCTTCAGTCATTGTTATAAGTGAAGTATGGAGACCTATTAAGATAAAACTATTGCTCCAATTATCTTAAACTAAAAGGGGAAGTCAAGATGTAACCCTTGCTATTCAGTGTTTTTCAGGCACAAACAGGAGAGTTGTCACCGTGGAGGTTGTTAAAAAATCTAGAATTTTGGACCTCACCTCAGTCATAGTAATTCATAATTGCATTTTAGTACAATCAGAGGAGATTCATAGGTGCATTAAAATTTGAGAAACACTGATATAATTGATGCTTGAGAAGTAGCAGTGCAAGTGTGTCACAGAAACGAAAAAACAATGGTCAAGAGAAAAGAACAAGAGTGTTGGTTATCAGGACTGAAGTTAGATTAAGGCAAGGGGAGTATGTACAGCACATTCTCACTATTCATGGCTGTTGTGTTAAGGACACTGTGAAAACTGAGTTAGTGAATGTGGAGCCACTGCTCCTAGGGGAAATACAGCGTTAGGTTTCTGTGAGCCTGTGGTCGAAACATTTTTGTG